>OY728129.1:790078636-792578636 GCA_963277665.1 Viscum album | reverse complement strand
TGTGTGGACTGAGTTGTACTTGGGCTCGGAGGTTGGAGCGTATTTGAATTGATGACTTAGGTATATGTATGGGCATATACCTAAGCAGTGTCGGTTGTTACTTCGTGATTATACCTTTCTTCGTGGTTTATCCTTTGTGGATTTGAGAGACCTTCAGGGGTCTCGGGGTCCCTACTGAGTAGCTTATACTCACCCCTGCACGGGCTTTGCCCGCACTACGTTGTGTTGGTTGCAGACGACGGACAGCGTTGACCTTATCTGAGGCTTGCAGAGCGGGACGGTACCCGGAGGTGGACCACTGGGCGGGACGTGCTCGGAGCGGACGGCGGGACCCGTGGAGCAGTGGAGCTATCTGTACCCACCCTTCAGGTGGGATTCCCAGTGGACAGCTCGGTGTAGCGGCATTTACTTTTCAGTTTCTGTTTTCCCTTTCGAGTTGTACTTTACTTTCAGTTTTGGGTTTGTATTCTGGCCCATTTACTTTTCAACACTTTCAGTTGTACTCTGCTTTTGTTTAGTGTTTACTTTCCGCTTGCTTACTCTGTGGTGTTTGTTTACCTTACAAAGGCAATGCCTTCCCTTTTTATCGGGATTTACGCCTTGGTGCTAGTCGCCAGCCCCTGGCCTATGGAAGGCGGGCTTGGGGTAGTCACGGCACGGACCCCGAGGGCGGGTCGTGACAATTTCTGGATATATTATTTTTAAAACATTATGGTTTGAAGATAAAAATTCTATTAAATAAAATACTTTTTTTAAACTGGTGAAATTTTTTATTTTAAATTAATTTTTATTTTTATAGAATATAAATTATTATACTACTATTAAATATGTAATAATAATTATTTTTATTAAATCTCATAATAATTAAATTCTATAAAATAATTAATCATTGTTACTTTTTTTATTTTGTTTTTGAAGTAATCAATTTGAAATTACAAAATATCAACTTTAAAATACAATTTTAAAAAATAATAATACATAGTAGTTGCATTATGTAAAATTTTAAGTAGGAAATTAATACATTTAGATGTTTAAGATAAAATGGTTTAATGGTAAAACAATTTTATTTTTCATTTTCATTAATTTATGAAATATTTAATTTTACAAAAAAATTGACCTACACTATAATCCAACGAGGGGACCACTCACCACTTTGGTGGGACCTAAGTGGGTTATCCAAGTGGTGTGGTCAACCATAGTAGAACTAGAGTAGCAGTTGAGTATGATAGGCATGTGGAAAACATAGATTGTGATATCAGCTCGTAGGGCCTATGTATATGGCTCGAGGTCATGTATAGCTTTGGATAAATGTCTATTGGGTACATGTATAAAGCTCATTGAAAGTGGACCCCATTACTCACATATTCTAATCATTGGTGAGAAATTTATATTTGTAGAACTCTACCACTGAGTGAGACATCGATGTGGGAGGAAATCTTAAAACACTTATTAAACATTTATGAAACGAAATATTGTCCATAGTCATTTGAATGTGTTAATCATAGTCGTCTGATCACCTAGGTCATATTATTCCTCATGAACCCCCTCCCTCAACTATCCATCCATTCTCCTATATTCTAGACCAAGAATCTCATATTAATATCAATTTTCAAATATCCATCAAATATTCTTTCACCACATAGAAACTCTTTCATAGGGTATCCTTCATACAGTGTTCTACCACTATAGGTTTTTCTAAGATATTTAAACAACATCTGAAAATATCTTTATAGACGTAATCCAACACTGAACCTCAACCACCAATAACACTTCTTGTTTCTCAATAAATATTGGAAGCTTGTATTCAAACATTTATGTTTTTTTCAAAATTTAAATCATGCATTGATGTTTTGAAAAAATAAAATTAGTTTCTTTTGTTTTAAAAACTCATTAAATAGGATATATGTAGATGAGGAAATAACATTTAACACCACAATAGAGACCTATAGGATGATAAGATAACAATTTAATTGTCTTCGATCATAACCTTCAATTATTCCAGCAGGCACAATCCACAAATTTATAGAATCCCAACCATTATATATTTATAAATACCGCACCTTATAGAGGGAATTCTCATTGATTACATAAGTAGAAAAATAAGAACTCTCCCATCATTTACCATCTCTTCTTTCCTTGTTTCAATCACCCAACTCATATAGGTAGATGGTCACTTCCTTCACTCGGTTTGAGCTCCCCAAACATTAAAATTCCCCATTAGGTTTTCTAGAAAAAAAATTATTGATTTTTTTATATTATTTTCAAATTGTAAAATTAATTATCATTAAAAAATTCTAGTTTTTGAAGGTCGAAACCATCTATTTTTCCAAAAAAAACAATTTATTTTAAATTATGATTATTAATCTGATATAATGTTTTATTTTCAAATATTTATTGTAATTTCTATTTTTTTAATTATTATATGTATGTATAACCTCATTTTCAAAAATTATACAATGTTTTGGATTTTATTTAATAACCCCTAATAAATTTTTTATTAGAAAATTTATTTTATATTTCATAATAGTTATTATACTTATGATATGTGTGTGTGTATATATATACATATATATATAGACATTTAACTATTGATGCCTGATTTCAACCAGTAACATTTCATGTATGAAAATTTGTATTAAATTAAAATTAAAATATTACTCATGTAGATATTTTAAAATTATATAATTATGAAATGTTTTTTTTAAATGATAATTATTAAAATTTCATGTGAATACTATTTTTCTTTTTCATGATTTTGTAATTTATTTTTTCTTATAAATTTTTTTGAAATAAAAATTATACATATTGTAAAATGTATAATCTCATATGAATAATAATTTTACAATTGATATTACCTTATTTAAAGTATTAATGAATTCACAACCTTATATTATGTATAATATGATATCTCTAAATATTAAATTAAAAATTAAGAGAGTACATCAAAAATGAGAATGTCATTTCATTACACAAGATGGAATTTAAAATTATATATTTTATCATTTTATATCATTTTCAAGTGAAAATGGATTTAAAAGATTTAATTTTATGAATAAGTTGATTAATTAGACACATGGATGTCAATCATGATTGAAGTCTAGACATTAACATAAGATATTCTTGACAATGTCATACATACATATTTATTTATTTATTTATTTATAAATATAATTGTCGTCATGTATTCAAAAAAATAAAACTAGAGTAAAAAATTTATATATATATATAACGTTCATCACAATATGTTTTATAAACTATTGGCACATTCACTTTATACATATGATAGGGAATTGGGGAGTTAAACAATCCCTATAGAATGAGTAGGCCTAGACATCCATCAATGTTTCTAATGGCCCCATGGGTTTTTCATAATATTTCAGAGTATTTTCTGAAAATTTACAGGATTATTTAATTAAAAAATTCTTATCAAAGTGTATATATTTTCAAATTCATTATATTTTTTTAAAATACATATGTATTTTCAAAGGTATTATTTTTTTATCTTTTTTCAAAATCATGTATTCATTGTGATAAGAATTATCATTCATGTTATATTTTGAAAATAATTTTTCAAAATAATATTAGCAATGTATTTTTAAAAATATTTTTTAAAAAGTATTTTTAAAATAATGTTTTCAATATTATATATATTTTCAATGGATAGTTTAAAATTGTTTTCCAAGGATATATTTTCAATCCACTATTACTATATATTCAATATATAGATGTATATATCAAATATATATTTTGATATAAATGGAAACATTTCAAATGATCATTAAAAAAATGTTTTCAAAAAAAAACAGTGGTTTTTAAAAACCCCTTACTCTGAAATTATGCTCACCCTGTATTTTATAAAAATACTTTTAAGGTTATTAAAATGTTTCAAGTAAATTAGATTAAATAAAGGTATAAAAGTATTCAATTTAAATATATTCATATTTATTTATTGCTTAAAATATGATAATATATAAGAATATTCGTTTTACTATATTGTCATGATCAGAAAAGAGGCATGGTTGTGTAATTGACTATTTATTTTCAGTTTCTTTTATAAAAAAGTGCTCAATTATTTTTTTATCGAATCCATAAGAATGGGTATAAGTTTTCGTATAATAAATACAATAAAAATTAATTATATATACTTATATATATATCAATATTTTGATGTGGTGATTATAAAAGGAAACATATCAATTTGAGGATCCAGTAGTCTATCGGTCCAAGAACGATGTCATCACTTTTTTAGTGAGTGAAAATTTATGAAATAAAATGTTCTAGTATATTTCCATAATGATAAATATGTCTTAAAAATAAGAATAATTTCATTTATATCACATATATTCATTATCATTAAACTTATTACCTTTATTGTATTGTGTAAGTGAAAAAGGAATCACATCACCGCATGAGGTCGTAGTTTTTCAAACACATGCGGGATGTTATCATATCCCCAATAGTATTCAATGTAAAAAAAATTAATATATGATATAATGGATCTAAAGCTATAATTATGTTATAAATAAAATACATAAACATTAGATCCATCATCATACCCCATCATGATATGTGGTAAATGAAAAAAATAACATCATTTTGTGAGGTTGTTGTCTATTAAACTTATGAATGATGATTTTGTAACCTATATGATGGATGAGGGAAATTATTTAGCATATTAATTTAGAATAATAATTTTTTAGTATATTTATGATACTTAGGATATTTTATAATCATTTTTTAACAATACATGAAGGGGTTAGAAAAATAATTAGAATAAAAAAGATTGTTGAATAACGTTACCTCTATATCAAGTATCCTCTTTAAGATTTCCAAAATATCCTTCCTAGGCGGGCATTGTTGTAACAATTAGGCTTCTAGGACTCTGGGAGATAATTTTGGACCATATTTTTTTATTTATTAGCCAATATAGAGATGTTTTATGGTGTGAATAGAGGAGAGGGGGTGGCTTCTTATTAGTGGGGGAGGGGAAAGACTTGCTATTTTATAAATGAATTTATTTCTCCCACATTTATCATATGTAAAAAGGGTAAAAATGCATCATTTTAGAAACATAGAGGATAAATTGTAAGAATATGTATATTCAATAAATTTTATAGAGGTTTATAAGTTTTTTAATAGTATATTTTTAGTTCAACCCCAGATAAACTAATTATTACCTTAAACATGGTAATTAATATTTACTATTTCCACTATTAATTTATGTAAAAAAATTAATTTGACCTAATTAAATATTATAAATTTTTATGATTCCAAATATGGAAAAAATATTTCTAAATTCAGCTCAGATAATTTTAATTTTTAAATTTAATATTAATCCGAGTGACGCAATGAGACAACAAGTTTTCAGGAAGAGTATAGTTTTATGAAAAATGTAATGTGATATTAACACTATGAATAATAATAATCATTTTATGAAACTAAATTAATATTAAATGATACATAATCCATGCATTCCATATAAAACATTCCCCATTAGTAATTATTTTAATTAATTAAACTGGATAAACTTTATTCATTTAAAAATTGATTTTTGAAAAACTCATTTTTAACACCAACAAAACAAGTACAAATATATAATATAATGATGATTAATAAACATTTAATAGTGTGAAATATTACTAAATTTGACATAGGTTACTTAAAATTATACTTAAAACATTTTTAAACTTTTAAATTAATTAATTTATTAAAAATAAATGTTTTTTTTAAAAAATTGGTACTTTTTAATGTTGGCGAAATAATAAAATGTTTTTGAAAAATCCCAAAATTTAACCTTTGGAAAATTTGTATGTTATGATTTGAAATATAATATTCTTATTTTCAAATTTAAATTCTAAAATTTTTAATTTGAAATTTTAAATAAAGCCATATATGGAAAGAGCTTAGCTAAAACTATTCCTTTTTTATTATAAAGTACTTAATATGTCTGTAGCTAATATAACGATCAAATTAATATTAATAGATATTAAAGTTATTATTATATATTAACCTGGGTGATTTCAATCCAATAAATTGTAAAAATAATATAAAATAATAATATGGTATATAAAAAATGAAAAAAATATCATAAGAAAAATAGATCAGTGTACTTTATCTTTCATGACTTTTTGATTAGTTTAAAGCGGGTGGGATTGAGTGAGTGACTCCGACACTAGTATTTTGAAAGTGGATTTATCATTAAATTTTTGAATAATATATCCTTCATTTAATTTAAATATCTAATCCTCCTCTTTTTATCCTATCTTTCTAATCATTTGTCCCATTGAACCCTATACCTCAATGCATAGTTATGAAAAATCATCATGATTGGAAGACATGTACATATCTCTTATATGGATTGTGAGGATGCTAAAAATTAAATTGAATATATTTCAAGATTTAGAAATAAGAATAAAATTTTATATTTTCAACATTTATGAGATGAGTGACATGAATTTATTTGGAGTTTGGTTACATCTTGTAGCATTGCTGAATTAATGAAGTCAAAAAACTTTTTTGATAAATGAAAAATGATAGAAAATTGATTATGTATGTGAGACATGATGAATTCCATCTTGAAAATAATTTTGGATATTATCCCACCCTTGATTTTTGTGTGGATTATCATTCTGATGTTATATTTTTTTATGTGTGAAAAATTGTAAGTGTTGGGGAGTGATAAAATGTGAAATTTTATTATTTTAATTGATTAAAATTCCCTAAATTTTCCCATATATTAGTTATATTGGGGAATATTGTCATTTTAGTAATATAAGATAATTAATAACAATTAATTGGGAAAATTATTAATTAATTTAGTTTTCGATACATTCACTTTTATATTCTTCTCGACATGATCCTAAACTATTATTGGGTTTTCCTAAAATTCAAGGTTGTAGATGAATAAATATGTTTCAAATTTGATAACATTTCCATTCATTGTGTAAGGTTAAGTCAACAAAAATTTCCCCTATTAGGGGCTCATTTAAGAATCATGCACAATAACAATGGTTTACAATAGATTTAGACCACATGAAAGGTGACATGTATGTTTAAATAGGCCATAACATACTCTATGTGATATTAATTCAATGATCTCAAAGGCTATGTCATATTAACTATAAATGAAAAAAATCTTAACATGAGTGATCAATAATATTTGTACTAATCAAGTATTTCAGCATTAGATTACATGCAACAAACATATTATTAAATTAATTTTCCAATAGGTTACATAAGGATCACCAACATATCATGTGTTAATAACACCAAGGATATAACTACATTGTAAGAACATGGGTTTTTGGAATGGTTTTTGAAATGGGTCAAAATACCGACCTTTTTTGATTTTTTTACTTCTTCGTGAGTAAACTGGTAAATCTGGGAAGTTCTACAAATTTACAGATTAAAAATCATACACACCCATGTACACACTATGTATATGTTGGCAATGTGCTAGTCGTGTACTGGGCATGTACATTCAGTGTGGTGACCGTGTAAAATTAATCCCTTACATGATTTGCAGTTTTCCATAACACACTATGTATTTTCCTTTCCACGTACTAGCTGAGTCTTAATCGTGTACTGATCCATGTGATGTGACTAAGGTCATGTGATGACCTTTCAAGCCGCATATTTCTAAGTATGTATGATCCAATACATTTAATGAAGTCCTGAATACACTCCATGTGCTTTTATTTTTATTCTCTTATATGAAAGAACATCGAGTCTCTTTTCTATAAATACCTTCTTCTTCCCCATTATAATACCATGATTCTCCAGGAGGCTATAAACATTTTATATCCTAGATTAATCATCCAATATTCATTATTCAATCCATTGGTGGCTACGGTATCACATCTAGAAGGATAATCCCACACACCCTGTTTCATTCTAGTATCTTAACCTCAGATACGACAGTTTCCATCCGAGCAGAATTTACAGGATTTGACAGAAACGTAGATCTATGAATAATGGATTTGAATTTGACCTCGATATCAGAAGTTCATGCATCTACGAGCCTATGTTAATTGATTCATACCTTTTTTATGTTTTCATAGTCATTTGGGTGTTGGGGATTTTTAGCATGACATTGGGTATTGAGAGAGAGCCTTGTTTAATTATATTTAAATGACTGTATGCATTCTAGGATGTTGCTGGGTATTCCCTTATACTTTTATGCTTGATCTAGGTTTATTTATAGATCTCTGCCCATTTGGGTCATTTTAGATGGGGGTTCCAAAATGGTTATAATAGAATTTACAATAAATTATACTACTGTGTTCAATTTTTAAGCTTGATAAAGGCGGAACATAACTGTTAATTTGTTTTCCTATTTGAATTATTTATTTTGATTATATATGTGTGAGGGCTGATATTCCATATGTTAGATTCTTCCGGTTGTGTTGGGCAAGGCCTGGGTTTTATTGAGTGATGCTGATAATAGGTTTGGCTTGGCCCAAATTACATTGGGTTGTTATAACAATGGGATTTGGAATCATGTACTTTGGATTGAGGCATTATGACTGTTAGGTTGGGCATGGTCCAGGTTAGTTGGATATAGGGGCCATCATAAATGTGTGATATGGTTGTAGGGACATGAGGTGTTAGTGATTTTGTGGCTTGGGGAGTTATTATGTTGATTACCTCTCACCTGGAACATTAAGTAATGTTCAAAATGGTGGACTCCATGATGATCTGGCTTTGACCACCCATTGGGTCGATGCCCCCGATAGATGTGGTTATGTACAATTGGTTTGGGGTTCTTACCATTGGAATACACCTGGAAGGTGTGGAGCCTTTGAGGGATAGTGTTGAGGATATTGGGTAAGGGGAAGAGGCTCTCCATGATTTGAGGGTAGACATCGATGTCCCCTGGTTACTACTTTGTGGGAATACATCGATGTCCCTCTAGTTACGGATTTGAGGGTAGACATCACTATCCCTCAAGTTCTTATTTGAGGACAAGCATCATTGCTCCTCCAGTTGTTGTCCTATGGGTAGGTGTGGGGTTTCTATTGGGATTACTATTTTCTGGGCATGCCTTCAGGATGTTATTACTTGAGATAAGAGGTGAAAGGAGGCACATAGTTCAAGGTTAAATGATAGAGATTCTATTGTTGGCTGAAGCAGGTGACACTTCATTGTGGATGGTGAGCACTAGTGGAATTTATGTTTATTTTTTCATCATACGATTTACTACTTTCATTATAAATTCATGTCTTCTTAAACACTTATACTAGGTGAGCACCATTGGGTGATATCCTATTGAGATCCATTTCACACCCTAAGCGGGACCTTTAAGACGCATGTTTACTTTATGGATTTACATGTAGGAAAGAGACCAGCTTCTAGAGATGGATTGTTTTTGTTGTCTATGTAGATTTTATGGGCCTTTATGTTAGGAATTGATGGAATTACTTATTTAGTTTCCATTTTACAGTATTGGAATGCTTACTACAATTTCTAGAAACTATTGGTTATCAATTAGAGCCATTTACATATATATTGACATGTATTCCATGTTATGGATGCATACTTGTCATTTAGTAGTTGTTGAAATTGATTATTGGCATGCTATTTGTTTATTTTTTGTTGATGTTGTTTCTAAATCAGTTTCATTGTTTATCTGATTTTGATTTTTCATCCGCTCAGCAGGTCTAGATCAAGATTGTTGATTCCTTTATTTCTACTACATGTTATATATAATTAGTCGGACCAATATCATTATTTTTTCCGGATGGGATTTGTCATCCCCACTATACATAATTATACCCTCCCCTTGGTCAGCAGCCTTTGTCATTCTGGGAGGTGCGCCTTAGGTAATAACACCTGACCCGTTTAGCACTATTCAGGTGGCTATTCGGGTCCAAGACATTACAAAGTGGTATCAGGGGAGTTCTTGAAAGTGATTTAGTAAAAGTGTTTTTCTAGATACTAATGATATTGAGACTTCTCTTTTTATTTCTACTGGTTTAGAATTTGGGATATGGTAGACTAGGGAAAGGTTGTTACTATAACTTTGATTCTAGATTATGGCTCGGTGCATGTAGCCCCTTATACGAGGGATAGACTGAGTTTCCTTAGGTGGTAATTGTTGTTATTCTTTTTCTTAGATTACAGTTTATATGATTTTCACCTTGGTGGTTCATTGGTTTGTGATGTTATTTATTGGGATATGAGATCTTGAGCTGGTACGGTAAGGTAGAATTGGACCATAGCTTGGTATAGAAAGTCCTAGTTACTTGTTTTTTGATAGGCACATTTTATGGTATTTCATTTTCATAACTGCATGTATGATTTGTGAAGTGATAATACCATGTGAATAATATAAAATTCCATGATTTGATGGATTTTTCAATTTCATAGGTGAAATTCCTGATAGAAAATCTAGTTTATTCCATGTACTGCTCCATGGATTTTGTAATGTGAATTTCATGTGGAAGGAGATTTGGACTATGTCTACTGGGAGCAAGAAGGTACTATGGTTGAGGTGATTTTGATCACCAGGATTGGGTGACTAGGTCATTGGTTTGAGGCACAGATGGTTGTATAGACAGGAATGGTACGAGGTGCTATTGATACTTGGCTCTTTTGAGGGCAGGTAAGGAGGCCATGAGGCCGGGATGCCATCGGGATGGGTTGTGAAAAGGGAGAGTATTGTTATTTATTATATGATACCTTCATCCCCGATTAATGTATTTTGTATATATATATGTGGATTGTATCCTTATTTATGGCCTTGAGCAGGTTCCACATATACGATTTGATGGAGCATAAGGCAGGTGATGGTCCAGGGCCGCAGGAGCACAATCATGTTTAGAAACATCAGGGACTGGTAGAGCACGAGTTGCAGGTACATGCTTGGGGACATGATCGAGATTAGGATCCAGTGCAAGAAAGACAATATTCAGGTTTGGCAGCATTCAGGTCATGGCCCGACGAGCAGCTCCAAACTATCCCAGTACGTGTCTTGTAGGGGATCAACAGAGGTGCACATGGTAAAGATCCATCTATGGAATATCTGATGAGGTAGTTCCAGTCGTAGTACCTGCTACTTTTTCATGGTGAGGGTGGTCCACAAGTGTCTGAGTACATGACAGAGAGCATGGAGATGATCTTCGAGCAGCTCGAGATGCCTCCATGGTGGAGAGTCAAGCTAGCGATGTACATGCTGAGAGGACTAGTGAAGCATTTATGGGTTGTGTAGGTTTAGGCTTGTATACATGAGTTAATAGCATGGAATGACTTTGAGGACATGTTCATGGAGAAATTTTTTCCAGATACAATGAGGGTTGAGAAAGCTTGGGAGTTCATGAGCCTTCATCAGGAAGACATGTCTGTCATGTACTATGCATCTACTTTTTAGTGTGGTAAGAAATAACATGGCAAGGGAGTTTCGCATCAAGTATGGATTACAAAATTCCATTTGGATCTATGTGAATATCATTAGGATAGGTTCTTTCTCAAAGGTGGTGAATCAGACACTCATAGGAGAAGGAAACAAGAAATAAAGGTCTCAATTAGGTTGGAAAATAGCTTCAAGTGATGGTTCAGATAGAAGGAAGCGAGGAAGGGATGAGTTCTAGAAAGGCAGTCCGGCCAACGAATCAGCTATACAACCTTGATGTAGTTAATTAGTGGCTTTCTTTCTGTGTGGGCATCTAGGGCATGTCTGGACTCAGTGCGATAGGCCTCCAAAAAAGTGTCGGGCATGTGGACATGTTGGGCATCTAGAGAGGTTCTGTAGGAAGCCTTTTTAAATAGCCCGTAGGTAGGGACCACGATAGACTGTGGAATATTGTTTTCGTTTAGGTTTAGTACCAGGTGAGGGTAACTGTGGTTCAGGTTTGCGTGGAAGATTTGATATAGACATTGAGACCAAGATGAGGGGTTACTGGCTGTTGACAGGTGCAACACTGCAAGGAGGACATGCTTCAGGAAGTCATGTGTTTGGTCAAGTTCATGCCATGGAACTGCTAGAGGTTGAGCAGGCTGCTGAGCCGATGACGGTTAGAGGTACACCACGAATGTGGTCATGACTTCCTTTATTGTTTTGGCATGAACTATTGAGGCATGTGCATTTTCAGTGAATTTGATTCACAAGATACATGTGGACTAACATGATTCCCGTCAGTGGGATTGACACCATCTCAGATGTGTGATACATTTATATATGTGTATGTGACATGCATAGCATCAGGATCATCGAGGATGCAAGTTACATAATGTGATGTGGGAATCAGAGCATCAAGGATGAGGGTTACTTGAGGTGTGTGGCACCATGTTTTATTCTGAGCTTCCATGGGATAAAAGACCTCGTGGAAGTGGACACTGATGAAATGCGGGATTAGTTTTTGTGTCAGAAATAATAGAGGAGTGCCGACAAGGTTCATGGGAAACTATGCATCATGGGAGGACCATGGGTCCATGAAATTGGTTGTTGGACATTTTCTGGGTTTAGGTTTTGTTGGGTTGATACCGAGTTAATAAATTACTAAGGTGGGGAGACCATTAAAGAATTTAACCAAATCCTTTGTGACGGGGGTAGTCCGAATTGATTTGAATGAGATCAGTATGTTTAATTCCCTCTCTGGGGTTTTTTTGATAGCTTGGGGATGATCTATGTTATTGTGGGGAGATTATAAGAACCTATGTTTTTGAAATGGTTTTCGAAATTTGTCAAAATCCCCACCCTATTTGAATTTTTGACTTCTTCATTAGAAAACTGGGAAATCAAGGATGTTCTAGAAATTTCCATATCATATGCCATGTACTCCAAATTACATTCCATGTATATTGTAATGTCTCGGTTTCGGAATCCTCCCAGTGAATCCCCATACATGTTTGGTCACATTGCCTCATGCGCATTTCCCAGAACGCTAGAGGCTACCGACAAGCAATGAGGGCTTTAGGAGTAATAGTGGGGAAACAATACCCTCATTGGCATAGTAACACAATGGAAGAAAAACAAATTTACAATAGTGGAAGCAGTAAATGTACCAAATGATAGTAACAGCGGAATCCCGAAATTATAAATAACTGGAGAACATATGTAAATGATTCATGATACATATGTCTAAGAAAACATTAAAATAAGTCACAATGCTGAATACAAAACTAATCCAGAGTACAAAAGAAAATAAATAAAAAGCTCTACAACATCGCAAGCCTATTCTTGGTCCCATGCTCTCCAGCTCCAACACAGTTAAGTATATGAAGTAGAAGGTTGCTTGTCCTTATCTATACATGCCAAAATATAATCTGTTTGGGCCCAAATGAAAGGCCCAAATAGGATGTGAGAATAAATCATAGTACTCAACCACCACAATATTTGTACCTAACAATCAGTGAATATATATATGGTAGGTAATAAGTAGATAAAAGTAGTAAACAAGGAAGTACTCAATAGTAAAAAATTCCACAATTTCATAGCATTAAAAAAACCACATATCAAGTAAGTAGATAAACACAAACAGGTCACCCTAATCGAAGTACTCACAGCCTATCCCCTATGTTCCTACCTAGAAACACAAGCAAGAAGATAACACAATAGGTAATCCTTTGAGAATTACTCATAGCATATCCCTTGTGGTCCTACCTAGAAATACAAGCAACCCTGTGGGCAGTAAACTCGGTCTAACCCCTCTAGTTTAGCTATGTATTGACCCTATGAGGAAGCACTGGCCGCCAATTCCCCCTATAGTCTAGAATCGGTAACTAAAGGAACTCTGGGGAAGCACATACATCTCATTCCCCGTGTGGCATGCATCGAGGAACTATTGACACTTGGAGGAATCACTAACGTCAATTCCCCCAATGGTCTCGCGTCAAAATTAGAAAAGACACTCTAGAGAATCCTTTATGTCCATTCTCCCTATGGACTGTACACCATGTTCTCACGGCCCTGTGTAAGTCAATCAAGTACAAAAAATAATATAGGCCAAAGAAAACTTCACGAACTACATGGCTAAACAATATACAGCATACCATCATGTTATATATACAATCACACTATTCTAACAACACTAGGAATGGGAATTAAACAAGGAATCCTAATAGGCTAAGCATGATCAAACAATCATAAAAAATGGAAGGGAAACACCTCAAATGAAAAGTAATTTAGAATATTCATATTCAATTAACCTCTACACAAGCATACAAGCATAATAGGAAATTATTAGAGGTAAAATCATAACACACAATACCCCATTCATGGGTATTGAACAGTTTTTAACATATAACTCAAGAATTATTATGGAAAGGCACAAAACAGCTACCTCGGTGTTAGGATATCTCTATACGTGAACCTTAAGACATGAATCGCACAAGAACACCATATCTACAAAAATTTCTGAAACACTAAACTAGGTATAACTTGAGAAAGAGGACGAATCAAGAGTCGAAGCTCTATAAGAAGTAAGAGCTTATAGTGGTGATCCCAATTCAATTGACGGTGGCCGAATCCGAGAACAGATGCTCAATCGGGGGGATCGGGGAATGTTTGCTACTATACGGGTTATAGTGGATAAACCAAACCTAGAAGAAGGAGGTTTTTTCCATTAGACAAAACCCTGTTACATTTAATTAAAAACAAGTAAAATACAACGAATTTACTTTAGAAGTAAACAACGTGTACTTGCCTTCACCAGCCCCTGCATTAGGTGACCTCCAGGTCACCCCACATGGTTGTGTGCATGGCCGCTACAAGGCCAGCATATGGCTACCCACAGTATCCTAGTACACAGTATATACTCATAAAGTACACGGTGTGTACTTAAAAAATATCTAGAAACTCCTCATTTTCTAAAAAACACCTAAAAAGGAAATCATAACTCCAAAAATTATACAGGTTCTTACAAAACCACCCAATAAAGATATTTTTCCATCATTTTCCCTAGAAAGGCGTCGTAGAAGAATAACTCTCAAACAACTCCGAGCACTATGATTGTACATCAACCTCCCTCTCCAAAGTCTCCTCCAGTACTCTCCAATGATGCCATAACACTCATACCAGAGGAACAGACTATCCATAGAGAACCTTTGTACATCGATCAACTATACGGATATGATGCTCCTCAAACAATTCATCCACTTCGAGCTCAACCTCCTTATGATGGAAAATGTGAGATGGGTATGGGAAGTAATGTCGAAGCTGAGAAACGTGGATGTAATCATGCATATCCTGGAACCTCTGAGGTAACTAAAACTGATAGGCAACCATCCCAACTCTCTCCAACTCCTCAGATAGTCCCATATACCTCGGTGAAAGTTTACACTATCTTATAATCCTTCTGTGCCTGAACCTTCATGTGACATGCAGGAAAACCTGATCTCTGGCATCGAATTCCATAGGTCATCTCAGATAATCAGCATAAGACGTCTGTCAAGACTGTTTAGTATCCATCCTCTTCTGTATCAACCTTATCTACTCTATGGCCTCTTGGAAAAGATGAGGTCTATGTATAGGTTCCTCTCCTGCCTCCAGCCAGTATAAGGGTGATTGACATGGCCTACCGTACAAAGACTCATAAGGTGTCATCTGAATAGTTTAATGAAAACTATTATTGAAGACAAACATCCCAATAGGAATGTACTTCTCTCAAGAACCTCCAAAATCAAGGATTCATGCTTGAAGCTTGTCCTCAAGCACCTGAATCATACGCTCAGACACACCATCTATCTGGGGGTGGTAAGTTGTAATCAATATTACCTATGTACCCAAAGCCTTCGAAATCCACTACTAGACCCGAGAAGTAAAATGTTTATCCCTGTCTGAAATAATGGATTGTGGAATCCCATGTAGACATATAATATCTTAGATGTACAATCATCCCAGATCATCAATTTTGAAGGTATCCTTGATCGAAAAGAAGTGATAAACCATTGTAAGTCTTTCAATGACAACCCAAACTACATCATTTTCTCGAGGTAACCTCGTAAAACCTGTCACGAAATCCACCGCGACATCATTCCACTTCCATTTGGGATTGTGTAACTGTTGTAAAAGCCCTCCTGGTCGTTGATTCTCCGCCTTCACCTACTGACTGGTGGAACACCTCATTACGAAAACAGAAACATCACTCTTCATACCTGGCCACCAATATTGATGGTGTAGGTCATGATGCATATTGGTGAAACTCGGGTGAACTTCCCAAACCGAGGGATGACAGTCTCGCATCAGCTCCTCACAAATGTCTGATGACACCCATACATGCCCATGAAAACGCAAGATCTCATCCTCGCATATGGTCTATCCATGAATAGTGTCCAACCCTAAAATGCTTTCGCATATAAATAGGCCTTAAGAATCTAATAGCTACCTTATACGAAATCATTCTAGAAGAGTATAGGTAACATCTACAGAAGAATTAAACGTCTTCCCCTATCTGTCATGCACCTTCAAATGTATCTCAGAGAACATAGCCATAAGCTTCCACTCCCAACTGGACTCCGTAACTGCATGTATCTGAGACCTCCTGCTCTGCACATCAGCTACTTCGTTGCCTTTTCCAAGCATGTAGGCAAGCTCAAAGTCAAAAGACTGATGGTATTCAACCCACCTTCACTGTCTCAAATTCAGGTCACGCTGAGTGAATATGTTCTTGAGACATTTCTGGTTAGTGAAAACCGAAATATCCTCTCCCAACAGATAATATCTCCAATAGAATAAGGCATGAAAAAATTCATCCAACTCGAGATCGAGTGTCAGGTAATTCCTATCATGTTGCCTCAAGTGGTGAGACCTATATGCAAAGAATCCTTCTCCATAAATAAGAACTGCTCCTAGCCCGATACTTGAAGCATCACAGTAAAAAGTATAGCTCTTGCCCGAATCTAGAAATATTAGTATCAGTGCTGAAGTTGGTCTCCCTTTCAGTTCTTGAAGGGATGAATCACGTGAATTTGACCACATGAACATCGCACCCTTCTTAGTCAGACCCATAAATGGGGCAGCTAGGCATGAGAAGTCCGGTATAAAATTTCTGTAGAATCCATCCAGCCTGAGAAAACATCGTACCTCAAAGATGTTCTTCGGATGCTCCTAAGAAACTACTATTGTCACTATATCTAGGTCCACTGATACTCCTATATCTCAGATAACATGACCCATGAAGTGAATCTGGTCAATCCAAAAGTGGCATTTTTAGAGCTTATCATATAAATGATCCTCTGTCAATATACTCAGAATGATCTCAAGATGGGCGGCATAGCCGTGTCGAGTGTGAGAGTACACCAAGATATCATCCAAAAAACCCATCATGAAGGAATTAATGTATGGATAGACCACTCGGTTCATCTGTGCCAGGAAAACATTAGGCGTGTTCGTGAGACCGAACGATATAACCATATACTCATATAGTCCATACCTACTCTAGAAGGCTATAAGAGGTATATCGAATGGTATAATTCATAACTTATTGTAACTGGACCTCAAGTCAATCTATGAGAAAAACCAGGTTCCTCAAAGATAATCAAAGAGGTCATCAATCCTCGGCAAGGGTTATTGGTTCATGGCTGTCAACGGGTTCAGCTTCCGATAATGCACACAAAGCCTGAGGGTACAATCTGACTTTATCGCAAATAGAACTTTTAAACCCCAAGGAAATGTACTGGGTAGGATGAAACATATATCCTATAACTCCTCAAACTGCTTCTTGAGCTCTTTTAACCTTGTAGTTTCCATCCTATAAGGCGGAATGGACACTGGTGCCGCTCCTGGCACAGGCGCAATAGAAAATTCTACCTCTCGCTATGGAGTCAAACCTGCAAATTCCTCTGGAAAGACCTCTATAAAACGATCCACTGCTAGAGGAATGTCTAACTATGAATTACCCTATTCATCCTGATATAGACTGTCTATTTGGGTTGTAATTCCTCCCAACCCATGATGTTTGGGGCCCGCTCTACTCTCCTGGACATCCAACTCGCCCTTATGAAGATATGATCCACACTCTGGTGAAATGAAACACACCCTATGGTGATAATAGTCGACGACTACCTAGAATGGAACTAACCAGTCCATTTAGAGAATGAAATCATAGCCTGTCATCTCTAGGACATAGAGGTCCCAAAATAAGTGACACCTTCCAACCTCAAAAGGGCACTCCTTGCACTGACGTACACTAGATATTCTAGTCCCCAACGGATTGTCCCTCGTCAAGACATCATCAGATGAAAAAATATAAAGCTCAAGGCTTTTCCACAACAGCAACAGATATAATGCTATGGGATCCCCTGTATCAAAAACAACATAAGCTGAAACTGAGGAAACTAAGATAGTATCTCCAAATGTGGAAGGTCTGTGATCCTACTCCTGCTAGGTCTGCTCCTCTTAAAAAGTATGGCATGCACTGTGGCCTTGTTACCCTGACTGGAAACCCTGAGCCGATCCACCCGGTTTTCGTTGAATTATTGGTGATAGACAACCACGGTCACGACCTCCAACTCAACCTGAATGTCTATAAGAACTCCAATTGTAGCACCCCCAGATTCCACGGTATTCTTCTCTTTGAATAATACAGTAGTGTGTGTTGTAGACAACTTCGAGTTCTAACACACACCGCAACCAATCAAACTAGCCGTGATGAATAGTAATACCAACTTTTTTAAATTTTGTAAATTTTATCATTCAAATTGGACATCATTTTTATATTCAGAATATTGAAATTAGCTTAGGGTGAATTTTTTGTATTTTTCTGAAAACATTCAATTTTTTATGAATAGTGAAAAAACACTAAGTTATAGTTTAAAACCAAATTTTTATTCAAATAATTATTTAGTTTATTTAAATTTACTTATGGTCAAAATTGATACATAATACCTATATAAGTTCATTTTAATTCATTTTAGTTAGTTTAGAATAATGTTAGATATATAAAAATTTTGTTGAACTTTTCACCATCTTTTACCCACCTCCTAGGAGAATTTGGAAAATCACATAAAACTAAATTTTACCGCTTTTGTGAGTGTAATTTTTAAAATCCGATAAAAATGGTTAATATTAAGGAGTAAAATGTGGTTCAATGAGATGAATATAATTTTTTGTGAATAGTAACTTTTTACTTTTATTTACCACAGTTAAAAGTAAATAGGATGATTATGGGTAAAAATGATATTAATATTACTCTAACACATGTCCTAGTTCTATTGGAAAAGTGTATCTCAACCAAAAACAACCTTAGGAATAAAATATTATCATTTAGGTCCACTAGCATTAGATTAGTACATTTATTATTATTTAATTCAAAGAAGAGTTAAAAGAGGTAAAATCATGGTTAAATAACTAAAACATTTTTAATATACGGATATACATAAGATAAATTCTATTATAAATATTCATTAAGAAGATAAATATATTTATTACATAATTTTATTTTATTTATAATTTTTAGACATTGACTAATTTAATTTATTTATGACACAATGGTGATGCCGTAATTACCTAATTAATGAAATATTAAAATAATTTATTTTATAAATATAAAAATAAATATAATTTGAGACTTTTTATGAATTAAAATAAATTTATAGGTTAATATGACATATTAGGATTGGTTATATAAATCGTTTTCGAAGTAATAATGTTGTTATGAAGTTATCAAAAACAAAAAACCCAATATAGTCAAAATTGACATAAAAGAGTTTTTAAAACAAATATTATATTATTAATTGATATTCTATTTCTAAAAATCTAAGGATAGTCCAAGGACATATTAAATGATATATATATCATTAATGGACCACTTGGGGGTCTCTTGGAGGTATATAGTGTGTTTATTAACTATATAATATTAAAATACAAAGAGACAATGTAAATATCAGACTATTTAACTAAGAGTTAAATATAAATGATATGGGTAATATACTGACCCAAACCAGACTAGAATCTATTGTTTGAAATTATTTAGACCCATACACACCTTAACCTCTAAATAATCCACTTTGAAGCCATTAGAAACCGAATATAAATTTATTATAAAATAATATTTATAGCTTTTCCAAAGGTGCCCCTCACCCCTCTTATAAAAGAGTACTCCACCTTCTCTCTACTTTACACCTTGAAAGCCATTTGCCTCGGCCAAAAACTCCTCAAATATTCTCTCAACATCCCTCACTTAAACCTAGTGGCCTTATTTTAATCATAAATCCAACCTATGGATCCCTTTTGATCAAGTCAAAAGGATGAACCCGAAGAATAGGTAATGTTTTCACAACCCTCTTTCCAGATCCTTTCTTTTTCAATCATTTTCATTATTTGTTATTTCCATTATAAAATAAT
Source organism: Viscum album (assembly GCA_963277665.1). Lineage (NCBI taxonomy): Eukaryota > Viridiplantae > Streptophyta > Magnoliopsida > Santalales > Viscaceae > Viscum > Viscum album. The sequence goes on along the minus strand of OY728129.1, from coordinate 792,558,355 downwards.
AACTCTAGTATATTTTATATAATGTGATGTTATTATAATTATGGTACAACTATATTCAGTATTCTATCCATCCTTTGAATGATATGTCACCATACATGTGTACGTACGACCTACCGTCTCCACGTCGTGGTGTAATTGTTATTCAATACATTATTATTTGGATGGTTATAATATTGATATTTAATTCATGTAAATAATAAGTATAACATGATAATGTTTTTTTATATATGATAGACCATCCAATTATATATGATTTTAATATCAAAAAAATGATATTATCTCTCGTGCGTACGTACGGACTACCGTCTCCATGAACGCGATCAGATTCATTCCCCATCATATCCATACAAGTATAATTCTCATTTTATGATTAAAAAATATGTTTAAGGACTTTATATCATTCGGTGTATGAATAACACACAACCTATCCATAACAAACATGACTTATGTAACAAAACATATAAAATAAAATAATAAAGTTAACATCTGAAACAATGAAAATACAAAAATATTATTAAAAAAGCAATGATAAAAGATCAAATATGATATCATATTAATGTATATGATTCTTGTATAATTCAACAAAAATTATTTAACCATTATACAGGAGTCCAACCTACCCTTGACCAAAGAAAAAAATTACAAAGTAAGGGGTTTCTTATCTCACTTTTATTTCCGTGAGATTTCCATTATTCACCACTTATTTATTTCATGTGGTATGTGTACTACCCAAGTCTGTATTCATTGTGTAATATACATTAATTCATCGATATTTACATCATCATTATATGATCCTTATTTCATGGGTGTATGTTTTTTACGTTAACAAATAAATAATGAAATTTGCAATTTCAATTTCCACTCATTCGACTTCACACATACTTCATTGATTATTTTACTCCAATATTATGTGTGGAACCACTATTTATTGGCTTATGTCATAATTTCCACTCCCGTTTCTATGGATATACTTTTGGTACACATAATCACTCCATTGATAAATTCTCAAGTCATCGATATGATCTTTATAAAAGTAATTATAAATCAATTTCCATTTATTGAGTTAAACATCTAATTCATTGGTGTTGTTATTACAAGAATATGTGTGAATGTACTCTAATTTTTTTACAATTAATATCCAATAATATTGAGTGTATTTATATTTTTCACACATAATTATGTCATTAATTTATCCTTAACCTAAGTATACGGTCATTATAATATATTTCATCTCAATTTACATTCCATTGAGACTTCTTTGTTGTTATACACCAAATCACATTTATATGGTGTATATAATTTACTTTGACATAGTATATCATTAATCACTTTATTCTCATTATATTATAATGTTTTGATTACCTCAATTATTTTTATTCACGTGTCTCTCTTTTGGTTAGGAACCCTAACTAAAATATCATTTTAAATGTTTTAATAATTTATTATTATAAATTGTTGAGGCCCAACGCTTGACGTTCATGGGAATTACATTACTTCTTGAGGAATAAATAATACATATAAAAAATATACACACAAGGACCGTAATAGTTTATTTTCTTTGGAATCTCGGAATATTATATTCTAATCTTGGTGAAAGATCTTCAACATCTACCGTAAAGATCTTACCCTTTTGTTTTCATACCTAGAACCTTTCTTTATATCCAGGGAAAAAGAAAACATAAAAAGTGTGAGCTCAAATCCTCAGTAAGGGTAAACATAGATAACATTAAACAATCCATAAACATTTTAATAAAAAAACATGAACATAAAATCTGAACATCAAAATCTTGAGCAAAGACATAAATCTTGGAAGTATGTAAGGCATATATCATAAAGGAACATCAATCCTGATAAAATATCATGGAAAGAAAACATGTAATTGTGGAAAACCATTAAGAACATGATATGATTTCCATAGTAGCCAAGGCATTCCCACATATCTCATAATGAAACCCTTCTTATGTGTGCCACAAAATCATAAATCATACATCATAGTATAACCCATGTAATAAAAATGGGATTCTTAAACATCATTCCATCATAACATAATACATAAAAGGACATAATAAAAATAATTCCATCATAAAATAATCAAATAAAAGTAAAAAGTGGGATAGAAACAGAACCCTATATTATCTTAGATGGAAAATAATTTTTAAAAAACACTTGAACTCCATTCATGAGGAAAATATCATTTCTACTTAAAAAACATTTTTTCTTTCTTAAAATGTCATAAAATTTAAACTAAAAGAATTTTATTAAAAATAAACTTGAAAACTTTTAAAATAAGCCTCATTTAAATAATTTTCTAAATGTCCATTCAGGTCTTATAAGTTAAAAAACATTCTTCTCTTACTTTGGCCAGAAAAGTCAAAAGTAACTCGTACTAAAAATGAAAAAAGATGCATTTAATATATTTTACTAAAAACGCAAAAATGGGTAAAATTGGATTTAAAAAATTGTATGAGGATATAAATAATATGACATATTGAGGAAACATGGATGTCTATGATGAATACACCCTAGTAAATACCAAGGTACGAACAATCTCGGATAAAACTAAGATTGTGAGATTTTCCCTTTCCTTATGTCTGATATGCTTCGTATGTTTCTGAAACTCACGTATAATGATTTAAATAATGTCATTGACTTATTAAAGAAGCATATTCATTGTTATGATGTCATATATGGTTCACTTATCACTTTATATTACCCGTTCTTTTGTAAATTCCTTGTTAAAGCACCATTTTGGGTAAAATCGTATCATATGTCGTATGAGTTTCGACTAGTTTTTTTTGATATTATTACTTATATCCTGATTAACATATATCCATAATTTAAAACATGATTTATATATAATATATATTTAGCATATAAATATATATTATATATTGATAAATGTAATGAAATACACCGTTCCTGGAGACGGTAGGCCTTACGTATGCGTGAACACTATTTTCGTGTCCTTATTGAATTGAATGGAATTAAGTAGATGACATAAATATATATATACATAAATCCAGTATAATTATTATATCATATATTTCATCATTATTCGTTACATATAATTTATAATCATTAATGAATGGTTAACATGGAGAATGAATCTCATCGTGTCGTGGAGACAGTAGTCCGTACGTACGCACGAGCGATGATATCATTCCCATGATCGTGGAATTGTATTGAAGTGTATGTATAATATTTCAGAATCAATATAACTTTTAAATAATCATATATAGTTATATATTTACATCATTATACCCATCCAAGTAAGGTGGTGGTCGAAAATAGATTACACCACGACGTGGAGACGGTATTCCATACGTACGCATGCGCGGTGATTTCATTTTCCATAGGATGGATAGAAGTTGAAATAGGGTTGATTCATATTTATAATAACATATCAGTATATAAGTAACACTGATGTTATTACTTTATAATGATACCACTAAAGAATAAGTAGAAGAATAATGAAACTTGAGAAAATAGGAAGAAGAGATTGCCTTTTCTTCGACGCACCACCTTTAAGATTCCTCTTATGGAAGTAGAGTTGGTCTTTTGAGAAGACAGAAACCTCCAGAATGTTTCTAGGTAAGTGGAGAAGAGAAATGGGCAGGGGTTGTCCGAGCTTCAAGGCTCAAAAGGGTGTGAATATAAGAGGGAAGGGGTGCCCTTTTTATAAGGGAGGAGAGGGGCACCTTTGGAAAAACTCAAAATATTATTTTATAATAAAGTCATATTGAGTTTATAATAGCTTAAAATGATTAATTTCAAAGATAAAGTGGGTATGGGTATAAATCCTCTCAAATTGTGTATATTATACAGGTTTGGGTCATTATATTAAGATTATCATTTAGTTTTAATTCTTAGTTAATTAGATTGACATTTACCATGTCACTTTGAATTTTTATATAATATAGTTAATAAACTAACCATATACATCCAAGAGACCCCCAATAGATCCATTAATGATACACCTATCATGATATAAGTATCTTGGCCAATCCTTAGTTTTTAGGAATAAAATAGCTATTAATAATATAATATTTGTATTAAAAACTATTTTATGCCAATTTTGACACTATTTGGTAATTGATTTTTGGTAAAATTATAACAGAATGATTAGTTCGAAAAATGTTTATTAAATCACTATTAACATGTAATATTAACCTATAAAATTAGTTTAATTCATAAAAAGTCTCAAATTTCATTTATTTGGGTATTTATAACGTCAATTATGTTAATATTTCATTAATAAGATAATTAATGCATCATCATTGTGTCATAAATAAATTAAATTATTTAATGTCTAAAATTTATAAATAAAATACCATTATTTAGGAAATATTTATATCTTTCTAATTAATATTTATAGTCTAATTTATCTTATGTATAACCCTATATTACAAATGATTTAGTTATTAAACATTGATTTTAACTATTTTAACCCTTCATTAAATAAATTAAAAATAAATGACCTAATCTAATCCATGTTGACCTAAATAGAAATATTTTATTCATAAGGTTGTTTTTGGTCGAATTAAACTTATCCAATAGAATTAGGACATGTGTTAGTGTAATAATAATATCATTTTTACCCTTAATTACCCTATTTACTTTTAACCGTGGTAAATAAACATAAAAAGTTACTATTCACCAAAAATTATTTTCATCTCATTGAACCACATTTTAGTTCTTTATATTAACCGTGTCTCTTATATTTTCAAAATTCCACTCACATAAGCGGTAAAATTATGTTTTATGTAAATTTTCAAACTCTCCTAGGAGATGGGTAAAAGATGGTGAAAAGTTCAATAACATTTTTATATGTCTAAAATTATTATAAAATGACCCCAATGAATTAAAATGAACATATATATGTATTACGTACAAATTTTTAAATAAAATAAATTTAAATAAAATAAATAATTATTTATATAAAAAGTCGGGTTTTAAATAGTAACCCAGTGTTTTCACTATTCATAAAAAATTGAATGTTTTCAAAAAAATAACAAAAATTCACCCCAGGATAATTTCGATATTCTGAATCCAAAAATGAAATCCATTTTTAAATATAAAATTTATAAAATTTCAAAAAGTGGGTATTACTATTCATAACGGCTAATTCATAATAATATGATAATAATAAATCATTTAGTGAAACTCAATATTGCGTGCTACACACGCTATCGAGGAAGGTATTGATTGCATGTAATGAAATCCAAGTGTAACATCCAATGTAAGTAATGAATAATATATATTTTTATCTATGTCTATTAATGAATTAGATAGTGTTTTAGTGGCTTAATATGAGAATAAATCTAATCATAAGCATAGGATATAGTAATATTTTTAAAAGATTGTTTTACTGCCTTTTGATGGAAAACCATTTTTAAATCAAACATTTGACGATTTTATAAGCTCTATTTGTCAAAATAAACTTATTCTTTATGATTGGGACATTGAATTTTACTTTGGGTAAATTTTTGGTGTTTTCCGATAAAGTTCATTTTATTAATGAATAGTGAAAAATGTTGTATTTTAATTCAAAACCTCTTTTTAATATAATTTCTTTATATGATTAAATTATCTTTTGAATTTGTTTTAAAGTTAAATTAGAAAATATTTTTACCATTTAATCTTATAGTGGTCTTTGGAATTAATTTTACTTTGAAATTGGACTTAAACTAGTGTCAATCTTTTGATACTTATTGTTTCATAAAGACGCGCTATTTGCTCTGACAGTGGGAATTAATTATTAAATTAATTAATGTAAGTTATATGTTTTGAATTTTGTAAAATAGAAATCATTTTTGAATTCGGAATATCAAATATAGCTTACAGTGATGTTTTGGTGTTTTTCTGAAAAACATCAATTTTTGATGAATAGTGAAATAACTAAGTGCTTCTTAAAAAACTAATTTTTCGTTTAAATGAAAATTTACCACCTCTGTGTTTTGATTTTTTAAAAATCTAACAAACATGGTTGTCATTAAAAAGTAAAATTTGGTTCAATGGGATTAAAATAATTTTTTGGTGAACAGTAACTTTTGAGTTTTTTATCGCGATTAGAGATAATTACTGTAATTTTGGTAAGAATAATGTTTTAATAATATGAAATGACCTAGACACATGTCATAACCTTATTGTATGTGTCATAGCCGACCCAGAAAACCCATGGGTCTATTTTTGGGACCCCATGGAGCTACTTGGGTAAGATAAAGACATTAATGCTTTTTATTTAATGTAAAAGTAAAAAATGACACAAACATGAGTTGTTTTACGAAAACAATTATTAAATGGGGTTATACAAGTCATCATTTTGACTATAAATATTAATTGGAAAGATAAAAATATTTCCTACATCATAGTATCTTTTTTGTATAATTTTTAAACATTAAATAAATTAAATTATTTATGACACCATGATTATGCAGCGATTACCTCATTATTTAACGATTTAAATAAAACGAAAATATAATGTAAAATTTAAGACCTAAACTTCTAAAAAACCTTTTGGATGGGTGGATTTAGAACCCTTATCACCTAAAACTCCAAATTTATTATTGTGGGAACTTTTTTATCCAAAATACATTTTATAACAAAGTATCTTTTCTTAACTTTCCAAGAGTTACCCTCCTCTCCTCTTATAAAAGGCCCCCACCTCTACCTCCTTACCCACACTTCCAAAGCCTTTGGCTCATCCAAACCTGGCCCATTTTGTCTCTCCCCATCCCTCTCTAACTCTTAGAAGTCTTACATTGGGAATATGTCTTCTTAAGTATGCCTTTGATCTCAAATCAAAAAGAGTTACCCGATTTAAAGGTAGTGTCTTCTCTTGTGTTCTTATGTTTTATTTTGCTTCTCCAACCCCCTAAACTCTTTTTATTCATTTATTTTGTAACAAAACCAGTATCTTCCATATACTATTTTGTTTTTATAATAATTATTCTAGTTACACTTACACACACCTACATCTAATGGTTAGAGAACATACTGTTTCCGTGGATGGCGAATTGCAGCCTCAAGAAACGATGATTGTTCAACACTCATATAACACCTTCAAAGGTGGCCATTAAGACGTCACTATATTTATATATTATATATAATATGTTTATGTTTTACTTAAACTTCTGTATTTTTCATTTATGGAATACCTTTATTGTTACCATTATGGGTAAAACGCGATATCTTCATTTTAGGAAGTGCGGACTACCGCCCCCTCAAAGTGATTTGATTTGTTAATGCCATATGTGGGACGTATAAAGGATTTAATTAATGACATTATGTATGATATTATACTGGAATTATAATATACCCATATATCATTATGATACCATTCCATAAAATACGAAATAGAAATGAAAGTAGTGTTCATGCGTACGTACGGCTTACCGTCTCCATGAACGGTGCATTTCATTTCTTACCTGTACACGTTATGTAATATTATAAATGTATGTATATAATGTATATATTTGATATATATGATATCTACATCATGAGTATAACTCTGGATATAATGGATAAATGAACAACTTGTAATTATAAAGAGTTTATTAATGACTCAAGTACCAATGATCGTTAAAACGACCGTTATTAACTTAAACGATTACATAATGTTCATAACATGGTAATAAGTGATATAAAAGGAATAATGAATGTGAAAAAGGTTCTTAAGAATGTAGAAATTAACTCATGATTATTATTCAGGACATTAAATAACGATCGAGTCATGTCAGACCAGAGGTATGGGACTTCGTCTAAATCTCCATTCATTGAAGAATAGTTTGTTTTATACACAACTTTCTTTTATACGGTGTATAATCCCCTTTGACTTTTATGTTTATTCAAAAGTAATATTTCTTATACGAAGCGTTTACTAAATGACAAAAGGGAATGTTTTTGCTGTACGTTTCTGGCGACAACGACTTCTCTGCCACCGTGACCATTATTTGAGTTCCAGCTTCCTCTTCAAGCCATACATTTTTTTAAAAAGAAAAATAAATACCCTGTTTTACTTATCTTTTATTTTGGTATTGAAAATGGTTTTCATAATGTTTTTATATCAACGTGTTGTATTGATATCTTGTGATTGAAAATTGAAAATGTTATGTTTTCTTTATGCATGTTTTATGTGATACGATTATGTTATGGTTCATGGGCATTATTATGAAGACGGGTGGTTCCATGATAAACTAAGGGAGGGTGAGCCTGATATAGCTCTCCAATGAATTGGGTAATACGAAGGAGTTAAACGTTAAGGTTTCTCCGAAGAGATTTTGGGAATATACTGTGATGGGTATTCCAAATGTGACCAAGAGGGTTACTCCCTACGTAAGAATGTTATGAATGCCTCAAGTTACCTTTATGTCTTATGATTTCTTTGATTTATTCATGATTTTATGAGGTGTATTTAAGTGCTTATGTTTTATGAGTAGAGTATGATTTCATTGATTCTTATGTATACATGTACTCATGTTTCCTTTCCATATTTTTATATCCCTTACTGAGCTTTTTATGCTCATCCCATGTTTTTTAAATTTTTTTCATAGGTCAAGGGAAGGGTACCTGATATGATGATAGTGTTAAGAAAGTGTCAAGAAAGAATCCATATTTTATTTTAAATATGTTTCCATTGATGGGAAAAATTAATACTATCTTTTATGTATCCACTTTATTTAAATGTGGAATGTAATTCATGTTTTATGGTCTAATTCACTAAAACACTAAACCTGAAAAGATCCTCAATGTGTACTCTTGAAGTAGCTCAAGATTAAGTAAGGTTTAAGGCCGGGGCCATATAGTTGGTGTCACAGGTCGGTCAAGATAACTTTAGGAGTTAGAATTTTATTAAATTATTATCCAAAAATATTTTTTTATGGTCAAATTGAAATGTCATAGCATTTGAATATTACAATGTTGCTTCACCTAAGATATTTCTATGTTTAGAATGGTATTTCGAAGAGGAAACATGGAAGTTGTGCTAGGAAGGTATAAAGATGGAAATGAACTTCTAAATCAACATCCTGAGATGGTCAGAATCAGAAATGAACAGTTTGCTGCAGTGATGGCTCAGTTGAATCAGGTGATAAATCATGGTTGTGTTTATTGATGATATTTTGGTGTTTTCTAAAAGTAAAGATGAGCATGAAAGTCATTTAAGGGTTATCATTCAAACCTTAAAAGGAAATAATCTTTATGGAAAATTTAGAAAGTGTGTGTTTTGGTTATAATAAATATCTTTCCTTGGTCACATTGTTTCTAAAGATGGGATAACTGTTGATCCTGAAAAAACAAAGGTTGTTGAAGAAAGGCCAAGCCCCAAAAATGTAACTGAGATCCATAATTTCCTTGGTTTTACAGCTTACTGCCGAAGGTTTGTTGAATATTTTTCAGGATTATCTAGTCCAATGACTAAGCTAACTCGGAAGGGTATTATGTTTATCTGGACAAAAGAATGTGATGATTGTTTTCAAGAGTTGAAAAGAATATTGGTGAATGCTACAGTTTTGGAACTTCCTTCCAGGAATGGTGAGTTTGTTATCAATAGTGATTCTTCAATGAAAGGAATTGGTTGTTTCCTTATGCAGAATGATCAGGTAATTTTATATGCTTCACGTCAGTTGAAAACTCATGAGGTAAATTACCCTACACATGACTTGGAATTAGCTGCTGTTGTTTTCGCTTTAAAAATTTGGAGGCATCATTTGTTTGGAGTAAAGTGTGAAATATATAGTGATCAAAAAATATTAAAGTATATATTCACTCAGAATGAATTTAACATGAGACAGAGGAGATGGCTAGAATTAATCAAGGATTATGATTATACAATTCATTACCATCCGGGGAAAGCAAATAAAGTGGCTGATGCTTTCAGTCGAAAATGTACTGCTTCATTAACAATGTTGTGTTTGGAACTTGATCCTTTGGATAAGGATTTATTGAACTTTGGAATAGATGTTTTTGGTGCAGGATTTTCTTCTGTTTTGATTCAGGTATCATGGAAATCTTCTCTATTAGACAGAATCAAGCAAGCACAGAAGCAAGACAGTGAGTTGCAGAAAAAGGTAGAGTTGGTTCAGAAGGGTCAGTTTCCTAAATTCAACTTTGATAATGACTGTGTTTTGAGATTTGGGAAGAGATTTTGTGTGCCTTGTGATTCACAATTGAAGAGAGATTTGTTATGTGAAGCTCATAGTTCTCTGTTTTAAGTTCAACCTGGTTGTACTAAGATGTACAGAGATCTGCGAGAGTATTAGTAGTTGGATGGAATGAAAAGAGATATTGATGATTTTATTGTGAAGTGTTTGACTTGTCAGCAGATTAAAGTAGAGCGTCAGTTACCAAAAGGGATGCTTCATCCTTTACCAGTACAAGAGTGGAAATGGGAAAATATATCCATGGACTTTGTTGTGTGATTACCGAAGGCATATTGAGGTAATAATGAAATCTAGGTTATTGTTGATCTCTTGACTAAATATTCTCATTTCATTGATATATGAGATACTTTTTCCCTAGATCAACTATCCCGTTTGTATCTTAAGGATATATTCATGTTACATGGAGTTTCCCTCTCCATTGTATCTGACCGTGATCCCAGGTTCACTTCTAACTTTTGGAAAGTCCATCAGAAGTCGTTGGGTACTGAATTAAATTTTAGTACAGCTTTTCATCCTCAATCAGATGGGTAGTCAGAATGAAAAATTCAGACTTTTGAATATATTCTATGTTCTTGTTCGATGGATTATCATAGAAGTTGGGTCCAACATCTTTCTTTGGTTGAGTTTTCTTATAATAACATTTTTCATTCCAGTATACAGATGGCACCATTTGAGGCGTTATATGGGAAGCAGTGTCGAACTCCAAATATCTGGGATGAAGTGGGTGAAAGGAAGTTGATGGGACCGAAAGTGGTAGAAGAGTTGGCAGAAAAAGTTCAGCTGATACAGAAACACATTAGAACCGCTCAGATCAGGCAGAACAGTTATGCGGATAACAGGAGGAAGGATATCTCTTTTGAGGTAGGTGATCATGTTTTTCTCAAAGGCTCACCATGGAAAAGTGTAATGCGATTTGGTAAGAAAGGAAAGTTGAGTCCATGGTTTATTGTACCATATGAAATTCTGGAGAGAGTTGGATTAGTTTCTTACCGAGTGGATTTACCTCCGAGTTTATCTCAGGTACCCAATTTTTTTTCATGTTTCAATGTTAAGGAAGTACATGCTAGATCCATCTCATGTTTTGAGTCTTGAGGTAGTTCACCTGGAAGAGAACCTATCTTATGAGGAATAACTGGCCCAGATTCTTGACCACAGGGAGCAAGTGTTATGGAATAAGTTGATTCATCAGGTAAAGGTTTTTTGGAAAACCCACATGATTGAAGAGGCATAATTGGAATCTTAAAATGTAATGAGGGCTAAATACCCCCACTTATTCGATAAGTAAATAAATTGTGGGGAAAAAATTTTCTAAAGGGGGGAAGGATGTAACATCCCAAATAAGTAATGAATAATAGATATTTTTATCTATGTTTATTAATGAATTAGATAGTGTTTTAGAAGCTTAAAATGAGAATAAATCCAACCATAACCATGGAATACACTAATATATTTAAAAGATTGTTTTACTGCCTTTTAATGGAAAACCATTTTTAAATCAAACTTTTGAAAATTTTATAAGCTCTATTTGTAAATATAAACTTATTCTTTATGATTGGGACATTGAAATTATTTTTGGGTAAATTTTTGGTGTTTTCCGATAATGTTCATTTTTCTAATGATTAATGAAAAATGTTGTATTTTTATTCAAAACCTATTTTTAATATAATTTATTTATATTATTAGATTATATTTTGAGTTGTATTTAAATTTAAATTAGAAGATATTTTTACTATTTAATCCAATAGTGGTCGTTGGAATTAATTTCACTTTGAAATTGGACTTAAACTACTGTCAATCTTTTGATACTTATTGTTTCATAAAAAGACGCTATTTGCTCTGATAGAGGGAATTAATTATTAAATTAATTAATGTAACTTATATGTTTTGAATTTTGTAAAATAGAAATCATTTTTGAATTCGGAATATCAAATATAGCTTAGGGTGAAGTTTTGGTGTTTTTCTGAAAATACATCAATTTTCGATAAATAGTGAAACCACTAAGTGGTACTTAAAAAACTGATGTTTTGTTTAAATGAAATTTTACAACCTCTGTGTTTTGAATTTCATAAATCCGACATACATGGCTGTCATTAAGAAGTAAAATGTTGTTCAATGGGATTAAAATAATTTTTTGGTGAATAGTATCTTTTATGTTTTTAATCGCGATTAGAGGTAATTATTGTAATTTAAGGTAAGAATAATGTTTTAATAATATGAAATGACCTAGAAACATGTACTACCCGTATTGGATGTGTCATGGCCGACCAATACAACCCATGGGTCGATTTTTGGGACCCCATAGAGCCACTTGGGTAAGATAAAGTCATTAATTCTTTTTATTTAATGTAAAAGTAAAAATGACACAAAGATGAGTTCTTTTACTAAAACAGTTTTTAAATGGGGTTATACAAGTCAGAGTTTTGACTATAAATAATAATTGAAAAGATAAAAAGGTTTCCTACATCATAGTATTTTTTTTATAATTTTTAGACATTAAATAAATTAAATTATTTATGACACCATGATGATGTCGCGATTACCTCATTATTTAACGAATTAAATAAAATGAAAATATAATGTAAAATCTAAGCCCTACACTTGTCAAAAACCTATTGGATGGGTAGATTTCGAACCCTTATTACCTTATCCTAGATATTTATAATTGTGGGACCTTTTTTATCCGAAAATCATTTTATAACAAAGTATCTTTTCTTAACTTTCCAAGAGTGCCCCTCCTCTCCTCTTATAAAAGGCCCCCACCTCAACCTCCTTACCCACACTTCCAAAGCCACTGGCTCGGCCAAACCATGCCCAATTGTTCTCTCCACATCCCTATATTACTCTTAGAAGCCTCACAATGGGTATAAGTCTTCCCAAGGAAGCCTTTGGGCTCAAATCAAAAAGAGTTACCTGATTTAAAGGATGTGTCTTCTCTTGTGTTCTTACGTTTTATTTTGCTTCTCCAACCCCCTAAAATCTTTTTATTCATTTATTTTATAACAACACCAGTATCTCCCATATACTAGGATGTTGTTATAATAATCATTCTAGCTACACTTACACACTCCTACATCTAATGGTTAAAGAACATACTCTTTCCGTGGATGGCGAATTTCTGCCTCACGAAAAGATGATTGTTCAACACTCATATAACACCTTAAAAGGTAGCCATTAAGATGTCACTATATTTATATATTTTATATTATATGTTTATGTTTTACTTAATCATATTTATTTTTCATTTATGGCATACCTTTATGGTTACCATTATGGGTAAAACGCGATATCTTCATTTTAGGAAGTGCGGACTACCGCCCCCTCAAAGTGATTTGATTCATTAATGCCATATGTGGGATGTATAAAGGATTTAATTAATGATATTATGTATGATATTATACTTTAATTATAATATACCTTTATATCATTATGATTCCATTCCATAAAATACAAAATAGAAATGAAAGTAGCGTTCATGCGTACGTGCGGCTTACCGTCTCCATGAATTGTGCATTTCATTTCATACCTCTACATGTTATGTAATATTATAAATGTATGAATACAATCGATATATATGATATATATGATATCTAAATCATGAGTATAACTCTGGGTATAATGGATACATGAACAACTTGTAATTATAAAGAGTTTATTTTTGACTCAAGTACCAATGATCGTTAAAACGACAGTTATTAACTTAAATGATTACATAATGTTCATAACATGGTAATAAGTGATATAAAAGAAATAATGAACTTGAAAAAGGTTCTTAAGAAAGTACAAATTAACTCAAGTTTATTATTCAGATGATTAAAGAACAATCGAGTCAAGTCGGACCCGAGGTATGGGACTTCGTCTCAATCTCCATTCATTGAGGCATATTTTGTTTTAAACAGAACATTCTTTTATACGGTGTATAAACACCTTTTACTTTTATGTTTATTCAAAAGGATATTTTTTTTACGAAGCATTTACTAAACTAAAAAAGGGAATGTTTTTTTTGTACGTATGCGAAGACAATGACTTCTCTACCGTCGTGGCCATTATTTGAGTTTTGGCATCCTCTAAAGCCATACCTTTTTTTAAAAGAAAAACAAATACCCTGTTTTACTTTTCTTTTATTTTTTTATTGAAAATGGTTTTCATAATATTTTTATATCAATGTGTTGTATTGATATCTTCTGATTGAAATGTGGAAATGTTATCTTTCCTTTATGCATGTTTTATGTGATACGATTATGTTATGGTTCTTGGGTATTATTATGAAGACGGGTTGTTCTGTGATAAACTAAGGGCGGGTGAGCCCGATATATCTCTCCAATGCATTGGGTAACGCGAAGGAGTTAAACGTTAAGGTTTCTCTGAAGATAATTAGGGAATATACTGTGATGGGTATTCCAAACGTGACCAAGAGGGTTCCTCCCTACATACGAATGTTATGAATTCCTCAAGTTACCTTTATGTCTTATGATTTCTATGATTTGTTCATGATTTGATGAGGTATGTTTAAGTGCTTATTTTTTATGAGTATAGCATGATTTCATTGATTCTTATGTATACATGTACTCATGTTCCCTTTCCATAATTTTATATCCCTTACTGAGCTTTTTATGCTCATCCCATGTTTTTGAAATGTTTTTCACAGGTCAAGGGAAGGGTACTTGATATGATGATAGTGTCAATGATGTGTCAAGAAAGAATCCATGTTTTATTTTAAATATGTTTCCGTTGATGGGAAAAATGAATACTATCTTTTATGTATCCACTTTGTTTAAATGTGGAATGTAATGCATGTTTTATGATCTAATTATCTAAAAATCTAAACCTGAAAAGATCCTCATTGTGTAATCTTGAATTATCTCAAGATTAAGTAAGGTATAAGGTCAGGGCCTTATACAAAGTCCGGGATGCGTGTAGTGAAATATATATTTGGTGTTGCGTAAAACATAATCAAATCATATTTCATTTATACATTAAAAAAAATCTATACTTCATGTTGCATAGAATAATTTCACAAAACGAACTTGAAATTGTGTGTAACACGATCCAAGAATAGTGTTGCGTATACTACAAGCTAATACAGTGTTGTGTTTAGCACAAGCTAATTTTGGTGTAGCGTACTGAAAAAGACATCAATGAAATTAAAAAGAATAATTCTCATAAAATCTCAGTTTGTTTCATTATTCCCTCCTTAAAATGAATTTCGACCTCAAAATTCATCTGGGTTATACATAGTTTACTACATGAAAGTATCTTTTATAGAAACCCACATCATAGAAAAAGAATAATAAAACGTAATTTTAAAAAGTAAGGCAAGAAACAGAACGGTTACACAAATTAACTAATCACTGGGTTTCCACATAGGTGAAAATATGGATATTGAAGAAAAATATAACCATCATTTTCTGATGAAGAGTTGTAGAGGACATGGATATGAAAAAGACAACTGTCACAAAGACATATATTTGTGATGATCTAAGGTACCATCTGATTCATCAGATGTGAGGACACTTGGATAACATTTTTGGTTTTTAGGATCATTTCCCTAAAGTTGACGAAATTTTTTAATTAAAAGAAATACTTACTTGATTTTGGTACAATCTTACCGTTGGTCATTCCTGGGAAAATATCCACTTTATCTCTTAAACAAATGAAGTTGAATTTTTTAGAAGATCATGTGATAGAATTATGGGTCATTCCATCAGTCTCAATGAAAAAGTTATATACATAAGTCCATCTTATGGTGATATTAATCATATATGGTTCCAAAAATGGACTTATACTTCATCTATCATACCTCTTAATAAAATAAAACTTGTTTCTACTGAACATGGACTTCCTATAGGCCAGTGGTAGGCGATAAAGGCTTGTCTCACTTCGGTTGTGGGTTTGATTCCCGAAACCCTGTCTGATGCAACAGGTTGTTGCCCGTTCTACAGGTTGTCCGTTTTCTTAAAAACACTATTATAACATTATATCTATAATATAGAAAAACTATCTAGCCTTAAACAATACTAACTTATTTTCAACATAATCCATTCTATTGTTTAGGGTTAACCAAAATACTTCTTTCCAAACTCATAGTATAAAGCGAACGATTACTAAATAGGTCATATAAAAAACATGTGAATACAATAATTTATCCCTCATATATCTTGTTGGTCACATTCCAATCATGTGAATACATTAATCATGTATTATCATGAAAAATGAATACCCATTGAACCTTAGTGAAAACAAGAATTCTGTAAAAAGTTAACTCTTTCCAAAATCCAAAATTTCTATTTACTCAAACCATTAATAACCTTGTCGTTATATCAGTCATGAGCTCATGAATACTATGAAACATTTAATTTTCTCCTTATCCCTTCATTATGTGCATATCATCTTCTTTCCAAAATATTTGAATCACATTTCATGGTTACCAGTACCATATAATTATCGAAAAACACAATAAACCATTACATAGATATTCCAATGTTCCACAATACTATAAATGAGATTCCACAACATTATTTTGGAATCCCTTTACATAAACACATAATCATTCCACCACATCATTTCCATAATCAACATTGATAATAGTGATCACATGTGACTTCCCTTTGTCCTTTTCCTTAAGTGGTTGATCATGTTGATCATCATTAACCCTTGGATTAGGGCATTGATTAACATAATGCCCCATTTCCTTTCACTTGAAGCATTGAAGTGTTGGTGGAGTGTTCTCTATAGTATTTTACCTATTCACTTCATTAGAAACCTTTTTCTTATTACATCGGAACTCAGCTTCTTCATGACCTTCTTTTCCACACTTGAAACATTTCTAGTTCCTTTTAGACAATCTCCACCATGATTCTTTCCACACTTTGGGCATAAAGAAACATTCAACTTCTTTTCACCATTGTTATGAGGTTTTTCCTTGAACTCCATCTGTAGTTTCTTGTCAAAACCATGAGATGGATATGTTACACCAATTTCCAGTTATTCCTTGATATCACAACTCAAAATTTCTTCATAGCTACTAAAGTCTCTTATAGCGAATGCCCTTCGAAGACTTGGTTTTAACCCACGGAAAAGTTGATCAACTTTACATTCAGGTTAGATGATAAAACAAGATTCATACCTTGCAAGTCTTTTAAAATTATCTTTTGATATACCAACAGATTCATCAACCTTATACATAAGCTCAAGGAACTCCTTTTCCATATTTGTTCGAATAATACGACGGAAGTACTTACTGAAAACAAGTTCTTGAACTCGTCCCATTCCATGGATTCAATTTCATCTTGAGGCCTTGTATTCTTAATTAGAGTCCACCACTGGTCTTATTCACCTTCTAAATGGTAAATATCTAGAATGAATTTATCATGTCCCAAACAGCGAAGTATAGAAAATACATTTTCAATTGTACTGATCCATTGTTCAGCAACAAGTGGATCAGAAGACCCATTGAAAGACGGTTTACATTGCCTCATGAAGGACTCAATAGAATATTGTTACCTTCTCTGATCATTTGGAAATCCAAAATGATTCATAGAGTGTGTAAGAATAGAAATAAGATTTTTCACTCCATCCCCCATCACATTTGGTTGTTCGGGAGGAAATTCATTGCATTGTCTATTACATTGATCAACACGGTTCCTTCGGGTTCCAACCATCATCTAAAACCCAAAAAGAAAAGTGTGAGAGGAAAAAATCATACTAGGAAAACAACTTAATAAAGGGGAAGTACCTTAAATATCTACCATATTAGGTTTAATTCTATGATAGTTACTGTAATCCTAGTACTATAACCTATAGTCATACTGAACCGTAGGGACATCCCTAGACATACCTTAAGAATATCACTAGGGATCTCACTAAAGTTTTCTCATCCTAGTTTCCAAAGGTTCGCTAAACCTTTCCTATGATACCAACTGTAGAGGCCCAAAGCATGACGTACATTGACATTACATTAATTTTTTGTGGAATACCTAATACATAACAAAAATAGACACACAAGGATAGTAATAGTTTAGTGTCTTTGGAAACTTGGAATATAATCTTCTAATCATGGTGAAAGATCTTCAACATCTCCTATAAAGATCATCCCCTTTTGTTTTCTAACCTAAAAGCGTTCTTTATATCCTTGGGAAAAAACATAAAAAGGGTGAGCTCAAATGCCCAGTATGGGTAAACATATATAACATTAAACAATCCATAAATATTTGAATGCAAAAACTTGAACATAAAATCTAAACATAAAAATCTTGAGCAAAGACATAAATATTAGAAGTATGTAAGGAATATATCATAAATGAACAAAAATCCTGATAAAATAGCCTGGGATGAAAATATGAAATTTTTGAAAACCATTAAGCACTTGATATCATTTCCATAGTAGCCAAGGCATTATTCCCAAGACCATCATAGTTGACAAAGTTCCTTTCGGAATCGAGTTCACTCCTAATTTCCGTCCTGTAACACTGAACCAGATTAACTTTACGTTCTAGCCATGTCTATCTCATGAGATAAAAATCATTACCCAATGCATTGGAGGGAGATATAGGTCTCACCCATCTCATAATGAAACCATTCTTATTTGTTCCACAAAAACATAAATCATACATCATAGCATAACCCATGTAATAAAAATGGGATTCTTAAACATCATGCCATCATAACATAATCCATAAAAGGACATCATAAAAATAATTCCATCATAACATAATCAAATAAAAGTTAAAATAGGGATAAAAAAGAACCCCATATTATCTTATAGGGAAAATAATTTTGATAAAACAATTGAACTCCATTCTTAAGGAAAATTTCTTTTCTACTTCAATTTTTTTTCCTTTCATAAAATGTCATAAAAGTTTAAACTAAAATAAGATGATTAAAAATAAACTTGAAAACTTGTAAAGGAATCCTCCTGGAAATAATGTTATAAACATCCATTTAGCTTTATAGGTTAAAAAAACATTCTTCTCGTACATTGGCTGGAAAAGTCAAAAGTACCTCGTACTAAAAATGACAAAATATTCTTTTCTTATATTTTACTAAAAACTCACCAATGGGTAAAATTGGATTTAAAATATTTTACGAGGTTAGAAATAATATTACATATTGAGGAAACATGGATTTGGATGATAAATACACCCCAGTAAATACCAAAGTATGAACAATCTCTGATAAAAATGAGATTGTGAGATTTTCCCTTACCTTATGTCTAATATACTTTGTATGATTTCAAACCTCTTGTATAATGATTTAAATAATGTCATTGACTTATTACAGAATCATATTCATTGTTATGATATCATATATGGTTCACTTATGATTTTAAATAACCCATTTTTATGTAAATTCCATGTTAAAGCACCGTTTTGGGTAAAATCGTTTCATTTGTCGTACGAGTTTCGACTTGTTGTTCTTGATATTATTACCTATATCCTGATTTATATTATTCCAAAATGTAAAACATGATATATATATAGATATTTATAATATATTCATCATATAAATATATATGATAGATCGATAAATGGAATGAAATACAACGTTCATGGAGATGGTAGGCCGTACGTACGCATGAACACTGTTTTCGTTTCCTTATTGAAATGAATGGAATTAAATAGATTACATACATATATATATACATAAATACAGTATCCTTAATATTTCATATAGTTCATTATTATTCAATTTATATACTTTATAATCATTCAATGAATGGATAACATAGAGAATGAATCTCATCGCGTCGTGGAGACGGTAGTCCGTACGTACGCACGAGTGATGATATCATTCCCATGATCATGGAATTTTGTTGAAGTGTATGTATAATATTTCATAATATATATCACTTTACAATAATCATATATAGTTATTTACTTACACCATTATACCCATCCAAGTAAGGTGGTGGTCGAAAACAGATTACACCACGACGTGGAGACGGTATTCTGTACGTACGCACGCGCGGTGATTTCGTTTTCCGTATGATGGATAGAAGGTGAAATAGGGTTTTTTAATATTTATAATAACATATAAGTATATAGTTAATACTGATGTTATTACTTTATAATGAGACAACTAAAGAATATGTAGAAGAAAAAATATTCTTTAGAAAATCGGATGAAGAGATTACCTCATCTTCGACGCACCTCCTTTAAGATTCCTCTCAAGGAAGTAGAGTTGGTCTTTTGAGAAGACCATAACATTCATGATGTTTCTAGGGAAGTGTATAACAGAAATGGTCAGTTTTTGGCCAATCATAGAGGCTCAAAAGGGTGTGAAGAGAAGAGGGAAGGGGTGCCCTTTTATATGGGAGGAGAGGTGCACCTTTCGAAAAACTCAAAATATTATTTTATAAAAGTCATATTCTGTTTATAACAGCTCCAAAATGATTTATTTCGACGATAAAGTGGGATTGGGTCTAAATCCTCTCAACTAATAGATTTTAGATAGGTTTGGGTAATTATATTAACCTTATCTTTTAGTTTTAAGTCTTAGTTAATAAGATTGACATTTACCATGTCACTTTGTATTTTTAGTTTATATAGTCAATAAACATACCATATACATCCATGCGACACCCAAATGGTCCATTAATGATACACTTATCATGTTATAAGTATTTGGTCCGAACCTTAGATTTTTAGGAATATAATAACAATTAATAATATATTATTTTGTTTGAAAACTATTTTATTTCAATTTTACACCATTTGGTAATTGATTTTTTTGAAAATCATAACATCATTATTAGTTAGTAAAAAGTTAATTAAATCAATAAAAACATGTTATATTAACTTAAAAAATAGTTTTAATTCATAAAAAGTCTCAAATTACATTTATTTAGGTATTTGTATCATCAATTATGTTAATATTTCATTAATAAGATAATTACTGCATCACCATTGTGTCATAAATAAATTTAATTATTTAATGTCTAAAAATTATAAATAAACTACCATTATGTAGGAAATAGATTTAGATTTTTAATTAATATTTATAGTCGAATTTATATTATGTATAACCCTATATTAAAAATTATTTAGTTATTAAACATTGAATTTAACTATTTTAACCCTTCTTTAAATAAATTAATAATAAATGTCCTAATCTAATCCAAGTGGACCTAAATGGTAATATTTCATTCCTAGGGTTTTTTTTGTCGAATTAAACATTTCCAATAGAATTAGGACATGAGTTAGGGTAATAATAATATCAATTCTACCCTTGATTACCCTATTTACTTTTAACCGTGGTAAATAAAAGAAAAAAGTTACTATTCACCAAAAATTATTTTCATCTCATTGAACCACATTTTAACACTTGATACTAACACTGTCTCTTGGAGTTTTTAAATTCTACTCACAGAAGCGGTAAAATAATGTTTTATGTAAATTTTCAAACACTCATAGGAGGTGGGTAAATGACGGTGAAAAGTTAAATAACATTTTTATATGTCTCAAATTATTATAAAATGACCCAAATGAATTACATTTAACTTATATAGGTATTATGTAAAAATTTTGACCTAAAATAAATTTAAATAAAATAAAAAATTATTTATATAAAAATTATGGTTTTAAATAGTAACCCAGTGTTTTCACTATTCATCAAAAATTGAAAGTTTTCAGAAAAATACCAAAAAATCACCCTGGGCTAATTTCGAAATTTTCAATCCAAAAATTTAATCGAATTTTAAAGATAAAATTTATAAAATTTCAAAAAGTGGGTATTAGTATTCATAACGGCTAGTTCATAATAATATTATAATAATATATCGTTTAGTGAAACTCGGTAATGCGTACTACACACGCTATTGAGGAAGGTATTGATTGTGTGTAATGCAAGCCAAGTCAGGGATTTATGTAGTGAAAGCTCTGTTTGGCGTTGCGTATAACATAATCAAAACATATTTCATTTATACATTAAAAAAATCTATACTTAATGTTGCGTAGAATAATTTCACAAAACGAACTTGAAATTGTGTGTAACATGAGCCAGGAATAGTTTTGCGTATACTGCAAGGTAATACGGTGTTGCGTATAGCACAAGCTAATTTTTGTGTAGCGTACAACACAAGACATCAATGAAATTAAAAAGAATAATTCTCATAAAATATCAGGTTGTTACATATATCATTCTAACTAATTTCCATTTTTTAAAATGGTTTTAAGGATTTATTTATATGGACATTGATCTTTTCAAATGATAATTCATTTAAAATCTTCAAAGGGGTATCATACTGTTTGATTCAAAAATCTATTTTTAAATTACTTATTGACAAATAGGGTGACTTGTAAATGTTATTAATAGTAAGGGGATATTTCTCTCGAATAGTTTTGATGATTATTTTCATCTATGTCAATATACTTCATTATTCACGATTGAGGTTATTATGTTACAATAAAAAATTACATATTGTATTGAATGAGTTATGTTTGACTTTGGATGTGCTATTTTTATACCATTCATTGTTTGTGGATAATGTATTGACATTTCATATGCTACTTTTAATACGAATGTTTATCTTATCTTTCAAACATTATATATAATGAATGCATTGGAGTTATTAAGTGACGGGTGGAGCCCTCTATAGCTCCTCGATGCATCGGTAGGTCTAATGAGACAAACTAGTGTCTTATCACAAGGCCTTGACAAAATCTTATTTGTACTCTTCGAACAAGGCCTTGACTATGTGGTTAAGATAGTCTGGAATTATGCATTCCATCATTATGAAAGTGGTTATTGATATTTCATGTGATTATTCATCTGGTAGAATATCCATGGGAATATGTAAATGGAATTATTTCAGTTTATCTTTCCCATATTATGATGAAGTTCATGTTTAAGAAGACTTTGTTTTAGTTATACAATGCCTTAAATGTATATGCTTATTTATGAATGTTTCTGCTATATTGTTATCCTTACTGAGCATCTGAGCTCACCCCTTCTAATGTTTTATTTTTTCTAGGATGTGAAGAATTAATTTCTGAATGACCTGCAAGGATAGTATGAAGGGATATTAAGATACGATGTTGTTTTAGTTTTTTTACTTTATGATGTAATGTAATACTTATGAAAATATCTAGTGTTTCCAAGACTACTAAACTAATCGGTCTTTCGAGACTTGATCTTTTGTGATCATTTCAGTGTCATGTAATATTGCACCGTCTCTAGGTAATTGGGGTTGGGGTGTTATAGTTGGTATCAGAGAAATTTTAGTACAATCTTTGGAAACTAGATTTAGATAAACTCTGACTAGAGCACATAGCCCTAAGAAAGACGTTGAGGATTAGTGTAGAAGAACTTCCTAGAATTTTGGTATTGTATTGATTTTGTGAGTTTTCCGAGCAATACATCCATGTCTGGATATGAGCAGGTAGAGGTGGCTCTAGCACATATGTACCTAGGGGTAAACCCCGAAAACACCTCTTTGAGGTAGACTCAAACGAGAATTGGTGCATGACAATGGGCCTTGTTTCACTCTTGGTTACAACACTCCCAGGAGATATTTTTAGGATAATTTAAATTTTCATTACAAACCAATTTGAAGTATTTTAATATAAGATGAGAATAAATGACCTTGGTTAATCCTTATCTGATTCAAATTGAGAATATGGTGTCATGATGTTCTCTAAATGATTTTATGACTATTGTTTCTCACACAATGCTTTCTGGTTTTAGTCAATGGCTAGAGTCCAAAAAAGTCATAGTAACATTGATAATGATGTAAAAGGTTGGAACAGTGGTTGAAATGAGTATACAAAATGGAATGTTTATAGGTGTAAAAGATATCATGTTCATTCCAAACCAGTTTTCCGAAAATATGATCAATAATATATATATTAACCAACTCCCAGACTCAACAAAGAAGAGAAAGGTGATGAATGATAAGTGCTCCAGTAGTGGAGACCATGCAGAAAAGAATCCTAAATTTCCATCAAGTAGCAAATGTGGAAGGAGAAAACCAGGAAAGTGTCTCAATGGACCAATGAAATGCTTTACATGTGGGAAAGAAGGACATAAAGTGAAGAATTGGTGAGGAAAAATGAATATTACTACGGAAGAAAATAAAAATGTTTCCAAAAATCCATTTACAGTCATTTGTTTTAAATCTAGTGGACCTGGCGATTACCCGAGTGAATGCCCTAATTCTATAGTATATTTTCTTGTTCAAAGAAGAAGCTATGTATAAATAAATAGTTGGAGAAATGTTTATAAGTATTAGTTCTCCTTGTTGATGGAAATTACTTTGGAATAATTTTCTCTTTTATTTTTAACCCCGCATTTTTTCATGTGATAATGATATTTGAGGAAGACTTATCTTTTCCTATGTGGATATAGTTATAAATAACCATTTGGTTTTATAAAATCGTTGGGTTTGAGGAAATTTCATGTTATTATATTTTGGGATGAAAATTCAAGGTATGAGATTATATTTCTGGTTAAAATTACGTTATGGTCATTTTTAGGAATTTATCTCATTTTGGTAATGTTTTAAAATATAGTTTGTGAAAAAGGACAACACGCAGACCATGTGACAACTCGTCACATCAGACAAAGCTGTGAGAAATCGAACCCACAACCAAAGTGCAATGGAGTTTTATCGCCTACCACTGGACTACGTGAAGTCCCTGGTTAGTGTGAAAAATTATTATTAGTTAATTGATTTTATTGATCAATAATAAGTTGATTTGGGTTCTTATGTCTTATCAAATTAATACCCTTACTATAGGAAAATGATTTGGTGATTAAGTGATAAATGTTATTTTGGAATATGTTCGCTTTTTTGGGAACACTATATGCCCAAGGAAACTAGAATACTATGGGATTTCATTTGAGGAGTAATGGTCTATTTTTATCTATACTTTTATTGTGAACATATAGTGATTTGGGTTATTTATGAAAATGATTAACCTATAATAGAGAATATGTGATTAGGTTAATTTCTTTTAAGTATCCGACTTTAAGAGTAGTTGATGTCATTTGGGGATACAATTTAACGTGGAAGACTACATAACCAAATTATTCTATGTTTTGGGTTTCAATATTAGTTTTCATTATATTGAATGATTTTAAGGACAATTGTTTATTGAATGTAATTTAATTAACATTGGGGTATTGTTGGTTTAATTTTAAAAATTATGATTTGTGTTTCTTTCTCTAAGAGAATATCCATTTGGAGGATCATCAGATCTTGTAATAACCATTTTGGTTTTGATTAATCTTTAAATACAAGGTAAATATATAGTTTATCCATTGTGGATAATGTGATTCTATAGAAGTTTATTCGAGCTCTTCCAGTGTGGCCAAGTCTTCTTGATTACTCATCATTTAAAAAAAATTGTTAGTGGTGAAAATTATTTAAAAAATGAAGCTCTACTTAAAAAGTAAGTCTATCTCTTTATTTTCTGATTCACTCTCGTAAATGAATTCCTCATCTTTATGTAATGTAACATAAAAAATTTTTCCAGTATACTTCTCTTACTGGGAAACTAATGACCATTTGTCCCATCACAAGTTTGTGGCATTCTTGTTGTTAAATTTCTCCTGATCGTGTTTTATATCCCTCTCCATCAGAACATGACACTTATTTTATCTTCCATATCCATGTTTTCCTACATGGAATCCTAGTATGAGTTATCTTGGGTAACCTATGTACTTCTCTTTCATTCTTTTAAGGTTATAGTTTTATTGACTATTTTTCGGATGTGGGACTCTCCATTATATTCCCAAGCCCAATTTTAAAAATTTTGAGGACGAAATTATTTGAAGGAGGGGAGAATGTAACACCCCAAGCTTCCATGGTACGCTTCTCTTTGAATAATACAGTAGCATGTGTTGTACAGAACTTCGAGTTCTAACAGACACCACAACCAATCAAACTAGCCGTTATGAAAAGTAATACCCACTTTTTAAAAGTTTATAAATTTTATAATTCAAAATGGACTTCATTTTTTGATTCAAAATATCGAAATTATATTAGGGTGAATTTTTTGTATTTTTCTGAAAACATACAATTTTTTATGAACAGTGAAAAAACACTGAGTTGTAGTTTAAAACCGATTTTTTTAAATAATTATTTATTTTATTTATATTTAATTAAGGTAAAAATAGATACATAATACCTATATATGTTCAATGTATTTCATTGGAGTTAGTTTTGAATAATGTTAGATAAATAAAAATTTTATTGAACTTTTCACTGTCTTTTACCCACCTCCTAGGAGAATTTGAAAATTCACATAAAACATAATTTTACCACTTTTATGAGTGTAATTTTGATAATCTGAGAGACATGGTTAATATCAAGGAATAAAATGTGGTTCAATGAGATGAAAATAATTTTTGGTGAATAGTTACTTTTTACTTTTATTTACCACGGTTAAAAGTAAATAGGGCAATTAAGGGTAAAAATGATTTTAATATTACCCTAAAACATGTCCTAATTCTATTGTAAAAATGTATCTCGACAAAAAAACAACCTTAGTAATAAAATATTATCATTTAGATTCACCTGGATTAGATTAGAACATTTATAATTATTTAATTCAAAGAAGAGTTAAAAGATATAAAATCGACGTCTAATAACTAAAAATTTTTAAATATTTGGTTATACATAAGATAAATTCAATTATAAATATTAATTAGAAAGATAGAACTCGTTCCTACATAATGGTATTTTATTTAAAAAATTTAGACATTAAATAAGTTAATTTATTTATGACACAATGGTGATCCAGTAATTACATAATTAATGAAATATTAAAATAATTGATATTATAAATATCAAAATATATGTAATATGAGACTTTTTATGAATTAAACTAATTTTATAGGTTAATATGACATATTATGATTGGTTATATAAATTTTATTCTATGTAATAATGCTTTTATAAAATTATCAAAAACAAAATATCCAATATTTTCGAAGTTGACATAAAAGAGTTTTTAAAACAAATATTATATTATTAATTTATATTATATTCTTAAGAATCTAAGGATTGACCAATGGACTTATATAAGGATATTTATATCATTAATGGACCACTTGGGGGTCTCTTGGAGGTATATAGTATGTTTATTAACTATATAATATAAAAATACAAAGAGACATGGTAAATGTCAAACTATTTAACTAAGAGTTAAATATAAATGATATGGTTAATATAGTCACCCAAAACTGTCTAAAATATATTGGTTGAAAGGATTTAGATCCATATCCACCTTAACCTTTAAATAATAAACTTTTGAGCCATTAGAAACCGAATATAAATTTATTATAAAATAATATTTCTATCTTTTCCAAAGGTGCCCCTCACCCCTCTTATAAAATGGTACTCCACCTTCCCTATATTTTACACCTTCAAAGACTTTTTTCATGGCCAATAACTGCCCAAATATTCTCTCAACTTCCCTCACATTAAAATATAGGCCTTAGTTTGATCAAAAAGATAACCTATGGAGACCTTTTGATCCAATCAAAAGGAAGAACTTGAAGAAGAGGTAATGTTTTCACAACCCTCTTTCAAGTTTCATTCTTCTTAAAACTTCTTTTTTATTTTTTTATTTCCATTAAAAAATATTAACAATAGTGTCTTTTATATACTGTGATGTTATTATAAATATGGTACAACCATACTCAGTATTCTATCCATCCTTTGAATGACATGTCCCCATACGTGCGTATGTACGGCCTACAGTCTCCATGGTGTGGTGTAATTGTTATTCAATACATTATTATTTGGGTGGGTATAATAATGATGTTTAATACATCTAAATAATAAGTATAAAATGATAATTATTTTTCATATATGATATACCATCCAA
Source organism: Viscum album (assembly GCA_963277665.1). Lineage (NCBI taxonomy): Eukaryota > Viridiplantae > Streptophyta > Magnoliopsida > Santalales > Viscaceae > Viscum > Viscum album. Next base: position 792,530,367 of record OY728129.1, on the reverse strand, counting down.
TAAAATATGAATTTGATATCAAAAGAATGATATTATCGCTCGTGCGTTCGTACGGACTATCGTCTCCATGAACGCGATGAGATTCATTCCACATCATATCAATACAAGTATAATTCTCATTTTATGATTAAAAATAATGTTTAATGACTGTATATTATTCTGTATAATAATAATATACAACCTATCCATAACAAACACGACTTATGTAACAAAACATATAATATAAAACGAGTAAGTTAACACCCGAAACGAAGATAATACTAATATATTATTAACAACGAAATGTTAAAAGATAATATATGATATCATATTAATGTATATGATTCTTGTATAATTCAATAACAATTATTTCACCATTATACAAGAGGATAAACTACCCTCGACCAAGGAAAAATTACAAAGGGGTTTCTTATCTCAGTTTTAATTCCGTGAGATTTACATTGTTCACCACTTATTTATTGGATGTTGTGTGTGTACTACCCATGTTTGTTTTCATTGTGTAATATACTTTAATTCATGGATATTTACATCATCATTGTATGATCCTTATTTCATGGGTGTATGTTTCCTATGTTACCAAATCAATAAGGGAATTTGAAATTTCAATTTCCACTCATTCGGCTTGACACATACTTCATTGACTATTTTTCTCCAAGATTATGTGTGGAATCACTATTTATTTGCTTATGTCATAATTTCCACTCCCCTATTTATGTATATACTTTTGATAAACATAATCACTCAATTGATAAATTCTCAAGTCATCGATATGAACTTGATAGGAGTAATTTTAACTCAATCTCCATTTATTGAGTTAAACATCTAATTCATTGGTGTTGTTTTTACAAGAATATGTGTGAATGTCCTCTGATTGTTTTGCACTAAATTTCCAATCATATTGAGTGTATATATTTTTTTCACACATAAATATGTCGTTTATTTCTCCTTAAACTAATGATACGGTCTTTATAAGGGATTTCATCTCAATTTACATTCCATTGAGACTTCATTGTTTTTATACACCAAATCACTTTTATATGGCTGTATATAATTTACATGGGCATATTATATCATTAATACCTTTATTCTCATGATATTATAATGTTTTTATTACCTTGATTATTTTTATTCAAGTCTCTCTCTTTTGGTTAGGAACCCTAACTAAAATATCATTGTAAATGTTTTAAAGATTTATTATTCTAAATGATTCCAATTAATGTCCATATTTTAAAAATGGGTTTATGGATTTATTTATATGGAAAATAATGTTTTCAAATGATAATTAATTTAAAAGCTTCAATTTGGTATGATATAGTTTGATTCAAAAATCTATTTTTAAATGTCTTCTTGACAAATGGTGTGACTTTTAAATGTTATCAAGAATAAGGCGGATATTTCTCTCGAATAGTTTTGATGATTATTTTCATCAATGTAAATATCATTCAGTATTCTTGATTGAGGTTAATATGTTACAATACAATATTCCATATTGTATTGAATGAGTTATGTTTGACTGTGGATGTGCTATTTTTATATCATTCATGGTTTGTGGATAAAGTATTGACATTTCATATGCTAGTTTTAATACAAATGTTTATGTTATGTTTCAAACATTACATATGAGGAATGCATTGGACTTTGTAAGTGATAGGTGGAGCCCACTATAGCTCCATGATGCATCATTAGGTATCATTAGACAAACCAGTGTATTGGCACAAGCCCTTGAAGAAATATTATTTGTCATCTTGGCACAAGGCCTTGACTATGTGGTTGGGATAGTATGACATTATGCAATACATCATTATGAATGTGGTTATTGATATTGTATGTGATTATTAGTCTAGTGGAATATCCATTTGAATAAGTGAATGGAATTATTTCATTTTATCTTTTCCATATTATGCTGATGTCCAATTCTAAAAGGCTTTTGTTTTTGTTATAAATTGCCTTAAATGTTTATGCTTATTTATGAAAGTTTCTGCTATATTGTTATCCTTACTGAGTATCTGAGCTTACCCCTTTCAATGTTTTATTTTTTCCAAGATGTGAAAAATAAATTTATGAATGAACTAAAGGGATATTATGAGGGGATATTAAGACAATATGTTGTTGTAGTTTTTTTTATTTTTCATGTAATGTAAGACTTATGAATATATCTAGTGTTTTGAAGAACACTAAACTAATCGGGCTTTCGAGACTTGATATTTTGTTATAATGCCAATGTTATGTAATAATGCACCGACTCTGGGTAACTGGGGTCGGGGTGTTACACAAATTCCTAGACCGATGAGAGACTGGTGGTGTTGCTCCTACACGAGGAGTCATAGAAGAACCCTTATCAGTGGATATTGGTGAGAAGGTCTGACCTAAGCGCTGAAGATGGCCCATCTTGCCACAAGATCGACACTCCACTGGGTCTCTTGGGCAATGTGGCCTTGTATGCCCACTCATCCCACACTAGTAGCACACCACCTTGCTACCTAGATAAGAGTCTCGCCTCCTTGGATCACAGCACGTAGACCCCCTATGGCGCTTCCTATAGTCAACAGGATGAATACTAACACTAGAAGTCGAGCCGCCCTGTCTCACAACTCTAGAATCCCTCAGATTGCACTCTGTGATCAGTTCAAGGTTGACTATAGAAGTTATGGAATTCAACCTGAATATGTTCACCTTATATCAGCTGACATGCCTCAATCCATACATAGACATATTTCCAGGAATAACTTATCACCTCCTAGAATAGGCATCAAGCGATGCAGATCTATGAAGCGAGAAGAGTACTCCATAATAGAAAGCGTACTATGCTCCAGAATCATGATCCTTCAGGCTCAATCGGCCCTCAATGTCTCCAGATAGAATTAGTCATAGAAGACATGTGGGAACTCATCCCATGCCATAACATATTGGCGTCCCCCCTGAGAGATCACATCCCACCAACTATTGGTGGAATCCCAAAGAATTTACATATTGATCCTTACCATCATCTCTAAAGACGTCTCCAAATTCCCAAAGATAGAAAGCATGGCTTCTAACCGTGACTCTTCAGCCTGAGGTCCTCTATCCCCTGAATAATTATGAGGACTTTACTGCTGAAAGACCCACATCTTCTCTTCCATAGATGGAGTAGGGAGAAGTACTCCATGGTAGGTCTGCATGATCCTCATAAAGACCTCTCAGAACTATGCATCTTCACATGTGTCTAGAATGATGGATGGGGCCAAGATCGGAACAATTGGAAGATCAGTTGAAAGCCCATGATCAGCCATGTATGGTTCCTGGTCACTATCCTGAAAATAGAGGACAATCGGAGGACCTCTCGTTGGCATGAATTTGCAAGGTCAAGTCCACACATTAGATCAAGATTATCCAGGACTGTAATCCAAAAGTTTAAGAATGGAAAATGAAAAATAAAGTATTCATGTTTTTCAAAACATGACTACACGGTGTGTAAACCCCCTACACGGCATGTTACCTTCAGCCTTTAACATGGGCATGTATTCTTGCTAGAACTGGTCCTGTAACACCCCAAGAACACGACATGTAGTCCTAACACATTGTGTGTACTAAAATCCTCTTCCCCTACCAGATTTCTCCTACGCATCCAGGCCACTTGGTTCTTCTAAGAACGATACTACATGGCGTGTAAGTGCCAGACATGACATGTACTAGATGAACATCACCAACCCGTGTTGTTAGATACACGGTTGGTTACACAGATGACTCTACATGGCATGTTCCAAATGGAAATGGCATGTACTTGGAGGATTTCACAGACCCATGTTGTTAGTTGATTTGTCGGACTATAGGATTACACTACACGTCGTGTTCAAGACTGACAGGGTGTGTGTGACCTATGTTTTAATCCCTCTGTTTTGTTAGTCACACATGTAAACACAAGGTCTAAACACACGGCATATAAATCATGTACACGACGTTATTTCCCATGTTTTTCCAAACCCAGTGTCCCTACCCACACAGTCAGAAACACGGTTAGAGACTACACGATATGTACATAGATTACATGATGTGTCCATAAGAAAAACGGTTTCTTCCCAAATAGAAGAACACATGGCGTGTAGTCAAAACTACACGGTATGTATTATGGGATTTTAAGGATAGTAAGCCCAATAAACAACTATGGAGCACTTAAAAACACTGATACGAAAAATAATGTTCTAAATTCTAATATTTGAGGGCCCATACTACCCGCGAATCAAAGCTTGGTATCTTATACATGTCATAAAAAAGCATAACAGTACAATGATCCACCAAATTCCCATCCATGAGGGCCCATAACACCTCAATAACTACAGATTGGCATACATTCAAAAAAACCACACACAATTTAATAATATATCAAATAGTAGGTATACTATCAATTAATATATCACAACTACATGCATATCTAGCACAACACCTATGACAACCACATGAAATCTCTAATGCACCCTAAATGACCGGGAAAGAATGCTTAACATGTTATTTCTAACAAGTGAATATATGATTCTTGAGATAAAATACCCTCATCTCATCAGGTTACAATAGAAATGGAACCTTAATATCATCAACAATAATAGCACAATACATGTTAGTCACCCAATGGTGAAAATCAAATCAACCATAAAATTGAAAAACCATAAAAATCGCAACATGGCGTAATTTGGATTTTCTCTATACATAGTTTTTCTACTCCTGGACATAGTTTATTACCAAGTACCTATTCATTCCTATCCCTAGTTAATGGCTCCAAATAGTAATTCAAGAAGAAATGAAATCCTCTGCTACCACTTTCTTACATCCCAGTTCTAGAAGCTGCCTAGAGATGCCCCGTACCTGGTTAGTCACATGACCTCCAGAGAATTTCCCAGAATGCCAGGGTCTGTCGACTAGAAGCAAGGGCCTTGGGTGTGATTGTGGGGAAACTATGACCTTACTGGCAGAGTAACACAACGGAAGAGAATGAAATATACAATAGCAGAAGATGTAAACAAACCAAACAACAATAACAGTGGAAGACAAAAATAATAAATAACTGGATCACATATATAAATGATGCAAGCTACATATGTCGAAGAAAAAAGACAAACAAGTCACAATGTTGAATACAAAACAATTCTAGATTACAAAAGAAAAGAAATAAACAACTACATAGCAGTGCAAGCCTATGCTTGGTCCCATGTTCTCCAGCTCCAACGCAGTCCTGGACCTGAAGAAGAATGGCACTTGCCCTTATTTATATCTAGAACAATATAATATTTTTTGGGCCAAAAGCATGGACTAAATAGGGTGAGAGACTAAATCCTAGTAGGAATTAACCACGAGGTATGTGCCTAAAATTAGGTGAATATATATGGCAGGAAATAAGTAAATAGATGTAGTTAACAAGGAAGTAGTCATCAGTAAACAATTCCACAGATTCAAAGCATTCAGAAGAAACCACATAGAATGTAAGCAGATAAATACAAACTTAAAACCCTATGGGAAGTACTCATAGCCTATCCCCTATGGTCCTTCCTAGAAACACATGAAAGTAGATAACAGAATAGGTAACCCTCTGGGATGTACTCACAGCCTATCCCCTCTAGTCCTACCTAGCAATACAAGCAACCCTCTGGGCCGTACACTCAGTTTAACCCCTCTGGTTCAGCTTAAGTATAGAGTCTATGAGGATGCACTTGCCATAAATTCCTCTTATAGTCTCGTATTGGTAACTAAAAGCGCTCTAGGGAATCACTTATGCCACAATACCCATGTGGCTGACATCGAGGAACTACAGACAATCAGAGTAATCCCTTAAATCAATTTCCCTTGTGGTCTTGGATCGTAAATAGAAAAGACACTCAGGAAAATCCCTTACGTCCATTCTCCATATGGTCTATACACCAGGTTCTCACGGCCCTATGTTGGTCAAGCAAGTACACCGAATTATATCGGCCAAAGTAAACCTCAATAAATACTTGTCTAAACAGTCTACAACATACCGACATTTGAGATAAACAATCACTCCATCCTAACAACACTAGGCATGGGAAACAAAGAAGGAAAATTCACATGATAAGAAGGACCAAAAAATAATAAACCAAACATGCAATGGAAAAACCTCCAAAGCATAGGAATTAAACGTATTCACATTCAATCAAACTCTACTCAAGCATACAATCATGGAAGGCAATTTCCAGGGATAAACACATAACAAACAATACCTTGTTCATGGGTATTGATCACTTTTTCACATATAACTCAATACATTATATGGAAAGGCACAGACCACCTACCTCGGTGTTGGGACATCACTATACATGAACCTCATGCTTTGAATCAGCCATGATCGATGTAGATCTACAAAAAAGACTAAAACGCTCAAGTGGGGATATCTTGAGAAAGAATAGGAATCAGAAAATGATGATCTAGAAGAAGGAAGAGCATACCGAGGTGATCCCAATGCCATCGACGACGGTCGAATTAGAGAATATATGATCGGTCGAGGGCTCGGGGAAAGATTGTAGCTGTATGGGTTATCATAGATGAACCCAACCTAGAATAAGTAATTTTGTCTATCAGATGTGACCCCAGTACGTTTAATGAAAAAAGAAAGAAAATACATGATGTGTACTTTAGAGGTACAAGGTGTGTACTTACCTTTAGCAACACTCACATTAGGCGGCCTCCATTTCACCCCACATGGTCATTTGCACAACCATTACATAGATAGCACATGGCTACCCGCGGTATCCTAGAACACGACCTGCACTCATAAAGTACACAACGTGTACTTCAAACATTTCATGAAACTCTTCTTTTACTCAAAAAAACTAGAAAAAGGAAAACGTGCCTCAAAACAGTATTTGGGTTCTTACATATATGTTTGGAATGTAATGGCTACACGGTGGCCAAGTACATGTCGTGTGGTTACTATGTAAAGTTAATCCACTACAAGGTGTTAGTTTTCCTTTACACGGCGTGTTTTTTCTTTTCCATATACCTGCTATGTATTTTCCGTGTACTGAACCGCGTGACACGGGTAAGGTCGTCTGATGACCTAGAAAGATATGTAAGTTAGAGTATAGATGATATACTATATGGAATGTATTCCTAAATACATTATGTTTACTTTTATATTTATTCTCTTATATAAAATATCATCATGTCACTTTTCCAGAAATACCTTCGTCTTCCCCGATTTCAGACCTTCGCTCTCTAGGAGGCTGGAAACATTTTTCAGCAGGATTCTTCACCTTATTTTCGTTCTTCAATCCATTGGTGGTTGCAGGATCTCATGGGGAAGGCTACACCTGCACACCCTCTTTCGTTCTATTTTCTATTCCCTTCACACTGTAGTTTCCATCCAAACATAATTTCCTGGATTTAAAGGAATCATTTATCTATGAAGATCTACTTATAATTGGATATCGATATTGGACATTCAAATGTATACGAATCTAATATAGTTAGTGTATACCTTGGTTTTTGCTTTTGTTGTCATTTAGGGGTTGCAGATTTGTAGCACGATATGGGTTATTGAGTGACACCATTTTTAATTATATTTAAATGAATGTATGCATTTCGGGATGACGTTGGGTATTCATTTATCCTTTTATGCTCGAGATAGACTGAGTTAGAGTCCATTTCTCATTTGGGAAATTATGGATGGGGATCCAAAATGGTTATAATTGAATTGATGAAAATTAAACTACTGAGTATGAATTATTGAGAATGCTTAATGGAGAAAATAATTTATTATCTTCTTTTCGTGTTTGAAATATTTTATTTGATTATATATATGTAATGTGTGATATTGCATATGATGGAGACTTCGGGATGTTATGGGCATGGCTTGGGTATTATTGATTGATGTTGATCAAAGGTTAGGAATCACCTGGATTACATTGGGTGGTTCTGATCATGGGATTGGGTTTTATGGATGTGAGCTTGAGGAAGTGCGGGTGTCTGGTTGGGCATGGCCATGGTTACTTGGATGGTGAGGCCATTAGACTTGAGGGACAAGGTGGTAGAGACATGAGGTATCAGAGATGTTGTGGATTGGAGAATTATTTTGGTGATTATCGCTCATCCAGAACTATGAGTAGTGTGCATATAGGGAGACATTGTGATGAGGTGGTTTTGACAACTCATTGGGTAGATGCCCCCGATAGATGAAGATAGGTAGAATTGGTTTGTGCTGATTTCCATAGGAAAACAATTGGAAGGTGAGGAGCCTTTAGGGGATTGCGTTGAGGCTACCCTATTGGGGGAAAGGGATCACCATGATTTTAGGGTAGACATTGTTGTCTCTATGGTTACAGATTTGAGGAAAAACTTCGATATCACTCTGGTTAATTAATTGATGGCTTACATCATTGTCTATTTGGTTTCTATTAGAGGAAATTCATTGCTGCTCCTCTAATTGTTGTGACATGGGCAGGTGTGGGCTTTCGAGTATGGTTACTATTGTTTGGGAGTGCATTCGAGATGTCAGTACATGATACACATGGTGTCATGAGTCACATGGTATTGGGTTACATGACAGAGATTCCAGCGTTGGACGAAGTATGTGGCACTCAATGGGGGTTACTGAGCACCATTAGAGTTTATGTTTATTGGTGGATCATATTTTTTTCTTTCCCTATAAATGGATGTATTCTTAAAAACTTATACTATATGTGCACCATTTGGTCGTATCCTACTGAGATTTGTCTCACACCTTGCATGTTCCCTTTGGGACATGTGTGGAATTTATGGTTTTACATGCTGGAAAAAGGCCATCTTCAGGAGCTAGATTGTATTAGCTATTTCATGGAGATGGTACATACCTTGGGGTCATGCCTAGCTAGAGTTTAGTTGTGTAGTTTCCAATTTTCTGTATCAGCATGCTTACTATAAGATATGGAAATTGTTGGTTATCCATTGATAATACTTATATATATATATACTTGTATGACCTATTATGGATGCAAGTTTGACATTTAGTAGTTGTTTAAATTGGTTGTTGGCATGCTGTCTATTTACTATCTGCTAATATTGTTTCTAATTCTCTTATGTTGTTTATCTGCTACTGATTGTGCTTCCACTTGGTGGGTCTGTTTCATGTCTATGGATTTTTTTTCAACTTCATGTTATATAATATTATTCATACCAGTACTGTTATTTCCCTCTAATGAGTTATAGCCACCCCACTATACCTATTCAATCCCTCGGTGCTTGTTAAAAATCATTGGAGTTTAGGGAGGTGCGCCTAAGGTAGTAACACCCGACCCATTTAGCACTGTTCAGGTGGCTATTTAAGTCTAGGACATTACATACATAAATTTATATTTGGGATATATTATGAGGTGTATATGATATTTTTTGTAACTAAACAATGATAAAATCACCATATTAACTATGAAACCAATAATGAGTCCTCTTAAACCCTATGGAATCAAATAGAAGGGTCTGTACAGTCATCTGATGCTCTAGATGATATTAATGCAGACACATATTATAGGAATAATGTAAGGGGGTAAATAAATATTCAATGTATAGAATATATAACTATATTATAAAAATATTTATTAAGATGATCCAAATTTCTATCATTCAAAAAGTAAGAATGAAATTTAACTAGGGTTTTTGGGTAAATCTACTATAGGAGTAGAGAAAATTATTATTAATGTTCGAACCATATGATTAATGTAAGCATTGAAAAAATATACACATACACATGGAATGATCTTTGGTTTCATGAGTGAGTTCAAGATATGTTGTGAATTGAGTAAAATGAGGATAATATCACTCCAATCATGGTTTATCTCCTCATTGTGGATATTGTGTCACATTCTATAAGGATTATATATTTTCTATAAGTTTATTAGATACTAGGATGGTGGAGTTGATGGTACTTTTTATTTTTATAGTATTATTATAAATGAGTTTAATGATTTATAGGGAACTTAAAAACATATTCTAGTGTTTTCTTGTCTCTTTTTGTTTATTTAATTACAACAAATTCATGTTTTTGTTTAATTTTGGCGATATGTCTGCAATATTTTCCACTAGATCTATTGGATTTACCATGATTGTGAGTGTGTGTGTGAATGATGTTTAGGAGTTATTTACTCTTTATTAATAGTTCTCACATATCAAATATCATTTTTCATTGAATATTTTGTTTCCACTTATTAAACACACAACACATACATTATAGAGAGGTGTGTGAGATAAGAGTATACTGTGAGGTCCTAGTATATAAAAGATGAATATGTGTTTGTGTTTATTACTATAATATGTATATTTTTTACATTCATCTATATCAATAAAATATGCTTTTTGGTCAAATGATGAGTTTAGAGTTTAGAAAACATGTTATATTATGAGATAAATAATTTTATGTGAACTATGAGAGAGTGAATTGGTAGGTTCTTTAGTTCATTCACCTCTCACCCATCAACCTTTATTTTTAATTAACATTTATATTCAATTTCAAATCAGCTATAGATCATATTTTATTAATTTATATAATTTTAAGACCGAGAGAAATAATATATGAAAATATTTATTATTCTACCAGTTTGGTATCATGCGTCACTGGAAGATGAAACAATCTCACCTTGTAATGTAATTAGAGAGTATTTTAATTTATAATTAATAATTGAAATATGATATTCTCTTAATTAATCATATTTAAATAAAAATTTACACTCTATGAATGTCAAAATTTATGATTACCACATTTCAATTTCCACTACATGACATCAAATCACAAAAATCTCACTATGTGACTAAGACATTACGGCACTATGGTTTCATGTTATTTTAAATATCTGCTACCATGTTACTCTAAGTAACATTACATGTGATATAGAATCAATTGACTCAACATGTACCCTCTATATATATATGTGTATGGTAGATATGGTGGACAACACACATTTCTACCAATACACACACAATTTATTCTAGAATGGTTACTCGAGCTGCATAGGTTGTACATGACCAGTAGCTGTATAAGAAACATACCCTAGTTATACTTATATATAAGCTAGGTATGTAAAATTTACATGAGTTTTGAAATCAAAATACATGACCATACTACCAATGTGATTCACACGACATATAACATATAGGGATATATTCTTTATTAGGTTATTTATAACACTCATCACATCATCCTATCCATGGGATGGTTCTAAATACAATAATTATCCGTTATATGTGATATTGATTTTAGAATCTAATGTTACATATATATTAATCACTAATTGTTTATATTCATGATTTTTATGTTATTGTTTTTTAGAGCTTCAAATAGGTGATTAAATGTGTGCGTTGGTGATGAGAGCTACCTTGTAGTCATCAACCCTCTTAGAGAATATCTATTTTTAGGTCATCGGTCCCCTATATATCTAGATTATTAAAAACCCTATCATAAGTATGATTAATGGGTTCTCAACTTATTAATTAGCAACCCTCATGGATTAGGTGTAGTGCACATTCTGGGGAATGGTTCCCCCATAGGGGTTAATAACACTTTTTGTTTACATACTCCTTAATGAGTTATAATTTCCCCATAACTATTATAACCAAGGGATGGTGTGTAAGTGAATATTGAGAGATAAATCATTTACATTGGGTTTTATACTTCATATAGTAATTAAAATTTCATTACAGAGTAATAGTTCTATATAACTACGGTTGGGAGTTCAATGTACATTCCCCAACCATGTCACAATCCTACATAATTTTTTAAGGATGATGATATAAGGATGATTAAGAAATATTTTTTTTAGAAAATACAAATATAATGATACAACTAGTTTTCATCAATTATTTTTATTTTACGAGACTAACTGTAGTGATTTTTTGATTCTCCCTATTACCTTTGAACACTATTGAGGTGTGAATTACGATTGAGCTTTGGACACGAGACACTATAGGTCTTATACTAACATGAGAATCCCAAAATACTTGTAGGATATGATTATTAAAATATATGATTCAATACATAGCGACATGTGAGGCACTATTTTTCCTTTATATCTTCTATTATGTCATAATTGGGTTTAATTTATATATTTATTTTCTAGTCACACCCTTGTACCATTGTTTTTATCTATTCTAGTTATATCATCTATCATTTTTTGGGTCCTTATACTAGGTATAGTAATACTCACTCCATCTTGGTCCCCTTTAAGACATGTATTTTGTTTTTTCGGAAATATTACAGTTCATAAATGATGTCAGTGGTAATAGATCGATATCTTTTTCATGCATAGAGGTTCTTTAGTGGTGTGTGGTGGTACTCAATAGTTATAGTTACTGATGTAGGGACATCCCAAGGAGTATTTAGTGTGTTTTGGGGAATAGTGGATCTTCCCTATTATAAATGTAGTGTTCATATAACATTTATCATATATAATATCTTTGTACTATGCTCTTTATTCATGTGTGTGGATCATCACCTAGGATTACCTATAGATTGTATTACTGTATACATGATGCTCATGAATCAATTATTATATAGTTTTATTGTTTATTTGTATTCATATTAGAGTCTAAAAATATTATTTATATTATATTGTATAACTATTATATGATTTTTAGGGGTTAAGATCTCCCTTGTATGATTATACATTCTTTTTTCTTGTCGTAAACCCATGGAATATTAGAGTAGGGATTAGGATGGCACATTCAACTCGTCACTAACCCTTGAAAGGTAAAAATGGATTTTTTTTGTAAAAGAGGTATCAAATCCATTTTAACCCTAGGGAAACAATTATGAGTTAGTGAATTTTTATCTCATCACTTAGGAATATTACGTGATTGTGTTGAGGGGTATTTTTTAGTTTAAAAACTAGGTTACCCATTATTGATTTAATGGAACATGTATAATTTCAAGAGAACACTAATAATTTTATTATCACCTTAGAAAAAAATGCAATTAGTATAACTTTATATTTTGGATGGCACATGAATCATGTAGTAGTGTTCTTTTAATCATTTCATGTCTTTCCGATGTTAGCACACCCAGATAATCCTTAACCATTGTTGGTTCATCCAAGCAAGTGAATGATGGAACCCACACATATCAGGTTACTATTTTTTCATTGGGTTATGAGAGTCATTTTCAATGGTTGATCATCTCCCACAAGTTAGATAAGATATAAGGGATAGATGTAGATAAATATTTTAGGTATATCCTTACAAAATGTAAAGGAATTTTATTTTCCAGGCTTTCTTGGTATAACACATTTTTTATAAAGAAGATGCATGTTCCCATTGATTCAACAAAGAAAAGTGATAACCAATGTTTTCATTGAGATTTCTTTTTTATATAGATTCCCAAACTAATTAGAGAAACTAAACTTCATACAATAGAGGGTGGGTAGTAGTTATTGACTCACGTATTCCACTTAGTTGGGACACCAGAAAACAAATAATAATTCATCCTCGAGTCCACTACATGGAACAAAGAGCAGTTAAGGGAGGATTTTTTTAATCAAAGTCATAGTGGGATTAGACTTCTATGGTTAGATTTTGTGACTTTATAATAAATTATGCTGGATATATCCTAGGGAAACATCACCAAGTCTATTTTCTCAATGTGGACCATAGACATCATGAATGACTATTTGAATAGGACGGTATAATATTTTTTCAAGATCGATAGTTTGAGTGATGTATTAAATGGGATTATTTTGGATAGAGATTTTCTAAAACATTCTTATAAATAAATTTTTTCATTGATGTTGGAGAAGATCATTTAGGAGACATAAATGTGGTTATTATAAGGCTCGATGGTATCATCCTTAGGAATTAATACCAACTTCACGCATTGAATAATGTTGTATAGCTGTACAGATGAATTGATGTATAACCATGTGGTGTGTGGTTGCCTGATATATTATGATCAAAGTTCTTCCTTAGGTTTTCATAGCTGACTTCCCATCATGTATTAGGTTTGGATTACTTTCTATAATGGTACATCCTAGAATCCACTTCACGTGTGATTTCTTAGTCCAAGAACTCCTTATTTTAATGATCAGATATAAATTTTGTTGTGATACTCATGAATAAAACCTTTTAGGATAGGAAAAAAATTTCTAGAAAACATGGGAAATTTTTGTTATTCATTGATCTACAAGTTGTCCTACCATTAGAAAAATAATCTATCCTGAGATCAACTCTGTGACAACCAAGTTCTACAATCAAGTGGAGGTACCTCTATGTGTTGCTACTACAACAAAATGATTTCACCACATGGTACCTCCTCCAAAAAAATCTAACATTGGATAGATCAAAAAAATTTATTATTCTATGAATAATGGAAGTGTATACCGTCAAGTGATTTTACCACCATGAGATGGTACCATTGGGAACATGTACCTTCAGTTCAATAGTTTTGACCCCAGATGAAGCTACATTAAAAAATGAGTTACCACTACCATTAGATAGATCTAACACCAGGTTCTACTATATTTAGAGCATCTTCTACTAGTAAGGGTATATTTTTTATAGGACCTACCTCTGGTGGATATCTATCTTCAATGAAGAGATACATATAGGGAGGTGTTATACCTATTCAATTTTAATTTTAAAATATTTCTATATTTGATAGTTTAGGAATATAATTCTCGAATGATGAATGAATTTTACAGAATTTTTATTCATAAATAAATCCCTAGTTAACCTAAAGAAAATTTTTTAACTCCTTGATTCGATTACTAGTATGAGGATCCTAATTTTTTTTAGTATATTACAATGTATTATTAGACTGGGATCACTATAAATTTAGTGAATCTTCATCATATGCAGGAAAGACATGAACAAATAGTAATGGACATGGAATCATAGAATCAAACATGAAATAATAGAATATAATAAGTGATGAATTATATGTAAAAGATCCCAAGAAAATCACCGAATGAAAACAAAATATTTTTCTAGAATACCACCACTTCATATTTTACAGTATTTTTTCAGTAGCTTCTTTAATATTATTCAGAAGTTAGAATCAAGAACCCCAAAACTTCTAAAAAAATTTTATTCAAAACCACAATATATTTTCATATCTAATCAATTGAGCATTATATTTATGATTATTATTCATGTGGTGTTTTTATTTTACTCAGTCTATTTTGTAAAGCATAGTCTCATGTGCTAAACTAGAGAGTGTTTAACACACTCTCTATATTCATATCGTTTTTATGCCCACATATAACATTGGAATAGTTAATGTGGGAAAATTACATGTTTTATCCCATATATAAATGTGTAAGAGGCATTGTTTCAAAATAGACTTAAGAGCTATTATTTGTAAAACCCCATTAGGATTTTGGATCATTTTATATTATAATAAACTTATTATCAGTAGGTTATTTCCATGTAGGGGGATAAAATATCAGCACAAGAATGATCCCCTTATTTTAAATTATGATTTTCTTTATATTTTTTTCACAATTTATAAATCAAATTTGTATCTGTTTATAGTTTATTGAAAATTAAATTACTCTATTAGTCATCTTAAATTAGATTTTTATATAAAGTGTTTTATATAACTAGATTAGTTTCAAATGTAAAATAAATTTTAAAAGTATTTTAATTAATTTTTTCATCGACCTTTTTAGAATCAATTGGAAATGGTAAAATTGTATAAAAACATATTTTTTGTTAATAATGAATTTTTTTCAATTTGGTGGATCTATGTTTAAAATTATTATTTAAAAAAATTATATTAAAATAAACTCACACCCCTGCATGAGTGATCCACTAGGACAATAATTTGTATTAGAGCAGTTTCAATAATACATATTACACTTATCTAGTTTTACCTAATGATATTAAATTTTTATATTATCTAAATTTATATCTTTATATATCCTTATAATATTGGTGGAACATAGACTAATAAGACTTCTAATTTTATGGGAATCAATTATTCTTAATAGAAGACTACAGTGCAAATTCATATAGAGAGATTGTGCTTAGAAATTGTTTACTCTATTGAGGATAAATATGAAATACATAAGTTTCAATGATTATATTGGAGTGATTCCACTAAGGATACCAAGGAATCTAATTTTAAAGATGAGAATAAAATGTATTATTCCTCAGAAAATGATGAATCTAATAGTACATCATCTGGTATTATGTAACGCCCTGACTCTAAAAGCCCATAGACGGTCCACTATTTTAATAAATTGGCCTTACTACAAGTAATAAAATACAAAAGAACCAAAAAAATTATCAGTCTTTGAATGACATATTACATTCATGATACCCATTATATATTAAGAAATAAGAAATGAAATCATGATACCTAATAAAATGAAATAAACAGCATCATTTAACACTTATTCAAATATATCTTATACATAACCTTGGGAAAGGTAACATATTAAGGGTTACATTAATTGCTCATTAAGGGTAAGTAATGTTGAATTAATAATGAATCAATAAGAGTAAATTAACATGGAATGGTAAATAATAGATAATTAAATTCCATTAAAATAACTAGATAAGTCAATATTAATATGGAATGGTAAGAAACTTAAACTGATGCCATATAAATCAATAAACTGAGAATAAAATGTATCCAAAGATATGTCAAAAATATCATGGATGAATAATAAAAAAATGTAAATGATGTAAATGATTAATTATTGGATAATAGGTTTCCTAGGTACCTAGTACCTTTACCCTCATGACCATTCACAATGCGGTTTACAAAATTTAGGTTTAAACCCCATCTAATTTATCCAAATTATTTGTGTCATGAGAATACCAATGCATCAAGGGACAATCAATAATAGGTCCCCACCCATGTTGTACTAGTCCAAATAATTACGCATATAAAAATTAATAATGTTCCTTATTAAATATCAATAAATAATGTGTATTTATAAAAGAAACCTCATAAGAGGAGAAGTAACAAAATGGTTTGCATACATTAAAACATTCTCAGGGAAAAATAATAGTTAAACAAGATAATGTGTATCATAACACATTGAAACAGTTAATTATATTTCGAAGTGAATTAAATGAAACATATAATATCATGATAATAATTAGATTTGTGATATAACATGTTAAAGGGTATTATATACATCAAATTAAAGTGAATTTTTCTCTAACAAAAAATAAGTCTTAATGGATAGAAAATGGAGACAAAATATCTTACCTTTACCTTCCTTTTGTTGTATGGTATTTATCCAATGGTATTATTTTAAAATATGTTACTAACATATACTGAAAACATAATAATATCTATAATATCACATACTATCTACTTATAATATCTTATTCCTCGTTTGTTAAAAACAATTCATTATTTTGACTATTTCGGTTATTAATTTCCATGTTTGTTGAGTATGTTTTAACTTTTTATTTGTTGTTCTTACTAAATATATCATGGTTTAATCATATACATAATGTAAATCAGGATTTTAATATCATATATATCCAATATATATTTATCTATAATAATCCATAACATTTTAAGAAATGAAATAATGTGAACCACTCATGGGGATGATAGGTTGTACGTATGCCTGAACAGTACTTTCATTTCTTGTCCTATTAAAAGAATTAAAAATTAACTATTAATAGTTATATAATAAATTCAGTTTCATTTAATATTATATTTTTTACATTGTTTTATTAAAATAATCTCTAATATGTTCCATGTAAAGCATGAATGAATCACATTGTTTCGAGGCGGTGGTAGTCCATAACTCCTTAAACGTTGTTATCGTACTAACGCGGAATGAAATTATTAAAGGTATGTGTTATAAAATTATTAATGTAGTATAAATGAAAAATAACTATCAAATATTTCGTATATAAATATATTTTTTATCATTATTAATTCCATGAGAGGTGGTAATGAAAAATAAATAATCATCTTTTCGTGAGGTTGTAGTTCATCGTACCTAGAAATAGTATGTTAGGTACCCATTAGATGGATGTGTGTTTAAGAGTGGGAATAACCATTATCATGAACAAATTCTAGTATATCTTCAATACTATTGTTTTTAAACAATCTTTGAACAATAATATTTTAGAGTTTGTAGAATGGAAATGAAAATACAGTCCTTTACAGAAGGTGTTACCTCTTAATCAGGTAACTTCTTTTAGTTTGTACAAAAAGGATTCCATTGATGGATTTATTCCCAATGTAAGAATTCTAGGATATGTTTTGTGATCTTCAAGAGATATTTAATTAGATATTAGTAGATCCAAAGAGTATTTAGTGGTGTGAGGAAGTGGTAGGATAGAACGCCTTTTATAGTGGATGAGGAGTGGCACTGTTGTAAATTATAGGAAAGGGAATTGCACCCACTATTTTTCCAATGAAATTGGATATAATAATGGGAAATATTCCTGAAAATGGAGGATGTGTTCTAAATATGTCCATATAATGGATCATGGAAAATATTATATGTTGGGTTTTGTCCATTATTAATCTTAATTTATCCTTAATCGTTGTAATTATTTTAATTCACTTTGACTAATATTTTTAGTAAGATAAAAATACGGTCATATTTGACACTAAAAATTATGGTCATTCCAAATATGGAATCCATTTTTAAAAATTAAAAACCTAGAAGTGTCAGAAATTAATTTAAAATTAATCCCGCAGAAAGGATAAAGATACATATTTTTAATATAAAATAATCCCAACATTGGTTATGGGTTCATAATTAATTTCAAAATAAAATTGATTCAAATTAATAACATTTTATTAATTGATAAAAAAACTTATATATGTAATATTTAAATCCAGTATAAAACCTAATTTATCCATATAAATAAATTAGTTGAAAATGAAGTTTTGAATTAAATTTCTATAATTTTTACTATTCTTTAAAAATGATATGTTTTGAAAATATAAAAAATTCTTGATAACATTATTATTTTTATTTTATTTAAATTATTAACATTATTTTTACATATTAGAAAAATTACACCATTATAATTCGGATTTAATGTGTGTTCTCTATTAAAAAGCTGTAAAATTTCCTGGGTAAAAATATTGACTTTTAAGTGTAAAATATGGTTTGTTCATATCTTATACACACAAAACCAAAATTATTAATATTAAAAATATTATATTAAATATATAATATATTTATTATATTAATATAACTCAATAATTGTAAATAATTTAATTTATTGTTGTAAAACATCATTTTGAGTAGAAAATATAGTTTTCTATAAAAATATTTTTATTAAATTCAGTTTCACCTCTTACTCATTTCTAATTCACTTGTAACCAATGAATTAGTAATCTAGACTATATATTTTTCTTATTTAGTTAATCCTATTCATAACTTCGAGTTTATATCTTATTAGGTTATATAATAATATTTTAATAACATGTTATTGTTTGATAAAACTCGATTTTGCGTGTAATGGAAGCCATCTAAGAAGGTTTCTTTGCGTCTACCATAATCTAAATCAGTTTTTAATGCATTAAAAATATCAAATATATTGAAAATATTTAAAATATTAAATATATTTTGAATTATCTAGTTATTATATCCCCTTGCATTCTTCATGTCATGTGTCATGTACGCGATCAAATATAAGTTTATTTCTCTAAACTTTAGGGGTGTAACATAATCCCCACATTAATTATATTGGAATCCTCACAATATAAACATGAACTCATTGATAGAGGGATTGAAAATAATTTTTTTTTGAAAGACCGTCATCATAAAATAATTAATATCAGAGGTTATTAATATGAAATAAAGGAAAGTACAATGGTCTCATAAATAGTTCCCTTAGAAGTAGAACATATATGGGAAATGGAAACATGGATACTGAAGTAAAATCTAACAATATTGTTCTGATGGAGAGTTCTATAAACATGGTTAAGAGAGTATTAAAAATAAAACATCTCTAAATTTTTTATGATAAAATGTGAATTTGATTCATTGGAAATGAAGGTACTATGACAAGATTCTAGGTTTCAATATCATTTTATCTAGGAGTTGAGGAATTATTTCACTCTTTATGAATATAAGTAAATATATATTTATAAGAATATAATTTTTTCCATTTATTATTCCTTGAAATATTTATAATTCATATCTTTTAATAGGAAGCACCATATTTGGATGTAATATATTACCCTCGAAAATCATAGCCAATTATCAACATAAACTACTTTATAAATGGATCATTGTTCCAAAAGATTATGATCCAACACTTTATAAATAAAGTAACTGAATTTCCATAATGAAATAATCATTAGCTTATATCAACATTAATTAGCTTCAAATTCTATGAATGTGAAAAAATTTATCATGTATCCTATAGAAATATTGTTATAACTCGAATCACCGTAAAAACTGTATTAGAAACATGAATTCTTCCTTATGACTTATATAAGACACATGTAATTGGATATAATCCTTAAATCCAAAAGTAGCGTAATCTCCATCAGTGATAAAATAAACCAATTATCAACAGGTAACTAATCGGTTCCATTGTAGTCATCACTATCAAAATCAATCATTTCTTCACCATTATCTCAACATTTATAAGATATTACGTGTTTTATTTTCCACATTAATGTGTTTTCTGAAATGTTTAACTTTATACTAAATAACATTTCTTGGTACCATTCAATTTATGATATCAACTATTTATGAAAATGGTACTAAAATACAATCATTACATATTTTGTAAATTATATAGTGATAACATCATAAAATAAATTCATTTACAACATATTTCAAAGTCAAAATATATAATTAGATTAATCATTCCACTTTTTATATATCAATAAAATATTCTTGACGTTGGACCTTAATATTCGTTGGAGGTATAATGTCTTCATGTTTTGGGAATTCATTTTTATAATAACCCATATCCTTGTAGTTTTAGCACTAAATAGTAAATTTTTTATTCTTCTCATTTCATTCTTCTTCCTAGTGACCATTTTTTCCACACTTATAAAAAACTCATTCCCTTCAAGAATTTCCTGTAGTTATTCTTTCCACAATTATCACTCTTTCCGATGCATTTACTGAGGTGCACGCATCCGTCATCCAAAGGACGCGTTGTAGTTACCCCGCATTACCGCTTTCCAAAGGCAGGCGACATCGTCTTCTTATTCTAGGATGTCTGCTCCTTGATCGAAACGGGATGATGGGATGTCAGTTTTTCCCTCAGGGGATTCCTCCTCGATGGTCGTCACCTTGTCCGGGTCTCGTTCATAGATTTAAGACATTGTTCTTGAATCTCTTCACCATTCCATATTGATAAAACACTATTTTGGTGAATATTTTATTGATAATAAATGATATAATTTCCTCACATTGTGCTATATATATTCACTTATGAAATATTTGGGATTAGATCATTCATTTGAAAATTTCATGAAAATTCCACTCTTACCCTTTTAAAATGTACTGTAGTATTTTGATGATAAATATTTTATTATTTATTATTTGAAGTTAATATTTTTTAATAGTGTTCAAACATTAGTTTATATAAATTTTATTCATGACACTAGAGCTAAAGAGTGCATATGAATGGATTAAATGAGCCATGAAGACAAAGCTGGACTGAATGATCCAGATTGGACATCACTTCATCATTTGGGCCGTATCTTCCTCATCAAGGCTTGGATTGAGTACATATTTTGAGGCAAGAATGGGGACATTATTTGGCACAAATCATTCTTCTAGATGTCTGTCTAATTCAGGCGTTTTTAGTACAACTATGCGGTGCAACTTGGAATAATATATTTGGCCGAGTTTTCATTTCACACATAAAAAGTTATGTAACCCTAGACCTTACAAACTCTATTTAAAGGGTTTTTTCACTCTTTGGGAGAACTGGACGAGGCTTTGGGAAGGTGTGGCTGAAAGGTTGTCTCTTTGGATCCCCTCACAACTCTAGGAAGAAGTAAGGCTTTATGAAAACCTCTCTTCCAAAAAGGCTCTCCACTCCCACCTCCTCCTTGTATTACTTTTCGTACATATTTGTATCTTCAATTTATCTTCAAATAATATTCTATGTTCTTCCCTTTTATTCTTATTTTAATATTATTAATTTTTTTGGAATCAAGAGTGTAGACGATATGGGGTTCTACCCTTTCAATCATTTTCTCTTGCAAAACATCTCCACGATGACCACACCACCCATGGAAGAGTAGTTTATAGTGATCGATCTATCTTCTACCCTGTTCATTTAAATATTTTGAATCATTGAGATACTGTAATTCATTTAATATGATCCATGAATTGTGTTTTTAAATAGTACGAAACTAAGAAAGCAATTGAACAATTAACACAAAAACATGAAAGGTAGAGAGTTTGTGTAAATTGTGAGAGCGCGATCTTAATCAGTAATAAAACACCACATGGAATAAATTTGTAGAGTTAAAATAAAATACCTAAACACAACTCATACTAATTTATAGAATGGATATGTGCTATAATTAACCACTGACCATAATCTAACCTTAGAACAACAATCATATCTGGGTGCTGTGATTGCGTCTTCTGAAGCTAGCCTAGGGTTTACGTAATTCCATCTTTGTGGTTAAGTTAACTCTTGTAAGGTTCGAGGGTTAAAAAATTAGGGGATCATAATAAAGTTGATATTGATTTAAATTATAATTATTAATAATTAAATGAAGACTTATAGGTAGATCGATTAATCCTTTTAAATAATTTCTAAAAAACATATTTTTATTGTGCCATTTTAATCGAACTTCATTTTAAAACTAAAACCCAAAAAAATATGATCTTTATCCAGAAAACGTATTCTAGATTCATAAACTATAAAAAACCCCATCCTTTTAAATAGTTTTTTAATTCTATTTTCTTATATTTTTTAGAACACATTTTAGAAGTTGTTTTAATTTACTTTCTCCTTAGAGAGACGACCTTGGTTAGCCACTCTGCTGCACCTAAATACCCCAGAACCACTAATCATTTGAGGGCACCCACGACAGAGCTCTTTCAAATTAGCACCATTTCCCGGGAGGCAGGTAATTATTTCAACCAATTAGAGGTATTTTTTTATTTTAATTTTTATTCACTTCCCCTCTTCTTTCTTCCTTCTTTATCCAATCTGATTTTTTTCTTCTTCTTGTATTTTCTTGTACTTCTTTTTGGAACATCAACACAAACTTATTGTTTTTATTTTACCATGGTTAAATTTCATTCTTTTATTTTTTTATTTGATTTATGACATTAACTAATCCCGAATATATCATATATCTTGACCATGAGATTGAATGCATCCTTAGGGCATGAATCAGAAATTCTCAATCTACGGGAAGTTTCAATATTCAACTAGTTGGAGAAGTCCTCCACTTTCATAACACTGAAATTGGAATAAATTCAAATTCAACCAAAAAACAAGAACCAATGGCTAACAATAATGGAAATTCTATTAATAGAACCATTCGAGAATTGGCTGCATCTGATATTAACTATCAACCAAATTATATTGCATACCGAAATCCTGAATCGAACATTGAATTGAAATATTGATTAATACATCTTCTTCCAAAATTTCATGGCCTCTCAGGTGATGATCCTAATAAACCCATTAAATAATTTAATGTGGTTTTCTCAACCTTAAAACCAAGAAATGTTTCTGAGATCATATCAAACTAAAAGCATTCCCATTCTCACTTGATGGATCTTTGAATGACTGAATGTATTATTTACAACACGAAGATGTAACTTGATTGATCGATTTGAAATGCCTTTTCATAAAGTGATTTTTTCAAGAATCAATGACCACTTACACTTGTAAATAGATCTCTGGGATCACGAAAGGGAAAGGGGAGTCAATGTATGAGTATTGAGAGCGATTCAAGAAGATGAGTGCAAGCTAACACAACACCAAATCTGTGAGCAAATACTCATCCAGTACTTTTATGAAGGACTCACACCTATGGAGAGAATAATGGTGGATGATGTGGATGGAGGGTCATTGGTGGACAAGACACCAGTAGCTGCACATGCGTTGACTGAAAAAATGGCCCAAAACTCCCAACAATTTGGTGATCAAGGTACACCACATGTTAGGGGAGTACATTAGGTAAGTCCTTATTCTCTTGAGAGTCATTTGATTGATACTAAGTTACAAGAATTAACAACTATGGTGAGACAGATTTCTTTGGATTAGAAGACATCCCAAATCCATCCTTCAAGGCCTTGTGGAATTTTCATTGAGACAAGCCACCCAACAGACTATTTCCCACAATTACAAGATATAGAGGCTTGCGTAGCAGTATTCCTAGGGAGGTCTTATCAGCAGTAACAACCATATCTCCAAAAGAATCTTGATTCTTTTTCACCAACATACAACCAAGTGTGGAAGGATCAATTGTACATGAGGTATGGCTCTAGACAACAACAAAGGCCACCCTTTCAAAAAAACTTCCAACTACCTCTGCCTTACCAGTAGGGTTACCAACAACCCCAAAGGAGATTTGAAGCCCAAGAATCAACAAGACAACAACAAGGGAATCCCCCACCAAAGGTAGATTCTAACATCGATTACCTTTTGAATAAAATTTTTCTTAATCAATAGAAGGAGCTAAATAGTCATGGATTTGAGCTGAGGGAGTTGAAGACTCAAATGATATAGATTTCCACCTCCCTCCATGAACTTGTATGTAAGAATTATGAATATCTACCTTCCCAACCCACCCAAAATCCAAAGGGGAATGTCAGTGCCATCACATTGAGAAGTGGGAAGCAAACAACTGATGCTTCTCCACATACGATTCCACTGGGATTCACCTCAACTCCAAAAAAGAATAATTCCACATCAACTGATGAGAAACCCAAGGAGAAAGATAAAGGTAAGACAAAGATTAATGATGTTCTTCTTGACCCCCTTATTTTTTCAAACAGGGTTGTTCAAACCAAAAAGATGGCTGAAGAATCAATGCAAATGAGTTTTTGGACACCTTCAAGCATGTGGAGATCAACATTACTCTACTTTAAGCCAATAAGAAAATTCCATGGTATGGAAAATTCTTAAAAAACATTGTACCAATCGAAGAGGGGTCAAGGGAAATGGGAAGATAAATCTTGGAAGGAATGTGTCATCACTCATTACACTAACTCTAGAAATGCCAACAAAATGAAAGGATCCATGGAAATTCACTATCTAATGCACCATAGGGGAGTTGCGCTTTTTTGATGCACTTTGTGATTTGGGAGCTTCCATAAATGTGATGCCTCACTATGTATTCTCTTCTTTGTAGGTTGGTGAGATAAAACTGCCGAGAGTAGTGGTGCAGTTGGAGAATAGAGCTATGGCATATCCAGTGGGAGTCCTTGAGTATGTACATGTCTGGGTAAGAGACATGATTTTCCCAGCATATTTCTACATTCCTAACATGGATGATGATCAAGTAAGTTCTCATGCCCCCATTATCTTCGGTAGACCCTTCCTCAAAACTGCAAAAAATATCATAAATGTCAATGAGGGTAAACTTTCCATAGAATTTGCGGATGAAGTTGTGATATGTAATGTTATGGATTCCATGAAGTACCCCTCATAGGATCATTCTACATTTTTTATCTATCATTTTGAACCACCATGTAAAAACCACATGAATTTTGATTGTCCTATTCTTAGGGAGATTATGAGTATTGATTCTAGTTTAATGTCTAAGAGTACTTCCACACCTATCTCAAAAGCAAAAGAATATCTTCGATTTGATTCTTAAATGGAATCATATTCTGATTTTGATCATGTGAAATCTAATTATGACATGGCTTTTGAGGTATGCTGATTGATTTGATGATTTATTCTCTGATTTTGATGATGTATATTTTGATACTGATGTTATTTGTACACATATTTCAGTTCCTTCTATGTATCCATCTATACACTACCCCCTACACTGGAACTCAATCCATTACCACCAAATCTCAAATACTCATACTTGTTTAGTGGTAATAAATTACATGTTGTCATTGCTAACAATCTCTCTTTTGAACATGAAGAAAAACTATTGAATCTTTTGAGGGGGATCCTCAGGGAAATTTGGTGGACCTTGGTTGAAATATCAGGTATTAGGCCCTCCATTTTCATGCATAGGATTCTTTTGGAGGATGGGGATAAACTAGTAAGTTAGCCACAAAGGAGAATCAATCCAACACTTTTGGAGGTTTTTTAAAAAGAGGATTAAAAATTGATTGAGGAGGGTATAATCAATCCCATTTCAGATTCCCAATGGGTGAGTCCTATTCAGGTTGTGCCTATTGACAGTGGTGTTACTGTTGTAAAAAATGATAAAGAGGAGTTAATTCTGATGATGGTGAAAAACAGTTGGCATGTGTGTATTGATTATAGGAAACTAAATCAATCTACTCGCAAGGACAATTTCCCCCTCCCATTTATTGATAAGATGCTTGAGAGACTTGTTGGGAATACACACTACTATATCTTAGATGGATTTTCTAGATATTTTTAGGTTCATATTGCTTTGGAGGATCAGTATATGACAACATTCACTTTTTCTTTCAATATGTTTGCCTACCGAAGGATGTCATTTGGACATTTCAACACCCCAGGTACCTTCCAGAGATGCATGGTGAGTATTTTTTCTGATGTTATTGATTCTTTCATGGAGATATATATTGATGATTTTACAGTGTATGGGTCTTCATTTGATGAATTTCTAAGTAGTTTGGGAAAGGTGTTGAATCGTTGTATTGAGATTATTCTGGTCCTAAACATTGACAAATTTCATTTCATGGTAGAGCATGGCATTCCCTTAAGTAATGTAGTGTCAAAACATGGGATAGAGGTTTATAGATCTATGGTAGATATTATTTCATCCTTACCATATCCTTCATTTGTTCTTGATGTTAGATCTTTCCTAGGGCATGCATGATTGTATCGGCGTTTCATCAAAGATTTTAGTAATATTGCTCTTCCTATGTCACGATTACTCCAAAAGGATTCTGATTTTGTGTTTGATGATTCTTGTAGGACTTCCTTTGATGTGATAAATAAGTGTCTGACCACTCCACCAATCATACATCCCCCACGGTGGGTGATTCTTATTGAGCTTATGTGTGACACCTCCAACTTCGCAGTTGGAGCTGTTTTATCTCAGATGGGAGAGGGGCGTTCACATGTGATCGCCTAGGCATCGAGGACACTGGATTCAGCCCAATAAAACTAAAAAAACATGGAAAAGAGTTTCTTGCTGTTTTATTCACTTTATGTAAATTTTGTTCAAATTTACTGGGCTCTAAAGTAGTTGTTTTTTCTGACCATGTAGCTCTGAGGTACCTCCTAAAGAAGCTCGATGCAATGCCCAAGCTGATCCAATGGATTCTCCATCTTCAGGATTTGATATCGAGATAAAGGAAAAAAGGGGTCAGGATATTTTTTTTGAACCACATGAGTAGGCTTACTCACACACTAGAGGATGACACCTTGGAACAATTACCAATTTGGGACACTTTCCCTGATTAGCATCTTTATTCCATCTCAGGTACGCATCCTTGGAATGCAGATTTAGTTAAATACATTGTTTCCTCTGAAATACCTACAAATTTAAAGAAACATCATGTCCATAAATTACAAAGTGAGTATCGGTATTATGTGTGGGATATTCCTTACCTCTGGATCATGTGTAGTGACCAAGTCATCAGGAGGTGTGTTCCTGATCATGAGTTTGGGTCTGTTTTGAATTTTTGTCATACACTTTCTTGTGGTGGATAGTTTGGACCCCAACGTACTGCTAGAAATGTCTTACACTCTGGATTATATTGGTATATCTTATTCCATGATTCCCATGTGTTTTGTAAGTCATGATCTCATTGCCAACACACTGGAAACATTTCAAGGAGACACAAAATTCCCCAATAACCCATTTTATTCTGTGATATTTTTAATGTTTGGGAAATTTATTGTATGGGCCCTTTTCCTAGTTCATTTGATTTCTTTTATATCCTTGTTGCTGTTGATTATGTGAGTAAATGGGTGGAGGCGAAGGCCACCAGGACTAATGATCCTCGTGTTGTAGTGGATTTTGTCAAGGCTCATAGTTTCTGCAGGTTTGGGGTACCAAAGGCCATCATCAGTGACCAAGGGACACACATTTGAAATAGGAATTTTTTGTCCCTCCTTCGAAATTATGGGGTGACACACAAAACATCAACACCATACCACTCCCTAAAAAATGGTCCGGCTAAGGTTTCTAATAGTGAGTTGAAAAAAATCATGGAGAAAATCGTGCAACTAAATAAAAAGGATTAGAGAAAGCTCTTGGATGATGCGTTGTGGGCTTATAGGATAGCATACAAGACACCCATTGGTATGACCCCATTTCAGATTGTTTTTGGGAAGCGTTTCATCTCCCCGTGGAAGTTGAGCATCGAGCTTATTGGGCTATAAAGAAATGCAACATGGATTTGGCCGAAGCTAGAATCTAAAGGAAGCTACAAATTCAGAGCATGAGGATATTCGATTGTCATCATATGAGAACTCCAGGATCTATAAGGAAAAATCAGAAACAGCTCATGATATAATGATCCAACAAAATGAGTTTCATGTTGGAGATAATATCCTTCTCTACAGTTCACAACTGAAGCTGATGCCTGCTACGTTGTGTTCCATGTGGTTAGGTCCTTCTGTTCTGACTAATGTTTTTTTTATGATGCAGTGGAGATCACACAAGAGGACATTGGAAGGAGCTTTACAATCAATGGGAAACTTTTTAATAGATACATTGAGGGATGTCCTACTGATGCAGTGGATTTTATCACACTACCTCACCCCATCATCACTTGAGCACATTAGTCTGTTCCTAACCTTATAACATTTTTATTCTTTTTCCTATTTAAAATTATACATTTCATGTGCATATATAATCTCATGGGTTCACATTGAGGACAATGCAATATTTTAAGTCTGGGGGAGGGAACCTTTTAGTTTAGAAATTTCAATTGTTTTCCTGATTTACAAATAAAATTGTGTGTTTTTTAAATTTTGTGTGTTTATTTTTCAATTTTCTATGGGTTTTTGTAAATTTTGAGCTGAAATGATTCTCATCACCATTTTTAAATCCATATCAATAAGTGAAACAATTTATCCCTTGAAACTCTGCTTAAATGAATGCGGAAATGACTTTGTTTCAAGTTCAAATATTTAGTAATTTTATGAAAAGTACACTGAATTTTGAATCCCATGCCACATCTCATTGTCTTTATATTTGAAATCACATTCCTGTGAGGCTTCTGAAACATTATTTTCATATTATTTACATTCACCTCACTTATTGAGAGAACCAAACCATGCTTGAATTAACCAGAATTAGATCTATTCCTATCAAATATTGAGGGTTTGAGGTACTTATGTTTAAATGAGTGAGGAATTTCTTTCGTATTAAAGACCCTATTTCAAATAATCCTTTTTGATAATGGCATACCTTTAACATTTAATCCTTTTATCCATTAGAATCCATGCACAACCTGTTAGGTTAGCCACATTACAAGCCAATTTTTTCTATCCAACCAACTCTTGAAGTGAAATTGCATAATCTAGTTGAGCTTATGTGTGGGGGAATCTATCTTCTATTGTGCTGCCACAGTTTGTGGCACTTTGATTGAAAAATTAGATTCTAAAGAGATGTGTTTGCTACTGAAGAAAAAAATTCTATTGAAAGTTGTACCTTTCTGGATCTTTCATGATAAAAGAAGTTGTGCCTTTCTGTAACTTCTAATTGTGGGGGAAAGTTGTGCCTATCTGAAGATTTTAAGGATATCATGTTCGAGAAGATTGACATTTTTAGAGCTGAAATGTGGAATGGTGTGAACATTACTTTATTTTTCATGATTATGATCATGAATAAATTCTATGTCGATTAAGGAGGAGACCATATATAAGTGAAAATTAGATTAATGCAATTTTTCTTCAAAAAGAGTCAAGCCCTCCTCATTCAGCCTCAGAATTTTTCACATCTAAATCCTACCAACCGAAAGCCACCGAACAACTCTAAAAATTCATCATGATAAACATATGTCCTTGACTCACATTGGGTAGTTATGTTGGAATTTATCAATCCTATGGTGACCCTT
This sequence comes from Viscum album, assembly GCA_963277665.1. Taxonomy (NCBI): domain Eukaryota; kingdom Viridiplantae; phylum Streptophyta; class Magnoliopsida; order Santalales; family Viscaceae; genus Viscum; species Viscum album. The sequence goes on along the minus strand of OY728129.1, from coordinate 792,500,299 downwards.
GTACGAGTTTGGATGAGAAAGACATTGCAAAAAAATTGACATTTGTGTGATAAGTGAAAATTCACGTGAGGTAAGTATTTTGTACATGGAAGGATAATTAAAGTGGAAATATATTGAATGATAAAAATGAAGAACTTGAAATAATTTTTTTAGGCATGATATCTTTTTCTTCAAGGTGTGTAATTGTTTGATCTCAAGGATTTGTGTTTTAAAATTGGTTTTGATTTGATATTGATGTTTACTTGATATGATGTTTTTCCCAGGAGGGCAAAAGGGTAAGTGTGGGGGAGTTGATAAAACAATATTTTTTTGAATATTCTATTGATAATAAATGATATAATTTCCTCACATTGTGCTAAATATATTCATTGATGAAATATTTGTGACTAGATAATTCATTTGAAAATTTCATGAAAATTCCAGTTTAACCCTTTTAAAATGTTCTATAGTATTTTGAAGATAAATATTTTTATATTTATTTTTAGAACTTAATATTTTGTAACAATGTTCTTAACGTAATTTTCTATAACTTGTATTCATGATACTAGAGCTAAAAAGTGCATATGAATGGATTAAATGGTCCATGAAGACAAAGATGGACTGAACTATCCAGATTGGACATCACTTCACCATTTAAGATGTATCTTCTTCAACCGGGCTTCGATTGAGTCCAAATTTTGAGGAAATATCTAGGACATGATTTTTCAATAATAATCCGTCTAGAAGACTGGCCAATTTACTCGTTTTGGAGGTAAAAAATGCGGCGAAACTTGGAATATAATATTTGACCGATTTGTCATTTCACACATAAAAAGTTATATTACCCTAGCACACAGAAACTCTATTTAAAGTGTTTTTCCACTCTTTAAGAGGGCTGGTCGAGGCTTTGTGATGGTTTGCACGAAATGGTGTCTCTTGGGAGCCCCTCACAACTCATGGAATAAGTAATGGTTTGTGCAATCCTCTCTTCCAAAAAGTCTCTCATCTCCTACCTCATCTTTATATTTCTTTTCTTTCATGTTTGAATCTTTAATTTATCATCAAATAATCTTCTTTTTTATTCCCTTTTCATATTTTATCAATATTATTAATTGGGATGTAATCAAGAGTTGATATGAGATTGGGTTCTACCCTTCCAATCCTTTGCTCATGCAAAACGTTTCCACGATGACCACACAACCCATGGAGGAGTAGTTTTTAGTGATCAATATCTCTTCTACCCTATTCATTTAATTCTTGAAATCATTGAGATACTATAATTCACTTAATATTATCCATGAATTGTGATTTTAAATTTTAAGAATCTAAGAAAGAAATTGAACAATTAACACAAAAACAAGTGAGGTCAAGAATTTGTGTAAATTATGAGAGTGCGGTCTTAATCGATAATACAAGACCACATGAGATAAATTTGTATAATTCAAATAAAATACATAAACAAAATTAATCCTCATTTCTAGAATATATATTTTCTCTAATTAACCACTTAACATAAGCTAACCATAGAACAACAATCATAGTAGGGTGCTGCAATTGCGTGTTTCGAAGCTAGCCTACGGTTTACGCAATTCCATCTTTGTGGTTAAGTTAACTCTTATAGGGTTTGAGGGTTAACAAATTATGGGATCATAGTAAAGTGGATATAGTTTAAAATGATAATGATTAATAATTAAATGAAGAGGTATAGTTAGATCGATTAATCATTTTAAATATTTTTTAAAAAAACGTCATTTTTATTGTGTCATTTTAATCGAACATCATTTTAAAACTAAAAACAAAAAAATACAATCTTATTCCAGAAATCTTCTTATAGATTCATAAGGTATAAACAACCCCAATCCTTATATGTAGTGTTTTAATTATATTCTCTTATATTCTTTAGAATAAATTTTATATGTTGTTTTAATTAACTTCTTCCTTTGAGAGACGACCTTGGTCAGCCACTCTACTGCTCTAAAGTAACCCAAAACTACTAATCGTTTGAGGGCTCCCATGACATCGCTCATTCACATATCTTCATGGACACCATTTAATTATACTACTCCTGTCGGGATGTTCCAAGGGTTCTGGTCAGGGCAACAACCTTGGGTTAGGGGAGTAGTCACGTTGGGCACCACTGACATGTATTGACAGTGGGGGATTAGCATGTCTGTCTTCTGTCCTTAATTATAGGGTTTCACGAGGGCATGGAAGCCCATGGAATCCCACATATAATGAAGGGAATCGTATTCCATGGGCATTTATTTGAGGTTTTCCTCAGCTTCCCATGTTTGACACAGGGTATGTCGCAAGTTTAACATCCAGTGGAGACAGATCAGACTGATCAGAACACTGATTAGAGTGGATCTGATGGATGAACCTCATGGAGGGAACACCGATATTGAGGCCAACACATGGGTGGCTTCCTGAATTCGGTTAGTGGGAATGGGGAATGGGGTGGCATGATTCCCTCAGGATGTGGCGACCCAGGTAAGAATCATGATGGACGATGGCTTTGGGCTTGAGCCTCAAAGAGACTTCCTGTGTATCCCTATCGGGGGGAAACAAAGTCTGTATAGTTCGATGGGACGATGGGACACGTAAGGAGGAAACCCGTGATAATGGATGCATGGATGGGACCTAGAGGAAGTGGGACCTCCGGGGTGGGGCATAAGCATCCCGAGACACATGGGCTCGAGGGAGAGATCAGGATGAGACATGATTAATGGGCTTGAACATCATGGAGGCTTCCTACATACCATGACATGACATAAAAAAATGACCACATAGTTCAGATAGTGAACACAGTTTAATGTCATGTGAGACAGGGGAGAACCGACGTGAATGTTGTCGGAATGACCATGTGGTGGGATTGAACCCTGTGGAGGATTCTTACGCACCATGCCTTGACATGTTTCAAAGTCCTCGTAGTTTGGGATGGGTTGGGGCTTACACTCTTAAGTGTCCCAAGTTTTTTAGAGCTTGACCCTCATGGATGATTCCTACGTACCATGCCTTTTCATGGATCAAAGTCCCTACAGTTTAGGATGTGTTGGAATATACACTCTGAGGCGGCCCAAGGTGTTTGGGGCTTGAACCTCATTGAGGATTCCTACGTACCATGCCATGCCATGGATCAAAGTCCCCATAGTTCGGGACGGGTTGGGGCTTACACTATGAGGCAGCCCAAGGTGTTTGGGGCATGAAACTCATGGAGGCTTCCTACGTACCATGAATTGACATGGATCAAAGTTCCTATAGTTCGGGATGGGTTGGGGAATACACTCTGAGGTGGCCCAAGTTGTTTGTCATGATCGGTGATTTCTCTATGCTCACATGAGTCTTTCTCGGTGTGAAAATCAAGAGATAGCACATGCCTGACAATCACATCATGAAAGATGCGTCCGTGGGATGTGGATTGGGGCTTACATGTGGTGTTATTCAAAGAGGAAACAAGGGCTTATGCATGGTTAGCAACCCATGAATTTGGGGCCTACATGAGGATGGAGGCCCAAGGCGACAAAGCACAGTAGGAGAGGGATTTGGGACTGATGAAAGGAGGAGCCCGATTCACTATGACACCCTCTATTGGACTTGGGGACCAAAGATGAAAGGAAGAGCAGGGATGCTTCCTCCAGAAAGAAAAACTAGAGGCTTACACTAGGGTTTCTACCCTTCCCCGCGGACAAACACAACTCCGATAAGTATGATATCACCCACTGTGAGGGCTGATCTCATCCCCGTGGAGACGAGTGGGCATGAAGAATGTCCATGGTGGGGGGACCCTGACTGCGAGGTATGGGGCCTGGACATAGTTTAACGTCATGTGTGTAGGATGATGGTGCTTGGCAGTTTAACTTCATGATGCTCAGACGAGGCGGGTTTGCTCTGCAGTCCTAGGACTTACATAACCAGTACCCTCTACTCCTTGTGGAAGTGAACACATCAGCAACGTCGTATCCTTCATTGATGTCACGGAGAGAACCATAGTGGGGTCCACAATAGTGTGGCTATACGAAGAAGCAATAGCTTTTATCATGAAAATGTGATGAAGCATAAGGAAATGCAATGCAACGGGTGGTATCGTCCAAGAGATTTTGAAGTTACTTCATACAAGCCTAGAAGTTCACATGGGAAAACGGCACACGATGTGGACACTCGGGGCGTGAGAGACACCCGTGAATGGAATCCATAAGATGATCATCGGTAACTCACACAAGGAGGTGCTCGGGGGGCACCGAGGTGAGGGGTCCTAGGGAATTGCACTCAACCTTTGAGGTTTGCGCACGAAATAATAGCCCTCTGCCAAAAACACCGGGCTGGCCTGTAATTGGTGATGCTTGCGCGTAATTGGAGCTGAGGTTTTACGTGAAACTGGAAGTATTGCATGAAAGATACAAAAATTCATGCAAGTGGGAGAGACTGTGCGCAATGACAGGGGTGCACACCATTTCAGGGATCACACGCAATCGGCAGGGGGTGCGCACAATGGAAGGGGTTGCATGCAATGGGCTGGCCAGAACACAAGTGTAAGGTTTTGTGTGCAGAGGGTGGACCTATAGGGGATTCAAATTCAGTCAATGCCATGGGGATCTCGTGCGAAGGCAGACCCCGAGGTGACTTGGTGTGAAAAGAACCATACCTGAATGCCATCTTTGCGCATGTAGATGACGGATTTCATGCACGAGAGTCAGATTAGATTCCTCAGCCTCAAAGTGGAAGGGGGCCTCCTTCTATTTATTAGAACCTGGTGGCATGGAAACCCTATTGGCATGAAATAATTTCACGATGTAGGCGGTGGTGCGGAATGTCGACCGCGCGGGGTGGGGTGCGAAATATTTTGCGCCCCCGCGGAAAACATTCGTGAATCCCTAAACATTTCACGTGGGACATACTTTTTTCATGCGCCTCTGAATTTATTCAGAATGTCCCCTTCGGGCCCACCCATATAGGGTCCCCAGGTTCGAATATGACTTCTTTTTGTCATTTGGAAACCTTCTCCATCCATTGATTGTTTTCGGCATCTTAAAATCCCACCCCCCCCCCCCTCGGAATTGGATCAGAGAGGGTTCGCAATAGTCAGATTCTGAGGGAAACGCCAAATTGCAGGGCTCTAAAGGGTCATCCCTGCATGAAAAACCGCTACATATGCATGTAATTCCACAAAGATTAGGCGTCATTGTACTTGGAAACCTATTATTTTTCACGCCGTAGTCTAAACTTTTGTAGCACCCACTAATTTTATGTTCCACCCTCTCCTATTTCATGCCAACGACCCAAACACTTGTCTTAAGAAGATGGTTGCAATCCAGGATGGTGAGGGAAAATCCGCTGCTCAAATGGCTGAAATGGTTGCAAAACCAGATCTTTATAGTGCCAAAAGGATTGTCTCCAACAACCATACCCTCATCAATATGCTAACCACTTTCCAAAAAGTGTATTCTTTGTACAACAATTTTCCACTACATGACTTCAGCATTCTGGAGGTGGTCCCTCTGCCGGGATTTGAGGTGGATACACCACAGTCATGGGTGACTCGTGAGGATGATCTTTATCAGTACAACATTACCAAAAATAGTCATCCTTCTAGATAAACCAAGAACATGGATGTATATGTCTTGAATCCAAGGACTATGACCATTACTGGTGGTGACCCAGTTGCAGAGAGTTCCTCGGCCCACTATGTGAGCACCTTTTGTCAAAGCATCACTGATGAGACCAAAGGCTCGCAGCAAGACTTGGACCTGCAGTCCGGAGGTAATTTCACCAGCGAATAGGCTTGGGTGTACAATTTTTTTCCATAAATGTGACCAATTTGGGGCCGAGATGTGGAATATTTGTTTATTTGAGGTGGTATGTAGATCGCTATTCCACTTATACTACCAGCACAAGCTTGGGCCAGAGCTGTTCACCTAGTGGTCCCCTGATACCAACACATTCCATCTCCATCATGGGGAAGTTGGTAGGAGTCTCTAGGACATACACTGCATCAGGGGCATACCTTTGGAGTGCCCCCAATATGAAGATTTCCTTCTGCCGACGAACTCCTGGGGAGACAGATCACGAACTCCCATACAGACGTGTCACCTGCTAGAGCTGGCCAAGGAGAAGCTAGGGGTCAAGGAATTCCTAAAGGACATAACCTACATGGACTAGTTTAGCCTATTCTTGGAGAGGGATCTGGAAGTCAATATGGCAGGGCGGGGGAGACGGTGTCCAACCATGGCATAGAGGATCAAGAGTGGATCATACTGGAGGATCCTAGATGCGAGGCACTACCAATTGTGGGGATACATCATAAAAGAGAGTCGGGACCCGATTTTTCGGTATTCCAGATTCCTCCCTACATTCCTGAGAAGGTGGCTCTTGCCAGTGAGGGGCGCAAGGATGGATGTCCGTCCAACGACCCTAGTGATAGATGGCATCATGGTTGCAAACAAGAGATTTATTCTAGGGGTCCCCATCCTGGCTCAGCTATACGCCATTCTGGGATGCATCTTGATCGGGGGATCACCTAGGAGAGTATATGGCCCCTTCACAATTTTCCATGGCTGGGTTATAGCTCACTGTGGTGGATACACCTTCCCGAATTCCATCTATCTTCCATCCAATAGACTGCGACACTTTCGGATAAACATTATCATGGTCATGTCGTCGATTCTCAACGAGGAGGGAGAAAGGATCATAATTGTTAACCATACCAACTTCTCCTTCATCTCGGTCCCCACCCTAACTGGATAGATGATTGGAAATGTACAAGGCTCACTAGAGTAGAAGGAGTACTTCCAGAGCATCAGAGGTGGGGTGTTTGTGGCCTGGATTGGTGGGAAGGTCATCTGAGGGTATTATGTTCCGTCCAGGTTTGCTAGGATGTTTGGGAACCTTCATAGAATGACGAAGAATGTATACACAGACGTTTGAGAAGAGATTCATCCCTGTGTTCTAACCTTCTCATGATTCCATTTTTCTTGCACTATGGTCGTCTTGGCTAACCCTGTTGTGCTCAATTATTACTGAAGCCCTCTTGCAGAAGATAGTGTGAGATGGGATCTAGCATCCATAAGTTAGCCATGTTCGGGTTTTTTACAGAGTGAACTTCCATCGATGACATGCATATCAGACAGTTCTGGACATGTATGCACGTCAATGGGGTTAGCTTGTGGAGCCTCCTCTCTTGGTTAAAGTGATGCTCGACCAAGGGCATGATCCGGAAATGATGTCTTCGGGGGATGATTACAGCAATGATGAGTCGGAGGGTGGAAAAATAGAATAGGATTTGGAATAAGGAGAAGATGAATGAGAAGATGAAGGAGAAGGTGAAGGCGAAGAGGAGCCCGAAGGTGAAGGGTCTCAGGGGGCGTCCCACCAAGGGAGTCTCCTGGGGAGTGGCGAGATCGTTGACTCCGATATGGATGTGGTTGAGCCTCTCGAGGTATGCTTAGACCCTTATCTACCCTCCTCATTTTCTCTAGTTTCCATTTCAATCCTTAATCCACATTCCTCATCTAACTCTGGAGAATATTGGTGCTGATCAAGCATCTACAGTGGAAGGAGGGGGGAGATATCCAATGGAACAAGGTGGGGCACTGACGCTCATTATCGGGATGATGAGCTCTAAGGGATCCTCCGCTATGACAGCTCATTTAGCATCCAAAACACTGGAGGCTAGCGCCTTGGGTTCCTGTAAGTTCCTTGCTTCGATACCGGTACTTACTATCAGAGGAATCAATTGATTAGGGTTCTCCTTGTCTGTACAGTGATCACGGCATTAGAGGCTCATCAGGATACTAAACCCAAACCGTTCGTGGGCGAGTCAATGGAAAACGTACAGCCCCATCCAGAACATTCCTCTCGAATAAATTCAGCCCTGGAAATTGGTGAGCAGGGTGCGGCACACACCCTTGGCGCTGCTATTGGGGCACGGTCGGTAGTTGTTGAAGGCGCCACAAGGGTCGAGGTGGGAGAGAAAGGTCGGTCTAATGCTGAGGAGCCAATTCCCATGGGAGTAATCTCTTAGGAGGACCCTCATGCTACATTATTGGATATATTTCTGGTTATCGGCCTACAGACCCCAATGAAATCGATGATTTAGACTCAGAAGTGGCCGAGGAGAGACGGATGATGCGACACATGGGGTGGAAGTGCATCCCGCGTTTTCTCAGTCAGCCTTAGGTAGAATGGAAGAAGAGGATGGGATCACTCCACACCTGGCTGTGTTTCCTATGTGCAGGAGGGGAAGATGCTCAACACCTTCACCTGGCGGTTCATGATTTCATGGTTGAGAAGATGCGTGAGAGCAGTCGGTGCTCCGACGTCACCCAGTGTCAGGAGGAGTCGGGGAGTACCCGAGCATTTCGGAGGGTACATCAGGAGGTTCAACTCCTTAAGGAAAAGGAGAAAGAACCTATGATATTCATAGCAAACTATTCTATTCTCGTGGAGTAGTTGAGGGCCCAGCTGGCAGATGCACAAGAACAACTCATGGAAGTGAGTCACCAGATAACTGAGCTCCAAACTGAATAGGTGCGGGCATGGGCTAGAGTTATAGAATAGTGCTCCATGGTTGGTGATGAAGACAGAGTCCTTAGGAGACAGGAGGCAGTCCGAGAGGCCACCAGCCAAAAGGTAGCAGCATAGGATAGATCCATCCAAGATGACGACCCCTAAGGGCCATATTTTGGTTGTACCCATAAACTTATTCTTCCTTACTACATCTATTTTTTTGAAATATATGTATGGATAAATTTATTTACATGTCCTTTTGGTTTAACGTGATCAACAGTAATCCCAAAATAAGAAGAAATCCATTCCTGTGCTCACGTGGGCCATACCCGATGTTGCAAACAAGGGATGTGTGTACGATCACTTTGTTTGACCATGGGATCGTCAACCAAGCTTCAGGAATTAGAAATTCAAACCCAAATTTCTGAGGAGAAGTGGGAGGCCCGATCAACTGAAGAGGACCTCAGACCGATCGATGTATCATCTTCTCAATGAGCTCTAGCACATGAGCGGGGCAATGCCAAGGGCATTTGAATAATTTCAAACAGAGGTGAATGAAAAATGTGAGTCACGTTACCCATATTCTGAACACTATGGGAGGGGCATGGAAATAAAGGAAAACTATTGGCCATATTTGAAACATAGCATCCATATCGTGTTATCCTGAAATAGAGACAAAAAATGAGGGTCGACCACTGACCATGTTTTCAACAATGAGACCTAACCCAAATATCATCCATCAGTCTTTTAGAATGTTGGACCAGGACAGTAGGCCAACCATAGGTCGAGCATACATACTGTTAGGGGGTCCCTTCATACATGAAAGGGGATGAGCATCTCAATAAAGGGGCACACAATGTGTGGAAAGTGAGGTGGTGGTTTGTTCGAACAGAATCCAACAATCCTGAAATTACGCCATCGTGGTGGAAACACATAAGGTGGGAACATTAGTCTGATCATGGATCATCCCTACTGTTCGACATGACCTCTCTAGTAAGGTAACTCTCTCTTCCAAATGTCATTATGGTTCATCCCGTACTTGTTCAAGGGAAATGACATAGTTACAAAACTCCACGGGGGGTCAGGATAAGGGGTCGATGGTGGGGGAAAGGAGGGGATTTGTGATTACCAGGGTTGGACCCGAGACAAAATGTCTGGGCGTTCCTACGTATCCCATATGAATGGGAATCAAGCCATACATAGTTTTGGAAACGGACTTAGTTTAAGGTCATAGAACTCAGACTAGGAATTTGTAAGGAATTAAGGGGACACATGGTAAGGTGATTATGAAACCTGACGTGAATGAGGACATTTTTCCAAATTATGATGTGTTCCTTGCAGAAGGGTTTAGGTCATCCCACCAAACACGAGAGTAAGGCTGGGCCTGTGGAGAAGTGCTCAGTCGTTCCTATGTGTCCCAGGAGAATGAGAATCAATCCATACGTAGTTCTGGGTGGTATCACAGTAAGGTACCAGTGAAATGGACTAATGTGGCGTGCGAGTCTGGACCTTCCACAAAAGGAAGCGGTATTTGATATTTCTTCTTTGTCCTTTAAGGTGAATGGTTTTTTTTGTGAAGCGACTGGCCTAGGATTGAAATTCATATCATCTCCACAAGAATCAATCCATATAGAGGCATTGAAAAATTGTATGGAGGATGACTGAAACCCAACGTGATGTCCCCTATGATGAGGTTATCACAATGTAGTACCATTTTTCCTAAGCAGCTAGGACGACACTATCATAGTTTTGGGTCATGTTATTGGACACGACAGTATTGTTTAAGGTCATATGGTTTGGACCTGAAGTAGTGAGTAAAACGCATTAAAGCATACCCTAAGTGAATAAGGACGGGGTCCAAATCATCATCGTGCCCAATTCTGAGAGAAGAGCCTCAGGCCAAGAGGATAAAGTGCAAGAAAAGCTAGCTCCCGCGGAGCGGGACATGAAAAAATGATGTCTGGGATACCCCACATATCCCATTAGGATGAGGATCAAGACACACAGAGCTTATTAGAGAATATATTATTTTATGATCTTAAATCTCAGACCGTGGGAGCCCCGAAGGACTTCATATTGCAGCTTTGTCTGCTTGACGTGCAGAGTTGCACTGAGTAATAGTGCCAGGAGTGTCGAGATTCTGCATGGGCATGATGGGGTGGGACATAATGTGAATCATGTAAATGACCTTCAAGGCCTGATAGGGCTTCTGTGGTGAAGGATGATTAATGCTGACCATGTTCAAAATATATCATCTTGTCGTGTTAGCTCGAAATGGAGACAAAAAAACTAGCATCAACCGCAGACCATGATCACAACGGGGGACTTGTATCAATTTGTTGACTGGAACCCTTAGGGGGTTGACCCGTAATGGTAGGATATCCCATAGGCCTAGCATCCATGCCGTTTGGAGGTCCCTACGGGTGTGAAAAATATTGGGGTCCCAAATGAAGGGGAACACGAAGCTTGACAAATGGATTGAAACATTCCCCAGTCAAATCTGACACTCCACGTCCTAGACCAGAGTGATCTTAGACACATCGGCGAACCACTATAAAGGGTCAAGGGGGTCGACATGAGAGGGGTTGGACCTCAAATTTAAATGCTCATGTGGTCCTATGTTTCCCATAAGGATGGGAATCAATCCACATGTAGTTCATAAAGATACGGTTTAACGTCCTGCAGGATGACATGTAGTTTAAGGTCATGCAGGACGACATGCATTTTAATGTCTTGTGGGATAACATACTGTTTAATGTCATGAGGGATGACATAAAATATAACATCATGCGAGACAACATACAGTTTAACGTCATGCGAGACAAGCGTGCAATTTAGGGTCATGTAGGACAGATATTGTAAGGTAATGCGAGACTGTAATCCAGTTTAAGGTCATGTAAGACCCGTACGGGACAGAAAAATTATCGTTTAAGGAACTTGGCATTGGTGGGAGGAGTTATACGCTCACTATCCTTGATCACCGGCAAGTACACACCATTGGGATAAACCTTACAAAAAATGAAAGGGACCTCCCATTTGGGCTCCATCTTGGGTGGTTTCTTTCCGGGGATCATTGGCACTCTGAGGGATAGTACAATGTCACCCTGCATGGAAAAGTGGAGGTGAACATTCTTATTGAATGCTCGAGCCATCCTACTCTGATGCCTTTCTAGACTGTGCAGTGCACGAATCATATTCTCGTTCAGTGCATCCAATTCAGTTAGATGTATTTCAGCCACTCTATCTGGCGCAAGCAGGTTATAGACCGCTATTTTCAATGAGGAAAACTAAATCTTGATGGGCTTGATGGCCTCATTTCCATACACCAGGGAATATGGGGTCACCTAGGTGGAATTACGATTCGTCTTCCGATAAGCCCAGAGGGCGTTGGGGAGCTTATCTGGCTAACTCTTCTTATTCTGACCAAACATTTTCTGCAGTATGTTAGAGAGGGTTTAATTGAATGCCTAGATCTTCCCATTTTCATGCGCATGGTAGCATGAGGTATGGTTAGAGAGGATGTTGTACTTGGAATACATATTATTAAACTTGGATGCTCGGAACATGGTGCTTTTATCGGTGAGGACAACGTCAGGTACACCTAAATGATGGATGATTTTGGAAGTCACGAAGTCAACAATAGAATGGGCCTTGACTTCCTTGATCGGAATTTCCTATGCCTACTTGGAAATTAAATCAATAGCGGTAAGAATGAGTCGACATTGGCAATCCATTTCTGGTTGGTATGGTCCTATGACATCTAATCCTCATACTGCAAAGGGACAAGAGTACTTGGTAGTGTGGAGAGGCTCTGGTGGATGATGCTCAATGTCAGCATGAACATGGCACACATGGAACCTATGGGAGAACTCAATGCAGTCTTGGATAACGGAGGGCCAAAAATAACCTAGTCTCCGGATATGGTGAGACAGTTTTGGCCCAGCCTGATGGGCACCGCAGGAACCGTTGTAAACCTCTTACATGACTTGTGGAATATCAACCCCCTGAATTCAACGGAGGAAAACACAATAAATCCTGTGCTTATAGAGGAATGAATCAAGGATGGGACCACTCTAGAGGGTAAACTGTAGCACACAGCATCGGATTTTCTCGTGCTCATCCCGATCTGAAGGTGGATTACCGTGTTTGAGGTATTCAACCAAGGGTGTCCTCCAATCAGAAATCATTTCGATCACTGCATTCAGATGACCCAGGGGTCGTGATGCCGAGGCACCGACGGTAATATGGCTTACCTGTGGGACATCATCACCATCCGGGGTAATAGAAGCTATGAATCTTCGATGTTCCATGTGGATAATAAGATCATCCTGTTTGGGCTCTACAAGTGATGCAGCTAAGTGGTCCAAAGCATCTACTCGACCGTTCTGTGACCGAGTGACATGGATAACCTCTGGCCGATTAGGGAACTGTGCCATTAGCTGGATAGTGTGTTCTAATAATGGTACAAGCTCTGGCTTCCTTACTACAAAGTTTCCATTGAACTGCTTAATAACTAGACAAAATTCCCCGTTCAAATGCAAATGGGGCACGTCGATCTCACGGGCCGGCTTGATACCAGCAATGAGGGCCTAATACTCTGCCTCATTGTTTGTCCAGCCTTCAAACCATAGGAATGAGTACGGCAGAACGGCTTGCACCGGGGTAATAAAGATAATACCCAGGCCAACTCTGCTGAGCCTCGGATCATTGAGCCTTCTACCGGTGGGGCTCCAGGAGGCACCATAAAAGTGCATTTGCCAACATGGGACGACTTGATTGACTGAGAGGATAGCCTCATCAATAAAATCCAGGTCAAGGGACTAGCCTACAGAGGTTGGATTAGTAGCTAGAAAGTCTACCAATTCTCGTGCCTTGACAACCTTATGAGGTACGAACCTAATGTCAAACTACTGGAAGATTACCGCCCACCGCGCTAGTCGGCCAGTCAACATAGGATGACATAGGATGTACTTCAACGAGTCTACTCAAGACACCAGCTGTACCTCGTGGTGTTGAAGGTAATACTGTAATATCTTTATGGAAAACACGAGCACAAGGAAGGTCTACTATATGGCGAAGTATTTGGTTTTAGTGTCTAGGAGCATGCGGCTGAGGTAGTAGAGGATGTTCAATGTCCCCTCATTGTTCTTCTGGGCGAGAAGGGTGTCAAGGGACAATTATAGAGAGGTGACATAGAGGACCAGTGGCCTCCTGGAGACGGGTGTCATGAAGACCGCGGGACGGAGAAAATATTGGTTGATTTCTAGAAAGGAGGTCTGGCACTCTGCGTCCCACTCATAAGCGGTGTCCTTCTTCATGATCCGAGATAAGGGATTACACATGCCTTCCAGATTCAAAATGAATCAACGTATGTAGTCCATGTGGCCATGGAGACCTCTAAGATCTCAAATATTACTCAGGAGAGGCATCTGGCTGATGACCTTGATCTTTTCTGGGTCGATCTCAATGCCTAGGAACTTTACAACAAAGCCATGAAACTTCCCTGAGGTGACTCAAAAAGAACACATCAATGGGATCATTTTCATGTGGCGGGAACAGATAAATATGAACACTTTCCCAAGGTCCTTGAGATTGTCCTGGCGCTATAGAGATTTCACAACCAGATCGTCGACATAGCACTCTACCAATGTCCCAAGGATTGGATTGAATATGTGATGCATGGCTCGATGATATGGGCACCTACATTCTTCTGGTCAAAGGGCATAACCTGGTAACATAATGTACCTTGGGGAACCCTAAAAGTTGTGGACTCCTCATCCTTGGGGGCCATCCAGATCTAATTATTTCCAGAGTAACCATCCATGAATGAGAGGGCTTGGAACGCCGCCGTAGCGTCAATCAAAAATTATGTCACTGGAAGGGGGAAATCATCCTTCAGACAATGGAAATTGAGATCACAAAAGTTGATACAGACTCTGATCTATCTGTTATTCTTCCTAACTGGTACAATGTTGGCCAGCCACTTAGGGTACTGGACCACTTTAACAATATTTTCCCTGATATTCTTTTAAAATTCATCCACGACCATGGAACCATGAAAAGGAACATATTTCTGTGAGGCAACTTGAATCCACGATGATTTGCCAGAAGTCCGAGGCGGTGGATGAATACCCGAGAATCTGGACCCAACATCTCGTCGTAACTCCAGGAGAATACATCACGTTGATGTTTAAGGAATCCTACATACTGTTGTTGCTCCTCTGGGGACATATCGGTGTTGATCAATGTGGGTCTCAGGTCTGCCTCGCTTCCGAGGTTCACCTATACCAACGTGTCGACCGTGGCGGAGACGCCTTCCTTAAAGGCAGGGGGAGTCTTCTATATCATATTCTTTACATACGGAGGGATCCTCCATGGGGGAAGTTGATTCTGAGTTACCAGACCCCGATGGGAGGCTAGTACCAGCTTGTGTGGCAGTGGTTATTGAATCGGGGAACTCCGGTGTTGCCAATATCATAGTGACGAAGGCTGTCGACCTGATCCCATCTGGTCTCCGACCTACGGGGCCACGCTTGACAATATCGAAGTAGTAGTGACGCATCATCCAGAGCCTACATATTCCAACCAAACGGAATAGACAAGTATGACATACCACAGTTCCCATGATTTGTACGTCCCGATACCTGATGGGAGTTGGAGGCTCCAAGATCACTGACGTCTGGTTCATATAAGAATACAATGGGATCTTCCGATGCCACTTGGATTTGGGAGCATGGATCCCCCTTGTACAAGAAATGACAAAACATTACCCCATATCCAGTTTGTGACTTCCAAATTATGTATTGGGAATACGTAGGCGTCATTAAGGCGTGCCCAAGGGTCGGGCGTAGCGGTGACGAGCTCAACATCGCTTTCGTGGACTTTTTTATCCTTGCTCTTGTAATAGTCACCATCCAGGTAGCGGGATTTTCAATATGAAAAAGGAGATGAATCACATTAGAGAACTCCCACAATACCATTAAGGGAGTACTTGAGACATTGAGGATATGATGAGGGGACCACCACATGTAGGTGGATCCATGTCCTTCCCATCAATGCATTATACGCGGTGTCCTGGGAGACAACCATGAATTCAATGCTGGCCACTAGGCCACCGAACTGGGTCATTAGAAGGATCTTTCCAACCAGGGTCTGCTCAATCCTGTGATATCTCTGGATTCTTAAATTGAAGGGAGTTAGGTCATCTTCGAATAATTCTACCTTCAGCATCAGCTGCATCGTGATAAGGTTGATCACAGATCCGGTGTCAATGAGACAGTGGCGAACATCCACTCCATTGAATTGTCCAGTGATATATAGTGGGAATATATGCCCCTGTATGGGGGAGACTTCATCCACTCTAGAGAATGAAATGATGTCCTAGTATTCAGCATCCTCAAACATTTTAGTATGGAAAGCTTATGCAGCTGCTACCTCCATCTCAAACTAGAGAGGGATACTTAAAGCCTTGGAGAGTGATTTGCGCATATCAATAGACAGTGAAGGGATTCGAGGATATAAATCCTCACTAGGATGACAACTAGGTGGTTGTGGACATCGTACTTCCATGACATGCATGATCCTCTACTTGTAGGGAGCCGCTCTATGATGGAAGGCATGGCAAGCCCTGCCGGCCGGACCGGCAGCTGACTGGTACTGGGAATACCCTTAAACTCACTAGTCGAAGCCCAAATATTAGATGTCAGATGTGAACTTGATGACTGAGAATGGACTATAGCGGGGAGAATCTGGTCGTGGCATGGCCGAAGCGAATCTGCCTGATCTAGTAGCACAAATAGGGGTGGAGGCGGTCCTGACGACACCAGATGAAGAGGCTGTGTGTGTTGAGTTTTGTGCTGGGCCTTTAGTTTGGCCTCAACGGAATGCATGTCCTAGGTGGAGGAGGCAACTAACTTGCCTCGATGACCCATATGTTCGTGGCCCTGCCAACTTTTCGGTCGGTTGGTGATGTTGGGGAGGTTCGCCAGGTGCTCCCCCTCGGCAGGAGTCATAAAGGGGATTACCAACTCAATAGTATTAACCGAAGCATACCCTTGACTATCAGTTGATGAATCAACCACAACTGGGCGGATCCTGGAAGGGATCCCCATATATAGGAGCATAAATGGGCCAAGAGTGCGGGATGATGACAGCATTGGCGAGGCACATTTCTTTTTCTTACACCTCTGATGCATGCTCTTCTAGGAAGAGGCTAGCGTAGATGATGATAAAAAATTGGTGGTCATAGATTCTGAAGGCACTGGATGATTTAGGCATGGCCATATGAATCCATGGTCTTAGGAAACCATTTTTCGGGCCATCCAGTCACTATTCTTCTGGGACCCGCGGTCAGAAACCTGCTACCACTCACCTTCTCCATCGCTACTGATTTCTGACCTCACAAAGACTCTCGCCACTTGTGACAGGGTAGGGCCCATCCTGACCATTTTGTCGTCGATCTGGTCTGGGAGCCAGTACTTGAACATATAGCATTGCTTGATGGTGTTCCCTAAGATCCAGTGATAATGGTAGTAATTGGCGTGATCAGTGAGATTCACCTCTTCTGGATTACTACACTCAGGTAGTCGTACAATTCTTGGTCTAAGGCGATGTGGAAGTAACAGCGGACCTAGGCCTCGTTGAATGAGTAGGTATGATTTCTCTTGTCCGGAAAGGGGGGTCTAGGAACCTGACCCTAACGTGGGGCCGGAGGAGACTACCATGTAAGAGAATCATGACTATCTCATACAGGTGGTCGTGTCTTGTTATGTAAGGGCGCCTGCCGATTCTGAGGTGGTGGCTGATGGGTTGGAAACTGCGCCCGTTGTGGTGGACCTTTGTGGGGCTGTGGAGATGGATCCACTTGTAGCAATTCTAGCTGCCTAGGGGACACTAATTCGGCCACCGTGGTTGGATCGACTCTGGAAGCCCTCCTTGCTGGGATTACAGGAGGCAGCAGACGTGCTTGGCTGGAGAGTCGTAGGGCTTATTCGAGGAAATGGGCCTTATCTGAGAGGTCTCGGAACCCATCGGGATAGTTCTGAGTGATCAGGGAGGGAACCAGTTTCATCTTGACATTCCCCACACATATCCTCAGTAATTTCTCCTAAGTCAGTGGCATTTCCAGGGAGTATATGAACCCCTTCCACCATGTAACAAAGTCTGTGTCTCTCTCATAATGCATTTTGTTCATTTCAAAGGGTCTGTGATGTTCTTTTTCTGGGTGGTAGAGCTGAACTAGTAAAGGAATTTCCCATGAAGTTCCTCCCAGCTAGTCACGGACTCGATGGGGAGCTGGCTGTACTAGATGAATATTGGCCCCTCTAGCGTCTGAACAAAACATTGGATCTTGGCAGTCTCATACTATGTTGGGGTCCCTAAAAGAGGCCCACACCTTGAGTTGAAGTGGGCCAGGTGTGGCGGCGGGTCCCCCGTCCCATTAAAAGTGGATAAGATGGGGTTTTTGAATCCTGGGGGTGCGGTCATATCATCCACCAACGCCAGGTATGGCATACCATCAGGTGGGATGGCCACATTTCGTGTATCTAGAGCCTCTAGGTAGGTGATGAATACCGCCATTAGATAATCTGGATGAGGGTCCCTGTCTTGATGGGGGTCCCTAACCATGAGTGCATTGTCGGGTTCTTCAATGCGGTAGACAAGATCAGCGGCTGGTGGAGCGACCCTTGCGGCAGCCGGAGGAGACCAAGCGGGGTTCCTTGGATTGTCATGCCACTTAGGATGGGTTGGAAAGATATACCGTGCCCTCTTTCCGTGAGCTCCGGCTTCTGCCCTGTTAGCAGGAGTGGAACGATCAGGATTTCATGGGGTAATCTCGTAGAGGGGTAGTTGTTCCTACCCCTACTGCCTTGACCTAGGATCACCATATTTAGGTCATCGCTTTGTAATGCATTCAGCCAGAAGTTCACCTACAAACTTCTTCTACTCAGCAAGTTGCTGGGGCAACGTTGCCTTCTCGGGGTCCTCCTCTATCTTTTGCACTAAGGCAGATGGGTCGGAGTACTGGAGAGCTCTGACGTTCTCTTTCCCTTTTCGGACCTTTTGGATGAGTACCAATGCCTCGGTGGGTGTAGGGAGTCTTAGGAGGTTCCTCTGTTGACAAGTAACCCTCCCTGATGGGTCCAGTAGTGGTGGCATGTCCATAGGGTGGATGTTCCCATCGAGAATTTCCAGCTCGCTTTCCCCTCCAGACAGATCAGTCATGTTTTCCGATACACATCTAGGGGGATGTCCTTAACGTCCCCAAGTCAGTTGGGATGCTAGTGAATTGCACTAAAGAGGAGGGAAGTTCACCTCTCCTAGACACAGACTTACGCATGGGGGTAGCGTCCTTAATAACTATGTAGAGTACTTGAAAGCTCTGAACGCATTGTTGTTGGAGGGCCCTGCGGTGACCAGGTGACTCATGGTGATGGACCACGAGGAGTGTGGCCAGGTCAACCAGATGGAATTGTTATCTAATGTCTTCAAGGTTTACTTGGATCTTGGGATATCAAACGTGTTGGTGGCAGAGATAGATGTGAGTCGCCCAGATGGTTTGGTGGAAACATTCAAACAACTCTGGTCTGAGAGATTGTAGTGTTCAAAAATTTGGTCCTATGATAGGCCTAAACATCTTAGGGAAGTGGTATACCTCAAGGACAGTCCAGAAGCTCCTAAGATCAGATTCAAGGTATGGCCTTTGATTTCCCCACTCATCAACTGGGGGTGGATGAGGAATTGAAGCTGACACTGAAGAGGACCTCTGGGACATCGGGATAGCCAACGGAGAATATGGTGGGCATGCTGATTGGCCACCGAACCATGGGATGTTCTCTGAGGACTATAGAAACCTGGCCGATATATCCCAATAATATGGACCAGTGGCCAAGGATCCTAACACAACATGAGTATCTTCTAAGGGTGGGATATGTCATGGCTCTTCTACCATTGACCCCAAAAACAGCTCTCCATAGTCCCTAGTCAAGGTAGAAGGAGCTTCCAGAGATGATGGTGGCGACTGTGTGGTCGGTCCCTGGGGACACGACATGTTCTCATACTCATGGATATACCTTCAGAGGGAGGCAAGGGTCCTATAGACCTCATAATCCGGGATTACGAGGATGATGCGCCTCATTTCTTCACCATCCCTTGAATTGGAGGAACGATGGGCGGGCTCCCATGATGATTCGCAATCCCCTTCAGAGTCTGATAAGCGGACTAGTCTGATTCATGTCCAGTCTTCCCCAGAATTCCTCTTTTCGCAATGACGACCCGCCTTCCTGCCCCTAGGTGGATCCTTGTGATAGGGATGACTTCTGACATGGGGTCCTCTGGTCGCACTGTTGCTGGGGTGGAGATCCCCCCCCCCCCCGAGAAAGCCAGGGCGAGAGGAGCACCGAGACAAATGTCGAAAGGGAAACATAGAGGTCTTCTGTGTTGGGAGTTGGTGAAGTAGAGTTGGCCTCCACCTCTTCGACCGATAGGGAGTGGATGACCTTCACCGATTAGCATGGTGATATGGTGAGGACCTTCATACTGGTGTGTGACTGGACATGAAATGTCTTTATACCCATGGTATGTGGAAGTGGGAGTGACCCCATACCCAATGTAGTGAGCGGGGGAGAGACCCACATACAGAGTGTTGCTGTCAAGGGGAAGACCATCTCTTGGGTTAAAGGTGGCATGGTGAAGAACTCCAAGACGAGGTTAGAAATAGGGAGGGACTGCCCCATCCTTAGTGGCAGCATGGTGTGGGCCTCCGCACTTGATGGTATTCTTGTGGATTGGTCCGCAGTGGCCATCGTCTATGTCAGAAACTATGAGAGTCGACCAAACCTACTCATGGGGTAGTTGGGGCCATGATCCAGGTCAGGAATATAACTGCCCCCACTCAACCTATTCCATCAGTTGGGGACATGAGTCAGTGGTGGATCGGGCCATGGTAGTCGTCGACGTTGACGCCCCATGGCGGGCCCCCTCTTCCCTTGGCGTCCGACGTTGGTGTCGGGGTCAGATGAACTGGAGCTGGTGGTGTAGTTACGTGGCTTACCTGCTACCTGGCTTGGGGAACTGGATGGTGGTGATGACGCAGCCTGGTGGGAGACCTCACCGGGATCCCTTGAAGCGGGAATCTGATTGGGATAACCCGAGTATCCCCTACCTCATAGGAATAGGGGAGGGATTTGTCAAGGCGTTCTAGGGACAAGCTTCCGAAATGATTAAATGTTTAGGTGGGGAGTAGTGGCTCCCTGCGCGGCCCTCGAGGGCAGTATTGATGGCGAGGCATAGCTGCCTCAATATCCAAATGGTCCATGTCCCTAATGGGAATGATCTCCTCCTCCTCAATAATCCATACAAGGTCATTAATTACCCTTCCCTGGATAATTTCTGAAGATGAGAGGGGGCACGGACACCCAGAAGTCGTGGCAGTTGAGGTCATCATTGAAGAGGTAGAACCACGCGGGTTAGCCACATCGATATTGTCCATTCCCCTGTGCTAGTGGGCAGGTGATCAGGCTCTAGATGAAAAAACTTGGTTCCTAAAAGTATGGAGATAAACTCATTAATACTTATATGAAAAGAAATTGACATCCAGTGCCACATCGCCATTTCATCTTCCATGGCTACTAAGAGGGATCCACGTTGACAACCTCACAGAACAGAATGCTCAATGTCCTGACTGTCTCAACTTCTGGCGACATTCACATTAGGCCTGCTATTTTCTTGGGGGACCTGGTGTCAGGTGACTAGGACTTATGACAAGCTACTCCATTGGTTCCTCAAATGCTACTTGTCTCCATGATGGGGAGAAGACCTTCACATCGGGTTCACCATTTCAGTTTCTGATGCCTTCGATGGGGCACGCGCATCCGTCACGCAATGGATGCACTGCTGTTACCCCGCTTTCCCGCTTTCCAAAGGATGGGGACATCCACTCTGTATTCAAGGACGTCTTCTCCTTGATTGAAAAGGGATGATGGGATGTCAGTTCTTCCCTCTACGGATTTCTCCTTTAATATCGTCACCTAGTCCAGCTCTCCCTCATTGATTTAAGAATTTTTTTGTGAAACTCTTCCTGGTTCCATATCATCATGGACACTAGTTAATTACAATGCTCTTGTCGGGACATTCCAAGGGGTCCAGTCCGGGCAGTAACCTTCAGTTAGGGGAGTAGTCACGTTGGGCACCACTGGCGTGTCTTGACACTAGGGGGGTTTCATGTCTATCGTTTGTCACTTATTACAGGGCTTCTCAATGGCGCGGTAGCCCGAGGAATCCCACATCAAACACGGGGAATTGTAGGCCATGATTATGTATATGATGTTTTCCTTAGCATCCCATGTTTAACACTGGGTATGCTAAAAGATTAATATCTAGTGGAGACTGATCAAACTGATCAGAACACTGATTAGAGTGGACCATATGGAGGAACCCCCTGGAAGGAACACCGATATTGGGGCCAACACGAGGATGGCGTCCCGAATGATGTCAGTGGGAATAGGGAATGTGGTGGCATGATTCCACCAGGATGTGACGGCCCGAGTATGAATCAAGATGGATGATGGATTTGGCCTTGAACCTCAAAGAGACTTCCTACGTATCCCCATGGCGGGGAATCAAAGATTGCATAGTTCGATGGGACGATGGGACACCTGAGGAGGCGACCCATGAGAATGGATGAATGGATAGGACCCAGAGGAAGTGGAACCTCTAGGATGTTGCATGAGCTTCCCGAGACACATGGGCTCAAGGGAGAGATCAAGATGAGACTTGAGTAGTGGGCTTGAACCACATAGTGGCTTCCTACATACCATGCATTGGCATGGATCAAAGACCATGTAGTTCAGATAGAAAACACAGTTTAATGTCATATGGGATGAGGGAGAAATTACATGAAGGTGGTCGGAATGACCGGGGGGTGGGCTTGAACCTCGTGGAGGCTTCCTACGTACCATGCCTTGACATGGATCAAAGTCCTCATAGTTTGGGATGGGTTGTGGCTTACACTTGGAGGCGGCCCAAGGTATTTGGGGCTCAAACCTCATGGAGGCTTCCTACATACCATGCTTTGACATGGATCAAAGTCCTCATAGTTTGGGATGGGTTGGGGCTTACACTCGGAGGTGGCCCAAGGTGTTTGGGGCTTGAACCTCATGGAGGATTCCTAAGTACCATGACATGACATGGATCAAATTCCATGTTGTTTGGGATGGGTTGGGTCATACACTTTTAGATGGCCCATGGTTTTTGGTCCTTGAACCTTGTGGATGCTTCTTACATTCCATGCCCTGACATGGATCAATGTCCTCATATTTCGGGATTGGTCGGGGCTTACACTCTGAGGCGGCCCAAGGTGTTTTTCATGGTCAGTGATTTCTCTAAGCTCATGTGAGTCAAGCTCTATGTGATAAACAAGAGATAGCACATGCTTAAAGATCACGTCATGAAAGGTGCATCGTGGGATGTGGAGTGATGCTTACCCAAGGAGCGGCCCAAAGAGGTAACATGGGCTTATGCGTGGTAAGTAGCCCGAGAAGTCGAGGCTAACTCCAGGATGGAGGCCTGAGGCGATAAATAATAGCGGGAGAAGGATTTGGGATCAAAGAAAGTAGGATCCCCATTCCCTATCACTCCCTCCCCTGGCCTTGGGGACTGAAGTTGAAAGGAGGAGCATGGATGCTGCTTCCTGGAAAGAAAACTAGAGGCTTACACCAAGGTGTCTTCCCTTCCCCGCAGACAAATGCTACTCTGATAAGTAGGATATCAACACCTATGAGGGGTGATCTAATCCCCATGGAGATGAGTGGGAATGGAGAATTTCCATGGTGGGGGGACCCTGCGTGATAGGTACAGGGCATGGTCACAATTTAACGTCATGTGCTGAGGACGATGGTGCTTGGCAGTTTAACGTCTTGCAGCTCAGACGAGGCAGGTTTTCTTTACACCCCTAAGACATACATGACCGGTACCCTATACTCATTGTTGAAGGGAAGGCATCACCAACTCTATAGCAAGAGGATATAGTGGATTTCACCATCGAGTGTCCAACATTAGTGTGGCTATGAAAAGAAGCAATAGATGTTAGCATGCCTATGTGAAGAAGCATGATCCAAAGAAACACAATAGGTGGTATCATCCAAGGGATATTGAAGATACTTAGTATGAGCCTAGAAAGTCGCACAAGAAAACGACGCATGATGTGGATGCTTGGGGTGTGAGAGACACCCATGAATGGCATCCATAACACAAACATTGGGTGCTCACGCAAGGAGGCGCCCGGGGGAGCACTGAGGTGAGGGGTCCCGGGGAATTGTGCACAACCATTGAGGCATGCATGTCAAGTAATAGCCCTACACAAATCAACACAGGGCTAGAAAGAAATTGGTGATGCTTGTGCATAATTGGTACTGACATTTTACGTGAAACTAGAAGGATTGTGCGCAAGGTCAAGAAATGTGCGCAAGAGGGAGAGACTGCGCGCAATGGGAGGGTTGCGTTCTATTTAAGGGATCGTGCGCAATCGGCAGGGGGTGCACGCAATGGGCCGGCCTGTGCACAAGTGGAATGGATTGCACACAATGGGCAGACCCCTAAGGGATTGGAATTCAGTCTATGCCACGTGGATCTTAGGAGAAGGCGGACCCCAGGGTGACTTGGTGAGAAAAGAACCATACCTGAAGGCCATCTTTGTTCGTGCGGAAGATAGATTTCTTGCATGAGTGCCGATTTGGATTCTTTAGCCCTGAAGTTGAAGGGGCTAGCCTTCTATTTATAAGCTCCTAGGGTCATGGAAACCCTGTCGGTGTGAAATAAATGTGCGATGATGGCGGAAACACAGAATTTTGACCGCGCGGGGAGGGGCGCGAAAAATTTCGCCCCCCTGCACAGAACTTTCTCAATCCCAAAAACATTCCATGCGGGACATAATTTTTTCACGCGCCTCAAATATTATTTTTCAAAACCCCTCTGGGCCCCCCAAACGGGGTCCTTGGGTCCGAAAATGACTTCTCTTAGTTGTTTGGAAACATTCTCCAGCCTTTTAGCATTTTTTAGCTTCTACAATCACATTATAAGAATTTTTCTTATTCATCTTCTTCTTTGATGCATTACCATCTTATTGGTGTTCATAATACCTCTTCTTATCTATGTTTACATTGATTTCCTTAGATCTTGATAATTATTTCATTTTATTGTTGGCATAGAAAACTATTTCTTCATGTGATGGATAATTTTGAGAAACGAGTCCCCTTCGGATACTTGTCATTTAACCTTCAAAGAAGTAGTCATTTTTTTTATTTATGTTGTTTATATAATCTATAACAGAACTGGAAAACCTATTAAAGTTAGATTCATTATCTACAACAGTCACTTCTTCCTTTTTTTCTTTCATCAAAGTAAATTTCTCTTTATCTGGATTTTTGTGATCAATAAGAAAGTATTTACTGAAGAATGTCTCCTCAAATGTCCTTTATTCCATGAGATCTATTTATTATTCATCCCTTGTATTCTGGATTAAATACCACCCCTGATATGCTTCATCATTCAAACAATATAATACAAATTTATCCTTTTCCTTTTAACCACATTCTAATTCCACGAATATCTTCTCCAAAGACTTAATACATTTCTCATCTACCATTGGATTAGTAGTAAAACTATGTAATGGGGGAATCTACTGCAAAAAGAGATCCAACATCAGAGGATATCACTATGGAACTGGTCTCTACATCTATGCAAGGTTACATGTCATAATCATATTAATCATAGATAATCTTTCCATAATATTCTCGATTTCAATGGTAGCTATATTAGTTTCCTTGAAAAAGAAATATCTACATTTTCCATGAGCATTGACATCGTTCGTCCTTCCAGGTGCTATTTCTAAACAATGAAATATACTATATTAGCTCCTAATGTTATGAAATCTCTATAACACTAAATATGAAATAGTATATAACATAAATATATACATAAAAAATTCTAGAATCATAAAAGTTCGTTACTTTAGGGAAATCCTTACTTTTAAATCCTTCATGATGGTAGGTAAATAAAATGTGGACTATCCTAAGAATATCCCCCAGGAGTCTTAGTCTCGGTGCATATTAAGGCCTAGTTTAATATACTAGGTTACCCTATGATATTCTGAAAACACCTTGTAAATGTTATTACTTCTAGGAATATATTTTCCAAAACCATGTCCACTTATATTATCTAGATAGAGATGTATTTGTAAGAACACCCACATGATCACTTCCTTACCAAAAATCTAGAATGTACATGTATACATATCCCCAATTTATATCTAGAGGTTTTTCATTCTAATCTAGGTTTTCTAAATCTAGGTTCCGCGGTTTCTATTAAACATCGTTTCGTACAAACTGTAACACCTCGTCCAAAGACTTCCAGATAAGGTGCTTTATTTTATAACATTGAAATTATTACAAGTAATCAAATTATGAAGGATCGATCCGTTTAGTAGAATTTCAAATCCATATTACATACATGATACCCACAATACATTGCGAATAATTATATTCCTGATATAAACTGTCAAATTGAAGTATATAGACCCAATGAATGTGAATTGGAGCATAAAAAAATAGGTTTCAATGGAATATAAATTGAGATGAAATGATATACCTTAACCATCCTTTTATTGTATGGTCTTTATCATACAATATAGTGGTTTAAAATATGTTACTAACGTAGAATATGACAATACTAATGTTTATAATATCATATATTATCCACTTATAATATCTTATTATCCATTTGTTAATAACCTTTCAATATTTTAACTATTTCGAGTGTTAGTTTCCTTGTTTGTTGAGTATGTTTTAACATGTTATTTATTATTGTTAATAAATATATCTTGGTTCCATCATAACCATAATTTATAACATTGCGTAAATATTATACATATCTAGTATATAAGTTTCAACAATAGTCCTTAATATTTGGATATAACAAAATGAATTGCATTGCACATGGAGTTGGTAGGTCATACGTATGCATGAACCCAACATTCATTTCATTTTCATATTAAATTATTAAAAATAAATGATATACATGTATATAATAATTACAGTTTTATATATATTGTTGGTGCAAAAAATTGGAAGGGAGAAGGGTAATAAGAAAGAATCTGAAGCTACCTCACGAAGACCAATCGCGGAGCGCCATGGCCCCGTGAGCCCGCTACGAAGCCTGAAGGCAGGTTGCTCCACGATATGGTTCTACCTTTGTGCACCTTCCTCAAAGCCAGGAGGTGGGATTCTCCATGATCCCCTATGAAATTTGTGAGCCCACCGTGAATCCGCGAGGCGGGATGCTCCATGAGCCCCTTTGACGTTCGTGAGCCCGCCGCAGAGTGGAATCCATCTATGCGTCGAGGGAGTGCTTCTATGCAGAGCCTCTTGCCAATAAATACCTGCCTCTCCCCAGTCCCAAAGCACATATCAGTAATTTATTCCTATTCCCGGCTCTCAAATCACAATGCACTTTCTGCTCTGCAAACCATGAGTTGCTCAAGGTACTTTTGCTCTGTGGAATCCCTCCCCTTTTCCTTGTTTCTCGCTCTCTTTCAAGAGGGATGCCTTTCGTGAAGCCCACAAGCCTTCACAAAGGAATGAGATACTCATGGGGACTCGGGTCATCGCAGAGCATTTATTCTTTGTTAATAACCTCCCATGAACGCGTTACTCAAATTCTAATGCTGAGTCACTGTGCCTCGTGAATCACATTGATTCACAGGACTGTGCTTCGCGAGGAACCCATGATTTGTAGGGATATTCTTCACAAATTCCCTTTCACATCATAAATCACCTATTTTATACACTATGACCTATGTTTCGGCTAGGAAAAATCAGTTCATGAAGCCTGCACCTTCACGAAGTGCTTCCCTAGCATGGAGCACCAGATCTCTACGAGGCCTCTAATCGTAAACACCTTTGCTCTACAACCCCCTCTCATGTGCAACCTCCTATGTTCACACGAAGCAACTTCAAAGTCCCCTAGACACCACTTCTCATTTCATTGCATCATCTCATGCTTCATTGCATAGGCTTGCTAATGACTATTACTCTTCACATAGCCACTTTAACATGGAACCCCCAATGGTTCGCTCTATGACACCCCCCAGCAATGGCGTTTTCCGTCCCTTCTCTTCACCAATGTGTAGAGGGTACCTATTATGTAAGTACTAGGGGTTCATAGTGAACCCAACACATCCGAGATATAGGACATTAAACTACCAAGCACCATCTTCCTCAGCACATGACGTTAAACCTTGACTCCCCCCCCCCACGCATCCTATACAGGGAAAGGGAAACCACCCTAGTGTGAGCCCCTTGCTTTTCATGTAGGAGGCAGAATCTCTGCCCCTCCATTCTATGGTTCCAAATCCCTCTCCCTCTGGGATTTATCACCACCAGGCCACCATCCAGGAGTATGCCCAAAACTCTTTGGGCTGCAAACCATGTGTAACCCCATGTTTCCTCTTTGGACCGCTAACCATACGTAAGCCCCTGTTTACTCTTTCGGCTACGATCACATGTAATCCCCAATTCACCTATAATACACGCACCTTTCTTGATGTGATTGTTAGGTCTCTGCTGCCTCTTGTTACTCACACCGATAAAGACTCACATGGGCATAGATTAGGCATTGACCATGACATCGTCCCTAAGAATCCTAGAGTGTAAGCCCCACCACTATCCCGAACTATGAGGTCTTTGATCCTTGCTAAGGAAATGTACGTAGGAAGCCTCCACGAGGATCATTCCCACCCTCCATTGGTTTCTCTGGCCCCCTTCACATCGGTTCACCAACACCTTGGGCATCCTAGAGTGTAAGCCCCACCATCATCCCGAACTACCCCGTCTTTGATCCTTGCTATGGAAAGGTTTGTAGGAATCCTCCACAGGGTTCTAGCCCCCCATCCATTGGTCACTCCGACCCCCTTCATGTCAGTTCTCCAACACCTTCTGCATCCTATAGTGTAAGACCCACCACCAACCTGAACTATGAGGTCATTTATCCTTTCTAATGAAAGGCACATAAGAAGCCTTCACAAGGTTCAACCCCACCATCCATTGGTCGCTCCGACCCCCTTTAAGTTGGTTCACCAAAACATTGGGAATCCTATAGTGTAATCCCCACCACCAAACCAAACTATAATGTCTTTGATCCTTGGTATGGAAAGGTACGTAGGAAGCCTCCATGGGGTCCAAGCCCACCACCTTGGTCGTTCCAACCATCTTCTCGTCGGTTCACCAACACATTGGGCTGCCTCAGAGCATAATACCCAAATGTAACCCTTCCGAACTATGTGGACGTTGATCCTTTCCAATGAAGGTTATGTATGAAGCCTCCACGAGGTTCAATACCAACATATGGTCACTCTATATACCTTCACGCTGGTTCACCGATGTCCTATATGACGTTAAACTGTGGACCCCAATCAATGGTAATCAATTCATTCCCCAGTCAATGGTAAGCAGTTGCACACAAAACCCATCCTGAACTACGTGGTATTTGATCCCTGCTATGGTAGGGTACGTTGAAGCCTCCTTGAGGATCAATCCCACCATCCACTGTTCATCCTGACCATCTTGATGTTGGTTCAACACCATTCATCGGTAAGCCATTGTGACCCTATCCAATAGTAATTCATTGATACTCTTATCCATCGGTAAGCCTTTGTGACCCCATCCAGTGGTATGAAATTAAAAACCTCAATCGGTGGTAATTCATCATCAGATGAACTACGTGGAGTTTGATTCCCTGTCATAGGGATACATAGGAGGCCTCTTCGAGGTTCAATCCCAAAACCATCATTGTCCTCATGAAGGTTTCATCCCATTCACCATCCATTTCACGGAACCTCCAGTCATCCACCTTGATTCTTACCCGAGATGCGACATCCTGGTGGGATCATGCCACCCCATTCTCCATTACATTTAACAGCATTCGGGAAGCCAACCACACATTGACCCCAACATCGGTGTTCCCTACAGGGGTTGCACCCATCTGATCCACTCCAGTAAGTGTTCTGATCAGTCTAATCTATCTCTGGTGGATGTTAAACATGCAGGATTCCCTGTGTTAAACCTGGGAAGCTTAGAAAAACCACAGATACTTTCCCATGGCATATGATTCCCCGCATTCGATGTGGGATGCCTATGGATTCTGCTCCCTCTAGAATCCCTATAATACGGGACAGAAGATAGATGCACCAGTGTCCCAGGGCCAAGACATTCCAGTGATGTCCGACGTGACTACTACCTCGACTAAAGGTTTCTTCCCTTACTGGACCCTTTGGAATATCCTGACAGAAGCAATGTAATTAACTGGTGTCCATGAAGATATGGCACAAAGAAGAGTTTCATGAACAACATATTAAATCTATAAGGGAGACCCAAACTAGGTGATCAGTTCTGAGGAGGAATCCAAGGAAAGAAGAACCGACTTCCCATCATCCCATTTTAATCAAGGATAAAACGTCGCTGAAAAAGTGACGAATTCCACCCACCGTTGGAAAGTGGGAATGCGAGGCAATAGATACGTTTCCTCCACAGACAGTCATGAACTCCCCAAAAAAAAGTGTCAGAAATAGAAATGGTGGAACTGATGTGAATTTCTTCTCCTCAAAAAAGATATTAGTTGTGTTCGAGGCATCAATGGATTAGCGTGTCACTGGATCTTGTTATCTTGCATCGGGTCCCGCCAGGAAAATAGTGGGCCTGGTGTGAAACTCACCAGAGGTTGAGGTAGTAGAACATTGGACATCCCGTTCTACGACGTTGTCAGTGCAGTTCGCTCTTGCCTGTAATGGAAGGAAGAATGGTGTTGGAGCATTGTTCATCAATTAGTTTTTTTCATCACTGATGAGTTAATCTCCCTGCTTCTTCAGTAAATTAGTTGTTGCACTCAGAACGCGATCACCACCTACACACTGACGTAGGGGTATGGGCAGTCCCAATGTGGCAACCCCATGCCGCTCCGCCTCTCCATAATTGCCTCTACACTCATGGCCTTAGGGTGCTCACGACCAATCTGCCCATCCGAGATCATCCAATGAATGGTGATCAATGACCTTGTGCATCGTTATGTGGAGGATGTTATAATCACGACCTAGGTTATGGCCCACGTGGATCTGGAGGCATCTATGCCTCATCGGCAATGCCACCCCTGAGGGCTGCATGGGGAGACGCTGCTTCCTACGCCGACATATAATTGTTTTGGGAGCCTCCCCCTGGAACACATTGACGACTCCCATTTCATACGCTGACGACATTGGTGACGTCTGGCCCAACTCAGTTAGAGACCCACTCCAGGGGATTCCAGCAAGGACTCCCACCCGGATGCATCAGCACCGCCGCCCGATCATGCTAGATGCGGAGCAGGTAAGCCATGTACCTGTTCCATAGGCTCCGGTTCGTCCGACCCGACTCCATTTTCTGATGGAAGCTGAGGACACCCACAAGGGGAATTAATGTCGGCAACTACTGTGGGCCGAGCCACCACTGATTCATATCACTAGTTCCATGCATACACTAAGTAGGGGAACTTAAATGCCCGACCAAGATCGAGGCCCCAACCTCCCCACGGGCAGGCTGGGATGACTCTTTTGGTAACCGACACAAGCAGTGGTCTCCGCGAACTAACCCACAGTGATGCCACCCTGTACGGAGGTCCTCCCCGTACCACAACCACATAAAGCATGTGCCTTCCCCGCTTTGAGGCTCAGCATGGAGGTCCACCCCATTCCTCCCTCAACCACAATGAGGGCCTTCCCCGTGGTGGTGACACTCTATATGGAAGTCTCTACCATGCCCATTACACTGGGTATGGAGTCATTCATCCTCCCCCCGACCACCGGTGTGGGGACATTGCCCATCCAGTCTATATTCAACATGGGGATCCTCCCGGGTCCTTATAGCTATTGATGATGGTCCTCATTTCCTCGGTGACTAGAGGTGCAAAGGCCATCCTCACCTCACTAGCACCCAAAATGGAGGTCATACCCATGTTCCGCTAGACCGGTACACAGACCCTCCTCATAATGAGGTCACCAGGGGAAATAAGAATGGAGATCCTACCCATGCTCATGCTAGTTCTAGCGGAGGACATTACCACTCCAATAATATCCATGGAGGTCCCCCTCATGCCCTGTTTGAAATTTTTCCCAGTGCTCCTCGCACCCCGACTTACTCAGGTGGAAACCCTCTCCACCTCAGCACCAGTGCACCCGAAGGGCCTTGTGTCAGAAATCAGCCACATCCCGAGGAGCCACCCAGGGGAAGGAAGACAGGTCATCGCTGTCATAAGAAGAATTCTGGGAAGGTCTAGATAGAGATTAAACAAGTCCACTACTAAGACTCTGATGTGGAATATGACTCAGCATCAGAACCCACCTGTCGCTCATCCGAGTCATGGGCTGGGAAGGAATGAGGCGCATTAGCATAGTACTCATGAAATGAGAGGTCCATTGGATTCATGCCTCCCCCCATATGTATATCCAGGTGGATGAATATCTGGAGACCCTGCACGTTATGGTCGTGCAGTCACCACCGTCACTACCAGAAGCGCTCTCTACCTCGACAAGAGATCACATAATACTAATCTGGGGACCGATGGTGGGCGAGCAGCAGTGCGGCCTATCACCATTATCTCTAGCCCCAGATCTAGGAATTGTGGAAATAGTCCCATCTTATCGTGATGTAGCGTCCATGTCACTACACTCTTCAGTGGATACCCCGAGATTTGGCAGCTAGTCTGCCCACTCGCCGTACTCCCCACCGACCATCCTTTCATCCCAGCGGTCTGCCTCAGTACCGCTTCCAATTCATCAGCCACCTCCAGTTGATGAGTGGGTAAATCAAGGGCCAGACCCTGAGTCCGAGCAAATGAGCTTATGTAACATCTTTGTAGTAGACCACTTCTGTGAGATGTTCTGGTCTATGGAAGCACTGAATTTTAGTGCACCAGAATCCCTCACACCAGAGGATTTTGAATGTTTCTGCCAAACCCTTTGGGTGACACACTTTTTCTTTTGTCATCAGCAATTGGATTATCCCAAGATCTAGGAGCATTTCAAAGACATTGGAGAGAAATTTTGTCTATTCGATCTGGCTGCGATCCCTGTGGCTCAGCGCCCTGAGTCACCAGGCCTCTGTATGGTCCTCCAAGAGTAATGCATTAAGTGTTTCAAGAAACTCCACAAGATCATCAAGGAGGCTCCCCCCGCCACATGAAAATCTATGGCTGGGGGGTAGTATGCTTCCCTCCTCTTCAGTCCTATCTGGATGCAGCCCGACCTAAAAGGCAATATCAAGGACATTCACAAGGAAGGGTCAGGGTCAACATGGCTGATATAGTGGAAGATGGGGATGAGTTGGATCTCCTTGATGGGGAATTACCCTCTGAGTTCATTCCACCACAATTGGACACATCGGGAATGGTTACTCCTCAGAAGAAGAACCTATTAGGTCTCCCTGCGCCCACCGATGCGTTGGTACTCATCCAGAATTCTAGTAAGGGAAAAGAGCACATCGGAGCTTCCAAACACTCCGACCCATCCACCTCAGTGTAGAAGTTGGATGAAGACCCTGATAAGGCCACATTGCACAAGAAAAGTTCCGAGCATAAGATGTTGGTCGATGAAATCATGGCTAAACACGCAGTAGAGCGACGGCTGGACTACGATGATTATAGGCATGGGCAGTAGGGGAAGGAACAACATCCCCTCAGCAAGCTACATCCAGGAAACCCAGACCACCCAACCCCTATAGAAATGGTTGAGGCTGGAACATATGGCAAGAGGGCATGGTATGTCTCCCCAATCCATCTTGAATGGAATGAAAATCCAAGGGACCTAGCTCGGGCTCCCCCAGCCACCCCGAGGGTCGTGCTGCCAGCTGCCCCACGAGCCACTGGGCCTACTTATTGTGTTGAAGAACCTACCAATGCACTCGTGGTTAGGGATCCACATCAAGATAGGGACCCCCACCCATATGATCCAATGGAAGTGCTTAATGCCTGCCTAGAGGCGTTGGAAACATGACGTGTGGAGATCCCACCTGATGGAAATCCATATCTAGTTTGGGTGGATGATATGTCGGCACCTCCGGGTTTTGATAATCCCACATTCTCACCCATTAATAGGACAGGGGACCCGCCACAGCACTTGGCCCACTTAAACTCAAGGTGTGGGCCCATGTTAGGGACACCAGCATAGCAGAAGGCCTCCAAAATCAGATGCTTTGTGAATACATTAGAGGGGCCTGCGTTTTTCTGGTACATCTAGCTCCCCAACGAATCGATAACCAGCTGGGAAGACCTCCGAAGGAAATTCCATTACTTGTTCAGCTCCACCACACGAAAGACAAGCATCACATACCACTTCAAGTCCAAACAGGGTCCTGATGAGCATGCAACCGACTTTATCACCCAGTGGAATGTTCTCACATATTCCATTGACATGCCACTGACTCTGGAGTAATTAATGAAAATTTGTGTTGGAAATGTCTAGACTGAAATGGTTCCCTCTATAATAACCTAGAACTACCCCGAGGGATTTCAAGATATCTCTGAGAAGGACCAGTCCTTGGAAGAAGCCCTACAATAGGCCAGTTAGGCACATCAGTTTCCCTCTGTAATCCCCGCGAGAACGGATGTTAGAGCCGAGCCCACCATGGAGGCACAAATAGAGCCCCACCCCAGTAGATGGAATTTTTATCAGCCAAACCACTTCCCGAGCCTCGTAGAGGCCCGCCACCATAGGTGAAACCTACAACCTAGCAGCAGCCTCCTCTGAATCAGCAGGTGCCCCCCGCGAAATGCGACGCCAGCACCTAGGTGGAACAACCAGGCTCCGCCTCCTCAATAAGCTCATCCAGCTCCTCTTTAGGGATATTCCCCAGGTCCCCACATTCTGGAGAGATAAAACCGGACCTACTCGTCCAACGAGAATCAAGCCCCCGACTATTTCCAATGTTCCTTGGAACAAGGGATTTAGCGTTTTCTTGAGTGTAGATGGCCAGAAGTGTCTAACCTCACTGATCACCCCAACTACTGCCCCTATCATTGGATCCTGGGGTACACCCTCAAGAAATGCTTTGTGTTCAAGGTCTAGATTCTATATCAGGTAGATAACAACACAGTCAGGCTGGGCATGGCCCCGACATAAGTGGCATGCATCTTCGTAAGGCCATAGAGCAGTAGTGACAACAAGGACGAGTGGAAGCATGTTTCTAATCATGATTCCCAGATGTATAAAGACTAGGTGGTTCGAAAAATGGTTTCTCATGCCCATGGGATCATTCATGCACACCTGAATTTTCCAGAGCCATCAAAAGCTGCAGCCGCTACTTCTGCACCATTATCTCAGTTGGCCTCTTCTTCGAAGAGAAAGCTTCGACGACGCAAGGGAAAGCAACACGCCTCACTAATTCCCTCATCGTCCCGCACTCTCAGAGACATCATGCCTCCAGATATGGGTATTCCCCCCAGAATCCACCCAGTAATGGATGAATCTTTAGGTGATAGTCAAGGGAATTCTTCGGTTAATACCATGGAGTTGGTAAATCTCTATATGACTCCCGACGAGGGGGAGCACCAGGAGAACCTCCCCAACGTCCCCAGTGGACTCCAACGTCGGCAGAGCCATGACCACATGAGTCTTTGAGGCACATGTATTGGCACCTCCCGCCAGGCTGGGCAGGCCACTAAGACTAGACAGTAAGCCTAGCACAGTGTCCTGCATGCATAACCTCCTCATCCGGTTTCATTGGGCCTGCCCCATCGCTGATTGTAGTGATGGATCAGGCAGATCCACTTTAACCATGCCGCAACCAGCCTCACCCTGCTATAGGTCGATCTCAGTTATTCGGCCCTCACTTGGTAGATACTCTGCGGGCTTAAACTAGTGAGAAGCAGGATATGCCCAGCACCAGTAAGCAGTCGACCCAGCCAGTAGGGCCTGATATGCCTCCTATCACAGAGCGGACTCTTGCTGGCAGAAGTTCACGAATGGTGAAAAAGTATGATGTTCTCAAGCACCTTTCCAGAATCCCAGTGAGGCTTTACAATCTCATGGACCTTCTCCTATCGTTAGATATGCGTGAGTCCCTCTCTAAGGCTTTATGAAGCCCCCTACAGTTTGATATGGATGTAACAGCTACAAAAGCCTTTCATGATGAAGCAGTCATGAACATTGAATATCATGACATCTTGTCATTCTCTGGAGTAGATGAAGGATCTCCCATATAGGGGAACATCTTCCCACTGTACATTACTTGCCAATTTAACGGTGTGGAGGTTCACCGCTATCTTGTTGACACCTTCTCTATAACGACCCATACTTTACATACATTGTTAATACTTAAAAATTGAAGCATACTTATTACAACATATAACAAAACCATGAAAGGACCATATAGGTATAGTGTCCTTAGAAACAGGGAAACATAAACAACTGGTTCATAAAGCGTCTACACTGTCTCCCATTTATTTCATCATATCTATAGTCCCTTTTGTCATATCTTACTTAATAACATTCTTCCTCATTTCTTGTTAGTCAAGACTCATTTCCAAGACTATCTTAGTGGACAAAGTCCCTTTCTGAACCGAGTAACCCTCGTTTTAGTCCTGTTTCACTGAACCGGTATAACCTACCATTCCAGCTATGTCTATCTCATGAGATATAAAATCTTTATCCAATGCATTGAAGGGAGTTATAGGTCCCACCCATCTCATAATGATACCATTCTTATGTGTGCCACAAAATCATAAATCATACATCATTGCATAACCCATGTAATTCAAATGGGAATCTTAAACATCATGACATCATAAAACAATTCATATAAGATAATGGAATTCATAAAAATAATTTCATCACAACATAATCAAATCAATGTAATAATAGGGATAAAAACAGAACCCTTTATTATCTTAGATGTAAAATAATTTTGATAAAACACTTGAACTCCATTCTTGAGGAAAATATCCTTTCTTCTTCAAAAACATTTTTCCTTTCTTAACATGTCATACAACTTTAAACTAAAAGAAGTTGATTAAAAATAAATTTGAAAACTTATAAAGGATTCTTCTTGGAAATAATGTTTTAAAAATCCATTCTTGTCGTATAAGTTAAAAAAACATTCTTTGTACTTTTGTCGGAAAAGTCAAAAAGTACATCGTACGAAAAATGACAAAAGATTCCTTTCATATCTTTTACTAAAAACTCACCGATGGGTAAAATTGGATTTAAACAATTGTAGGTGGATGGAAATAATATTACATATTTAGTAAACATGGATGTGGATGATAAAATGTATCCCAGTAAATACCAAAGTATAAACAATCTCAGATAAAAATGAGATTGTGATATTTCCCTTACCTTAGGTCCGACTTGCTTTGTAAGTGTCCGAACCTCCTGTATAATGATTTAAATAATGTTATTGACTTATTCCAGAATCATACTTATTTTTATGATATCATATATGGTCATATTCTTAGCTTCTTAGTAGTAATATTTCATTGCTACTTGTTATTTGGGTGTTTATAACTTTTTGTTCTTATGCGTGTTTTGTCGAATAAATTCTTATTCTTATCTTTAGGTTATAGATACCCCATTTCCAGAATGGTATTAGTGTAATATATATCATATTAATTCATTCAATTCATTTATATAATCATTATGAAATGAAGATCATGTAGAACGAGTCGCATCACATCGTGGAGACGGTATTCCGTACGTACACACGAGTGATGATATTGTTCCTATGATCGTGGAATTGTATTGGAGTAAATGTATACTATTTCAGAATAAATATAACTTTATAATAGTAATATATGGTCATTATTTACACCATTATACCCATCCAAGTAAGGTGGTGGTGGAAAATAGATTACACCACGGCGTGGAGACGGTATTCCGTACGTACGCATGCGCAGTGATTTCTTTTTACGTAGGATTGATAGATGGTGAAATAGGGTTCTTTAATACTTATAATAACATATCAGTATATGAGTGATACTGATGTTATTACTTCATAATGAAACAACTAAAGAAGAAGAAGTGGAAGAAGAAATAAAGATGAAAGAATTGGTAACAGACACTACCTCTTCTTTGAAGTGCTTCTTTGAGACCGTCTTTTAGGGCACTAAAATTGGTCTTTGAAGAAGACCAGAACCTCTAGGATGTCTCTAGGGAAGTGGAGAGGAGAACGTGGCAGGGTTTGGACGAGCTTGAAGGCTCCAAGTTGTGTGAGGAAGAGGAGGAGGAGGTGTCCTTTTGTAAGGGAGGAGAGGGGCACCTTTGGAATAACTAAAACAATTATTTTATTATAAAGTCAATTTCGGTTTTAAATAGCTCCAAATTGATATATTTCGAAGATAAGGTTGGGATGGGTCGAAATCATCTCAAAAAATAGAATTTAGACAAGTTTTGGTTTCTATTTTAACCTTATCATTTAGATTTAACATTAAGTCAAATAATTTTACTTTTACCATGTCTTCTTGTGTTCTTATACTATAATGTTAATAAACATACTATAAAAAGCCAAAAGAACCCCAAGTTGTTTATTATTAATATATATAATCTTATCTAAGTCATTTGGCCGAACCATAGATTTTTAGGGATAAAATAACAATTAATAATATAATATTTGTTTTAAAAACTATTTTATGTAAATTTTGACACTATTTAGTAATTGATTTTTGTGAAACTCATAAAAGAATTATTAGTTATAACCAAGTTACTTAAATCAATACTAACATGTCATAATAACCTAGAAAATTATTGGGATTCATAAAATGTCTCAAATTACATTTATTTTGGTGTTTATAACATCAATTATGTCAATATTTCATTAATAAGATAATTACTGCATCATCATTGTGTCATAAATAAATTAAAATATTTAATGTCTAAAAATTACAAATAAAATAACATTATGTAGGAAATCTTTTTATCTTTCTAATTAATATTTATAGTTGAATTTATCTTATGTATAACCCCATATTAAAAATGTTTTAGTTATTAAACTATGATTTTAACTATTTTAACTATTCATTAAATAAAATAATATTAAATGTCATAATGTAATCCAAGTGGACCTAAATGGTCATATTATATTCATAAGGTTGTTTTTGGTCCAATTACACTTATCCAATAGAATTAGGACATGTTTTAGGGTAATAGTAATATCATATTCACCCTTAGTTACCATATTTACTATTAACCGAGGTAAAAAAAGTAAAAAGTTACTATTCACCAAAAAATTATTTTTATCTCATTGAACCACATTTTACTTACTGATATCAACCGTGTCTGTCGGATTTTCGAAATTCCATTCACAGAAGCGGTAAAATTAAGTTTTATGCAAAATTCAGTTTTTAACCTACCACTTAGTGGTTTCACTATTCATCAAAAATTGAAAGTTTTCAGAAAATTACCAAAATTTCACTCTCGGCTAATTTTGGTATTCCAAATCCAAAAATGAATTCCATTTTGAAAAATAAAATTCACAAAATTTCAAAAAGTGGTTGTTACTATTCATAACGGCTAGTTTTAATAATATTTTAATAGCATATCGTTGTTTAGTGAAACTCGGTATTGCGTACGACGCAAGCTATCGAGGAAGGTCGTGATTTCGTGTAAAGAAATCCAAGCAGGTGTTGTGTAGAAAAAGATTCCTTTGATGATTTAAATAACATAAAAGTCTCGGGTGTTACATTCTACCCCCCTTAAAATGAATTTCGCCCTCGAAATTCGTCACATTGTAACAAACAGATGAGGATACCTCTCCCTCATCATATCCTCAAGCTCCCATGTAGCTTCTTCTAATTGTTGGTTCCTCCATAAAACTTTCACCAATCGAGTGGTCTTGTTTCATAGGACTTTTTCGCTACGATCCAGAATCTCTATCGGTTGTTCTTCATAAGAAAGATCTTGCTCCAGCGGTACAACTTCGGAGCTAAGTACATGTGAAGGATCAGGTATGTACTTTCTCAGGAGAGATACATGGAACACATCGTGAACATGAGAGAGATTCGGTGGAAGCGAAAATCGGTAAGCTACCTTCCC
The DNA here is from genome assembly GCA_963277665.1 of Viscum album. Lineage (NCBI taxonomy): Eukaryota > Viridiplantae > Streptophyta > Magnoliopsida > Santalales > Viscaceae > Viscum > Viscum album. The sequence continues at coordinate 792,460,719 of OY728129.1, read as the reverse complement.
AACACGATCCAGTATTTCGAAAGGACCGATATATCTAGGGCTCAACTTCCCATTCTTTCCAAATCTCATAACCCTCTTCCAGGGAGATATTCGTAAGAACACTTTATCACCCACTTCAAACTCTAGGTGTTTTCTCCGGCTATCGGCATAAATTTTCTGTCGACTTTGAGCTTCTCTTATGTGTTGTTTAATAGATCTAACCTTTTCTGCCATTTCATCAACGAGATCAGCTCCAAATAGATTTCATTCCCCAAATTCATCCCAGCAAGATGGAGACCTGCATTTCTTTCCATAGAGAGCTTCATAAGGAGCCATCTGAATACTGGAGTGAAAACTATTATTATAAGAAAATTCCACCAAAGGTAGGTGTTGATCCCAACCTCCTTTGAAATCCATAGAGCAAGCTCTCAATATATCTTCTAGGGTTTGAATTGTTCTTTCAGACTGACCGTCTGTCTGAGGATGATAAGCAGTGCTGAAACTCAACTCTGTATCCAGAGTATGCTGAAGACTTCGCCATAACATCGAGGTAATTCTCGGATCCCGATCAGATATAATAGAAAGTGGTACTCCATGCAATCTTACCACTTCATTTACATATATCCTGGCAAGCTGATCCAGATAGAAATCCTCTCTAATAGCAATGAAGTGTGCAGACTTTGTAAGACGATCAACTATGACCCAGATAGCATTATTGTCTTTGGATGTTTTAGGAAGTCCTGTGACAAAGTCCATAGTAATGTTTTCCCATTTCCATTCGGGTATGGGTAATGGTTGTAACATCCCCTTAGACTTCTATCTCTCATCTTTAACTTGTTGACAAAACAAGCATCGAGAGACATATTCAGCAACATCTCTTTTCATGTCATCCCACCAGAAGTACTCTTTCTGGTCCCTATATGTCTTCGTGCTTCCAGGATGAATAGAGAATGAAGAACTATGAGCTTCATCCAGCAGCTCCTTCTATAATTCGGGGATGGGAGGAACATAAACCCGATTCCTGAACTTTATTATCCCATCACAATCAAGGTTGAACTCAGGAATTTTTCTCACCTTCTTCTGTAACTTGACATCTTCTTTCTGTGCCGCTTTAATCTTCACATGTATAGATGGTTGAACATTCTTTTGAGAAAGATAAGATTTTTCCGCTTCCATTATAATTCCAAGATCCATCCTTTGTAAATCCATAAATATTGGATCTTTTGTGATCCTCATCATGGATAAAATAGCATGGTCTTGTCGACTTAATGCATCTGGCACCTTGTTTTCTTTCCCAGGGTGGTAATGGATTGAGCAGTCGTAATCCTTAATCAGCTCTAACCATCTTCTTTGACACATATTCAGCTCCTTTTGTGTGAAAATATACTTTAAACTTTTATGATCAGTATAAATATCACACCTTTCACCATAAAGGTAATTCCTCCAAATCTTTAATGCAAAGATTACTGCAGCTAACTCCAAATCATGTGTTGGGTAATTTTGCTCATGGATTTTCAACTGTCTTGAGGCATAAGCTATCACCATATCATTTTGCATAAGAACACACCCTAATCCCTTCTTGGATGCATCACTACAGATCACAATCCTTTCTCCACTACAAGGCAGTGTGAGCACAGGGGCACTGGATAACCTTCTTTTCCACTCCTTGAAATTCTCTTCACATTCTTCCGTCCAGACAAACTTAACTCCTTTCCGAGTCAACTTGGTGAGTGGATTAGATAATCATGAAAAATCTTTCACAAAACGTCGATAATATCCAGCCAAACCAAGAAAACTTCGGATCTCAGTTACTGTTGTTGGTATCGACCATCTTTCGATAACCACTGTTTTTGCTGGATCCACAGATATCCCCTCCTTTGAGATTATGTGACCCAAAAATGCAACTTTTTGAAGCCAAACTTCACACCTGGTAAATTTGGCATAAAGCTTCTCCTTTATCAGGGTCTTTAATATAATTCTCACGTGATCTTCATGTTCTTCCTTGCTCATTGAATAGACAAGAATATCATCTATAAAGATTACCACAAATTGATCAAGATAGTCTCTAAAGACTCTATTCATCAGATCCATGAAGATAGCAGGGGAATTAGTAAGACCAAATGGAATCACTATAAATTAATAGTTCCCATACCTTGTACAGAAAGACGTCTTTGGTATATCCTCCCTTTTGACCATTAATTGATGATACCCTGAACGAATATCAATCTTGGATTAGTATTGAGCTCCGCATAGTTGGTCAAATAGGTCATCAATGCGTGGGAGAGGATATTTGTTCTTGATAGTGATCTTGTTAAGTTCTCGATAATCAATGCAGAGTCTCATTGATCCATCTTTCTTCTTAACAAATAGAACAGGTGATCCCCAAGGTGACGCACTAGGGCGTATGAATCCCTTATCAAGATTCTCTTGGAGTTGCTTCTTCAATTCCTGCAACTCAATTGGGGCCATTCTATAAGGTGTTTTTGAAATAGGCAAAGCACCCGGTACGAGTTCTATTGAAAACTCAACTTCACGATTTGGTGGAAGACCCGGTAATTCCTCCGGAAAGATATCATCAAACTCCCATACAATGGGCATATTCTTAATCGTCAGTTTCTCACCAACCATTTGAGATAAATAACCATCATTTAGTGGAATCAAGACCCATAAGATAGAAGAAATTTCCACTGGAAAGTTATGTTCATCCTTGCATTGATAGAAGATCATAGATTGATCAGGAATATGAAATGTGACTTCCCTTCATTGGAAATTGATATGAGCTCCATATAAAGAAAGCCAATCCATGCCAAGAATCACATTAAATTCCACTATAGGAAGGATCACAAGATTTTCAGGAAGCACATTCCCACAAACTTCGATCGGATAAGAATTATAAACTTTTGATGCGACTGTTGTGCCATTAGGTGTTGTCACAACTAACTCAACATCTAATTGTTGAGGTAATACGGTGATACCCTTAGAAAAATCTTCAGAAATAAAAGAGTGGGTGGATACATAATCAAATAAAACATTTGCTACTTTAGAGTGGATGGTAAGTGTACCTTTCACCACATCGTTATCGTACTCCACATCGCTGATAGAAATTGCATGTGACTTTCCTTTGTCTTTAGCCTTGAGAGTTTGTTGACTTCGACCATCATCATCAACCCTTGGATTAGGGCATTTATTGGCATAATGCCCCATCTCCTTGCACTTGAAACATTGAAGTGTAGTAGGTTCATTCTGTGTATCCCTTCCTTTGTTTGCTTCATTAGACATATTCTTCCCATCATCGCGGCATTCAAATTCCCGATGACCTTCCTTTCCACATTTGAAACATTTACTTGTCCCTTAAAGACAACTCCCTCCATGTTTCTTTCCAAACATTGAGCATAAGGGAAAGCTCATCTTGTTTTCAGTGTGCTCTTTAGATTTTCCTTTGAATTCCAATTTCCTCTTCTTATCAAACCCATATGACTGATGGGTTACTCCAATATCCATCACGACTTTGAGAGCACATCGAACGATTTCCTCGTAGCTATTGAAGTCCCTTATAGCTAATGCCCTTTGAAGACTTGGTTTTAATCCACTAAAGAATCGATCGATCTTACTCTCAGGTTTGATAATAATACCAGAAGCGTACCTTGCAAGTCTTGTAAAATTTGCTTCATAGGTACCAACAGATTCATCATCCTTTTTCTTTAGTTCAAGAAACTCTTTCTCCATCTTTGTTCGGAGAATACGAGGGAAGTACTTATTGAAAAATAAGTTCTTGACCTCGTCCCATTCCATGGACTCAATTTCATCCCTTTTCCTCATATTCTTAATAAGATTCCACCATTGATCAACGTCTCCTTCCAAATGATACACTACTAGGATGACTTTATCATGTTCAGAACATTGAAGAACTGAAAATATCTCTTCAGTAGTACTAATCCATTGTTCAGCAACTAATGGATCAGTAGACCCGCTGAAAGAAGGTGGACGCTGCCTCATGAAGGATTCAACAGAATGTTGCTCCTTCCTTTGCTCATTTGGAAGTCCTGCATGATTCATAGCTTGAGAAAGTTGTGTGAGCATGGCTAAAAAATTTTGCATTCTAGCTCCCATAACGTTTGGTTGCTCAGGGGGACAATCATTGCATTGCCCGTCGCATTCCGCATTAACACGGTTCCTTCGGGTTCCAGCCATTGACTAAAACAAAAAAAAATAATGTGAGCAACACAAATTATAATAGGAAAACCACATAATAAAGAATAAAATTTCACACTTAAGGTCTTATCCTAGGTTATTCATGGCCATTTCGAAGACACTAATATTGTGTTATATGCTTAGACTTATCCTTAGGGTTCTTACTAAGGCTTTCACATCCTAGTTTCCAAAGGTTGACTATACCTTTCCTCTGATACTAACTATAACGACCCATACTTTACATACATTTTTAATACTTCAAAATTGAAGCATACTTATTACAACATATAACAAAACCATGAAAGGACCGTATAGGTATAGTGTCTTTAGAAACTAGGAAACATAAACAACTGGTTCATAAAGCGTCTACACTGTCTCCCATTTATTTCATCATATCTATAGTCCCTTTTGGCATATCTTACTTAATAACATTATTCCTTACCTGGGGAAAGAAAACATACAAAAGGGTGAGATCAAATGCTCAGTAAGGGTAAACAAAAGAAATATCAATCACATCGTATACACAAGCACATAACTTTTGGAAATATTAACCTGCAAAAGAGATCATAATTTCATAACATGGGATAAATCATGGCAGTGAAATGTAATCACAATAATCATAACTTAAAACATGAAACTTTGCGGCATACACACATAATCATAGAGAATCATTTCTTGTTAGTCAAGACTCATTTCCAAGACTATCTTAGTGGACAAAGTCCCTTTCTGAACCGAGTCACCCTCGTTTCAGTCCTGTTTCACTGAACCGGTATAACCAACCGTTCCAGCCATGTCTATCTCATGAGATATAAAATCTTTACCCAATTCATTGGAGGGAGATATAGGTCCCACCCATCTCATAATGATACCATTCTTATGTGTGCCACAAAATCATAAATCATACATCATTGCATAACCCATGTAATACAAATGGGAATCTTAAACATCATGACATCATAAAACAATTCATATAAGATAAAGGAATTCATAAAAATAATTCCATCACAACATAATCAAATCAATGTAATAATAGGGATAAAAACAGATCCCTTTATTATCTTAGATGGAAAATAATTTTGATAAAACACTTGAACTCCATTCTTGAGGAAAATATCCTTTCTTATTCAAAAACATTTTTGCTTTCTTAACATGTCATACAACTTTAAACTAAAAGAAGTTGATTAAAAATAAACTTGAAAAATTTTAAAGGGTGCTTCTTGGAAATAATGTTTTAAAAATCCATTCATGTCGTATAAGTTAAAAAAACATTCTTTGTACTTTTTTCGGAAAAGTCAAAAAGTACATCGTACGAAAAATGACAAAAGATTCCTTTCATATCTTTTACTAAAAACTCACCGAAGGGTAAAATTGTATTTAAACAATTGTAGGTGGATGGAAATAATATTACATATTTAGGAAACATGGATGTGGATGATAAAATACACCCCAGTAAATACCAAAGTATAAACAATCTCGGATAAAAATGAGATTGTGATATTTCCCTTACCTTAGGTCCGACTTGCTTTGTAAGTTTCTGAACCTCCTGTATAATGATTTAAATAATGTTATTGACTTATTCCAGAATCATACTTATTTTTATGATATCATATATGGTCATATTCTTAGCTTCTTAGTAGTAATATTTCATTGCTACTTGTTATTTGGGTGTTTATAACTTTTTGTTCTTATGCATGTTTTGTCGAATAAATTCTTATTCTTCTCTTTAGGTTATAGATTCCTCATTTCCAGAATGGTATTAGTGTAATATATATCATATTCATTCATTCAATTCATTTATATAATCATTATGAAATTAAGATCATGTAGAACGAGTCGCATCACATCGTGGAGACGGTATTCCGTACGTACACACGAGTGATGATATCGTTCCTATGATCGTGGAATTGTATTGGAGTATATGTATACTATTTCAGAATCAATATAACTTTATAATAGTCATATATGGTCATTATTTACACCATTATACCCATCCAATAAAAATGGTGGTGGAAAATAGATTACACCACGGAGTGGAGACGGTATTCCGTACGTACGCACGCGCGGTGATTTTTTTTTCCGTAGGATGGATAGATGGTGAAATAGGGTTGTTTCATACTTATAATATAATATCAGTATATGAGTGATCCTGATGTTATTAATTCATAACGAAAAAACTAAAGAAGAAGAAGTGGAAGAAGAAATAATGATGAAAGAATTGGTAACGGACATTACTTCTTCTTTGAAGTGCTTCTTTGAGACCTTCTTTTAGGGCACTAAAATTGGTCTTTGAAGAAGACCAGAACCTCTAGGATGTCTCTAGGGAAGTGGAGAGGAGAAAGTGGCAGGGGTTTTTCGAGCTTGAAGGCTCCAAGTGGTGTGAGGAAGAGAGGGAGGAGGTGTCCTTTTATAAGGGAGGAGAGGGGCACCTTTGGAATAACTAAAACTATTATTTTATTATAAAGTCATGTTCGGTTTTAAATAGATCCAAATTGAGATATTTCGAAGATAAGGTTGGGATGGGTCTAAATACTCTCATACAATATAATTTAGACAAGTTTAGGTTGCTAGTTTAACCTTATCATTTAGATTTAACATTAAGTTAAATAATTTTACTTTTATCATGTCTTCTTGTGTTCTTAAACTATAATGTTAATAAAAATACAATAAGCAGCCAAACGAACCCCAAGTTGTTTATTATTAATATATATAACCTTATCTAAGTCATTTGGCCGAACCATAGATTTTTAGGAATAAAATAACAATTAATAATATAATATTTGTTTTAAAAACTATTTTATGTCAATTTTGACACTATTTAGTAATTGATTTTTGTGAAAATCATAACAGAATTATTAGTTCGAACCAAGTTAATTAAATAAATACTAACATGTCATATTAACCTAGAAAATTAGTGGGATTCATATAATGTCTCAAATTACATTTATTTTGGTGTTTATAACATCAATTATGTCAATATTTCATTAATAAGATAATTACTGCATCATCATTGTGTCATAAATAAATCAAATTATTTAATGTCTAAAAATTAAAAATAAAATACCATTATGTAGGAAACATTTTTAGATTTCTAATGAATATTTATAGTCGAATTTATCTTATGTATAACACCATATTAAAAATGTTTTAGTTATTAAACATTGATTTTAACTATTTTAACTATTCATTAAATAAAATAATATTAAATGTCATAATCTAATCCAAGTGGACCTAAATGGTCATATTATATTCATAAAGTTGTTTTTGGTTGAATTACACTTATCCAATAGAATTAGGACATGTGTTAGTGTAATAGTAATATCATATTCACCCTTAGTTACCCTATTTACTATTAACCGTGGTAAAAAAAGTAAAAAGCTACTATTCACCAAAAAAATTATTTTTATCTCATTGAACCGCATTTATTTACTGATATCAACCGTGTCTGTCGGATTTTTGAAATTCCATTCACAAAAGCGGTAAAATTAAGTTTTATGCAAAATTCAGTTTTTAACCTACCACTTAGTGGTTTCACTATTCATCAAAAATTGAATGTTTTCAGAAAAATACCAAAATTTCACCCTAGGCTAATTTCGGTATTCTGAATCCAAAAATGAATTCCATTTTGAAAAATAAATTTCACAAAATTTCAAAAACTGGTTATTACTATTCATAATAGCTAGTTTTAATAATATTTTAATAGCATATCGTTGTTTAGTGAAACTCGGTATTGCGTACGACGCAAGATATCAAGGAAGGTCGCGATTTCGTGTAAAGAAATCCAAGCAAGTGTTGTGTATGAAAAGATTCCTTTGATGATTTAAATAACATAAAAGTCTCGGGTGTTACATGCTCTGGGATTAACCTTATCTGGACGCAGACACTGCAGAAGATGAAGTTATCCGAAGATTACCCGACACCCTCCAATTTAAAAATTCAGGGATACGACAGGACAAAGCAGACCCCAGTTGGTAAGATTTATTTGAATACCTAGTTCGGCGGCCTAGTTTCCAGCATCGAGGTTTTTTTTGTGTCCCAAGACCCCATGAACAATGCATTGAAGGGAAGACCATGGCTCCACCTACACAAGGTGGTCCTCTAATTACATCACCAATGCCTCAAGTGCTCCCTCAATGGTCGAGTAGGCATACTCAAAGGTGACGCGTCTACTTTTTCTTCATGTGATGCCTGCTAACTAGATGCCAACTATTACAAGAGAAAGGATAAGCAGATTTAGGGCAGTGAGGTCGAACCCATCGTTGTGGCAACTGACCCCTGGGTAGGTCTGGATGACGCATAAATCTTCCCGATCTATTTATTGGAGGCCACAACCCCCGACATGGGGAAATTATTTTTTGTCTATGGAATAAGGGAGAAGAATATTCCCAATTCTATGGGATGTTATAAATGACCTCTTACACCTACACAAATCTGGATGAGGTGATCCTGGAGTCTCTAACACCCGTAAGGTATCAGGATTATTGCCCCATAGCAATAGAAGAACGTCATACATGTCTGTTTCTCCGAGCTGGAATTAACTGGGTCAAGCCAAAATGCCTCTATTGCTTTGATATCATCACGTGTTTCCCCTTGTTCCAAATACCAAATGGGATCAGGTCAACCGCCTTCATCGCTATAGTTTCGACATTAACAACATCTTCTAATGTGGTGACCACTACTGCTTAGACTGGTACCAGTCTCCTATCAGAATCTTCTGACCCAGAGGAAGGTTCTCCCACTAGGGATCCAACCTCCGCATGAAAATAATAGGTTCTATAGGATTCTCCCCTACCATTGAAGAGGGCGTCTCTGCCACAGTCGATGAACTGCTACAGGTGAACCTCGGTAGTGAGGTGGAACTGAGACCCACGTTGATCAGTGCGTCCATGCCTCTCGAGGAGCAACAGTGGTACATGGGCTTCCTGAAACAACATCATGATGTATTCAACTAGAGATAAAAAGAGATTCCAGGGATAGATTTTCAGGTAGTCATACACCACTGTAGTATTCCGGAAAATCATCACTTGATTATGCAGCCTCCCAGAAGGATACACCCTACTCATGGTGTCGTGGTCGAGGCTGAAGTTGACATGCTCATCAGATCCAGCTTTGTCAATGAGTTGTAGTACCCCATGTGGCTAGCCAAAATTGATCCATTCAAGAAGAAGAATAGACAACTAAGTGTCTGGATCGACTTTTGAGATCTCAATTGTCAGTGCACGAAGGATGATTTTCCCCTTCCAGTGACAGAATTATTGATCGATTCTAAGGCAGGATTCCAAGCCCTTTATTTCATGGATGAGTACTCCAGATATAATCAGATCTGGATATCCCCTGAGGATGAGGAGTCAACATCTTTCTGGGTGCCACAAGGTGTGTTTTGTTACCAGGTGATGCCCTTCAGCTTATCGAATTCAGGTGCCACCTATCAGCGGTCCTTGCATCACATATTCAAGAAAATTCTATGGACATTGGTGGAATGCTATGTGGATGACTTGGTGGTCAAATCTCGCCAGTGCCAGGACCATATCATGGACCTTGAAAAATTGTTCAGCTTCCTCTGTTCTCGCCAACTGAAGATGAACCCATTGGAGTGTGCTTTCAGAGTCACCTCCGACAAATTCCTTGGCATTGTTGTCAGGTACCGAGGCATTGATATCGACCCAGAGAAGATCAAGTCCATCAGCCAGATGCCTCCCCTGAGAAATATTATGGATCTTCAAGGTTTCCAAGGCTACTTTTCCTACATACGCCAGCGAATCTGGCCGAGAAGTGTGAGCCCTTTTCCCATCTTATGAATTAAGGCACCGCCTACGAATGTGATGAAGAGATCCAGACCACATTCGAGGAAATCCGGAAGTATCTAATCCAGCGTCTAGTATTGATGCCACCCATCTATGGAATGTCACTGATCCTTTATGTGACTACCCTAAAATGATCTCTCGGCACCCTCCTTCCCCAGAAGAACAATGAGGGAACTAAAAACAACCTCTACTTCCTCAGTCGTATGCTTATTGATACAATGTCCAGATACTCCCACATCGAAAAGATATACCTTGCACTAGTATTCACAAAACAGAAATTATGACACACCTTGCAGCACCTTGTGGTACATCTGGTGTCTCAAGTAGACCCGCTGAAGTACATTCTGAACCACCCCATGTTGACCGGCTATCTAGCATGGTGGGTAGTAATCCACCAACAGTTTGATGTCAGGTTCATGCCTCATAAGGATATCAAGGAATAAGCATTGGAAGATTTTCTTGCAGCCCATCCAACCCCGGTGGACCAGTCACTAGACTTGGATTTTACTGATGATGCAATCCTCTCAGTAGATCATGTCATCCCGTGAGGGAAGATGCACTTTGATGGCGCCTCCCGGAGCCCCACCAGCAGGAGGCTCAATGATCCCAAACTCAACAGAGTAGGCCTGGGTATTGTCTTCATCACACCAGTGCATGATATTTTGTCGTACTCATTCATGTTTTCAGAAGGCTACACCAAAATCAATGTAGAGTATCAGGCTCTTATCACTAGCCTCAAGCTAGAACCCAAGATCGATGTACCCCATTTTCATGTGAAAGGGGATTCTGAAATATTCATTAAGAAATTAAATGGTGACTACGTCGTCCAAAAGCCAGAGCATGTATCATTTTTAGAGTTCACCCTCCAGATAATTCCCCAGTTTCCTTCTTTTCCAGAAGTTACTCATGTCCCTCGATTTCAGAATGGTTGAGCTAATTCCCTGGATGGCTTGACTATATCACTTACAAAACATGAGAAGGATGATTTGATTATACATGTATCACATCAGAGATTCATTGTTCCCGTCACCCCAGATGATAATGATGGCATACGGGTAATCCATCTTAACGCTGAAGGCTCTACGTCAGGACCCCCAGGTTCCTCAGATGTAGTGGTTGAAGTGGCCCCCGGCTCGAGAGCCCCCTTTGTTGAGTTTCTCCAAAATGGTTTCCTACCAGCTGATCGGGCTGAGCGCAAGAGAATCCGATGTCGCACACTATATTTTACCCTTCAGAGTGGTCCTAGTCTTGAGAATATCCTCTAAAAGAGTGGGTTCAATGGTTTTATCCTTCATTTCATCCAAGGAGTCGAGATTTCATAGGTCATGCAAGAGGTTCATGCCGGTTCCTTTGGGGCTCACCAGACTGGGCCAAAGCTGTCCCATCAGATCTGAAGACTGGGGTACTTCTGATCCTCCATGATCCATGATTTCATAATGTTATCCAAGAGATGTCACACATGCCATATTCATGATAACATCATGAATCGACTGCCAGAACCTCTCAACTATACCAAGTACTCTTGGTTGTTTGCAGTGTGGGGACTCGATGTCGTGGGATGATATCCACCTAAAACAGCTCACCAATGAAGGTTTATCCTAACCTCCACAAATTTCTTTTCCAAGTGGGAATAAGCAGTTCCGCTCAAGGAGGTCAAGGCCCATTCTATCTTCGAATTCGTGAGCTCCAATATCTTCTATGAGTTTGGAGTCCCTCACGCCATCCTCACTAATAATGGCATTGACAGCTGAGTAGTCGAGATGAAGAAATTGTACACCTAGTGCAACATCTTTTCGAACCATACCACCCTCTACCACGCAAAAGAAAATGGATAGATTGATGAATTCAACCAAACCCTATATAACATTTTTTAGAAAATGGATGGTCAGAAATAGAAGAATAGGCCAGACAAGCACCCCAATGTCCTCTGTTCTTATCGGACGATAACTCATAATTCCACCCAGGTGACCCCATATTTTGTTGTGTACGGAGCTGAGACCACCCGACCCATCGAGATTCAGCTGCCATCATTACACACAATGGTCTATGACTAGTAGGCTCTACATAAGGTAGCTGAAATTAGTTTGTTTGAAATGGAAGCTCTAAATGAGAACAGACTCTATGACCTTCACAATCTAAAAAGGAATCAGAATAAGATGGATAGAGCCTTCAGCAAGAAGGTTCACCTCATCTCTTTCTTACACGACGACTTGGTATTGGCCCTCCGGACACCAATGATCCTTGGAAGGAAACCACACAAGTTGGGGCCCAAATGGAAAGTACCAAACATAAGTCACAAGGTTTAACCCAATGGTACTTACTCCATGGTGACCATGGATCATTAGAGAATAACTACTTCCACCAATTCCATGTTCCTCAAGCAATTCATTTCTTGAGCCTCCTAGTCCTGCATGACCTTAAACAACATGATGGCCCCGCATGACTCTAAACTACATGATGGTTTGGAACGAACTTAAACTATTCAGTCCTGTGTGACCCTAAACTGCATGATGGTCCCGCAGGACCCTAAACTGCTTCATCCCACATGATGATAAACTATATTTCTTCCTTCAAGATGTCAAACTACACCCTTATAACTACATGTGTATTGATTCCCATATGCATGGGATACGTAGGAACGCTTAAAAATTTCATCTTGTGCCCAACCTCAAACACTTCTCTTTGATTATCCCCCCTGTGTATAGTTTTCTCTATGGATCCTTACATGATATGGTGTAGGGTTTCTTTGTCCCACTCATTCCAGGATTACAACAGTTGCACCATGTGACCACTCCAATTTCTTCTATCCTCCCACGTCTTTACCGCATGACACTAAACTGCATGGCCTTCAATAACTAAGTACGACCTGATTCCCATCCTCATGGGATACGTAGAAATGCCTAGGCATTTCATCTGTTGGCCCAGAACAAACGCCATAATCTCTGCCTGGGTCAACACATATGGTGTTGTGTAGGATTTTTACCCAATTCACATTGACCTCATATCGATCCCGCCATACGTCCAACTACCTAGAGGTGTCTGCCTCTTTCACAGATGGGCACAACTATGCTTCACACACTAATTTTATTGGGACTCTATCATCTCTCCCATCCAGAAGGTCCCCCAAACATCAGGGATGCTATGCCTAAGGGATCTCCTACCACTTCTTCCCAACGCCCTCGAGGATTTTTAGGAACAAATTGATTCAAGTCCCAAGTTGCAAATATGGTCAGCGGTCGATGCTAATTTTTTAGCACCATTCCAGGTCACTATAGGGGCGATGTGTTTGGAATATGGTCAAAAGTTGTCCTTTGTCATTAGATCCACCCCACGATGTCCCAAACATTGAGTGTAGTGGTTCATTCTACTCCATTGTATCTCTAAGTGTCGTACTCCCTTCGAGAAATGCCAGCTAGTAGACCCCTATATTGCCGGGAGAGCCGAGTCCTGCTCCTTGTTTCCAACACCGATCACTACTCACATGGGCATAGGAGCTGTGATGAGGAAGTAACCACACAAGAGGTTGTATAGATACCATTGTTCAGGATGCCCAGCCTCAGGACCATTGTCATTTTTCGGCCCCATGGTGTTTTCTAGTCCCTGGCCCGAGTTTTCATTTAGGGTTGTGTGGTGCGGAGCGAACATATGTCCTCATTCACATTGGGTTATTTTTCCATTCCACACATATCCCCTTGAGACATCCCTCCCATCATTTGTCATCCATACCGCGAGCACCATCCCTACCGCACTTCGCATGCCCAATATCGGGCCCTCGGCCCAATTCATAAATTCTTACGGGATATATGGTGTGGAATGGGATTATGTTCTCACTCACATCCAGTTTTGTAATAGCCAAGCCATTTACCACCTCTTCCTGAGAGTTTTCTATCCCCTCGTGCTATCCTCGTCTTTTCAAATCGTTTGTTCTCAAGATGATCCCCTCGGTCCTCTTCGGTGATTCACCAATGTGCCCAAGGGTACTATGCTTTATCTCCTAGAATGTCGGATTCTACCCGGACATGCTTTCACCCATTTTTTCATGCTTAGTGTTCCTCTTCATTAGGGCTTCCATCACATTTCACATCCAAAGGGACCCTAGAATGGAATGGATACTCGGTCCAAGGGCCCTCCTACCCTTTCGGTCCAACACCCTCAAGGGTTCTGAGCAACAAATTGATACAAGTCCCATGTTGGGAATTTGGTCAGCTGTCAATGGTCATTTGTTATTCCTATTTCAGGCTAACGCAATATGGATCCTGTGTTTCGAACATAGTCAACAGTTATCCTCCATCGTCACACCAACCCCATTAATCCCAAAATGTGTGTTACATGACTCACACCCTTCACCACTTCATCTTCTCCTTGTATTATTTCGAGACTCATGGTACTGTTCCTCAGTGTGCATCCGCACGTTATGAGGAAAAATCCTCGATAAGGAAATCATACAGAACTCCACCAATTTACCCTTTTCATGTATTTAACATATTGCAAATACCTTATCCACCCTTGTTTCATACACCAAGTTTGACCCACGTAGGATTATGGATCAGATTAAAGTCTGCACTTACTTGGAATAGTCTTTCTTCTCTATGGTCCATGTTCTAAGAGCATAATCTATGATCGTTTCATATTTATCCTTTGTAGAACTATGTAAAGCATTATTACCATTCCATGGGATATGTAGGAACACCAGGTCACCTCTTCTAGGGGTCCAGCTTAATTGAGAGCCAGTCTCCCCTACTTCTTACCCTCTTACCTCTTTTTGGACCCTTGACCCGAGGTTTCTTTCCCAGTATCACACACGGTGTGGTATGGGATTATGTCATGATTCATGTCAGGTATGGTTTATTGCACCGTTCACATTCCCCCTTTAGCCTCATCTCTACAATGTTTATGTCGCACGATGTTAAAGTGCATGGTTGGTCCCATCACATGACCTTAAACTGTGAGAGTATCATCATGGACGCACGATGAAAAAATGGTGCAACATTGTGGTGCCCTTGCTCATGGGAAATTAGGTTTGGTATTGGTACAACACCATATCATTCGCCAATTCCTTCATTTGGCTTGATTCTAGTTACGATGCCTGAATTTTCTATTCTATTCCCATCGCCTGATAAAAAACACCTCCATTCACCCTAAGGGAAAATCAAGACTTATCAAATGCCTCTACTTTTGATGTGAGGGCCAGACCCTCACACCCTTTTATCCCTCGTACTAGTACGTTACTGTGCCACCCCCTCAGAACAACATATGTCTTGATTCCCATTCTCGTGGGATATGTAGGAAATCACATGCATTTTTTTTCTTCGTGTCCAGGCCCAGGAATCTAAAATCATGTCCCCTCTCTTTTAGCCCTTCAACCCAAACTCTCTGAGGGTAATGTGGTGTAGTGAGTACCTCATGGGTCCTCATTCACATTTGGTTTTATAAATGATCGCACCATGTGACTCTTGCATCTTCTTCCCAGTGTGGTCTTAGCTCTATGACCTTAAACTAAGATCTCCCTATAAGAACTGTGCATCATGTTTGGCTATTTCACAACCATTTTCAAAACCCATTTGATCAATCCCCCCTTAATGGCCCCCTAGGAACTGAGGTTGAAGGCCTGTGACCCCAGGACCCTTGTCCTTGGGAAGTTACTTGACTCCCTCTTTCTGATACGTCTTATAGTCGTGTTAAGATGCATTTAGGCATAGAGCCCGAAGTGTGGAAACATCATAGGGACATTCCCCTTGTTCCATGTCCAGGATTCCTGAGCCCATTATTTGGATTCTAATCCTATTCCATATCTGAAGGGACCCCCCCCCCCTTCATGGCCCAGTCTCATGCCACCATGTCTCACCTACAGTTTCGGGCAACATCCCTAAAGACCCCAGACGACATTTGCGACGGATCTTGTGTTTCTAACACGGTAAAAATTCCACCCTAATTTTTCTCTCCCCGTTCTAGTATAACGCGATATTGATGCTATGTTTTGAACAGATTCATTAGCTATCCCCTATCATTATGCCACCATCATTGCGGTCTAGGTTTCATGCATCATTATTCACATAATTCCACTTCCTTATGTTCAATTGGAATTCCAACATACTCGGTTTTACTCTTCAGCACATCTAGGTATGTTATATAGGCGGGTCAGCATCATTGTGAGGTCAGTTGTCTAATGCTCCATCATCCCTAACATGTGCCTCCCTATGCTAGGAATGTCCCATAACTACTTCATGTGTCCCACATCGAGCACGACTCAAAGGGGATTAGTGGTTCGGGTAGGACATGTACTGGCACAACCATTTCCACACATTCCTTTCCTCATCCCGTATGACATTAAACTACGCTCTCAGAACTATGTTTGGATTGATTCCCATTATCATGGGATATGTAGGAACCCCCAAAATCCTACCTCCGGGACCTGCCTCAGGAACATTAATTCCCCTTTCCATCTCCTTTTCTGGTCCCTTGACCTGAGATCTTTGAGTAACCACAAAATTACATCTTTACCCTGAACATGTTCGGGATGCCCCACGATAAATGTTGGGAGGCGACAGTTTCCACGTCAGAGTGGTCATATTTAGAAGTATGATTGATCCCTGATATGGCCGGTGTAACCACCTAATGTGTTTCCACCATGAAAAACCCATCACTCCACTCTCCACGCTATGTGTGCCCTTTATTCACACCCTCATCCTCTCTCACATCTAAATGAACCCCCTAACCGTATGGATGCTCGACCTATGACTCAACTACTATACTAGGTCGACGTTCCGGAAGGCTAATCAATGACATTCTGAGTCAGGCCCCGTGTTTCGAACATGGTTAGTGGTCGGCCCTCATTTTTCATCCCCATTTCAGGCTAACAAAATATAGACTCTGTGTTTCGAACGCAGTTAATAGTTATCATTAATTGTCACACCATCCCCACAGTGTTCCAAAATTGGGGGCATTGTAATTCACACTTTCCATTCCCTTATGTTCGGATTTATTGCAGAGCCCCTAGTGTTACCCAACTTATGGAAAAGGGCATGCTGGGAAAATGATATTTCAGCTGTTATGAGAGCTTCATTCTCCTATTAGGTCTCTCCTTTCACTTCCCATGAATCTGAATTTTTTTTAAACCCCAGGATACATGAAGCCAAGTATTCACTATTACATTTTAACAAGACAATAAGGTGGTCGTCCCTTGTTTCTCATATCAGGCCCGACAAATGTGAGTATAGGGATTGATTGCTGGATGCTCCATGAATGTAACCGGAATAAAATTAACCAACACAAATAATGGAACTCATGCATGTAGTTGGAATAAAATAATTAAATCATGAACATCCGTTCAAGGGTTACAGGCATCCCAACACCCAAGGATCAACCCATCCTATGGATGGGTTGACCCCGTAAAAAGTGCGTAGCAACTCCTCCATGCTCTGGCTAGTGGCGTCCAAGATTTGCAGCTGCCTGTTCATCTCCCACTCCTCCTCGATAGCGATGGGGCGTAATTCATCAGCTGCAATCTGGGAATCTTCCACGCTGGTCTGGATGATGATAATTTCAATATAGGCTCACATAATTCCCACTTCAACCTCTTTCAAATGGGCCTTCAATCACAATATTAGCTCAGATTGCACATTTTTTGAGGTCGAGTTCTCGTCCGCCTGATTCTGTAGCCTTTGGACCTCATATTCATCCTTCTGGGGCCTCTTAATGTTCACAACTTTCCTCCACTGCCTAGCCACACTGAGGCCACAGTCATGATCCTGAATCTTCACTTCCATAAGATATCGGATGAGCATGTGAGGAAATCAGGCATCCACTCTCCCGTCACATGGCCCGCGCAGTCATGAGAGAAGTCTATCCATCTCATCCAGCCACAATGCTTGGGGGTGTCATCAATGATGTGCTTGATCTGCTTCCATGACCGACGACAGATTATTCTATTTTCCTCTTCATCAGAGGTCATATCATCCTAGTAAGGGCGGTTGGTAGGCTCATATGTATGGAATTCCCTAGTAACTCATCAGCCAGATCTGCATGTGATGTTTCACCAGGCAATTGGGACTTGGGTTGTCCGACCCTGCCATACATGCTGATCTCCCTAGCAGCAAGCGTGGACCCCGACGATCCCACATCTGTATCTCTTGAAGAGAGGCAATGAGCTCTGTGCACAAGGCCCTCTTTCACAATTTAGATGTCATCAAGGAGTCCAAAATGACTTCAATGTGATCCATGAAGAAGGGTTTTATAATTTATACCTCAAGTGCCTCAACAAACTCTTCATGATCCGTGTCTTGATCACCGACTTAACCCTCCTCTAATGGGATCCCTATCCTGGCCTCGTCTCCCTGGGAGGATTCATTTGATTCTTATGACATAGGGAACCGTTACCTTATGCCAGCAGTCGATAACTGCGGGGGAGTGCTGTGATCAGGAAACACTTTGACTCGATCCTTCATCGGACATGAGGTACCCCAAGAGTGAAAAAAGTCCTCCATCTCTGTCAGGTATTTCTCCGCCTCCCCCTGAGATACTGCAAAGCCATCCCTGATAGGGCCTATTCCCAGAAAATCCATCCTGAAATAGTTCAGAAGTTGCCTCATCTCTGACGGGTCGAGGAATTGCTGATTAACATCCCAGATGTCCTAGGCCTCTAGGAAGACAACATTCTATGACATATCAATATAACACAGCCACTTCCCTAGATCCAGATTAGATATTCCACTGAACCCTCTAGGTGGCCTCCCCTTAGGATGCCTCTGCACTTCTGGGACCCACATATCTGTTTCCACTACTGCCTCTCCCTCAACTAGTGTCGGCCCCGCCGCTACGGTATCATCGCCAATGAAAGATGACCCCGATGCCTTTTGACCTCGACCCTGAGGATTGGGAGGAATTCCATCAACAACAAGAATAGTTGGTTTCTTCAACATTCCCCACGGGTAGGCCGCCTCCCATCTCTGGGCATATTCCTTCACTAACCCGATGACAATGGTTGGCAGGGGCTAGTCGGTTCTGTATCTTTTTATATTCCTGTTTGAACACAAGCCACATCTGCCTCATCACACAAGGGTTCTACTCATAGAGCACCCTAGAATAGACCTGTGGGGTCAGTCAGTGCATGAAATGAAATTTATGACGAAATCCGTGTGGGGTGTATGGCCCACAGAAAGGCTCACGATCCACACATTCCAACAAAACACCACCTTAAAAGGCCAAGAGATAGGCACGATGCTCCTCTGTTCCCCATCCATCATCAGTGAATGCCCCCATCGGCAATGGAAACGAGTGAAAATTGAACTCCTCCACATTCTACACTTGGTTTAGAACTGACGGTGTGGTCAGCATGGCAAGAATGCTCCTGGGAGCGTTCAAGATGGATGGGAGAAATTTTGATCCTAGAGGGGAAACGGGGTTTGGTTATTCGTAAACCCCCCTGATATGTGTCATTATCCACCCATACAAGAGGTGGCATGGACCACATATTCTCTATAACCTCTTTCCCTCACTAATATGCCTCATCATATTATAGAGTGTGGTGAGCATTGAGATCCTAACGTTGACCCACCCTCATGTCACCAACATAGACAACATAATAAATGTTCTTGGCCGCAATCCCATGTTGTGTCCCTCACAGGTTGGATCCAACCACAGATGAGATCTGGATGAACGATGCCATCCCAACTATCAGTTTTTGTTTGGTGATGAGGCTAACTCCCCACTTCTTCCACTGGTTGTCCTCTAAAGGTCACACGTATGAGTTCTTCTTACTCCTACCCCGCTTTGAGAAAGTCTGAGGCCTCACTGAAAACTGTCTATTCTCCGGGAAGCTCAGGAACTGTTTTAACCACCACTTGAAATTGACATCCCTCACTGCCACCTTGTCCTCTCCCAGCACAAACTCCATCAAGGCCATCACCAGCGGAGAAATTTGATCCAGGTCCTCCCACGCACTCATGATGGAGTGGAATTCTTCATACATAGCCCCCAGTATTAGAACCCCAAAGATCTTCTGGATGACCCACTAGCTGATGCTGACTTCCCCTAGTGAAAATGGAATGTGTTGGTCCTCGGTGACCACCTGCTAAACAACTCTGACGTCAGCTCAATTGGCTGATAGATGTGAAACTTGGAGGCACAAGCTGCCTCATATAGGCCCACTCTTCTCACCTCCTCCCTAAACTCCTCAGACGAGTCTCCTACCCAGTAGGCCCAAGACTAATCATATGTGAAGATTCCATCCTGGCATAGGTCCAAATCTTCAGACCACCACTTCTCCGCGTTCTCCATAGATGCCTTCAATATCGTCTGATGCATGGGGGGAGATATCTCTGGCTGTAACTCCTTCATGTCAAATTTATTCCCGTGGGTGTATAATTAGTCACCAATGATGGGTGTGAAGTCCCCTTGGGTATTACCATCATCTACCTTGAACCATCGGCACATGCATGACGTGATCCTGAACCAGTAATATGGTTTGTCCTGACTCCCTTCTGGGATGAAGACTTCATCCCTCAGCCTGAAGCCATACAAGGGAAACCTATTGCATAACAGCCAATTCCTCTGTCTCTATGATAGAATCTCCACCAAAGAACTATGGTCAATGTGGCTCTTAACTAGCTCTCCAAAACCCAGGTTTTTCGCCATTTAATCTCTTCGGGCATCATCATTACGGACCCTCTGGGTGGCTTATTGACATGTCATGCAGTCTATTAGGTTGGGTTGATTGTTTTGGTTCGATCTCAATAATTTTTCACAGAGTTCGTTCACAGAGCCCTTCCTGGGCCTCTAAACGTGGAGTTGCGATGTGCATAGATGCGATGTCAATGAATCACTATACATCATGAATCTGAAGGCCCGATTGGCAGAGAGCAATCACGGAGTACACAGATCTTCGCGAATCGAGAGAACTACAAGACAAAATCGTAAAGGAGAGAAAGGAAAAAAGAGAATCCATACCCTCTATATATAGGAGACGACCCTCACCGCTTCACAGCATGTCTCTACTGCGGCGAGCTTCGCGGTGCACCTAGCTGACCTTCGCTTTCCCACTAGGAGATCCTCCTTCTGGAGCCCGCATCATGAAATGGCCGAGAAACTTGGGCGATTAAGACTCAAACTTTGAACATTTATTTCTCATCGGCTTCATGTCTGAGAGGGGAATTTGTTGGCGCTAATAATTGGAAGGGAGAAGGGTAATACGAAAGGCTCTGAAGCTACCTCGTGATGACCTTTTGCAGTGCACCATGTCCCTGTGAGCCCACCACGAAGCCCGGAGGCAGGACACTTAGCAAGACAGTTTGCCGTTCACGAGCCCACGGGGAATCCAGGAGGCAGGATGCTCTGAATGACCCTTTGAGATTTTCCAGACATCCATGAAGCCAGGAGGTGGGATTCTCCATGATCATCCTTGACATTCGTGAACTCTCCATGGAGTGGAATCCATATTCGCGTCGAGTGAGCGCTTCTCTACGGTTCCTCTTGCCTATATATACCGGCCTCCCCTAGGACCAAAGGACAGATCATCTAACCATTCCTCTTCCCGGCTATCAAATCATGAAGCAGTTTCTTCTCTATAAACCATGAGCTTCTCAAGATACTTTTGCTCCGTGAAGTGCCTCCCCTTTGCCTTGTTTTCACCCCCTCATTCGAGAGGGATGCCTTTTGTGAAGCCCACGGGCCTTCACGAAGGAAGTAGATCCTCACGAGGAATCTGGTCATCACAGAGTGTTTATGGTTCCCGAAGCACCCCCCATGCACACGTGATTCAAATGCTAAGGCTGAGTCACCATGCCTTGCGAAGAACATTGTTTCACATGACCTTGCGTCACGAGGTACCCATGCTCTTTAGGGATTTTCTTCATGAAGGCCCTTTCGCTATACAAAGAACCACTTTTATGCACCTATGCCCTATGTCTAGTCTAGGACACTTCACTTTGTAAAGCCAGCACCTTCACGAAGCCCTTCCATTGCAAGGAGAACCAGAGCTCTATGAGGCCTCTACTCATAAAACCCTTTGCTCTGCAACTCCCTCTCTCATGTAACGTCCTAGGATCACAAAGAGCAAGTTCAAAGTCCACTGGACACCACTTCCCATTGCGTTGTTGTGCCTCATGATTCATTTCATAGGCATGCTAATGGATATTGTTTCATTGTATAACCATTCTATCATGGACACCCCAATGGTTCGCTCCATGACACCCCATATCCATGGTGTTTCCCATACCTCCTCTTCCCCAAGGTACAAAGGGTACTGGTTATGTATGTACTATGGGTGCACAGTGAACCCACCTCTTCTGAGATACAGGATGTTAAACTACCAAGCACCATCGTCCTCAGCACAAGAGGTTAAATTGTGACTTCCCCCATGCATCCTACACGGGGAAAGGAAAACCACTTTGGTGTAAGCCCCTAGCTTTTCTTGCAGGAGGCAACATACCTACCCCTCGTTTCTTCGGTGCCAAATCCCTATCCCACTGGTCATTGTCTCCATTGGGCCTCCATCCTAGAGTAAGTCCGAACCTATTTGAGCCTCTAACAATGTGCAATCCCATATTTCCTCTTTGTTCCGCTAACCATGTGAATCCCATGTTTCCTCTTTAGATTTAGATCACGTGTAAGCCCCACTTCGCCTATCAAAGACACAACTTCTGCGATGTGATCGTCATGTCCCTACTACCCCTTCTTTCTCACACCAAGCATGACTCATCTAGTCTTAGATTATGCTACGACCCTGAAATCCTCCCTAGGCCACCTTGAGAGTAATCCCCTCCACCATCCCGAACTACGAGGTCTTGGATACTTTCTATGTTATGGTATGTTGGAAGCCGCCATGTGGTTCAAGCCCACCCTCCATTGGTCGCTCCCCCCCTTCATGTTTGTTCACCAACACCTTGGGAATCCTAGAGTGTAAGCACCACCATCATCTCGAACTATAAGTTCTTTGATCCTTGCTATGGTAAGGTATGTAGGAAGCCTCCACAAGGTTCAAGGCCACCATCCATTGGTTGATCTGACCCCATTCACTTCAGTTCACCAACACCATTGGCATTCTAGAGTGTAAGCCCCACCACTATCCCGAACTATGAGGTCGTTGCTCCAAGAAGGTTCCTGCCCACCATCCATTGGTTTCTCCGACCCCCATTACATCGGTTCACAAACACATTGGGCATCCAAGAGTGTAATCGCCACCTCCATCCCGAACATTGAGGACTTTGATCCTTGCTACGACAAGGTAAGTTGGAAGCCTCCACGGGGTTGAAGCCCACCACCATGTTCATTACTACCATCTTCACGTCGGTTCACCAACACATTGGGTTTCCTCGGAGCGTAATCCCAAAATTCCCCCTTCTGAACTATGTGGACATTGAACCTTTCCAAGGTAGGGTACTTACGAAGCCTCCACGAGGTTCAAGACCAACACTCGGATGCTCCGACCACCTTCACGTCGGTTCTCCCCCGTCCTATAAGATGTTAAACAATGGACCCCAATCAGCGGTAATAGATTTTTACCCTGTCAATGGTAAGCCATTTCACACATAACCCATCCAGAACTACGTGGTCTTTGATCTCTGCCATGGCAGGGTACGTAGGAAGCCTCCCGGAGTTTCAATCCCACTAACCACCAGTCATCCCGACCATCATCACGTCAGTTCAATCCCATCCAACAGTATTCTGTTTTCACCCAATCCAATAGTAAGTCATTGATACTCTTATTAAGTGGTAATCCATTACGGCCCCATCCAACAGTAAGCCATTGAAAACCTAAATTAGCAGTATGTTGTTGTCAGATGAACTATGTTGACTATGATTCTATGCCATAGGGATACATTGGTAGCCTCTTCATGGCTCAAGCCCAAAACCATCGTCATCATCAAGACGGTTCCATCCCATTCACCATACACATCACAAAACCTCCCTTCATCCATATTTATTTTTACCTGGGCCGCCACATCTTGGTTGGATCGTGCCACCCCATTATCCATTCCAATTAATAGCATTCCGGAAGCCAACCACACGTTGGCCCCAATATCGGTGTTCCTGCCAGGGGTTTCACCCATCTGATCCACTCCAGTCAATGTTCTAATCATTCTGATCCATCTCTGCAGGATATTAAACATATGTCATTCCCTGTTTTAAACATGTGAAGCCGAGGAAAACCTTAGATACATGCCCATGGAATACAATTCTCCATGTTTTATATGGGATTCCACGGGCTTCCACGCCTTCGAGAAGCCCTATTATAAGTGATAGAAGATAGATGTTCCAGTGTCTCAACACCCAGAAACGCCAGTGATATCCAATGTGACTACTCCCTAGAATAAAGGTTTCTACCCTAACTGGACCCCATGGAGTGTCCTGACAGAAGCAGTTTAATTAACCAGCATCCATGGAGATATGACACTAGGTAGGGTTTCACGAACAACATCTACAAATCATTAAGGGAGACCCAGACTAGGTGATGAGTTATGAGGAGGAATTAAAGGAAGGAAGAACCGATATCCCATCATCATGTTCCGATTAAGGAGAAAACATCCCTGAAAATGTGATGGATGTCGCCCGCCTTTGGAAAGTGGGAATGCGGGTCAACAGCTACACGTCCTCTATAGATGGATGCGCACGCCCTGGAAAAAGAATCTGAAATATATATGTTGTATAGTTTACATAGGTTTCTTAAAATTATCCTTAATACATTCCATGTATAGCATCAATGAATCAAATCTCTTCAATGGGGTGGTAGAACACACTTCCTCAAATAGTGTTATCGTATTAATGCAAAAAAGGGTTATTTTAAAGATATATGTTATAAATTTTTTAAATAAGTATAAATAGATAATAAATATCTTATATTTAATATATAAACCTAATTTTCATCTCAACGGCTACCATGATAGGTTCTAAGGAAAAAAGGAACAATCATTGTTTTGTGAGGCAGTAGTTCGTTGTACATAGAAACGATATGTTTGTTACAGATAAAACATGTGTGTGTAAACATAGTTATAAAAATGATCACAAAAACAACTTATTATATTTAGGATTCAAGTTTTATTATATAAGAGTATATCAAGAAGATTCTAGGGTTTGGGGAATGGAAATTAAATTAGATATCTTGGGAGAAGACATTGCATCTAAATCGAGTAACTTATTTTGGTTTGTACCAAAAGGTGTAAGAACCCTGATCTTTTTTAGGTATTTTTTTCTTTTTCTAGTCGTTCTTGAGAAAAAGAGGAGTCTATGGAAATTTTTGAAGTACCATCCATGCACTTTAAGAGTACACGTAGTGTACTAGGTTACCTCGGGTAGTTGTGTGCTGGTTGTGTAGTAGTCGGACACACAGCCGTGTGTGGTGACCTGGAGACCGCCTAATGTAGGGACCGGTAAAGGCATGTACACGCCGTGTACTTTTTTTCATTAAATGTACTGTGGTCATGTCTAATTGGAAGAAAGCTGTTCTTCTCAATCTAGTTCATCTGAGAGTGCTCGTACGACTGTGATCCTTCTACGAACCCCCGATCGAGCACTTGTTATCTGAATCAGCAGTCGTTGATTGCGTTGGGATAGCCTTAGTAAGCTATTCCCTCTCCTTGAGCTTTGTTTCATGATTCTTCCTCTTTATCATGACATCCTCAGTTGATAGTTTTGCGTTTTTTTAGATCTACGGTGTTCTTGGGTGATTCAAGGCTTGAGGTTCACATATAGCGATCTCCAAACACAGAGGTAGGTGTTTTGTGCCTTTCTATAAAAATACTTTGAGTTATATGTGAAAAATTTACAAAACCCTTGAACATGGTTTTTCATAATTACGGTCTTTGGAATTTTGATTTCCTACTATGCTTGTATGCTTGAGTAGAGGTTGATTTCATATGAATAGGGTTAACTGTTATTCCTTGGAGGTTTTTCCCTGATTTCGTGTTTTGACTGTTTGGTCTAGTTATGCCTTTTAGGATGCTTTTTTCCTATGCCTGATATTGTTGGATGAAGTGTTTTATTTTTATCCAACATGCTGATATGTTGTAGATTGTTATCCAAGTAGTCCCAGGGTTTCAATTTTTCTGTTCTTCATTGTTTCTGCATGTTTCATTACATGGGGCTGCATGAACCTATAGTAGTGGGACCATAGAGGAAATTGACATTGAGAGCTTTCCGAGAGTGTCCGTTATAATTATCATGTTGTTAGGACATAGGGGGGATTGACCTTGAATTCTCCATCAGAGCTTCTGTAGAAAAATTACGAGGCCACATAAGGAATTGATGTTGAGTGCTTCCTTAGAGCGCCTATAGTTATAGCTGAATGACTATATGGGGATTTGAAGGTGAGTGCTTCCTCAAAGAGACTTTGAATCAGACATGATTATATGGGGAATTGATGGTGAGTTATTCCTCATAGTGTCTTGGGAATATCTATCCTTCTTCGGTTGAACGAGAGGGGTTACGCTAAGAGTACTACCCCGAGGGTTACCTACTTTGATTATCAATTGTTTGATATATGGAACTGGTTTCTATGAAATTTTGGATTGTTTATTGCTGAGTACTTTCTTGTTTACTTCTTACTTTAACTTTTTACATTCTATATATTCATTGACTATTAGGCACAGATCTTATGGTGGTTTTACACTAGGATTTAGTCCCACAACCATTTTGGGACATGATTTCGGGCTTAAACAGATTATATTGTTGCAGGTATAGATAAGGGAATGCGCCCTTCTACTTCAGGTATTTAATTATTGTGGAGTTAGAGAGCATGGGACCATGCTATGTATGGCGATGCTGTAGATTTGTTTACTAATTTTCTCTTGAACTTGTATTAGCACTATTTTTCATCAGTGTTATGTGTTTGGCTATTTTCCTAGAAATATGTATCATGCATCATTATATATATGTTATAGCTATTTATTTCTTCATTCTTCCTCTCTTTCCTATTTAATGACATTATCACTACTTCCGCTATTACCATTTGTTTACATTCTCTATGTTACTCTGCCAATAAGGGCATAATTTCCCCATTATCACACCCTAGACCCTCGCTGCTATTCAGCAGCCTTTGGCATTCGGGGAAATGCGCTTGAGGCCATGAGACTAACTAGGTATGGGGAACCTCTATGTTGATTCTGAAATAGGGATGTTACAATGTTGTATCAGAGGGTTTACTTTATTCTTGAATTACAGTTTGGATCCAATAGAAAGGGTTCAGACAGAATATGTACTTGGTAATAAGTTATGCCCAGGAGTAGGTAACCCTTGTACAGGGAAAATTCAATTTACCTCGTGTTGCAATTTTTTCTTGTTTTGTAATTTTACAGTAGATTTTATTTTCACCGTTGGGTGACTCACATGTGTTGTGCTATTATTGTTGATGATATTGAGGTCCTATTTCTATTACAACCTGATGAGATGAGGGTATGTTATCGCATCCATCATATAGGCAACTGTTAGAAATCACATGTCATGCATTCTCGCCATTCCATTTAGGGTGAATTCTCGATTTCATGTTGTTGTGATAGGTTTTGTGCTAGATATGCATGATGTTGTGATAGATGACTTGATAGTATACCTGTTGTTTGAGAGAGTATTAAATTGTGTATGGATTTGTATGAATGAATGACAATATTTGGTTCTTGAAGGGTTATGTGCCCCCATGGATCGGAATTTGGTGGATCATTGAACTGTTATGGTTGTTTATGACATGTATCAGATTCCATGGTTTGATTTTTAGGGATTATGGGCCCTCACAGATCAAAATTTGGAACTTTATTGTTCATTTTTGTGTTTTTCTGGGCTACATAGTATTTTCTGTGGCTTACTGTCTGGAAAACCACGAGAATACACGACATGTAGTTTTGAATACACACCATGTGTTATTCTGTTCAGGAAGAAATTGTTTTTCCTATGTACACACCGTGTACTCTATGTACATGTCATGTAGTGTCTAACCGTGTAGTTGACTATGTGGGCCGCGACACAGGGTTGGGAAAAACATGGGAAAACATGCCGTGTAATGGATGTACACACCGTGGGTTTATACCTTGTGTTCACCCATGTGACTAACGATGCATAGGGATAAAAAAAAATAGGTTACACAAGATGATTTAGTATGGATCATACCATGTAGTGTAATCCTGAAAGATGTCTTTGTAACTAATAACACGGGTTGGTGAAATCCCCTAAGTACATGTCGTGTTCGTCTGGAACATGCTGTGTAGATTCATCCATGTTACCGACCATGTAACTAACAACATAGGTTGGTGATTTTCGTCTAGTACACATCGTTCCTGGCACTAACATGTCATGTAGTCTCGTTATAAGGAGAACCGTGTGGATTAGTCATGTAAGGAAACTCATGCAGAGGAATAAGATTCAAGTACACGTCGTGTAAGTAATATACACACTGTGTATCTATGTTTTGTAAACCATGAAATATTTCTTTATCATATTCCCACTGTATGCTTCTACAATTCAGTCCTTGTTAATCTTGATCTAAGGAGTGAACTAGACCTTGCAGAGTCATGCCACCAAGACATCCTACAATTGTCCGCTGTGCTGGGCAATGATTAGACACCGGACATTGCTGATCATGGACTTCTAGTAGATCCCCCAGTCATTCTAGTCATGGAACCGGCCATTATACCTAACGCAGGTGTTGATGCATAGTTTAGAGAAATAATTATGAGTATGATGTAGACCTTTCAGGGAGCACTGCCTCATACCCCTTTGGTGGCAGAATTAATATGGGGATTTCAGCAGCAGCATCCTCCCACCTTTTCAGGGGATGGAGGACCCTAGGTTGCGGAGTCAGGGCTAGAATAATTTCTGACGATCTTTGAGAATATGGGGAAACCTCTATATAGGAGGGTCAAGCTCACTACGTAAATGTTGGGAGATTTTGCCAAGAGATGGTTGGAAGTGATCTCACATGCGGGACACCAACAGGTTATTTCTTGGAATGAGTTCCAGTGTGCCTTCTATGACTACTTCTACACAGAGACCTTGAAGGCCGATCTAGCCCAAGAGTTTATGAGTCTTGAGTAGGCTATTCTTTCAGTTATGTAGTATTTCTCCTGTTTCACAAAGATGTAGTGCTTGACGCCATTTCTAGAAGGATATGAGTTTTTCACTGCAAGGAATTTCGTGGATGGTCTAAGGAACAACATCATATCTCAGGTGAAAATTATCAAGTTGAATTCGATATCTTCTATCATAAAAAATGCACTGATCATGGAGCGTAATCCGAGGTATTCTGGAGCTGTGAGCCATTGCTGTTTGGCATCCATAGTTATTATTCTGCCAGTTGACAGCATGATGCACCGTAGGGAGACTACACATGGAGATATGAGTAGGCGAGATGCACCTTCAGGTATCCATGTGGAATGATACCAGTGATGGAAGGTTGGGAATATGGGGACACATTGCTGGAGAGACCTAGTGGAGTGAAGATCTTGCCGTATGATGGGCCATCTTTAGCATTTCTGTCAGTTCTTCTCACCAACAGCTGGGGAAATGGGTTCTTTTATGACTCCTAATGTATGAGAAGCACAACCAGTTTCTTATCAACATGGGAACAGGAGATATTGTAGAAATTCAGGTTGAGGTGGAGGTTGCGGTGGTGGTAGTCATTCGCCAGGCTTCTAGCGACATCAGAGTGGATCAGCTCTAGGTGTCCAGGTAGGGTCATAGGGCCACACTGGAGGCCAGACATTTGACGTGGAGTAGACCTAGCAGGAGCAGCATCGTGGACCTTCTACAGTTCGAGGTATGGTTCTAGTTGCCTCTGTTTTATATTCTCCTTTTTTCGATACATGGGAATCCCATAACATTATATTTGTTGATGTTGTAGATAGCCTTGGTCTCTATATCTTTTATTATTATGATGTCTTGACATTAGAAACTCTATTAGGGACAATAACATCTAGTGTACATCAGTGTAAGGAGTTCCTTTTCAAGGTTAGTGGGTGTCACTTGATTTGGGACCTCTATTTATTATAGGTGACATGCTATGATGTCATTATTAGAATGGACTGGTTAGTTCCCTTCCAGGTAGTCGTTGATTTCTATCATTGTAGGGTGAGTATCACATCACCAAAGGGTAGATTTTTTATTGATAAGGGAGAATGGGATGTCCGGGAAAGCAGAGTGTGACCCTTGCATCATCGTTTGTGAGGAGTTACAACCCAGATTGATAGTCTATCTCTGGATGACTAGGGGACTTCAGATATGGTCATTCCTCCAGTGGTGGATCATTTTTGAGATGTCATTACGAATGAATTTTCAGGTTTTCCTTTAGAGTGAGAGGTATACTTTTATATTGATCGTGTACCCGGAGTGGCACCAGTGTCTATTACACCTTATAGGATGGCTACACCAGAGTTACAAGAGCTCAAGAAGTAGTTGGAGGAGTTACAGGAAAAGGGTTTCATCTGTACTTGTACTTCTCCTTGTGGTTCGCCTGTCCTGTATGTTAATAAGGCAGACTGCACCCTTAGGATTTTTGTGGATTATCGAAAGCTGAACAAGTTGACGATCAAGAACCGATATCCCTTGTTGAGGATCGATGATCTCTTTGATCAGCTTCGAGGTGCTCGGTTGTTCTCAATGATTGTATTGAGATCCGGTTACCATCAGTTGCATGTTAAAACATATGATATACCTCGTAAATCTTTCTGGAGAAGGTATGGTCTATAAAAGTATATAGATATTCTGTTTGGTCTGACGAACGCACCTTTACTTTTCATGGAACTGATGAACCTAGTGTTCCATCCATACGTGGATTCCTTCATGGTGGTTTTCATTGATGACATCTTTGTGTACTTTCACACTTGACATGACCATTCCACCCATCTTGAGATTATTCGGAGTACACTGAGAGAGCATCAGTTATATGCTAAGCTCTCAAAATTCCATTTTTGGATGGACAATATTCACTTCATGGGTCATGTTACCTTAGAGACATGTGTATCATTAGACCCATAGACAGTGAGGGCATTAGATTCCTAGGAGAAACCAATGAACGTATTTAAGGTACAAAGTTTTCTAGAGCTAGATGGTTACTACAGAAGTTTCATGCAGTACTTATAAATCTTGGCAGCACCATAGACGGGCCTGACTAAGAAGGGTGAAAAGTTCTCTTGGTCAGATTCTTATGAGTCATCCTTTTAGGAGCTGAAATGGAGACTGAATTCAGCACCGATACTATTATTTACTGAGACGGGAAAGATCTATACTGTGTACTGTGTTTCTTCAAGGATTGGGCTGGGAGTTGTGCTTATGTAGGGAGAAGGAGGTGTTGTTTACGGTTCTCGGCTGTTGAGACCACATGAGAGGAATTACCTAACCCATGTTCTCGAGTTGGCGGCTATTGTTCATGCCTTATGCTATTGGAGATATTATCTATTAGGAGAGAATTTTTTGGATTTCACCGACCACAAGAGTCTCACTTATATCTTCTCCTAGCATGATCTAAATCAAAGACAGCGACTGTGGTTTGAGTAACTTTAGTCTTTCGACATCTAGCTTTCCTATATGCATGGGAATGACAATAGTGCAGCTGATGCGCTGAGCACGAGGACTCAGATACATGCAATTTAGGAGGCCATTAGTGAGTGGAAGCTTATGGCTTTGTTCTCTGAGTTGCATTTCGAGGTGCATGATATATATGGGAAGATGTTTCTTTCTTCTATAGCGATTACCTCTACTCTTCATGATCGAGTGTGAATGAAGTAGCTATCAGATCCTGAAATCCTAGTCCTACGGGAGACTATGTTAGGAGAGAACTCTATTCTGGGATGGATAATAGGCGAGGATGAGATCTTTCACTTCTAGGGGGGCATGTGGGTGCCGACGGACATACATGAGGAGCTGATGTGGGACTTTCATTCCTCATTTTGGGAAGATCAACCTAGTGTCAGCAAGATGTATCGTGATCTAGACCTTCAGTACTTATGGCCAGGTATGAAGAGAGATATTTCTGGTTTCATAATGAGGTGTTCCACATGGTAGAAGGTGAAGGCGAAGCATCAATGACCAGTAGAGCTTTTTCATCAGTTACCCATTCCTGAGTGGAAGTGGATGGATGTCACGAGGGATTTTTTGACAGAGTCTTCGTGGTTGCCTTGAGGAAATGATGTAGTTTGGGTTGTCATTCAAAGACTAACAATGGTTGATCAATTTTTGCCAATCAAGGAGACCTTCACCATCGATGAGATGGTATGGTAGTACATCCATGAGATTGTATGTCTACATGGGGTTCCGTTCTCTATTTATTCAGACATGGATGCACATTTTAATTTTTGTTTCTGGAAAGGGCTTTAGAAGGCTTTGGGTACACATGTGCTTTTGAGTATGGCTTACCATACCCAGAATCATGGTCAATCTGAGCACACAATTCCTGTTCTTGAGGACAAGCTCCTAGCATGAATCTTGGATTTTGGAGGTTTGTGGGAGAAGCACACACCTCTTTTAGAGTTTTCCTATGAAAATATTTTTCAAGAAACTATTTAGATGGCACCTTTTGAGGCTTTGTTTGTTAGGCCATGCCAATCACCCTTATGTTGGAAGGAGGCTGGAAAGGAAGCTAAGATGGGACCTCATCATGTCTAGGAGACGACATAGCAGATATAGTTGATTCACAAGAGGATGAATACTGCACAGTCTCGACCGAAGTCTTATGCTAGTAATCAGAGACGAACTCTAGAGTTCGAGGCTGGGGATCATGTTTTCCAATGTGTCACACTGGGGTTGGGACACAAAAGGATTAGGAGACACAGTATGCTTTCGCCGAGGTACTTTGAACCATTTGAGGTGTTTGAAATTGTAGGGTTGGTTGTCTATCGGTTGCAGTTACCTCATAGGTACTAGGTTATGCACGAAGTCTTCCATGATTATCAGTTTTGACGTTAATTCTCAGATCTGTCTCATGTCTTTCAACTCGAGGAGGTTGAGCATGAAGTGGATGAATATATTGAAGAGTATCCTATCTTGATTATTGATCAATGTACGATGGTTCTCCGTGGCCAGTCTGTTCCTTTGGTACGAGTCCTATGGCTGCACAGGCAAGTGTAGGATGAGACTTTGGAGAGGGAGGCCGATGTACGATCACAGTGGATGGAGCTGTTTAGGGTTGTTCTTCTATACGGCCTTGTGAGGGAAATTTGAGGACAAATTTATTTAAGGGGGGAAGTTTGTAAGAACCTGAATCCTTTTTTCAAGTATGTTTTCCTTTTATGGTTGTTTATGAGAAAAAGAAGAGTTTCTAGAAATTTTTGAAGTATA
Organism: Viscum album; assembly: GCA_963277665.1. NCBI lineage: Eukaryota > Viridiplantae > Streptophyta > Magnoliopsida > Santalales > Viscaceae > Viscum > Viscum album. The sequence goes on along the minus strand of OY728129.1, from coordinate 792,427,501 downwards.
TGCCATAAACATTACAAGTACACACCGTGTACAATGTTACCACGGGTAGCTGTGTGCTACCCGTGTAACGGCCGTACACATGGCCATGTGTTGTGACCTTTAGACCGCCTAATTTTCTTACCGATAAAGGAAAGTACACTCTTTGTACTTCCAAAGTACACGCTGTGTACTTTCTCTTTTTTTATTAAACGGACTGGGGTCACGTATAATAGGAAGAAAAACCTTCCTCTAGACCGAGTTCTTCCGAGAACACTCGTACAGCCTTGATCCTTCCCCAAGCCCCTGATCAAGCACTTGTTCTCTGAATCGATCCTTCTCAATTGCGTTGGGATAACCTCGCTACTCTCTTCCTTCTCCTTGATCTTTGTTTCCTGATTCCTCTTCATTCTCTAGTTATCAGCAGTTAGTCAATTTGGGAGTTTTTTTAGATCTATGGTGTTCTTTGGTGATTCAAGGCTTGAGGTTCACATATAGCGATCTCCCAACACCGAGGTAGGTGGTTTGTGCCTTTTTGATGAATGTCATTGAGTTATATGTGTAAATTTCCCAAAACCCTTGAACATGGGTTTGCGTAATTACGGTCTTCGCCCTATTGATTTCCTTCTATGCTTGTATGCTTGAGTAAAGGGTGATTTAATATGAATAGGGTTAATTTTTATTTAATGGAGGCTTTTCTCTCATTTCTTGTTTTGACAATTTTTTCTAGTAATTCCTTTTTGGTTGTGGTTTGTTTTCCATGCCTAGTATTGTAGGATGGAGTGTATTATTTTTATGTGACTTGATGATATGTTATAGATTGTTAGCCAAGTAGTCCAAGGGTTCACTTTTTTTTGTTCAACGTTTGTTCATGTATCATTACACGGGGTTGCGGGAACATATTGTAGTGGGCCAATAGAGGAAATTGATGTTGATGGCTTTCCCAAAGTGTCCTTTATAATTATCACACTACGAGACCATAGGGGGGATTGATGTTGAGTGCTCCTTCAGAGGGTCTACAGATACGTTATGAGGCCACAAGAGGAATTGAAGTTGAGTTCTTTCTTAGAGTACATGTAGTTACCACTAAATTAATATAGGGGGAATTGATAACGTGTGCTTCCGAAGAGAGTCGTTGAATCACACATGCCTATAGGGGGAATTGACGGTGAGTGCTTTATCAGAGAGTCTTGGTAATATCACTCATTTATGGGTTGAACTAGAGGGGTTAGGCTGAGAGTACTACCTAGAGGGTTACCTACTTTTATTAGCTGTTTTATGATAGGTGGAACTGATTGTTTTGAAACTGCGGATTGATTACTAGTGAGTACTTCCTTGTTTACTGCTTCCTTTTACTTGTTACCTTCCATATACTCACTGAATATTAGACCCAAATATAGTGGTGGTTTCCTACTATAATTTAGTCTCACACCATGTTTGGACCATGCTTTAAGGCCCAAAAATATTATATTATTGTAGATATAGATAATGGAAAGCACCCTTATACTTCAGGTACTTGATTACTATGGAGCTGGAGAGAATGGGACCAATATATGGCGTGCGATGCTATGGAGGTGTTTACTATTTTTCTCTTGTACTTGGATTAGTAATATTTTTCAGCATTATGACGTGTTTAGATGTTTCCCTAGGTATATCTATCATGAATTATTATATATATGTTCTAGATATTTATTTCTTTTGTCTTCCGCTGTTTACTTTTTTTATTTCATTATCACCGCTTCCGCTATAACCATTGGTTTACTTCCACTGTGTTACTCTACCAATGAGGGCCTATTTTCACCATTATCACAACCTATGACCTCGCTGCTAGTCGGCAGCCTATGGCATGTTGGGAAATGCCCTTGCGGCCATGTGATCGAATGGGTACGAGGCTCCTCTAGGTGGATTCAGGAACCAGGACGTTAAAAAAGGCTTCCCTATATGTAATTTTAACCAGGATAAGGATTCTAGGATGATGGTAGGGATTTTGAGGATCCATTTGGGTAGATATGTTTTGAACCAAAGGGAATTCAGATGTGTAATGAAGTTGGAGTATAAGAGGCCTTTTTATATTGGAGGAGGAGTGACACTCTTGTAAATATTGGGAAGGGGAATTCAACCCACATTTTTTCCCATTGAAATTTGATCAAATAATGAACACAAGTCATGAATATTTGGATAGGGTAAGAATATATCCATACAAACGCTCTGGGAAATCATTATAGGTCATTTTGGGCACTAAAGTTAAGGTTTAGTCCCATATTAATCTTAATTTAACTATAATCATTGCTATTATTTTTAATCACTTTCACAAATATTTTTTTTTTCAAAAAAATCGGATTTACAATACCATATAAATTAATATGATTCCAAATACAAACTTCATTTTTAAAAATTACAAACATAAAAGTGTTAGAATGTAATTTAAATTCAATCCCATAGATGACACGACATTGTGGCTTTTTTAATGTAAAATCATCCAAACGATTGATACGTTCTTATAGTTAATTTCAAAGTAAAATTGATTAAAATGACCTACATTATATTAATTTTAAAAATATTTTCTAATTAAACCATAAAATTAATATATAACATAATTTGACATTATAAATATAATATACGAAAAAATTGAATTAAATTTCTATATTTTCACTATTTATTAAAATATGAAATGTTTCTGACAAATATTAAAAATTCACCATAACCTAATTATTTTGTTTTAATTTATAATATGATGTTTATTATGGAATAATAAAAAAATTAAAGTGTTAAAATTCTGATTATAAATTTGTTCTTCATTAAAAGGATGTAAAATTTCCTTTATATAAATATAGGGTTTTATATGTAAAATAGGGTTTGTTCTTATCTTATGTATATCAAAATAGATATACATATATGAAAATTATTATATTGAATATAAGATATATTTATTAAATTAAAATCACTCAATAATTTTAGTCATTTTAATTTATTATGGTGAAACAATATAGTGACAAACAAAATAGTTTTCTATAAAAATATTCCCTTTATATTCATTTGGTCTGTATACTCATTTATAATTAATTTTTAATGAATTAATTAGATATGTGATCTATATATTTTCATTAGTCACATTATATTATTCAAAAAATCTAGTTTATATCTTTTCATATTAAAAAATAATAATTTAATAATATGTTATTGTTCGGTAAAACTCCGTCTTATGTGTAATGCAAGCCATAAAAGAAGGCTTAACTTGCGTGTAACACAAGATAACTCAATTTTTCATACATTAAAAATACATAAAATATATCTAATATATTTAAATATTAAATATATTTTAAAATATCAGTGTATTATTTCACACTACACGCTTGGTGTCGCATTTCAATCACGCTATCAAATATAATGTTTTTACTCTTCAATTTTAGGGTGTTACAGAGTATTAATTTTAAAAAATGGGACATACATTCGATTTTTATGGAAGTAATATCCAATTTGAAAAAAAATTACAAAATACATATACTATTAGATATCATTATTTTATGATGAAGCAAGATGAACCCATTTCGGAAATATACCTTAGGTTTAATGAAATAATCAAAATGATGCAAGAATATGGGAGGACAGTTGAGGACAAGGATTAATTCATGAGATTTATAATGTTTCTACAAGATATTTGGAGATGATCCATTGTTTCCAAATGGAATATTGTGATATAGGTAATTTTCTAGTCAATGAGATAATTTGGAAACACATTATGTACAAAGAGGATCTACAACGTGGATACTAGAAAGATAGAGAGGATACATTGTTTCTTTAATGGAATATTGTGATATAAGTAATTTACCTATTAAGGAGATAATTTGATAACACATTATGTATAAATATTAACTATAATTGAACAATGATGATGTGGATGAACCATGTTGGATGTCAGTAACCTTTAGGGATGTTTTTTGAAAACAAAAAGTGAATATCAAACCTAAAAGTTAAAATGACGAGGAATACAAAAATTATAGCGATGAAGAAACATATCATTTAGCTAGAAGCATCAAACTGTTTCATAGGATTAATAATTTCTTCAAGAAATTAAATTATAGAGGAGAATATGAAAAAAAGTAAATTAGAGAAAATAATAGAAAAAGGATTATTCTAGCAATGAATCAATCAGCTATGAGTGTAAAATAAAATTATAGATAAATTTAAAATATCCCAATCCAATTCCTAAAACGGTGTATTAGGATAAATGAAATGTTTTAAAAAGGATATAAAATCCACTTGTACTGCATCTGAGGATATATCAAGTAATTCAAACATGAACAGTGAAGAGAGAAAAGATAAATATAATATGTTTTTCATGAAAAACACATTTATGGTGTTAAATATTTTTTATAAATCTCATATACATATATATATTACTTTTGGTACTACACAAAATGAATAAAATATTTCTATTGATGAATTATATGAATATTGTAACATGGTAGAAGTGGCATTTTAATAATTCAATGATCAATATTAATGTTTAAGGAAGGTACTTTTTTATGTCTCCTAACATTAAAACTAATAATTCTATAGAAAAATATAAAAATGCTTAAATGATAGAATTATATAATAATATAAAATTTATTAATGAGAAACTATAGAATTATCCAAAGATATTTACAAATGGAAGAAAAAAACTATACGAGATGCTTGGTAAACAAAATACCCTTAAATACAATATTGGAAAAGGTTACCAACTTGGATGAGGGAACAAATATAAGAATATATTTGTTAAATGTTCTAGTTCTACTATTTTGTTATAATTTCTTATTCTACTAGACCGAATAATGTGTTTATTTCTGAAATTATAAGGTTTTCTTATACAAATGTAGTAAAACAATTATGTATTCCTAATGAATATAATACAAACATGTCTTGACCAAAAAAAATATGGATAAAAAAATCATTTATATTTTATATATTCCATAATAAACATGTTTGAAATGTTACAATAATAAATTAAGGTAATTGTAATGTGTATTCTCCAGACATATGACTGGGGACTACTCATTCTTCAAAAACCAATTCAAATTGGATGGTGAACATCTCAAATTTGTTGAATTTTCCAAAGTAAATATAAAATGACATGGCCAAATTAGTAACTCTAGTATGTTTTAATTTCAAAATAATTAATTCTAGATGGATTCATATATTTTATACTTATCATTTAAGAATTTTGTGATAAATAGTTTCATGTCACATTCGGAAACAAATCCTAGTATTTTTTAAATTCCAAACATTATTTTGTTTTTACTATAACGGGAAATGATAATGGTAATGTAGAACACTTAAATTTATTATTTGATCATAAAGAGTCTTGTTTAAGTTCCTTTCACAAATAAACATTTATTTGGTATAAGAGACTTGAAAATTCCAAAATACAATCACTATGAAAGATAACTATGAAATGTTTAGTGAAGGATATGCCTAAAATATAATTACCGACAAATAATGATTGTAATCCTAGTACAAAGGGAAATCAACACAAAATCCATTTCAACTCAATAAAATAAGTCCCATAATCTCATACATTAGAGTTTGTTCATATGGAATTCTTTTGACCCTCTAGTGTTTCTAGTTTAGAATAAATATTTTTGTATATAATATACTAAATCATTTTTCATGATACATAATTGGGTATTTTTCATCACTCGTAAACAATAATTTATTTCATATTTTTACTTATATGATATATCTATAAAAAATAATATTATAGGTAAAATAAATACAATATAGTGTTATTATGTTCATGAGTTTTAATATAAAGAGTTTGAATCAGTATACTCACAATATTTCTACAGTTAAAAACTGTTCTTCTCCTAGGACCCCTTTTAATAATGGTGTAGTAGAGAGAAGAAATAGAACCCTTTATGAAATTTCAATGACAAATATAAATGAGTATGATTTACCTATAATATTTTTACATGAAAATGTGAACCTAACATATAATATAATCAATATAATTATAGTTAAACAACTTTTAAAAAATAACTCTAATAAGTTATGGGATGGTAGGAATACAAAAGATTATTAAATTAGATGTATATGTTGTAATGTATTTATACTCAAAATATTGATAATTTTGAAATATTTTCTAAAATAATGATGAAGTAACTTTCCATGGTTAATTTATTACCACTATATCATACATAGTAGTCAATAAAAGAACTGCTATTGTGTAGGAATCTATATGTTACAAGAATGGAAAAATAGATCCACATGAGTCTAGAACCCTATATAAAAACTAGAAGATGATCATTCCAATATGTATATCAATTATAAAAAAAAATTAAAATTTATCAATAAAAATTATTGAAAAATATCCAAGATCTAAGGAACTTCCTGGAACTGACCCTATAGATGAAAAATATGTCTAAAATAATTGTATTTATACAGATTTTAAGAATCAAGAAATACCATCATATATATTTTGATGCATGTGAACCTGATTAATTAACATAGACTAGATATTATCTATGAAATTATGTTTATCATATAGGCTTTTTGTATAGTTTGAACCGAAGAACATCAATGAAGTAATTAATGAAGAATTATGGGTAATGATTTTGACAGAGATAAATTAATTAGAGAGAAAGTGATTGAAAAATAGTTAGAATACCCAATTAAAAACTAAACATTGGAACAAAAAGGGTGTTTATAAATAATGCATATGAGTCAGGAAGAATAGTTACAAATAAAAAATTTCTGGTTTCGCAATGAAATAGTCCGTAAGAAGGTATTAAATATGAGAAAACCATATCTATAATAGCTATATATGATACTATTAGAATTTTTATTTACAATTCAATGTAATTTAATTTCAAATTATATTAAATGTATTTCAAGAGGAAATTATTAAATGGTAATATTTTTCCATATGTTTATGTTGAAAAACACCATATATTAAAAAATCACTACTTTCAAAGTAATGTTTTTTTAATTAATTATATATATATATGGTTTAAAATATGACTGTAGATCCTGAAATGATAGGTTAAGCTCAATTTTTAATTCTAAAGGCATTGTTTAATGGAATATCTAACTCAAAATTATTTATTAAAAGTATTTAAAAAATATGTTTTGGCTTTACAAATATATGATGCTGATATTATTTTAGATATTAAAGAAATTATTTGAGTATAAAATTTTCTAAAATTATTTAATATCAAATTGAAATGAGTTTTATAGGAGAACATAAATCCATTCATTATATTTATAATTTCAAAAATAAAGAATAAATAATTTTAAATTAGTGAAATTACACTAAGAACTTCTAAAAAAATTCATGGACATTTGTAAATGTGGTGATACTCTTGTAAATATTATCTCTAGAATGGATATTTAGGAAACATGGACACTATATGATCAATATACCTATTGAGGTATGATTCAAATAATGATATAATTAGCTGGTATCGGGCCAAATATAATGTTTTGGGTGTGTATATATTCCCATTTTCAAAAACAATTAATAGAGTCACACATATATACTCTCAAATGAATTTTCAAATACCTAAACTGTAATACCAATTCACGATTTCTCAATTCTTGAAGACAATCATTTAATCTAATTAGTTCATTATATAATGAATTTGGAGGTTGTAAGTTATATAAAATTCAAACCTCTCAAATATGCCACTTTTTTTTGGAATTTCTATTGACTAATAGTGTATTATGAAACTAAACTCAGTTGCATTATCCACCACTGAATATATTTACAACCAACATGCAGTTTCTATGAATATATACTCTATAGGTGAAACCAACTTTACTAAACCATGGATATAATTTTTTTACATTTCCCATTAAATTGTGATAAAAATATATAAATATTTCCAAGAATCACGTGTCTCACTATAAAATGTAACATGGATATAAGACATCATTTCTTGAGAGATCATTTACAAAAGGGTAATATAACTCTTTAATTCTTAGGTTCTAAAAATCATCTTTCTTATATATTCATATGTACCTTAAATATTAAGAGTTTTATTAATATCATAGATGAACATATAAGGATAAATTTAAATTTAAATTTTATTATTATATTTATATTAATTCATGATTAGAAATGACCAAAACTTGTAACTATAGATGGTACCTACCCTATGTGATCAATTGTGGGTATCTACCATGGATGATCTACCATCAGTATCTAGCATGGTGATCTTCTATTTCATACTACAATTGCATACTACCATAAAATTATACTGTAACATGATGCCATAAAGTACTACCGTCTATAGTAATACCTTTTATATTTTCAATAATTAATAATTATTATTGGGATTACTTATTTTTATTCACTTTACACTTATTTAATTTAATACTTAAAATCCCTAAATGATAAAATCCACCTAAAATTAGAGTATAAGGATCTATTTCTCTTGTACACTTCATTTGAAGTCATTTACCTAATCTCGTGAATTGTGTCCTTCCATCCTCTTCTTCTATCACACATATTTCCATTGTAAAAATAGATTGAGTCAAATTCCACGATGTGTCATTTGATGAGTCACTACACTCAAAAAATAAGAGACAAATTGATTTGACATACCGTTGAACCAAAGAATCCCTAACATGCATCATAATCATTCATTGAAGACAAATAAATATATGATGTGTGGTTGAAATCAAGAAAATCACTCATGTGGAATGGAACATAGATCAGGGACGGGTTTCATGGATATGGAGGAACAATTTACCATTCAAACCAAGGTTGGTTCATATGTTTTATCGGTTTGGAGATTATGATTTTGGAGAGGAAATGGATGTTACTATGATTTTGATTGGTGATATGAATATTATAATCTTTTCCATGTAGTGGGAGGGGCATTCAAACATTCCACAAAAAGGTATATATGTGAATACCAAGGTTATATCTTTGTTAATTATGAATTTTTTTGACTGAGGATGAAATAATTACTTATTTAACTGGGGATGATTCTATTCAATGGAATAAAATAGTAATGCTTGACACTAAATACAAATATCATTTCATGTTTATATAACACATGTTATTTCTTTTGAATAGGAATTTTAGTATATTGACATATCAAAATATCTTTTTCATAATTTTTATAAAATCTGGAGATAAGATAAATTTATATAGATTTTCTGTAGTTCATAAGATGGAGTAATTTAATCCCTCCATGAGATCAAATTCATTATCTAATCAAAAATTTATATTGGTGATGTTATTTTCTAATAGATTAGGGATTAAAGGTGAAGAAAAAAATACCAAATTGGTTTATTTTTGGAATAATTCAAGTGAATTGAAAACGAATGAGGGTAAAATGGAACCCTATGATGAATAATTGGGTAGTTGAAAATGATAAACTTTATGAGATGGTTTACCTAGTACAAAATCTTATATAAATAGATACACGGTTAACCATATCTTATAGCCAAATGAGGTTGGGGTGTGTTGTTCATATGAATAAGTAAAAGTATAAAAATATAGATATGAAGAAGAAGAATCAATGAATGTTTCAGTTGAAGAAGAACATGAACCTGTTTTCAGTAATATTCCTATGGTATCTTATGGAGAATCTATTCCTATTATCTCTCTTACTATCAGATAGATTTTTCTAATAAATGAAGATGACTATAAAGATACCTATGTGTATCATGATGATCATATTGGAAGATTTTCATCATAAAATCATGAGGATGTATTATTACTCTCAGATAATTATGAGTATGATGCTAATGGAAGTGATGACGACTAGTTGAACCACCCTTATCAAACTATGAATAAGTCCAACAGATGTTCTGGTTATTATTGTAAGGGAATACATCATTATCCATTATATAATCATTATTCTAGATATAGAGATGATCCACCTATTCAGGATTCTTGAAACCTTACTAGTTATATTTCCTCGAAGATAAATGGTGACAGAGCACAAGTTAAGGTGGGAGAAATCCTCAAGACCTGCTAATCTAGGTTTGTAGTATTTTGAGCCATATTATGATAGTTTTTATTTTGGAATCCCACCAGATAATAATAGAACTACCATTTTAGTTTTCTATAGGGGTCTTAATACAACTTTGTTTAAGAGGATTGATGGAGAGGATCATTAGTAACATTTTTCTTATGAGATTCCCACTATTGATACTAGACATAGGGATGCTTTTACTTCTTTCTAGGAGAGGAATCATCCCCTATCATCCCCTCCTCCAACCATTTTTTGGACCAAAACATGATCTATGTTCCTTGAAGTAATGATTCATGTTAGACCATGTGTTGTTTCATCAATATTTTTCATCTTACAAAACTAAGATTAGTGAAGTAAATATGAGTTTGATGGACACATTGGAATTTTATCACATTCAGACAAAATTTAAATTTAAATTGAATTTTCCATAAATTAAACATAAAAGTATAGAAGAAAATATTTAAGCTATTTAAATAAAAATGGAAAAAATCAGTGTGAGTTTTACTGGTAGGGACATACATCTTTTTGGGAGACTGTAGTATTTGTCTACTCCTAGAGAAAAATTTCCACAAGATTCACATCCATATGATCCTACTTTATTATATGATGATCCAAAACATTATATAGTTATGGATGAGCTACATGTTGTGATTAAGTGCATATATTCTTCCCAACATGATGATTTATTATAGATCAATTCTCATAGTGAGAATATTTAAAAGTTAGTTACAAAATTATTGAATGAGGATCGATGTATTAAAGAGAATATTACTAATACAATTAAGTATTATTTTTCAAGGTATTATATAAATAATGACTTAAATTCTCATTTTATTTTAATGGATAATTTCTTGAGAAATCATATTATGATCAATACCTTCTATGATTAAGTGACCCAACTAACGAACCTGAAACCCTACTCAATATATTCATATATGAGATGGATGATTTCTTTATGTTTATTGAGAATTGTGGTTTTGTGATCAATCTGTTTGTAGATTTATTGAAACTATTTGTGTATACCACCAAAGTAGTTGTCATCACACCTCCTTCGATGCCTATGGCTACACCCCATTTTCCACTATATATTCCACTTTTCATACCCAGTTTTTTACAGTTAGTTGTTTTGGAGATACCCCTTTTGAAGCTATGATGTAGTAAGAATAATAGAATATTCTATAGTGTTTTCGTCTAATAAATCATCATCTCTTACACATATCCATTTGTTGGAAAATGGAAGGATGTATTGGATCCTCCTTATAGTCATACTAAATATTTTTCATCAATAAATAGTAGAGTTTTTATAAAGATCTTATTTTTGGCTTGTAATCCATTATTAATGTGATATTAGACATTAATATCATTATGAAAATTATCCTCTTTAATGTATTTCTATATTTATTAACATTTCCTTTTTTTATTAACTTTTTTAATCCCAAATGGTTGATTAATTCAAGGAAATTTCATTGGATTAATTGATTGGAATTTAATAAGTAATGTATGAAATTAATAAATAACTATACATCACATGATTATCTTTTTTATTATATCTATATTATATTCATATGCCATTCATCTATTAAATGTTTCCATTTATATGGTTATAAATTTAAGGATTTGTTGTTATAAAAATGGCTGAGATTGTTGAATTAGAACATGAATTAATTATTTAAATTATCACAAATATTTTATCCCCTAATGAATTAAATGTTTTATGGAAGTTTATTTTTACCTATAAAACTTTTTAAAAATGGGTAAGTGTTGATCTACCAGGTATCCTACCATTAGTTCAACAACATAACAATAGTTTAACACTGATACATCCAGGATATACTATCATGAGGCGATACTGATATGTGTAGCTATCATTATGAAATTATACCATCACATGATACATATTATAGAATGATCTACCATTTAATGAATCTATATCTATTATATTCTATAAAAACTATCTAATAGTGTTATCATCAAATGCTCTTATCTCCAAGAGATGGTACCATCAAGATAATATTCCACCACATTAATACTGTTTCCTATATATGATTCTATTTCTACGGTAGTTCTAAGAATACTATAATATGGATCTACTCCCATGAATTTATAGTAATAGAGAATATACAACCATTAAAGCTCTATCATTCAATTAGGCTACCATTATTGGATAGCTACCACCAGTGAAGAGTTACCACCCCGAGCAAAAATATTTAACGAGATTTAATTTCAAAATCAATTCTGTAAATATATGTATATTATTTTTTTCTTGAGAGAGTAATGTGGATTTATGAATTATTATTTCTAAATAACTCCACAGTTATATTAAAGAAAACATCAGGCCTCCTTGATTTTTCTCTCATTAAGATGTTTCTTGTTTTCCTATGATTATACTATAGAAAATAATAAGATCTAGAGAACTATAAATTCAATTAAATTTCCCTATGAATGAGAAATACGTGAATGTATATTAATTAACACAAAACCATATACCCTCACATTATAGACCCAAAAGGAATAAGTGATACACTCTTTGTGAAAGGAGACAGGACAATTTCAGGATGAAAATAAACAACATTTCCAAACATCCATGACCAACTATTATACTAATATTTCTATGAGTCTTGTTTGGCATCCTTACTAATAAATAATGATGGACTGTAATACATTTCAGGATATTATATTTTGTAACACAAAATAATATCATCACTATTATCTTGTGATTATTTTGTATGCTTTACATTAGATCATTATTTGTATTTTATTAAGTCTATTTGAAAAAAAATCTCATTTTACTAAACTAGAGAGTTCATTACAAACTCTCTATATATTATACTCAATTTTATTCCCATGTAAAATCGTGTCAAAGCTGATGTGTGACATGTATTTTTTTCATCCTACATATAACTATGTAAGAGTTCTTATGCCTAAAAATCCCTGTGAACTATTGTTTATAATCCCTAATCATTGTACTGGATAAAATTAATTTATAATAAAATTCAACATATTGGGTTTTTGGCATGTGGAGAGGTTAATTCTTGGATGGATACTTAACCCCTTGTTTAATATTCTTCTATTTTTTTTAACTATTTTAATTTATTTATTTTTAAATGAATTAAATTTTTATTTTTATTTTATTAAAAAAGGTATTACACTATTAGTTAATAGAAATTATATATATAAATATATAAATATATATATATATATTGACACAAGTATATTATTTATAAAAAAAATATATTTTTAAAGTTATTTTAACAAATATGTGATGTATATTTTGAAAATATTTTAAAAATATAAAATTATATAATCCTACTATTTTTTTAACTAGGCTTTCTTATCAATTTAGGGAATTTATGTTTCAAAATACTTAAAAAAACATTAATGGAAACTGATGTCACTCCCTCTTGAGTTATCTATTGGGATAAAAATTGTGATTATGTGGGAGTGTGTAAAAAGAACTCAATAAGATTCCAATGGTTTTACTTCCTTTGGTTTCTATATATTCCTACTAGCATGCATTCCATAAATATTGATTGGAGTTTGTGAAACACTAAGCTATTAATATTAGAGATATTATATTAGAATACTAGTGGTTTAGAATCTGAAACACAAGATGATAATTACTAGTTTAGTTTATGAAGAAGGATCATGATTACCTAGTTTCAAATAAGAGGGGTCTCAAATGAAAAAGGATATTTTTCTCACCATTAATTGATGGTGGTATCTCTACACACTTATTATGTATGAGAGTGTCTCAAGTTCATGGTTTTGATTGAGTGGTCCTGCATGAATAGATATTTTTAGTCAATGGACCTAGATTCACCATGAATATCTAAGAAAAATTATCCATTTCCCCAACAAGATATTAATTATCCCATTTTCATTTATGTTTGGTTTACTAATGGAAATTTTGAGTTAGGACTTCACCCAATAGAGCATAATTCCCGATTCATTACATCAAGTAGAGTTTTTAGTTTTCCCAAATATGTAGAAAATAAAACCAGAAAATGGTGGATATTAACCTATATGTTTTTATTATTATATTATATTTTGGAATATTATATCCGAGGTTATGGATCTTATTATACATGGTAATTTTAATGCATATGGATAACTACTTCAAATTATGGTTAAATGGGTCACCGATGAGAAGTGGTATATTATTTGTTATCTTGAGGTGATTGTGGTTTTTTCTTTATGTTCTCTTTCATATAATTTCATAATTACCAAAAAAACACAACCTTGTTATTTTCAATAATAGTAGAGATTCTATTTTGGATTTGAAATTTGAATATTTAGGATTTTTTTATGTGAATACTGAATTATTATAATGTACCATTGAATCATGTTGGAATTATTTTATCATATTTCATGATATAATGGTGTTGTAAAATAATCATTATTATTTTATATTAAGTACTATGACATGGATGAACCATTCAAATGTGATAAATATTCGAGATACTCTTACTAGTTTGGAGTGTAATGCTCCCAAAATAGGTGTCCATAGAAATGAACCATTTCAATGTAGATAAAAGTGGTTTATGGTTTTTGATTTCCTCATTAATTTGGAAGAACTTTGGGGGATTAAATGTCAATTGTTTTGGAGTTTTTATAAGAATTATTTTAATAAATCCTACAATTATACTATATTTACACTTTAGGAAAAGAATGAGTTAATATCTCTTGTAATGTAGTGATATATTAGTGTATGACATTTCTAGTGTATAGAGAAATTTTTTTCTTTACCTATATGATTATGTCTCATGAAAACGTATAACTTTGACCATTAGAGGTGGATGAAATATGTGTGAGGAAGAGTTATTTTGTTTCTTGAGTGTTTTCATGTCCTTGAATAATTGATTTTTTTTTATCATTTTATGTACAAAAAGGTTTAAAGGAGGGGAGGATATATACATTAATATTTATGATTCATCAAGACTGAAATCCTTTTTAATTTTTGAAGAATTGTTTCCCTAAAAAGGGTAAAATATTAATTTCACCATAGTAAATGATATGGGGGAATTTTTTACATTTTCATTCTTTTATTAGGTAATAGTTATTCATTCTATTAAATGGGAAGAATGAATGTTTTCTAAGATGGATGACATTGTATATTCATAATTCTATTCAATGGAAGAAGAAAATAAATTTAATACCATATATAAGAATATGTATTATTCTATTTTAGAATAAGTTAATTGATTTTGATTAGTTATTTTATATTAAATATAACTAACACAAAACCCTAAGAGATGATATGAAGATGAATATGTTAAATGTATTTGAGTGTATCCATAAAAAAATTATTTCCTATTAAAGATGGTGTTTTGGAAGTGTGATTAAAACAAAAAATTGATAAAAATGAAGAGGTACCCTATACTGTTGATGAAGAGTATCATGATGGTATATTAGAAGCTAAAGTAGAAAATATTGACTGAAATTTCTTAGTCTATATTAATGAAAAATTATCTAAATAAGAATGAAATCATTATGTATTAGAACCTTTTATTATGATTTATTTTAATTCTAATTTAATTCTTACATTTATATTTGGTTTATATGGATATTTGATTTTGTTATATATTTTTATTTTAGATGATAGAATGTATATAACTATTTATGGTGGAAATAAATAAACAATTCATTAATATGTTACTATTCCATAAGTGAACTAAGTACTAAATAAAATAAACATCTATAGGGTAATGGAGATGATACTAATTAATTTAAAAATGTGATTTCATTTTTAAAAATAAATAATGTATTTATAAATGTATTTATTCAGTCACCAACAATAGTGGAAGATTACTATGGCTTAAAAGAAAATATAAATCACTTTATGGATTATATTTTATTATAATTTTATAAACATGGTGATGAAGTTTATAATTTTAATATATATGTAAATGTAGCCAAAGAATAATAATAAATGTGGTATGAATATTATGTTTATTTTAATGATCTCATTTCACAATGGTTTAAAAAAATATTATGATGAGTTAACATCCGTGTTGAATGGTTAAGATGATGTGATGAAAAATACTATGCCTATTCAGGAATGAATGTTTGAGTCTTTCAGAAATGATATTATATAACAATTGAAATATCAATATAAATTATGAAAGGAATAATTGAGTTTATATATATTCTTCAAGGATATTATATTATTAATTAAATTTTTTTAAATAAAACATATAAATTATAAATTATGATCCCATCTTAGGCATGATAAATGATATAAATTTAGGAAATCAACATGGAACTATCACTCTAGGTAAATTTCAAGATTTTAAGAATAATTTAATCAATGAACCAACACTATTAATAATAAATGAACTAAATAATGGTAGAGGAACTAAATACTGAAAATAATTTCCTAATAATACGATCTATTATAAAGTATATAATGATTCAATATGAAGTCAAAAAAAATCTTAAATAGAATCAAGAGGATCTAAAATTAATGAATAATTTAATAAATTCTTTTGGATAAATTTTTTAAATTAGATTTTCAATATTAAAGGTGACTTCAATCAACAGTCCTTGATAATGACATTCTATAAATATTTTGAAACAATTTTATGCTATATTGAATGAAAGTATTTCAATATCATATAGATAATAAGATGATGTTTTTTGAAAGTACTTGGGATCTTTATTGTTCGAATTTTTAATTCATCTATATGGAAATATTTAATTAAATCCTAAAATTATATAGTTTTTTTGGAAAATGGAATGATACTTTAGTTTATGAATTCCATAATGTTGAAAAAGATGCTATTTATGTTTCTCTTTAACTACATAAAGACACTATTACTATGATGAAAATATGTTTCAGGGAATTATAATTTATTATAAAAAAATTATATTATTTAGAAATTTAATTAATAATATAAAATAGTATTGCTTCTATATTATAATATACATAATAAATAGTTGAAATCCACATGGATGAACTCATATAAACAACTTATAATAGATGTTAATACAAACATGATTTATTATATATGTGAAATTTTTATATATATTACATGAAGGATATATAAATTTATTGGGGATATTTTATAACATAATTATATGGAAAAATATATAAAAATATATCAAGGAGTATGTTTTTTTTAATTATAGAGTTTTGAAAAATCTTGGTATAATATAAATGTTGATAATCATAAAGATAATTCACTAGATAAATATAAAAAATAAAAATACCATTTTTTAAATGGTTTTGGTTCTCAAAAATAGTACCATGATATATCCATAAATGACTGAACCATATAATAGGAAATAACATCAACAAAAACAACACAACCTCAAAAATTTCATCAAAACCATTTATTCATGTTACCTATTGAACTAAATCATGGTTTAAAACGGTTCCAAATTATCACAATATTGGAATATTTAAAATGGTTAAACTATTTATACCTATGATATAATAAATGAAGGAGAATAAATCGTAGTATAAATTGAGAAAAAAGTGGAAAAGGATCTATGTTATTCCTCAGGCTATTGGATCTTCATGTCAACAATATTATTCCTCCTTATTTACAACAAAAACAATTTTCATAGATATTAATTGTTTAGAAAATGATAAAATATATACTCCATAAAATTTGAAACCATATGATTCTAAAAAATAGGATCCCAGGTTCATATGATTAATTTGTCTACCAATTTATGCTTCTATATTTTTTTGTCTATAGAACTCATTTATCTATGAATTTAGTTGATCATAAAGATTAAAATCCAATTTCAATTTCATATTCTATTTGTTATTATTTTCTGATAGTTATTTCAATTAGTTTGAAGTGTAGATGTGTTATTACATATTATATCACCTTATTTTTTATATTATAAAATGTGTGTAATACAAACATAAAATAAAAAGTTAGAAAATTTACTATAATAATTTATTTTAATCTTATTTTTTTACTCACAATTTATTAATCAATAAAATATTAATTTCTAGGTTTATGGGTTTTTATTATAAAATATAGATGAGTTTTTGGATTGTTTTTTTGTAACAACATACTCTCATATTTTATATGTTTTTCTACTACAAAATCCATTATATATTTCACTAATAAATAGACTTTATGTTAATTTCTACAATTTATTAATATTTTTTATTTTTTCTCAATATGAAATTATTATTCTGACATTAACATATTTTGAGTTGATGAATTTTTAATGTACAGAATATTACATTTAGAATATAATTTACAAGGAATTCAATGGATGTTGGAATTAAATACATTTATTCAAGAATAATTCAAGTGTAAAACATTTGGTATCCTATTAAGACGTTAAAATGTATTCGATCTTAGATATATGGAAAATAAAAATATCATTCATATATAGATATTTATCTTACTTCTTGAGGAAGAGTTACAATTTTTCTTACATATCCAATGTTGGAAGTGAATTTAATCACATACATGCATAAAAAAAATTATGTATTCAGTTTAAGGGAATATGTTACATGTAAAATAAAATATCTTTTGTATTGAATAAAAAAACTACTACAATATTTTATTGGAAGAATATATTACATATGATATCTTCATTGAATAAAATCTTCCATATAGAGTAAAAAATCATTTATTAGATATGTTTATAAAGGCTAGATCATTAACATTTTAAAGGAGAATATTTATCAACTTTAAAGTAATTATTCTTCTAATATATTTAATTTAAGAAGAGTTTTATAAAATTTATTTCATGATTTTATTTCAAGAAAGAACGGATCTCTAATGGTTATAAATATACATATTTTAAAAGAGAATATCACATATTTATTTCGAAAAATTAATTTGAAGATATTATATATATTATACCTCAATAGAAATAAAATTCATAAAAGAGACTGATTTCATGAAAAATTATGAGAAAAAATTGTTCTAAGTCAGATATTCAATATTTATTATAAACTCCAAACAAAAAGTAAGAGAAAATTAATTTTGTTGTAGTTTCTGTTTATTCATGATAAAATCTACCTTAGACATGGAATTATCATTGATGATAGACTTTTTAGAGATTGATATAATCTAGAAGATATTTATCATATTTTTGGTTTTGAGAAAATGTTGAACTATATTACACTTCTTTAATATATTGTATATACTTGTAACTAATAAAATATTATTCAATGATTAATATTGATGACTAGTAAAAGACCTGTGATAGAGAGTGTAGTAAAAACTCTTGTTACATGTACATCTAGTGTTAGCTTCTTACACCCAGGTTTGAGATCTCTAGGATAAGTACGTGTACACAAATCATTAAAAAATTATAAAAATAACTTGTTTCCTAATATTTTAATTTTTTCCTTTCATCTACCAAAATTATTAAAAAATACAGATGATTGATTTAACTATTTAAATAAGAAATTTTCTAAAAGGTTAGTTTTTCTAAAAGGTGAAATTTAGGAAATCAATTCATCCACTATTGAATCATGGTACAATTGTTTTAGGATAAAAATTTACCCTTGGGATATATTTTTGCAATATTCTAAGAAAAAATGATTTCATAAAATAATTAATATTTATTAATTATTAAATATTTTATATGAAATAATAATTATTTAATATCTATTAAGAATTTTCCCAGATTAAAATTTTGATATTATAGATACATTTAAAATGGTATTTTTCTCATATGAGTGGTGTAGACTATGTTATCATGTTTCATCTAATGAAATGTGATGTTTTTGGAATTTATTTGAGACACTATATTATTATTAACATTAATGATTAACATAAATTATTATTTTTATTGGTTAATTTATGTTGGTATATCCACGTGGTAGTGTGGTCTCCATATAGAAATGACATGGTAGTTTATAGAAAATGTGTTCCTAGATATATTTCGTTAGTTTACCATGAATTAGTGGGGGATTTATGTGTGTTAAAATTAATGTGAGAGTTATGGGGGATTATGGAATGATTTTATAGTATAACTATTTCTCCCCTAACTCGTTATGTCTTAGAAATAAAATGATGATTCTCTCACATTTCTTCATTTGTGGAAGGAACTTATTAAAGATATGTATATACATCTCTACACAATGAATAGTGTACCATCATATTCATTATTGTTATAGTGAAAATGAATAGAAGACTTTTTGTTGAATTCACCAAGAAATTAATATTAATTAATAAGGTGGGGCCTATCACCTAAACATAACTCCTTTATTAAATTAATCTATTTTATCCTTTTTTCTCTAGATAAAAACACTTAAAATTATATATTTATGAACTAATTAATGTTTAATATTTTTAAAAATATGATAAATTACCAAATATTTGATAGTAAATTTAATATACGTAAATTATTATGAATAAAAAATTATAATTAAAAAGTTGGTAATTTTATTTTTGGATTTCTATTGATAATTATTTTGTAATGATTAATGAAACTATTATTCATTTAAATTTTTTTATATAGAAATTTTTCTAAATGTCGAACATAATAGATATTACGAAGATATAACAATACAATTATTTAATATTAAACAATTAATTTAAAAAATAATTAATTTATAATTATGATTCTATAAAAAATAATATATTAAATTAAAAATTTGATGTAAATAAATTATTTATTTTCACATATGGTATGTATAAAATGTTGAATTTTTTTCTTTAATATTATTATTGTGTTACTCTGATTATTTTAGTATTTTTTGTGTTTTGGATTTATAAATGTTTAAAAAATTAATCAAATAAATATAGTTTTTGATTCTTTTCTCATTATATAGAGAACTATTTTTCATACATAAATAGTATTTTATTCACCATTCATGTTAACTCATAAATTTAAATATTAAATTTAAAGCATGGAATAAATTTGTAGATAAATCCATAATGATTATTAAGGTTAGTATTTTGAGAAAATACATATAGTTACTCTAATTTTTTTTATGATGATGTTTACACTTTTTATTATTATTCAATGATAACATATAATACCTGATAAAATATTTCATTTCAGCATTTACATATCTAAGGTAATTTACCTATGTTGAAAATTAAAATAAATACATCCTTTATTAATGTGTTATTCGACAAAACCTATGACAAAAACTCTATTTTGGGGTCATATAATCCATGATCCACTATTATTTCCATTATTTATAATCTATTTACAATTAATTTTTTTGACCATGGTTTCAAGATGCTATAATTGTGACTTGCTAGAGAATCTTAGTTTTGAGAGTTGTTTAATAATGAAATGGAGGTTTTAAGGCACTATTAGATGATATATAAGAAAGAATGGAAGTAGATGATGATAGATGGAAGGAAGTTCTATCAATGAGGTTAGATTTTGGTTCCAAGGGCTATATTCAAATCAATTCATAAAGGATCATCTAGAGTAAGTGAAAAAATTGGTGTTTAGGGACATGGAAATATGATTCTAGTGTACTGTAGTTTATCAACGTCATGGAATGTAGTTAATCATAAAACACTATGTGTGTGTGTGTATAATTATTATTTTGGTGCACTAATTCATTACACATAACCTGTAATATTAAAAATATTGTCATATGTCTTAGACTCTGTGTAGATAGAGTATCAAAATATGTTGAAAATCAAATACGATGTGAATATGGGTTATAAGATGTGTAGTGTGGATTAGATTTCATCAAAATGTAATCCATATTCACACAAGGTCTATATAGAAAAACCACACATTTTTATACCACTACACATGTCTAGTATTATGGGAACGGTGGTTAATCATGTTTCTTATGTTCATTCCATATAGCCATGTAGTACTCACATGATGTATACCCCTCTTGAAATGATGTGTATACTAGATTCACATGAGTTTTATGATGAAAGTGAATGACCAGCCTACCCAAGTGATACACATGATGTGTAATTTAGGGACACATATTAAACTTATTTATCTATTTTACACTTTTTATCCCCCCTCTTGGATTTTAGTTTTAGGCATAAGATTATTTTACTCTGAGTGATTTTCCTATAAAATGTGATAGTTAATATATCACATTCATAAGGGACCTTAATTATGATAGATTATCGATGTTTATTATCATACCTCCATAAAATTCATATAATGTTACATAAATTTTGGTGAGGGGAATGTGATATATAAATATAATTAAATGAGATTCATGTGATGTATTCATCGACTTGGTTATACATGAACAATCTAGACTATATGAATAGGATATATTTGATTATATACTCTTTTTATCATATGAACATGATGTGTTAAATTAAGAGATCATAAAATATCCAAAATATTGAATTATACAACTAGTGGACATAGGTATTGAGATACGTGTGTTTGATGAGGAACACCCTAGATCCCTTTACAACTTGAGTAAAAAATGATGCATTACAATATGATCAATTTTTAAATAAGTTATAATTGTTAAAATCAAATTTATATAGGAATTAAAAAAAGGCCATTGGGGTCAAACATTATGGTTGGCTGGGTGTGGATTGAGTTTTTGACATATAAGAAGATTCTCTAAAAGTGCTGAAGGTTTATGTAAAACATTTTTTGATGTAAATTCAAAAGTTATTACATGTGATGTAATTAGTGAAGAAATTTCAAATTGATTTCAAAAAGGGTTTTGTAAATATAGGTAAAATGTTTTGATATGGTTTCAAAAATTATTATATATGATATAAAAGGGGACGTTGAAAAATACATATGAGGATTTAATATAGTTTAAATATTTATTTTGTTGTTCCCTAAATTATATTTAAATTTTATGCATATTTTCTATATCATATGGTATGACATGGGTATGTAATATGTTAGAATATACATTTTAAAAATTGAGGGTTTTATGTCTTCTTTGTATATCATTTATTGTGATTTCTAGATATTATAATATTACAACCTAGGCCAGTCGTAGTTATTAACACACAGATATATATATATATATATATATATCATAAAGTAATATTATTTAATGAATCTAATTTAATTATTCTCATAACTCATTATGATTAATTGTTTTTATGTTAAGTGATAAAATTTTGAATTTTTTAACTTAATTAAATCCTTAATTGTTGAAATGTATGAGAGAATCAAACTGTTCATTTTTTTATACATTTGTGAATGAAAAAACCATTCACTCATTTTGTTTATAATGTAAGATTAAATTCATGGTATTCTTGAGAAGCATCCCTATAGAATAAATAATGGAGATAATATCCAAGATATGTAATGGAAATCCTCCCATTTGTTTTCAACATCGAATCTCTTCAAACACTCTTCTTCCTTATTCCTCTTCCTCGACATATATAAACATATAAGGTTGTGATGTAAGGTTCTAAATAAATGTTAAGTGATCTTATTTAGCTTATATATACACCCTAAAGATAATATCCATTTGATTATTCCAAAGGATCTTCATTAAGAACAATGATTGATGAAGAAGTCTTGGCCATCATTAGGAAAGGAACATATTCTTCATTTACTGTATACTTTCTTTACATTTTTCATTTCATGGTAATCCTAGGATTTCAGTTTATATTTTCCTCTAATATATTGACTAAATTGTACTCTATGATTTAAAATACAAAAAACACTTCTTCAATAATATTATCTAGCATCGATAAAATGTTCTAAACATAATTTTGAAGCATATAAATAAATTCAAAATCCATTTTCAATTTTGATCATCATCATATGATGAATTTATATTCCACTAAATTTGGAGGTTCATCCCACCACACCATTAGTTTAGAAAGTGTTGATGATAAGTCACCATCACAAAATAATCATAAAATACTATATCCATTATAGATTTACTTTATTTCTTTCATGATATAACAAGTTACATATTAACTTTAGATATATTATTTAACCTTCATATATTACATATGAACTCCTTCTATAATCATCTAATTAAAATATCTAAATGTTTCTCGATCTTCTTCCCATGTAATATCATTACATAATCTCATAATATTATGATATTATTAAACATCCAACTTCCATTAAAAAATTAAATTGTCTTATATGGAACATCACTCTCCCATGGTCATTTAAATCTACTCAATGTATAAGATATCTATAAAGATAAACAATTTACCACAAATAAAATTTGTTATCCATGGAATTCTTCTTTATGATAAAAATATGTCAATCAACCTTTAAAAAATTTAATTTCCCTTTCTATATATTATATAATACACCAAACCACCTATAATTATACATCATACTATGAAAATTATCCCTCACAATTTTATACTGAACAGACTATAGAAAAATACTAACCATACATAGCCTAATTTCTATAGTTCATTGTTAAAAACATTTCATATAGTGTTCTCTTTTCTAACATTTTTAATCATTGCAAACAAATATCATGATAATTGAAAATCATCAATATTTTAATAAAAATTCCATGAATGTTTCATTAAAGCCCCATCATATCACCATTTGTATTACCCTTTAAATCAAACTAGCATACTATACATTTAACTGTTGATCAACCATTTATAAAGATTACTTTTTATTCACATAAAAAATTTTCACAAAAACCAAGAACATCATTTTAAAATTCACTAATCCATATTAAAAAACATATTTCATATGGGAATGTTTCTATTATCCATGAGCCCGTCTATTAGAAATCATTTAAATATAATTAATTTTTTAACAATAAATACTCAATATATTGGTTTTATGTAACACCCTTTTAATTTCTCAACATAATACAAATTGGAATCTCTAAACCTAATCGAAAAATGGTGCTATACAAAATAATGGTATATTTTATATTTCAATTTTATAAACACAAATAAAAAAATTATTTTTACTTTCAAAACACCATGAAGTTTGTGATAGAAAAATACAATATGAATACTATAAAAACATAAATATGCATATATTTTATTATAGTCATTCTATTCCCACGTCAACATTTCTTTTGGAATTTATCTTATATATTAGATAAAAAATAAAAAACTATATTTTGTTTCATATTTTTGAAATGTTATGGAATGTATCATGTCATGTTTTAAATTGGGATTTCTTTCACTATTTCATGTTTTATATGATATTTCATGCGGTTGGTATGTATGATATATAAACACCTCCTAAAAAATATAAATAAAATATCTTCTCAAATAATGTGGATAATATTAATAAAAACCATCACTCAAAAGGGTTTATAGATCATGAAACATTTAATCACAACCTTTGGTGATCAAGGAGACACACTTGAGTCTTGTTAACATTAAATCATGACTCAGGCTGTATATGAATTTTTAGGTTGTTTAAGGGTATTACACAATGTTCCTATTAAAAACCCTTATGGAATAATTATATAAAAACTACATCCATGAGTGCTACCCATCCATGAAATAACCCAACACAATATATTTCAAACCACCCACATCCTCTAGAGAACCTAAATTTTTTATATATATTCATTCATCCAATTTACTGACCTTATGACTAATCAACATTATTGAATATAGAGGTTATTTAAATAGAGAGTAAAAAATATATAGATCAGTATTTATTTATTTATATGAATTATAGATTCATATAATGAAATATTGTAGGAATATTGTTCATAAACACATCATAAAATTGAATGAGGAAATGTTTTAGTAACATATTTTCAAAGTTCTCACTTATAATAGATATAATCACAATATAATTACATATATATTTTTGGGATGGAAATAAAAATTTATAATCTTTGTTTTTAGGTCATTCATTAGAGTTTACTCAAACCAGTTAATAGATTCAATTAAATTCTGTAATACTTATACCAAAAAAATTAATTTCATATAATTTATTTTACACTTTTATAGAGGACCCACAATCAAACTATGAAATGAATAAATTTAAAATTAATTACATGAAATAAATATTTTTAAAATTAAAATAGTTTTATCCCAACATTTTAGTTACACATGATTGAAATGAAATATTTTTAAACAATATTTAGGTACTAATTCATAATTTTATCATATAGTGAACCCGATTAAATTTTATCCATTAAATTGTTAGTTATTTCAAGGGAATAAAGCGTAGTAATAAATGGATTATAAGGGATAGACACTTTATCAATTATTAAGTGAATAAGGAAATATATTTAAGAGATCAAAATCCTTAATATCCATATTCATACAATACCTATTATACATGATTATAATTTTGAGTGTGGTAATGATTTAGGAGATGGTGGAGAAGTTTCTTATTGATGGATAATATAGAATAGTAGGACATTAAAGATAATGTCTCGTAATTTCAAACTATAGTGGAAAGTAGAAATAAGTCCCAAGGAACACATTTTTATATACATCCTTATAATAATAAATTCTCTTAGGTAATGAAAGATTTATCAAAATTGTTTTTGGAATATGTCGTTGAAAAAATTGAACTGATTTTTAATGAGATCACAATTACACCATTGGAGAAAACTACATCACCGAATTCATCACCTCATCCATATAAATTATTTTTACAATTAAATTATCCAAATTTTATTATAAGAAATTAATTTGTTCTTTGAACACAATCAATCCAAATAAGAAATATTTGGTTTTTGTTTACATAGCCTCAACCCATTTACATGGGAACATGATACACATTGGAGTTAGAAAATACCTCATTGTTAGGTACATAATCCTACCCTTCAAGAAAGGTAGAATATATAAGATACTACCCATTTTCTTTTTCATTATGATATAAATTATAATATAGATTCTGTTAGGTCAACAAAAAAATAGGAATAAAATGGAAAGTGTATAATGGTTTATCAACCAATGCTGACACCATTTATTAATCACTCTGCTATTAGACCATGATAAGTGATATTTATGCATCTTAAATTCATTTTACATATTACAATGGTATCCCAAACATTTATCCATTTATATCATATCATAAATACAAATCCCCATTTAATTTATATATACCTACAATATTAGTAATTTCATGAGACATTGGACACAAATTTCCCTAGATTCTTAACTAATGTACGACAATCCTCTATATTTCACATATTCATTGATAAAAAATTATTTCTTATAAGAAATAAATAGTGTTAATGATAAATTTTTATTGGATCCATTGGGTTATTTTTATTTAATTTTATTTTTCTAATGTGATTATTTATTAATATCGTATTATTTTGAGATTCATTGTGTATCTAAAAAAATTATTTTTAAATTGATGTATTTCATATTCATATGCGTAATATTTAATGTTGTTTTACTTTATTAATTTAGTAAATTATAAATATTATTGAATTTTTTTAAAATCATTATAATTTATATTAGAATTGGAGGACTATAATTTAACATATAAATTTCCATCCTATTCAATTTTCATTAAAGTGGATAAATGCAGAAAAAATTTATATATGATTGAATGAATCATAAATTGAAAAAGGAACCTAAAATGAAGGATAAATATAATACATGGATGTTGGATATGATTTAATATTTTTTTACATTCCATTTTAGAATTTATATTGTCATATATTTTGTACATCACACCATTCAGATAAAAAATTAGGAACAATAATTAAATTAATATAATGAGATAGTTCAATTTAAAATAATAGATTTTTTAACTATTGATATAAGATAAATAGTTAATTATGAAAATACATTAATAGTAAAAATAATTCCATGCATGGGAATTAATTATAGTGTATTATAAATTATATTTTTTGATTAATAATTATTTTTTTACTTTATAAACCACAAATTAGGTATGTTTGGGAGGATTTGTAATAAAAATTATTTGTTAAACATATTATTTCTATTATAAGATTTAGTTTGTTCCATTTATAATTACTATTAAATAAATTATGTTTTCATTTATTAAAAACAACATTTTGGTTAATAGAAATAATTTTAAAATTGTAGAAAATCATTGAAATAACTTTAGATAGAATTGTAGATAAAAAACCCTTCCCTTTATTCTCATGACTATAAATGTTTTAAAAATAACTGATCGATAATGGGGATAAATATTCTAGTATTTTCTAAATTTTAGGGTTGAATTAGATATGTTTCCATCAAAAAAATAAAATGAAAAAAATAAATATTAAAGTACACAGTTTTTATATTTACTAGTCTTATATATGTAGTTAAATTAAAATAGATATAAGATTATGTTCAAGAAAATAATTATAAGTATTTTTACCAACAATAAATAGTTATTGGTAAAATTTAGATGAAAATGTTACCAATATTATCATGGTTAATTGATAACTGTGAATTTGAATGGATGATTCTACATAGAATAAAATGTTTTTACTCTAAGTACTAACTTCATTTTTCTATAGAGTATGTTTTATATGATTAATGAATTTTTCATTATTGATAATTGGTTATAACTTTTATTTTAGTGTTAACAAAATTTTATATATGAGGTTATTTAATAAAAATTATCTTTTTATAATATTGATATGAAAATTGACTAAGAATTATAATTTATTTATTGTCCATAAACACTGATCATCCTCTATAATTGAAGCATAAAAAAATAATTGAATATTTAAAAGATTATAATTTCAGATTAGATGATGGAGAGGGCCTCTCCATCATTATATCAATCAAATGAGTCTTTAAAAAGTAATAGATTATATGTGGGTAATAGTGAAAGGAAACATGGAAAAAATAAATAATTACATAATTTTTCTTGATTTGGGATATACATTACATCTAGAGAAAAAAAATATAATCCATCAAGATAGATGAGGGAGAATATATAAAATTAAAAGTGATCTAACGAATCCCATTTCAAAATTTTTTTAGCATACACGTCCAAAAGTGGGAGGAACTATATATATTCAGTTCTTATAACCTCTGTAGAATTACAATCCAACACATAGATTAAATATTCGATGTTTATTATTTTGTTACTAATTATTATTCCTCATAGTTACACTATCATTATTACTAATATCAAAAAATATAGAACCCCAAAATATAACTACATATAAATATTGGTTGAAATTTCCTCTATTACGTAATAATATCTTATCAATGGTCATACAATTGAAGGAGCTCATAATTTATAACTACTATACTTACTCTCATTAAATCATCTTCCAAAACGTAATTCCCTAGGTATGAAACTAACTCCAAAACTCAAAAATATCACACTTTATATTTATTTCATGAACAATATATTCAACTATAATCGAATACATATGATTTAAAACATTATAATATAAAGTGATATTCACCTTAGATTATCCATGTATCAAAATTCCCCAAGACCAGTATAGAATATTCTATGATTTCAAATTTATTGGCACATGTGATGAATATTTACTTCCATTGAAATTCCATAGTTTGTTTACTTCATATTGTTAAATTATTTTGATGAAATAATTATATATATGAAAATATGTTTTCTATGATTGAAACACTAGACTCTTAGGATGATGGATTATAAAATAACTACTATAAATTAGCATTTCATTACAAAATTTCCTTCCATATTACACCCATTGACCCTTTATCTAGATCATATTCATTTCAAATTGTGTTTATTCTATATACATTGGTTTTATTTTTGACAATGCTAGAAATGGTTATAATGAAGACAGCGAACCATTTTTTGTTCCTCAACAAGTGAACGTATAAACTACGATACTCCTAAAACTATCTATATCCCATTAATATCTTCATATATATATATATATATATCCATATAAAAAATTATTTTAATAAACATATATATATACAAATAATCCCTTTTAGATTATAGATTATCCATTTCACTACTTCAAAATATTTCATACATTGATTTAGTGTGAACCTACTAACAAAACCCACTTCATGAGAATTTCCCGAACATATAAAAACCATGATATACATATAAACTCCTTTATCTAATCTATATATAATGGTGTCTATGTACAGAGCCTCATTATCAATTTTTAATTCCATTATAATGGACGTCATGAATTGTTTGAACATTACTGTTGAAAAATTTCATGATCTATAAATCCTAATGTATTATAAATATTTCTCAATGTAGTGAGACTGACAAAACATTACTCTTTGTATCTTCAAGTTAATACATGTCCTAATCCATCCAATCATATTTACCACACGATGATAATTAATAATGATTATTTTTTACAACTCTTTTTTCTGATGTAATATCTATTCAAACAATAAAAAATATAATAAAATATCATAAACATATAAGAAAAGTATTTTAGAGACCCATAACTTCACTTAAATGGACATTAAACTACTTTTTCGGAATACTTAATACATAACAAAAACCAACACTCAAGGATCGTATTAGTTTAGTGTATTTGGAATCTCCGAACAAAATCTTCTAATCATTGTGAAAGATCTTCAGCATCTCCCATAAAAATCCTCCCCTTTTGTTTTCTTACATAAAACCTTTCTTTAAATCCCGGGGAAATGAAAACATATAAAGGGTGAGATCAAATTCTCAGTAAGGGTATTCATGGTGAAAATAAAACAAATCATATACATTTAAACTAAAAAAACATTATCATAACGTTTAAATATAAAAATCTTGAGAAATGACATAAAACATGGCAGTACGTATGGTATAGATCATAAATAAACATTAAACTTGATAAAATATCATGGGAATAAAACATGTAATTGTGGAAAACCATTAAGCACATGATATGATTTCCATAGTAGCGAAGGCATTGCTGCCAAGACCATCATAGTGGACAAAGTCCATTTCTGAATCAAGTTCACTCCTCGTTCAAGTCCTGTAACACTGAACCAGATTAACATACCATTCCAGTCATCTCTATATCATTAGATATAAATCATTACCTAATACATTTGAGGGAGATATAGGTCCCACCCATCTCATAATTAAATCATTCTTACGTGTTCCGCAACATAAACATAAATCATTCATCATAACCCACATAATAAAATGGGGTTCATAAACATAATCCCATCATAACATAATCAATATAAAACAAATTGAAATCATTACATAATAAGATATGTGAAACCATGTAAATCATAGATAAATTATACTTGAAACATACACATATGAAATAATGTCATCTTAGATGGAAAATGGTTTTGATAAAACACTTGAAATGAATTCTTGATGAAAAAATCCTTTCTTCTTCAAAATCATTTTCTTTTCACAAAATGACATGGAATTTTAAAAGAAAAATATTTTTTTGAAAATAATCATAAAATCTTGTAGAGTAAGCTTCATGAAAATGAGCCATTGTGAAACCATAAAAATCTGTTCACGTAGTATAAGTTCAAAATAACATTCTTCTCATAATTTTGTCAAAAAAGTAAAAAAGTTCCCCGTGCGGTAAACAAAAGTAAGATTCCGTTAATAAAATTTGGTAAATTTCAAAAATGGGTAAAAAGGAATTTAAAAATACATGAATTTTTTTTAGAAATCATGGGCTTGGATGAAAACAATAACCCCAGTAAATACTTACGAATAACAATCTCGGATAAGAACGAGATTGGAATAGTTATCCCTTACCTTGGGTCCGATATGCATTGTATGTATCCAAACATACTGTATAATGATTTAAATAATGTCATTGACATATTATAGAATAATATTCATTGTTATGATATCATATATGGTTCACTTATGACTTTATAATACTGGTTATTTTTTAAAATCCATGTTAAAGCAGCGTTTTGTGTAAAATCGTTTCATTTATCATTCGTGTTTCGACATGTTGTTCTTGATATTATTACTTATATACTGATTTACTTAAATCCCTAATGTATAACATGATTTATATATAATATATATTCAGTATATAAATATATTGATTGAAATAAACCGTTCATGGAGACGGTAGGCCGTGCGTATGCATGAACGCTGTTTTCGTTTCCTTATTGAATTAAATGGAATTAAGTAAATGAAACATATATGTACATAAATAAAGTATCATTATTTTATAATATCTTTCATGATTATTTATTATATGTAATTCATAATCATACTTTAATGGTTAATCATTGAAAATGAATCTCATCACGTTCGTGGAGACGGTAGTCCGTACGTACGCACGAGCGATGATATCATTCCCATTATCGTGGAATTTTATTGAAGTGTTTCTATAATATTTAATAATCACTATCAATTTACAATAATAATATATCGTTATTTATTTACACTATTATACCCATCCATGTAAGGTGGTCGTGGAAAACAGATTACACCACGGCGTGGAGATGGTATTCTGTACGTACAAACGCGTGGTGATTTCATTTTCTATAGGTTGGATAGAAGATGAAATTGGGTTGTTTCATATTTATAATAATATATCAGTATATTATTGATACTGATGTTATTAATTTATTATGAAAAAAAATAAATAAGAATATGTAGAAGAAGAAATAAATTGGAAAGAATCAGTAAAGGATATTACATCTTCTTTGACGCGCCTCTTCTTAACCTCCTCTTAAGGCACTAGGGTTGTTCTTTTGAGGAGACCATAACCTATATAATGTTTCTAGGGAAGAAGATAATGGAAATGTTCAGGGTTTTTCCAAGCTTCAAGGCTCAAAAGGGTGTGAAGAGAAGAGGGAAGGGGTGCCCTTTTTATAAAGGAGGAGAGGGGCACCTTTGGAAAAACAGAAAACATTATTTTATAATAAAGTCATATTCGGTTTATAATAGCTCCAAATTGATTTATTTTGAAGCTAAAATTTGTATGGGTCGAAATACTCTCAAACAATATTTTTAGACATGTCTAGGTTACTATTTTAACTTTATCATTTAGATTTTACTCTAAGTTAAATAATTTAACTTTTACCGTGTATTCTTGTTTTTCTTACACTATATTATTAATAAACTTACTATAACAAGCCAAATGAACCCCAAGTAGTTCATTATTAATATATATACCCTTATCTAAGTTATTTTTCCAAGCCTTAGATTTATAAGAATAAAATAACAATTAATAATATAATATTTGTTTTAAAAACTATTTTATGTCAATTTGACACAATTCGGTAATTGATTTTTGTGAAAATCATAAAAACATGATTACTTATAAAAACATTAATTGAATCAACAATATCTTGTCATATTAACCTATACAATTAGTGGAATTTATAAAATGTCTAAAATTACATTTATTTGGGTATTTATAACATCAATTTTGTTAATATTTCATTATTAAGGTAATTACTGCATCATCATTGTGTCAAAAATAAATTTAATTATTTAATGTTTAAAAATTATAAATAAAATACCATTATATAGGAAATATTTTTATATTTCTAGTGAACATTTATAGTCGAATTTATCTTATGTATTACCCTATATTAAAAATGTTTTGGTTATTAAACATTGATTTTAACTATTTAAGATCTTCTTTAAATAAAATAATAATAAATGCCCTAATCTAATCCAAGTGAACATAAAAGGAAATATTTTATTCCTAAGGTTGTTTTTGGTCGAATGAAACTTATCCAATACAATTAGGACATGTGTTAGGGAAATAATAATATCATTTTTAACCTTAATTACCCTATTTACTTTTAACAGTGGTAAATAAAATTAAAAACATACTATTCACCAACAAATATTTTTATCTTATTGTACCACATTATACTCCTTGATATTAACCATGTCTCTCGGATTTTTGAAATTCCACTCAGAGAAGCGGTAAAATTATGTTTTATGTATGTTTGCAAAAAGCTCCTAGGAGGTAGGTAAAAGATGGTGAAAAGCTCAATTAAATTTTTATATATCTAAAATTATTATAAAATGACTCCAATGAATTACATTGAACTTATATAGGTATTATGAATGATTTTTTACCTAAAATATATTTAAATAAAATAAATAATTATTTAAATAAAAAGGCAGTTTTTAAATAGTAACCCAGTGTTTTCACTATTCATCAAAAATTGAAATTTTTCATAAAAATACCAAAAATTGACCCTAGGATAATTTCGATATTCTGAATCCAAAATTGAAGTTAATTTTGAATGATAAAATTTATAAAATTTTAAAAAGTGGGTATTAATATTCATAATGGCTAGTTTATAACAATATTATAATATCTCGTTTAGTGAAACATGGTATTGCGTATTACACACGCTATCAAAGAGGGTCTTGATTGCGTTTAACGCAAGCCAAGTCAGGGCTGCGTGGAGAGAAAGCTCCGTTTTCTGTTGCGTATAACATAATCAAAACTTATTTCATTTATACATTAAAAAAATCTATACTTAATGTTCCGTAAAATAATTTCCACAAAACGAACATGAAATTGTGTGTAACACGAGATAAGAATAGTGTTGTGTATACTACAAGTTAATACGGTGTTGTGTATAGTACAAGCTAATCTTGGTGAAGTGTATAATAGAATACATCATAGAAATTAAAAAATAATATATCTCATAAAATCTCGGGGTGTTATATTCTACCCCTCTTAAAATTAATTTTACCCTCGAAATTTGTCAGGGTTATAAATCATTTATTACTTGAAAGTTTCATTCATAGAAACCCACATCGTAAAAAGGAATACTAAATCATCATTTTAAAAAAGGAAAGTTAGAAACCAAATAGATACCCAAAGTAAATCATCACTTGGGTTCCCACATAGGAGTATATAGGTGAAAATATGGATATGGAAGAGAAATATAATTGTCAAGTTATTATGGAGAGTGCTAGAGAACATGGCTATAAAAAAAGACAAAAATTGCAAAGCTGTAAATTTGTGATGATCTAAGGTACAATATGATTTATCAGATATGAGAGTACTATGAAATTTTTTTTGATTTCCAAGATAATTTTCCTAATATTTTTGAACTTTTAAATAATGAGAAATACTTACTGGAATTCAGTGTAATTTCATCGTTGGTCGTTCTATGAACAATTTCCACTTCATCTCTATTTAAATAAATGAAGCTGAATTTTTCATTCAAGAAGTATTAGAAGATCATGAAATAGAATGATAATTCATCCCATGTATTTCTATCAGAAAAAGGATAGCATAAGTTATTAAATATACATAAGTCCATCTATGGTGAGATTAATCATATATAATTCCAACAATGGACATATACTTCATCAATCATACCGCTTAATAAAATAAAACTAGTTCCTACTAACTAGGGACTTCCTGCAGGCCAGTGGTTGGTGATAAAGGCCTGTCACACTTCGGTTGTGAGTTTGATTCCCACAGCCTTGTCCGACGCGACGGGTGGTCACCCGTCCTGCAGGTTTTCCTTTATCTAAAACTAGATTATTATAAAATCCCATCAATAATATCGAAAAAATGTTCTATCCATAAACAATAGTAACTTCTGTCAAACATAATCCATTCCTATCTTTAGGATTATCTAAAATACTTCTGTCCAATCTTAAAGTATAAAGAGAACAATTACTAGAAATTTCATCAAACAAGAATGCGAATACCACCATTTATCCCCCATATATCATAGAATATTTCTTGTTTGTCACATTCCAAACATGAGAATACCGTAATCATATATTCTCCTGAAAAATGAATTCTCATTGAACCTTAGTGAAAACATGAACTCTATAAAAAGTTAACTCTTTCCACATACCAAAATCCAATAATTTCTATATACTCAAACCATGATATCATAAATGAGCTCATTTAATTTTCTCTTTATCCCTTCATTATGCGCATATCATCTTCAGTCCAAAAATATTTCTATCACTTTTTATGGTTACTGGTACCATATAATTATATAAAGCCAACACATAGATATTCCAAAATTCCATGATACCATAAATGAGATTCCATGATACTATTTTGAAATCACATTACATAAGCACTTAATCATTACGCAACATCATTATCATACTCAACATCAGAAATAGAGATCGCATGTGACTTCCCTTTATCCTTTTTCTTTAAGAGGTTTCTCACTTTGATCATCATTAACCCTTGGATTAGGTCATTGATTAGAATAATGCCCCATTTCTTTGAACTTAAATCATTGAAGTGTTGGTGTTTCCTTCTCTATAGTCTTTTTTTATTCACATCATTAGAAAAAAAATTCCATTACTTTGACACACAGTTGATCGATGACCTTCTTATCCACAGTGAAAACATTTTCTATTCCCTTTAAGACAATCTTTACCATGCTTCATTCCCCACATTGAGCATAAAGAAACATTCATATTCTTTTCACCATTATTCTGAGATTTCTCCTTGAACTCCATCTTTCATTTCTTGTCAAAACCATGATATAGATATTATACACCAACTTCCAGTTATACCTTGATAGCACAATGCACAATTTCTTCATAGCTATAGAAGTATCTTATAGATAATTCCCTTTGAAGAGTTGGTTTTAAGCCACTGAAGAATCGATCATCTTTACTTTCAGGTTGGATGATAAAGCCAGATGCATACCTTGAATGTCTTGTAAAATTCACTTCGTATATACCAATAGATTCATCATGATTCTTCTTATGCTCAAGTAACTCTGTTTCCATCTTTTTTCTAATAATAAGAGGGAATTACTTACGGAAAAACAATTTCATGAACTAATCCCATTCCATGGATTCAATTTGATCATGGGGCCTTGTATTCTTAATTAGATTCCACCATTGATCCGCTTCACCTTATAAATGGTAAATACCCAAAATTACTTTTTCATGTTCTGAACAGCGAAGTATGGAAAATATATTTTCAATGGTACTAATCCATTATTCAGCAACATGTGGATCAGAAGACCCACTGAAAGAAGGTGGGCGTTGCTTCATGAAGGACTCAGTAGAATATTGTTCCCTTATCTGCTCATTTAGAAGTCCAGAATGATTCATAGCTTGTGTAAGTATAGAAATAAGATTTTGCACTCCATCTCCCATGACACTGGTTTGTTCAGGAGGACAATCATTGCATTTTCCATTTTATTGATCAACAAGGTTCATTCGGGTTCCAGCCATCATCTAAAACCCAAAAAGAATAGTGTGAGAGGGAAAAATCATGCTAGGGAAAACAACATAATAAAGGTGGAGTACCTTCAATATCTAACATCTTAGGATTAATTCTATGATCGTTACCGTAATTCTAGGACTATAACCTATACATATACTTAACCTTAGGGACATCCCTAGACATACCTTAGAAATATCTCTAGGGATCTCACAAAAGTTTTCGCATCATAGTTTCCAATGTTTAACTAATCCTTTCCTCTGATACCAACTGTAGAGACCCCAAACTTGAAAAACATAGACATTACATTACTTTTTAGGAATACTTAATACATAACAAAAACCAACCCTCGAGGATCGTAATAGTTTAGTGTCTTTGGAAACTCGGAACAAAATCTTCTAATAATTGTGAAATATATTAATCATTTGCCATAAAAATCTACCCCTTTTGTTTTCACACCTAAAACCTTTCTTTAAATACTGGGGAAAAGAAAACATATAAAGGTTGATCTTGAATGCTCATCAAGGGTATGCATGGAAAAAATCAAACAAATCATATACATTTAAACTAAAAAAACATGATCATACCATTTAAACATAAAAATCTTGAGCAATGACATAAAAAATGGCAGTACGTAAGGCATAGATCATAAAAAAACATTAATCATGATAAAATAGCATGGGAATAAAACATGTATTTACGTAAAACCATTATGAACATGATATGATTTCAATAGTAGCCAGGGCATTGCTTCCAAGACCATCTTAGTGGACAAAGTCACTTTCTGAATCGAGATCACTCCTTGTTCCAGTCCTGTAACACTGAACCTTATTAACTTACCATTCTATCCATGTATATCTCATGAGATATAATTCTTTACCCAATGCATTGGAGGGATATAAAGGTCCCCCCCATCTCAAAATGAAACCATTCTTACATCTGCCACAACATAAAAATAAATCATTCATCGTAACCCAATGAATAAAATGGGTTTCATAACATCATCCCATCATAACATAATCCATATAAAACAAATGGATATCATTTCATCATAATAAAAGTGAAACCATTTAAATCATAGAGAAATTATACTTGAAACATACACATATGAAATAATGTCATCTTAGATGGAAAATGGTATTGATAAAACACATGAAATGAATTCTTGAGGAAAATATCCATTCTTGTTCAAAATCATTTTATTTTGACAAAATTAAATGAAATTTTAAAAGAAAATTATTTTGTAGAAAATATTCATAAAATCATGTAGAGTAAGCTTCATGAAAATGAGCCGTTGTGAAACCGTAAAAATCCGTTCACGTTAAAAATACAATTCTTCTCGTACTTTTGTCAAAAAAGTAAAAAAGTTCCCTGTATGGTAAACAAAAGTAAGATTCCTTTCATAACATGTTGTAAATTTAAAAAATTGGTAAAAAGGTCTTTAAAAATTCATGAAAACATTTTTAGAAAACATGGGCATGGATGATAACAATAACCCCAACAAATAATTACGAATAACAATCTCGGATAAGAATGAGATTGGAATAGTTATCCCTTACCTTAGGTCCGATATGCTTCATACATATCTGAAACACATGTATAATGATTTAAATAATGTCATTGACTTGTTACAGAACCATATTCATTGTTATGATATCATCTATGGTTCACTTATTACTTTATATTACCCGTTATTTTGTAAATTCCATGTTAATGCAGCGTTTTGGGTAAAATCGTTTCTTTTATCGTACATGTTTCGACATGTTGTTCTTGATATTATTACTTATATCCTGATTTAATTAATTATATAATTTAAAACATGATTTATATATAATATATATTCACTATATAAATATATGGAATGAAATACACCGTTCATTTAGACGGTAGGCCGTGCGTATGCATGAACACTGTTTTCGTTTCCTTATTGAATTAAATGGAATTAAGTAAATGGAACATATATGTACATAAATACAGTATCATTATTATGTAATATCTTTCATGATTATTTATTATATATACTTTATAATAATTCTTTAATGGTTAATCATTATAAATGAATCTCATCGCATTCGTGGAGACAGTTGTCCGTACGTACGTACGAGCGATGATATCATTACCAAGATCGTGGAATTGTATTGAAGTTTTTGTATAATATTTCAGAATCAATATCACTTTACAATAATCATATATAGTTATTTATTTACACCATTATACCCATCCAAGTAAAGTGGATGTGGAAAACATATTACACCACGGCGTGGAGACGGTATTCCGTAAGTACGCACGCACGGTGATTTCATTTTCCGTAGGATGGATAGAAGATGAAATTGAGTTGTCTAATATTTATAATAACATATCTGTATATTATTGATACTGATGTTATTAATTTATGATGACACAAATAACTAAGAATAATTTGATGAATAAATAAATTGGAAAGAATCGGTAAAGGATATTACATCTTCTTTGACCCACCTCTTCTTAACCTGCTCTTAAGGCACTAGGGTTGGACTTTTGAGGAGACCAGAACCTATATAATGTTTCAATGGAAGATTAGAAGGTAAATGGGGAGGAGTTGGCCGAGATTAAAGCCTAAAAAGGGTGTGAAGAGAAGAGGTAAGGCGTTTCCTTTTTATAAGGGAGGAGAGGGGCACCATTGGAAAAACTTAAAATATTATTTTATAATAAAGTAATATTCGGTTTATAATATCTCCAAATTGATTTATTTAGAATCTAATGTGGTTATGGGTTAAAATAATATCAAAAAATATGTTTAAGAAAAGTTTATTTTACTATTTTAACCCTATCATTTAGATTTAACTCTATGTTAAATAATTTAACTTTTAATTCGTGTTCTTGTTTTCGTACACTATATGGTTAATAAACATACTATAACAAGAAAAACGTGCACCAAGTAGTTAATTATTAATATATATAACCTTGTCTATGTTATTTGGTCTAGCCTTAGATTTTTATCAATATAATAACAATTAAAAATATAATATATTTTTTAAAAATTATTTTAGGTCCATTTTGAGACTATTTGGTAATTGATTTTTGTATAAATCATAACAACAATATTATTTCGAAAACAGTTAATTGAATCAATACTAACCTGTCCTATTAACCTATAAAATATTTTTAATTTAAAAAAAGTCTAAAATTACATTTATTTGGGTATTTATAACATCAATTATGTTAATATTTCATTAATAAGGTAATTACTGCATCATCATTGTGTCATAAATAAATTAAATTATTTAATGTTTAAACATTATAAATAAAATACCATTATGATGGAAATAATTTTAGATTTCTAATAAATATTTATAGTCGAATTTATCTTATTTATTACACTATATTAAATATCTTTTAGTTATTAAACATTAATTTTAACTATTTTAACTCTTCTTTAAACAAAATAATAATAAATTTCCTAATCTAATCCAAGTGGACCTAAAGGGAAATATTTTATTCATAAGGTTGTTTTTGGTCGAATTCCACTTATCCGATAGAATTAGGACATGTTTTAGGGTAATAATATTATGATTTTTATCCTTAATTACCCTATTTACTTTTAACCGTGGTAAATTAAAGAAAAAAGTTACTATTCACCAAAAACTATTTTTATCTTATTGAACAACATTTTACTCATTGATATTAACCATGTCTCTTGGATTTTGGAAATTCCACTCACAGAAGCGATAAAATTATGTTTTATGTAAGTTTGCAAAAAGCTCCTAGAAGGTAGGTAAAAGACGGTAAAAGTTCAATAAAATTTTTATATATCTAAAATTATTATAAAATGACTCAAATGAATCAAATTGTTCATATATAGGTATTATGTATCAATTTTTACCTATAATAAATTTAAATAAAATAAATAATTATTTAAATAAAAAGTCAGTTTTTAAATAGTAACCTAGTGTTTTCACTATTCATCGAAAATAGAAATTTTTCAGCAAAATCCCAAAACTTCACCCTAGGCTAATTTAGATATTCAGAATCCAAAAATGAAGTCCATTTTGAAAAATAAAATTTATAAAATTTTAAAAAGTGGGTATTATAATTCATAACGGCTATTTTATAATAATATTATAATATCTCGTTTAGTGAAACTTGGTATTGCGTACTACACACGCTATCAAAGAATGTATTGATTGCATGTAATGCAAGCCATGTTAGGTCTGAGTGTAGTGAAAGCTCTTTTTGGTAATTCGTATTACACAATCAAAACTTATTTTATTTATACATTAAACAAAATCTATAATTAATGTTGCGTAAAATAATTTCCACAAAATGAACTTGAAATTTTGTGTGACATGAGCCAAGAATAGTGTGGCATATACGGCATGATAATACAGTGTTGTGTATATTACAATCTAATCTTGGTTTAGTGTATAATAGAAGACATAAAAGAAATTAAAAAAATAATATATCTCATAAAATCTTGGGGAGTTACAAGTTTGATGAAATTACTATCCACAAAGAAACTTAATTAACAATAATTTTCAATATTTCACTGAAGAAAATCATACCCTTTACTAAATCATTAAATACCATGTTCCACTATTTAGGTTTATGTTATGACCCATACATACCCGTTATGAACTAATACATTAGACTATTTATTTTTTTCCATAGAAACTTATTAGTTACCCCATCCAAATATCTGAATATTATAATGATATGAAATGATGATTATATTATTTATCAATAATTATGGACATCAATATATGTTGGGTGATGATATAATACCTAATAAATTAAATGATAAGTAATTTTGTCACAAACATTATGAGTATAGGTAATGAGAATATGTATATGAAATCACCACTATTTGAAGAGAGGAATATTATGGCGGAATTTTAGATGTGATGATTTTAGAGGTGATATTATATTTAATTAATTAAATATGATTCATGGATAAATAATGAAAATTCTTATATATATTCATTTTCTTTTTAAAATACTATGATATGGAAATAAATAAGTAATAATGATTTTTTCTAGAAAATGTTTTTACAAACCCATCCTTATATAAAAAATACTCTAACATATAATGACATCACATTGAGGATGAATATATATGGTGTGTATAATTAAAATGGGTGAATATAAATTTCTTTTTTTAATAATAACCTAGTTCAAATAGAAGATCAACAAAAATTAATTATGGAAGAACTATTTCTTTAATAGGAACATCACTTGGATGAGGATGTTGTTGGATAAGTTGAATTGTGATGGGTGAACACTAATTCTAGTATTATAAAAAATTAACCAGTACATAGAAATGATCATCGAGAAGTAATTTTATAGGAACATTTTCTGTAGTATGAATCATTGATAATGATATGAAGATCTAAATGATGCAATTTTTAGGGATTGTTGAATTTATTAAAAAAATTATTTAATATATTGGAGTATTCAGAAACAGAAGTATCTTCTTCCTGATGAAAATATGTTGATGTTGAGATAGATAATGACATTGAAGTTTAGGAATGAATGTTTCTGGTTTCATAGTTAGTGATATTTTTTTTATTGAATGATAATATTGAGTTTTTGATAATTCATAAATTAATATAATTCAATTCCCAATGTAGTTCTGTTAAAGAATGTTTTTGAAATTTTACTGTAACAAAAAATTGATGGGAAGGACAAATATCTGTTTTTAGAAGTATTATAATATTTTAATGATAGTTTAAGAATTAGTTTTCATTTAATTTTATATTTAATATTAAATCATTTTATATTTGAATAAATTTTTTAAGCTTTTATTTTTTAGAACAATGATGCAAACGGGATTTAAAATAGAGGTAGTTATCAAAATTAAATTATATTAGGTGTGTTTGTATGCAAGGGAAACATATGATGATGATTTTTTTGATGGTTTATATTATTTTTAGAGATGTTAGAGGATAAATAATCCTATATTTTGGATTCTCTTCAAGATTAATTTCCAATAATGTGGGTTTGGAAGTATAAACTAAAGAATAAAGAAGAAATTTGTTGACTTAGGTTCGACAATGATGATCATTTATTATGATGTGAATGTACGTAACAATTAGAATTTTTATAGTGGTAACTACTTCTCTAGATGATTTAGAAGGATGAAATGTGAATTAAGAATTTTTTTTGAAGGATGATGGGGAATATTGGATGTATAAAATGAATTATAAGATGTATGGTATGAATAATGGAGTTGTGAATTGGTAAACATAAAAACTAATGTAACACGATAATGATAATTGAGATGTTTATAAGTGGATGAAAAATTTTAAGAAACATGATCTTAATAAAGGGGAAGTGTGTAAATATATTATAGATATTTACTAATACATAAAAATTTCTTTATAAAATCATTTCATTGCATTTGAATTTGTTTACAATATCCAACGGCCTATATCAGAATGATCTAGTGGCTATGAAAGGTAATCATTAGAGGATCAAGAGTTTTGTAAGAATAAATAAAATATATTTTTAGAGTGTTTTCATGTTAATATTAGAATATTTAAAATGATTAATTGATAGAGAAAATAAATAGATATTTAAATGGATAATTTATAATGATTATGTTGATTTGGTCATCAAGAAAAAAAATATCATGATGATTAATCCAAGTTACAATCCTAATTATTAGGATTATATAATGTAGAATGATTTATAATACAATGATTTATTTTGATGACGAAGAATTTGGTAAATGTAAATGTTAGAGAAATTTTTATAGACTATATTTCTATATTTCATGCACGATTCCTTATTAAATATCTAGTTTAATAAGAGTATATATGAGTGTAAGAAAATTATTTTAGATGAGAGCAAGATATAATGACCATTATCTTCTAGAAATTAATTTGATTCATGGAAGAAGTGGGATATTGACTTACATTTTTTGGAAAAATCAGTTGACTCGCTATGGAAATAAAAAACCTACATGTTAATTAAAAAAACTTATATAGTCATAAAAGTGGAATAATGTGGGCTAATAAACCTGTATTT
This sequence comes from Viscum album, assembly GCA_963277665.1. Taxonomy (NCBI): domain Eukaryota; kingdom Viridiplantae; phylum Streptophyta; class Magnoliopsida; order Santalales; family Viscaceae; genus Viscum; species Viscum album. The sequence goes on along the minus strand of OY728129.1, from coordinate 792,383,662 downwards.
TCATTATATTAAATTCCTTAAAGAATAAGATTAGATATACAAGTTTTAAAATAAATCAATGAATGTAAACATTCATATACAATGTGATTATACATATAGTTGAGGGATGATAACACATTGAGATACTTACCAATCCTTGTGTCTGTTGATCTAAATATTTAGAGATGAGGTTGATGTTCAGGGAACTAAATTAGATTATATACTGACAGGTGAAAAGATACCATTGAAGAAGGATATTGTTAAAATTAATGCAATTTCAACATTTCCCAATTAAGAAAATATGATTATTTAGTTAGTTTGGGATGGCTATTGTAAACTAGATGGATTTTAGTAAAAAGAAACTATTTAGAGAGAACCAATTTTTGGGAAAAAAATTGGGTTTCATAAATTATACCTTCCCTATTGTTATTAGCTTTATGATATTAGTGAACAAATTCTGTCTCAGACTCATTACGAACAGAATGAGGACATTTTCATCTATATTTTAGGGAGAAATATAAACATCACATGTAGTATTCCAATTTTTCGTTCTTCATTTCATATTGTGTGTTTGTGTGTCATGATTCATATCATATACAATAATCAAAATCTTTTTATAGTTTCAGAAAATTAAATTGAAAATAAATTAATATAAATTTATTCACCCTATATTAAATACCCTATATGTTTGATTATATGATCCTATTGAGAATCTCAATTGTGATCAGATCCAAAGGCTTTACATTTGATTATATCCATTTACTTTCATTTTATTTTATATATTATATATGAAGTATATATGCAATTATGTTCATGTGTTCAACATCATGGATATTTATTCCATGAAATTGAATAATAAGAAGAATATATATTCTAAAAATATTTTATAGATTCCATTTATGTTGAAAGCGAAAGAGGAAACACTATTATTTTAAGGTAATAAATGTGATAATATTTATATCATATTGTTTTTATAATTATTCAATTAATGAACCATGTTTATGATATAAATGGTAAGATCCTAATAAATCATTATTTTGATGTTTACTCTATAGTGAGAAAATATTTGAAAATTTTTCATGTTGGTGTCCATCAAGGGCCTATAGAATACCAAAATACTATTATTGTTGGGAGATAATTCAATAGAAATTTTATTGATAAGAATTTTTCAAAATCAAAATGATCTCATCAAATATATTAAATCCAAAGAATAATCCTCATTATTAAATAAATAAAAATTACCCCCTATTAAATAATAATTGAAATCAATACGTGATAGGAAATACAAGATAAGAAATCTATAAGATGATAGGATTCAAGAACTTGAACAAATTCAAAAATCTACAATGGGCTTAACGAATAGTCAATTTGAAGCTAATGATAAAATAATAACTGATATTGAAAATTCATTATAATAAAGAAGAGTATGGAATTAATATCAAATTTAGAATATGAAAAAAATTGGAAAAAAGAGTGAGATCAATTGATATTGAGAAACATATAATCAACATGTATTATCTTTAATTTGAGGTAAAAATGAAAATATTGTATGTGGAAAGGTTTTATCATCCCATGTTGTTGAGAGAAGAAGTGATACCATATAAGCTTCTAATAATACTATTTTTTCCCAAAAATATTAATTCTATTGTAAATACAATCTTTAAACCATCATGTAATATATCTACAGAAAAATCATATAAAATCTATCCTTTCTATTAGAAGATGTCCTTACAAAAAAACAAGAACATATCCAAGATTTCAAGAATTTTTCTGAAAGAAAAACAAAAGTTTCTTGGGTATTGATAGTGTTATAAAAGTTTTTAATAATAAGACAATAATTATTGTCATAATATTTCAACCATTGGAATTTAAAAACGGTATATGTTTAGGTAGAGTGGGACTAATGTGTGAGGATATCCTACAATGTTGAGGAAAAGTGTATTGGAAAAAATGAATCAGTTTGCATCAGAAATATTTGAATGTTTTTGTAATTTATATTTAGTTTGGTATATATTTTTTCTATATGATGATGAATATTGATTTATTCTGAACTATAATATACAACATGTTTTAAATGAATTAAGACAAAAAATAATGCCGAAAATGTTAAGTAAATGTAATATTGGGTCTACCATACTGTATAAGAAATAACGTAAAAAAAATAATACCCAATATGGTTGAGATGTATTCTAAACGTAGAAAAATATAATCTTATTATGGATAAAAATGAAACATTTTATATTTTTGAATGGAATGGATGAATATAAATGATGAATGAATAAATATGAAACAACAAATAAAAAAATATGACAATGAAACAAATGGGTTGTTTTAATGGATTATATTGGTGTAAAAGAAGTTGACATTGTTGAGAATTTTTCCCTTAAAAAGGGGATACCTAGGAGTACATGATAATTTTTTTGAAAATTATAATAAAACTAATCCAATTCCATTGTAATGAAAATCCAAATGGGAAACACAATAATAGATGAAAAATAAAATTAATTAAAGAATCAATTTCGAGGTATTTTCTTGGTGATGTGAAAAATACAATTCCATATGATGATAATTCTAAATAAAGGAAGAAGACCTTGCTGGTCAATGAAATTCATGTTTGTAAAATCAAAATATATGCAGCCATTGAATATTATCGTAATGATGTTTTTGAATTTAAAGGATTTTATGGCTTGAGAATAAACTCGAAACCTTGTTTTTTTGACTATAAAAAATCAGAGAAACTGACTTATTAACAAATATAGTGTTTTTTCATTATATATATAATTAATTGTGATACTACTCATATGGGCGATAGAAAGATTTGATGATTTTTTAGAAGGATGATATATCCATTATAAAATTCATTAATTGGTATCATATTGTCTCCCTGAAAAACAAAAATTGATGTCAGAAAAATATACTTAGATAATATATTTATATAATTAAAACCATGAAAATGAGTTGATGGAGTTCATCCTATTAGTGTTGCAGAATTTGTGTAAGCACCCAGATGTCATAATTATCTCATAAAAATCATAAACTCGATATAGTTATTAGTAATATCAGTATTGATACCCTTGAAGAGGAATTATATTATTCTATCACATGTTGGATTATATATGGATGGATTCAATTATTGGATTATTCTATCCTAAATTTATACACTGAAATAGCTTATTTGGACTTTGAACAGTTTGGTTTATTACTTAGTTTAATATTAAAAGTGTGTCACATTCCCCTCTAGCTGATTACACTTTAATCTCAAGGAGGAGAAGATAAATTTATAGTCATGTGTGTCACATAATCTTTTTCTTTACCATTTTTATCTATTATTAATAATGGGGATATAAGAATATATTGGTTTTTTATAAAATATTTATAGTGGTTCATGGGTACTGACAACAACTTAATATGGGTATATTTAATAGATCATTGTATTTTGATAGTTATTAAATTTGTTTCAATAGGAAAGGATATAAATATATTTTGTGTGTCGATGAATGGCCCAAAAAATAAAAAATATGAAATTGTTTTAATAATATTATGAAAAACAAGAAATGAGATGATGGGGTTGATGTTACGATTATTTGATTATAGATATTTAAGAGATCGATTTTAAATTTTATGATTACATTGAATATATAGTAATGAATTAATAAAAAGTTATGTCTCATTGATTAAATCCATATCTTATAAATGTTCTTGTTGAGTTTGAGAAGATGATGAACTAGTTATAATTAAATAAGAATAAATATAGCTAGATAATGCTTGTTAGAATAAATCACTATTTAAAGACTAACATAATATATGATAACATCACTTTGAGGATAATTATTCTTTATGAGTTAAATAAATAAGGGGGAAGACGAATTTTTGGATTCTCAAAAATTATATAGTATATACAGAAAATCACCCAGAAGTAATATTAGAATCACTATTTATAGAAAAAGATCATAACTTATAAGTGGAGATATTTTATGAGTTGTATTAATAATGCAGAAGATAAAATTTGGGATCTATAAAACCAATCTAGTACATATGTACAATCACCTAGAAGTAATTATAGAATTAAAATAAGTTATTGTTATATTTTAGAATGAAGTAATGATCTCGATGTTGTAGTTACAAAAGAAGGCTTGTAGTGCTAAATGGAGAGTTTAATAGGTTCAAGAATTTTATGAAATAATTTGTATCTTCTTATGGATGAATATATATTGAAGTTGAGTGGTGATTAATTTTTAATATATTAATGGAATGGTTCTAGATGTATATGTTGCGATAAAATCGACAAAAAGTACTGATATTGAGGTTAATATAATAAGATAATTAAAATAATTTAGTTTTTAAATATTATAAAAACATTAATGTCCATGTTGTTTGAATATGGATCCATCTAATGAAATAGAAAATTATTAGTTTGGAGAAGTATGTGAATTGAAATATAGTAGCATTAAAATAATCAAGGATTTACTTTTCTGTATAATATTATGTAAGTTCTCTGTTAGAATAAAATTGATAATCCCTTATTTTTAGAATGTTGAAGAAAATAGAGATACAAAATATTGGATGAGGAATAAATAATTTTTTTATAGGTCGGCCTTTTGTTAGAAGCTATAGATATTGATGAAGATATTAAAGCTTCATGTTCTAAAAAATGATTCTGAAAGTAGAAGTATGAAAATGAGGAATAAGAAATTTGTGGAAAAAAGGTTATTGATGACTATCATTTTGGGAGAAGAAAAATTATTTATGTACTAGAATATTGAACGTTGTAATGACTATCATGGATTATGTTGAAGGATAAATGTTAATTTAAATGTTATTGATAATTATTATGGTGAAAATATAAAGTATAAGTTTAAGTATAATAAACATATTCTAGATAACAAATATGTATAGAAGTAGAAGTTCAAGTGGATGAAATATTATCTACATAATGGAGAAGTTTAAAAATGCAATAAGAAAAAAAATAAAATGATCCATTTAATAGATATGCGTATAAGTGGGTTGTAGCTACATACTAAGTTATAATAATTACTTTAGAATATCAAATATATATTAAAGAGGTATGGTGTATGTTCCAATTTCCAATGTTAGAATAATCTATATTATAAATGAGTTAACCAAAGTAATATCCGAAGTAGTGGGACAATAAACTAAAAAAATTTAGAAGATATTAAGGACGATATTAATGTAATTTAAATGTATAATTATTTGAATATTTTTCAGGTATTTTTAAGAGGAGAATAAATTTTTTCAATACAGAGATATCCCTTAAAAAATATAATTATTAAGTCATGAATAAAATTGAAATTAATTTATAATGATGAATGATTTTGAATTTGATGTGACATTCTCAAGATTGAGAAATGGGAAAATTAAAAATATTGTCAAAAACAAAACGACCGCGTTTCAACATTTCATGGAAGTTTCCATACTCAGTTCATAGTATAAATTTTATATATAAAAGTAAAAGATAAATATTTTCTAATGAAATAATGTGATATCGACTTCCATGATTCATAATTTAATTTGATTCTAGGTAGATCTGAGTGATTAGGATGGATGACCAAAGAATTAAATTATGCTAAGGAACATGTGAGATACTTATATAAAACTCCCAAACATCAATATCATTGAGGAAGAAGAATACTTTGAGATAATAGACATTTATTTTATTTATATAAAAATTAATTTATCACAGAAAGTTTAATTTTATGAATTATAAGAATAAAATATAGGGAAACATACATACATCTTAAGAATTTTCATTATAATTAAGAATAATAAAACATTTATATACTTATTGATTATAATGTTGATCATTCTTAATATTAAGGGAATAGGTCGATGTGAATATAAATATAGTATATTATATACTAGTATTCGAAGAACTTCTATTTATAATAAAGATAATACATATTTTTTGTAGTAATATCCTAGAGAAAATAATAAGATATTTTTCGGTATGATTGGGAATACCATTTTAATCCGGTGGGATATTGGTATAAATAACACTCTGGGATATGAATAAATATTGGGAGTTATTTTTCTTGGTTATTGTTTAAGCTTTAACTTTTTATTAACTTTATGATATTTGTGAAACATATATGTATAGGATTTTAAAAGCACACATCAAGGATGTAGTCAATCACATGAGGGGTGGTCCTTATAAAAAAACCATTTGTTATGCTATATTTACATTATACTTTTTTGGAAAAGTTTTTCTGATTCATTATACACTAGAGATCGATTCATCCAAAAACCTATTGTGGTTTGAATAATTATACTGAACACAATTTAGAAAAAATAATCCCCACTTATTCACCCACACTTTTAGGGTGACTGAAATATCCTACAGGTCATCATAATTCCCAAGACAAAATTATATATTTAGGCCTAATTTTTAATGTTGTTCTAGTACTATCAATTATATAGTATACATTAACCCTACAGTGAATATTGTTTTTGAAACTATCTAATTTAATTCATTAAAATAATTTCATAACCAGTATTTATTTAAATAAATTTTGACAATAAATATATTTTTTGGTTCCAAAAATAAAATTTATTTAATGTTCTATCTTTTTTAGTGTTATATCCTCCACTTGTAATATATTTTTTATATAGAAATAATTTATCACTTCACTGAATAATCACACCAAATATAATAATTACCTATGAAATTTATAATTTTCCAAGAACATTGGATCCATACAATCCATTATAATAAAATAATATATGTTATATTTAAAGCATTACTTCCCATCTTATCCCACAATATATCCTCAATAAAAGTTGATGATAAAATTCTCCTTTTGTAAAACAAATTCATGATTCACTAGTCTTCAAACATTCTAGTCGATCCAAATTCTTAGTACCTAAGCAATTATTTCATTTCCTATTCTTCATTTACATTATTATAACATTTCAATTTCAATAATCATTGAACTATGTGAGATTTATATACCTCAATTAAGATTTACATGGAAACTCTTCCTTCAATATTCATTCATAACTACATATTCCATCATGTGTCAACCATTATATAGGTTTCCTCCATTGAGTATGGCATTATAATTTATAATAAAATTCAACTGGTAAATATAATAAATATTAAATCAAAATTATTAATTTTTTTAATGCAAAAAGATACATGTCTCAAATTTATCATTAGTCTATTCCATTACACAAGAATCATGATTAACATGGGTTATGGTTCAAAATAATCTGAAGTGTTGGACATCAACTATATTACCAATTATGGGTTTCGAGGGAATCTTATTCCCCATTGGATTAGATAATCCTTTATTGATATGTTAATTAAAAAAAATTCAAAACCTCTGATGATAAATCGTTTCGAAAAAAATAATAAGTTCACTCAAATAACGATGTCCCTACCATTTATTGTTGTGTTCTTATTTTCAACCACACAATTATTTGGTTGTGTTTTAGGTACACTATTTTTAAAATTTATCCCATAATTATAATTAAAAATTATAAAAATATTTTCTACAATACCTTCCATGATTATTATACATTATCAATGTAATCATTAAACTACCATGTCTTTACATACGATCAATGTTTTGAATATTTATGACTATTTCTTTTGGGAAGAAAAAATATTCTTTTTGGGAACGTTAATTAATCTAATGTTGTATTGTGAGAAACCCAAATAAAAAAATATGATTTTTCCCCATACACTGATACGGACATGGTCAATCTTATGTGATGTCAATGTTATTCCTTACATAAAAAAAGAAACGCATTCCATCTATCAAAGCATACTCTGTTGACATTATCTATACATAACATGATTTATTTTTTGTGTAACATTAATTATTTTGACTAATTATTTTATCTCACTCATGATACCATGATTCTATGTTCAAAATTATTAATCTTGAATAACTCAAAAATCATTGGTCCAATGTATCATACTAGCCAGATAAAATGTTAAATCATCCACTCCTTTTGGACACCATAGTGGGACCCTTTATGATTTTCATCAATACATTTATAAATATTATATAGGACCTAACATAATAGAGATAAACTTTGAGATTTAAATTCTTCCATAATACATGTTTTCTCCCCAACCCTTCTAGCTTCGGCATATACCCATTATTAATATGAACATCATTATCACTATTCTAAATAATATTGAAAGTGTTATCAATAACATAGTGAACCCTAACAAATATTCTGAAAAAATAACATTAAATGCATCCACTCATTTATATGAAATTAAATAATACATAAAAATAAATGATCATTGATTATAATATACAATTTACACACTATAATAAGTTAATTTTATTTTAGTTGTTATTTATATTTAGGATGGCCCAATAAAATTTAAACTACGGGCCTATAAATAATTTTTTAAATTTCCATTCTTCACACACATCCACCATGTAATAACATGAACTACCAATTACCTCGAATCATTTCTCTTTATCCACTACTTTTATTATTACTTTTCCATAGAGATGATCATATTTTTCCTTCAGCACCATATGTTCATTTGGAATCCATATAGAATTTCCTCTATTTAATCACATCATTCAAAATTTTATAAAAAACATCCTTAAATTCTAGGTTAGTTTATATACTAAAAATTATTACAAAAATAACCATCAAACCCAAATACTTTGAAAAAATACCATTAGAAAAATGTCGATAAAAAACTCTCAAATTTCACCTTTATATACTCCAGGCAATTCATGATCATATTAAACTCATTAAAATGATCATCCACCATCTTTAATTCAATAATATTTTTAAAAATAAACTCCAAATTAATTTTTTTCTCCACAATAGTATTATATAATATATATTTATAAGTATAGACATATTCTCAATAATAGTTTTCCTCTACCTGGTATTGATAGGAAAATAATATGCTAAAATCAACCAGATAACCCCAAGTGACATTTATGAAATCCTAAATATGTAATTATAAATATATATATATGTATTAACTCATAATAAATATAGAATAAGTAGATATAATCCCCAATTCCCAAGTTCTCATTCAACTTGAAATTTAATTCATGTAAAAACTAAAATATATAACACTTTGTACCTTTCAATATAAACGGCCCCAATAACAGTACTTATCCAATACATAATGAAGATCATAGTGAGGAAACCATAAGACTCCATCCTCTATTTTTTATCCATAGGTTGATCAATATCACCCATCATATGGGTAGGGAACTCACCCAACTATTTATATGATATTATCTAATGGTATATATCAGATGAGAAGGAATATATATCAGGGGGATAAAATATTTCTTGAAATTGGATATAAAATTCATCTATATTGAATAATATTAATTATATAGCCCTTGGGAAATTCCCAATTAACTATAGAATCTCCTCAAAAATTGTAAATTACATTAGTATAAATTATCCCATTTATACAGTCATCACATGAATGAATTCATCAACCTCCCAATTTTTTATATTATGAAATGATAATAGTAAATGATAGCTCATGTGGATGATCACATAAATAGAAATACCTATAATTTAGTAATACGAAGTATTTTAGTTTTTATCTAAGTAGAACAATATGAAAATATGAGGTATTAGTAATATAATATCCATATATCTTATAAAATGATATACACAAATAAAAATGAATTTTATACATAATGGCATGATTATATAATATATTACAATGTTGAAATAATTATCTCATAGATTATATTATCTTGACAATATATCTCATTCAATCACAATCATTCACTAAAGCCTAATAGAATTTTCTATATTTCTTATTCTATTGTATTTCATGTAATACATTATCAGACCACACACAAAAAGCATTTTTATATTTTAAAAAACACTTTATGGATTATAACAAACAATTTACCTTGTATCACATCTAATGGAATACCTTGTCAATAACATACATAAACTCTTTTTTGATAGGCTCTAAATGTTTTTTAGTAAAGAATTTTATGTCAAAACACAATCCATAATCAATTATTAAAAACATTTAATCCCCACATTCCTTCATATAATTGAAAAATATTAATTCATAAATTTATAAATTCAACCAAAGAGTAGAATCTAAAAAACTATCAGTTTTAGTCTAGATAGAAAGTGATTTGGAATGATATTAATCAAACATATTTAGCACTATATCCTTATCCAATATTAGTATCCTATAAAAGAATAAAATTTCATATGATATAACTTTATGATATATTGAGTAATCACAGGACATAGAGTATGTGTGTACCTCATTAAGACTCATAAATTTTTATTCTTTAATTGTTTAATGACCTGTATGAATAAATCATCAGATGTCATTCAATTTTCTAAATGAGAACAACAGTTTTCCCGCATCAAATTGATAAGAATGTCATGATTCTTATTTAGTTATGTTTATAAAATTCGGTGTCCTATCTCAATATGGGGCCCTAATTCCATACTCTTTATAAATAATGAAAAATCATATCAAGGTTAAGCCTAAACTGATAACCTGATCCACAATATTCCCAAACACCTCTCATTAGATAAGCCTTAAGGATTTCATAATATTAGTATCAATGCATGAAGGATATCATTAGAGGAATCCCTCAAACCTTATGAATTAATTAAAAACAAATATAAAGTAAACACCCATAGTATGCAAATGACATAGTGTGTGACACTCAATGTGGTTTAGTTTTTGGGTCATCTTATGCACACACAAAAATTTATACCTCATGATAATATTCCATATCATGATATAATAATTCAACTCACATTATAATTTACACTTAATCACAACAAGTGATACTCTATTGTGAACATAGAGTATTGATTGATGATTTTAACTCTTTGAGAGGTAAATTATCTTCTAAAATCCCATATATATATATATATACATCAAAAAATGATGGAATGAAAATATAGATATTTCTATTAGTACAAAATGATAAATTTTATATTTTGAAACTCTTTTGTTAATATTGATAACAAAATCCATAAGTACTCATATCATCATATAAAATATGATATAATTCAATTTTTTTATTTTTAATACCCTTTTAGGGGTTGTTAATATCATTTTATCTCTATATAATTCCACATAAATCTATTTTTAAACATCTAAAAAATAATTTCCACTAAAGGCATTAGTTAGTAACACATATGAGATAATTATATCTAAATAATGTTGATGCCTAGGGATAATAATCTTAATTTATATCGCTTTGAACATTATTTTAAAACGTTATATATTTTCAATATTAAATGTTAGTATATTAAAAGTGTCCCAATATTATTTGTTCTCCACACTGAGAGAGGGTGAATTAGAGTGATCTAATTGTATATAATGAAAACCTTATCCTAAATATCTTACCTAATCACCTACTTTGACAAGTGTTCTCAGTCTTCGACCACCCGTTTATATGAACACAATGTAAAATAGGTAAAAACAAAAAAATGAACACATGGATTTGTTTATGTGGTTTACTTCCATGTTTTATGACTAGACACACTGTGTATGGTGGTGTTTATCCAACAAAAACAAAAAAATTTATTACTAAGATGTAACTCATAAAATAGTATATCCATTAACCTATAATACCATCCCCATATAGGCAAAATGAAATCCCAAACTTTTATTTCATCAAGATCTCGTAATAACTTGGAAACCCATTCAATTACCAGATTTTCTTATCCTTATTAATTGTGATCGACAATGTATCTCAAGTACCCATGAGAATAACAAGATCTCATATTTTCCCAGAAATGAAAAAATCTCATAGGCATCCTATAACAATATGATATATATAAATTACATGGTTCTTCCCTAATTATATTAAAATATCATAGAAAATTCTTATCTATTCCTCTTCATTAGTATAAATAATATTATAAAGTAAAATGCAAGTCTCAATAGCTTCTTCTTCTTCTGCACTACACATGAAATATATTTCACACATAATATTGAGTCTACAATTGTTTTCTATAAAATAGATATTAAGGATAATAGTAATGATTTACTCTAAAATGGATAATAACTTGTTAAAATTATTTTATATTTATATAATCAATATATATTATACATATTTTTTCATATAATGAATATGAAAATATTTTAATCTAATCCCTTAAATTATCCTTCAATATCATTCTTAAAATATTATTTAATATTTATCATATAGGATAATTAAATCCACATTCATTATCCTTGTTATTCCCCACATGGTATCCCTAATTATTATAGATTTCTATTCAAAAAATCATAATGTTCATTAACCCATGTATGTATGAAAATAGAAAAAATCCTCATCATAGCATGATGCGCTCTTGTGATTCTCCCTTCATCAGACAGAAAATTCATCACAACATGATTTTCTTTTTCTTAAAACTATATTTTCTCTTACTATTATAACTGTTATTCTTTGATAATGTATTGTGACCTGTTTCTTTTAATCATGTTGTGTAATTATCCGCACAATGTATGACTCATTTTATATTGTATGATAATGTCATGGATTCTCCTATCATAGCCTAAATCAATCTTACAATAACTCCCTTCATTAAGATTCATAGTTTGGATCTCTTATTCATGGTGAATACTCATTATATCTTTTATATTCATCATCAACATTTTTTTTTAAAAGTTATTATTACACTAATCATGATATTCAAATCACTAAATATCATTCATCGTATCCACAATTGAATCTTTATAATACATTTATTAATCCAGATGATAGCCATTACATATGAAATTTGTACTATTTTGTATCATAGAAAGGATTTGGGACTTTTCAAAACATCCAGTGACCTTAACCATTATACAATAAATTTTTAATTTTATGTATTATGTAATGTCTTACCTTTTCACATTGTATCTTTTATATCAAAGGAAACATTATATATTATAAAAAAATCAAACTTAATATAAAATAATGTTACATAACCCTAAGTGATCTAGTCCATTTCAAAATTTCATTCAATTACAATAATTATACATATAATCATGTAATGGTCATAAAATATGATTTATGACATGTAAGGTTTCTTCCATTGATGATTTACAGTTACATGGGAGAGATTCATCTTATAGAAAATAGTATTAATGTAACATATCTTAGTGGAATCCCATGAAATCTGTAATTTCTTCATCATGAGAATATATTTTTTATCTCAGTAACTCCCTACCATGATGAATGACCATGTTTTGTGAAATAATTTATATCTCACTATGGTATGTTCCCTTTATAATTTTTTTTATTTTAGGAAATATGTTACAAATCATATTCTTTTTGAGACTTCCATAAAACAATAACTTTTGATTTAATATACATATACATACATCTATAGAACATATCAAACATTTAAAATTTCATTATTAAATATTTAAATCATAAATAATTATTACAATAATAATTCTAAATCCTTAGGCATCATATAAATACTACTTAGATTATTTCCATTATAATTTCACTACATCAACCAGCATCTAATAATATTCATTATTCATTGAAGAATCATCGTCACCAAAAATAATTTTTTACCATATGATAATTATTTTAATAGATCATAAATCTATCTCCCTCTACTTATTTAATTAGATAAAATATTCATTATGTTTAAAACTGTATTGAACACTTAAAATTTTCCATCTTTGATTGGATATACAAGAATATTTAATAGAAATGACTCAATTTTATAATCCCGATTATAGAAAAACCTTTTTAAAATGAATTAATCATAATAGATTTCTAATATTTATTCTTAATGATGTTTTTCAATATTATTTAACTCAACACATGACTGAATTATTTAATTTTTTACCAAATATTACAGTAGATTTCTATCAGTCTTCTTATCAACATTCTTGGGAACTCAATACTCATTCAATTTTGTTATTATTAAACACATATTTACATCAATATATTTTACATCTTTATTTATAATAAAAATAAAATATAATCCTCATGTTGGTTCAATAGTAACCCCGTTTGGATTTGTTTCTAATAACACATTATAAAAAAATGACAACATCTCCCATTTATTTTTATTCTCCCCTTAATTAAAAATAAATACATAAAATATTTATAGGGGTGTTTTTAACTGAATCGGTGAAATCTATTATCTATTATTCGATTTTATGTCAATGTGAGATTTCACTTATTGTAGAAATAAATACAGTCTAATATGAAAAAATATGTTCCCCTTAAACAAATAAGAATGTTATTTCAACTACAAATATTTTTCAAACAGAATATTAATGTAATAAAAAAAATTATTTATCCAATATATTCTATTAATATTTTTAACATGAATTCCTACAATCATCTCAAAAATATATTAAAAACCATCTTAAATAACTTTCATGTTTGAATTTTAGAAACCTGTCCTTGAAATTAAAATAATATATACAATTTCATATTAGTTATTAAACCAATTTTCCCCTAAGAATAAAAATTTATACTTTTGAAATATGTATTAGAGAATATAAAATCACACCTCATCAATGATATATTTTTAGTAAATTTCAAAAACTATAGACCATAATAAAATTTTGGATTTTATAAGTATATCATGCTTCTCCGTCAAAAATGAAAAAATACATCTTTACTTCATCAAGGAAGATCTACATATAATATGTTAACTTCAAGACATGAAATGGTGAGATCACGTTAGGATATAAAAAATAAATTTTCTAAATTTGACAGATTTCATATAATCTCAGTCCTCCCCTATAAAATAATCACATTCAATTTGATAAAATGATAGTAAAAATAAAACAAAATTGATATGGGAATAAGTTGGTATATCAATTAGTCTTTAATTAGAGGTTCAAGGTTGAGATATTATTATCATTCAAGATTATTTATTCATAATTTTTTTTTTATTTTTTATAAATCTTCATTATTTATCGTCTAAAATCCATAAAACGTTCATCAGGGAAATCATGGTTTCTAGAACTCTTACTCCTTATTCTTTTTATGGGACATTAGTTTTTATATCATAAAAAACATAAATCTCATAGTGATGTACACTTAATTATCCCCAACAAATATTATATAAGGGAAAAAAATAAGACAACCATTAATGACAGGTTCATCATTCTTTCACCTTCCACACTATTTATCTTGAACTCTTGGGGTTATTGACTCCATACAACCTCTCATAAAATTAATCTTATTCATCTGTAATTTCTTAGTTATCATAGTTAGTTTCACTTTTTCATAATTTATCGATATTTATTACAATTTAATTTTGATATTTTCAAATAATCATGTATAATTATAATGAATGGTCATCTTGATAAGGTTTCTATATAGTTTCTTTAGAATAAACTCTACATATATAATATTATTGGTTATTTTGTGGATTGATTATTTATATTTGGAAACATTGAATTTTTCCACACTAAAACTCATAGGTTTGTTTCTAATTTAATTAATGTATTATATTCTTTAATAATAGATGAATATCTTTATTTTTATTATTTGATCATTAATAGACTTCTTTGGTGTTCTTTGTTTGAAATTATTTTATATCATAGGGATATCACTTAATTTTGAAAATACTTATTTTTCAGTCCTTCTCCTTAAATTAAATTATGAATATACCTGATTTATTTTAACTAGCATGCACCTTCACTTGAAACAAATTTATTCAATATTCCATATATATTCTCTATACATTGAAACTAATTATGATATATATAATGTTCCTTATCTTAAATATATTTTTCATTACATTTACCTCTATCACCATTGATATAGGCTCTTTATGACTTCATGATAGTGAATTTTTTTGCCAAAAATAAATTTACATGTGCATAAACATATCACCGAACCAATATTATCAAATAAAAATTATTCATTTCCCCTAAAATGTATTTTACACATGTTTTTTACATTCTATTATTGTGATATTTTATGCCCTAGATGGAATTCCTTGTTGGTTCGGTGTCACTTTCACATTATTTCATCTACCAAAGATGTAGAGGGGCATTATTTAGAAATCATATTTGTATGCATTTTATTGATGTCGATTTGGAACCTGCAATATACATGAAAAAAATAGAAAAACTATAATTATTTATTGTGAATGGTACATTTTCCATTTAACATGTAGTAGTTTTTTCAAAATATGTTCAAAAAATATTATTGGATGATGATAGAGTTAATATTTATAAAATATATTAATTAGGTAAATTTAGAGAAAACCTCCCTATTATTTATTTTTAAGGACTCTCCTAATGTAAAATCTAGATTTTTTAATTTTACATCATGCTTGGAATACTAAAGATTATTAGGGTTCTTCTAACTATCAGTTTTTTTCATACTTTATTAACAATATCATATAAAGTTTTAAACATAATCATTAGAAAATTGATTCCTTTCATAAAATAAATTATTATTATATATTATCTTGTTTTCCGTGAAATCAAATTGTGTAGTCTTGACATCAATGTAGGCCATATTATTTTTTTCCAATGCATGATAATTTTCTTCATTCAATTTCTATAAATTTCTTCATCTTAAAAATTATTGAGCTAGAAATTTTTAAATATGTTGGGCCTTTCTTCAAGATTCATATTCTTGGATATTTTGAATCACGCATATTTATTTATTTTTATAAATATAAAAACTCATTGTTTTATATAATTTAATATTCCTTGACACTCATATTCAATATGTGTAATATTCTCTTAAATAACACTAAAAGAGACACAACATATGTGATTACTTATTTGGGATAATTATTTAGGATTTTAATATAAGAAAAAATTGATTCCAAATGTGAATCTTATGATATATAGTCTTTTTGACTTGTGGTTTGTTTATCAATAGGATAGTTTTGGTAATATGTTTCCAATATTTTAAATATTAAATTCAACCACTAGATCTATAAAATCCATGATATATTGGATAGAGTTTGAAATAGAATTTTTCATCCCCTTTTCATCTTATGGATGTCCCCTTTATTCTTTTCAAAATTTTCATCATTCAATTACTTAGTGTCTTGGAAGAGAATGAATTCTGACAAGCATATGATATATCTACAGTAATACTAAATTACACAATTTTCATTGACAATAATATAATAATAATACATAATATTGTTAAAAACAAAGTAGATGTGGAACTATATATCATATACGAATTCTTGTTACACATGTATCAGTGATCCACACAGAGAGGGGGATCGATATGATCTAATTTTATCTAACCAGGACATGTTCCCTCAATTTATCTCTGCACCTATTTAGTGAAATTATCTATGTCTATCACCAACACTTTTAGTTCATGAAATTATAAAAACAGATACCAATATAACAAGGAACACTAGGATTTGTTAATAATTTTAACAATTACTAGGGAGGTCTACATCCCCAATATATATTATTTTTTATCCAACACACAAACATAAAAGGATTTTTATTATCAATAAGGATCTAGATAATGGTTATAACCCTAAAATTATACTATTGTTATCAACCAAGTGTAATGAAATCCACACATTGTTGTTATTTAGGTTATGATAGAATCTATGACTCCATATTGAATTACTATATTCATCTATCTTTTTATCAAATAATGATTATAAATATAGACCATTTATTTGTTTTATTAATTGATAAGATCTTATTCCTCAAATGTAACAATATAATGGGGTTTATCTAATCATAAAATGGAATAGAAATTTTATATCCAATATTTATGATAATTATATATCTTAGGCTAATCTTAATTGTTACACTTCTTAGACCATAAACATATTCAGTAGTAGAAAACCAGTATCTCACTGTATATATGTTCTTATTATTCATAAATGTAATAAAAAAAATTGTTTCATAGATTTCATTGGATCCCTTATTTTCTTTTATAGAATATATATTTAGGATAAAAGTGTCGGTTCTCTCTCGCTATGATAATAACATAATATCCTTATTTTATATTTATATCCATAATATCTGCTCTTTATTTTTTATCAAAAAATATAAAAACCCTTTATTATCATCCAATTAATTGTCCTTCATTGATGATCTTCATAAATAACTTAAAAACAATTATATATTGTATTTTAATACGTTTGAAGGAAAGTTATTTAATATTAAAAAAATATTTACATTTATTATGGATTTCTCATAAAATAAAATCAATGATCCCAATAATATACATCTTAATGAAGACATGAAGTGTCACTGTTGAGGTATAATGTTTTTCCACCTTGTATCTTAATAAAAAACATAACTTCCTCAACAGGTGACTATCTTCGTTATTATAGAATATATTCTATATATTTAATTGACATAATTATTTTAGAATTTTTTATAATTTGGTTCTATAATTCATAGTGGGATGTTTTTATAATGATATACTATTATTATAATCTCTTATAATGATATCATTTAATCTCATATTAAACTGTGAACCTATCCCACAATCACACACTTCATCGAACACCATAGTGGAAACCCATTATGTCTTCTTAATTATTCATCAACAAAACCAATTAATTGAATCATGACTATAATATTATTCAACATATTTAAATCACAAATGATTATTATAGTATCATCAGAAAGTAATTTTCATGCTCCTCGTATTTTTATAATTAGTGATCATTTTCTAGTAAATATTTTCTCTTATGTATCACAGTTAGGATATAAAACATTTCTAAATTTATAATTAGAAAGGCCCTTATATAGGAAATTATTACTCATTTATCTTATGTTAGGTAATATTTTTCACATATTAGTATGTGTTTCAAAAACAATATGTTACAAAACAAATATTATATTACATAAAATAATGTTATATATCACGTATTTAACTATATTTTTTTTACAAATTTCGTTCATTTAGAAGAATATTATGTATCATCCTATGATGGTATGAAAATATTATATATGTTCCTATGGTTTTACTATTTCTAATTTACTCTACTTTGGTATTTGAATAATTTATGTAACATATTAGATAGGTTACATATCTCAATGGACTACCAATTCTTTGATAAAATCACCATACAATGAATATATTGTGTATCTTAGTGACTTTATTCATTGGTCACATTTTGCAGCTTTATATAATAATAAATATCTCAAAAATATTCATTCATTTTCCTAAATACTTTTTCTATGAAATATTTTACATAACATGAAATTTATTACATTTCCAACAACCCAAAACCCATAATTTCCTTAACTTATCCAAACATCTATAAAACTACTCAAACACTTCATATTAAAGTTAAATAACTTCAAATAATATTTAATCCTTACTATAATAATTTAGAATACGTATTAAACAAAACAATGCTATTTTGAGTATTTCAATGGACCATCCACTACCTCATCAAAAAACCAATCATTCAACATTATCCTTGTATTTTATTCACAATACATCGGTATTCACCGTAAGATAATAAATATGTGTGAACACCCAAATTAGATTTCTCTAAATTTTTATAGAGGAATAATATTCATCGATCTTCAAAATATAAGTAACAATTTATCTTTTCTATATATAAATTGATCTCTAAGAATACATGATGTTGGGGACTCATTTTCTACCTACTGCTTACCAAAATATTTTTGTCATGATTTAAACATGAGTAAACATCAATATTTTGGATTAAATATGTCATTTAATACACATTAATTTCAAGCATTATTACTTGATGATATCATTATTAAAATAATTAGCTGAAATGTTTAACTTTTTTTTTTTATAATTATGGCTAGGTTCACAACAATCATTCTATGTTGTTCTTATTCAACACATATTTTTATCATGCAATTTAACATTATGCTTATTTCCATTAAATACAATATCATACTCAATAGTGTTTAATATTTTATAACTACTGTTGTGTACATGGATATTTTTAATTTCTATCATCATTATCCTTCATGGAAAATTTTCACTAAATTTTATCCATGAAATTTTTTGGTAACTTATTTAAAACCATACATTAATTTAAAAACACTGCACTTTATTTCACATTAATATATAATTTATTAAGTAAAGTTACACATAATATAAACCATATGATCGATAAGTATAGTGTATTTGGTAATTTGGTAAATTAAATGAAAATTTATAATAGAAAAAATATAATCTTTATTAAAAACAATCCTTATCATACTCACAATTAAAATAGCATGGGATAACCTTGGGCCATATATATGAAATGGGTGAGCTATAAATACCAATAAGGGAATAACCATGGAATGACATGAAGATTATAAAACATGTTATAAAATGGGAATATTAATGGGATATAAAATGATTAAGAATACAAAAAATGTACAATGATACATGATATAACATGATAATTGTAATGGAAACATGGGAAATGTGGCAAAAACTTAAAACACTACATCATAAAAATAGATCAAGGATAACTTCCAAGACACCATCATGAGAAAATCCCATAAATGAATCATGTTTACTCCATATCCAAAAATGGTGTCTCATGTTACTAAAAATTAACCCATGCATTGGAGCACTGCATAATTTTATGTGCACCTCTCAGATTAATTTTCATTCTCAGGATTATGTGTGCCACTTATATCATACAACATGGATTCATTCATAATAAAATTTTATTTCAAGATAAATAATTGTCAAAAATGAAAATTTAATTACCAATTCAAATATGTATATTTTATAATGTTGAACACCCATGATTGGAAATGGGTAAGGTATTCACTACATGATTATTTTTTCATGGAAAATCACAGTGGAATTTTGGTAGCATAAAAGAGTCACTAAAAACTCATACAATGGGTTTATGAGAGATAAATTGTTCAATCGGCATTTTTAAATATGATAGGACATGGGAATGTAAATACATATCCCAACATTAATAATTCAAAATATAATGAAAGAGATAAAATGAAACATGAAAAAAGAAGAGAACGTGAGGATTCATCACTTGACTGTGTGATGCTAAATTCATAGGAGGAGCTTCTTGAGAGGTTGGGGGAACCTCTAAATGAATATATATAGTAGACGGAAGTGTAAGAATGTGATCCAATGATTTTTAGTGAATAAAAATTTTATCATTAATGGGTCAATATAGGAAATGGTTGGTAATTTTCTTATTATTTATCAAACATAGGTTTTGGACTCTATATAATAAAATAACTAAAATAAAAAACATTCCCACTTAATTTTACCATGGTTTCTTAAAAAAGAGATTATTTGTAATTATTCTATAAGTAAAAGGGCCTAAATAAATATCTGGTTGAGATGGATTTTAGTCATACTCTTAATGAAATTATTTTAAAAGTTTAAAATTTATGAATGGTCTTGGAGGATTCATAATGGATTTCTGAAATAAATAAAATAAAAATAATATAACCTTGATTTAATGTTAAAAATTATATTTTTCCTGGAAACCATTTATAGTATTCATTAAATCACCTTTGGGTCATTATGATGTCATCATACACTTAATATATTTTTATGGTATTTAATTTTAACCAGAAAATTCATTTGTCTCAGAAAATTATGCAAATATCACAATTAGATAATTTAGATTTTATGATTAAAATATGATATTAATATTATAAAAAATATTTTTCGAAATATTTTTTATTTTCCCCTTTGAAATAATAATCAACTTTTATTAAAAAATGTGGGGTTTTTTTAGAATAATTAATTTCCACCCCTTATAAAAATTTCACTTGACATTATAAAAGTTATATGATATATTATATTTAATCAAAATTACAATTATTTTTTTAAAATATTATGTATTTAAAAAATTCGTAATTCATCAAAATAAACTCTATAATTTAATTTTAATAGTACCCAATACAATTTCTGTTTTATTTTATCAAAATAAAAAAATTCTCAAACTAATTATTTAATCACTTATTATGCAAAAACAATAAGTAATAAATGTAATCATAATTTAATTCAAAATTATTTATAAATATTAGGGTTAATTTTTTATATTCTCTGTTAAATTATTTTTACCCTTAATTGACATCTTTTCGTTTTACTTTGATAATTAATATTTATTAAATTTATTATTCATATTTTTTTAAAATTAACCTGATATCATTACCTAATATAAATTATGGTGATTAAAAATATACATTCCATTTTGTTAAAATCAATTTATAGAGGTTGTATAGTTTAATTTGATATAAAACCTGCAAGTATGATGAAAAGTTGTTTTTTGAAGAAAATATTTTATAAAAGAAATGATTATTTCACACTAACTCTATAACTATGAATATTTATTATATTAAATTTACTTATTAGATATATATATGCTATCTAAAAATTTCATTTATAATATTTCTCATTATAGGTTTTTTTAATTAATTAAAATGGAGATACATTATCCATATTGAAAAAACGTTAAGAAAAATGAATTTTTAATCCAAAAAATAAAATTATATTAAAATGTTGACTAAAGATTATTCAAATTTATTTAATTTAGTAAAATATAACTAAATAATACATATTTTACCTTGAAATAAAATTAAAATAATTTTGGGTCTTTTATATTACTTAATTTATCATATGAAATTAAAATTTCACTTAAGAACTATATTTTTCAAATTTCACAAAAAATATATATATTTTTGAAAAATAAAATAATGTAATCCCATGTTAATATTGATTTGGTGATTATAAAAATTGATTTAATTTTATCAAATTGAATTTATATATTTTCTGAAAAATAATTACTCTATTTTTCCATAAAAATAAAGAAAAACATTTTTCAGGAAAATGTTTTTTTGAGAAAAAAATACAATAACAATATTGATTGATCATTTAATAATTTTTTATTAATTTTTTCAGAACACACACACACACAAATATATATATATATCATTAATTAGTTAATCATACCAATTTCTAAACATTTAATAAAAATACTAAAGGAGATATATTTAAATAATCATTATTTATTTGGGTTGGATGTTGCAGATCACATAAGCTATCGACGATATTACTCTCTTTTAAAAACAGAGGGCATTACATTATTCCCACAATTAATAAGTTGCATCCTTATAATTTAAACATGATATTAGTAAGAGATACTTTGACACTTGAAAATGTCTATATTGAAACCCCAAATCATAAAAAGGGTTAATAAAAGATCCTCCGGAAAAGATAGAAATTAGAGTTAGAATGTCATAACATTACTATGTCTCCATGTGATATAACATTAATTGGAAGTAGAAACATTGATAGGGAAGATAAATATAACACCAAGGGAATTATTGAGTTTGAAAGAGAACATGATCAAGATAAATTCAATGACCATAAAACAATAAATCTATGAGGGTTAAAATAAAAATCAATTCATCAGAAATAATGACAATAAAAAAGAATTTTGGTTTTAATATCAGTTTCCAATAGTTAAACAATTCATTTACCATTAATAATAGGTAAATAAAGAAATATGTTTTTTGATATATATAATTCCATTATTCAATAAATTTATACAATAATTTCATCTTTTCTCCAAATGATGAGTAATCAAGAGGATATTTTTTAGGCTTAAAGCGCATGAATAATCATTAAATGGATCACATAATCCACCACGTAATAACAATATATTTTTATAATTTCTACCCATTGACTATAATAATGAAAAAATTATAAATTATTAATTATAAATTACATAAACATAAAGGAAATGACATTAAAGGGATAAATTATAAATGGCTTGTATTTCCATAACATAATAATTTCATTGATTAAATATAAATTATCCATTATCTAGTTCCTAATATATACCCATATCAATGTTTTTTACCCTTATTAATTGTTCATAATGATCTTGTGAATTTACTAATGTACATCGCTTGATAGTGTCAAATTGGGTGTGCATCAAGGCCTATTTTCATGAAATAGTTATCTGCTGATTCTATCTCAATGTGGTGTTTTTAGGTTTTACCCCTACGAACATCAGTTCTAGAGCCACATCCACTTGTATTATTCAGATAAGGAATTATTTTCATGATAAATAACTTAATCTATACATACCAATACATAGTGATGTTTTCTTATACATAGTATTGTCCTTAATTATTTAAATATAGTTTTATAATCATATCTAAAAAAATAAATTACATTTTCCATTGATACCAACTATAATAACCATTCTCTTAATTACGCATTAATTTATGATTTATTACAAAAAAAGTACACATAATAAAACACAAAATATCAATAATTATAGTGTCTTTGTGAATTAGGTTCATTACATAGCAACTGAAAATTGGTAATACATAATCATTATTTAAAAATTATTTAATATGATCATAATATTCGTTTTTACATAACACTTGATGAGATGAAATGAATGGGTTGAGCTATAAAGACCAGTAAAAGAATAAAAATGGAATAAAATGAATAAAATAATAAATATTAGGTGATAGTCATATTAATGAGGTAAGCTATAATGACCTACAAGGGTATAAAAATGGCATAACGTGAATAGAATAAAACATGTTAGAAAATATGAATATTTAAAATCCATAAAATTAGTTGGAATCATAAAAAAGATCAATGAAACATGATATAACATGATTTTCATAAAAGTATCATGGGAAATGTGAAAATAATTTTAAACAATACATCTTAATCTTAGGTCAAGGGTAACCACTAATAAATCATGACAGAAAATTTACCATAAAGTAATCAGGTTTACTCTATGTCCCAAAATGATGTCTCATGAGACTAAATAATACCCAATGCATTGGAGTTCTATATAACTTCTTGTTCACCCATAACATTATTGTAATTCTCATGCTTAATTCTTCCACATAGATTACACAACATGGGTTCATTCATCATAAAAATTTATTCCAAAATCAAGGAGTGTAGACTACATAAATTTAATTCCTAATTCAAAGATTTATATGTGTATAATGTTTAACACCCTTGATTTTAAATGGTTAAGGTGTTCACTGCATGATTTTTTTGGCATGTAAAATCCTGGTGGAAGTTCACCAGCAAAACGGTGTCACATAAAAATTTAGAAAATGGGTTGATGTGCGAGAAAGGGGTATCTCATAATTTGGATATAAGAAAGGTAATAATAGGTACATATAATTACATATCCAAAAAATAGGAATTAGAAATAGAAGGTATAAGATAAAAAGAAACTTGAATAAGTAAGATAAGGTGAGGATCAATAACTTGAGTGTGTAACTCCAAATGATTGGGACAAGATTATTAAGAGCTTCGGGAATCCATAGAAGGACTCTATATGAAACGACCCAAATTTTCATTAATGGAAAATCCCTCTTTATCCAGTTAAATGTCTCTTTATGAAATTTTTTTTATAAGATGCCAACTTCTTTTGTTTTATGTTAAGAATTGTGACCGTTGTTAATATAGTTGTTGAACAGTGATCACATGACTGGTATAAATATAAGGCTTTAACGAACCCAATTTTACTCAGACAAAGGAAGCGATGGCCTCATCCAGTATAATTGCCCCATATGAAGCCCATTTATCGGAGCTCAGAAAAGAGGTGGCATCCTTGGGCTTCTCCCTTGACCAAGACCACGCTGAGCTTCATTATGTCATGCTCGAACGTGACCGTTTATGGGAAAAGTGGAAGTTGATAGAGAATACCACTCGAGCGATGTTATCTGAGCCGCCCCAAGAGTCTGTCACCATCACACACCCTACCCTTTTATCTTATGATACTATTTTAAGGGGTTATATAACAAATAAGTAGTACTATGTTCATCTATATTATTTTTTTTGTATATAATAATGATTATAATTTCTAGTCATTTTTGATACATTGTAAATAGTTTTTAAAGCACATATGGTGTGTTTTAGTTATTATTTAATTAAGAATTCAATTTTATTAAATTAAGGGATTTTTGAATTAAATAATATTTTTAATAAAATATTATTATTAATATTAAATTAATTGTTATTATTAAATAAAAATTATCTTATAATTTTATGAATGCAATTAAATTTTTTATTAAGGTTTGAAATCCATTTCTGTCAAAACCCGTGAATTTTAGATAAATATTGGTTTTTATTTTAAAAGTGAAAAATAACATATTTAGAAATTTTTTTAGATAAAATAAATGCCATTTCTGGAATCAGGACGTCGAAATTATCCAACAGTGAAGTTTTCATAATTTTCCGAGACAGTCAATTTTTTGGGAAAAAATTAAATACCGTTTAAATATATAATGTGTTTTATGACATCATAATGTCCCAATGGTTATGTAATAAAATACCATAATCCTTATGTTCGGCCAATATATGTTTTATCATTAAAATAATGTGATTTTGGGTTTGTTTTACATACTTTTCAAAACATTAATGGACCCCTCAAGACATATTCAACACTTTGCCTTTTTAAATTAATTTCCATGGGAGTGTGAGTAACCTCCACATAAGAAACATTATTATTTTAAGAAGTTCGGACTTGGGCCTTATAAAATATTGTTTTCCTCTTCCCTTTTCCAAAAACAATGGGCTAAAACCATGGGATGGTTTGTGGTTTGAATTAATTTAATGTAAGGGGACCCAAACCTAAATAATAAAGAATTCCATCACCTTTCCTATATAAAACCACCCAAACTCCCACATCCTCCTCGCTAAAATACCTTGAAGTTCGTCCAACCTCTGACCTACTCTCTCTATAATCCTCCCAAGGTTCCCCGAGCTCCCAAGAAGCCTCTCACAAGACTCTCTCTAGCCATTGGAAGCACACTTCCAAGTAAGGGTTTTTTCTTCCTTTCTCATTATTGTCAATTTTCATTACGTTGTATTGCCCTTTTAATTTCAATTATGAATGTTGGGATATGGTTTCGCACCTCACCCATACTGCCCTATTATTGTTTTAATGATGTGAGACCCCTTTCTCTCTCATTTAATTCCTCCCATGTACACCTGTTACTATGCCGAAATTCCGAAAGGAACTACTCTCTCTTCTTTTAAATTCAAGCAATACTTTTGTATCATGAATCCAAATTCAATATCAATTTTTGGGACATGTATCTATATGACCTCCTTACTGTCCATTACATGTAAATATGATGAGGAATTCCTTTCTCTCTAATCAACCATTATTTTATGAATTCTTATGTCACGTCGTTATGCTGCCGAAATCGCACTGATTTTCTAACCCAATGTCATTGTGTAGTGAATACCATGCCCATTTCTCCATCAAGGGAATTCACCTTTATGCACATTTACTTATTTATTTTAAAGTTTCATATATTAATTTCACATTCCATTATCGTGGAATAAATGATTATGTTATATGAATCCATGTTTTATGATCCATGTGGCACACTTATGCATGAAATAAATTTTTTAAGAAGGGTGCACCCTTATAGACCTCCAATGCATTGGGTAAATTATAGTATCATGATACGTCATGTGCAATGAGTGTTGAATCATTCTAATTCAATTGCAATGAGGGTTTACTTGTGCTTCATGTGCAATGAGGGTTTACTCATGCTCTATGTTAAATGAGCCTTGGCTCATGCTAATTCAATGTTAAGTGTTGTTGCCACATTTCCATGTTATGATTATCATGCTTTATCATGCCTTTATGTTCATGTTTATCTTATGAACTATTTAAATGCCTATTTCTTAACATGTATTTTACTCCTCATTTTATTCCATGTGTACTCCCTTACTGGGCTTTATAGATCACTGTTTTCTTATGCATGTCCTCAGGTTATCCCATGCAATGCTATGTACGAGGGAATGTAGTGGTCATGTAAAGGAAGTTTTCAATATTGATGTGGTATTTCAGGTTTTATGATTTTATGTAATGATCCTAATCCCCAAATACACTAAACCTCTCGATCTTCTTTGTTGTATCAAGTGATGTTTTATGTAATAAAGCATGTTTAAGTTGTAATAAAAAGCAGGGTTGTCATATATGGTATCAGAGGATAGGTTTAGTTATTTTTGGGATTAGGAAACCCTAGTAAATCCTTAGATACAAGAATAAGTATAATAAAAACATCCCTATGTTTTGGTAAATACTATGTAAGTGGTTTATCAAACAAATACCTCCCTATCTGGATACGAGAAGGTAGGGGCGGCTCTGGCACATATGTATCCTAGGGGTAAAACCCGAAAACACTGCTTTGAGCTAGACTCGAATGGGAACTGGTGCACGATAACGGGCCTTGCTGCACTCTATGTTACGACACTCCCAGGGGATATGTTTTGATAAATTCACAATCTTAGTATGACCCCTTATGAAGGGAAAAATTCCACTAAGAATATATGTTAGAAAGTAGATCATTGAAAGCATGGATTGAATCCTATAGACTCATTAGTTAAAGGAATTAAAGTTTATTTATAAGTCATCAACTTTTTTCTTTGGATTACCCTTTATATGTTACCCCTAACTTTCCTTTTATTCCAGAAAATGGCCGGTAATAGGAGGACTCGGGCTAACAACCATTGTGAAGATCTGTGTGATGATTGTACTAATGATATTTTCAATCCAATGGGAGCGGGAATCGCGAACATTGTCACACTTCTCTATTAGATAACTCAAGTTTTGAATAGAAACACGGGTGAATTGGAATGTTCAACCCCCCTTAAGAAAGAACAAGTCGCTATCGAGAGATTCATTAGACAAAGGCCTTCTACTTTTCATGGATCATCTGATCCCACGATCGCTGAACAATGGATCATCTCCATTGAAAAGATATTATCCATCATTCAATGTTCTGAACAAGAGAAGGTTCTCCTGGCTGCTTATTGTATGGAGGGTGAAGCTGATCAATGGTGGACATTGATCAACAATACAAAGCCTGAGGAGGAGATCGAGGCTTTATAATGGAAGGAATTCCGGAAGATGTTATTCGATAAATATTTTCCGCGCACCCTCTAGCTTAAGATGGAAAGGGACGTCCTTTCCCTCAAGAAAAAAGATGAAGAATCTGTTGGATCATACGAGGAAAACACCACAAGGCTTGCATGATACACTTCTGGCTTTGTCATTACCCCCAAATGCAAGGTTGACTGCTTCTTTGGTGGGCTGATGCCTAGCTTGCGGAAAGCATTAGTGATCTGTGACTTCAACAGCTATGAGAAAATTGTCTGATGTGCCCTCATGGTCGAAAAGGAGATTGGGGAATCACATGGGTATCATGGGGACAAGAAGCATAAGGTAGACTTCAATGCTGGTGGTCCGATGGTTAATTCCAACAACGCTAAGAAGTTCCTGCACCCCACATGCCAAAAGTGTGGAAAGAAGCACCCTAGAAATTGCTATAATGGGACGAGAAAATGCTTCAGGTGTGGAAGAGAAGGCCTCTTAGATGTTAACTGTCGGAAAAAAGGACCCGCGGCTGCGACAGAGGAGAGGAACGCTCCGTTCGAACCTCAACGCATTGTTCAATGCTATAAATGAAAATAACCAGGTCATTTTTCAAATCAGTGCCCTAATCTAAGGGTTTTCGGAGGCAACCAAAAACCTCCAAGATAGCAAGGAAGAGCTTTTTCCATCACTTCTTCCAAAGTGAACCCCGACAACAAAGTGGTGACAGGTATGCTAGTTATTCATTCAGTAATAGCGAATGTAATTTTTGATTCAGGTTCTACGCATTATTTTATATCTCGAATGTTTAGTAAAACAATCCCATCACCACCACAAATCATGGAAGTAAAGATGTCGGTGAGTACGACAAATGGGGCAATCATTGCATCCCATGAGTATAATTCCTCCCCTCTTATAATATGTGGATTGAATTTCCCGGAGAATCTCCTCATACTCCCCCTTTTGGAATTTGATGCAATTCTTGGCATGGATTGGGTTTCCTTATATAGATCCAACATAAATTGTCGAGAGAGGAAAATCACACTCCATATGGAGAATCGACCCCCGATTCTTTACAAGTGTCAGGAGGAAGATTAATCTCATTTAGCTCCATCATCTCACGCATGGATATTACAACCTTATAATCATTCATATCTGGCTCAGATGATTGAGTCCAAGGAAGAAACCATCCTTGAAGAAATGCCTATTGTGAGGGAATTCATGGAAGTGTTTCCCGAGGAACTGCCTGGTCATCCTCCTAGAAGAGATGTCGAGTTCTCAATTGAAGTTATACCTGGGGCATTACCAATATCCAAGACTCTATATAGAATGGATGTTGTAGAGCTTGATGAGCTGAAGAAACAACTACATGAGAATCGGGACAAAGGGTTTATACGACCAAGTGCTTCACCATGGGGTGCACCTGTCCTCTTCATCAAGAAGAAGGATGAGTAAATGCGCCTCTCCATCGATTATCGTGAACTTAAAGAAATCCTGAAAAAGAACAAGTATCCTCTCCCAAGAATCGATGACTTGTTTGATCAGCTGTGTGGATCACAATACTTTTCCAAGGTGGACTTGCGGTCGGGATATTATCAAGTAAGGGTGAAGAAGGAAGATGTCCCCAAGACTGCTTTTCATACAAGATACAAGCACTATGAATTCATAGTAATGCCTTTAGGACTCACCAATTCTCCAGCAATATTCATGGACTTGATGAATAGAGTCTTTAGGGATTACCTTGACAAATTTGTGGTAGTCTTTATAGATGATATTCTAATATACTCCAAAACCAAGGAGGATCATGAGGAGCATTTAAAAAGTGTACTAGAGACATTGCGCAAGGAGAATATCTATGCAAAGTGCAGAAACTGTGAGTTCTGGTTAAAGGAGGTCTCATTCATGGGCCATATCATCACATGAAATGGGATATCTATGGACCCCTCCAAAACAGATGCAATTGAGGGATGGTTGAGGCCAACATTGGTAACGAATATCCATAGCTTCTTGGGGTTAGCTAGATATTATCGATGATTTGTGAGGAATTTCTCACGATTTTCCAACCCTCTTACCAAGCTAACTATAAAGGGAGTAAAGTTTGCTTGGAGTGATGAATGCAATGAAAGCTTCAAGGAGTTGAAAAGGAGGCTTATCACTGCACCCGTTCTCACTTTACCCACAAGTGGGGAGATTTTTGTGGTATTCGGTGATGCTTCGAAGAAGGGCTTAGGATGTGTTCTGATGCATAATGATAAAGTGATATCCTATGCCACAAGGCAATTGAAAATCCATGAGAGAAACTATCTAACGCATGATCTGGAGTTGGCGGTGGTTATCTTTGCCTTTAAAATCTGGCGGCATTATCTCTATGGAGAGAAATGTGATATATATACTGACCACAAGGGTCTTAAATATATATTAACACAAAAAGAGCTTAATATACGCCAGAAAAGATGGATAGAGTTCATCAGGGATTATGACTGTTCAATACATTACCACCCTAGGAAAGCGAACAAGGTGGCGGATGCCCTAAGTAGAAAGCATCCAGCGATTCTATCAATGATGAGAATTGAGAAGGATCCGATCTTCTTAGACTTGATTAAGATGGATATGGGAATCATAAATAAGGGAACATCATCAATCCTTCCAGAAATGATCGCTCAACCATCTCTTTTGGAAAGGTTAAAGGATGCTCAAAAGGATGATGTGGGAATTCAAGAAAAAGTGGAAGCTATCAAAAAGGGAAAATCCTCGATGTTTAATGTTAATGTGGAAGAAATTGTGTGGTTTGGGAAAAGACTCTGTGTTCCATCAAGTCCGGAGCTGAAGAAGGAACTTTTGGATGATGCACATAGTTCAAATTTCTCTATTCACCCAGGGATCACAAAGATGTATCGAGATCTCCGAGAAAACTTTTGGTGGGATAATATGAAGAAAGATATCGCTGAATATACATAAAAGTGTCTGGTGTGTCAGCAAGTGAAGGCAGAGAGGCAGAAGTCTAAGGGGATGATGAAACCATTGCCCATACCAGAATTGAAATGGGGGAACATCACCATGGTCTTTGTCACCGGACTTCAAAGGACATCCAAAGGCAACAATGCAATCTAGGTTGTTGTGGATCGTCTTACAAACACTTCACAATTCACTGCTATTCGAGAGGATTTCTCATTGGATCAACTGGCGCAGATATATATCAGGGAAGTGGTAAGGTTTCATGGAGTACCACTATCTATTGTGTCTGACCAAGATCCATGATTCACCTCTATGTTTTGGAAGAGTGTTCAACATGCTCTGAATACTAAAGTGAACTTTAGTACGACCTATCATCCTCAAACTGATGGCCAATCCGAGTGGACTATCCAAACACATGAGGATATGTTGAGAGCGTGCTCAATGGACTTTAAAGGAGGATGGGATCAACATCTTCCTCTGGTTGAGTTCTCTTATAATAACAGTTTCCACTCGAGCATCCAAATGGAACCATATGAAGCCCTATATGGGAAAAAGTGCAGAAAACTGGTATGTTGGGATGAGGTCGGTGAACGTAAGTTGCTTGGACCATAAATGGTCAAGGAAATGGTGTAGAAGGTGAAAACCATTCAGCAGCATATCAAGGAAGCCCAGAGTCGACAGAAGAGTTATGCAGATAATAGTCGATGAGACCTTGAGTTTAAAGTTGGAGACATGGTGTTTCTACGCATATCTCCGTGCAAGAAGGTCATGAGGTTTGGAAAGAAAGGGAAGTTAAGTCCAAGGTACATCAGCCCCTTCGAGATTCTTGATCATGTTGGGGTTGTGGCCTATCGACTAGCACTTCCACCAACTATGGTGAAGGTGCATGATGTCTTTCATGTATCCCTCATAAGGAAGTACATATTAGACCCTTCACATGTACTCTTTTCTGAGGTGGTACAATTGGAAGACGATCTTTCTTATAATGAGAAACCAGTGAATATCATAGATCGTAGTGAAAAAGTTCTACGAAATAAGACAATGCCCTTCGTCAAGGTGTTATGGAGAAACCACATGTTTGAAGAAGCAACATGAGAGTCGAAGGATATGATGAATCTGAGTTACCCACATTTGTTTTAGTGCGGGAAAAGGAAAATTTCGAGGGAGAAATTTCTTAAGGGGGGAATATTGTAACGACCCAAAGTTTCATTAATGTGAAATCCCTCTTGATCCAGTTAAATGTCTCTTTATGAAAAATGTTTTTATAAGATGTCAATTTCATTGGTTTTATGTTAAGAATTGTGACCATTGTTAATATAGTCGTTGAACAGTGATCACATGGTTTGTATAAATATAAATCTTTAACGAACCCAATTTTACTCAGACAAAGGAAGCGATGGCCTCATCCAATAGAATTTCCACATACGAAGCCCATTTTTCGGAGATCAGAAAAGAGGTGGCATTCTTGGGCTTCGCCCTTGACCAAGCCCAAACTGAGCTTCATTATGTCATGCTCGAACGTGACCGTCTACAGGAAAAGTGGAAGTTGATAGAGATTACCACTCGAGCGATGTTCTCCGAGCCGCCCCAAGAGTCTATCACCATCGCACACCTTACCCTTAGGTTTTATGCGGCTATATTAAGGATTTATGTTACAAATAAGTAGTACTACGTTCATCTACATTATTGTTTTTGTATATATTAATGAATATAATTTCTAGTCATTTTTGATAAATTGTAAATAGTTTTTAAAGTACAAATGGTGTTTTTTTAGTTATTATTTAATTAAGAATTCAATTTTCTTAAATCAAGGGATTTTTGAATTAAATAATATTTTAATAAAATATTATTATTAATATTAAATTAATTTTTATTATTAAATATAAATGATCTTATAATTTTATGAATGCAATTACAATTTTTATAATGGTTTGAAAGCCATTTCTGTCAAAACCCGTGAATTTTTTATAAATATTGGTTTTTATTTTAAAAGTGTAAATTAACATATTTATAAATTTTTTTAGATATAATAAATGTCATTTCTGGAATCAGGACGTCGAAATTATCCAACGGTGAATTTTTCATAATTTTCTGAGACAGTAAAATTTTTGGGTAAAAATTAAATTCCGTTTAAATATATAATGTGTTTTATGACATCATAATGACCCAATGGTGATGTAATAAAATACAAAAATCCTTATGTTCGGCAAATATATGTTTTATCATTAAAATAATGTGAATTTGGGTTTGTTTGACTTACTTTTCAAATCTTTATTGGACCCCTCAAGACATATTCAACACTTTGCCTTTTTAAATTAATTTCCATGGGAGTGTGACTCACCTCCACATAAGCAACCATATTATTTTAAGATGTTCGGAAATGGGCCTTATAAAATATTGGTTTCCTCTTCCCTTTTCCAAAAACTATGGGTAAAAACCATGGTATGGTTTGTGGTTTGGATTTATTTAATGTAAGGGGACCCAAACCTAAATAATAAATAATTCCCTCACCTTTCCTATATAAACCCACCCAAGATCCCACTTAATCCTAATTAAAATACCTTGTAGTTCGTCCAACCTATGCCCTAATCTCTCTAGATCCTCCCCAGGTGCCCCAAGCTCCCAAGAAACCTCTCACAATCCTCTCTCTAGCCTTTGGATGCACACTTCCAAGAAAGGGTTTTTTCTTCCTTTCTCTTTTTTTCAATTTTCTTTAAGTTGTATTGACCTTTTAATTTCAATTATTAATGTTGGGGTATGGTTTCACACCTCCACCATACTTCCCTCTTAATGTTTTAATGATGGTAGACCCCTTTCTCTCTCATTCAATGCCTCTTATGTACACCTGTTACTATGCCGAAATTCCGAATGAAACTTCTCTCCCTTCTTTTACATTCAAGCAATACTTTTGTATCATGAATCCAAATTCCATTTCAATTGTTGGGACATGTATCTATATGACCTCCATACTGTCCATTACATGTTCATATGATGAGGAATTACTTTCTCTCTCATCAACCTTTTTTTATGAATTCTTATGTCACGCCGTTACGCTGCCGAAATCGCATCGATTTTCTAAGTCAATATCATTGTGTAGTGAATACCATGACAATTTCTCCATCAAGGGTATTCACCTTTATGGACATTTACTTATTGATTGTAAAGTTTCATGTATGAATTCCACATTCCTTTATCATGGAATAAATGATTATGTTTTATGAATCCATGTTTTATGATCCATGTGGCAAACTTATGCATGAAATGAAATGTTTAAGAAGGGTGTGCCCTTATAGCGCTCAAACGCATTGGGTAAAGTATAGTATCATGATACTTAATGTTAAATGAGTGTTGACTCATGATAATTCAAGTGCAACGAGGGTTTACTCATGCTTCATGTGCAATGATTGTTTACTCATGCTCCATGTGCAATGAGCCTTGCCTCATGCTAATTCAATGTTAAGTGTTGTTGCCACATTTCCATGTTATGATTATCAGCCTTTATCATGTCTTTATGTTCATGTTTATCTTATGAACTATTTACATGCCTATTGCCTAACATATATTTTACTCCTCATTTTATTCCATGTGTACTCCCTTACTGGGCTTTATAGCTCACCCTTTTCTTATGCATGTCCTCAGGTTATCCCATGAAATGCTATGTACAAGGGAATGTAGTGGTCATGTAAAGGATGTTTTCAATAAAGATGTTGTATTTCATGTTATAAGTTTTTACGTAATGATCCTAAGCCCCAAAGACACTAAACCTATCGATCTTCTTTGTTGTATCAAGTGAAGTTTTACGTAAAAAAGCATGTTAAAGTTGTAATAAAAAGCAGGGTTGTCATACTATATATGAGGGGATTGATAAAGGACATGATCCAAGGATTTTAAGTGATGAGAAATGGGATCCTAGGTGTGTTCATAGAGGAAATAAGTGGGGATTTTATTATTCATTCTAAAACATATGTTTTGGACTCTATATAATAAAATTACCAAAACTAAAAACATTCCCAGGGATTATTCCCTTGGATTCTTCCAAAGGGTAGTGGTTCTAATTATTTTATAAGGCTAAGGGAAAAAATTAATAAAATAACACCCTTACTAATGTGGACGTGAGACATATTATTATAATTTACTTTAAAAACATTAAAATATATTAATGGTTCCATATGACTCATAATAGATATATAAAATAAATGAAATAACCATTAAATCAGATTATTTTAATGTTATTTCATAGATTTATTCATGGATACACTTTGTAGGATTATTTACATCG
Source organism: Viscum album (assembly GCA_963277665.1). Classification (NCBI taxonomy): domain Eukaryota; kingdom Viridiplantae; phylum Streptophyta; class Magnoliopsida; order Santalales; family Viscaceae; genus Viscum; species Viscum album. The sequence continues at coordinate 792,347,655 of OY728129.1, read as the reverse complement.
TCTATGTGTTATGTGAAAACATCCCTTTTGACTTTTCCAATCCATTTTCATTGTAAATCACAAACTATTAATTTAATGATTTGATTATAATTATTTTATGTCTAAATTTAATATAGAATGTTTTTTAGAAAACAAATAATTTTAAAATTCGTATAAACAACTCTAAATCATTCAAATACATAAACTAAATTTCATAATTATGATTATCGTAATGAGTATGGATCTGATAATAATCAGATTCATCTATGTCTTTCCAATTATAATATATTATTTATTTGCCTTTAGTACTAACTATCTTTTAATCATATTGATAATTGAAACTGATAAACATTGGATCCCCATTCATAACCAACATCACCATAAAATATGTAAGTAAATCCATCATACTGACAAAGGTTTATGTTCTCGATATGGATAAATATTTTATCAAATTGGAACATTGTATTATTCACTATAATAGTGTATTGAAAAATGACACCAAACTTATGTAAACCTTGTCAAGCTATCTTCTTATGAAATTGTTTTTCAATTGCTTTTTGTTTTCTAATTATGTGAATATGATTAACGACTTTAAAGGTTAGAATGAAAGAGATACTGATAACCATTTTGATCTACGGATTGTGGGAATAGTATGATAGAACCAATCATCATATATAGGGATCATGGAGATAGTGTTATAGAATCAGATCATCATATCAAGGGCTCACACGGATAAAGAGATAGACCAATCATCATATTTAGGGACTTCTATTGTACGGTAATGAAACAATTTTCTTGTATTTATAAAAAAAATATCTTTATCCAAGGCTATAAGATAACCTTCTCTTTGGGTTAATATATATGTATTATTTTGAATTTCTTATTTACTGTAATTTTATATTTTTTAATTCATGTATTAGAAAAGTGATTTATTTTATATTAAAATTCATATTTTGAATTCCTTTATCATACTCAATCATTATTATGATAGTTTTTATAGTACTTTGATATATTGTAACTTTCAGGATTATGATATTATTATGTATACTCTAATTAAATCATTTTTTATTATAAATGAGATTAAACTATGATTATTTTACCCCTAAATTAGGATTATGATTCTATATTATATTATGATACCATCAATTTATCAATATAACATGTGGACTTACATATCAGAATCAACATGATTACAATAGTTTTATTATCGGATCCAAGGGAAATGTCTGATTACCATTTAAATACTTATGAGGATTTCTAAAAATTATTATTTTAATATTGTGTGAATAAATTTCTATTAAGGTTAAAAATGATTTTTAAACCTACAATACACTACCCCCTTCTTTTATTATATCTAGAATAAATTATTTTCACCCTAATAGTATCCCTCATATATACGAATACAAAAATTGGTATTATAGTAGGATTACAATGCTAAAATACTTTCTGATATTTTATATTCTTTAATATTTAATTCTTGTTTTAATTCTTGTTTTAAAATTTTTGTTCATAAATATTTATTACGCTAAAATGTATTTTGTAAAAGAATTATTATATCTATTTTTGAAACATGATATCATTAAATGTTAGATCCACTAATAATGTCAATCCCAATGTACAACCAATTTTTTAATATTATGATTATGAGTATTATAGAGATAGAATGAAGACATTCATTATAAATACTATATTTTATTAGTTAATAATATTTACTGGAAATTATAAGAACCTTGATATGAAGGTTACTATTTTTACAAATCAAGAAATGAAATAATATCAATTAATGGAAATCTAGGATAAGAGATATTTACAATTAGATTTCTTCTTATGAATATGAAAATACTATTGGGAAGAAACTAAATATTACTCATTTTGGAACATCAATGGTTTTTAGAACTAGTAGATTAATGCTTAGTGGTGACAATCAATCATATACATTTCCTTTTTTTAATACATTCAAAAGCTGCAACAATGGTTTATGAAAATTTTTAATAGTCTACAATATATGGGAGAGAAATTATTATAATATGAAATAATTTTTGGACAGATAATTGATAACATGCCTAATGAATGAGAATATATGATAATAACTATTGATGAACCACATAAGATAACAAATTTCATTATTGATGATTTATTTGGAACTATTTTGTAATATTACGGTAATTTCAAAGAGATGCAAATAAATTATATAAAAAATAATGGTGGGGTTTCATTGACTACTACATTAAATATGAAGAAAATTTCAAATAATGGAAAAGGTTGTTATGTTGAAAAAGAAAAGGATTGTTATTAATCAATATGAATCTAGCAATTATGAAAATTTTGAATCTGAAATTATAAATCATTATTGAAGAATGAATAATATTATTGGTTGAAATTTTTTATAAGATCATAAAAAAATAAAAAAATAAAAGAATGAATGGAAATATTTTGTTTTTACTTATTATGAGGGTAAAAGAGTTGGACATATTCGACCTTACTGTCGCATGTTAAAAAGAAAATACTGGAAGGATAGAAATTCTAGTAGGAATCAGAAGAAGTTTTATAAGTCCAAAAATAAAGAAGTTTTTTAAAGATTCTAACACTTGGAGTGCCATTAGAGGTGATTCTTTGAATAATTCTTTAGTTAATTAATGTTCAGGTAAGAGGAATAATGTTCTTTATTTTAGATTACCTATTCCAAATCAATGTTTTATAGAAAAGGTACACACAACCTATTACTTAAATAATATTTCTATAAAGGAAAATTATCCTTATTAGAATAATTCTATATCTTGTGATGAAGAATATTCCTCATCTAGTGATGATAATATTTTTCATTCTTATGAAGATGTTTTTGTATTTTCAAAAAAAATTTAATGTGAAAATTGTAATGTCTGTAAACAATTTGATAAGGTTAATGAAAAAACAAAATATAAGATTCATGAATTGATAATTGAACAAATTAAATATCTTTTTTATCAGAAATATCATGAAAAGTACAATTTTGTAAAAGTTAATATATTTAATTATTTAGAAAAATAATTTCTCAAAAAGATAGTTTGGAAACTAGTTTTATGGAACTCAATAAAAAATATAATACATATGTGGATAATAATTTAGTTTTAAAACAAATGTTTGAAATTTATTCATTAAACAAAGTTTTATCAAACATTACCACATGTAAGAATTGTTTTGATAAAATTTGTAAACAAATATATCTATATTTTACTAGTTCAAGAATTGAATATAGTTATAGAAATTTTGTTTGTACAAAAAATTTATTTGTTCCTAAAAAATCCTCTTTTTGTATTAAATTTCGAAAGGGAGGTCATTGGAAAAATATTTTTTCTTTAAATAATGTTCAATACTTAGGTTTCCAAAAATCCCATTTTATAGAAAAAATGCAAATTCCTAAATTTTTTTTTTCTAATATTATTAGACCCAAGATGGTTAGAGTTATAAAAGTGTAATTTGTTTATTTTAAAAAAAATAAAGGAAGTACCAAAAACATGAATATTTAGTGTATGGATAGTTTTTCTCCTTTATATGACTGGTAAAAATTATTTATATGAAAAATATTATCAAGATGAATGGTGGAAAAGATACCTTCTAAGATAATGCACAAGTATAAATTATCGGTATAGATAATATTTTTAATCTTTGTAATGATTTAATTTAAAATGTTTTTTTGTTAAATGTCTTAATAATAACCTTATAATCATAATTAAATTATGTTATAAAGGTTTCCTATTAAATTTTAGAAATGATAAATCTACAGTACACAATTCCATGTATGAATACATTATTTCTACCAATCAACATGAGAATGTTTACATACCTAACATAGAAGACCATAGGAACCAATACATACCTTGTCTTTATGTAATGGAAGATCAATATTAGATATTTCATAGAAGTTTAGTATTCTCTAACCTTAGAATCTTATGTATATTAACTAATAAAGGACTTGTTGAGGATTTTCAAGATCAAAGTATTGATTCTTTAAAAGTGTGTAACCCTTATTAATATAGTAAGTAACATAATTCAAGTTTTAAATCAATAATTGATGTCTCTACTTCTAATGATTTATTGTAAGTACACATGTATCTTCTTTCTCCTACAAAAACAATATGTATTAGTGGTAAATACTATGTATTTGTTTTGGTTAATTATTATTATATATATACATGGGTCTATTTTATCGCAAATAAAACTAATTTTTTTTAATTTTAATAATTTTTTAGAAAACATTAAGAATAAGAAAAACCTTCCCTTGATAAATATTATTGTGATCTTGATGGAGAATTTGTAAATTATTATTTTGAAACTTTTTGTAGTAATAATGGAATAATACATAAATTCTCAGCCCCTATAACTCCTCTTAAAAATAGTGTTTTTGAAAGAAGAAATCATAGTATTCAAGAGATATCATGAACCATATTGAGTATATATTCAATTTCTAAACATTTTGAGGTTAATGCATTTATTATTACTTGATATAATATAAATCATGTCTTAAAAACACATTTGTTTAATCAAAAACCTTATGAATTTTGGCCTAATCGTAGAGAAAATGATTTCTACTTTAGAGTATTTGGATGCAATGTATTCAATATGAATATAAATGATAAATTACAAAAATTCTCACTGATATCAAATTAAGGAAAATTTTATGTTATTCCACTACTTCTAAGGCATATGGAGTTTTTAAAAAATTTATTGAACTCTTGATGAAAATTTACTAGTTAATTTTGATGTAACTGATATTTTTGTTTTAAAACAAACCCAACCAATATCCTCAAATGTGTTTTCAAAAACTGATTCTCAACCATTGTTATAAAATTATCTTCTTAAGGAAAATAATCCAGAATTTGTTTTTGATGTATTTACTCAATAATACTTTCTACCTTATGTGGATGAACATTTTTTACAAAAATCAAGAAATAAGTTGTTTCTTATGAATAACCAGAGTGCTATTATCATTGGATATATTGATCATCCTATTAGGACTATAATTTCATTAAAAATGAATTAAAACACCTTTATTTTCATTCCAAATTTGAACCTAAAAATAGGGATGAGGATTTAAATGATGGGAATTTGATGAAGGTCATGAAAGATGAACTAAATGAAATAAAAAGGAATAATGTCTGGAACGAGGTTGAACAACCAAAAGAAACTTTAAAAATTGATGTATAATTGGTTTTTCAGAATTTGTGAGATAAAAGTGGAACAATAATTAAAAATAAATCAAGACATGTTGTTAAAAGTTACAAACAACAAGAGGGAATAAATTATGGATAAACAAATGTTTCAGTATCTGGATATGAATCTATTTATATTCTACATTCCATTGCAGTATTCCTCAATTTCAAACATTTTTAAATGGATGTGATGTGTGATTTCATTAATAGTAATGTTAAATAGGAAGTTTTTGTTGAACAAACTCATGGTTTTGTAGATAAAAAACATCTTGAATATATTTATAAACATTCCCATGCTTTATATAGACACAAAAAATCCCCTAGTGCCTATTATTATAGATTAAAAATTATTTTTGTTACCAACATTTTTGGTTAATTGAACCACTAATCAAACTATTTTTATAAATAATGTTATGAAAATCTTCATTATTTTACAAATTTATGATTTTAAATTTATATTCATATCAAAACAAATTATTAAAAAAATTACATTTCATGTGTTTTGAAATCTGATTTTTAGATGAATATGATGGCTGAGTTAACATACCTTTTATGTTTTAAAAGTTGTAAATAACAATGAAGAACTTTTATATCTCAAAATAAGTATATAAATGATATTCTTAAATTCATTTAAAATGATAATAATAAAAGATTTTGTAATACTATAGTACCTCAAATACACTTGATCATAACAATGATTGGAAACAAAATGATAAAAAAATTTAGAGGAATGATAGGGAGTTTACTATACTTAATATCAAGTTGAACAAAATTAATGTTTTCAATATGCTTATGTTTAAGATATCAAGAATATCCAAAGTAATCCCATCTTAAATATTTAAAATAATTTTATCTTCATCTTAATGGAACCTTCAATTTTGAAATTTTTATTCTTCTGGAAATCATTATGAACAAAAAAGTATTTCAAATGCAAACATTAGTGGTTGTATAATGGATAGAAAAAGTACCTCAGGAACTGTTCACTTCTTAAGAGACTCAATTGTTTCTTTTTCTTATATGATACATCACTTGGTATCACATTCCCATAGTAATGTCAAATATGTTGAAATTTTATGTTTTTGTGCTTAATTGTTTTGGAAACAACACACACCCACTAATTATGGCATCAATTTTACTAATAATCAAATACTATATGACAACCCTAGTGCCATATTTTTATGTAAACACCCAATGAATCACTCCCATGAAAACACATAGATAATAGGCATAAATTTTCTATGGATCTAACACTAATAGGATATAAAATTTCATAATTCATAAAAATGAAAGAACAACATGTTGATATTTTTACAAAACCATTACCTTCTGATCGACTTGATTACATTAAACAAAATTAAAGAATGATCATTGTAAAGTAATCATTCATATCTACTAATTGTTTAATCTATATCCTTATATCATGTTAATAATTTTCATAGAGGGTTACAAGTAACTGATATTATTTCAAAATCATTTACTTATTAAATATTTTAGTTTTTTTAAATTTTTTATTGTAATGGATTTTCAATATTTATAATTCCTTTTTAAAATTTTCAGAATCAATTTCCAAAAATAATTTTTCACACATTAATTTTTTCTAAAGTGGGAAATGTAAATAAATTCACAAACATAATTTTAATTCAAATAATATTTTAAAATTGTATGTATTCGTGTTCTCTTTTAAAAAATTTCATATTGAAATTTTATTTAAATTTTATATTAATTATAAAACTATCGAGATCTGTAATTTTATAAAACCAAGAAGAAAAAATTACAATACCGATGATTCAACAATGAAAGGTATTCTTCTTTCTTTTATACTTTGACACTATTCCATTATGATTAGTTTTATACTTGTTTGTTTTTATTATATAAAACTTTAATCTTATTCACCCAATATGATAAAAAAATTATAAAACTTAGGAGTTCAAATTTTTTAAAAAATTACTCTACGAATAATTTTTCAACCATCAGATAAAATGGATAAAATCTTTTGCATCAAGTCTTTTTGGAAGACCAAATGTGTACTCAAACACCTATATAATGTTGACCCCAACTTCAATACCAAAAAGGCTATATCAAATATTTTTCCTAAAAACGATACCGCTTTTATGCCTTTGGGTCTTAAAAGTTCATCATGTCTAATCGCAAAGTAATAAGTCCCAATAGGATGGAAGTAGAAAAACATTAAAAAATGTTTTGTTTTTCATGAAATTTAATTACAAAAAAAAATTTATGAAAATTATGATTCACATTAGATGTGGTTAATTTAATTTCAATGTTAGTGGTTATCATGTGTTGAACAAAAAATTCCCATTATGATTACTTTTACATGGATCTGGTTATATATTTTTATGCCACTCTAATGTTATTTGAAGATGATGGAGAAGAAATGTTTTCATTATAAATCTTTGATAATATTTAGAATATGAAATATTGGAATTCCATGGGTATCCTAAGTATTTCAACCGATCGAGATGTTTTTTTTTCATATAAAAAACCATCTTTTTCTATGGGTATGTTTAACAAAAAACAAGATTAAAATTCACTACTTATAAATATCTTAGATGATTAACAATAAAAGTTCAATCATGTCATTCATGATCATATGTTTTTAAACATCTAGATGAAATTTTTTTGTATCATAAGAAAATAAGATACATATACATTGAATGTATCTAATATCATTATTCTGGATTACCAGGTTAACATGCAGAAGATCAATTTATATAGTTTTGTTCTTTTTATAATCAAGAATATAAATTTATTTCAATAATTTCTTGGATTATAATGTATCTTTTTTTAATAATAAATATTATTAATGATATTTTCAAGCCCATCAACATATAAAAAAAACCAAAGATGTCAAAGAAAAGATTGATTTTTCAGTGTTGACTCCAGAAAATGTATAGAGTATTTCTTGGATAACGAATAATAAAGCTGGTAATGAATAGTCAGGAAGCTATATCAGAACTATAACCTTCATCAAAATCAATGAAATTTGTGAAGGGTGTTTAAAATAAAAATATATCTAAGAAAGGTTCTCACAAAAAGAATACAATGGATGACTCCCTTCCTCCAACAAAAGAAACATAACAAAGGAAAGTCTCAGATGAAGTATCTAAATAATTGAGGGGGAAACAAGATAAAACAAAATAAGGATATCCACATATAATATGCGACCTCGTATAACCTGTAGAATTAATGATTCATGGAGCTGAAATTCAATAAAGAGAAGAAAAAAATAATGTAATATAAAAATTTATCAAAAAAAAATTTAATGGTTGATAAAAAGTGTGGAAATAGAATCTGAAAATGTTAAATTACATCCTAATGTTTTTTTTCATTTTCAATAAATAGCTAACATTCATGTTGATGTTACCTCTATCATAGACAAGGTAAAAGTTCTTGTTGGGGATAATCATTCAGTTTCCACTAGAGTATAAGATTTAAGATCAAGATAAATGATTCATGAAGTGTTTCTTAATGAAATTGAAGATGGTGTTACATAAATTGATATTATTGAAAAATAATTTAAAGGTGTTGATGAAGAATGTCTGTACAATGAAATATAAGAGTTTGAATAATAATAATTCTAATAATAATAATAGGATGAGGAAGAGGAAAAATATCAAAATATTAATAAAGAATATCTCCCATGAGATAAGATTTCATTAAGGGAATCACAAGATTTCTCAAAACAATGTTCTTAGTAAATCAAAAATAGGAACCTATAAGTTCAGATAAATAAAATTCCCCATCTGTTCAACATAATCAATCGTTATCAAATATGTATAAACAAGATCAAGCTCAAAAATCTGAAGGTATTAAAGGTATTGATGTTGATTCCATTGACATTATTAATGGACATAAGGTTGAAAAAATAATTGGAAGGCTATTAAAAAATAAAGAAAAGGGAAAAGAGTTGTAGATGAAATTGGAACGAATAGAAACATACTTCCTAAGTATCAAGAAAAAGATCCCCAAGATTACAATGTCTTTCAATAAATTACAATGGGTTTTTAATACAAGTGGGAAATGATTTAATTGTTACTAAAATAATCCAATAAACCAACATCCATAACGAAACCATTTACTAAATTATGCATGAATAGAAGAAAGAAAACTCAACAACTTTTTGTATCTCAAATCCTCATCAAACTGTGCAACAATGGAAGAATAAACGAGTATCAATGTATACATTGGTTAAAAGAATCAATACTCTCAAGTTGCCAGAAGACTCCATGCTCTACAAGCTCCAAGCTCCATAATCTCCGAAAATCCCAAATATCAAGAGGTTGTGCTGAAAACGTGGGAAATGTTACCTTTTCACCTGTCCTAGAAGATAGAATCTGCAAAAGCACCAATGTTCCAAAGTATGAGTGAGTGTAAAACTCAGTCGGTTTTTATCTGATGACTTTTCTTCTCACACGCCTGGTATTGAATAGGTAGCCACATTTATAATACAGTTTGTATAACAAAACTTACCAAAATGTTTTTAACCAAATATAAACCGGTTCTAAAAACTAACTGTGACCAAGTGAAATAAAAACCAACTGAAACCAATTTATAGAAATTTTTTTTATAGAAAAATTAAATAATAAAATATTTAAAATAAATTCTTCTATTCATTTTACATACCCATTCCATAGTTCACAACACACCCACACATCCATGCTTCATATGACAGTTCCATACTTATGAGTGGTCTCTCGTCCAATTACCATGTGTCCCAATGAAACACGCCCTTGATCCAGTGTCATGTCCATTGTACCACAATGGTACTCATCCCTTAGTAAGATCTTATTAATCATTAACTCACACCAACACCATATATTCAATATATACCCATTTCCAAAACAAACTACTCAAAAAAACTGACTTTTTATTAAAAACCAAAGCACTACCAATTTCAAAGAAACAATTAATTTCAAAAAAAAATTCTTTTATTGAAAACATTTAATACAATTCATTTTACCATAAACCATAAAAATAACTTTTTTAAAATCCTTATATTAAAACCATGATAAAAAAAATTACTCATACACCGAATTTTCTAGATTTCATAACCATCAATAAAAAATGATTCCAATATGATTTCAACCACCAAATCAAAATTAATTCAACACCAAAAATTAAATTTGAAATCATTCCAATCAGGTATACTATGTAGAGTCTAGAAAGAATCAAATTACCTCATAGGTTTTGTCAAAAACCTCAATTTAATGAATAACACATAAGAAAAACTAGTTCGATTCTCCAAGAACCCACCTTAGATCTCTTCTTATAACATGATCAAAATCAAATCTCATCATATTTGGCATCAAAACACATATATATACCCATAATGGGCGTATATATATGAAACTAATAGAATATGATAAGTAGATCTATGTATATTTATGAAACTGAATAAGAACGAAGAGGAACGATCACATACCTCAAGAATCGAGCATCGATTGACTAACAAAAGCCTTCAGATCAACTCAAAAATTATTTTGAGAGGTTCTCCTACATTCAAGGAAGATAAATCCTGAGTTATGGAAGCTTATGAGAAAAAGAGAGCCACATATAGTCAAAAAAATGTGAGAACAACTATTTTAGGATCTCACATAAACAATCCACGTGGTTAGTTCTCATGGTTAGGAAAAATGTGGGCTAACCATGTGTTAGCCACTGTCTAGGAAGACCCTTTCTGCATATCCTTGCGCAGGATCCATAACCATGCCCAAATTTTTCTGGATCTACTACCTTAAGAGTATCATTGCGCATGATTCCACCGCATGGTTAGGTAACCCATGTGCCACCCATGTGACTTATATTTTCCACCAAAACATCAATACAAGTTATACAAACTCTCCCATCAATCACCCTTACACTTTATAATCATAAAAGGATTCATGTACTGGTTATATACTAAAAACTGGGGGTACTACAAGATCAATCAGAATCAACTGGAAAAGCCACTTTGGAAAGATTATATTTTATTCTTCCGAATTTAAAATAACTTGAAGGAATAATTCCATATTTTTTAAATCTAGAGCCTTGGAGTCAGATGTTTCAGGATTGTCTAAATCAAAAATTGGATTTTACAAACATGATAATAGGGAAATTGATAAAACTAGATGATGAGTTCAAATGCCATCAATTTTTTTATCATATTCATATAAAATCATCAAGTAAATTTACTAAGTGTTATTGAGATTTCCATTCCAATATTAATGATTTTGATGTAATGTTTAAATATATAATGAATGAATTTCAAGAAACTACACACAATTTCAACAAGTTAATAAATGATGCGATATAATGAGTAATGTTTGTTCAGTGTTTCCGAGTTAAAACTAAAAACCATAATTATACTATATATGAGAAGAATGGAAGGATAAGTTATTTCAAGAATCAAATAATAAGACTCAAAAATCAAAATAAATAAGTCAGTAACCTGAACAATGTGTCTTCTCAAATACATTAAAACCAAGAAGAAATGATTCAGATGCAATATTAAAATATTCTTACTCATCAGTAATGGTTATGGGATCTAGAAATGAAAAACTAGTCTGAGACATTTTTAATTTAGAAGATAGAAGAAGGAATGAGTTCATGAAATTAAATATATTATGGGATCCATGAAAAAGATAGAATAAAAACCTTTTCACTTTGAACTCTTGTTGAAATTTATTTTTGAAAACAAATTCTATGATGAAATGAAATAACTATTCTTCTCATTCAAATAAAATTGTATGAATGTTTTCCCTATTAAAATTTATTTGAAAATAATTGATAGTTTTTTTAATTATTAAATAGCGCATTATCTTTATTTCTCATAGTTTCTTTTCAAATCCTTTTTAGGTATTCAATGTTTTCCCCCATTATTTTAGAAAATAAAAAATTGGGAGAATCTTTATACAAATAGAACATATTTAAGTAAGGGGGGGTAAATTATTTTAAAAAATATTATATAATCCATATGGGGAGTTCTTATCCTAGGGGGTGTTAGATGTATTCATTTTCAAGTATGTTTTAAAAATCATGGGTAAATAAGTTTTATTATCCATTTATGAATACAATGATCTTAAAATCTAATAGACTTATGTATTTCAAGTTATTTCTTATTTTAGTATTCTGGTTTGTGATTTCCAAAAGGAATGTGATTGTTAAGTCAAAATTTTCTTTATAAATTTTGAATTCCTTTTTTAGGGAAATCCGAAACTCTTTATTTAAATTTTTTATTACTAATTCTTTTATGTCTAAAGTTTAGTTATAAAGTTTTTTTAGAAAATATATAATTTTACCACACATATAAAAAGTTATAAAAGTATTCGAATAAATAAACTAACATTATTCATTATGATTATAATAATGAGTATGGAATCTAAAATAGTTGGATTTATCTTTATTAATTTAGATATAAGACATGTTGTCTTGTATTTTGTTCTAACAATATTTTAATCTTATTGATAGTTGGAACCAATGAACCTGGGATCCACATTTATAAAAAACATCACAATGAAATATGTATGTATTCCCATCATATTGACTTAAGTTTATGTTCTGTATACAAAAAACAATTTTATCGTGTGGGAACATTTTATTTTTCACTGTGATGGTATAATATAAGGAGACATCATACATTATGTTATTATATAGTCATTGAAGTGGTAGCTATCAAAGTCGTTTCATCAAACTCATAGAAAATATGACTGTTAGAGAAAATATGATTATTGGAATGGATTCCTGTAAATAAATTTTCATTTTATGAGTTTTAAGATGTTGATTCCATTTTTATCTAAAAATGTCTATATTCATCAAATCATGAACAACTTCTTCTTAGTATCTTTTATTTATTAAGAGAATGTCCTTCTTAATAAAACATTGTTAGGTTGACTCCTTAATATATATTTTTAATTTCATTGTGTTTACTGATTATGTGAATACAATTGAGGGATTATAATATTAGAAAGATATAAATACTGATCATCATATTGATTTAGGGCATGCAAGGATAGCAAGACCAAACTGATCTTCGTATCGAGGGCACATGTCATTAGTGTGAAAGAATTGTACCTTCCTATGGAGGGATCGTGCAGATTGTGAGATAGAATAATCAGTGTATCGAGGGCCTTCTCTCAGAAGGTAAATACAGACATTCATATAAGTATAAAACAAGGGACCATTATCCCAGTCTATGGGATACCCAACTCTTTGGGTTCAAATAACTGTAATATTTTGTATTTCTTTATTAATAAATGTTTATATTTTCATCTACATATAATAGAAATTTTATAAATTTTATATTCATGTTTCTATTTTGAATTATCTTATCATACTGAATATTGATTATGATACTTTTTGTATTACACTGATATATCCTAAAAATCGTGATTATGATATTATTTTGTATACTCTACATAAATCATTTTCAGTTGTGAATACAATATAACATTTATTACGTTTCCACTACTGGATTATTACGATTCTATAAATTATTAAGAATCAATATAACATTTCAACTTTTAGAGTTATATATCAGAATCTACTTTATTATGAATTTTTTATTATCATACCTAATGGAAATGTCCAATTTCTATTTAAATACATACTCGTTTTTTTGAATACGATTTGTTTAATCTTGTGAAACTCAGTTGATTTTACGATAAAAATGGATGTTTTTTAAACCTACAATCCACCCCTATTATATTAATTCATATAGAATAAATTATTTCTATCCTAATCATTATGCATTATATGTACCGATACAAATCTTTGGGTTTTTATAATGTCATAATACACACAGTATATTTAACCAATTTTTAATTTTTACCCGAATATTCGATTGTCTTAGAAAATTTTGAAAAATCATTATTGGATAATTTTTTTATTCTAATTGAAAATATGATATTTATTTTATAAAAATATTATTCTAAACATGTGTATCTTCACTATTAAAATAAAAATCAGCATTCATTAAAAAATGTTGGTTTTTTACAATAACATTTCTCAAACCCTTATAAAATCTACCTTTGAATTCAAAAAAATAATATGATATTTTATATTTAATAAAAATTATTTAATAAAATTATTTTATTAAAATATTATTTATTTAAAAAATCCATTAACTTGTCAAAATTATTTCATTAATTTAATTTGAATATTACCAAAAAAATTTGATTTTTATTGTATCAAAATATAGTTTTTATCAAACTATTCAATTAATCATATATAAATTAGAAAAATTAAGTAATAAATATAAAAAATCATCTATAGAAAATTATATATAAATATTAGGGATCCTTTATTTATATTTTATATTAAATGTTTTTACCCTAAATTAATATATTTTCCTTTTACCGTTGTAATTAATTTTACTACATTTTTTATTCATATTGTAATAATATTATGTTGACCTCATAACCTAAAAATAATTATTTTGATTCAAAATTTGGAATCTATTTTATCAAAATAAATTATCAAGGGTGGAAGAATATAATTTTATAGAAAACATGCAATGGTGATGAATACTAGTTTTTTTTTGAAGAATGCATTTTTAAAGGAAAATATGATTTCACTAACTCTATAAAAAGAAATCATAATTATATGAATTTAAACTAGTAAATATAGTTTTATAATATAAACATTTAATTTATATATTTTATCATTAATATTTAATTTAATTCATTAAAATGGAGACACATTATGCATTTTAAAATAGTTATTTGAAAAATTAATTTTTAATCCAAAACATAGACATATATTAAAATCCATTATAAAGATGATTAATATGCAATTAATTTAATTATATATTACAAAATAATATCTATTTTACCACAAAATAATACTAAAATAATCATGTGACTTTTATATTACATAATTTATCAACAGAAATGACAATTTCACATAAGAAATGTATTTATCAATATTCTCTAAAAAATCTATATTTTTTAAAAATACAAAAAAATTCAACCTATGTTATTCAGTCTATAGTTATATAAAAAAATCAATTTTTTCCAGAATAATTTCTAAATGTTATAAAAAATAATTCTAATTTTTTTTTATAAAAAATAAATAAATAATATTTTTTAAGAAAATATATTTTCAAGAACAAAAATATATTAACAAAATTGATTCTTTATTTACGAATAATTTATCAATATGTTTTTGAAATATATATATACCATAAATTAGTTAATCATAATTATATATACAAATTTAATGGAAAGGTTAAAATGGATATATTTAAATATTCAATATTATTTGTGTTTTGTGTTTCGTATCTCATATGCTATTGAACATAATATTCTCTATTAAAAACACATAGAGTTCCAATTAATATATTACCAACATATATTAAAATCTTAAGGATATTTATGTGAAATTCACTTCAAATTTATAATGGTATACTTTTTTATTTTTCACTTCCTTATTCATTAATTTGAAACATACTCCCACCATCCTATTAGATACTATATTCTTTATAGAATATCATACTATATATAGATATAGTTTGTGTGCAGGAAAGGAAAAATATTTACTATTAGTGTGAATATTTAATATATAAACAAAAATCTATATATTATATGGAATTTTTTCTCTTTATAGAAATATTTTTAAACGAATTAATTATTTACTATAATATTATAGTAATAGTGGTAGCATTAAATCCCTTATATTTTAACAGTTAATCGGATAAACACATTTACCCTATATAAAATCATTTAATCCTTATTTTCAATTATAATATGTTGTATAATCTGAGGAATCATTAACCATATTTATTAAAACATCGTATCTCAATATTCAAACAGTTGTTTGATAAAAAAATCTCTTATAATAAAAGACAAATGATATAACAATACCTATACAATTTCTATATCCTAGTGAACTAGATATATTTCATTTCATTAAAATCCATGACAAGAAAATACTTTGATTCTCCATTTGTATGTATACTATAATCTTTATAAATTAATTACATGATTATGAACTCTTATATATTTCTATCATTTTGGAAATATAAATTTGGTATCATATACCATTCAAAATCCAAAAAATGTATACATCATGGATTCCTATCATATACTCTTCATAGAGATTTACAAACAATATCAGGTATCCTAGATTATTCCACCATATAGAAGAAAGTTCATTTTTTCTTATAATTATCATGGGTTATTTTAACATTATGATCATATTTTAAAGAAACATTATTGGACACTATAACCATCTATTATTCATTATTATGAAATTTTACATACAAGTAATGATAATAAAATAATATAAACTATAAATAAAATACATTATTTATTTTATTCTAAACACTTATAGAAAATAGGTCAATCATTTCATTAAATAAATCACACTGTCACACAAATTCCAACAATTACCACTGAATAAATTCCAGAACAAAAACTATCCTCAAAAGAATCCTTCAATCATTCATTGTCATTAAACATACTCAATCATCGTAAATATATCAGATGATACTAAATATTATTTTGTAAATTTTCATGTAATTTATTTGATAACATAAATTAATTAATTTATGTTTCTTATGCATATCAATATTATACTTTTCTAAAACTAATTTGTTTCTCGAGACAGATTTTCTCTAACACCTATAATTATTCCTTTTATAATAATAATTTTTTTACCAGTCAAAGAAGTTATTTATAATAAACTTCACCATTATATATATTAATCTCAAAGATATCTTAGATGAAGAGGATTCCATTATTAGTAAAAAAAATATTTCGTCAAACAATGTTAATACTATACATTAATTTAATAAATATTTTATATATTGTTCTCAATGTAATATTATTACCCATTTTAAAATCTATCGTATCCATTAATTGGAAAAGATGCACATTTCCATAACATTTAGTCACTTTATAATTTCCATGATCAAATATACATTTATGTATGGAATTTCTTGAATCATATCATATATGAATCTAGGATAGTTTAGTGGAAAAATGTTTTCCCTATCCATATATATCTCTTTATGTAATTGTTTTTTATTTCTTGAATAACTCATAAAGGTTGAGTTATAACCCACATAAGTAACTGAAATTACTTCATAAAAAATGATTATAAACTATTCCATATATTATTTGAATATTTAGTACCACATAACCTTCTGAGTAATCAATCAATGTTAGAATTATCCCATTTAGGTTCTTCATAAATGAAATCCTCAAAGTGATTTTCCAATTTTAAAGGATTTTCATATAATCCTCCAATGATCTTCCCTTAAAAAAATTATTCAAGTAGAAATAGATCATTTATGGATATTCATTTTGATTATTTTTTATTGAGAGTGAGTTTAATAGTACACTCATATATTCAACCAAACAATGACATGGGAATTTAATTATAATTTTATCTTTTATAATATCCCTATAATCCATCAGTATGTCCATTATCCTTCTTGTTAAATATATTCATCATCTCCCCTTTTTGTTCCAACTCTTAACCCAGCTAATATTGTTTCTTTTTATCCATTAACATATCCATTTAAAATTAAACATGAGTTAAGAGGCTTTGGTGATTTACATTTCTATACATAGTGGATTAGTTCCACTAATTTTTTGGAATATGTTGGCTTCATCACAAATCTATTATCCCTGTGTTGTGTTAACAATTAATAGTTCAAAAGAATTATATATTTTTATACATTTCTCACTAATCAAATTCCATTATAATGTTTACCTTTCATACCTTTTTATTTCAAGATTAATATAGTTCTTGTATCTATAAATCTTATTCACATTCCTAATAAATTGATTAAATGAGTCAGTAGTTGAGGCAATCGTAGACTAAGAAATATATTCCACTGTAAACATACACTCATTATTTAGTTCTATTAGATAATTTTTGACTTAATCCTTACAATTTTTATTATGTTTTCCATAAATTCATTTACCCTTATCATTATCTTGGAATATGTCTTCATCTCTTCCAAACATATTGTGGAGCTCCAAATTTGGAAAATTATTTTTTATCTCTCATACATACAGGAATCAAGCCATACATCGGAGTAGAATATCACAGTTCCGACATATTACCAATAATCCATTCATGTATCATTTTATATATATTTCTTTCTTCTAATAACTCATGTGGAATATTCTAAATTAATGTATTACTCATTTTACTAGTACCCTAAAAATAAATTTTTTTTATGTTACCATAAATATAACATTATTACAATGTATCATATTAGGATCCTGGGTGGGCCAATGAACTAAGAATAATAATTTACAGAACCAAAATTCCCTAACTCATTGAATGGGAAACTAGAAAAACTTACATATCATTCCAAAGATACTACCCTAATATTCAACGAAGATGAGCTACATTGGGATGTAAAACACGGTATATGTAATGTAAACTAACCCAAGATATTATTATCACTACTACCTTCTATGGTAGGATAAGCATTTTATTAATTACAAAAAATTGAATTGAAGTTATAGATTCATTTACAATCTTGAATAAGATGTCTTATCCTAATTCAGGAATAATAGAATATCGTTGAATAGTCCTAGTGAGCCTCTTGATTACATTAGAACTCATTTAAGACCATAACAACAAATAACACCATTGGTAACATAAATAAAACATAATTAATGAAAATACAAAGGGAAATTATATTATATCTTACTTCAACCCCACCTTAGAAGACCATGAAATGACCAAAAGGTTCCCAAGACTAAACAAAATCGTTGGGTTTCAAAATCTCCCAATTCATTATATAAGTAAAATCAACTCCAACCATATGTATCCAATTTTTATTTAGGTATCCCATGTATGTGTATCCCATTAAAAAAAATCCAAAAATGAAATCCATATACAAATATGGTAACACATTACTTATATTTCTTTCACAAGATACTCAGGGAAACCCATTGTTTGCAAAAACTCCATTGGATGATCGAGGAAATGATAAGTGGTTTCATTTGAAGGAATCTAAGTCTTAGTTAATTTTAAATTTGGCTTAATCTCACTATCTTTTCTCTAATATCCTCATTATATATAGTAATGATTCTAATGATTTCATTTTTATTCATGTTCCCTCTTTAATCAATACGTTCATGTAATATTGATTTTTGACTCTATACACAACTCATATATTGTATCAGAAACCAACATTAAATGCCAAATATTTTAAAAAACATCAAAAGTAATCCCATGAATAAGCTACATGAATCCATGGCATGAAAATTCATAAATTCATATTAATTTATCATTCATCACATGTTTAATTTTATAGATATAAAAATCCATCCAACACTTTTATAGATATAGAATTAGCCTCCCGACCATTGAGACCTATGAACCAATGTACACCTTCCCAGGGGTAGTTTACTGAAGGGAAACATTAATTGTGAAATAATTTTTCCACCTATTGTTTATATTCTTTAAATAAACTATTATTTCAATCTTATAACCCAGTATAAGTTGAAGACAAGGTGGATGAAAAGTTAATAAAATATAATACATAGTAAGTAACTCTTAATATGCATGTATACCAATTAATATAAGTTGTTTAACAATTTAAACTAAAATATGTTTCCATTCAAAATATAAAAAATTTGTATTTATTAAGAATAAACAAGTTAATAAATAAAAAAACATGAAAAATCATATATATAAACATGGGAAAATTATTTTTGAATAATTCATAAATAAATAAATCACAAACACATTATAATTTAACTATTTATTATTGAAATTACATAACTAAAAAAATATAAACACATTATATATATTTCAAATATGAACTCCTTCATATATACCATTTATATGGAATTTAAATTAAATATACGATATATATAATAGGAAAATTATGTATGTATATATATATATTATTTATATATTAAGTAAATATTTAGAATATCATACATTTAATATTAAATAAAAAAAGAAAATTTAAACTATCAAAACTAAATTTTAAATAGTTTAATTAATTTCCTGAAATAATAAATTTTTATTTAAATAATTGAAATAAAATAATTATATAATAATTAAAATTTTAAATATAAACACTTTAAATTGTTACAAAATATTTAATTTATATACATTATATGAATTAAAGTAAGATATTTTATATAGAAATTATATATCTGAATTATATGTTGTTTTATACAATTTGAATAATTTATTTCAGTATTAACAATTAATAATATCTAATATTTATTTATTAAACAAGTCATAAAATTTAATAATTAATTTTAAATATTTAATAATAAATTAATATTAAAAATTTATAAAAAAATAAATACCTTCAAAAAATTTCCCATATTTTATAAAATATTGTCAATTATACAATTCAGTTCTAAATAATATTTTTAAAAATATTTTTTTACACATATTATATTTAACAGTATAATCCAAGACATAATCCAAAATCTAATTATCCTGGATTACGATTGAAATCTTGTGGTGTATGATAAATAAAGTGGAATTTATCTATTTTATTCTATATAGAATTATCAATCTAATGATTTCGTACAATTGTTGGTCACCTAGAGTTGTGTTTAATGATATTCACAATATAAAATCGATTATATGAGGCTATATTTATCTCTGGTTGAATGACATAATGATTTTCTACATTTCCTAATATTCTATGCTATGAGGTACCAAAAACTAAATAATTGATCTCTCCCATAACCGTTTATATAGCATATTATATGGGGCGAAAATAGAATAACTATTTTATCTCATAATAAAAGGAAACCCACATTACAAAAATGATATTTTTTTTTAAAATATTGGAAATATAAAGACATGATATTCATGGAATGAATACTAATTCTAATAAATATGCAATACAACATGCAATACAGTTTCTCAATTCTTAATTTTCAACATTATTTCATGAATCAAAATGAATGTTGATGCTTTAATACTATTTATAGTTTTCTAAGGATAAATTTTCACTCTGTCAATACAATGAATGAAATTAGAAACCTCAAATTATATGATCTTAAATTATTAATAACTAAACCATGTACAAACTCAAATGTGGAACACTATGTTCCTTTCACTATAGATGGTCATGATACTATCTTTAACCCACATCTGATGAAGATCACATAGAGGTATAAATCAGACTATCTCCTTCAAGGTGTATCTATAGGCTAAGAATAATCCCTCATTGCACGGGAAAGGCCCTCCACCAAACAATGATATAATAGAATATCATTTTAGATAAAAATGTAGAAGGAAGAAATACCTATAACAAATGAAAAATGGATTGAAATTGGTTTTAGTAACCATGTCTGTTGAATAGGCCTCCTTATATATCCCTCAGTACATTCCCATGTCACTACAATATATAATCGTGCACTTATAAATGTATAACTAATGATTTTTTTGTTTGTGAATTCATCACATGAATGCATTATTGTGTATTTCATCATTTCATAATACAAAGCATTTATAATAAATTATTTCTAATTTAGAAGATCACCCAAATGATAACATTAATTTTCATACCCTGGTTTTTGGGGATGGGCTAATTGAGTATCTATCACATATTTTTTTAGGATGAAAAATGATTTACAATGATAGAATTGTATGTTTGGTGTTATTGGATATACGATAAGATTTTTATTTTACTTATTTCTTTTTTCTGGAGTATTTTTAATTTATTTTTACTATTTTTAGAGGAGTTGGGGGTATGTTAGAGAGTTTTGGGTGGAGGATGGAGAAGTTGGAGGTGTAAAATGGGTCCCTAATGGTATATGCATGGTTGGTGCATAGTTCTGTGGACTGTGTATGTTAGAACATGTGTTTTAAATGGGAGGTAGTATCATCCACATGATTAACACATGGCCATTCGGGAAAACATATCCCATAAATTTCATACAAAATGAGTTTTATAGTCAACACACAGTTCTAGTTCCATGTAATTGTGTCATTCAAGAGATAAAAAATTCCATAAAATAACATTTATAACCAAAAAAATATATCCTTTCTCCGCATTTCTACCCCTATACTAGAAATTTCAATTTTTCATTAATTTTGGGGTGGTATTTGGGATTTAATTTATTTTAAATCTTCTCCCATGAGCCCATGGAGGTTGGGGTTTTAGATTAAATGTATGCGTTTCCTTAATCATCATCCTTTATGTATATATGAATATATTGTGTTTTGAACTGTGGTGACATTGAGGTACAACTAAAACCACTTGATTCATTGGTATTTTGTTTCTAAGGGTTCATAAATTTCATGAGGAGTGGGGATATTATATTTGGTACAACATCTTGGATTCTACTAAGAGATAGTGGCTGATGTATTTAAAATCATAAAATTATCATAAAAAAATGCATGTTCTTGGATACTGTATTTAACTTAATAATTTAATGGACATAAAATATTTTCATTGGGGTTTCTAGTTTTTTTATTTTTAAATTTTATTTTTCGTGAGTAGTTTTGGATGAAATAAAATAGGCAGATTTTAGGGGGTGTGTGTATATTATGTAAAATTTCCATATTATTATGAGATATTTTAAATTTGGTGTTTTATGGAATAATTACATGGATTTTTATTCTTATTTACTATTTTTTTTCATGGATTTAAAAAACTGTAGTTGTCCTCGTTGTTTGGTTTATTGAGTTAGATGGTTGATGAAATTTGGTTTTATGAATTTATTTTCATGATTAATGGTCATTAAAATTCTATTTTGATTTTCACTATCGATATTACTTGTTGGGCATTGGGTTGTATCATGGATGTTATCTATATTGTTTTAAATAACATTCATAATTTATGATATTTGGTGTGCATTTGGTTTCATGGTTGATGTTATTTGGATTGTCCTTTTTTTATAGGGGGGTGATATTATCATAATTTATGTATTGAATTTCATAGAAGTGTGTTTTTAATATTTATATTTTATATTATTTTGATGAGGGGTTTGAGATGAATTTTCTAAAAAACAACTTGGGTGTTGGTAACTTATATGTGATGGTATATTATTGTGGTGGTAAACAACAACTTGTGTGTGAAGACCTTGTAAGGAGTAACAATGTTATTTTTTGATATATTATTTCCATTAAGAAGTTGGTGATAAATAATCAATGATATTAATCATAGTTTGAATATTCCCTGGTTTATTGTTGATTACATGATTTTGTCGATTATTTCCTTGGGAGGATGTTGTTTCTATTTTTTGAAATTATTCATTAAACGTAATAATATTTTTATTTTGTTGGTTTTTATTCTAATATATCAATATTAAATGGATTTTTATGATATTTTTAATTTAGAATTTAATTTACAATGGATTTAGAAGACTCTTATTTTTTTATAAAGTGATTTTTAAGCTATATTTGTTTTACCCAAATGGGGTGTATGTAGAGAATTTGAAAAAACATACTATCTCTTGTAATCACCCCTACATGGGTATCTAAGTGCTAATATATATGATGTTTCCATTGTTCTGGGTTGCTGGATATTAATTAATATGATAGAATATTGTTGTAATGGAGGTCTAGTAGATGCTATTATTTGATGGTTTACACCGTCAATGGTCAAAGGATAGTGTTTGGTCAGGATCATACTTGTGTTCAGAATTTTTATTTTATTTTATTATTAAATGGTTTGTACTTATGTTTTATGTTTTTATTTATTTAATTAATGCTTTTAAATACTTATAGGTTTTAGGCATAAAGATATTGTTGATATTAGACTATTGCATTATTCCTTATAGTTTTTTTGGTGGAATGATGTTTACAATTATGCCTTATGTAGTCAAAAAGAAAAGAAAAGTTTCACGTGTCATTTCAATTTAGCTCAAGTCAATATTTTAATAGATACTCACGGATGGGATGTTAAAAGCTATACCATTTCAGTTCGATCGTGTATGGGAAAGCATGTATATAAGTTGGGATTCAAATCATCAGAAAAACAATAAATTTCATTTTCAATATCTTTAGAGAGAAACCTATGTTTCTAGGGTTGTTTGGTATTGATAGATGATGGTAATCCCAAAATAGTTTATTTATTGAGGTATTTTGTCTTGGAAATAGTATACTAATACGGTATTTGAGCCTTAGGCATTAAATCATTCCATTAAGGGGATTTCATGGTGAATGGTTGAATTCTTTTTCATGTTTATATATTTTCTTGATATATGATTTTTAAAACATGTAAGGTGAATTGTTACTCCCATGTTTGTTTAATTTTGAAAAATAATGATTTTTCTATATCGTATTGGTAATTATGATGCTCTGATTATAGGCAGGGATAAGTATAATTTGTGTAAGTTCATGGATTTCAAGTGGTACTTATTGTTATGGAAATTGGTTAGGGTTGTTGATTCTTAGATTATTTATATGAATTAATATAATTCTATATTTTAGGGTATGTTATCATTATTAATGATATTGGGTCTTATTTTTGGTTTTTAAGATTCCATATAGTGGGACATACATTTAACAATTGATTAATAACTAAAAGAATATATATCTAAGGCAAAATGAAATGTTTTTGTGGATACATAATTTGGTTAATGTTTACTGTTAATATTTCAGAATTGAAATTCAGGATTTCATTTATTTTATTATGAAGGAGATTGAGTTTCACTATCATTGGATACAAATATATTTTTTTGGTTTCATTTAAATAAATTATTTTTGATAATGGTGTGTTTTCTTGGGAAACAATTTTAGGTTTTTTAACAACTGAAAGAGAAAATGTAAATTTCATATCAGGATTTTTTAAACTTCGATTGATAAATGAAATATTTCTCATATTTTAGGTTGTTCTAAACATAATAATCTTTCTGGGGGATAGTAATGGGTTCTTTAATAATGTTTTGTGGTCAATTTTTCTTTTCAAAAGGTGGAAAATGGTATATTTTAGTATAGGTGAGGGGTTGTAGTAGTTTCAATGAATCTGAATGATTCGTGTTATT
The DNA here is from genome assembly GCA_963277665.1 of Viscum album. Lineage (NCBI taxonomy): Eukaryota > Viridiplantae > Streptophyta > Magnoliopsida > Santalales > Viscaceae > Viscum > Viscum album. The sequence continues at coordinate 792,322,556 of OY728129.1, read as the reverse complement.
TTGGGAACAAAAAAATGTTTTCTACGGTTTTATCATATTTTTCTTAGTTGTGAAAAATGGGCTACTTTTCTTATGTGGTGAGTAAGAATTGGTTTATCTACCTTTCTTGGTATCATGTTTTGTTTTTTAAGTGATTGTTATTTCATATCCTATTTTTTGAAAATAAGTGATCTTATGAAACATTTCGATGGTGTTATTAGGGTTTTGGAAATTGTTGTGGGAGTCAATACTTTGATAATGAATCTTGGAATGTTGTATAATGAGAGTATAATCCTTTATTTGACTTTCAATTTTTGTAAATAGGATTTCCAAAAAATCATTTTATTTAAATGGGTGAATACTATATGTGTATTCATGTTGGAATTTTTAGATATCAATTTTGGAAAAGTTATTGAAACTCAATACCTGGTATCATTTATATTTTTTAAAATTTTTATAATTGGTTTTCAAAAAATGAATGGATTTTATAATGACATGGTTTCTAAAACAGTGGACTCAAATTCCATGAAATACTAGACATGATTTTTTTGATATATATTTGGATATTTGAAAAGAAGATATTTTTTTTAAAAAAGTGTTGTTAGAATAATTTGGGTTTCGTGTATCAATACTGGATTTCCTTTTATTATGGTACACATATATGATTTTAATTGTTGAATAATGAATTTACTATAGTTTAGTGGTAATGAGATGTTAGAAAAATTTTCAGGTGGTGGGTGCAATAACCAAATGAGGATCTTGTATAATTTTTTAGATATTAATAAAAGGTGGGTTATCCTAGGATTGAGTGTTGGATCTCATTGAATATCATGTATATAGATACTCCATGGGATATATAGGGTTGTAGGTAATTATTAAAAGGTGGTTACCTGAGTTTTTCTATCAATGGTTGTGGAGAACTATTAGATTGAAAATAGTTGTGTTCAATTATTTATCTTTGGGTTGTTTTTGGGAGAGGTTACCACATTGAGTTGTTGTCAGAAAATTTGTAATGAAATGATCCAAAAGAGAATTTAGTAGTGTATTGAGTGATTTTTTATGTTTAGAATCTGTTTCAATATAGGTATTACATCATTTTTATTAGTTTTTATTTCAATAATGAGATACTGGAGAATATTGAAGGGATGATTATTAGCTATTTTTGTTTCCCTACAATTTAAAGAGGTTATGAAATGGGTGCATTATTGTATTTGGGTTATGGTGTTGGCTTAATGGTTTAATAATAATTATTTCCTTCTAAAGTTAATTGGATTGAGAACCCTGTGATTAATTATAGGAATGTATATGCATATAATGCGATGTAAAAGAAGGTTGGAAATGGGGGTGTTTGGGTCAATAACATGTTGTTGGTGAAGTGATTTTTTGATGAGTAGTTATGGATCATTCAATAACGGTTAATGGTTGTTGCTGACAATATGAAAGATTTGGGATTTTTGGGAACACAGACTGATGCATGGGAATTTATATGTTCTATTTACAACTATATGGGAATGGATTCATTCTTGGTATTGTGTTTAGTAAATGAATAATTTTTATAGAAATCTAGTAGTATGGGGAAGGATAAAATTTGGTGAGGTTTGCATTTTTCCTTGTAATTTATGTAGGGAATTGATGGATTACCAACTTTTTATTCTCGAGATATATTTGGGAAACTTATTAATCTTGTTAATGTTATTTTATTATGGAATATTTTTTTGGATATTGGGTCAATGGTTTGTAGTTTTTATGCTAGATTAAGTGTAATTTTGGTCGGTGTCATGGGTGGTGAGAATGTTTGAGTTGATGTCCCAGGACAAAATTTTTTTACATTAGATATCTTGCATATTAAATGAGAAAAAAATTAATTAAATATTGTATTATATATTTTTTCATTATTCTATTTTACATTAGTTTAATAATACCAAATAGTGTTTATTATATTGAAAAGGTTATATAGTTCCCTTATATGATGAGATCCGTGGAATACAATGATCATATTCTTAAACCCTTTTTAGTGGTCGTATAAAATTCAATAATAAGAAACATAGTTTATTTACTATTGGGTTTTTTATCGATAAGGGTATAAGACTTTATCACATGAAGTTCACAATTAGAAATTTATAAGATATGAGATTATGAAAACAATCCAGCCAATAGAAATTCTAAATGATTATGTTTCATTATATATTTCTATATATGACTCTGTATTATGATCCTTGGGATTTATGATTATTATTAAATAATTTCTTGAATATTTCACTTAGATATATTATAATAACCCATGATGATATAATTTCATAGGGAATTTTTCTACGTAGTGTGTATCATGAATGATATGTCATTTTAGAATAAATCGAGGAAGTATTTTACCTTCCATTTTTATAGAATTTAATATATTTTCCCTTTCATTAAAATAGGAAAGAAAAACTAAAGTCCATGGACATAGTGTACTAATGAGTTAAATTTAGATAGTCAAATAAAGATGTATCAAGCATATATTTTGATACCACAAGTGTGAAATATTCTTGATCAGATATCACATCAAAGGGATTATATTATATAGTGGGAATTCATATTTGGTTTTTATTATGGAGACATGTCTTCCTCCTATATCGGTGTCTTGACCTGTTACAAAAAATCAATCATTTACTATTGGAATGACCACCTAATTCAAATAAGTAAGAGTCATAGAGGGTCACACACAAAGTGTTTCCTTTGATATCAGTTAAATTTTAATAATATATAATAATTTGAATAAAGAAGCCTAATTTTCATGAATCCTCAATCCGTGAAACGTTTCCTATGGTGTTGACTGTTATGGAGTTCATTATATTTCAAAAAACTGTGAAAAACATTCTATATTTTTAGTATCATTCATCCATGTCTAGTTGAACCTTTATGTAGGAAGAGAACATGAATGCTTATATCTGGTGTTAGTATCACTATGTTCTTTATCAAGAGAGAGTAATAGGAATTTTTTCGGATATCCATGGAACTATTCATGTGAAAATATGGGGAAGGAGAACTAGATAAGCCACACGTAGTCAAAATAATTTCTTACATTAAGTGTTTATATGTTTTAGTGTTTATAATTATAAATTAACACTTCACTAATCTCATTATTTCGTCACTCCCTCTGTATTCTCTAGTTTTTTATACATTAAAATTTCAAAATTATAGTGAAATATCTCATAGATCATATCACTCAACATTTATATGTTTAAATGGATATTTTTGTGTAATATTTTAGTTCTTATAGAGAATAAACGTATAAAGTGGGTGAGGAGCTCTAAAACTAAATCCAAATGTAAATATTATTCACAAAAATCATCCAAGAGGAGGAAGATCAAGGGTAATGAGAGGGAACATGATTCCATAAATTTTTATGTTAAAATAATTTCTATTAGAAGAAAAAATACACCTACATAGAGAATAATGGTGACCCTTATAGTGGACTTGTTTATCAAGTGTATTATATCATTTTCAAAAAAATAATTAGATACATCATTTAGTGCTCATAGATTTATTGAAAAACAGAAACCAAGTACATTATGAATGATTTCACAAGGTGATTTAGATATATGGGCTTCCAGTGGATTCAAACTTTCTATTATAGCTGATTGGTACTTCCACGTCACATTGATAATTAGAATGCTCTTGGTTTTTAATGATTTCTAATTTGTAGACTTAGTCACCATAAATATTGTTTCTATATCTAGACTTCATACAGATTTATTTATAATTAAATTTCTAAATAATTTTTCCTTATTAAATGATGAAAATATTTTTTATATTAGGGAATTTTTTTTTTAAAAAAAAGATTATTTGTTTAATTACATAAACTAAGGAAGGGTAATCAAAAATGAAAATAGTTTACACGACATGCACCACAAAAAATATTGGCATCAATAGATAGGTCATATAACCTGAAATAATTTGAAATCAGTACACCATGATTAATATTTTGATTCATTTAAACCAAAACCAATGAGTTCCTTCATTGCATAATTCCATGAAAAAATAACAAAATCCCTATTCATTGGATAAAGAAAAATAGAAATAGAGCCTCATGAGTTGATTCATACTAATATGTATTTTCCATTTCAAATTAAATTCAGATATAGGTTCTCATAATTCAAAATATTTACTGATAGATTTAGTAGATATGGATATATCTACATAATGAGGTATACATATGATTAATTTGGTAAATTCAATGAATACAAGAATGATGTTAACGACCATCTTGAAATAAAATTTAGAAAATCCACTCTAATAATGGTGTAGAATATAATAATAATGACTTAATTGGTTATATATAGTATTTTTGTATTATATCTCAACTCACACATACATATTCACTATAATACTATAGTTTAAGAAATATTATTGGACACACCATGTTATACATGGTAAGATTAATTTTGATTTATGTGAGTCTTCCACTGTTCTTTTTGGGATATACCATATAGACAACATTAAACATTCTATTACAACTCTCATTTGATGAAACAAATGATATATCATAAAAACAATTGTGTGAAATGAAACCCCTACTATTAAATTTACTTTGGGGTGGTTGGAAGGAATGTTTTAAATTTATTTTAAGAAAAAAACATACACCATGAAGCATGATGTGTATATTTTTAGGGTACCCTAATTTAAATAATGAATATTACCAATAATATCTCTTAGATAGAAAAATTATGGTTATATAATGTTTTATATTTCGTAAAATGAGTCATATATCTAAATGTGATGGTGGGATTTAGGTAAACTTTGATGAAGTCTTGGATTATGATACAAAAGAGTTTCTATATGAACATATTCCATATTTCCCCATGGTAATTAAAGAACCTTAGAAAGAAGAACTTATTTAGATTATGATAGAGGATAGGGATACAACTTTTTATTGGTTTTATAGTCCCTAAGAATAGAGATTCAATATACATTGATGATAATGATATTGTAACTAATATGGATGAATTAATTGTCAGGGAATATTCCAAATTTATTGACTCTATAAATTATGAAATTGATTATGTATTCCCAAAAAAAATCATTGTTTTTTTAAGATACTATAGTTTATGTAAATTCATATGGATATAAATTAGATAAAACTAGATATACATGGAAACGATAGTACTAATAAAGAATAAGTAGTTATAAATTGGTATAAAAATATCAAGGAATATACTACAATGAAACAATTATAGATGATATTATAAATTTGATCATAATTTAATTTTCCAAACAATCTCAATATGGACATGAGACATGAAAGAGGGATATCAAAAAATAACTCCTTTTATGAATATGTTTTTATGACACAACTAGAAGTGTTTTTTCCTTAAAGGATTCCAATAGGATATGAATGTTATAGATATCATGTAAAGACTCGGAAATCCTTTGGAATTTGTTTTTAATACATGGGAATTATTTGAGTCCGTGAAAATTTATGGCACATGATTCCAAGGCACGATGTGCCCAGAAACAAATTCTGATGTTTTGTTCGGGAATATTTAGTAAACGTATGAGCGGGTCTTTATAACATTGGAACTAGTGTTAGGAATTGAAATATGAGTACACCGTTGAACTTGAAGTGCTGGTAATTGCTTAAGAAAACATTCACTTCGACGACAGTGAGTCAATAATAGAAGTTTTTTTTTGGGTTTTCTTTGAAGAATAACAAAACAATGTGTGCTACACTTTATTATATTGAAGCCACTATTTTGGTGACTGGTAGATAAAATCTCCCCATGGATGTCGTAGGTGGTACCGATACACTATAACCTCCCATGAGAGGTTATGGTGTTGGGGCCCACCTAAACATAACCTTCCGCGAGAGGTTAAGACGTGGGTACCAGCCGAGACCACATAACCTCCCATTTGAATAATAGGGGTGGGGACCACCCGACCCCTATTAATAGGAGGAGATTATAAACTCTCAACTCTCCCTCAATAATGAGGGAGAGACTCTTGACCTCTCCTTAATTTAATTGGTTCCAACTCCCTAATTAATTCATGGCAACACACGTGAATTAATGAGTTGGAGCCTTTTAATTTAATTCACGTTTTTCAATTTGTGCCAACTAAATAATAGATTAACTAATCCATTATTTGGTACAATGGTTTCATATGGGTGCAAATGGGGAAATAGGAGAGTTTGGTAGAAAATCTCCCAATAAATAACGAAGAATGCTCCACCGACGAAGAATGCTGATCCTCTACGAACTTCTTCCTCGTACACCTACCGACGTGGAGCATCTTCTGTAACACCCGAGATTTTATGAGAAATATTTTATTTTTATGTTTAATTTTATATAAATGAATATTTCACTACACACAATACATTCTTGGGTTGCGTTACACGAAAGAGTAACCTTCCTTGATAGCTTGCGTTGTACACAATACCGAGTTTCACTAAACAACGATATGTTATTACAATATTATATAAACTAGCTATTATGAATAGTAATACCCACATTTTATAATTTTCTAAATTTTAACATTAAAAATGGACTTCATTTTTGGATTTGGAATATCGAAATTAGCCTAGGGTGAATTTTTTTTATTTTTCTGAAAACATTCAATTTTTGATGAATAGTGAAAACACTGAGTTACTATTTAAAAACTGAATTTTTATTTAAACAATTATTTATTTTTATAAATTTATTTTAGGTCAAAATTTGATACATAATACCTATATATGTTCAATTTAATTCATTGGAGTCATTTTAAAATAATTTTAGATATATAAAAATTTTATTGAACTTTTCACCATCTTTAACCACCTCCAAGGAGAATTTGAAAATTTACATAAAACATAATTTTACCACTTCTGTGAGTGGAATTTCAAAGATCCTAGATACATGGTTAATATCAAGGTGTAAAATTTTTTTCAATAAGATAAACATAATTTCTGATGAATAGTAACTTTTTACTTTTATTTACCATAGTTAAAAGTAAATAGGGTAATTAAGGGTAAAAATGATATTATTATTAATCTAACTCATGTCATAATTATATTGGATAAGTATAATTCGACCAAAAACAACCATAGGTATAAAATATTACCCTTTAGGTCCACTTGGATTATATTAGGACATTTATTATTATTTTATTTAAAAAAATGTTAAAAAGTTAAAATTGAAGTTTAATAACTAAAACATTTTTAATATAGGGTTATACATAATATAAATTCGACTATAAATATTAACTAGAAATCTAAAACTATTTTCTACATAATGGTATTTTATTTATAATTTTTAGATTTTAAATAATTTAATTTATTTATGACACAATGATGATGATGTAATTACCTTATTAAGGAAATATTAACATCATTGATGTTATAAATACCCAAATAAATGTAATTTTAGACATTTTAGGAATTCCAATAATTTTATAGGTTAATATGACATGTTATTATTTCTACAAGTAAAATTTTTCGAACTATTAATTTTTTTATGATTTCCACAAAATTCAATTACCAAATTGTGTCAGAATTGACATAAAATAGTTTTTAAAACAAATATTATATTATTAAGTGTTATTTTATTCATAAAAATCTATGGTGCAGAAAAATGAATTATATAAGGTTATATATATTAATTATTAACCACTTGGGTCATTTTTGGCTCATTATAGTATGTTTATTAACCGTATAGTCTAAGAGAACAAGAAGACACGGTAAAAGTTAAATTATTTTACTTAGAGTTAAATCTAAATGATAGGGTTAAAATAGTATCCTAAACTTGTCTAAAACCTATTGGTTCAGAGGATTTAGACCCATCCCTTCTTTAGCATCTAAATAAATCAATTTTTATCTATTATAAAATGAATATGAAAATATTATAAATAAAAATATTATGTTTTTTCAAAGGTGCCTTTCTCCTCCCTTATAAAAAGGGCACCCCTTCCCTCTTATCTTCACAACCTTTTGAGCCTTAACGCTCGGAAAACTCCTTCCAATTCCTCTACCCAACCTCTCTATTTATATCATAGAGTTTTTTGTCTTCTCAAACGACCAACTCTAGATCCATAAGAAGATGATTAAAGTAGGTGCGTCGAGGAAGAGGTAATCTCTTCTACCGACTCTTTCAAGTTTTTTTTTCATCTACATCCTCTTATTTTGTTGTTTCATTACAAATTAATATCATCAATATTACTTATATAATGATATTTTATCATAAATATGAAATGAAGCTATTTCACCTTCTATCCATCCAATGGAAAACGAAATCACCGCTCGTGCGTACGTACGGAATACCGTCTCCAGGTCGTGGTGTAATCAGTTTTTCCACCACCACCTTACATGTATGGGTGTAATGGTGTAAAGAATAACTATATATGGTTATTATAACATCATAACGATTATACGATATTATATCATCCACTAAAATTCCATTCATTAAATATGGGCATGAAACCATCGCTCGTGCCTACGTACGGATTACCGTCTGCACGACATGATGAGAATCATTTTCCTTGTTAATAATTAAAGAATGATTATAAGGTATATATAATTAATAATAATGAAATATATTACATGAAAAAACTACTGGATTTATTTATATATATATGTCATCGACTTACTTCCATTCAAGTCAATAAGGAATGGAAAATAGCGTTCATGCATAAATACGGTCTACTGTCTCTATGAACGGTGTATTTCATTTAATTTGTCTATCTATTATTTATATATATACTTAATATATATTGATATATAAATCATGATATAAATTATGAATGTATGTAAATCATGATATATTTAATAATAATTTCAATAACAACAAGTCCAAACACGTATGATAAATAAAACGATTTTACCCAAAACGCTGCTTTAACATGGAATTTACAGAAGAACAGGTAATATAAAGTCATAAGTGAACCATATATGACTTTATAATGATGAATATGATTCTTTAATAAATCCATGAAATTATTTGAATCATTATATTGGAGGTTGGGATATGTACTAAGCTTATCAGACTTAAGTTAAGGGATACTTTTGCAATCTTATTTTTATACGAGATTACTTATACGTAAGTATTTATTGGGGTTATATTTTTCATCCATGCCCATAAAATGATTTTCATAAAGTGTTTAATATTATTACATGCATGTTTAAATTCATTATACCCCTCTTTGGCTTTTACTTTGTGTTACAGAAGGAATCTTTCTAATGTTTACCATAAGTGGTAATTTTGACTTTTCCGTTAAAAGTACGAGGATAATTTTTTTAACTTATTCATTGTGAACAAATTTTTACAGTTTCATAACGCCTCATTTTCATGAAGCATTATCAACAAGATTTCATGATTATTTTCATCAAAACCATTTTCTTTTAAAATTTCATGGAATTTTTTGAAAAAAAAATGTTTTTGAAGAATAAAGGATATTTTCCTCAATAATTCATTTCAAGTGTTTTATCAAAACCATTTTCCATCTAAGATGACATTATTTCAAATGTTTATGTTTCAAGTATAATGTATCTATTATTTACATGGTTTGATTCTTCTTATGATAAAATTATATCCATTTGTTTTATATGGATTATGTTATGATGAGATGATGTTTTTGAAACCCATTTTATTCATTGGGTAATAATGAATGATTTATGTATATGTTGTGTCACGCATAAGAATTATTTCATTATGAGATGGGTGGGACCTAAATATACCTCAAATTCATTGGGTAAAGATTTATATCTCATGAGATAGACATGGCAAGAATGGTAAGATAATCTGGTTCAGTGATATAGGACTCGAATGAGGAGTAAACTAGATTCAGTAAAGGACTTTGTCCACTAAGATGGTCTTGGCAGCAATGCCTTGGCTATTATGGAAATCATATAATGTTTTCAATTGTTTTACACAATTAATTGTTTTATTACCATGCTATTTTATCATGATTGGTGTTCCTTTATGATATATGCCTTACGTACTTCCAAGATTTTTGTCTTTTCTCAAGATTTTGATGTTATGATTTTATGTTCAAGTTTTTACATTCCAATGTTTAGGGATTGTGTTATGTTTTCTATGTTTACCCTTACTGATCATTTGAGCTCACCGTTTTAATGTTTTATTTTCCCCAGGATATAAAGAAAATATTTAGGTAAGAAAATAAGGGGAATATCTTTATGGGAGATGTCAACGATCTTTCACCATGATTAGAAGATTATTTTCTTGAGTTTCCAAACACACTAAACTATTACTGTCCTTTTGTGTTTGTTTTTTTATATATAAAGTATTCCAAAAAAGTAATGTAATGTCCATGTACCTCAAGCATTGGGTCTCTACAGTTGGTATCAGAGGCAAAGGAGGTAGGAATGTATCTGATCCTTGGGAACTCTCATATGTGAGCGTTGGATGAAACATGGCTCTCCACCAAATACCTTCTTGAGGAAATGGTTGCCACTGGGGATGGTGGTGTGTCCCGCCCAGGGTGTGTATCCTCCCATGGAGTGCCCTGATAGGTATCAATTATAGTCCACTGTAAGTAATTCCAGACCACTACAGTTGGTATCAGAGGAAGGGTATAGTTAACATTTAGAAACTAGGATGTGAAAGCCTTACATAGAAACCTAAGGATATGTCTATGCATAGGACAAAATCTTAGTGTTTTAGAAATTTCCATGAATAACCTATGATAATACCTAAAGTGTGAAATTTTATTCCTGATTATGTTGTTTTACTATTATTATTAGTGTTTCTCACAATATTATTATTGGTTTTAGTCAATGGCTGGAACCCGAACGAACTGTGTTAATGCTGAATGCGATGGGAAATGCAATGATTGTCCCCATGAGAAACCAAATGTTATGGGAGGTGGAATATAAAATTGTATAGCCATGCTCACACAACTTTCTCAAGCTACGAATCATGCTGGACTTCCAAATGAGCAAAGGAAGGAGAAAAATTATGTTGACTCCTTCATGAGGCAGCGCCCACCCTCATTCAGCGGGTCTACTGATCCATTAGTGGCTGAAAAATGGATCAGTACCACTAAAAAGATATTTTCAGTTCTTCAATGTTTTGAACATGATAAATTCATCTTAGCAGTTTATCATTTTGAAGGTGATGCCGATCAATGGGGGAATCTTATCCAGACTACGAGACCAAAAGATGAAATTGAGTCCATGGAATGGGATGAGTTCAAGAACTTATTTTTCAATAAGTACTTCCCTCGCATTCTTTGAACAAACATGGAAAAGGAGTTTCATAAACTAGATGAAAAGGATGATGAATCTGTTGGTACCTATGAAGAAAATTTTACAAGACCTGCAAGGCACGCTTCTAGGATTATTATCCAAACTAAGAGTAAGATTGATCGATTCTTTAGTGTATTAAATCCAAATATCTGAATGGTGTTAGTCGTAAGGGACTTCAATAGCTTTGACTAAATTTTTAGATGTGCTGTCAATATTGAGATGGAGATTGGAGTAACCCATAAGTCATATATGTTTGATAAGTAGAGGAAAATGGAATTTAAAGGAAAATATAAAGAGCACACTGAAAAGAAGATGAGTTTTCTCTTATGCTCAAAGTGTGGAAAGAAACATGGAGAGTGTTGTCTTAACAGGGCAAGTAAATGTTTCAAATGTGGAAAATAAGGTCATCAAGAATTTGAATTCCACAATGATGGTAAGAAGATGTCTAGTGATGTGATCAAAGAAAAGGCTACCCACAGTGCACATCTTACACTTCAATGTTACAAGTGCAAGGAAATGGGGCATTATGCTAATCAATTCCCTAATCCAAGGGTTGTTGATGATGACCTATGTCAAAAAACTCTTATGGATAAATATAAAGGAAAGTCACATGCAATTCATATCAATGATGTGGAGTACAATAACAAAGTGGTGAAATGGACACTTACCATCCACTCTAAAGTAGAAAATGTTTTATTTGATTCTGGATCCACCCACTCTTTTATTTTTGAATAATTTTATAAGGTTATCACTGTATTACCTCAATAATTTGATGTTGTGTTAGCTGTGACAACCCCTAATGGCACAACAGTCGCATCAAAAGTTTACAATTCTTCTCCGATTGTGGTTTGTGGGAATGTTATTCATGAAAATCCTGTGATCCTTCTTATAGTGTAATTTGATTTGATTCATGGCATGGATTGGATTTCATAATATAGAGCTCATATAGATTTCCAAAGAAGAGAAGTAATATTTCATATTCCTGGTCAATCTATGATCATATATCGATCCAAGGATGAATATAACCTTCCAGTGGAAATTTCTTCTATCTTATGGGACTTGATTTCAATAAATGAAGGTTATTTTTCTCAAATGTTTGGCAAGAAAATCACTATTAAGAATATTTCCATTGTACGGGAGATTGATGATGTCTTTAGATAGGAATTGTCGTGTCATCCACCAAATCATGAACTTGAGTTTTCAATAGAACTCATAATGGGTGCTTTGCCTATTTCAAATAAACCTTATAGAATGACCCTAATTGAGTTGCAAGAATTGAAGAAGCAACTCCAGGAGAATCTTGATAAGGGATTCATACGCCCTAGTGCATCACCTTGGGGAGCACCTGTTCTATTTGTTATGATGAAATATGGATCAATGAGACTCTACATTGATTATCGAATACTTAACAAGATCACTATCATGTAAAAATTTCCTCTCCCATGCATTGATGACTTATTTGACCAACTACGCGTAACTCAATACTTTTCCAAGACTGATATTAGTTTAGGGTATCATCCATTAAGGGTCCAAAGGGACGATATACCAAAGACAACTTTCTGAACAATGCATGGACACTATGAATTTATAATGATGTCATTTGGTATTATTAATTCCCCTTCTATATTCTTGGATCAAATGAATAGAGTCTTTAGAAACTATCTTGATCAGTTTGTGTTAATCTTTATAGATGATATTCTTGTCTATTCAATGAGCAAGGAAGAACATTAAGACCACTTATGCTTTTATTGGCGACCCTAAGAAAGGAGAAGCATTATGCCAAATTTACCAAGTGTGAATTCTGGCTTCAAAAAGTTTCATTTTTGGGTCACATAATCTCAAAAGATGGGATATCTGTGGATCCAACAAGAATAGAGGTTATTGAAAGATGGTCGAGACCAACAATAGTAACAGATATTCGATGTGTTCATGTTTTGGCTGGATATTATCGATGTTTTGTGAAATATTATTCACGATTATCTAATCTACTCACTAGGTTGACTAAAAAAGGAGGTAATTTCTTTTGGAGAGAGGAGTGTGAAGAGAATTTCAAGGAGTTAAAAAGAAGGTTATTTAGTGCACCTGTGCTCACACTGCCTTGTATTAGAGAAAGGTTTGTGATCTATAGTGATGCATCCAAGAAGGTATTGGGGTGTGTTCTCATTAAAAATGATACGGTGATAGCATATGCCTCACGACAGTTGAAAATCCATTAGAAAAATTACCCAACTCCTAATTTGGAGTTAGCTGCGGTAATCTTTTCATTAAATATTTAGAGGCATTATCTTTATGGTGAAAGGTGTGATATTTATAATAATCATAAAAGTTTAAAGTATATTTTCACACAAAAGGAGCTGAATATGCATCAATGAATATGGTTGGAGATGATTAAAGATTATGACTGATCAATTCATTACCAGCCTGGGAAAGAAAAAAAGGTGGCAGATGCATTAAGTCGACAAGACCATGCTAGATTATCCATGATGAGGATCACAAAAGACCCAATATTTATGGATTTACAAAGGATGGATCATCGAATTATAATGTAAGGGGAAAAATCTTATCTTTCTCAAATGAATTTTCAACCATCTATACATGTGAAGATTAAGTGGGCATAGAAAGAAGATGTAGAGTTTCAAAAGAAGGTGAGAAATGTTCCTGAATTCATCCTTGATTGTGATGGGATAATAATGTTCAGGAATCGTGTTTGTGTTCCTCCCATCCCAGAATTAAAGAAGGAGCTACTGGATGAGGCTCATAGTTCTTCATTATCTATTAATCCTGGAAGCACGAAGATGTATAGGGACTTGAAAGAGTACTTCTGGTGGGATGGCAAGAAAAGAGATGTTGCTGAATATGTCTCTTGATGCTTGGTTTGTCAGCAAGTTAAAGCCGAGAGATAGATGTCTAAGGGGATGTTACAACCATTAACCATACCAGAATGGAAATGTGAAAACCTCACTATGGACTTTTTCACTGGACTTCGTAAAACATCCAAAGACAATAATGCTATATAGGTTATAGTTGGTCATCTTACAATGTCGGCACACTTCATTGATATTAGATAATATTTCTCCCTGGATCAGCTTTCTAGGATATATGTGAAGGAAGTGGTATGATTTCATGGAGTACCACTTTTCATTATATCTTATCAGGATTTGAGGTTTATCTCGAAGTTCTGGCGAAGTCTTCAACATACTTTAGATACAGAGTTGAGTTTCAGCACTGCTTATCTTCCTCAGATAGATGGTCAGTCTGAGAGAACAATTCAAACTCTAGAAGATATGTTAAGAGATTTCTCTACGGATTTCAAAAGAGGTTGGGATCAACACCTACCTTTGGTAGAATTTTCTTATAATAATAGATTTCACTCTAGTATTCAGATGGCTCCTTATGAAGCTCTCTATGTAATGAAATGTAGGACTCCAACTTGCTGGGATGAAGATGGGGAAAGGAAGCTATTAGGACCTGATCATATTGATGAGATGGTAGAAAATTCAAATCTATTCAACAACACATAAGATCATCTCAGAGTTGAAAAAAAACATATGCCGATAATCTATGAAAATTCCTAGAGTTTGAAGTGGGTGATAAAGTGTTCTTTTTAATTTCTCCATGGAAGAGAGTAATGAGATTTGGAAATAAGGGCAAGCTGAGCCCTAGGTATATTGGTCCTTTTGAAATACTGGATCATGTTGGGAAGGTAGCATACCAATTGGTTCTTCCACCGAATCTCTATAAAGTTCATGAGGTGTTCCATATATCTCTCCTGATAAGTACATAACTGATCCTTCACATGCACTCAGCTCAGAAGTTATACCGCTGGAGCAAGATCTTTCTTATGAATAACAACCGATAGAGATTCTGGATCGCTACGAAAAAGTCCTATAGAAGAAGACCACTCTCTTGCTGAATGTTTTTTTGGAGGAACCACCAATTATAAGAAGCTACATGGGAACATGAGGATATGATGAGGGAGAGGTATCCTCATCTGTTTGTTGCAAAGTGACGAATTTCAAGGGCGAAATTCATTTTATGGGGGGTAGAATGTAACACCTAAGATTTTAAGAGAAATATTTTGTTTTTATGTATAATTTTATATAAAGGAATCTTTCAAAACACATAACACTATCTTGTCTTGCATTACACGCAATATCAACATTCCTTGTTACCTTGCGTTGTACGCAATACAGTTTTTCACTAAACAACGATATGTTATTAAAATATTATATAAATGTGCCGTTATAAATAGTAATTCCCAAATTTTGAAATTTTATAAATTTTATCTTTCAAAATGGACTTCATTTTTGGATTCAGAATATCGAAATTAGCCTAGGGTGAATTTTTGGTATTTTTGGGAAAACAGTCAATTTCTGAGGAATAGTGAAAACACTATGTTTCTATTTAAAAACCAAATTTTTATTTAAATAATTATTTATTTTATTTAAATTGTTTTTAGGTCAAAATTGATACATAATACCTATATATTTTCTATTTAATTCGTTGGAGTATATTTATAATAATTTTATATACATAAAAATTTTATTGAACTTTTCACCGTCTTTTACCCACCTCCTAGGAAAATTTTAAAAATTACATAAAAAATAATTTTACCACTTCTATGAGTGGAAGTTTGAAAATATGAGAGACACGGTTAATATCAAGGAGTAAAATGTGGTTCAATAATATTTTTTTTGGTGAATAGTAACATTTTACTTTTATTTACCACGGTTAAAAGTAAATAGGGTAATTAAGGGTAAAAATGATTTTATTATTACCCTAAAACATGTTCTAGTTTTATTTTATATGTGTAATTTGACCGAAAACAAACTTAGGAATAAAATATTACCCTTTAGGTCCACTTGGATTATATTAGAACATTTATTATTATTTTATTTAAAAATAAATTAAAATAGTTAAAATCAATGTTTAATAAATAAAACATTTCTAATATTGGGTTATACAGAAGATAAATTTAAATATATAATATTCATTAGAAACATAAAAATATTTCCTACATAATGGTATATTATTTATAATTATTATACTTTAAATAATTTAATTTATTTATGACACAATAATGGTGCAGTAATTACCTTATTAAGGAAATATTAACATAATTGATTTTAAAAATACCCAAATAAATGTATTTTAGACATTTAATGAATTCCACAAATTTTATAGGATAATATGACATATTATTATTTATTCAATAAAATTTTTTCGAACTAATCATTTTGTTATGATTTTCACATAAATCAATTACCAAATAGTGTCAGAATTGACATAAAATAGTTTTTAAAAGAAATATTATATTATTAATTGTTATTATATTCCTAAAAATCTAATGATCATCTAAATGACATAGATAAGATTATATATATTAATAATGAACCACTTGGGGTTCCTTCTGATTGTTATTGTATTTTTATTAACCATATAGTGTGAGAAAACAATAACACACGGTAAAAGTTAAATTATTTAACATAGAGTTAAATCAAAATGATAAAGTTAAAATAGTAACCTAAACATTTCTAAACCCTATTGGTTGAGAGGATTTAGACTCCTAACCACATTATCTTCTATATAAATCAATTTTTATCTATTATAAACCGAAAATGACTTTGCTATAAAATAAAATTTTAACTTTTTCCAAAGGTGGCCCTCTCATCCCTTATAAAAAGGGAACAACTTCCCTCTTCACTTCACACCCTTTTGAGCCTTGAAGCTCAGCCAAACCTAGAAAATCACTCTTCTAAACCTCTGTAGTTATATCATATATTCTCTGGTCTTCCAAAAAGTCTAACTCTAGTGCCCTATGAAGACGTTTAAAGGAGGTGCATTGAGGAAGATGTAATCTCTTCTACCGACTCTTTCAAATTTCTTTCTTCGTATACTTCCTCTTATTTTGTTTTTTAATTATAAATTAATAACACATGTATTACATATATACTGTTATTTTATCATTAATATGAAATGACCCTATTTAACCTTCTATCCATCCAATGGAAAACGAAATCACCGCGAGTGCGTACTTACGGAATATCGTCTCCACACCGTAGTGTAATCAGTTTTTCCACCACCACCTTACATGGATGTGTATAATGGTGTAAAAATAACTATATATGATTATTTTAACATCATACATATTCTAAGATATTATATCATCCACTACAATTCCATTCAATAAATATGGGTACGATATCATCACTTGTACCAACATACATATTACCGTCTCCACGACACGATGAGATTAATATTCCCTGTTAATAATTCAAGAATGATTATAAAGTACATATAATGAATAATAATGAAATATATGACATGATAAAGCTACTGGATTTATATATATACATGTCATGTAATTAATTCTATTCAAGTCTATAAGGAAAGGAAAATAGCGTTCATGCGTACGTACGGTCTACGGTCTCCACGAACAATGTATTTCATTTAATTTATCTATATTATATATATATATACTGAATATATATTGATATATATATCATTACTTAAATTATGGAAGTATTTAAATCATGATATAACTAATAATAATATCAATAACAACAAGTCCAAACACGTACGATAAATAAATCAATTTTACCCAAAATGCTGCTTTAACATGGAATTGACAAAAGAACGGGTAATATAAAGTCATAAGTGAACCATATATGATATCATAATGATGAATATGATTCTGTAATAAGTCAATGAAATTAGTTAAATCATTATATAGGAGGTTTGGATACGTACTAATTATATCAGACTTAAGGTAAGGGATAATTTTGCAATCTTATTTTTATCCGAGATTTCTTATACGTATGTATTTACTCAGGTTATATTTTGCATCCACCCCCATAAAATTATTTTCATAAAGTGTATAATATTCTTCCATGCATTTTTAACGTCATTTTTACCCCTCTTTGACTTTTAATTTGTGTTATTGAAGGAATCTTTCTTTTGTTTACCATACATGGTACTTTTTGACTTTTCCGTTAAAAGTATGAGGAAAATGTTTTTTTACTTATATAGCGTGAATGGATTTTTGCGATTTCATAATGCCTCATTTTCATGAAGCATTATCTACAATATTGCAAGATTATTTTAAAAAAACCTCTTTTCTTTTAAAATTTCATTGCATTTTTTGAAAAGAAAATTATTTTGAAGAAGAAAGGATATTTTAATCAAGAATTCATTTCAAGTGTTTTATCAAAACCATTTTCCATCTAAGATGAAATTATTTCATAAGTGTATGTTTCAAGTATAATGTCTCTATTATTTACATGGTTTGATTTTTCTTATGATTAAATTATATCCATTTGTTTTATATGGATTATATTATTATGAGATGATGTTTATGAAACAAATTTTATTCATTGGGTTATGATGAATGATTTATGTATATGTTGTGGAACACGTAAGAATGATTTAATTATGAGATGGGTGGGACCTATATATCCCTCAAATAAAATTGGTAACGATTTATATCTCATGATATATACATGTTTGGAATGGTAAGTTAATCCGGTTCATTGATACAAGACTGAAACAAGGAGTGAACTCGATTCAGTAAGGGACTTTGTCCACTATGATTGTCTTGGAAACTATGAATTGGCTACTATGGAAACCATATCAAGTGCTTAATGGTTTTACAAAATTACATGTTTTATTCCCAAGCTTTTTTATAATGATTGATGTTCCTTAAATATATATGGCTTATGTACTTATATGATTTATGTCATTGCTCAAGATTTTGATGTTAAGATTTTATGTTGAAGTTTTTGCATTCAAATGTTTATGGATTGTTTTATGTTTTCTATGTTTACACATACTGAGAATTTGAGCTCACCCTTTTTATGTTATCTTTTCCCCACGATATAAATAATGGTTTTAGGTATGAAAACAAAAGTGGAAGATCATTATGGGAGATGTCGAAGATCTATCACCATGATTAGAAGATTAATTTTCTGAGTTTCCAAAGACACTAAGCTATTATGGTCCTTGTGTGTTTGTTTATTTTATGTATTAAGTATTGCGAAAAAGTAATGTAATTTCAATGTATGTCAATCTTTTGGTATCTACAGTGGGTATTAGAGGCAAAGGAGGTAGTAATTTATCCGATCCATGGGAACTCTCACATGTGAGCATTGGACAAAACATGGCTCTATGCCCAAGGGCTTAATGAGGAAATGGCTGCCACTAAGGATGGTGGTGTGTCCCGCCTAGGGGGTGTAGCTTCCCGTGGAGTGCCCTGGTAGGTATCAATTATACTCCACTGGATGTAATTCTAGACCGCTACATCTTCCTCGGGCCGACACAGCTCGGTTTTGGAAGTGTGCGGCAGAAACGACGAACAACGAACTTATTCATCTAGCATTTGCGACACTGTCAACGAACAGCGTACAAAGGAAGGGGAATTTAATTTTTTGTTATAACCCATTTCTCTTTCTCTTCATTAGATAGAAATAATTCCATGCAGAGTTTGTAAAATAATTGTTCTTCATCATACTACTTGATGAACCATTTGATACCCCCCTAAACGCAGAGGGTGCGGTCAAAACCAACATGGCCTGACCCCTCTACTGATCTTGCTTATGTTTAACATTCGGTGATGAGATGGAAAAAAGATGAAGAAGGAGGCTATGAAAAAGTTTGTGCTACCCATGGCCTCCGCGAATCATGTTGCCCCCGAGGTGCTTTGGTGCTCCCGGCCGAACACCGTCGGCCAGTTCTGGCCCTAGCCGTGCCGAACCATCCTACCCGAACGCCTGCTCGCAGCCTCCCGTGCACCTTTCCTGCAGCCTACCCGGTGCCCTACCGGCCTGCCCACGCCCCGTGAAGCCTTCTCGGGGCCTAACCATGCTCCACGCTCCCTTCCCACGGCCTGCTCGTGCCCTGCATGACCTGCCCGTGACCTGCCCACACCCCGCGTGCCCTGCCCGCCGCCTGCCCGGCACCGCGACGACATGCCCAGGCCGCCGCTTGGCCTTCCCAGCCTCTGGTTGGCCTACCCAGTGCCCTCCAGGCCAACCTGCTTGCCTACCCAGCACCATGCCCGTCCGAGTCGCACAGACTTCCCGAGCCAGCCCGCGACATCCCTGGCAGGGTCGCTGGCCGAACTGGCTCAGCCTCTTGGGTCAGGCCACCCATGACACACCCCACGTGGTGCTGGATGAACTGGCCCCGTTCCCCGGACTGTGCCACCTACAAGGTGACCTCCGGGCCGAACCGCCCTCGCAGTCCGTTGGGCCGGTCCAAGCGGACCAGGCCGAACCTAACAGGTCATCCCACCCAATGGACCAGGCCAGATCCAATAGGTCTTACTGGGTCGACCCAGACTGGGTTGGCCCAGGCTAAAATGGCCCGAGTTGGTCTGACTAAGTCAGACAGAACCCGTGCCCACAATCGGCCATTAAATTATTTTGGCCGTATCTTTGGAATTTGATGACCATTAGATGAACCGTCAACAGTGATAGTTTTCTATGAGCATGAATTTCCCTTTCAGTATATCGTACTAGAGTTCGGGGTAATGTTGAGATATAGTCAGAATGGATCATATATGAATAAAATCTGGCCCTCGAGACTAGAAAGCTATTAACTCATAGACCGGGCGTCCAGTTGGTGTGTCGTCAGTTGGGTTGAGACCCCTATGATGAGGCAAAACTTTGAGATAGTTCAATGATGGACTTCATGAGAATTGGAGTATCGACCAGTAGATTGTGGTGGAGTTGGTTCGACCGCAGAACTTCGGACTCTGATATTTCTTTTTTGTGAAGAAATAATGTTAAGGGTATTGAGTGTGGTTCTCAGTTCAGGGAGTCCAGTGTTCGTGCAGAGGCTGACGTATCCATACACCAGGAACCTGACTAATGATCTTCGAGTCAGCGCACTAAAACATTGATTGTGTATTTGTTTTCAAATTTTTTCTTTAAGTCAGCTCAACCAGGTCAGCTCACAAGGTGTAAATTTTGACCATGTCGCCTCTGTTCAGGATTCCTCCACACAGACAGTTAGTTATAGTTCTTATAGAGTAACTAATGATGTCCCACCGAGCAACGAGGCATAGGTTTAGGGCCCTCTTACTATGTTGGAACCTTCGGGTGGTGTACCAGCAGCACCACCACCTGTTGGGAAGAAGATGCCAGCAGCCGCACTGGAAGACGGTGCAGGCCGACTGAGTGAATTACACAGGTTCCAGTGGTTGAGGCCTCCGAAGTCACGAGGTGACACAGATTCCCAGGAAACAGAGGACTGGATGGAGGTTATTACTAGATTTCTACACCTATTTGAGACACCCAAAGAGTAGATAGTGATCTCAACACCTAGTGTTTTCCAGTGAGGGACCATGAGGTTGGTCCTCATAGTGATGAGGCTTCGGTATGTGGACTGTTGCCCTAGATTATACCTTTAGGTAGTGTGTCAGCTATATCACTTCCTGTTGGTCAGAAATTACAACCGACAGTACCGGTAGATTACACATGTAGAATTAGTGACTTACATGTGTTTCAGTATCAGACAGCCCTCATGTTCTGAGGTGAGCCAAACTCACAGGCAGCTGAGGACTGGCCTGTGGAGGTGGCTTAGAGTTCCCTAGAGTGGGTACAACTTTTTCAGGTCGACATGTCGGTATATGAGTATTCATCGAGGAATACAAATCATTAGTGGTACTCGATTAATATGATACGATCAGTGCTTTAGGGCTTAGACTACTGAGCAAGGTTTGTTTTAGGACATCAGATCAAGCACCTTTTCTCTAGATTCTAGAGAGAGCCATTGTGGATGAATGTTTTTTTGCTGAGAGGATAAAGCTAGTTAATGTTATTGGTGGAAAATAATGAAACTGGCGATAGTCTCAGAGACTTGGGAGTGCTAGATGTTTTGGGAAGAGGATGTGATAGGGATAGAGGAATCTACAGGGCCGAAGATGTGGAAGCAGAGCTAGGAGAGCAACATGGGGTGGTGTACATTTTGAATTGTTACAACCACCCGCCTTTTTAGTCCCATCCATGATCAGGGAGCCAGAGGGCAGGGGAAGAGAGTAGTTGCATGTGGTCAAGGAGTGTGACCCAAGGGCTCTAGGAATGATTCGAGGTATGATCTGTGTCTACTACTAGCTGCCGTATCATAAGGCATAGGTACCAATCATTCTGTTATTCCACGAATCTTGTCCCAGACCTAGAGTTTCCTGTTAAACTGTTAAATTGTGCCTCACATCTGGAGATGCCTTTGGGAGGGGACTCGATAATCGCAGTTACGTTGACGGTGTGATCTAACCCTTGCAGAGAGAGTTTCAGTTGGAACCTCTTGGTGGAAGCGTCGAGGCCTTACGACGTTAGTTTGGGTATAGACTAGGCAACCACAGTTCATACACAGATTGAATTTATTAGGAAAAAAGGTTGTGGTTTATCTACAACGTTGGGATGAGGTTTTTCTTAGTCCGTGAAAAATAAAACCCAAGAAGCACAGGTTAAACTCATGCATAGGAGGGTTTATCCGATCACTCTTGAGTTAGCCATCCTTACCCATGTGGCAGCATGAGTTTTGGTTTTTTAGTTCCAATAAGGAGGGGCAGAACATGGGGACATCTTCTCAAAAGATGTTTCCAGGATTACCCCCCACCCAAGGGGGGAGGGACGTCTTCTTTATCATGATACTATTAGAGGTTCGTACCAGACTTCTCCCGAGTTGCAGCACCAATATCTGCCTTGATGAAAAAAGGGAAAACCTTCGTGTGGTCGGAGAGATGATAGAAGAGCTTTCAAGAGATGTGGTAGAGACTGATTAGTTCCCCTATATTGGGGCTTCCAGTGGAAGCCATAGGGTATGTAGCCTACTACGCCGCATCAGGGGCCAGACATGGGTGTGTCCTGATGCAGGAGCGAGCAGTGATCGCGTATGGTTCCTGGGAATAGAGAGAGAATGAGAAGAACTACGCTACCCATAACCTGGAGTTAGCAGCAGTGGTCATTTTCCTGAATATGTAGTGGCACTATCTGATGGGAGAACATTTTACCATGTACTATGATCATAAGAGTCTCAGGTATATCTTCTCTTGGAAGGACCAAATCTGAGACAACAATGTTTACTTGAGTTCCACTAGAACTAAGACCTCGAGATAGTCTATACTCTTAGGAAGGGGACGATTTTGTAGATGTACTCAGTAGGAGAACTAGTATACAGCTTCTAGGCAAGGAGACAGAGCAGCTGGCTTTCTTACAAATATCCTTGGTGGATAAATATGGAGTAGCCTCTCTACAGTCTCTTATAGTCACTCCCACACTTCTTTAGTGAGTCATAGAGGCAAATCATCAGGACACTGACAGTGAGACACTATGTGTTCAGATATCCATAAGTAAGGCACATGAGATATTTTCTAAAGGTGGGGAGCACATCATTCTCTATAAAAGACGTACTATGGTTTTAGTGTCACTTCAGGCGAACGTTTTGAGGGAGTTCCACACATAACCTTTTACGGTACATCTAGGAGTGGCGAAGATGTACGAGGATATCCAGCAACAACACTGGTGTCCAGGTATGATGAAGGCAGTAGTAGTGTTTTTTTCTCGATGCCTCGCTTGTCAGTATGTGAAGGTAGAGCATCAGGTACCAGCAGGCATGATACAACCTTTAGAGGTCTCAGAGTGGAAGTGGGATAGAATATAAATGGACTTTGTGATAGGTCTTCCATGTACATCTAGGGGATACTACAAAATTTGGGTGATCATTGACCGAATCACCATTTTGTCCCACTTCCTACCGATTAGATAGTAGGGCTCAGTTGAGATCATGGGATGACTCTATGTGCAAGTGATTGTCCAGCTACATGGAGTAACTTCTTCTATTGTCTCCGATCATGATGGATGATTTACTTCCCAGTTATGGAAGGGGTTCCAGGAGGCTTTCAGGATGAAACTTTGTCAAAGCACCACCTTCCATCTTCAGACAGATGGTCAGACTGAGCAGACCATTCAAAATATTGAGGACATGCTCTGTGCATGTGTCCACGACTTCGGCCATAGTTGGGAGGATCACATAACATTGGTGTAGTTTTCCTACAACAACAGTTATCACTCCACCATAGGGATGGAAGCTTTCGAGGTGTTGTACGGGCGACCTTGCAGATCACCCTTGTGTTGGACAGACCTAGGGGAGTCAGCACTAGTGGGACTAGAGATGGTACAATCTACCGTAGAGAAGGTTCAGATCATCTAGGAGTAGATGAGGACTGCACAGAGTAGGCATAAGTCATATGCAGACAGGATATAGAGACCTCTAGTTTTCGAGGATGGTGACCATGTCTTTGTACGGGTCTCACCTCGATGAGGTCTATAGAGATTTGGCCAATGCAACAAGTTATCTCTGAGATTTATCAGACCATTCCAGGTCCTCAATAGAGTAGGAGAGGTGGCTTGACGCCTGGATCTTCCACCTCAGTTGCGCAGGGTGCACGATCTCATCCATGTATATCAGTTGAGGAGATACGTGCATGACCCTTCTAACATCATCGACCATAGAGAGCTCTAAGTCGATGATGGGGAGTCGTTCACGGAGGTTCTAGTGGAGATTTAGGACCAACATGAGTGGTTCATACGTGGATCATCGATAACTCAAGTGTGCATATGCGGGTATCATGGGAATCTCCAGAAGATCACATGGGAGTGTGAGGCTTAGATGTGTTCTTAGTACACCCACTTTTTTCCTATAGTCCGAGTTGTAGCTTATGGGGATGTAAATACCTGATTTATGGAGATTTTAAAGACCCCAAAATCTTGTGGAATTTTTTTAAAATACATGGGAATTTTTCGAGTCTTCCCAAATTTAGGGCGCATGATTCCGAGGCCCGGTGTGCCCAGAATAAATTTCTAAAGTTTTGTTCAGGTACGTTCATTAAACGTACAAGGGGTTTTTTATAACATTTGAACCAGTGCTCAGAATTGATATCTGAGGGCACCGTTGAACTTATAGTGCCGATATTCACTTAAAACGACATTAAATTCGATTGTAGTGAGTCGAGAGTAGAATTTAGTTTTTGGGTTTTCTTGGAAAAATAATAAAATACAATGTTCTACAATTTATTTTATTTAAACTGCCATGCGAGTGAATGTTAGTTAAAAACTACCCATGGAAGTTAGAGGTGGGACTGCCACACCTTATCCTCGCTTGAGAGGTTATGGTGGTGGGGCCCACCTAAACATAACCTCCCGTGAGATGTTATAACATGGGGACCACCCGAAACCACATAACCTCCAATTTGAATAATAGTGGTGGGGACCACATGACCCCTATTAATGGGAGGGTAGTATAACATCTCTACTCTCCCTCATTAATGAGGGAGAGACTCTTGACCTTTTCTTAATTTAATTGTTGCCGACTCCCCAATTAATTCGTGCCAACAAACGTAAATTAATGATGTGGAGACTTTTACTTTTATTCACCCTTTTGAATTTGAAGCAACAACATAATAGATTTACTAATCCATTATTATGAACAATGATTTCATTTGGGTGGAAGTGGGGAAAGAGGATAGTTGTTTAGAAAATCTCCCAATAAAGAATGAATAATAATCCACTGATTATGAACACTGACCTCTTCAAACTTCTTCCTCAGACACCTTCTGATGTGGAGTGTCTTCCACGAGCTGACACAGCTCGGGTTTGGAAGTGTGTGGTGGATGCGATGAACAACGAACATATTTGTCTACCTTACATGACTCTATCAATGAATGACGAATAAAGAAAAAAGGTAGGGTATTTTACTTTTGTGTTATAAACCTTTTCTCTTTCTGTTCTTCAGATAGAATGATTTCCTTGCGGAATTTGTAAAACAATTGTTGGTCATAGTACTACTTGATGAACCGTTTGATACCACCCTAAATGTGGAGGGTACGGGCCAAACCAACATGGCCCAACCCCTATGTCGATCTTTTTTATGTTGATCTTTTGGCGATGAAGTAGCAACGTGGTGATGAACGTGGAAACGAAAAAGGTCATGCTACATTCTACCTCCATGAATCACGCCGCTCCAGTGGTTCTTAGGTGCTCCCAGCCGAAAACCGCCAGCCTCCATCGGCCCGAGCCGTGGCGAACAAGCCTGTCTGGACACCCCCTGGCTGGTAGCCCACCTTCCCATGCCCTCCCGTGCACCCTGCCTGGTGCCCCGCCTGCCTGCCCAGGCCGCCACCGGCCGCCTGCCGGCCTACTCAGTGTCTTCCCGGCCAACATGCCAGCCTACCCGGCGGCTTGTATGGACGAGACACACCAGCCTCCTGAGCTGGCCTATGACATCCCTCTCGTCATTGATAGACGAATTGGCTTGGCCTCCCGGGTCGAGCCGCTCGAGCCGCGCCCCACTTGGTGCCGGTCGAACCAGCCCCAGCCATCGGACCGAGCCGCCTACGCGACAACCTCCGCGCCAAACCGCCCTTGCAGTCCGCTGGGCTAGGCCCAGTGGACCAAGCCGAATATAACAGGCTGCCCCACCCAGTGGGTCGGGCCAGACCCAATAGGTCTGACCAGGTCAACCAAGACTGGGTCAGCCCAGACTAAGATAGGCCGCGTCGGTCCTATCGGATTGGACCAGATCTGGGCCCACAACTAGCCTTTACTTTTTTATGGTCATATCTTTAGCACTGATGGACCATTTGACGAACCGCCAGCAGTGCTGGTTTTCTAGGAGCACAATAGTATCTTTGAGAATACCACACTGGAGTTCGGGGTAATGTTGAGATACTGTTAGATTGGATCATACACGAATCCAATATGGCCCTCGGGACTAGAAATCTTATAACTCACCGACCGAGCATCTGATTGGCACGTCGTCTATTGCATTGAGACACCGATGACGAGGCATACCTTTGAGATAATTCTACGAGGGACTTCATGAAATTTTGTGTATTGACCTTTAGTTTGTGGAGTGGATCTTCCAGAGACAAGAGGGAATTTGTATGGGAACCTAGTATCTGTCTGAGACTAGATGACTGCTGATCAAGAAACTCAGAGTGACTCTTATGGCCCAGTGGGGAGAACCTGGTTGTGGTGGTAGACCCATGATAGAGTAGCACCTGGTTTTGGTGGCAGACATGTGGTACTCGACCGGTGGAGTACCTCTGCAGGCTATGAGGGGGAGCGCCTGGTTGTGGTGGTAGACCTATGGTGGGGAGCGCCTCTGTGTGACGTAGCAGACACATAGTACTCGATAGGAGGAGTACCTCAGCAGTCCAACGTTAGTGGGAAGTGCCTGGTTGTGGCTACATGCCCACTGTACTCGATATAGGAGGAGTTCTCCAACAGCTGAGGGTTCGAAAGATTACTTCCAATATAAGAAAAATCCTGGTTGAGTTGAGTCAGTAACATTCTTTTTTACCTCGTGATTGAGATTAATTACTTGATAACATAGATATATGTATGGGCATATACTTAAGTGGGGTTATATGTGGATTTTATTCTTTGTGATTTATCCTTGTTGGATTTGTGAGTCCTTTAGGGTCTCTGTGTCCCTACTGAGTATTGTTATAATCATCCCTGCATGGGCTTTGCCTGCACCTCATTGTGTTGGTTGCAGACGACGGACATTGCTGACCGAGGCTGAGTGGATATGACTAGATGGTACCTAGAGTTTAACCACATGGATCGACAGTACACGGAGGTGATGGACAGACATGGAGTGTTATGGAGGCTTCCTGTACATACCCTTTATGAATGATTTCTCAATGGATTATCCATGAGCGGTTTTCACTTTTTCTTGTACTTGTACTTTTCATTTCCTTGTACTTTATATTTGGGCTTCTATTTCCCACCCCTTTATTTTCCAACAGTCCATTTAACACAGATTTACTTATTTTTATGCTCCTAACTTGTACTCTATTTTTGTGTGCATATAGTTTATAAAGGCAATGACTTCCCAGCTTAGATATTTACGTCTTTGTTGCTAGTCCCTAGCCCCTGGCCTATGGAAGGCGGGCTTGGGGTTGTCACGGCATGGGTCCCGAAGGTGGGTCATGACATATCTATTAATGGATTAAATTAGGTATCCATGTTAGGGAACATTTTGTTTTATGAATTTAGAATATAATTTTTCCTTGTAAAGATAATATCTGAATTTTTTATCTAAAAATGATTTGTTGGGATATAATTCATTTAATATAAAGTTTACGTTGATGGCATACTAGTTATTAGAAACAAAATAAAAGTCATCAATCACTTTATGGTTTGGTTAGAAGCATGGTTATTTATATACATATGTGTACCAACATAAATTCTTTACATTAATATCCATCACTATATATACAATACGGTAATTATACTAAGTCAAAATATATACATTGATATGATTTTTAAGAGATTCATAATGTAATAATCATGGAGGAGATTATTTCCCATGTCACATTACATTCATATTTCCACAAAAAGGGGTCCATATACATGTTGGATAAACATAGGATGCATAGGATTTCATAGGTATTAGTGATTGGTTCAATCATATAATGTTTACTATGTATAATTAATTATTTATCTTATGAATTATGTATGGAAGATAAATATAAATATGACCCGGGTGAAAACCATTAGATGGAAGTTAAGATAATCATTATGTATCAAGGCATACTAAGGATACATTCCTAGTCTATATAAAAGATGATGAACTATTAATTAGGTTATATGGAGATTATATATTCCAAAAAAATATAGATTATCTACAATCACACTAGACATGGAAATTAACGATTAATAAAGGTTCTATGTGTGGTAGGATCTTAAATAAATCATCAATTTATAATTATAAAGTGGAGTTTGAGTACGTTATGACTCTAGAGTAAAAAATGTTTTTTAGATTCATAAGTTAATCTCAGAAAATGAAATAGCGTCTTACTGTAAAGACCCTATGAAACCCCCATTGTGACAAAACTGTAGCATTGGATCTGTTAATGGATTCATGGTCACAATAGTGGATCGAGCACATAATTTAGAAATATCATCTCTTGCCTAATTTTTCCTAGAGATGTAACATATCATCAAGGAAATTCTACATGGATGAAAATATGGAATACCACATAACTAAATCCTTAACATAGAATAAATATTATCATAATGTGGAAAATATCATATTAATAGTTTTTAACTATTGTTTATTGTCCATATAGGTGTCTATTGGAGTTGGTTTCCAAGAACCAATTGTTTTTTACATTATATATAATGTATATTAATTGATGTGAATATTAATTAATTAACTTATTATATATTTTACATTATTCTACATGAAATAAAATTAAACATATCCAAGAGTTTTTATTATATTGAAAATGGAATTGTAGTTCCCGGCTATGATGAAAACCCTGAAATTCGAAGGAGATATTCTTAAAACATTTTTTATTTTCCAATAACATTATATGATAAAAAATATCATATGTTTATTGTTAGGTGTGAGTACTGGAAAAGGGATGAGAATTTACCTCATGAAATTTTCATTAGGTAATCTACTAGGAGAAGTATTATGTGAATAAACCCTCCAGTAAGAATTCCACTTGTTTATCTGTCATTACATACTCTTGTCTACGAGCATGGGTAATGATACTGAAACATTATCATTATTGTAAATTCATGTCATGAGTTACAAACATAGCTGTATTTTTGAAAATCACAATGAAACATTTTCTTAGTTGAGTTTAGTATATTGGGTGTTTCTTGAATGTTATATTATTACTAAGTATGATGAGAATGGATATTCCCCTTCATTATTTGAGAAAGTAAATATTTTGAATGGTTAATATATGGGTTAATTTCAGATTAAAAAAAAGAAGATTTTTCAAGAAAATTAGTTAATGAATGGGGATAAAAATACGCTTGATGAGATATCATGACAAAGGGATTTTATTAAAAAGTGACATTTCATACATAGATAAAATTGTTTTCACATATCATCATCATCTAGGTGTGACATTACCTATTTATATTCCATAATTTTGGAATTTAGGCAAGTCCACCAAATTACATGAAGGAGTATGCCTAATAGGTGAAATAATGATCTTAGTTTAATATTATTTATATAAAACAAAATTGAAAAAATATGATTCAAAAAACTGAGAGGAAATATTTATTAATTTTTTAACAATTGATCTCCAATATTAAATAAAAATTTATTCACAAGGCAATTATTTAATTACGTAAATTTTTAATATTTATATATCTCTCCTTTTTCAAATGTTAATAAATAAATATTTATTTCATTATGTGAATATTAAATAAATACTTATTCCCAAAAAAATTTATAGAATTTTATTTTTCATGTTGAATGTATATTATATATTTTAACTTAATTTCAATAATTAAATACATATTGAGGTGAAAGAGCATATCAGTTTTTTTCTGCTAAAAAATATTTATTTTCAAAATAATAAAATAAATAATTATAATTAACGGTCTTGTGCACATCACAAGTAATATAATAATATTATTATTATTTACATGACATGGGGTTTATTAGGGAATAACCCATAGTTATGACACTTTTGAAAATAGAATTGAAATAAACCCAAACCCTATATCTATTTATAGGATAGTATGTTTTTCCAAGAAGGGTAAATCCTTATGTAGAAAAATATCCCCCATGATCCCCCTTATCTCCTCATCTCATGATTGAGAAGACTAAGAGAAATTACATCAATCCAAAATAAATGTGCAGAAATAAAATTTAACAACACATGATAATCCATCATTTGAACTCAACCCCCAAAATTCATCAATGTTATTAAAATATAGAATGATAATATAAGGATCGCCACTAGTGGGGGGTCATCACTATACAACAATGATTCACTGATCACGTTAAAACAATCAATACAAACAATAATGAAATATATCATAACTATTGTAATATTTCATTATATTTTTTAAATTTATTATATATTAAATTTAAATGATCCTCTATCTTGGTTTTAGAAATATCATTTTTCAGTTCACATTATAAAAATTTAATTTGGGGCAGTTTTTAGGTAGTGAACATTGTGAATGGCCATTTGAATACGAAAAATGTGGATTTTACAATTTTCACAATAGGAACATTCACTATATCCAAAACCAAAATATTATATTGGTGTGGTATAATTTCAGTTTTCCACCTCATATGGCTATAGGTGGGATGTTGGAAAATGCATATCAGAAATGGGTGGTTGTTCAAAGTGACTGTAGTGTGTAATTTGGATAAACCAATTTAGTTGGGAGGATCATCATAATGTAAATATTGTAATTGTATCTGATGCTACATATTAATGTTTGATTCAATGAGATGTTTAGTTTCTATGTGGATTCTTTTTTCAGTTTTGTGGTTGAGTTCTATAACGATCCCTTAAGGATACTCATTTAGTAAATGTGGTGATGTGTAACTTTCAAGGTTTTACAATCATTTAATGAGCATAAATTACTTAAGTGATGTTTTATATTTGATATTATATAAATGATATGTATACGTTAATGAATTTTGTTAGGGATTTCTTTAGAAATCAGCCTGGTGTGAACAAGAACTTAAAATTGTGATATACTTTTAAATGAATGTATTTCGGTATCCTAATTTTATATTTTAGAATTGGTGAGGGATTATAAATATGGGCTTACATGGAGTGAGATGGATGTGTTGGGATAATTATATCAACTAGTTTGGGTTTAGTTTTTATCATATATACCTTCATCATTGTGATTTTAATCATCCATGTTTAATTTTTCTCTACATTACTAAGTGGATCCTTGACCGTGGGGACCTTGTTGATGATGATCATTCCCAAAAAACAATGTTGGAGGATTGGCATGTCCACCATAATTTTGAGGTATAAAAGATTGATGGTGGGGGATAGTTTTCATAATTGGGTTTTTTAGAATGTATTGATTGAGTATTCATGGATAGTTTTTCAAGAAAAGAAATCAATTTTTTTGTTTACTTTTATGGTACATGGTTTTAAATAATGGATTAAATTTGTATTTATAAAATTTTTTTGGGAAGTGACTAGTAGTTATTAAAATGTTTTCAAGGAGTTCATGATGATTATAGAGTGTTCTGTGGAGTTTTGTGAAGTTAGAGGGGATGATTGGGTGTCTACAAGAGATTCATGGTAAGCGTACAACCCTAAGGACAATGTATGTTGAACTACATGGCTTGGGGGGAAGGATGTATCATCTTTAAAAATCGATACAATCACTCATGAATGCACATTTCAGACTATATAAAATATAAATTTTGGATAGAATGGGTCATACAGTCTACTCCAGGTTGTCTAAACCATGCTGTCAGGTAACAAAATTTGGTTTTAAAACCTAAAACACATATATTATCCCCCATTTTAACCCCTACATGAGAGATATTCAAATTTTGGGATTTTTAGGATGGTTGTAGTTAATCTATTATGTTGTATGCCTTCTCCCAAGAATCATTATAGGGTTGGGTTCTATATCAATGTTATATCTCTCATTATTGTTCATCACTTCCATTTATATTCGGATCTCAATTTTTTACATGGGGGTTTCCTAAAGGAATATTTAAAACCATTAAATTCGAGGTGATTTTATTGTTTGGGGGGTTTTATTACATGGGGTAATGGGATAGTATTGGATATCAAATATTGGAGCTAACACCATGATCATTTTTGGTGGCTTCTCACACAATCTATTATGTGACAAAATCACATCACCTTGGATTTTGGTGTTCGAGTAAATTATTCTGGGGATTCAATATAATTTATTTGGGTTTTACTTATCTTTTTAAACATTCAATTTTTGTGTGAGTGGTTTTTGTGGAAATTTAAGTAGTATATTTCCTTATTTATATGTATTTTATAGAAAATTTTCTTATTTGTAGTGTGTGAATTAAAATGGGGTTGTTGATGAAACAATTTTTTTTCATGTATTTTCTTATGAGTTCATTGTGCATTACGTTAAACTATATTTTTTTAGATTTATATATTGAGTTACACAATTTATTTTTTTTTTGGTTTTTTCATTGAGTTTCATGATGGTTGTTAGATGGATTGTTTTCATTTCGTTTCATGAGTGATGTAATTTATAGTTCATTCACATTAATATTTATAGTAAATTATTGTGGTTTTTAATAATGATTTCCAAAACTGCTTCTAAATCCATAATTTTTTTTCCCATTTCCCATAAAAACTTTTGAAATGGGTCACTCGATATAATATATTGTGAGGATTTTAAAAAAATCCACCATGAAATGTGTATTTATCAGAAATTTTATTTAAAATGGAAACCATCTCATCTTTGATGTCTAACCGTCATAGATATCCTCTCATCCTAAATGTTGGACCTTCCTAATACCTATTCTGCCTCAATGTTATAACCTCATATTTGTCTCAGTGAGCATGACCTTGATGTGTGATTCTCCCCCACATGTGCTTGATTTGACATGTTCTTTGTTACCTAACTCCAATTCCCTATTTGATATACATCTCTCACCCCCTTATACAACATCAATAGCCTCACTTAGAATACATAGAATTCACATCATCACTATTGTTTCATTCTACTCTCCACATATATTATGTTTGTAGTTATGGTTTCATTTTAGTGTTAATATTTTTCTTCATTTCTATGTTTCATGTATATATTTATAGTGGGTGTTATTTTAAATTTATATTTTAGTTAGAATTATGCACTGGTATGTTTTAATAATGTATGTAATTTTTTTTGTAACTATCTTATCAGTGTTCATATGAATTTTTTCTATTAATTCACTCAGTGATTACTTGTTTCACTAAATTATTATTTCATAAATACTTTTTAATGTAATTTTATCCAATGAAGGAAATTGTAATTTTATTTTTATTTTAAGTTTTTAATATTATAAATCATATTGTTAAATGGATTTATAAATAAATTTTCGAAATGATAATGTTAAAACAAATTATTTAACATCTAATTTGGGCAATGAATGTTTTTAATGACTTATTTATTGATAAAAAATAAGACAATAATTCTAAATATTTTATTTTCTAGTTGATATGATTAATATTAATTTTACAATAATTAAATCATGAATGAATATATTTAATATATAATTATAATAAATAATTAAAATAATAATGTCTCATAATTATTGCAATGCCTTAGAGAATTTAGGTATGGAATTGATAATGTCAAATTCTGTCATGAAAGAACATAAGATGCTTATAAAATAAAATCTATTTTATGCTTTCAGATTTTGATTTTGATATCATTATTTTAAATTTTAATTGAACCCTATTATGAGTACCATGATGTTGGGATTAAAATTTTAGAAATTTTGAATTAACTATATAAAATTAAAAATCATAGGTTAAAAATTTGACACTAGAAATTCCATTTTCGTGTAATAGAAATTTATAACTAAAATTTCCTATGGGTGAATATATTCTCTATCATAGACAAAAAACCAATTCTTTATTCAATAAAAAAATAAATTATTTGTTAAAATATTTTAGAATGAAATAATAACCATAATTATATTTGTGGTTATAAAATGAGAAATGTATTGTATACAATTTTCAACATCAAAATCATTATAATCAGAAAAAATTTAAATAATAAGTTTCCATTTTTATTATTCAATTACGTCAATCCTTTATAGTTATAAATTCCTTTGATAATATACAAATTTTTATTGATAGTATTATTTTTCTTTATTATATTAAATTTATTTTATTTTTAAATACCATAATAAAATTATATTTTTTATTTTAATGAGTATGAAATATGTGAAATATCAATAAAAGTTGGATTACCTCCACTCGGAACACATCTCAATATGTTATGGGATTGAACTTGTTTTTTTATATGAAAATTATTAATCTATTCATTGTTGGAAGAATCAAATTTCCATGTCAAAAATAAAAATTAAGATGATCGTTTAGGAGAGATTATATATTTCATAACATTATATTGAAACAATTCTATCATTATTATTTGAATTGTATTTAACATGGAGAATAGAGTGTCACAAAAATTCAAGAAGGTATGTTTATAGTCATAATGAATAAGTTAATTACTAGATCATGGATAATGATTTGTAGAAGATTATAAATGATTGTTTTTGGAATAATAATGAAGCTTCATTAACAATTTAACACATTATTTTATCCACCAATTGATGTTGTACATATTAATGATTTTTCTAGAACTATACTAAATCCTAGTCATGATAGTAACATGTTAATGGACGATGTTAGGGAGAATAAACTAAGAAGAAAAAATATATTATTAAATTATTAGATAATGGATAACGAAAACTTTTTGAAATATGTTCTAATTATTCAAAATTCTATTTTATGGTCATATTTTACAACACCATGTATTTTGTGGGATTAAAAAAAGGAATTTCCCATGATATTGGAATTTTTTTGTGAAGAAATTTTCTTATTCTAAGATCCCTATATCATTTTATGAGATGAATAAGGTTATTATGAATCTTTTACTAACTAATATAGTGATATACAGATGTCCTAATAATTTTATTTTTTAATAGAAGGACGATTCAAATTTATAAAAGTGAAGAATGTGTTATAATGAGAGATGAAAGTAATTTACAAGATTTCGGACTAAATTTTCACATTTCCTAAATAATCTAGAAAAATAAAATTGATGTGTGGGATTTATTCTACTTTCCATAACATATTCAGTGTCAATGATAGTTTACTTCATTTAAAACTTCTAAAAATATGAATTTGAATTATTTTCATAATAATAACGATGAATTCATGTGACATATAAGTGATTCAAAATCATGGAACACCATTGATTTATAACATCCATATTACTATTATATTCATGGAAATGTACACTTTGCAAATAAATTTAAAGGATTTATTTCATTAGCTAAATTAAGTTGAAATTAATGCATTGGTGTAGTTATTTTTATCCCACATAATCTAAATCCCTATATATGTATGAAATAGGATTTATACGTCACATTTATTATTATTCCTAGAAATAAAATTCTTAACAAATACATTGATGCCTACTATAAAACTCTTATTTAACAATTACATGAACTATATAATGATTATTTAGAAACATATTTTGTAACTTCTATGAAAATTACCGAAATCAACACTTCCCTTATTTGGAATATTAGGTTCATTCCTAGATTATGAAATTTATCTATTTGGGATACACACACTAGATTAGATTTTCCATTTTATGAATTTTATTTTTAGTCATAATGACTAACTTATATCATAATGTGGGTTTCATATATCATCGTCACTTCCTGGATACATCTCAGAGGTTTTAGTTTACGAAGTCATGTTTCAATGAAAAAAATGATATAATAATTATTCCAAAATTATAATCAGGATCATTGAACATATCAAAATTATGTCATGATTATATGGTGTTTGTAAAATATGTTTAGGTGAATATAGGTGGGAAAATATTTAAAACACCATCAAATACAATCGGGGCATAACAATGGATGAAAAATATCATTTTTACAAGCATTCATACTGTGAATTTATTTTATTATGTCCTAATATTTACACTATGAACATTGAGATTTTTTTAAATGTGGGTTTTAACATTGATTATTGTTTCTAGAATTAAAAAGAGAATCATTTAGATTCTATTATGAACATAGAATAAATAGATATAAAATTTGATCTATTGGAAAATTATAATGGGAAGTATCCTCTAACAATTTTCACAATAAAAAAAATCCAAAATAATTTTTCCTTAGAATATTAATAAAATTGAACATTTAATATTTATATCCAATTAATATTTCAAGATGTTTTTAGTCATTATATAATATATGGATTAAAGATTCCAGAATCGAGTGAATTAATGGTTCAATATATAACATTGGTGATGTTTAAATAATTACCTAAAAATAATCATCAATCTAATATAATTTTCACAATCATGGGATAGATTTGTGTGAAGACATTAAACACCAATTAATTAGATAAACATTATAATATAACTGTTTGGATGATATTTCATCTTGAGAAGATATTTTTCTCATTATTTATCAATGTGATGACACATATGATGGTGCATTTTTTAGATAAAGATAAAATTGGAGGGGGTGTACATTAATGATTTATGTGTCACATGGAGTGGAATTTTATTTTAAAATTAATTTTAATAATGATCTATAATTTTATTCTTCAACACTAAGAAGAATTATTTATTAATATCTTACCTTTTATGATTAAGTATAATGATAATTTGAAGTATTATGTAAAACAAAAGATCATCTAAAAGGATCCAATTTTGATAGATTCTTTGTTTAAGAGTGTGTAATCTCTTTTAAAGATATTTAGATTTTATTGAGATAAGATTCAATCAAATGGGATGTATTAATGATAATTAGATTCAATTTTTAGTCATTAATGAATCATTAATGTTTCAAACCTTATGTTGAGAAGATGGAAATTCCTTTTCATTTTCATTAAAATATATGAAGTTATAAAATGAAAAAATATATACTAATCAATAATTATATTTATGATTCGTATGTCTAACAATTAGAGAAATAGACAAAAAGCAACTTAGATGTTGATATCAGAATCGGACATAGCTAAAAAAATTATTAGCAACAATTTTTTTATTAATCTTCACATAATGTATGTCCATAATATAATTTTTAGTTTGAAAATTTTTAAAAATATCTAAATTAAGAAAAAATTGTATCAACTTATATTGGTAATGAATAGTGAAAATCAATTATAATTATCTTAAGATTTTAGGTATTTAGCTTGTGGTACTTTGAAGCATGCTTTGGGATTCAATGATTAAAATATTGGTGTATTCATGATTCATGTTGTTGATCATTAGGACATTATGAAAATCAAAAATAGTGGTGTATTTATGATTATAAAATAGGTTTACTATGGAATGTGGGATAATATTATTGAGTCAAATTAACATGGGAATTTTATAGTAGTGTTGTTGAAAAAAAATACGGTCAAAATTAATAGGAGCATAACAAATTATTTATTACAATATATGTTTTTCAATTTTTCTTTGTTGGTTGATACTAGTGACGGAAAATAAAATAATTTATATTTTGGATTGCTTTGAAAAAAGGGGGTACTATGTCGACAATATAGTCGATGATGGGTAGAGTGTTTTTGTCCATGTGAAACGAAGAGATATGGGTGATATGGGCGATGAAGGTGAAGTAATATTTGTCAATAAACCCCATAAAATTAAAAAATCCAAATTTTATGCACATGGTGATATTGAAAATTTCTATCTTGCAAGGAGATTGAAGAAGAATAAGATGGAACACAAGATGTAGTTATGTATAAAATGATACCTGATAATAACATGTCTACAAGATATATAATTTTTATAATTTTTATTTTATATTGGAAAATTTTAGATATACTATTATTTATATTTTAATTGGGTCAATATTAATAGAGGTAGTATTATTTTTGATATTTTCTGTTGGTATGTGACATAATAAGTAAGAAATTGAAAATGACCACTCTACATCACACAAGGTAAACATAAACACATAACCTATAAAAAATTTTATATCATTTAATATTATTATAACATTCCTTAATCAATAGGTATGAATTATACTAATTATTTTGAAGGATCATAAATAACACCTATGATTGATCATCCAACAATTCAACAAATAGTCAGTTCCCACTAAGAGATTACTAATGTGTAACATTCATTGATATTTAATTCAATGTGAAATTCTTAACTTCATATATATTCAAAATAATTTCTCAATTTATATGGTAACTAAATATAAACAACAATATATGGGATACAAACTTCAGTATTCAATACGATTAGAATTTCATTAATTTAAATTTAGATGTTCATCTTAATGAATATGGTTTACCCACTCGGGTAAAAATGATCATTTTGGGGAACTTCATATTAATTTTATCATTTGAGGAGAAATATATCACAATTCATTATTCATATTGTTTTCATATTCCATTGTTTTGTAAAATGACTGGTTTGATTCTCAGATGAAGATGTTATCATCATTATTTATTCATAAATGAATAAATTAATCACAATTAATTAATGTTTTGATAATATAATGAATTTTGTGAACTTATTTGAAGATAATGTTCCATTTTTACTAGGGTAATGTAATTTCACATATAAGGAAATTAAAAAATTATGTTAAAATTGATATATTTAAATTATATATTGTGGAATATATTCAATGACAGATCTTGATCAGTGCAACAATTTTATGAAAAGGTCCCAGAAGGCATGTCTACTTACCTTTGGAAAACATTCATTATACATCATCATACTGAATTACATTAGATATTTTATAAGGGTTTAGTATATTAATAACTATGTTTAAATAACTTTTCACATTTTATTAATATATAATTGTTTCAGGTGATTTCTAAAAAATCAACTAATTGAGATAAATAATAGATTCCCCACACTTTGGGGATGATTAGTATTTTCTATGAATAGAAATGGAAAAGTTTAATTTATTATGATACAAAAGATATTTATAACACTTAAAGTATTATAGAATTTTTTAAATTTCAGTTGTATAATATTTTATAATATTATTAAGAGATATGTATTTTCATTAGATGGACATAATAGGGGATTGATGTCCACAAAAGAAGTGGAATGTTATTTCCATGAACCTACAAAAAAAATTGGGATTAAAAAATTAATTAATAGTTAGTGTTACTAAATTACATTATAATTTATTATTATTAGAATTTAAGTGCAAACTCAAACATATATGGGATTCCAACACTGTCATTTACGTTTCGGAATCCATAGTGGTTTTTATGGATCATGTTCTTGTAGAAGAGAACAATACTCATGTGAGGATGGGTTGTGGACCATCTCCTTCATGATTCTCTGGTAGGTCACATAAATATTAAATAGTATGTCCCAAATATCTTCAATTATGAAGAAACATGTAATGAAAAATATTATTAATGATCAAAAATCACATATTAAGGAAAAAAACTGATCGACTATCTACACTAGAGAGTGCATTGGATACTATGTTTCAAAGGTTGTCTAAAATTAAACCTAATAAAATAGAAACACTCATAAGTGGGTTTTTATTGGAATATTTCAAATTTTAAACATATATTATTCATTTCAGAAATTCTTTTTTTAGAAAATATAGAAAAATATTCATAATTTACAAATCTAAGGTACATAATAAAATATTTATTAAGGATTTTTCAAATCCTTTATTATAAACAAATTCAAATTAGTTATAATAATAAAATGGAAATATAGAAATTTAATTTCATTAAATATATTCATGTATGTAAATATAGATCATTCTCATTTATCTTACTATGATGGAAGTCACCATAGTGTGAAAAAATCCCATTGGTGGACTATGGAAGGATACCAAAATGAGGTTATGTAGTTTTATAGATTCTCTCCAGGGGTGGATCTTATTTTAATGATGTTCCTAATAATGGTTTTGTTAATTTTTAGTTATTAAATATTGTGTATAATATATAATAATTAAATATACAATGATTTGATCCTCATCTTGTGTCAAATTGACTAGTGGGTCTTGTGGATCACATATTGGATCATCATGTTTTATGTTCCTATATATGGATACAAATAATTTATAATTTTAAAATTATTTTAACTAAGAATAGATCAAATTAAATATCATTTCTAATGTAATTTCGAAAAAATTATGTATAAGTCGTTTTTAGTTAGTGTTTTCGGGATGAATTATTTATATTTAATAGTGATAGAAAAAATCTAATAATATGAAGTGTTTTTAAATAATTTTTCTCTAAATTTAATAAATTGTTTATTGATTTGGTTTCAAACATTTTGGAAGTATGTTTTCCTTCATCTTACATATTATGTGTTAGAATCATTCTCGATTGTTTAAAAATGATAAATATAAAGATATTATGATTTTCACATAGCTTAAAAATGATATTTTTATTAGTATTAATAAAGGAAAGTCATTATCTAAACTATTTCATGACGGTTATGTATTTTATTGTTCAAAATGATTACATTAAAATTGTGTATATAATGTATAATTTTAGAAAAAAATTATTTAGTGGTAGTTATAGTGTATGTATCATCACCTGTAGTGGGGAAATAGGTTTTGAGCATCAACATCACCAAGTAATTGAGAGTGAGGGGAATGAATTATTATAGAGTATATAATTTAAAACTATGGGGTTTATTGAAATGTTTTGAAATAGTAAAATTTTTAAATGATAATGTAATATATTTATATTGTATAATATTTAATTTTTTATTGATCTATGAAAATTATTATTATTATTATATGATATTGGAAGGATAAATTATATATATTTTTTATGGGTTACAAATGGATTATAAACGGACGTGGTCTTATCTTTTTCAGGATCAGAAATATTTATGGATGTTTTGTCAACCCATAAGCATTTAGGGGTATTTAAACAGTTACCATGAAAAATAGTAAATGTTTTATATTATGTATCCATTGGTAAAAAAACATTATATTTAACACTGATTTTTTTTGCTTATATTTAGTGACGGTTTTAACCCCTCATTTCATATATAGTTGGATAAAACCATTTTTATAATATATATATGTGATTAATAAATTTGTTAAATATTTTAAAAACTATTAATATTCAATATTTATATGTGGTTTTATAATTCACGACTATATAATTTTGATAAAATCTTTAAAACTTATATTTAGAAGTTTTTTTATAATTATATTCAATAAATAAAACCTCCTCTAAATTGGGATTCTAGAAATTATAAAAAAAATGAGAAAAAATTAATTGATAAAAAATTAATTACACAATATTTCATGGGGGTTTTTGAGAACCACCTCAAAACAATTTATATGCTGTTAAAACCATTAGAAATAAGTAATTTTTTCAGTTTTAATTGGGGTTTTTGGTAGATTTTATGTTTCTTGGTTTATTGAGTTGCATTGTTGTTGTTATTTTGTTTTTATTTGGTTTAATGGGATATAGTATATGGTGATTAGACACTAAAATCTGATAATATTTGTGGATTTTATATTAATATTCATGTCTTTAAAAGTTCATAAACATCAATTTTAGTGCATTTTTTAAATTGAATGTCATTTTCCATCACAATTGCAATTCATGTTCAGTGTGAAAATTCTGGTGCAATCAATCATCTATTTGTTGGATTAATTTATTGAATTTTATGAATTAGATATTTTGGGATATGATATATCGATTTATTTGAAAGGTTTTATCTTTTAGGATATATGGATAAATCTCAATGGAAGATGAATATTTTTGGGCATGAATGCATAATGTTTCAAGACAATGTATAATTGGCCTAAGGCCCATCATACAAAAGTGGGGCCCAGAATCCAAGATAAATAAAGATAAAATTATAACTATAAATTGAGAAAAAATGTAAATAATTTCATTCAAATTTTGATAGGGGTAATTTTGAAGTTTTCATGGAGATAATGGGATCCCAAGTAGACATTTAAATGTCGTGCCAGATTTGAACACCAATAAAGTCATCCAACTTGATTGAGCATATCATACAAATGGCTGGTCTAATTTTCATGAAATATTATTAGATGTTAGAGGACACAAGTATAAAGATATTTTACTACTATAACCACTTTGTATTAGGCAATATTCAGTCAAAAATTCACATGTCACCATGGAGGATGTATCTAGCCTAATTTCCTGGCCACAATTGAAACATCAAATTTATATTGATCTTATCACCCTCCTTTTGTGTCTTTCAATTGATATGGAATGAATGAATTTGATGGTGGGTCAACCTAAGGCCCAAATATTCCTATATTGGGGGATGGTGGTGAATGTAATTAGGATGAATGTTTTTTATTTCTATCAATGTTTTTCCTTTAAATTGAATTCATTATTTCAAATTTAATTTTACACTTTCATTTTGTAATCTCATCTTCACTTTCCCATGTAAGTCTATTAATAGTTTTTGTTTCATAATAAAATTTATTCTTATTCTTCACATTGATACAATTGAATCATGTTGTGAACATGTTCACAGTAACCCTTTTAAATTTCATCACTCAATGGTGGAATGATCGTTTTTAATGCTTTCCTTCTTCTTCAATTATCCCTCATATATATACTTCACTCTTCTATTGATGTAATAATATTAATTGAGGGATAACCCTTTAATTTGATCATACAAGGGATTAGCAGGGGTATGTATTGGATGTTATTTTATATTTCTGAATTCTTAAATTAGTTCAACATTTTCATACTTCCATTAAATGTGTTACTATGTTCTTCTTAATATCCACATTTAATGACGACACATTCTGAGTGCTAGTACGATCCAATTCCATGAAGTGGTCATGAAATTGATTTAATAAGTTCATTGTTGACTATCATTGTAATTGTGTAAGAAAAAAAATTAGTGAATGAGGTTACATATTTATCTCATATTTAGATTCATCTTGAATTAGTTATCAAAAACTTTCTATGAAATGAATGCATCCAATTAAACCCATGTGACAACCAATGATAGACTCATCATAATTAATCTTTTAATTCAATTAATTTTTATGTTTTTTGGTAATTCAAATTAAATAAATATTTTTTCAATTAAAAACAATAACAAAGTTGGCCACTTCATAACCAATATTTATATCAAATCATAGTGTTTATAGGGTTCTTCTTTGGACTATATGGATTCGATAACCAAAGTTGCACAACAAACAACTGGTTACACCATATAACTTGGGTATATTTGGCGCAACCCAATTTTGGTGCAATTTCAAGGGACCCAAGTAAGTTATCTTAGACACTCACCTTCTTTTCTCCCCAAATTTTCAATTCTGACATCTATTTCTATAATCATTTCCCTTTTCTACATCCCTGTGTCTATAAAATCTCAAATCCTAACATTAGTCAACTCATATAAAATATATTGAATAGTACCTGAACATAAACTCAGGATTAAATAAAATTGTAACTCAAAATTGGGAAGGACCTCACCCAGGATGTTTCATTGATCAAACTTGGAATGATTTCACAAAACAGGATAAGATGTAAAAAACGCATGAATGCTGATTGTTTTAAGGATAAATTACCTTATCTCACAAGGTTGATTACTGAGATAAATCATAGGTATTTACCTAATTTCAGAAATCTGATCTATCCAAATCCTCAATAAATTGATGAACGATTGTGTGAGAAAATGGATAATATGAATGTATATGTTTCATCATTGAGATTAGTAATAAAAATCATTGAGAATTCTTAAGAACCCATTAAAACTCATGAAGTCCATTCCTCATTACTGATAGAAGAAT
Source organism: Viscum album (assembly GCA_963277665.1). Classification (NCBI taxonomy): domain Eukaryota; kingdom Viridiplantae; phylum Streptophyta; class Magnoliopsida; order Santalales; family Viscaceae; genus Viscum; species Viscum album. The sequence continues at coordinate 792,278,083 of OY728129.1, read as the reverse complement.
ATTCTTTCCTCAAAACAACAAATGAATTTTCAAAATAACAAACCTTTGGATATGGTATAAATAAATAAGATCAATGAAATTTTTAAATGTATTTAAATTATGATGAAATTATTATTTTTCGGATTCACAAGGGGAAAATTTGTCTTCATGGATTGAATGTCCTAAATATTGCTCCAATGATGATTTATTAGAAACCCAAACAACTGAACACTGGAATAAATATCAATATTCAATTCCATAAACATTATTGAAAATCATATAGTGAATTTGTGGGATAGAAATTCTATTCAAAGGGTACTAATTCTGTTATTCAATTTGGAAAATAAAACTTGGTTCCATTCAAATCCCCACCTGTTTCTAATAGTTGTAACCATCCCGAGTTCAAATTCAATGTCCATATTTCATATCTCAACTTTTTTGTCATGGGGGAGAATTAAAAAAACTCTCATAATTTCATCATCTCTTCAATCCAACAAATAATTAATGGCTCTTGATGTATTTTGAATGACTACAGAATCAACCAGATCAATCATTTGTGATATTCATTACATTTCCCCCTCATTATAGAACAAAGTATTGTATATGAAAAAATTACAAACAAAGAATAAAACTCAATGAATTATATGTGGAGAAATATAAGTTCATTATAATTTTGATATTTTCCATCGGATAAGTTTGGGGGTCCATGTGAAGCTAAAATAATTAAATTACACAACTTTTATGAGGGAACATGGATTCTGAATTGTTTATTTCTTTTTGTCTATTTTTGTATTTTTAGGAGAACTCCTTGGGGTTTCCAATGTCATTTGGTATTTTTTGTGTGATTTAATTTTTTAAAACCTATGATTATTTAAAATAAAACCCATTCCATCTCGAGTTCAAAACTGACCTTCAATCACCCCCAAATAGTCTACATGTTACGAGAACCCAAATTGATCAATTTATTTTTGATGTGTGACAATATAAAAACAAGGTTTTTTTATTTCATGGTTTAATTTCTAATAAAATATCCCCTATTTCTTCTTAATTATAATATATAACTTTTTGTATCATTCAAAATTTTGGTATGTTTCATTCTATGTTGGGGGAGTGAAAATATTGAATTTAAAAAAAATATGGATTTTAGGATAAAAACTCAATTCAATGAAACAAAAATAAAATCATTATCTGAGGATGCATTAATATATACTAAGAGACATGAAAAATGAATGTCAATTTATTCTAAATTCCTTGATTATTATTTTAATTCATTTTTATGTTTGTGATAATACATTGTGGAAAGTGTGGTGGTCCAATGTTATTTTTCAGTGTTTACATTTTCATCCTTTTAAGGAAAATTACAAAATGATTATTTATTGGATATTTTGTGTATATTTAATTTCTTGGGTCCCTTTCATCATAGCATAGTGTTCAGAGCAACTTTTATTTTAGTTTTGGTTTAAAACAAATGAAAAAATGACCACATGGAGAAATAGGTTTTCCAAATGTGTCACTTCCTATACATGGGGATTGTGACTCCAAAGTTTTCTTACCCAGATTTAGGATTTATATATTTATTTCAGATCTTGTAATTGACAATATGTGTGGTGTAAAACACATGGGGGTCATGACTCAATAGTTGTCTTGCCCTGAGTATGCCTTTTCATATCTATTAATATTCCAAATTAAAACAAACAAACAAAAGTGGGTACTCATATTAATGTTTAATATGATTCCAACCTAGTTCTTCCACTATTATCATTGAACAAGAAAATGGTCACAATGTATTCTGTGATACACAACACATCATCATGATGAATTGAAATTGGATTAAACGTGGAAATGAATTTTAACAACAAAATGGGCTAGGAACATGGATATACTTTTTAACTAATATTATGTGAAATAATTTTGAATGGTTTCAATAGTTTTTGGAATGATTTATGTTGGTGAGTAGTGTATGTTAAAATGTTTTTTAAAAATGGTATTGAGTTTCATATATTTGAGATAGATTTTTCTCGAGACTAGAAAAACTCATGTTGGGGGTTTGAATATCCACTAATGGGGGATAATATTTGTTTAATATATCTTAATATTCAAGTGTATCAATGTCCACAAACATCAAATTTAGTGCATTTTATAAATTGGAATTCGTTTCTTAACACAAGTGCAATTAATGTTTAATGTGATAGTTTTGGCACAATCAATCAACTTTTTTTTATTAAATTTCTTTAATTTTTAGATTGTGATATTTTGGTATATTATTTATCAGTTTAATTGGAATATATTATCTTTTATGATTGATGGATTAATATCAAGAAAAGATGAATATTTTTGGGAATGAACGCTAAACGTTTATGCTCAAAGCATAATAGGCTTAAGGCCTATCATAAAAAAGTGGGGCCCACAATCCAAGACCAATAAAGATAAAATATTTATAGTGTAAATAGAAAAATATGGTTATAATTTCATTAAAATATGGTCGGTGCTAATTCTGACGTTTTCATGGTGATAAAGGGATCCCAAGTTGATACTTAAATGGTAGGCCAGATTTGAATGCTCATAATGTAGTCCCACTATATTGAGAATAATTTTCAAAAGGCTAGCCCAATTTTCCTGAAATATTGACACACATTAGAGGACACATGAGAAAAAATATTTTCTTTATATGACCCCTTTGTATTATTCCATATTTATTCACAAATTCACACATCAATGAGGGGGATGAATCTGGATGATTTTCTTAGTCAAATTTGAAACGTCAAATTTCCCCTGATATTCACACCCTTATTTTGACGCTCTCACTCAATGGGGAAGTAATCTTTTTATGGTGTGTATACCTAAGGCTCCAAATATTCCTATATAAGGACCTGGTGGTGATTTTAATTAAGATTAATATATTTCCTTTCCATAGATGTTTTTTATTCACATCGATGTCTTTCTTTAAATTCTAATTTCACAGTTTCATTTTGTAATCACATATTAATTTTTTTCCATGTACTTTGGTTGATAATTTTAGTTTAACAATTAATTTAATTCTTATTCTTACCAAATTTTTCTTTTCTTTACTTTGATACCATTGAATCTAGGTGTGAACTTGTTCACACCAACCCCTGTGAGTTTCTTCACACAACGGTGGAGTGATCATTTTCAATATTTTCATTCTTCTTCAATCCCCCCTCATAAGTCTAATTCCCACATCCTTTGAAGGAATCACATCAATGGTGGGATAATACTCTTGTGGGATGATCCATGAAAGTAGTAAGGGTATGGATTTGATGTTATTTTATGTTCCTAAATTCTAAAACCAGTTCATCATTTTAAGACGTCTATTCAATGAGTTACTCTATTGTTCATCTTCATCATGTTTAATAATGAAATATTACATGTTCTAGCATGATCCAATTTCTTACTATGACCATGAAAATGATCCTCCAAATGGAATGGTTATTATCCTTGGAATTGTGTAAGAAGAAAATTCATGAATGATATTGTGGATTTATATAGTTTTTCTGGATTTATCTTGAATTAGTGATCACAAACTTTTTAATAAAAAAATGCATCCAATCCACCCCAAGAGAAAAAATATGATTGATCAATCATAATAAAAATTTTTAATTCTAGTTATTGTCTATTTTTTGTGTTCTTTAAATTAAATCATTGGTTATTAAATTAAAATCAACACCCACATTTTCCACTTGATAGCCAATTCATCCATCAGATCATTGTGTATTTGGGTTTATTCTCTGGTCTTTGTGTATTTGATAACCCATGATGTACTAAAAATGACTACATAAACTATATATGTTGGGTAAATTTGTGCACAACCATTTGGATTGTGAATTGAGCTGCACAAGTGGAGATGTTGTCAACGTTTGGGTATTGATTTTTATATGCTTGGGTTTGTTTAATTGATATTGAGTATTTGTTTTAGTGAGCCCTTAGTCATGAGTATGGAAAATCCCTACTTGGGTATGGAGACCAAGTTGTTAATCGTAAGGTGTTTTAGTGGTAAAATCCCACTTGGGTGTTGAGAACTTGTCAAAGGTGGAAATGTGAGGTTTTGGAGAAGGTGCACCACTAATGAGTTAGTGATACAAATTCAGGTATAATACTCATGGACTAAGGTTCCATTCATATTTTGGTAATTTACATGGGTTTTTAGATTATTTAATTGGGTGTATGTTATATATTTTGTTATATAATAATTTTTTAATGTTTAAATTTATTTTAAAAGTGTAAAATTTTTTAAATTAATAATAATTTATAAAAAGAATTTATTTCTCTTTTGATTTTCACATGTATTGGGTTCTTAGGTATCATTGAGAAGAAACCTTTTGGGACTCGTACTCAGCCCTATATTGAAATATTTTTGCCTATACAAACAGTTCACCATGAGTTTGTTGTTTTTTGATGTAACTTTATGAGATAGAATATTGTGTTGGTGTTCATCTACTAGGCGATAATGGTGGATTAGTCATGTATTAGATTTTGGTTGGATAATCGTCAGATAGGGTCATACATATATAGTGAATGTTTATTATATTGAAATATGGAATGTTATACTTATGGTTTATGGTTGTATGTGTCACAATCATGGCTCCTATTGGATTTTTTCTCATAGGTATGTAGATGGTGGTGATATTGGACTAGTACTATGTTCCCCCAAAATATATGGGGTGGATGTATGTTTGTTATTGATCCTTTGATGGTTGGGGAAAGGCACCAAAGGACTAGTGGCATTATAATTCAGCTCAGGGATGTGATTGATTAGTCTGGTTGGTTCAGGATGTTAGACATATCATTTGGCTTCCTACTGAATTATAGAGTGATTCTGTCTTATATAAAATGTATAGCTCAGAAATAGTAATATGATATAGATATATTTTATAAAAGGTAATGGCCTAGTTTTTATATATGTATTTTAGTATTAAATGATATTATTATATATTATGATACAACCAAGAAAATAAGATTATTTCTATTTGATCTCTAACAAATCTCCATCAATATGATTCATTATTCTTTATCATTACAATCTTGACAATGGAAAAAATAGGTTTTAGTTGCATTAATTTAGATATTCCTTAATCAAAATCTATTAAAAAAATTATTCCATTAAATATATGTATACTTTTATTTCTCCATTTAAATGTGATAACCTCTAATCTAAAATCCACACAATAAATTAATCAATACCTAGAATAATTATACTCAATGATCTAGAACAATTCCCCAAAACAAATTATTTTTCACAAATTTGAAACACCATAAAATAATATAGAAAATTAAAAATATATATGAAAAAGTTTTAAATAGTAGAAAATTTAAATAATAATTCTACACCATGGAGTGTAGAACCACTGAGTGTTAAATGATCCCACTAATCAATACTCTAATAATGATTCATCAAACACATCTCATGTTACTACCACCAATTGATGTGAAATCATATATCCTCAGTCAAGTGGTTATACATCATGTGGATTGAATATTGAATGTATATTTATTTTTCATTCTGCATTATTACTCCCTCTTTCATCATATGTTTATTTTTTATTTAATGGAAACTATATCTTCACTCTAAAAATGTATTTAAATACTGATTAGAACATCACCCACATTCAAAAAAATGAATTGTCATTCATCTATGTGCTATAAAAATTCACTATCTATAACTGAACTACATGGTCCATTTAAAGATTCCACTGAAATGTATCCCTCAATCAAGAAAACACCGAATTTCAATTGTTTTCTATCCAAAAAAATAGTTTAATGTTATATTTTTTTAATTTCAATAAGATTAACATTGAATGTCTGATATATATTAAAAAAAATATTGTGTTCTTGATTTTAAATTTTCTATGGTTCATTATGATACTGATCAAATTGATGTTATCGAATTAATTCATTCAAAATTCCACAATTTTATCATACAAGATAAAATATTCACTTTTTTAGATGATAAATAAGAAATGAATTTCACTAAAACCATTGTTGAGAAAAAATTCAAAATATTTAAACGATACCAGTATACCATAGTCATGATTTAGTCAAATTAATGTTTTTTGGTAGTTGATAATGTAATAGTTTACAAAAATAGAATAAATAGTTAAAGAAAACTATTTTGAACAATGTTACATCATATAATTATTTTTTAGATAAATACAGGAATATGATAAGATTTTTTCCTAAAACCATAGATATTTTTTTATTTCAGAATATATGATTTTTTACCAAAGCCATTTATTTTTTATAACTGACTCACAATTAAATATATAGTGGAAACATAATGATGAATATGAGTTATAAACTATCACACAGTATAGGGTATACTCGCTATTAACATTCAGAAGAGGGGTCCCTTTATGAAATATAGCTGGGAAAAATAATAATTGGAAATAACCTAGGCTATATTATGAGGACTATGAGGATCTAATGGTGACCACTGTTCAACTATTATTGCACGCCACCATCACAATTTATGGAAATACAAAAAATGTTCATAAGTGACACTGTAGATATCGTGATTGGATACTAACATTGTGAGGAAAAGCCCAACAACCATAAAAGAAATTGTAAATAACTATTTGAAATCCATAATACCATGAATCAATTCCTTAATATGAGTATACTATTTCCAACTATAGAGAGTGATTATATACACCAACAGATAAGAAAAGATATCTACAAGGATAAAAAAGCTAGATAAACACCACTAAAGGGATGTAATACTATCTAAGAAGACCATTAAAACCCATCGAAGATAGATGATAGCCGGGTGGGAGGAGGATACTCCCTAGTAGTGATACGATCCACTCCAAGGAATACAAATAAAATAGATCTATGATAAAATAAATGATACAAGACCACAGAACCAAAGTGATTCTTCAATATTTGTGGGAATCAAAAAATTAGTAAAACATAAAGAGATGAAAAATGAATCCAAGGATGACTGAGACACCTATATCAAGAAAAATAATGTGAAACTAAATCTAAATTTAAAATCAGTAAAATTATTAAAAAATTACATGAAACTGTGAGATGGAAACAAAATATATTAAAGATGTATAAGAAAAAAAAAAGAAATCCCATGAATAGGAAAAAATGGAGCACATTATCGGACGTCTAATGAATGAAAACAACAAATAATAATCCCTTACGTAATGTTGAGGGATAAAAAATAACAGAGAAGAGAAATCCCCAACTGTATAAGGGTTATTACAAGAAGGAATAATAACTATAAGAGCAGAGGTTGGGGAAGGGGTGAAGAATATAAAGGAGGAGGAGAGGGGGAGAGACCACTAATGAATGGAAATACATGACCCACTCCCCCAAGAAAATCCATTAGGATGAGGAAACCTTAGTGTTAAGAGGAATAAGGGTTAGATATATAAGTTATGGATTTTCGACATACCAAATCTATGAAATTTTGATAAGCATGTTACCTACCTTCTGACATTTTGATGACCAAGGAAAGGATACACATTTGTATTAATATTTTAGTCAATTTATTATGTTATGCTTTACATGGATATTTATATATATATTATTTTTACTTTAAGTAATAATTATATGCCCATGTCATAAATTTTATTAACATATTAGTGACAGTTTGAGATTTGGAGATACCATAGTACTAGCTATAATGATTTTATTTTATACATTATACTTTTTAAGTGAATATAATTTTATATTTTTCAAAGATATGTTTAATTTATTCTTTAATATAATTTTTCTTTTCTATTATTACATAAAATAAATACATACTTTTGAACATCATATTAATACTAGATGATTCATTATTTTCAATTATTTTAAAAGTGAAGTATATTAAGATTACAGGGATGTCTAAATAAATTTAATTATTCAATTTTATGTTTTAAAAAAAATTTAATTAATAATATCATGGTCTAAATCACTATTTTATTATATTTCATATTATACAATCAATAAAAATTAATAAATAAGAGATAATACACTATATATTAGAGTATATGGAATTATTCGAGTTATTTCTACTTATATTTTCTCTAAAACATTTCATTCAAAAAATAATGTTTTTATTAATTTGTATAGGGAATATTGGTCAGCTATAATTTTTTCTATTAATTTTAATGCATTATAGTAAGTTTGTCATTGTGCGTAAATTTTTTTACTATTTTTTTATAGAAACAATAACTGCATTTTAATAATTTTTTATAAACATAGTCTTAACTGAGTTACGTTCCCAAATTTATTTCGACCATAGGAAAGACATCATGTGCATTAATTCATATGTGCAAAACACTTGGCATAAGGTGTGAAGGGTTCTAACACATTTTTCTCAATTCCAAAAATAATAATTTTTTATTTTTTTTACATTAATATGTGATTAATTATGTTTTTTATATTGTCTTGTTTTATTTATATGTATATGAGTGTGTGTATACATAGATGTTTTAGCAACATTTTAATGATAGTTGTATCAGCATTAATTCTTTTAAAGTAATCTAAAAATATAAATAGAACTCTTACACATGGATCCCTTTTATATGGGATGATACACTAGAAATCCTTATGGATTTATAATGTGTGATTCATATTCTTCTTTTCTAGTAATGGAAGGATTGTATAACATTATTAATAATAGATAATAATTTCTAATTATTTAATAATTGGCAAATATCTATGTGTAATTAATTAATACTTATTAAATAATTCAAATTTAAAAATAAACTAATAATATTATATAATTAATAATTAATTAATTATATTGAATAAATTATTATTAGTTACAGTTATTAATTAGTTAATAAGAATTTATAACTAGTAATTAATGAATAACAATTTAAAACTAGAAATTGTTTCATTTGTTTATAATTAAGAATTAATTACTAATTAAATAATACTTCATATATAACTGTTAATAATTAAAAATTTGTTATTAGTTATAAATAAATAATAATAATTTAGTAATATTAGTTAATTAATTATTAACCATGTGTAAATAATATTAATATTTAATAATTAGTAATTGATTATAATAATTACAAACTACCAATTAATTAATAATAATAATAAATTAATTATTATTATTAATTAATCAATTTTTGAATTAAAATTTAGTTAATAAATAAATATTAATTAATAATTGAAGTTTATATGTAATTAATTTATATCTTTAAATAATTATTACTTATATATTAAAATTTACTAATTTATTAAAATCCATTTTTATTTAATTCAAAAACAATTACAAGAAAATAAAACAAATTAGTAATTAATTTATTGTATGTAATAATTAGTAAAAAAATTACAATTATTAATTACTAAATAACAAAAAATAGTTAGTAATTACAATACTATAATTTATAATTCTTATTAAATTTACAACAACAAATAATTCACAATTAATTAATAATTATAAATTATTTATTAATTATCAATTAATTTTTAAATATCAGTTAATTTGAACTAATTATTGTTCATTTGTTATTATTAATTAATTACTAATTATTAATTTTTCATTATTATATATATGTTTAGGTGTACAATAGTAACCAAACATGCAACACTAAACACACAAGTGTAAAATTAATAGCACCCGCACCCCAAAATAATATATATATATATATATATATATATATATATATATATATATAAAATAGACCCATGTCCCATCATCACTTGGCCTGTAAATCCCTTTCATGGCAGCCTGTAGCCCCGGTTCATCGCCATCCTAAAGCCCACTTCATTGCATCTCGTAGGCCCATGTTTTCTGTCAACCACATTCTACCCCTATCGTTAGACTGGGCTAAATCACCAGACATGCACATTTTTTGATGCCCAATTAAAATTGCATGCCCGTTCAATTTTATCACTTTAAAAAAAATATCCTAACCACATATCAACATTATCACACTTGAAGTCATCATCATCCTTCACCAGCCTGCATCCCACATTGTCCTGAGGTCGTCACTCTCCTTGCTTTCTATGTTTTCTCCTCTCTCACTGAGGTCATCACAATCCACCGCTCAATGAACCCTCTATCTTGTAGTTGGCTCGCTTATCGATCCTACTACCTGAGGAAATATAATTGTAAGGGAGGTCTGGTGGATGAGTGGGAATATCGGGTTGCAATGGGATTCGAGTGGGGAAGGACAAAGTATTTGAATTAGAGGGTGTTGTGAAAATTGAAGCCATACCAGAGAAGATGACATGACCCATCCATTGTGGCCCATTCCATGACTACCCAAAGCCTTCCTTTCATTGGCTAGGAGCTGGAGAATAGCTTTGTAAAGGCTAATCACTATGTCTGGGAAGGCATCGCCTTTAAACCTGTAAACACACACAAACCAAGCGCACAACACGATACAAGTACAAATTAAACTATATAATAAACATGGTGTGTACAGTAAGTAAAGGGGCCAAAATACAACCCCAACGGAATGTACTAGTAAAACTAAAAACAGATCCTATGAACACCCTCTATGAATCCTACCAGAAGGGTAAGTACAGCTCTTGAAAGGTCGCCTCTGCAGTACGCCTCATCTAATGTCCACCTCCGAGCATCCCCCAGTCCTGGTACCCTCATCCTCATTCAGCGTTGTCTGTCGTATTCACATGACACAACAAGGTTCATGCGAAGCCTGTGCAGGGGTGAGTATAACGATACTCAGTAAGGACCCCAAAACTCCTGAAGATCTCTCAAAATACACAAAGGATAAACGGAAAATAAATATAATAATCACAAAGCATGAAAACAATATTCATGCCAACTTAGGTATATGCCGATATATATACCTAATTTATCAAGTATACCCATCTCATTAATGAGGAAACCCAAGTTCCAACACATTAGAAAAAAAGAAAAATTGTTCCATGAAGGAAATAATACCACAAAGGTAACACCACAATGGTAAGTACCACATAGGTAACTCCACACAGAAGAATTACACATTGCTATCACCAAGAAGGTATGTACCACAAAGGTACGCCACATATAAGGTTTCCAAAAACGTATGACCACAAAGAAGAGTACGAAAAATGTAAAGACTCATCTCACACCAGGTATAACGTACGTATAGAAGTATAGATGATTAGCTTTATTTCTAGATCATCTCACTTCATTGAGAAGTTATACTGTTGACCCACACATGATTGATGATGACCCAAACATGATATAAAGATGAAACACACAATATCTATAGATGACCAACATAGGATCGGTATGTGCTGAACCACACAGTATCTCTAAGCACTGGCCAACAGAGGATCATATGATGACCCACACATGATCGTAGGACTCATGTACATCCAACCACTTGGTTCCTACAATAAGAATGCTTGATTCTGGGATCTTCCACTCCTCAAGCCATCGGTCGATACATAAGTTTACACAAAGTCCCATGAAGAGGTATCCCAAAGGTCTGTCACGTCATAAGCGACCCAATGCAAAAAATGGCGTGTCAATTAGATGCTCGGTTTGTAAGTTATTAGTGCTTTCGTTCTAAGGCCCCAGTTGAATACTGATTCAATCCAACCCAGTTGTAATCCAACTCTATCCAAAACTCAAGTGGAGAATAATAAAAGGACCATCATGATCCAATGATCCTGGTACCATAGAAGGTTCTTTAAACGTACGCCCGGATCTCAAGATATGGCCAAAAGTGGAAACTGGGTCTAGATGGGTGCAGTTCTGGCCCAAACCGACTAGGCTATGGTAGGCACGGCCCACTGGGCCCCGGTCTGGCCCAACCAGCGAATGTGGTGGCCCAACCCACTAGGCTCCACCCACTGTGCGCGGCCCACTACACTGCGGCCCGCTCGGCTTGGTGGTCGGTCATGGTGGGATCTTCCCTACCCGACACCTAGGGGGAAGGTGCCCTCTGGTTTTCTGAATGGTCCTGTGGACCATTTGGCCGGAACGCCACCGCGTTGGTAGGACCCACTGGAGCAGTCCTGCTCGGAATGACGTGACCATCTCCCCACCTTCCAGTGGCGCCGTTATGCGTCGCAGCTACCTCCAAGGACGATTGGGTGTCGGCCGCCCTCCGGGTGCGCTGATTGCTCAAACTGTAGTTGGCTGGGTGTCGGCCTCCCTCTGGTTCACCCCTTGCTCGAACGGTGGCCGACAGGGTGAGGACCCCCACCTCTACCATTGGTACATATGTGCACTGCTATCCTTACACGCTGCCACCGCTGCTTCACTCTATGCTTGAAAAATGTGACAAATGCAAATTATCGATCCTCGGGATGATATCTTTGCGTCCATATGTCACAGCCAACGAAACATTGTTTTTTCGCACTCTTAATTTTTTGTCATCGAAGAACGCACAAGAAAAGTGTGAAGAAAAAATAGAAAAGATAATGGTGTATGTGGGGATCGATGGACGTGTTTGTTTAGACATAATTGTTGAGAATCAAGAATATGAAGAATTAAAAAATATATATTTATCATACTAAAATTTAAACCCCAAACATCTTTCGTTGGAAATTGTGTGAGGAAGAATACTAAGTCGATGAAAGTGATGTCGGCATTCGTCACTCCCGCAACATACTTCTGATGTGGGCTTTAGTGTTAGTTACTCATTCTTAGTTAGGGGTAGTTCTTTGTTGGATGGTGATCTTCCAAAGGCTCTCCCCATTTTCTCCCTTTTCCAACCAAATCCTCACCATAGGAGGTGAGGATCCAATTTTCTTAAATTAAGTAAATTAATATTGTCTCATTAAATTAGGGGAAGGAAACCAAGAGTTACCTTATAGTAAAAGAGAGTTCTGGTGGTCCAAACCACCAAGATTCAAATGGAATGTTTCAAAATAAATAAAATAAAAGTTGAATGTTTTATTTTATTAATTTTTTAACACTCCCACAAAAATCCCAAAACCTAACTTCCACCCTCAACCTATTGTAGTCGAGGTGAAGGTATTATTAAGAGAATATCGACACTGTGATTTCAACAGCGTCCTCAGATTTCAATTCCGAGCACTAGTTCAAAAGTTACAAAACATTTCTCGCCTATTTACTAAATGAATAAAAATAATGTTCAGAAATTCATTCCGGGCACACCGAGCCTTGGAATCAAGTGTCTTCAATTTGATCAAACATGTAATATTTAAATATAATTAAAAATATTACATGGAAAATCTGGGTCTTTACATTCTCGCCACCCCAGGGGTTTGCATCCCCTAAATCCACAACACAAATAGGGAAACATGTGCGGTTACTGAGCACAAGTCTAAGCCTCCCACTCTGATGTGCTCTCCTAGAGGATCATGTGCTACCAATGAATGCCCACCAGAGGTATCAATCTCCCACGAAGGACTCTCTCATATCAATCCCCAATCACTACAGGTACCTCTGATAATGTAGTTGCATCGTCAATTTCTAGCTAGTCATGGTCGATGATGTGAGATGGGTCGTGCACGTATCTCCTCATCTAGGATATGTGGTAGACGTCATGCAACTTCTCCAACTACGATGGAAGGGCTAGGAGTTATGTCACCTCGCTAACTCTGTTAAGGACCTGAAAGGGTCTGATTAACCATTGAGATTACATGCATCCCCATCCAAATCTCTACAAACGTCGTCGAGGTGAGACCGATAAAAAGGCATGGTTACCATCCTCGAAATCAAGAGGTCTCCTTCTCCTATCATTGTAAAACATCTGCCTTCTCTATGCAGTCTTCATCGGCTCCTGGATAATATGCACTTTCTTTGTGGTAGCTCATACCATCTCTGATCCCATGGGTGCTAACTCACCTGGGTCAGTCCAACACATAGGTGATCTGTAAGGTAGGCCATACAATGCCTTGAATGGTGCCATAACGATGGTGGAGTGATTACTGTTTGTTTAATTGAACTCCATGAATGGAAAATAATCCTCCCATCTATGTCCAAAATCAGGGATGCAAGCACGCAACATTTCCCCAAGGGTCTGAATGGTCCGCTCAATCTGACCATCCATCTCAGGATGGACGACAGAGCTCAACTGAAGTTGTGTCCCGAATGCCTCCTGTAACCCCTCTATTTTCCGAGAAGTAAAATGTGCATCACAATCGGAGAAAATTGTAGATAGAACCCAATGAAGCCATACAATCTCCTGCATATAGAGGAATCCCAAGCCCTCTACTGATCCCTACTCTCTTATAAGTAGGAAGTTGGCTGACATTGAGAGTCGTTCAACGATCACCCAGATTGAATCATGTCCCATGGACATACATGGATGTTCTGTCACGAAGTCCTTGAAAATTATATCCCACATCCATTCTAGCACCTGTAGGGGCTGAAATAGGCCTATTGGAACTTAGTTTTTCTTCCATCACATGATGAGAAGTGAGGAACCGTGAGAAAAACTCTTCCACTTCTTTCTTCATTCTCAGCCACCAGTTCACATTTCAGTGGTCCTGGTACATCATCGCCACTCCTGTATGTACTTCTAGAGGGAACATATGGAAATCCCTCAATAATTTACCCCAAAGCATCACCAGTACCATAGTACATCCTCTGAAGATGATGATGTGCTCCACACCTTCAGAAAATCCATCAGGTGAATGTCCTGTGGATATCTGATCACGTCGAGACTCGTAGACAGTGTTCCCAAGTTGCGACTCTCTTAATCGCTAAAGGAGAGGGGAGTGAATTTTATAGACTAAAGATAAGTTTCTCTATATTGATCCACATAGGATATCTGCAAAGCGGCTATCTGCTATGTCACCTCACTCAGCAACTAAATACCATATCTCCTGATGAGTGCATTTTCTACTACCTTCCCCTTCCCAGGAGTATAGACTATCTCGGAGAAATATTCCTGTATGAACTCAATCCAATGACGTTGTATCAGGATCATGTCCTTTTGAGATAATATGTACCTGAGACTCTTGTGAATAGAGTAGACTGTAAATCAATTTCCCATCAAGTAATGTCACCACATCTTCAAGGTGAAGACCACTGCTTCTAACTCTAGGTTATGGGTAGCATAATTTTTCTCATGTTGTCTCACCTGTTGAGAAAAATAAGCAATCAATTCTCGCTCCTTTATCAGGACACATCAATTCCCAGTCCCTGATGCATAACAGTATACTACATACTAAACAGCCTCCTCTAGTAGCCTCAATAATGGGGCACTTGTCAGTCTCTACCTATGCTCGTGGAAACATTAATTGCATCAATTCGACCACATGAAGTGTTTCCCCTTATTCATCAACACTAATAAGGTTGTGGAAAATCTATAAAAGTCAAACAGAACCCTCCGATAGTAACCAGACAAATCCAGAAAACATTGTACCTCCGTCACACACCTAGGTGGATCCCAAGATAGTACAACCTCAATATCCACTCGATCCAACTAAACTATGGCCTTCGAGATTACATGTCCCATGAATTGAACCTCTCGTATCCCTAACTGGAACATTGAGAGCTTTCTAGGAATCTGGTGCCCTCAGAGTCTATCCAGAACTATCTGCAGATGATAGGCATGCTCCTTTTCTAAAGATGAGTATATCAGAATGACGTCGATGAAGACTACCACCAAGCGATCGAGGTACTATTGGAAGATCTTGTTCATGAGTCCAATTAAAACTGTTGTGGAGTTGGTTATGAAGAATGTCATAACCAAGGACTCATAATCGTCATACTTACATATGAAGGTCATATTCTGCACATCCTCATCTTGTACCCTGAGCTCGTGATAGCCTGATCTGAGGTCTATCTTCGAAAACCATCATGGCCCCCTTAGCTGATCAAAAAGATCATCAATCCTTTGGAGTGGGTACTTGTTCTTCACGGTCACTCGGTTTACATGTCGATAGTCCACACAGAGTCTCAAACTCCCATCCTCATTCATGGAAAATAAAATCATGGCTACCCATGGAGAAACACTAGGCTTAATAAAACCCTTACTCTACAAGTCTTCCAGTTGTACTCAAACCTTTTGAAGCTCCGTAGGAGCTATATGATATGCTGAGGTAGACCAGGAACATCAGCTGGAAAAAGAACTATATTCTTGTCCACCACTACAGGATATCTCGTACTCTCATCATTAACCACTCTGAGGTTAAGGCTACCCAACTGATGTGTGAATGGCCGCACCTCCTCTGGGTATGTCTATACTATGCTGCAAAGGTTCCATTCTCTCTGGTGAATGAGAACCTAGTCTCGTCTATTTGGAGAAACCGCACTTTTGGCCTAATACAATAAATCATAGCATGGACTGTGGATAACCAGTTCATACCCAAGATGGAGTCTCAAGGCCTCAACGCCACTACTAGAAGATCCCAGTAGAATATCTCACCTCCTAGAGTAATTTCACATTGATGGAACTAGTGTGTAATCATAGAATCCCTTCTCTTAGGAGTCTCTAGCCATAAGGAATGAGGTAACGACTCCACCGGAATCTCTAAGATCCTAACTGGATCCGTGGAAATAAAATAATGATGTGATCCTATGTCTATAAGTACTACATATAAGGTAGAGTATACCCATACCGTACCACGTATCATCTCCAGAGCATCGTGGGCATAGGCCTCAGCTACCTAGAGCTGAGCGCTTCCCTATCCACCTGCTCCCAATGGTCAAGGTAGACCACCTGGAGGTGGAGGTGGTAGAACCTTGAATCGCTTCCTACCGCCTATTACATGGACAACTCCTCTTCCACGTCTGCCTCCTTCCTACAGACCTCCACAATCAAATCTTCGCCTCTTCCCAAGTGGTCCTTCGACCATCTTCTCGTCGTTCCTATGGAATATTGGGTAATTTCAAGCCATGTAATGATGCCCGCTGCACAAGTAACACTGTCTTCTTCTCACACGTCCAGCTCTATCTCGAGATCCCTGCACAACCAACCTTGTATCCTGCAGTCGACCACCCATTGGTCTGGCCCTGTTGGACCTCTACTCTATCTATCTGCTGCCAGCTACAAATGAATCTGCTACGTTTTGTCCAGTGGTGGGTCTCACTACCGGTGACTGCTCAATAAGGAAGTTCTCTACCAAGAGTACTCACTCTAACACCCCCTCCTGCGTTGAGATGTAGATAGAAATAATCTAAGCTCTAATATCGTGTCTAATCCTCTACTAGAAGGTCCAGGACCAAAATAAAGGGTCTCTCACTATATCACTGGAGTAGCATGAGATGTTAGTGAACCTCAATGAATACAGATCCACGGTCATGCTACCCTACTGAAAGTGGAGAGGCTCATGTATACGCAATGTGCGTAAGGTCGCTGAGATGAATTGTACCCTGAAAAGGATCGCAATGTCCACCCAAATGAGTGTCACCTCATCCTAGACCTAGAGCATCAAGCTCTACTATCTGCCCAATGTTTCCTAAAGAATATTGGTAGAAAGGACCACCAGGAGATCAGCTAGTATCCCTACAAGTCGAAAAACTCTAACCATAGCCTCCAGCCAGTCCTTATCCACATGTGGATCCATCTCACCCTGGAACCTGTCTACTACTGGTGCTATTGGCATCAGCTTCCCAAAGTGTAGCGGTGCAATTGGTACACCACCTGAGGGTACAAATACCATAAGGGGACCCTGTATTGAATCCTCATTGCTCAGTGTGATGTCATCACATACTCTACATGGATCCCTAGTTGGTTGTCTTAATGGAGACATCCTGAAAGAAACAGATGCACCACGGTCAATAAGATATACCAGGTGAGCTGACTCAAAGATATCACAATGAAAACTTTTCAACAAAACGCAAGAAATCAGTGTTTTCATGAAATGAGTAAGAAATCATAAGTTAGTGTCCCAGTGTATGGATTCATCGGCCACCACACCAACACTGGATTCCCCAAACTAAAAACCACACTCATTAAACATAACACTATTTCAAAATCAAAAGTTCACAGTCCTAGTTCTCTGGTAGAACCTTCATCTAATTCCAATTTATCACGACCCGTCCCTTGGGGCCCATGCTGCGACTACCCCATGCCATCCTTCAATAGGATAGGGGTCGGTGACTAGCATCAGAATGGAATATCTCAATATCTGGGAAGGCATTTCATTTAATCTCGTAAACTCACACAAACAAAGCACACAACGAGATAAATGTATAAGGTAAAATATATAGTAAATAGGGTGTGTATAGTAAGTAAGGGGGCCATAATACAAGACCAACTAGAAAGTAAAAGTAAATCTAAAAATAGATCCTATGAACACCTGCCAAGGATCCTACCTGATGGGTAGGTACAGCTCTCGAATGGTAGTCTCTATAGTACGCCTCGTCTAAGGTCCACCTCGGAGCGGCCCACATTCTTGGTACCATTTTCCTCATTCAGTGCTTTCCATATTATACATAAGACATAGAAAAGTGCGGACGTAGCTAGTGTAGGGGTGAGTGTAATGATACTTAGTAGGGACCCCATGACCCCTAAAGGTATCTCAAAATCCACAACGGATAAATCAAAAAGCAATATCGTAATCACCAGGCACGAAACAAACAATTAACCCTACTTTGGTATAAGCCCAAAAATATACCTAATTTATCAAGTATACCCATCTCATTCATGTGAAAAATAATGCCCAACACTTTATCCAAAGGCACAACTGTGACACGGCAGAATCAATACCATGAAGGTAACACCACAAAGTTATGTACCATAAAGGTAACACCACATAAAAGAATTCCACATAGGTATCACCATGAATGTAAGCACAAAAATGGTACACCACAGAGAAGGTTGCAACAAAGGTGTCACCCCATATCTGATTACCAAAAATCTAAATACTCAACTCACACTAGGTATAAATTAAGTAGGGATGTACAAATGATTATTTGTATTGCTAGATCATCTCACTTCATCGAGAAGGTCAGTTGTTGACCCACATAGGATCAGAGATGATTCACATTGGATATGAAGATGACTCACACATGATCTAGAGATGACCCACACATGATTGGTTTTCTCTGACCCACACAGGATCTGAAGATGACCCACATAGGAACTGAAGACTCCTCATGTGTAACAGGCCATAGGATCCCTGCACTAAGAATTCTTGATTCTGGGAGGTTCCGCTCCTCAAGCCATCGGTCGATATTTCAACTTCCATGAAGTCCCACGAAGAAGTATCTTAATGGTCTATCGCGTCAAAAAGGACCCAATGTAATTGACAACAGATCAATCGAATGCCCGGTCTGTATGTCTTTAGCATTTTCTTTCTGAGTTCCGGGTTGGATTTGGGTTTGATCTAACATGACCATAATCCAAATTTATTGAAAACTCTATTGAAGTATATCGAAAGGATATTCTTGATATAAGGATTATGACGCCACAAAAGGTACATCAAACGGATGCACAGATCACAAGATATGACCAAAAAGGCGAAAATGGGTCCAGATGGGCCTGGGTTGGGTCTGACCCGGTCGGACAAACCCGGTTCGGGTCCTGCCCGCTGGGCCGCAGTCAGGCCTGACCTACTGTGGTGCAGCCCGCTTTGCTGGGTGGTCAACCATGGCGGGGTCTGCCCTAGTCGACAACCGGGGGGAATGCACCCCCCTGGTTTTTCGAATAGTCTAGTGGAACGTTCGACTGGCACGCTACCGGTTGGCACGCAGGACCCTCTCAAGCAGTCCTGCTTGTCATGACGATTTCAGCCATCTCCCCCCCCCCACCCCCTTCATGTGGCACCGTCGTGTGTTGATGTTGACTTCATATCCAGCCGGGTGCCTGCTGCCCTCCGGTGTGCCTTCTGTTCATGTTGGGACCAGTTGGGTGTTGGCCTCCCTCCGGTGTGCCGCCAGATTGAACCATGACCTGCTCGGTGCCGGCTGCCCACCTCGACTGGTGGCGCGAACACATGCCTCCTTCCTTCCATGTGGCCATCGCAGATTCATTATAAGCCCAAAAATTTTGACGACGCATATTCAGGATCCTTAGGACGAGATCTCCACATCCATATGTCGCGCTGAATGAAACATTGTTTTTTAGTGCGCCAAATTTTTTGTCGTAGAAGAACACACAAAGAACACATGAAGAATGTATAGAAAATATAATATTATATGTTCTAATTGATGGCCATATTTTTTGGCCATTGTCATTGTGAATCAAGAATATGAATAATTAACAAATATATATTGCTCATACTTCAAATTGAACCCCATAACTCATTCACTGGAGATGTCGAGAGGAAGAATACAATGTCGATGAAGGGGGCGTCAACGTTCATTCCTCCCACTACACACTTCTGATGTAGTCTCGAGCATTATTTACTCGTTATTAATTGGGGGTGATTCTTCATTGGAGGGTGATCTTCCAAAGTCTATCCCCATGTTATCCCCTTTCAAACCGAATCCTCACTACAAGAGGCGAAGATCTAATATTATTAATTTATGTAAATTAATGTTGGCTCCTTAAATTGGGGGAAAGAACCAAGAGTAACCTTACAATGAAAAGGAGTTTGGTTGGTTCCCACCACCAAGATTCAAATGGGAGGTTTCAAAATAAATGAAATAAAAGTTTATTGTATTATTTTATAAATTTTTTTTAACTCTCCCACGAAAATATGAAACACTAACTTCCACCCTCAACCTATTTTGGGCGAGGTGAAGGCCTTCTTAGGTGAATATCAGCGCTGCGAGTTCAATTGTTTCCTCATGTTCCAATTTTGAGAACTGATTCATAAGTAACCAAATGTCGCCCTTGCATATACTGAACGTACCAAAAAAAAGTTCATAATGTCATTCTGGGCACACCAGGACTTAGAATCACACGCTTTCAATTTTTGTAAAATCGTAATATTTACATATAATTAAAAAAATTACATGGAAATATTCAGGTCTTTATAGAAGATTAAACGTACAGAACAAATATGTGTGAATGAATGTTCAATTTACAATAGGTTTTGATTCACACTATATGATGGGTTTATAGAGGATAAGTAATCATAGATAGTATTTTTTTTAGAGTCTCTCTATGACGATGTTATAGGAATGTTCTTAGTGATTTTGGGTTAATGGATATTTAATTTAAAAGATCTCAACATCCCTTTTTCATTATGGATGGAACCAAAGCCGCAATTTTATCGTTAATGTAAATACATTTTTTTGATTTCGATAGAGGGGGACCCATTAAATAGTCTGAATGCTTGGGGCATGAAATCCCAAATACAACACCTGATATCCCATTTTGTTACCCAAATTTCCCTCCTATAAATTGTATTACTACAATACATGGGATGTTATATATATTGTACCTGCTACAGTACTGTATCCACTACAGTTCCTACCACGATACCAACACCGTAACAGTGTCATCGCTGCTACTGTGCTACGACAGTAGCCTTGAAAATCATCCATGTTTTAATTCAATTCTAGTTTATTTGGATTCCATGTAGGAGTCTTTACCACTAGGGTACATGCTCATTGGCCACAACATCCCTTTTATTTATTTATTAAAATTGATGTGATTCATAATAATTTCATATTACAATTTCGATTGAAAATAAAAATAGAATCCTTTATAGGGATGTAAATAATCACATAAAAAATTTGAAAATAAAATAATTATGACTAATCACTTCATTGTTTGTTTTTTAAAAATTTTATTTTATATTATGAAATTATAATTTCATTGTTAAATATAAATATTAAAACATTTTACCATAAATATATATTTAAAATACATTCAAATCATTTTTTAATATATATATCTTATAAAAAATAATATTTCCAAGGCATCTATATATATTAGAAATACATTTTGAATAATAACCTCTATATCAACATTGGATTCCCAAAAACAATAAAATATTTCCTCGGCTTATTAAAAAATCCCGAAAATCCATTTGAAATGGGACCACTATTTTAATAAATAAGATTCTAAAAAATCACCCACTATTTGTTATTTTATATTAAATTTACAGATTACATTTTCATCATTATACTAATAAAGACATATTTTTATTTAAACCATTTCTTAGTATCTATATATTAATGAATTATCATATTATGAAATTTCCAAAACATTTAACTTATTAATAATTAATATAAACTAGTGATATCATATATACAATGATATCTCCATAAAACATTATCTTAAGACCATGAAATTATATCCTTTGTCTTGAACTCTCTATGGTGTAAACCCATTAACTCCATTAAGAACCAACACCACTTTGAAGTTCTTATAGGAAAAATGTTACAATATGTTTCCATTATTATAACACAAAACCAATCTATTCAAAATATTTTTAAGGAGATTATAACTCAAACATTAGTAATAAAAAATGATATTGAGAACATGTTGTGGGTGTTGAAATAGTAAATCTCAAATATTATATTTATAACATGTTTTTTACAAATTAAAACATTTGTTAGAATATACCTAAAGAAAGCGTTTGACTTTAAATGAAAAAAGATATATTCAATGGTTTTTAAACCCATCCCATAATTAGTTGTATGTGGGATGCCTTTAAGACATGATTTTTTAAATATAACTATAATTTGGTGGCATGATCTCATATAGGAAATTTTTATGGTACCATATTATAAAAATGGTCCCACATAATAACGTGTAAAACTTATTTATATGGACTTTCATTATTCATTAAAATATTTTCCTATGATAATGATTCTTTAATATAAAAATTTATAGAGTTATGTAGAATCCACCTAGGACACAATCTAATATCCAATAATGGATTCCTAATTAATTTATCTTCCATTGCACATGTCGTTGGGTTGATAAATTCAAGCTTCATGATAGAATGTGAAATTTATGTTTATTTTCTTTCCCGTCCAAGAAAAAAAACTCTACTTGTGAACAACCACCTAGATGTGGATTGATTATAACCAATATTGTTAATACAACTTGCATTAGTGCATCCTTATAATTCATCCGAATAATTAGTATTGTATAATCTAAAACATTTGGTCCTCCTCAAATATCCAAAGATTCTCAATATACATTTCAAATGATCCACTTGAGGATTACTAATATATTTACTCAATTTACATACTAAAAAGAAACATAAGGTCTATTATAATGAATATCATACATTAACAAACCAATTTATATAGTGTACTCATGTTTTTGTATAGATTTAACCATATTTATAAATAGTGTCACATAAGAATAAAATGAGAATCCTTAAAACCATGTTGGTCAAATTTATTCCATATTTTTTCTATGTAATGATACTAACATAAAGAATAACCCCCACTTTGATTTCTAACTCCAATACCTAAAATAATATCAACTATTAAAATATCCTTCATCTTAAAAATAGATGGAAAATAATTATTTATATAATTTACAATCATATTGGTTCAAAAAATTGACATATCTTCCACATAAAGACAATTTATAACTCCTTTATATTTTTTAAACATTTAATATACACATTTATCCTATTTTTTTGAATAAAATCATTAAAAAATATAATAAAATCAATCATTTAATTCCATTGCTTTATAGGTTGGTTAATACAATAAATAGATATATCTAGTATACATACATAATTTTATATAACTGTTAAGACAAACTCTTCTGGTTGTTATATTTAAATGTACTCATTTAAATCTATATTAAAAAAATAAAGTTTTAATAACCATTTAATTGACATAAATATAATTAATTGAATTTAATGTAAACAAAATCCTTAATTAATTTGAGTTATTGGATCATATGTATAAAAATAATCAATCACTTCAATTTTTTTAAAACAATTAGAAACCAATCTATCAAAAAAATCATGAACATTACAACTCAAATCATACTTCTTTCTATAATCGCATTTACAACCAATATGAAATTAACCTATTGTTAAATCCATACTTACCAATGTATTATACCCCATAATGGAATCTATTTCATCATTAAATGATTCTTTCAGGAATGAAACATTTCTTTAAATAATAACTTATTTATATGACTTTAGGGCATCTTCTACAGTTAATATCATATGGTACTTATTTTTAAATGATTATTTTTATCTCCTTAAAAATGGAAAATGATGGAATCATTATAAATAAAATAATCTTTCATATGTATCTACATCATAAGTATCGTTCTTCATTTAGGTTCAACCTGAGAATTACCGTTATTTTCACTATCATATTTCAACTAGATAAAGTATAATAGATTGGGGTATAAGGAATAAAACCTAATAAGAAATATTTAAATAAAAAACTATTTTAAAAAAACTCTACATCCATTGATCGAACAATGACATTGGCTCTCCAATATAATATAATGATTCCAACCATTAATTTATTTTAATGATCATAAGAACTCTTAAACATGATTAATTATATATTTTATGTATTTTGATATCAGACATAATGACATCATAGATGGAATTTCCCATAAAAACTAATGGTCTTTTAGATTTAGAACATCTGCTTGGTTGAATACCTTATGCCACACTGAAACAATTCCTAGAATAATGACTATGGTGTAGTGGTAAGGACCATTCAATAGTTTAGATTTGTTATTCTCAGTCCATATTCCCCTCTAATATTCATTGGGAAAATTCCAGCTTTCACATCAAAGTTAGACTTTATATCCTACAATATAAAGTAATTCCACACTACATGGTATGTTTCTTTGCTAAAATTTTCCATATATGAGATTTCCACACCACAATTCAGTGGTTTCACCATATCGACCTTAAAATTGGCAGAATAAGGAATGTTATATTTCAAGATTACACATCATATATCTAATCTCTATGATGAAAATACCATATCTAAGGTGTAGTGAATGTTTCCATTCCACAAGAGGCTTTAATCAAGAATCTTCCAAGGATCATTGATTATTTGTAAGAAACTATCATGTAATCTTATTATTGTCATGAATTAGTTCAAGGAGTCCTCAAAACTCATGAAGGATATAAATAGAGTCCATGCTGGACTTCATAATATAATAGGCTCATTCAATATCTGACACCAACACCGATGATTGTCATTTTTTATCAAAGTTATATATTTTCAAAATGTTCTTTTCCCATTATAGATTTTGTGCTAAATGTTATTACATATTTACTCTAAATTATTATTACCATAAACTCATAGTATTATCCATATTATATAAGATAATTAACACCAAAATTAAACATGATTGCTTCTTATGGATCTTTTGATCTTCATCCTTCTTCTAATTTCAGTTCTCACTACCTTTAAGGAAAGAGTTTTTTGTTTTTCATGTTATTTACAATAAAATGAAAAGAAATCTGATTCTTGATTTTTATAGATTTCTTATTAATTATTTCTTGTATATTATATTTAATTTTACTAATTATGACATAAAAAATCATGGGAATGTTTTGGTATCTTTGATACTATTAAAGCCAATGGGCGACTAAATCAAATCCCCAATTTATTATAGAGGTATCTGTAAGGATTAATTTAAAGCTATTTAAAAAAATCCATACCAGATATTGGTTCATATTTACTTCACATAATTTAATGTATTTCTTGCCTCAAATCATTCTTTTATTCAATTTTCTAATCCATTCAATTTTCTTAATGGATTTATTCTATAATCGCCCTTTTTATTATTCTTCTAATATTAATCTATTTAATTACATTTTTCACAATCAATCAGATTTTTATTTTTTTCATTAAAAGGTGTCATTTTCATTATTTTTTTATTAATTGAATTTTTATTCTTGTGTTTTCGTTTTATTTTTTAAATAGAATTCACTCCTCTTACTATTTTTAACCTACTTAGACCTAAAGTCTCAATCAAAGGAGTTCTGAATTTTATAAATGATTTGACATGTAATTCATGAAAATAAAAAAAATTAAAAAATATTTTACCTTTTTTTCAAGAAAATATAAATTTTTAAAATTTATTTTTAAAACACCCAAGGTGTTCCTAAAGTATATTCGTTCAGTAAAACTCTATTTTTTGGTGGTACTAATAATGTTATTTAGAAAAGAAGAATGTATAATTTTATTATATATATTTTGGCCCTATTTAAATGGTTCTAATGATTTTATATACTCTTTCAACTAACAAATAAGAAAAATTGACCATTGATGGTATTTATACTTTTGAACATGATGGTCATATAATGAATGATATAAATTGTGGTTAGATTTTAATGAGTTCATTAAGGTCTCATCATTTGAATTTATACATTAAATTTGTAAATTATTAAAATTTATTCATGAAGGTAAGAATAATGTTAAGGATATGGTGCATGAAAGGTATATGAAGGTATTTTAATGTTTCTTTATGCATCCAAAGAAGTATACAACTATTGTTTTGACTAAAACTTCTAATATTTTTAATCGATTCAATATGTTGGTGACTTAATTACTATTGGAATCCTTTAGGTTTTATAGAACAGTTGGCACCAAAAGTCACCTTGATTCAAGAATATAGAGATGTTAAAAATAATTTTGTTGATGAATTCATAGGTTCACTTATAACATATGAGATTACCATGAAGAGGAATGAAAAAGAAGAGGATAGATAGGTCCATGAAACTGAAATTGAAATTTAATTCAAGGTGAATAATGATGTGAAATCTAGAAGTGACCCCAAAATTTCCAACATTTAAGTGGAAAAGTTCAAGAAAATGAAAGGATCCTATTGAAAAATAAAATTGGTTTTTTTGGTCTCAAAAAATTAACACATCATAAGAAGAAATTTTTTTTATTATTTCAGAAAATGTAAACATTTAATATAAATATAGTATTTTCTTTAAATTTAATAGTACGACCAATTTTAAGAATATTTAATTTCAAATTAGTGATATTAAAAACTCTCTTTTTTGTTTTAACTATGGGGGGAAATTATGTATTATTATAGTATCTCAAAAAAATTAAGAATCATTATTTTTTTGGTGTTTCATAACAATATAATTAATAAAATAAAAAACAAATAATTTCATAAATGAATTTTTTCAAAATAAATTTTTTAATTATTGAATAAAATAAGGTCATATTGGTTTCAAATGTAATTGTAAAAATGAAATATATGTTATACAATAAAAGCATTCATCTCTATTCTTATATTTATAACTGATAAAAATTTTCAATGATTTTTGGGATTCCAAAATCCATATTCACTAACTTATGTGGATCTAATATATAGGTACCAAAAACTATAATTTACTTACCATTATAGAATTAGAGATACAACAATGAATCCCCATGGTACATGGAAAACATTCCATCAAGTCATATATATAGGGATCCTTCCCAATATAATCACCTCAATAACTTTTAGGGAGGACATGTCACTTATGAAGATAATTCAAAATGCAATATTGGCAGTATAGGTATAATTGGTTTCTCCATCACTACTCAAATAAATTACATTTGTTTTAAAGTATTAAAGAATAATATCTATGGAATTGTTATTTTTGTGATAGTAGTCTCATAATTACTTTTAAAAATTAATTTTCTAATGTTTTTAATTCTAATCAAAATTATTCATTTACTATAGCACTTTTTAAAAATACATATTTTATAGATATAAAATATCGATATAGTTAAAATGATTAATGTTTATGTGTAAAAGATAACGACTCTTGAATTTGAAATAAAAACCTAGGTAATTAAAATATTCAATGTCTTTCTATATCAACAACAATCGACTAGTATGATATTTTTAAAAATTATATTTTAAATATAAAATAGTTTGTGAACCTTTCTTACTAGGAAATAAACAAAAGTCTCTTATCAAACCTAATAACCGTATTTCATCTTCTAAATCCTTAAATCAATTCTAGATTGAACATTTATAACTAAGATGTATTTATAGTATCATAGGTAAATATTTCTCCATCATATTTATCTAGGATCATACTAGATTTACATGGGTGTCTTCCTAACGTGTAAAAATGAGGTATGTTTTATGATTGTTAACATTTTATGGAATATCAAAAATGGAGATGTGTAAAATCTCTTTAACCTAATAAGTTACCTTGTGTGGAATTTGATAATAAATTATTTGATGATTATCGTACTTATTAAGGCTATGATCAACCATTTTACACTACAAGAACTCATTAGAAAAAAAGGGTTGTTGAAAGTCAAAATACGTCTCTCTAAGAAACGACTAAGAATATCAAAAAATAGTTTTATCTTCCTCGATTATTATGGGTAGATGTGGTAAATATTTCAAGATTTATCCTCACCTATTTACTCATAATACCCTTCATAGTAAACAACCGTTATGAAAATTGAAATATAAAATCTTCTAATATTGGATCTTTTAATAGTTTGTTTATAAAAAATTTAAACTTTATACCAATTTAAATATATGAATATTTGACCCTATATCTATTGAATTTGTCTTTATTGGGTAATCAAAATAAAAAATCTCATTCCAAGTCTTCAAGATGAAGAAAAAGACCCTAAAATAGTTTATTCTCATGAAAATAAATGAGAATCTTCCTAAAAAACATCTCCAATGTGAGGATAATGTTGGCTAACATAGTCTGACCTTGCAAAATCCTTAATATAATAAAGAATTTTTTGATTTCCAAGATTCTCCATCTACTCCATTACTCATGGAATGGATTCAATCCAATTTAATCCTCTTGAAAATGTTATTTGTGAATAAAAATCCAAAATTCACACTATAAGTTAATTATTATATGTGGTTGATCAACAATATTTTCTCTCTCTCTATGAACGTCATTCTCATGATGACCCTATTAATGAGGAAAAATGACATCCCTACATGCACGATAGCATGATAAAACGTTAATGGAAGAAGTTTTGGATTCTTGAGGAATTTCTTGATAATCATTCCATTAAGGGAACTAAGTAGGTTTTAATTTTATTCATTTATCTCACCTAGTGTGTTCTTCGATAGGGAATAAATATTGTTAATACTAAAATGATATTATAAGATACACATCATTTTTTAATATTTATTTACAAAAAACATGTTTTGTTATGTTTTTTAAAAGTGTATTTACTATTTTAAAAATACCTTTTCAAAGATTTATTTAACTCTTGTCCTCTATTATTGGAAAATTATCCTTTTCATTTATCTTGAAATTTGAAGAAAACTAATTTTTTAAAATATTTAAATGTTTTCAAATTTTTATAATATTTACCTTTTCAACCCACTCAAATGTTCATTAATGAAGATAATTTTTTTTCTAAATTGTAAATATCTTTATTATTTTACATTATCTATGACTCATTTATGATAATATCAATGGAGGAAATGATTTATCCTTTCTATCATAAGAGGAGAACTATTATATTTATTTTAAAGATCCCAAACCCAGTATCATAGAGTTGGTGGATACATTATTAAATTTGAATATTCAACTAGGTTTCCCATCCCAAAGTACTGTATAGATTAGTATTTTCGGAAAACTAGATTCATACTTGAATCTTAACTTACAATTCAATCTATAAAATAAAACATAGAGAGTACATTGAGAACTCCATTTTTCTCCTAGTTTAACCCCATACATCAGTCATAATAAAATCCATGGCATCCTGGGGAGCAATAAAAAATTAGAAAGGGGTTATCTAAACTGCTCAGTAAGGTTTTACATACAAAAAAATCTATCATAAATAAGAATATATGATTATGGAAAGGTAAATAAATGAAACACATGACATTAAATTAATAACACGAGCATACTATGACATAAATAAAAAAATATCTAACAATTCCTTGAAAAGAATATCATGAGCTTGAAATCATATCTATAGATATTCGTCTAATCAAAAAATCCTAGGGAAATAAATAACTAATCTCAAAATAATTTAATAAATAATAATATACATGAGAAACATATTTTATAGGTATTGTACAAGTCATTTGAAATTAATTTGGTAAATCCTCATACAAATCCTAATATGGTATGTCTCATGAGGCCTATCTATTAATAGAGGGGACATAGAGGGCCCCTCTCGTCACATATTATGTACAATGAATTTCTCATATGAATTTGGTTATACATGAACAACATATACATTTGAAATGTAAATAGATCTCCTGAATAAATAAACATAATCACAACCCGTTCTGAGTAATATGGAAAATGCTATCAAAATATCACATTCACAATCAAACTCAGCATAAAAAAGTTAATAAAATATGGTTGAAGATATCATAATAGATAAACCGCAGTAAAATAATAATTCAATAATCAGTGTTTATATAGATTAATATACACTAACAAAATCATTGAAATTTCTTGATGGAAATACACTTTTTACTTTAAAATATTTTTTTTAAAATTTTTATTATTATAAAACAAAATATTTTATATAAAACAAACATTTAAAACATGTAAATGATGATTCAAAAAATTACGGCATCATGATAGAAAGAAAATAAACTCATGCTGGATAACATTGAAAACATTCCTTCCATATTTTTGTTGATAATGTTACAATGTAACTCATTTGAAAAATAAAATAAATGATTCCTTCAAACCCGTTTTATAAATAGTATAAAAAGTATAAAAAGACATTAAAAATTTATAGTATAATACTAAATACCATTTTCAATTTTTTTGAAACATGTAAAATGAATAAAAAGGTTCCCTAGTGGATATATAAACATAAACAATACTTAATAATAATGTGATTGTGAAATAACTCTTACCTTAGGACTATTTTCATTTAGATGTATCTGAAACTCCCCTATAATGGTTTAAATCATGTTACTAATTTATACCAAAACCATATTCATTTTTATTCTAGAATATATAATCTATATTTATTATCTTATCAACTATTCTTTAATTGTATTTTTTTATTACCCTTGTTTGGGTGTTAACTACTTCATTTTCATTTGCATGTTTCATCATGTGAGTCACGATTCTTGTAAAATTGATATAGTTACATTGTATCCATAATCATATCATGGTAATATGTACAATTCATATTCAATATATAAATTTTTATAATAAATATTTTAATGGTAAACTTGAAAAATGAATCACATCACGTCACAAAGATGGTAGGCCTTTTGTACAAACAAGCGATGATATCATTTCCTTATTGGTGAATGGGTAAGGAAGTGAATGGTATATTTATTTTTTCAGAATAATTATCATATCATAATTATCATATATATATATATATATTAATTCCATCATTAAACCCATCCAGGTAATGTCGTGATGAAAAAGAGATTACACCATGATGTGGATACAGTAGATCATATGTATGCACACACGATGCTTTTGTTTTTCTTTGCATGGAAGAAATTATGAACATGGTTGTTTCATAATCATAATAAAATATCATAATATATATTATAATTGATTTATTACCTTAGAATGGAAAGAACACATAAATAGGAAGTACAAGATGAAATGAACTTGGATGAGTTGGTTAAAATGAATACCACTTCTTTGGAAGACTATCATTAAATCTATTCTTAAGGGATATAGAGTTTTTCTTTTCGAAATAAATGGATCTCCATAACATGGATAAAGATATAAAAAAGTGAAATTTATGGGTTTTGGTAAAGCTATAAGGCTCAATGTGGAGTAAATAATTGAGGGTGGAGGTTCCATTTTACTATTGATGTGAGAAACACTTTTGGAAACTCTAAAAATATTGAAATATAATCAGGATATTCTTGAGAAAAAGATAAAAAAATTGAATATAAATGAATAGTTTATGAACTTTTAGATCATATATTGTCTAATTTGGGATTATTTAACATTTCTATGTGATTTTTAAATAATTTAAAAATATATTATTTCAATAAAATATCGTCATTGATAAATTTGATACTATTCATTTAATTTGACTTCAAATACATCAAGACAATGTGGGAATTAAAATATATTAATGTCACACTACTATAATTTATCTTATATATTTAAAAAGATTCATTAGACACATTAAAACTTCCAAAATATAACAATATTAATACTTATAAAATAAATTATTTTATTTTTCTATTAATTAAATAAATATTGTTTTATCAATCAAGAAGTATTTAAGGTAAATATATAATTTCTAAATATTAAAAATTAAATTATATAACAAAAAAATTTGGTTAATATCATAATAGACATTTATTTTCGTTCATATCTTGAATTTTCAGTATGTGGACATATAAAATGTATTAAATACAAAGAGAGTGACATTTTGTAACATTCTTTGATTTGAATAATATATAATTTATTTTCATGGAAAATTGTCCCATAAACTACTCTAATAGAATATTAAGGTGATAAGGATCTAATAGGTTTCATCCCAAAAAATTTATAAAATTTTAGATCTCATTCATACCATTATCTTAGAGTTTTAACCCTTATTTAAACCTTTTAATACTTACCATGACAACATTTTTTTTTACTCTTTGAAAGTTAATATAGTTACTATAAAATGAAAAACTAGCTATAAATTATTCATGGATGATTTTTTAAAATTTATTCCAAAAATTTCACTTAAATTTATATTTTTATGAATATTATATCATATAATAAAATATTATTTTATTTAAAATATCATTATTGTCAATTTTGACTCAATTTATTACCTGGATTTTTTAAAATATCATAACAATAAGATAAATTCAAAAAAACATTTTTCAATAATCACTAACAAATAAAAATAATATAAAACAATTATTTTATGACATTAATTTTGTGAAATTATGTTTATTTTAATATTTTTTATATCATTTATTTGTTATGTACATTAAGTAAACAACAACCACTTCATCATTATGCAAGCATTTATGTAAATATTTATTTTCTAAAAATTAAAAAAAATTATGATGATTAATATAATTATTTTGGATTTACATGTACAATTAATAGAAGAATATGTCACTTATGTTTCCCCATATAAAAATATTTTACTTGTTAAAAACAAAAGCATGACATCTTTGACAATTCAATGAATAAAATATTATAAAGGATGTATTCTCATCCAAATGGACATAAATGGTCACATAACTGATCTTAAATTTATAGGGACCAAAAATAATCCTCTCATAAAATTGGGGTAAATGTTAGGGCCATTTTATATTATTTATAATATAATTTTTACCCATAATTTCCTAATTTCCCCTTTACTATTGTAATATATATTACAAAAGATACTATTCATATTGTCCAAAAATAAAAGGGGAATATTTACTAAATTTGGACCTTTAGTTTCCAAATAGAGACTTAATTTTTCAAAATTCAAAATATATAATTTTCTAAAATGTATTTAAAATTAATATAGTTAAAAATATGAGATAATGATTTATTAACGTGAACATGTTAAAAATATTGAAATGTTTTCATATTCAAAGATAGTGTGAAATTTAATCTAAAGACCTAAATTTGATAAAATGAAGTAAAATGGATCAAATAATACATTAAAATTATTAATAAATATAAATTATTTATATTAAAAGGTTGTTTTCAAATAAAATATAGTATTTTGCATTATTTAGCAAAACATTAAACTTATCATAAAAATGCCAAAATTTCAACAAGAATAAATTTTGATATTACACATCCATATATAAGTGTATTTTGTCAAATATAATTTATAAAATATTTAAAAACTTAATTAAAAATAAGTTCTCAATCTAAAGAGGAAACATTTCTTAAAAAAATATAGCTTTTTATGTGTAAAAGTGGATTTATTTTTATATCATGTATAGATTACACATAAGTTCAATGTTTAATAATTTATTGATCATATATTATATTAATTTAACAATTTTTTTAATTCAATTAATTCCCTCCAATTTGTCGTCTTTTTATAATTATATTTAATTGTTCATTTAAGCAAGTTATTGTGTGAAACTTAATATTTCAAAAATATTAACTTTAAAAAGATAAATACACTAAAAACATTATGTGTTTTATTTTCAAGGAAATGTTATGGAAAAAATCAATTCTTTTTGGGAAGAAGTTTCTTTGTTTCTCAAAGGAGGTTAAATTCTTTGTATCATGGTTACACTTCATCTTTCTATGAATTTACATTATTGTTTTTGGAAAAGTTTTATTCAACATTTCTTGATCATAACAAAGGTGGAGATTATTATTCTTCTCAAAATTACTTAATTTTAATAATCACAAACAATCATTAACTTTTTAATGATTTATTTTATCTGATTCAGATTTAGACATACTGACATCATTTAATGATGTTCCGAAACCAATAGATGGGTTTTTAGCTATATTAATTCACTGTAGAACATTACTTCAAACTAAACCATAAAAAGAATAGTAATAAGGATTTTGATGTAGTGATAAAGATAATGATGTAGACCAACATTATTTATCATAAAAAAAATTCTTATTTGAAGATCACAATGAAAATCATGGCCTTCAAGACATAATCAAACCTCATATCCTATAGTCATAGAAACAGAGATACCATAAGGTAAATGCCTATGTCATAATTTTATATGCATGATTATTCCATGCCTCTGTTCAGAGGATTTTCCCTAGCTATATATGAACTAGTAGAAACAATAAGGTGATCCTTCAATACTCCACATCATATTTCTATGATGTATGCCATAGAGACTCTCTCCACGATGTACTGAACCGTTCATAGCCTCAAGAGGCTAAGATACTGAATCATACAAGGTGATTTAAATACTATTAAGGCATATAAAATAGATTATTAAAGCATTTGATTTTTTCAAGAAATACTTATTATTAAAAAGGATATAAATACCGAAAATGGTGGCCTTTTAAACATAACATTCACTTTAAATCTCCAACGCTAAACACTAACAATCATCAAATTCTCCCAAAGTACACTCTTCTATGAATCTTCTTCCTCCATTATATTGTGTGTGAAATTATTTTATAATATTTTCACTCTCCCATATTATTCTAATTCTCTCAAGGATTCTTTCATATTTTTAGGATAATTTATACAAAATAAAAATGTAATTTATTTATATAAAACACGAAATCTACTTCAATCTACTAATTTCTATGATCGCTGATCTTAATGTGACAGATTTTCGTTTTCTGGTTATTTTCTATAAAAATTAAATGGACTATTATTCTTGATTATTCTAGTTTTTATGTTTAATATCTAGTGTCAATTATATTTCTGGTTTCTTTATATAACATAAATAGAAATTTAATGTTTTAGTGTTGTGAAAACATTTCATGACAAGGATATAAAACATTAAACCATTATTTTATTGGGGGGTTAGATGCATTGGATTTTCTAGGATATTGTTAAACATCCTCAAAAAAAATTTCTCGTTATTTATCACCCACAAAATTTATGTATTTATTGCCTTATTTATTTGTACTATTTGATATCTAATCCATATAACGAACTTAATCATTTTAATCTCATAGTTCTCTTTATTTTATTAATCGTATAGTAAAATTCCTTTTAATTATTACTGAACGTTCATACATTAATATTTTTTATTTCTTCAAATGTTTTTATTTTCATTATTAATATGAAAACCTGATTTTGATTTTTGTTGTTTTCCCTATTATCATTTAAATAGAAATTCATCAACTTTATATTTTACACTACTCCTACCAATATCCATAACTCTACATTATTTTTTATTTCTATATATGTAATAAACATTCTATTAATCAGTCCAGGACCAATTTTAGTTCTATTAGGATCAGGGACTCTATAGTAAGTTATACACACCCATTATTTAAAATATGCATGATTAGGAATTATTCATTTCTAATTTATATAACGTAATATCATATCTTTATTATAATAAATTTCATTAGGAATATTACATACCAAAAATCATGATTCCCCCCACAAATTTAATGAAAAATCATATATATTAATCTTGAAATTTACTAATTTTAACAAACTATGATTTTTTTCCTTTCATAAAATCCAATTTTATAAGGTGTATATGGAGAATTACTTTGATTAATTATACAATTTTATTTATGTTACTCCTTTCAATTTACCCATAATTTATTTTCTTCCATAATATGAGTATATTACATTAATCCTTTTCTTTAATTGGTCTTTAACTTCATCTATATGATTTATATACATATTAATGGATTCATATTTTATACAAAGATGGTATAAATGTAAATATCTACACTAATAATCAATAAATATAATAAAATACATTTCCCACATGAGTTAATTGAAAATTGTATTCGTAATTATCAAATTTTGTACATTTTAATATATAAAAATTTCACAAAAAATATGAAGTGAGTTTTAATTTTTTTATATTCCACACATGATTCAAATTTATTAAATTCTATTCCAATGTTAATTAAGGATAACCTAATCTGATCTATGATTAAATTATATTTAACATGTGTGAAACAATGATTACATAAATTAGTGGACTCAATAATGTATGTATAATATTTGATCATATTATTAATTTACAGTTGAGGAATGTCATAATTGTCTATAATTTTTATGAAAACATGCCTCACTTCGAAAATATATGCTTGTCAAGTTCAAATAGTACCTAAAATACGTTTTATCAGATAATACCAAAAAGGTTATTTTCATTCAAATATTATTTATATATAAAAAATTTAGAAGGTTGAACATCTTCTTATGTAAATTCTAGTTTGATACATCCATTTTGAAAAATTGATACATGTGGTATATCCATGGTGTGAATCATTCAATATAATACTTTTTTAAAATTTATTTCACAATGAATTATCCACACACACATTCATGATTGATTTATAATTAATCCTCCATTATTGCACCACATATTCCATAATGAATTTTTATATCATCACCTCTATATTTTCATTATTCATCATATTTGGAGTGGTTTTTTTCAATTTCAATCAATTGTAACATTCCCTTGAATTAAACCACGGAATTACAATATAAAATAATTATATTTACATTCCAAAAGTGATTCATTTCTCCTGGAATTGTTTTATTTTCTTCTTTTCATGTATATAAGTTTTAATTTGTATATTTCCCTCAATGATGATAACCCTTGTATCAAATTGGGATTCCACACAATGTATATCATGAGGGAATCCCCTTCAATGGGAATAATATTTTGATATTATTTTAAGTAAATACCCTCACTCTTATTAATGAGTTCTTTTTCAAAGCCTTTTTACAAAGGTAGAAAATAAGAAAATATTGAGCCAACAAGGTATGTTTATTTTGTCTTTATTATTAGGGAGAGAGTATTTTTCACTATAATATATTGATCATGAACGTTATCCAACACGACGTTGTTATCAACCATAATGAAAATCATATAAATTGAAATATGAAATATTTTTCTACCATTTTACTCAGATATGAACTTGAATTTGAGTGCATCACATATATCACAGGTAGACTTCATTCCGAGAAAGTAAACATAAATATGACTCGATAATGGGTTGATGATATGTCATCGAAATAAAACCTCATAATCTACTTGATTTATCCACATTAAATAAATTTGTTTGACATGATTCACATTATTGGGAGTGTCTTTCATATTTGGAGTGGTATTGACTTGAATGAGGGGAAGGTATGGTTCTATAAGCTAAAAAATATTTAGAACCTTAAAGAGGAACTATATCATTAATTTACACTAGCGAATTCATTTCAATAAAAATGGTCAATATTGAACATGTTTTGATTCATTAATATATGGGTGTTAGAATCCATCTTCTAGGTTATTCCATGGATCAGACCCTTTTGACTATTTGGAATATCGAAGGAAGACTAGAAACGATATAATGTATAAAACTGTGATGCTTGAACAAATTTCACTACCAAAAGTGTTTAATCCACCCACAATTATTATTATAGATTTATTTTTGGGAATTTACCTCAAATATTTTTAATATGTTATTTAATGGTGAATTCTAATTTCAAGAGTCTCATAATGGTGATGTTGGATCAAAAGTCTGTGAGAGTTTCAGATGAAGTAGATTGACATTAAATGATCACGACATCCCAGTTATTTATAGATCAAAACATATGTCATTCACATTTATTTGATCATACCATTTCAATATATGATCATTTTGATTAGATCAATAAAAATAAACATTTAGAGTGGTACAACCTATTTATTTATAAATTTTAAAATCATGTCATCATAACTAATATTATCATTTGTCTATTTTTAATGAAATACTTTATTTAGTTTTATATTTGTTTTATATTATGTATATAAAAAAATATTTTTCATAAAAAAATATATTTAAAATGCATTATATGAATTTTTTTAATATATATATATATAATAAATTTATTATTTCCAAGGAATATTTATAAGGAAAATATAATGGGAATTAAAACCCTGCAATTAATGAGGGATTCTCAACACCAAAAACTAATTCCCTAAAATAATTTAAAAACATATTTCTTCCCATTTCTAATGGTAACTATATTTTAATAAATAAAATTCCTAACATAAGGTAGGATTTCGAATGATAGAGATCCATTACTAACATTGTCAAAATGAGGATGATTGGGATGCACAACTAGAATGGTTAAACAAATTCACTAGATGTAATGAGGTGGATACAGGGTTAGTATTGTGTGAGAAGAGGCATAGATGAAATAAGATTTTTCATATATATGGAGAAGGAATTTAATTTGGTGTCCAGTGAAATCCATATACAGCTGCTCAGGAAGTGCATAAAAAATTGGAACTGCCACCTCCAACTACAGATTTGGGACCATATCACTCTAGCGTAAATGAATCAATTAAATTAATTATAAATTTCAAAAAACAAGAGTGATATAATGTTTAGAAAAATATTATTTAATCCTATTTATATAGATCTATTTAATTTTATAATAATGAATCTGTTATGTTAAATAAATTTATTGGGTGAATGAAATATAATATTACTTATTAAAAACATTCTTAAAAAACATTCTATAAAAAACGTTTTATTTTAATATTTAATTGTGGATAACAATTTTTATTAATATATTGTATCAAAATAATGATATCATATTTATAGGTAGTAAAAATTTAACACTCTATAGCGATAAAGGGTTAAATGACTAAATGATATGACTCATGTCAATGGGATGAACTTTACTTTTTATGAACCTACCTAATTAGAAAACTATAGTTAACAGTCCTTGGCCTGAAGTAGGGATCAAGATGGGTGACCATTTGGGATGTTTCCGAGGGTCTATGTGGGTGAGGTCAAAGAACATTGGAAAGGAAATGTGTTGGCTAGTGGTGGTAGCCATTAGTCAGATGAACTGTTCAAGCACATGGGTGGGCCCCAGAGTGGGGACCACATTTCTACGGGGTAACTACTAGTACATGGCTGGCCGAGACCCAAAGACCATGCTAAAATCATGGTGTATGTGCTGTTAGTAGGACCCAACTGTTACATTTGTTATCAAAGGAGGAACCAATCCTTATGTGTGATGCACTTCCTGGGTGAGATGTTGGGCCCATTATGAGGAACTTTTTCTCTAAGGTGGTGGGGGTGAATGTAACATCCCATAATGATAAAGGGTTCAATAACTAAATGATAAGACTCAAGTAAAAAAGGTGCACATTCCAATTTAGATCCTACCTAGTTATAACTATAGATCTGTAGTTAATTGGCTTCCAGTAGTGATAAGGATGGGTGACCTTCTGTGATGTTTCATAGCGTGTGTGTGAGGGAGGAAAAATAACACTGAAAAGGACATGTTTTATCCTATGGGGACAAGCAGTAGATAAATGAAACATTAAGGCATGTGGGTGGGCCACATATTGGGGACAACGTGTCGGTGGGCCAACTCGTGGTACCATGCAGGTCAGGACGTACCATACATCTTAAAGATAGGGTGTTTGTGTTGTTACCAGGACTCAGTTTGTAAAGACCCGTAAAATTCAAGGGAAATTTTTACTTAATTTTCTTTAGAATTTTACAAGAGTGCGGTTTCAGACGGCACCAGATTCCGAGGCCTGGAGTGCCCGGAATCAATTTCCGAAGTTTGGCTCGGGTACGTTCAGTGAACGAACGAGCGGGAATTCCTAACTTTTGATCCGGTGCTCGGAATTGAAATCCGAGGGCACCGATGAACTCGCAGCGCCGATATTCTCTTAAAGAGACCTTTTCGGGAGTTGCGTTTGTTGCGGGACGAAAGTTAGTTTTTGGGAAAATTATAAAAAGTTGAATAAAAAAATGTGGAATTCTTTTTATTTTACTTTTGTAGGTTAACTCCTCTCAAAGGAAGTTAGGGGTGGGACCCACACCCACTTAACCTTCCTTGAGAGGATTAAGTGTGGTGGGACCCACACGAACCTAAAC
The DNA here is from genome assembly GCA_963277665.1 of Viscum album. NCBI lineage: Eukaryota > Viridiplantae > Streptophyta > Magnoliopsida > Santalales > Viscaceae > Viscum > Viscum album. Next base: position 792,237,988 of record OY728129.1, on the reverse strand, counting down.
CTCTCATCTTCTCCCTTAAACTCCCCTTTTAAATTTAAGATCGCAAGTTGGTTAATTAATGGCTTGAGTTGTCTTAATTCAAACCCTTGAAATTCAAATGGTTGGATTGACTTAATAAAATTAGCTCTTAGCTTATTTTGTTGGGTTAGAACTCTTAGCCATCTTGAGAGCTTTTCTTCCTTCTTCAGTCTTTGACGAAGAACGCTCAACTTGACGAAGAACGCTCAAGCTCCGACGAAGAACGCCACTCCTCTCATCTTCGTCTTCCGTGTCAACAAGAGGGAACGCCGCTTCCTCCTCGGACCTTCTTCGTCGGCATACGAAGATTCGGCAACGACGTATATCTTCGGGCGTATCTCTTCGTCATCGGATTTGACGAATGACGACCGCGACGCCCGACCTCCGAGACGTTGTCTTCCGCGGGACATTGAAAAATCTTCGAACCTATACCCAAGGTAGGGGTTGTTGATTTTTGTTTAATTATTTTATTCGTGCTCGTGGTTCTAGCATGACTAACGTGAGGATATTGAATATTTAAGTTGTGTTTTAACGTGAGGGGGCCGAACCGCATGAACACGGCCGAACCCCCTCCTTCGTTCTTGATGTTTTATATTGCGGATGAATCAAGGTGGCGTGGTGCCGTCGCACCACGTGGATATTCGCCGAATTATATTACGCTACGTCGTCGCGCCGCGCCATGGAAGAATCATCAAGAACGCGACGCCGTCGCGCCGCGTTGAAGGAAATCAAAGGCGCGACGGAGGGGCGCGGTGTCGTCGCACCGTGCCGGACGACGAACACCACGGCCGGTTCTGGGCCGCGGCGGGACGAGAAGACCGGCGGCCGGGCCGCCGGCGTCGGAAGCCGGAAAGGGGACCGGATTTTCCGGTCCCGTTGGAGAAAACCGGCCAGCAGTTGGCCGACCAGAAGGTCAAAGGCCGGGGGAAAATTAATCCCCCGGCCAGCTTCTAAAACCCCCCCTCATATATGAGGGGGGCGGTTTCCTTGAGGGGGGGCAGGAGGCCCCCCGGTTCGTTTCACTGCAGGCCCCCCACGAGGGGGGGCAGTTTCTTTGAGGGGGGGAAGACGGCCCCCCGGTTTTTCCACGAAGCGGGCCCCCAGGTGGGGGGCCGTTGATTGACAAAACGGCGCGGCTATGCCCGCGCCGCCAATTGAAGAAGCGGGGGGCTCTGCCCCCCCCCCCCCCCCGCGTGTTGCCTCCGTGCGGCGCCAGGCCGCCGCGCTACCGCGCCGCCGGCCGGGCGGGCCGGGTTGGACCCGGGTCGGGTCGACCCGGTTCTGGTCGACCCGGTTCGGGCCGACCCAGGGGGGGTCGGGCCGGGTCGCCCCGGACCCGGACCCCCCCGTTTCAAATCAGTTTCGGTCTTTTGGCCATAACTTGAGCCACGGACCTCCGATCGACGAACCGTCTGCAGCACCGCGATCCTTGGATCGAGACAGTCGTTTCGGTATATCGCACTCAAGGTTTCGGAATACTTTGTGTTCGGCCGGGTTGGTTCATTCACGAAACCAACCGGGCATTCGGAGCGGAAACGCTCATATCATGAGCTATGGACGTCCGATTGACGTGCCGTCAGCTGTTTTGTGTTCCTCTTAGTGAGACGGATCTTTTGGCATACTCCACCCGAGGTTTGGGCCCAGGTGGAGTATGGTCGGGTTGGTTTTTCCTTAAAAACCAACCGGGCCCCGGGGACGAAAATGCCAATAACTCTCAGACCGGGCATCCGATCGACGCGCCGTCTATTGCGTTGAATTCCTGTTGACGATACGGAACTTTTGGATACATCAACTCTGGACTTTGTGACAGTTGATGTATCAGCCTCTCCGCTCGTGGAGCGGACCCTCCGAACGAGCTTGTTGTGTGCGGGAACCCTAGTGCTGGCTGCGACTGCTTCTCCGACAGCGACGATTGTGCAGAGATCCTCCGTGGACTCCGACGACAACCATGCAGAGATCCTCCGTGGACTGCGGCAACGACTGTGCAGAGATCCGCAGTGGACTGCGACGACTACTGCACTCAGCGATCCTACGTGGATCAGTGCTACAGGTCCTGCGTGGGCCTGATCCTGTGTGGGTCTGATCCTGTGTATGTCACTGCGGGAGTTATTACCTATCGATCCTTCGTTGGTCCGACGAATTTGATGGTTCAGTGATCATCCTTATCGTCATCCGAATAAGTATACCTGTGCGAGCTGAATCTTCTGTTTTACTTGATAGAGGTGGTACGCTTGGTTGTAGCGGCAGACCCGCGATACTGGAGACGAGCGTACGGAGTACGGAAACCGTGTAGTCGGCTAAGACCTGAAGAATGCTCGACCGACTCGACTTGGAGTGAGTCGACTAGCCCAGTGGAAGGAGCGCCCGGTATTTGGCGGCAGACCCAGTGCGGACGGAGCACCTGGTAGTTGGCAGCAGACCCGCGGTACTCGACTGGAGGAGTACCTCTGTAGGCTATTTGGGTGAGCGCCCGGTATTTGGCAGCAGACCCTCAGCGGACGGAGCGCCCAGTAGTTGGTAGCAGACCCGCGGTACTCGACAGGAGGAGTACCTCAACAGTCTTAGGTTAGTGAGCAGTATCTCAGAATCGTGACAGGACACTGTACACTTCAGAGATGGGGCTCATCAGTAGTTACGTTTTTGATAATGATAATCCTGTGTGAGCTGAATCCTATTGCTTTCCTGTGTGGATTGTGTTGTGAAATCCTGTGTGGATTATGTTATGCTTTCCTATGTGGAATCTGTTTACTTTCCTTTGTGGACTGAGTTGTACTTGGGCTCGGAGGTTGGTGCGTAATTGAAATTGATGACTTAGGTATATGTATGAGCATATACCTAAGCAGTGTCGGTTGTTACTTCGTGATTGTACCCTTCTTCGTGGTTTATCCTTTGTGGATTTGAGAGACCTTCATGGGTCTCGGGGTCCCTACTGAGTAGCTTATACTCACCCCTACACGGGCTTTGCCCGCACTACATTGTGTTGGTTGCAGACGACGGACATCGTTGTTCTTAGCTGAGGCTTGCAGAGCAGGACGGTACCTGGAGGTGGACCACTGGACGGGACGTACTCGGAGCGGACGGTGGGACCCGTGGAGCAGTGGAGCTATCTGTACCCACCCTTCAGGTGGGATTTCCAGTGGACAGCTCGGTGTAGCGGCTTTTACCATTCAGTTGCTGTTTTCCCCTTTCGAGTTGTACTTTACTTTCAGTTTGGGTTTGTATACTGGCCCATTTACTTTTCCGCACTTTCAGTTGTACTCTGCTTTTGCTTAGTGTTTACTTTCCGCTTGCTTACTCTGTGGTGTTTGTTTACTTTACAAAGGCAATGCCTTCCCTTTTTACCGGGATATATGCCTTGGTGCTAGTCGCCAGCCCCTGGCCTATGGAAGGCGGGCTTGGGGTAGTCACGGCACGGACCCCGAGGGCGGGTCGTGACACATTGGTATCAAAGAAAATCGGTTCTACCGCAAACTCTGATCTTTTCTATGTGAAGAAATAATGTTTAGCGTATTGAGTGTGGTTATCAGTCCAGGGAGTCCAGTGTTGGTGCGGCGGCCGACGTATCCGTACACTAGGACCCTGACTTCTGATTTCCGACTTAATGCACGAAAACGTTGATTGCGTGTGTGTTTCAAAGTTTTCTTTGTGATTACTTAAATCAGCTCACCAGGTATACTGTTCTGACCGTGGCGCACCTGTTTCCTTTTCAGGATGGCCCCACGACGGCAGCCAGCTAGGCATCCGAGATCGAGGGTGACGACAGCCCACCGAGCGACGAGGCCTCGGTGCAGGGCCCTTTGTCAGCAGTGGCACCGGCGGTAGCACTACCCGCCGAGCCCCCGATACTTACAGCACCAGCCGCTGACGATGCACGTCGCCTCAGCGCACTGCATGAGTTTCAGCGCCAGCGACCACCCAGGTTTCGCGGGGAGACGGATCCCCAGGCAGCAGAGGACTGGCTAGAGGCAGTGGTACGAGTGTTTAGGCTAGTGAGGACACCAGCAGACCTCATGGTGATCCTCGCTGCGAGCCTACTACACGCAGCAGCAGGACGATGGTGGAGCTTGATGCTCCAGGTGCACGATGAGGCATTTCTACTTTGGACGGACTTTGAGAGCCTTTTTCGCTCGGATTTTTTCCCAGCCACCCTTCGTGCGGTGCGTATCCAGGAGCTTCTTCAGCTGCGGCAGGGCAGCATGACGGTCGCTCAGTACTCGGGGAGATTTACCAATCTCTCGCGCTACTCGACCGACATGGTACGGGGCCCATTCTTCCGGGCCCGGACCTTCGAGCAGGGTTTGAGACATGAGATCAGGGCATCGCTGATCTCCCCCAGCATACCGACTCAGACAGGAGTAATGGAGCGAGCCCTCCTGATCGAGAGTTTCCTGGATGAGTCCACAGCGAGACCTACCGCAGGGCGGCATATAGCGTAGTCTTCGGCAACAGGTAGCCGACGGATGACTCAGGGTTCCAGGCAGACCAGACCTACCGGTGGTCGACTGCACGACTCAGGCTCAGTTGTACGGGGAGGCCGGGGTGGAGTCAGAGCCAGGCGTGCCGAGAGTGGGCAGTGTTACTCCTGTGGCGGGATTGGTCACATGGCTCGTGACTGTCCGACCCACCATGCTGATGATCAGCAGTTATGTGATGAACCTCCCAGGCAGAGGCAGAGGTTCGACCGTAGCGGTCCGCAGGTAGGAGGCGGACGAGGCAGAGGAGCTGGACGAGCAGCCGGTGGTGGGTGACGCTTTGAGGCTCTTCCACCACCACCACCAGGAGGTCCACCCCGACAACAGGGAGTAGGTGAACATGCGAGAGCTCAACTTCAGGCAACCGAGGACTACGATCATGGAGCTCTGGGAGCCGATGGATAGGAGAAGAACTAGAGGATACATCCTTTGTACTTCTAGTTCCTTGTTTAATTTGTGTAGCGTCTTGTATTATGAGCTGCAATAATAAAAGATGCATACCTTTGTGATATTTTCGTTCCTGTCCTCTTTCGTGATGTTACTAAGAGGTTCCAGTTTTGGCTGTTGACTTGACCCTCACTTGTGAGACATCTACTGGAGGAGACCCTATTACCACACACTGATGCCGACAGTGTGACTCAACCCTTGGAGGCGAGAGTAACGGTTGAATCTCTTAGTAGTAGCGTCGAGGCCTTACGACGTCATCCATGGTATGGATTAGTATCATCCATGTTAGGATTGACTGTTTTAGGCAAAGAATGTGGTTCATCCAAGGGATGGGACCAGATTTATCTTATCGGCAAAGAAGAAATCTTGCAGCTCTGGTGGGACCGGAGATGGTCCAGGCCACGACAGAGAAGGTCCAGGTCATCCAGGAGCGGATGAGGATAGCTCAGAGCCGGCAGAAGTCATATGCTGACAGGAGGCGGAGGCCACTAGAGTTCGAGGATGGCGACCACGTCTTCTTGCGGGTCTCACCTCGACGTGGTATTCGGAGATTTGGCCGAGGCGGCAAGTTATCTCCACGCTTCATCGGACCCTTCCAGGTCCTCAGCAGTGTTGGCGAGGTGGCTTATCGCCTGGCTCTGCCACCTCAGTTGCACCGGGTGCACAACGTCTTCCACGTATCCCAACTGAGGAGATACGTGCACGACCCGACGCACATCATTGATCATGGGGAGCTTGATGTTGACGATGGGGCGACTTTTACGGAGGTCCAGGTGGAGATAGAGGATCGACAGGAGCGGGTCCTGCGTGGGCGATCGATTCCTCTTGTGCGCATCAGTTGGCAGCACAGGAATCTCTAGGAGAGCACATGGGAGCTGGAGGCTCAGATGCGTGCTCAGTACCCTCATTTGTTTCCCTAGTTTTTGATGTATCTTTACGGGGACGTAAAGCCTTGAGGTGGGAGTAATGTAAAGACCCGTAAAATTCATGTGAAATTTTTTCTTAATTTTCTTTAGAATTTTACAAGAGCGCGGTTTCAGACGGCACCTGATTCCGAGGCCCGGAGTGCCCGGAATCAATTTCCGATGTTTGGCTCGGGTATGTTCAGTGAACGAACGAGCGGGAATTCCTAACTTTTGATCCATTGCTCGGAATTGAAATCTGAGGGCACCGATGAACTCGCAGCGCCGATATTCGCTTAAAGAGACCTTTTCGGGAGTTGCGTTTGTTGCGGGACGAAAGTTAGTTTTTGGGAGAATTATAAAAAGTTGAATAAAAAAATGTGGAATTCTTTTTATTTTACTTTTGTAGGTTAACTCCTCTCAAAGGGAGTTAGGGGTGGGACCCACACCCACTTAACCTCCCTTGAGAGGATTAAGTGTGGTGGGACCCACACGAACCTAAACCTCTCATCTTCTCCCTTAAACTCCCCTTTTAAATTTAAGATGGCAAGTTGGTTAATTAATGGCTTGAGTTATCTTAATTCAAACCCTTGAAATTCAAATAGTTGGATTGACTTAATAAAATAAGCTCTTAGCTTATTTTTTTGGGTTAGAACTCTTAGCCATCTTGAGAGCTTTTCTTCCTTCTTCAGTCTTTGACGAAGAACGCTCAACTTGACGAAGAACGCTCAAGCTCCGACGAAGAACGCCACTCCTCTCATCTTCGTCTTCCGTGTCAACAAGAGAGAACGCCGCTTCCTCCTCGGACCTTCTTCGTCGGCATACGAAGATTCTCCAACGACGTATCTCTTCGGGCGTATCTCTTCGTCATCGGATTTGACGAACGACGACCGCGACGCCCGACCTCCGCGACGTTGTCTTCCGCGGGACGTTGACAAATTTTCAAACCTATACCCAAGGTAGGGGTTGTTGATTTTTGTTTAATTATTTTATTCTTGCTCGTGGTTCTAGCATGACTAACGTGAGGATATTGAATATTTAAGTTGTGTTTTAACGTGAGGGGGCCGGACCGCATGAACACGGCCGAACCCCCTCCTTCGTTCTTGATGTTTTATATTGCGGATGAATCAAGGTGGTGTGGTGTCGTCGCACCACGCGGATATTCGCAGAATTATATTACGTGACGTCGTCGCGCCGCGCCATGGAAGAATCATCAAGAACGCAACACCGTCGCACCGCGTTGAAGGAAATCAAAGTCGCGATGGAGGGGCGCGGTGTCGTCGCACCGCGCCGGACGACGAACACCGCGGCCGGTTCCGGGCCGCGGCGGGATGAGAAGACCGGCGGGCGGGCCGCCGGCGTCGGAAGCCGGAAAGGGGACCGGATTTTCCGGTACCGTTGGAGAAAACCGGCCGGCAGTTGGCCGGCCGGAAGGTCAAAGGCCGGGGGAAAATTAATCCCCCGGCCAGCTTCTAAAACCCCCCCTCATTTATGAGGGGGGTGGTTTCCTTGAGGGGGGGAAGGAGGCCCCCCGGTTCGTTTCACTACAGGCCCCCCACGAGGGGGGCAGTTTCTTTGAGGGGGGGCAGGCGGCCCCCCGCTTTTTCCACGAAGCGGGCCCCCAGGAGGGGGGCCGTTGATTGACAAAACGGAGCGGCTATGCTGCGCCGCCAATTGAAGAAGCGGGGGGATTCCCCCCCCCCCCCCCCCCCCCGCGTGCTGCCTCCGTGCGGCGCCAGGCCGCCACGGCCACCGCGCTGTCGTGCCGCCGGCCGGCCGGGCCGGGTCGGACCCGGGTCGGGTCGACCCGGTTCGGGCCGACCCAGGGGGGGTCGGGCCGGGTCGCCCCGGACCCGGACCCCCCCGTTTCGAATCAGTTTCGGTCTTTTGGCCATAACATGAGCCACGGACCTCCGATCGCCGAACCGTCTACGGCAACGCGATCCTTGGATCGAGACGGTCGTTTCGGTATATCGCACTCAAGGTTTCAGAATACTTTGAGTTCGGCCGGGTTGGTTCGTTCACGAAACCAACCGGGCCTTCGGAGCGGAAACACTAATATCTTGAGCTACAGACGTCCGATTGACGTGCCGTCAGCTGTGTTGTGTTCCTCTTAGTTAGATGGATCTTTTGGCATACTCCGCCCGAGGTTTGGGCACAGGTGGAGTACGGTCGGGTTGGTTTTGCCTTAAAAACCAACCGGGCCCCGGGGACGAAAATGCCAATAACTCTCAGACTGGGCGTCTGATCGACGCGCCGTCTGTTGCGTTGAGTTCCTGTTGACGATACAGAACTTTTGGATACATCAACTCTGGACTTTGTGACAGTTGATGTATCAGCCTCTCGGCTCGTGGAGCGGACCCTCCGAACGAGCTTGCTGTGTGCGGGAACCCTAGTGCTGGCTGCGACTGCTTCTCCGACAGCGACGATTGTGCAGAGATCCTCCGTGGACTCCGACGACGACCATGCAGAGATCCTCAGTGGACTGCGGCGACGACTGTGCAGATATCCGCAGTGGACTACGACAACTACTGCACTCAGTGATCCTACGTGGATCAGTGCTACAGGTCCTGCGTGGGCCCGATCCTGTGTGGGTCCGATCCTGTGTAGGTCACTACGGGAGTTAGTACCTATCGATCCTTCGTGGGTCCGACGACTTTGATGGTTCAGTGATCATCCTTATCGTCATCCGAAGAAGTATACCTGTGTGAGCTGAATCTTCTGTTTTACTCGATAGAGGTGGTGTGCTTGGTTGTAGCGGCAGACCCGCGATACTGGAGACGAGCGTACGGAGTACGGAGACCGTGTAGCCGGCTGAGACCTAAAGACTGCTCGACCGACTCGACTTGGAGTGAGTCGACTAGCCCAGTGGACGGAGCGCCCGGTATTTGGCAGCAGACCCACGACGGACGGAGCGCCTGGTAGTTGGCAGCAGACCCGCGGTACTCGACCGGAGGAGTACCTCTGTAGGCTATTTGGGTGAGCGCCCGGTATTTGGCAGCAGACCCTCAGCGGACGGAGCGCCCGGTAGTTGGCAGCAGCCCCGCGGTACTCGACAGGAGGAGTACCTCAGCAGTCTTAGGTTAGTGAGCAGTATCTCAGAGTCGTGACAGGACACTGTACACTTCATAGATGGGGCTCATCAGTAGTTACGTTTTTGATAATGAAAATCCTGTGTGAGCTGAATCCTATTGCTTTCCTGTGTGGATTGTGTTGTGCAATCCTGTGTGGATTACGTTTTGCTTTCCTGTGTGGAATACGTTTACTTTCCTTTGTGGACTGAGTTGTACTTGGGCTCGGAGGTTGGTGCGTAATTGAAATTTATGACTTAGGTATATGTATGGGTATATACCTAAGCAGTGTCGGTTGTTACTTCGTGATTGTACCCTTCTTCGTGGTTTATCCTTTGTGGATTTGAGAGACCTTCAGGGGTCTCGGGGTCCCTACTGAGTAGCTTATACTCACCCCTGCACGGGCTTTTCCCGCACTACGTTGTGTTGGTTGCAGACGACGGACAGCGTTGATCTTAGCTGAGGCTTGCAGAGCAGGACGGTACCTGGAGGTGGACCACTGGACGGGATGTACTCAGAGCGGACGGTGGGACCCGTGGAGCAGTGGAGCTATCTGTACCCACCCTTCAGGTGGGATTTCCAGTGGACAGCTCGGTGTAGCGGCTTTTACCTTTCAGTTGTTGTTTTCCCTTTTCGAGTTGTACTTTACTTTCAGTTTGGGTTTGTATACTGGCCCATTTACTTTTCCGCACTTTCAGTTGTACTCTGCTTTTGCTTAGTGTTTACTTTCTGCTTGCTTACTCTGTGGTGTTTGTTTACATTACAAAGGCAATGCCTTCCCTTTTTACCAGGATATACTTCTTGGTGATAGTCGCCAGCCCCTGGCCTATGGAAGGCGGGCTTGGGGTAGTCACGGCACGGACCCCGAGGGCGGGTCGTGACACAGTTGGTCGAGTCCGACTGATGGAGTGAAAATTCACACTGAGTTCGTGTTTTTTTGGGCTCGTTCAGTTTCAAACTTATGTTTGATTCCTCATTTGAAGGGCGACTTTCTGGGGAAAAAAGTTTTTTTGGTGAGGATAATTTCTACACCCCGACCCGGCATCTTACAGTCACAGTTATTTTTTTTTTAGAATTTTGTTTTTTGTTTCGTAATGATTTAAAAAATATTAATAAATTAAAATCATAATGACATAAAATAAAATAAATGGAAAACATTTTATTAATAATATTAGTATTATTATGGTTAATAAAAATATCATTATTATGTTTAGTATTATTATTGTTATTATTAAGTTATTATAAATATTAAAAATATTATTATTATTGGAGTTTATTAATATTATTATTAGGTATTATTATAATATATTAATGTTTTATTTATTTTCCTTTATATTTTTTTAATTCATTATGTTCAATCTTTTTTTTTTGTTTTTTCCCTCTTGTCATTCCTCCCTATGTGTCATGAAAATCACTCCACCCTTCCCTCCTTGGTTGTGCTCCACCCCTCCCTCATGACCCAAACTTCGTTCAATGATTCCTCCAAGTTCCTTCGTTGACGTTGTTTGATTCGTCAAGGAAATACCATCTGCCTTTGTCCCCACCAGCAATTTGGTTATTTTCACTATTCATCACTCCATAGCAATCGTCGAAAACTAGGTCTCTGATTAATTCGTTTTTTCAATGTTTCTTCTGTCAATTGGGTATAAAGAATTCTTCTTGGGTCGAATATGTGCATATTCCAGGATCCGCCTCCATAGGTGAAGCATATTGTCTCATCTCTGCACGTTCACACAGTTATGGGTAAGTGTTTTATTCCAATTTCGGGTTTTGAACCATATATTTAGGTTCCTTAGGGTTTTAGGGTTCCTAGAATTGTTGTAGAATGCTGATGGATTCTTGAGCTGTCACACTGTAATGTATAGGGACATCTGTGTGTGTGTGTGTGTATATATATATAATTCGTCCTTGCATGTTTTCACTCATAACGCAGGGAAAATTTAAAATAGAGCAAGAACATATATATATATATATATATGAATACATGTGTGTGAATGTATAGGGTATGATTTATCATGTATTTCAAGTGATGAAGTGTTCTACATGAATCATCTCCTCTTTGAGGTAGGTTTCAATATGTAAACTCCTTCCTTTTCTAGTTGTAGTATGCTTGTACCTTTTAATTCATTATTTCATGAAAATATAAATATATGTAATATACTTGTGCTGATTGGGACCAGTTTGAGTATTCCTTGGCCGTAGCATAAATGGATGCTTTGTGAATCCTTGTTTTATGATTTAAAATGGAATACATGATTATGACACACATTACATTTATTTCATATAGGTCATATTAATGGTTTAATTGTGAGGCAATGATGCTTGGACCGATATGATTCAATTAGAGTGAAAATGATCTTTAATAAGGAATTTGGTTTTAAATTAACGTGTCACCTCACATGTTATCAAATGGGGATTTCAATTTTCATCCAAAATGGTGGTTTCAATTGGGTGAGTGATTTAGCTATTGTGGAAATGCCTAGTTCGCCTCTTTTATGTTGGTTTAATGGAAGTGGGATATATGTATCCTTTATTTTTTATGAAAATTTGAATGGATGTATCTGTTTCTGAAACACAGTTGATCATTGGGTTTTAGGGAAAATGGGTAAGGAGTGGGCTTCTTTGTGAATAAAGGGGGTTTCCCTGTCAAAAAGTGGTGTTTTGGTTTTATAAAGTGGAAATTTTATTTCCCTTCATTTATGTGGTTATTATTGGATAAGTGTATGCCTTCCTTTAGAGTTTGTGTTTGAAATTTCATATTTTTTTGAAATCAATTGCCAAATGTTTATGAAATTGTTGAAGTCTCAGTTGGAACATGTTATGTGATATTGATTTACCTTGTTGAAACCACCAGCAATAGAAGACAATTATAGTTTTATTTATTGATTATTATGTTATGATAAATGGATGTGTTATTTGTGAAAACCCTTGATGTGTTATTTTGATCACTTTGATAGATTGTTTAATTGATTAATTTTTATATTAAAATATATATATAGTGTGTGGTCCTTACTTCATCGTTTGGAGCCTCATGGTCTGAGGAGACTCACCTGCATGTGGAAAGGTAAGTATATATATATATATATATATGGGTTCCCCCGTTACATTTATAGTCATCCATGGTAGTGAATATACTTGTATGGGGCTATGTGTTCGCATGTATATATATGAAAATTCATATTTAGGTGAGTGGAGACTAGTATATGCATATAATACTATATGTATGTATCCCATTTCATATGTTCATGGCCATGTGGGTGTGTGCATAGAGGCTAGGTGTCCTTATATGTTTGTGAAAGTCCATATGCCTAGTGGGGTGTAGTAGTTTCTTGTTATAAAGCTCTAAGAGCCGAAGTGGAAAGTTTGGTTCCACCGCAAGGTAGGTTCCCTATGCCTTAATCATTAATTATAATTTCCATTTTAGATGGGTGTTCTTTTAAATATATTTCCCTTTCTTTTATATTAAATTATTATGAAATGTATATAAATATTTAAATATATATATATGTGGTTTTGGATTTTTAAAAGTAGTTTCTAGATGCTTAAAACATGAAACATGTATTTCTAAAGACATGTGGCCTTTCGATTTTTTTATTATAAATGTGTAATAACACATTTGATTTCCCAAATGAATTCTTAAGTGATTTCCGAAATGGTTTTTGGAGTTAACATGAGATTAAAGGGAGCGACATCAGTTGTAAGAGAGTGAGTGTGTTTTTGAATAAAGATAATGATATGTTGATGTATCTTCACTTGATGAAAATCACCACCACATGAAATTGAGAACATGGTAAAACCTAGCTATCTATGTGGGTGAACTACAACTAGTACACTAGATGATATAAAAGTGGTTCTTACTTGGTTAGTCTAGATAAAATACTAACTAAATAACATGAGGATTGGATACCAATAGGTTATGGGTGTCTTCCCTACTAGTGGCCCATGCACGAGAATGTATTTCATTGTTGTAAATAGTCCACGTTTACACTGGGGTACAAGGTTCTTAGTTCCACATCAAATAGTATCTTCATATGGATTTCCCGTGGTGCTAGTGATATGATTTTCAATTAAGTTGTTTCATGATTTTTCCTCTTTCGTGAAAACCATTTTTAAATTTAAATTGATTACCTTTCTCTAGAAATGTTAATACATGTATGGATTGTATATTGAAATTGTAATGTAAAAGAAATGGTTTCCATAAAAATGTAAACCTGCTACTTGATTTTTAAAATAGTGAAAAACAGTATTTTAAGGGGTCTTATTTTCAAATTATTATGTTTTGGGTTTATTTTAATGGGTAATGGAATAGGGTGTTGTTTTTACATGGCATTCATTATGAGCATCTCAATACTCACTCCAACTTTTAACGTCATTTCCAGGTTCCTCTATTTTTTATCTCCCTTGGACATAGTTTATTTTATGTTTTTTGGTGACCCATGTGGTCAAATGAGGTATGTCAAGTTCCCCATTTCTTACTTTTTCCATTTCCAGTTCATTCAATTTATTTTAATTTATTTTTTATTTTCTTCAGTTTATGAATATTTATATATCTTTTTTATGGGGAAAATCATCCCCATCTAGTTTTTTTTTGATTCCCAACAATAGTTGTCAGCCTGTGGGGATCATGAACGCCCTTCGGGTTTTGCCGCTTACTGGCTCGACTGACCGGTTCAGGGTCAACATGGGCTGGTTTATGAAAAAATGTTATTATAGGGGCCATTATTATTCGGGGTGTCTTGTCGATTAGTGATTTGGTGTGTTAGGACTCCAAAAGTAAGTGAAAGAAGGATGTCATGAAGCCTTTCACGTCCTGAGACTTTAGTTTCCAAGGGTACTCAGGTATTTGAATTTTTCATTTTTCATGGTCTTTGTGGATTAATGATTACAATGGAACTAATCTAGTGTTAATCGAAGAGCTTGCATGTAGTATTGACCCAAATATAGCCTAAGTTCATGGTTCATGATACTTATAATGGTGGATGCTCGCTCGTAGCATGGTCTGCCAAGCCATGTTATCGGGTAGGCATAGCCACTAGTCCTTTAATTTAAGGATTTTATGATGTGAGATGTGTTTGGGATTAGTTTTCGTTGACACGAGTTGATTTAAAATATGAAAATAGTTCATAGAAAAGAGGTTTTTTCAAAACGTAATGTGGGTTTGTAATTCGAAACTGGTTTTTAAATGAATTTTTTCTTTTAATGGAATGTGTGGTTTCAAACAAAAAAATATTAGGCATTTTGGATGTTTTTTGGGATCATGGTAACAATTTTTGGAATGTGAATTAATTTTTTTGGGAATTTGGATATGTATTGCTTTAATTATTGGTGAAATTATCAAATTGGTTGAGAATTTGTGCTTTATGTTTAATGATCCATTTTTAAAATGAGACGTGTTTTTAATTAGCCCTTGGTACCCCTATGAGTGATCGCATATATAGATGAATGAATGTAGAACAAGGATAATTGGTGGTATATTTGGATGGTTCCATGGTCTAGCACAAGGGTATATTTATATGTGGGACTTCATGGGATACCAATTGTGGATATTTATGTTGTTTTGTTTGTGGAAAAAAATGGTTCTCAAAATGGTAAATAAATGTTTTGAAATTTGAGTAAAAAATTGTTTACTGTTCCCTATTCGTCTTTTGTATCTTTTTTTTGTGGGATCATGGTTTTGAAATACTAAATTTTTGTATGAATGGTTTTTTGAGTTTGATCCATAGTTTGTAATTGAAGTGTGTAATTTTGATTTATGATGAGTTTTGATTTGAATTTGTGGCTTTTATTTTTTAGTATCCTCCACAGAAATCTCTTATAGGTTTCTTGTGAGTCTATTCTAGTTTTTGGTTCTACCCAGACTCTTAGTTGAGTGGTGGAGTTGAATTCATTTCGGTTGTGGTATTTATTCAATGGTTATTGGGATTTAATGAAGGTAGCGGACTTTCTTGGTGATGTTATTAGTGTTTTTAGGTTGTTGGAAACTCCCAATGCTATGAGTGTCTATATGGTTCGGGTTCATTTCAAGTTTAACCTATGGATTAATGGAAGAATACGATCTTAATGTCGTTTCATGATGGGATGTCTTAGAAGGTGTTTATTAACACATTTATCTGATGGTTTATACTTGAGGAAGTGAATGCATGGAATGTGGAAGAACTAGTGAGTGTCCAGCAAGGCCAACGAGCAATGAAGGCATATGCGGGGTATTTTAATGGAATGATTACCTACTCTTGTGAGGTAGCATCACATAATAAGTAAATTTTTCTCTTATGTGGGTTCTTCTTCCAGGGTGGAAGGACCGATTCATTTTGGTGTTTGGGAATTTTCCCCATCTAGTTAGTCTACTATTGGTGTGGGTGGTATGGGTACTTTAAGTCGCATTCATCATCATATGAAGGATTGCAGTTAGTGTGGCCGATTGGGACACTAGGAGATGTTTCACTCGCCGCATTGCCATGAGTCTAGACTGCAGGATGTCATCTTCTGACTTCGAGGTAGTAGATGCTTCAAACATCAGTTCTCCAACCATAGGCCATAGAGTGAAGCATCTACGCAGTCAAAAATTCCTAGCAGTGTGAATAAACTAGGACTTGGTTTTGTCTCTAGTACTGGACTAGTGATGGTTTAAATCTCTTTATTATTTCTTACTCTTATTTGAAGGATACTTTTTAATGTAAATTTAATAGAGGCCTCTTCGAATTATTGTTGTTTTTTGTTGAAATTTCCTATTTAGATGCAAGATTGATTTTTTGTCTCGTTGGTTTTTAACTATAGTTGTTCTGCTTTATGAATGTGAACCCATGGTAGGTTGTGTCTTTTTTTTTCCTGTGAGTCTCAAGATTCTTGTCTCTATTGTGTGGTTAGATACTTTTGTGACCCATTCTTGTTTTATGATGTGCTAATTTTGGAGATACATGCGTTATGGGAAATAATGAATAGGTGCTTGGTCTTCTGTTTGGTTGTGGGTCTTTCGTCGGGGACCCCATGTGTCAAGGGTTTGGTTTTTTTAGATATTTCATGGATCCATTTGTGTTTAATTTCTCATATAGATTTGTGGTAATTGTCCCAGTTTGGACCATTATTAACTGGTGGTATGACCCACCGTGGATCTTGTTGTGCCTTCTTCGAGAATTGTTTTGTGTGGTAGTTTTGGCACGTGTTGTCGGTTTACTCTTTAGATCATGTTAGCAGTTCCAGAGTTATCCTTTGATAAAAATCTAAAAGTTTGCAGTGCTAGTCGAGTTCCTGTAATGGTGAGAACCCTCCTCAATTCATTAAAGCTCTTCTCTTTGTAGTCTCCATTAGAGTTGATCTGGTGTGACTGATGGAATGAAGAGTCACAATGAGGACATGATTTTGTTGGCCTCTATTAGTTTCTAACATTAGTTTGATTCCTCATATGGATTGGTGACTATCTAGGAGAATAATGTTTTTTTTGGTGGGGAGAATTGTCACACCCCGACCTAGCATCTTGCTGTCGTAGTTATTTTTTATTTATACTTGTGTTAGTTTGTTTCTTAATGTTTATAAATTTTTTTATTAAATTAAAATAATAATGAAATAAAATAATATAAAATGAAAAAAAATTAATAAATATATTAGTACTATTATAGTTAATAATAATATTAATAATAATAATAATATTATTATTATTATGTTATTATAAATATTATTATTATTTCTAGTATAGTTTATTAAAATTCATATTATGTTTATTATTATTATTTATTAAAGAATTATTTTATTTTATTTTATTTTATTTTATTTTATTTTAATTTATTTTAATTATTTATTTTGTTTATTTATTTTGTTTCTTTTCTCTTTCATTCATTATTTCTTATTATTCCTCCTTTTTTGTGACACACAATGCTCCACCCCTCCCTCCTTGGTCGCGATCCACCCCTCCCTCAAGACCCCTCCTATGTTCGATGATTTCACTGTGTTCCGTTGCGGATGGTGTTCGGTTCATCAAGGTAAGGCCATATGCCTTTGTCCCCACCCCACTCAATTTGTCTATTTTTTCCCTATCTATCAATCCATTCCATTATACACAACCCTAGGTATCATATTAACAAATTTTTGGGGTTTCTTCCATCGTTACAGTATGTGGAATGCCTCTTGAGTCGAATTTTTGTGTATCCTGACATCTTCCAACGAATGTGAAGCAGATTGGCTCATATTAGCTCGTTGACACCACTCGAGGTAAGTGTTTTATTCCCATGTTGTGTTTCGCATATTTTATTTGGGTTCCTGGGTCATTTAGGGTTCATAGAATTGTTATATAATGTTGGTGGATTCTTAAGGTGTTTCACTCACATGTATAAATTGGTGTGTGTGTCTATATATCTATATATATATATATATATCTTCCTTCCTTGAAAATTTTCCTTCATGGAGTGGGGAAAATGTATAATGGATTAAGGACATATATCTATAAATTGGAATACACGTGTGCCAAAGTGTGGGGAGGGCTTCATCAAGGGTCTCAAGTGTCAAAGTGTTCTGCTTGGATCTTAACCTTTATAAGGTAGGCATCACTATGAAATTTGTTTCCTTTGTAGTGTTAGTATTCTTGACCCTTTTAATTCCTTATTTTATTCAAGTATAAATATATTTAATACCCTTGTGTTTATTAGAACCTATTTTACTATTCCATGGCTTTGTCATAAATAGTGGATTTTTGAATCATTGTTTCATGATTTATTTTGGTATAATTAATAGTGATAGGCTTTCCATTAAAAGTATCTAGGTAATTTTAATGGTTTAATTAGGATTCAGTGGTTCTTGGCTCGGTTTGACTCCATTTGGGGGAAAATGATATTTTAATGGGAATTTGGTCTCAAAATTGAGGTGCTACCTCAAATGTTTTCAAAATGGGCTTTTCAATTTTCTTCCAAATGGTGGTTTGAAATGTTTTAGTGGTTTATCTCTTGAGTAACTACTCATTTGGCCACTATGAAAGTGGTTTTATGGAAATGGGATTAACGAATCCTTTATGTAAGATAAAAATGTCAATGGATGTTTCCATTTGTGAAATGCACTAGATCATTGGGATTTAGGACCAATGGGTTAAGATTGTGATTCTTTTGTGTTTGAAGGAGATTTTTTAATAAAAAGGTTTTTCTTAGTTTTATAAAGTGGAAATGGATTTTCCCTTGATTTATGTGGTTATTATTGGAAAAGTTTATTACTTCCATTAGAGTTTGTGTTTGAATTTTTTTTGGAAATGGATCTTCAAATGTGTATGAAATGAGTGAAAGCTCGATTGGCCCTTCTGATGTGATATTGATTTCCCTTGTTGAACCCTCCTATTATAGAGGTTGATTATGGTTTATGTTATTTATTCTTGTGTAATAATAAATGTTTCTATTATTTTTTTATAACCCTTGATGTGTTATTTTGAAATGCTGTATAGATTGTTTATGTGTTTAATTTTTTTATTAAATAATATATATAGTGTGTGGTCCTTGCATCGTTGTTTGGAGTCTCTGGGTCCATGGAGACTCAACTATATATTCATAGGTCAATATATATATATGAGTGTCTGGGTTCCCCCGTTACATGTATATTCATCCATGGTAGTGAATATAGATGAATTGGGATAGGTTTTTTCATGTACATATATAAAAATGGATAAATAGGTGAGTGGAGAATAGAATATGAAAATAATAATATATGTAAGGATCCCCAAACAAAAGTTCATCACCATGATGTTGTGTGCATGTGGGATATGTATCCTTATATGAATGTGAAAGTGAATTTTCCTAGTGGGGGAGAAGTAGTATCTAGTAAGAAATCACAAAGAGATTATGTGAACAGTTTGGTCATGCCCCGATCTAGGTTCCTTATGCCTTAATAATTAATTACAATTCCCATTTTCATGGTCTTTTTTTAAACATATGTCCCTAGATTTTATATGAAATTCATATTCTATGTATATAAATATGTATATACATAAATGGTGTTGTATTTTGAAACGTGTCTTCTTATATGTTTTGATCGTGAAATGGGTATTTCCAAAGACATGCAGTCATTAGATCATTTTTATTATAAAAGTGTAAGGAATCTTTTTATTTTCAAATGAATTCAAAAGTGACTTTGAAAATGGGTTTTGGTGTGAACATGATATTAAAGGGATGGTGATCAGTGGTGAGAGAGTGAGTGTTATTGAATAAATATAATTATACTTCCATGAATGTTCTCTTGATTAAACTCACCATCACTTGAAATAGAGCATGTGGGAAAACATGGGTATCTATGTGGGAAAACTAGGAATTGTATTCTAGATGATACGTCAGTGGTTCTTCCTAGTTTCATCTAGCTTTATTTACACTACAAAACTAACTACACAAAATGATATTTTGATGCCATTTAGTTATGGGTATGTTCCATACTATTATCTTGTGCATTAAAATGTAGATCATTGAGGTTCATATGACACATTTACAGTATTTTATGTGGTTCTGAGTTCCCCATCTATCACTAGATTCTTATGGATTTCCCATGGAGCTATTTATATGATTTTTAATTGTGTTGTTTCATGATTGTTTCCAATTATGTGAAAACCATGTATAAATTTATATTGATTACCTTTTATTAGAAAATTTAATGAATGATAGGATTCTATTTTGACCATGTAGTGGTATAGAAATTTTGTCGATAAAAATGTATACCTATTACCTGATTTTGAAAGGAGTGAAAACAAATATATTTCTAATGGGTCTTATTTTCAAACTACAATGTTTTGGGTTTCACTTTAATAGTAAGGGCATACAGATTTGTTTTTATTTGGCCTTGCTAATGAGAATATCAGTGCTCACACGTAATTTTCTTTTTAGTTTTAGGTTTTTCTAGTTTTGGATTTCCCTTGGAGCTTGTGTAGTTTATGTTCTGTGGTGACCTAAGGGGTCACTTGAGGTATGTCATGTTGCTTACTTTATTCCTTTTCTTGTTGCCAGTTTGTTCGTTTATTTTCTTTTATTTATCTTTTTATTCAGTTTATGATTATTTATATATCATTTATAGGAGAAAATCATTCCAAAATGGTTTACTTTGATGATCGACACTATTTGACAGCCCATGGGGATCAGGAATGCCCTTTAGGTAATACGGGGGTCCGGCTCCGGTGACCGGTTCAGGGTGTGACCCAGATTGTTTCATGACAATAAAACGTTCTATACCCTTATAGTACCATACATTGCTGGACATGGTTGTTAGAGATGTTAGATGATTTCAAAGGAGGAGAAGTGTTATTGGGAGAAATGTTTATGTTGAGTGAACAGATTCATGGCATGTTGTCTATGTCATATAATGAGAGTAATATATAATGTGAAGGGAGATTCATTTTTTGATTCATTTTATATAACCAATTGTTTTACTCTAGGATGAGTTTTGTGGAGTGGCTGTTATTATATATGATATTTGGCAAGAGTCGGTGTTCTATTTAGAAATTTGGTCAAGGTGTGAATGTTTAGTCATAGTATGAAAGTGTCTTAGAAATTGGTGATATTTTTCTAAGAGAATCATCATAGAGTGGAGCTTATTTTTCATTGAATTACGTCTTTGGATTGATTTTTTGTATCTCTAATGGTTTTCTTATCATGTTTTTCTGTTATTTTTGTCACGTGATGACATGAAAAATGAGTTTCAATTGCTCGATTTTGAGTAATGTCGAACTATGGTGACGACATCCATAGTGTGACCTTAACTAGTGATATATTTTTTAAAAGGATTTACTATTATTATGAGGTTGGATATATGGTGGATACACTTTGTTTTTTTGGAGTGAGGTTATAGATATCCCAGTCATGACATGGTGATGCCATGTTTTTCCATGTCATAGTATTTTCCATCTTATGTATAAATATGGAATCCACTAAAATTATTTTATTTTTCCTTGATTTATCTAAACCATGGGTGATTCTAGGTGGAAACCAAGAGACCCTTTACCATGGAATGTCACATTTTACCATTCCAATTCAATAGATTGACTGATAACAATCTATGTTCAGTTACTACCTTCACCTTTCTTGATTTTTACATTTATTATTCATCTGGGAAGGTTGTGGTTTTGGTTTTTATAGAGGATTTTCTAGTTTTGAGTATTTTATTTTTTGGAATTGTCGATTCATATATAATTATGGATTCCAATTTTTGGATTTTGTTGGGTAATCATATATTCTTCCTATTTTTCACATGCAATGATTATCAAAGATTCATTTGAGGTAAGATATTTGAGAACTATTTTTTTTATGTTTAAATTATGGATTTTAATTCTTTATTTCACATTGGATTGATGGTTTGAATTTATTAAAGTTAGATAATGAATTTAACTAAAAAATTAAATTGATTACAAGGGGATTACTTCATATTTTTACATATTTACATGATATTATTGATATGATTGTTACATGTTTACTACTATATATAAAAATTATTTTTTCTATAGGGAATTATGTGTTTTTTACATTAATACACATCTATAATCACCTATCATAAAAGTGTAATATGTTGATGATAGTTATAAGTTAGTTGTGTTAAAATAGGTAATCAATGTAGTCTTTTCTTATGAAAGGGTGGTTGAATTATTTTTAGAGGATTATTTTTATGTCTACTATGGAAGTGGCTCTTAATATAATAGGATGAAAAGAGATGATATATATTTATTGTGATTTTAGGTACTCTGTCCTTGATTAATAATTTTTTTTTCCAATTTGAGATGGGATTTTTTGTTCACTAGTGCATTGGATACCTTCCCATTATTAGAAATATGTGAGGTATTGGTTTGTGTGGAATGATAATATAGCCAGTTTTGTTAGAATTGTAGCATGGTTGGTTATCAGGGAAGGATATAAAATTTTAATGGATGTGGTAGTTTTTAGTTTTTTTTATGTGGGTTTGTGTTATAAATTTCCCAATAGTGTGGAATATACAGCTGGTAATTTTGAATACGGTATATTAATTTGGGATGAAAAGGAATAAGGAATGCGTTTATAATGAAATTTAAATACATGAAATAAATAGATGATGGCACTATTAAATGAGTGAAAATTATAGAAATGGAACTCATGTAATATGTAGTAAAATTAAATAATGTATTTTGTCACACCGGTCTTCTTATATTATTTATTTTATTATTTTTATTGGGAATCCGATAGTTCGGGTTGAGGTCCGACTTAAAATTTATGAGTTCTTTTTAGACACAAACTTTTTGGTCTTTACGGCATTCAGTGCGCCACTGTTGAGTCCGCGTGACCTTGCTTTGGTCACCGCGCGGCCTCGCTCGGTTCTCCGCACGCCTACTTGGCATGCAACCCTTTAAAAAAAATTTAAAATTACTGATAAAGAAATGTATTTAATTATATGAATAAGGTAGTTAGGGAAAAATATAAAGGGAATAATAAAATTAATTACGATTTCTAATAATAATAATAATTATTATTATTATTATTATTATTATTATTACTACTACTCTTATTATTAACGTTTTAATTAAGTTATTTTATTTATCATTAATACTTTTGTTTTAATTTATTATTTATATTATTATTAACATTATTATCTTTTTATTTTTTATTTTTTTATTTTATCTGTTTTTTATTATACCTTTTGTTTTGTAGGGTTGTGGCCCCCTACCTTGGTCCGTTTTTTTCTCTCCTGCAGATAGAGGCTCCTTCCCGTCGCGCCGCCTCCCCTGTTCCCTCCCTTCCCTGCGGCCTCCCTTTTCCCCTCCTTCTCCACTTCCCAGACCGGCCTCCCGTTTCCCCCTTCGGTGGCACGCTGCCTCCCTCTCCAGTCTGTGCGATGCCTCCCTCTCCAGCCCGTACACCGCCTCCCTCACCCCTTGTCCGGTAGCCTCTCCATGCTCGCCCCGTCGCACAACCGGCGAAGCCTCCCCCTACTCGCCCAATCGCACAACCGGCCAACCCTCCCTGCTCACCCCGTCGCACAACCAGCAACCCCCTTTCCCTTTCCAGTTTTTCCTGCGCATGGCCCTCCTACTGTCCAAGGGTCTTTGCCGAGCTTCCCCCAGCCGACCAGCTCACCGGATTTCCCCTCACACCACACCCCTACCTGCCTCGCCCTTGGTCGAGGTTTTTCCGCGCCGCCACACCCCCTCCATATGGTATACTTTTTTCCCCTTGTTCTTGGGGTTTATTCGTTTTCCAGTTAGTTGGGTATTAGTTTGGGGATGGAGTCATGTTGTTTTATTTCTTTTGTCTTTGTTTTTAATGGAGCTTGACTCCTTAAGGTTTGCTTGGGATGCGTTTGGCGCACAATTGGAATTCGCACAAAAAATGGTATTTTCTTCACATAAGGTTCATCTCGAGTTTGTTGTGGTGCATTGGATGATCAGTCAGAGTCACGCACTAAATTTTGTGGAGTATTCGACACCTGAGGTAGGTGGTTCCATGTTCAATTGTTATTTGATTAATTAATTTGTAATTTTAATTAGTTTAGAGTGTAGTTTAATTAATTTGTGTGGCATAAATTTGTTTCTCTTTGACGTTTAATATGAATTGAAATATGTTTAGTAGTGTGTTGTCATAGTATGTGTACTTACTGCTGAAATCTCATTTCTGTTTAATTTTTAGTGTGTTTTTTAATTGTGAGGCTTGCTTACTAATTAGTTTGTTTGATGTAATTTTTTTAGGTTATTATGTCTTAATGTGTTTATTAGTGTGTTTAGGTGACATGAGTAAGTTGTTGCTGTGTAAACCAATGTCAGACTATTCACCAGTGTTTTATGAACCGTGCAGTTACTTTGTGAGGATGTGCAAGGGGTGAAATTGGTGTTTTGGAGTAGCGTCGGTATGTGTTCTATCATAAAGTAGCATTTGAGTGTATTTTAGTTGTTTTGGTTGTGCGGTGTATTTTCAAATGGGATGGCATGTTTTTCTGGTGGTTTCTTTAATCACGTGTGTGATGCATATTTGGTTCCTGAGGTGGAGTTGTGTGCATGTGGTTATATGAGGGGGTTTGGGTCGGTCTAGCGTGTAAAGCGGTGTTTTGATCTTAAAAATTTATTTATGAAAATTTTAATTTCTATATTAAATAATTATTAAGGGTGAAAATTGATTTGGGTAAATCGTGTGAACTCTTTTGGTGCATAAAGTAATGCGACGTGTGTGGAATTTGTTTAAAATTTTTTGTTAGTGGCGTGTATGATAATGAAAGTGAACTCTTTTATTGTGCAGTTTTTTCAATTAGTTGTGTAACTGCTGCATATTCATCCTTGAGATATTTTTAGTGTGTTTATTTCAAATGGATTTTGGGTGTGCAAATGGTGGTTTTGGTGTGTGTAGGAATTTGTCTGGTTGGAGTATATTGTAATGACATGTGACATGAACTTGAAATTGGTTTGAGCACAAATTGGGAAGCCCGGGTAGCTAGGGCGTAGACTAGACTAGTGGGCTAGTGTTCTGGAGGTGACTCAACCCGGTTTCACTAGCAGTACTGGCGATTGCAACACTAACTAAACATGTGCTATTTTTAGGGTCGTGGTCTTCTAAACCACGTTTTTTGAGGGTTGTGGCCATCAAAGCCACGTTTTCTGAGGGTCCTGACCTTCTAAGCCACGTTTCACCGAGACACGAAGATCTAGGGACCCAAGCTAGGTAACACCCATGCGGCCTCTCCCATATTAGTGCTCATTGGTTACTTTACGCTCATTGGTGTGCCACTTTGGTTATTTTAAAAATAAGTGTGTGTGGGTGTGTGTGTTTTAATTTAAGTTTTTCCTTTTTAAAACTGTTTTCTCTAAAGCTGTTCACGACTTTAGTACTTTTCTTTAATTAAAGTTGAAAATGTATTTTTCATTTCATAATTGTGCATGGAACATTTTCTCGGTGGCGTCTTACTGGGCTTTTAGCTCACACCCTACATACACCATTGGGTGTATTTAGATTCTGTTTCTTTTTCTTTTCAGGTTGAGGCATCAGGCTTAGCATTGGTGGTTCGGGTTGTCAGTGGAATCATCGTGTTTTTTTGATGACGGTGTCTTGGGAATGTGACTCCTCATGTCGCACATAGGTTGGTGTTGGCGTTTTGGTTTCCTTTGATGTAGTCTCTTTTGGGTTTTTGGTTCATGTTGCAAACTTTAATTCTAAACTTGGTATAAGGGTCTGTTTGGTTGTCAGTTTTTAGTTTCAATTTAATCAGCTTTTTCTCTGTTTTATATTTTTTTTCATCCGGGTAAATTGTTCCCAATTTTATTTTTAATACCTGGGCACTTGTTCCAGCCCGTGGGGATCGGGAACGCCCTTCGGTTCTTACCGCGGACCAGGTCGGGCGTCGAGTCGGATGGCAACCCAGCCTGGTTCGTGACAAAATGGTATCAGAGGGTAAGGTTTGCTCTCTTGGGTTGTTTCCTTTTGAGATAGAGTTACGATAGATTGGATTTAAGGTTGTTGGAACCCGATGACCTGACTACGAGTAAGGTGCCTGGCCAGCGCACCCCATGGCGGGACTTGAGTTACCAAAGTAAGTCGAGGTTTGTCTGAGTATTTGGTCCTTGTGGTTAATCATGTCTAAGGGAAATGAAAAGGGGGTAAGGTCAGTGGTCTTAGTGATCTCGCAGGGTCCGGCAAGCTCTGTGGAGCCGGGGACGCTGTCCTAAAATACTCTCAGTGGCCAATGGTGTGACTGGAGTATGGCTGCCAACCATATGCTCTATTCACCTGCTGGCACTACTTTCCTCATTTATTGTTTATCGTCTCTTTGTTTTGGATTCGTGGAAATTTGGTTTTTAAGTAAAAATGTTTTGGTCTTGGAAAATGTTTTCAAATGAAGCGCTTTGATAATGAAATGGTGTGTGAGGTTTGAAAAGTGTGGGTTGGATGTTTTGGTTTTGAAAAATAGAATGGTTTGTTTTTGACCCTTGGTATTCTCGTGGGAAACCACATGCATGAGTGTATATGGGAAAAAGAAATGGTTAATGACACGAGTGGATGAGTGATTATATAGATATGAGGTGGGTGCCAGTGCGGCATGAGAGCATGCATGTGCGAGGCCCATGGGACACCATTGGTGTTTGTGTAACCCACCTTATTTGCTTATTTTCAAAAAGTTTTGTTAAATGAAAATTCGGTGTGTTGATAACCAACATTTGTGTGGCATGTCCTTGTGTTTTGGAAATGTTGGATGTGAGGCAATTTGAGCCGAGGATCCTTTTTGACTGATTTGTGTCTTGAGTTTGAATTTTTGTTGGTCAGTTTGTGTGAAAGCATGTGGTTAATGGTCTCTTTTAAAAAAAAGTACATCTGGGAGCCCTTGTAGTGGTTTCCCCTGCATGCTTGGTGTTCGCTTGTGGTATGTCTTGACCATCGGACCAGTTTGGTTGGGTCCATGGTTTTCCATCTTGACTAGTGTATGGCCCCCATAAAGTTTAGACATGTGATTGAAGTACGACTACGGGTAATTCGCTGTTGGACGAAACTCCAGTTGATTGAAGGACTCTCTTTTTGAATTCTAGAATTGAACCCACCTCTCATTTTTACAACTAAGTGGATCCTCACGTAGCGGGATGACATGCGAGGGGAGTTGAATAGAGTTTTTGTTTCTTTGGGTTGTCTGAGTCGTCGGGTATGAAATTTGACGTTGTTGTGTTTGAAGGTTTTCCCTAGAAACAGCGAAAGGAAATCCAGCAGGGAAGGGTGAAAGCAGTTCAGAAATATTAGTGTCGAACAGTGTCATGAAGGGATTTGTGGTACTTTCATCGGGTGCAAGGGTCATGTTTGGTGACTCCTTGCAGTGTGAGTTCTCTTTGATAGTCAAGGGTGAAGTTTGACCTCTTTAATTTTAATGTTCTGTTTGGAAATGGAGAAGGGGATTCCAGTGGGGAGAGGTGGAAGGAGCCTAGAGTGGTCGGTGCGGGCCACTATTCTAAATGACCTTTGGTCCTTTGTTAGTTTCGTTTAATAAAGAGTCTACGTTAGACAACTAGTGTGGGAGACCTAGTCACATGGGGATTCTATGATCAATTTCAGGAGTCATGTGTTGTTTAAGACTCAGTTTGAAGTCCCTCTCTGTATAGTGTTCCTATCAACAGAAATGATCATGATCAGGTGACGATTCGTGGTGTCGTGTTCTCATAGAGTGTGAAAAAGGGTGATGCGCATGCACAATTAATGATCTTGTGTTGGTGAATGTTCACTGTACAATCAGTTGGATGTCGTAATGTGTTGTGGTTTCTGGTGTTTCCCGGGTTGTAGTGTGGTTGCATGTGACACCAAAAGGAGAAGCTCTGTTCTGGAGTCTTCAATTCCTGACTGCAAGGCAGGAGATGCTTTAAACATCAGGGCTCCAGCCATAGGCCTCGGAGTGAAGCTAGTGCATGGTCAGGAACCCCGAGATTGTATAAAACCCCGATTTCATTTCTGTCATCAGTGTTGAAAGTGAAAGCAGCTTAAATTGTTTTCTATGGTTGTTCTATTCGAAAGAGACGTCTGGTTGCATAAGGATTTCATGACCATGTAGAGGAGTGTTTGACTCGTGCGTTAAAGTCTTGAGGGTTGCATCCCACTGGATGAAATCACATTAGTGGTCCTTATGGGAGTCTATTGGGTAAATAATTCACAATTTTGAAAGATACTCATCATGGTACTTGGGGTTGTTGGTTTGTCTCTAGTCGTGGTTTTGACGCCCGATATTTGGGACCGAACCTCCCCGCCCCTGGTGGTCGGGTTCTTGGTCCCCGTCGGAAAATTTCTAAAGTTATGTATCCTTGTTAGTTCTAATAGCGGCGAGACCCACGATGAGTCTCATACAACGGTCTCTGGAATAAATCGGTGTTGGCCTTTCCTGAATTGTGGTGAGTCCTCCCGGACATCCCCATGTTGGTTTTCTAGTCTCGCCTTGGGCGTTGGTAGGTTCTTAATGGTGGGGAGACCCACATTGGGTCTCACACGAATGCCTATAGAATGAATCAGTGCTGGAATTTTCATTAATGGTGGGGAGTCCGCTCGAACCTCTCCGTGTTGGTTTTCCAGTCTCGTTTCGAGTGAAACTGACATCCTAATGGTGGGGTGTCCCTTGAGACTCCCCATGTTGATCATTTTCTACTGTTTTCAAATATGGCTTGCTGAAAAGTGATAAGAATGTTCCGTAAATGTCGTTTGACCTTAGTTGTTCATTTTAGCCAAGTTGTGTGGTTTCAATTTCATAGTACTTGAGATGTTTCAGCTTGTGAAGTTGGTTCCTGTGGGTTCAAGAGTTCGTTTTCTAAAACAATTCGCTGGAAGCTTTCTAGCTCTTTTGGGGCGGGCACCACATATCAAAAGTCTTTATATGAGTTTCTTGAAGTTGTCTTTGAGTCACTTTCATTGAACACGATACTTTTTCCTCTCTTTTCTTGATGTTTGTGGGGATACCATTCGAACCGTAAAGGAGGTGGTTTTCTACTTTGAGGTTTGGTTCTAGTTGTGGCTTTCTGGGGACGGAAAGCATTATGGTGGGGAGAATTGTCACACCCGTCCTTTTATATTATTAATTTTATAATTTTTATTGGGAATCAGATAGTTCAGGTCGAGGATCGACTTAAAATTTATGATTTCTTTTTAGAAACACACTTTTTGGCCTTTACGACATTCAATGCGCCGCTGTTGAGACCTTGCAACCTTGCTTGGGTCACCGCACGGCCTCGCTCGGTTCTTCGCACGCCTACTTGGTGTGCAACCATTTAATTTTTTTTTTAAATTTACTGATAAAGAAATTAATTTAATTATATGAATAAGGTAGTTAGCCTAAAATAGAATGGGAAGAATAAAATGAATTACGAGTTCTAATAATAATAATAATATTAATAATTATAATTATTATTATTATTATTACTACTCTTTTTATTAATGTACTAATTAAGTTATTTTATTTAGTATTAATACTTTTGTTTTAATTTATTATTTATATTATTATAAACATTATAATCTTTTTATTTATTTTTTATTTTATATGGTTTGTTTTTATTTATTTTTTATTATTCCTTTTGTTCTGTAGGGTTGCGCCCCCCTACCTTGGTCCATTTTTTTTCTCTCCTGGAGATAGCGGCTCCTTCCCGTCGTGCCGCCTCCCCTGTTCCCGGCCTCCCATTTCCCCTCCTTCTCCTCTTTCCACATCGGCCTCCCGTTTCCCCCTTCAGTGGCATGCCGCCTCCCTCTCCAGTCCGTGCGATGCATCCATCTCCAGCCCGTACGCCGCCTCCCACGCCCCATGTCCGGCAGCCTCCCCCTGCTCGCCCCGTCACACAACCGGCTAAGCCTCCCCCTGCTCTCCCCATCGTACAACCAGCCAACCCTCCCTACTCACCCCGTTGCACAACCAGCAACCCCCTTTCCCTTTCCAGTTCTGCCTGCGCATGGCCCTCCTACTCCAAGGGTCTTTTCCGGGCATCCCCCAGCCGACCATCTTGCCGGATTTCCCCTCACACCGCACCCCTACCCGCCTCTCACTTGGTCGAGGTTCTGCCGCGCCTCCACACCCTCTCCCTATTGTATACTTTTTTTCCCTTGTTCTTGGGGTTTATTCTTTTTCCAGTTAGTTGGGTATTGGTTTGGGGATGGAGTCATGTTGTTTTTATTTCTTTTGTCTTTGTTTTTGATGGAGCTTGACTCCTTAGGGTTTGTTTGGGATGCGTTTGGCGCGCAATTGGAATTCGCACAAAAAAGGGCTTTTCTTCACGTAAGGTTCATCTCGAGTTTGTTGTGGTGCGTTGGATGATCAATCAGAGTCGCGCACTAAATTTTGTGGACTCATCGACACCTGAGGTAGGTGGTTCCATGTTCAATTGTTATTTGATTAATTAATTTGTAATTTTAATCATTTTATAGTGTTTTTTAATTAATTTGTGTGGCATAAATTTGTTTCTCTTTGAAGTTTAATATGAATTGAAATATGTTTAGTAGCTTTTTGTCATAGTATGTGTACATACTGTTGAAATCTCATTTTCGTTTAATTGTTAGTGTGTTTTTTATTTGTGAGGTTGGCTTAATAATTAGTTTGTTTGATGTAATTATTTTTTTAGGTTAGTATGTCTTAATGTGTTTATTAGTGTTTTTAGGTGACATGAGTAAGTTGTCGCTGTGTGAACCAATATCAGACTATTCACCAGTGTTTTATGAACTGTGCAGTTACTTTTTTAGGATGTACAGAGGGTGAAATTGGTGTTTTGGAGTAGCGTCGGTATGCGTTCTATTATAAAGGAGCATTTGAGTGTATTTTAGTTGTTTTGGTTGTGCGAAGTATTTTCAAATGGGTTGGCATGTTTTTCTGGTGGTTTCTTTAATCACGTGTGTGATGCATATTTGGTTCCTGAGGTGGCGTTGTGTGCATGTGGTTATATGAGGGGGTTTGGGTCAGTCTAGCGTGTAAAGTGGTGTTTTTCTCTTAAAAATTTATTTATGAAAATTTGAATTGTTTTATTAAATGATTATTAAGGGTGAAAATTGTTTTGGGTAAATCGTGTGAACTTTTTTGGTGCATAAAGTCATTAAACATGTGTGTAATTTGTTTAATAAATTTTTTTAGTGGCGTGTATGATAATGAAAGTGAACTCTTTGATTGTGATGTTGTTTTAATTAGTTGTGTAACTACTGCAGATTCATCTTTGAGATATTTTTAGTGTGTTTATTTCAAATGGCTTTTGGGTGTGCAAATGGTGGTTTTGGTGTGTGTAGAACTTTATCTGGTTTAAGTATATTTTTATGACATGTGACATGAACATGAAATTGGTTTGAGCACAAACTAGGAAGCCCGGGTAGCTAGGGGGTAGACTAGACTAGTGGGCTACTGTTCTGGAGGTGACTCGACCCGGCTTCACTAGCAGGACTGATGATTGCAACACTAACTAAACATGTGCTATTCCGAGGGTCCTGGTCTTCTAAAGCACGTTTTCTTAAGGTCGTGGCCATCTAAGCCTCGTTTTCTAAGGGTTGTGGCCTTCTATGCCACGTTTCACCGAGACACAAAGATCTAGGGACCCATGCTAGCTAACACCCATGCGGCCTCTCCCATATTAGTGCTCATTGGTCACTTTACGCTCATTGGTGTGACACAGTGGTTATTTTAAAAATAAGTGTTTGTGTGTGTGTTTTAATTTAAGTTGTTCCTTTTTAAAACTCTTTTATCTAAACCTGTTTTCTCTAAAGTTGTTCACGATTTTAGTAATTTTCTTTAATAAAAGTTGCAAATGTATTTTTCATTTAATAATTGTGCGTGGAACCTTTTCTTGGTGGCGTCTTACTGGGATTTTAGCTCACACCCTACATACACCTTTGGGTCTATGTAGATTCTATTTCTTTTTCTTTTCAGGTTGAGGCATCAAGCTTTGCATTGGTGGTTTGGGTTGTCAGTGGCATCATCGTGTTGGTTTGATGATGGTGTCTTGGGAATGTGACTCCTCATGTCGCACAACGGTTGATGTTGGAGTTTTGGTTTCCTTTGATGTAGTCTATTTTGGGTTTTTGGTTCAAGATGCAAACTTTAAATCTGAACTTGGTATAAGGGTCTGTTTGGTTGTAAGTTTTTAGTTTCAATTTAATCAGTTTGTTGTCTGTTGTATATTTTTTTCATCCGGGTAAATTTTTCCCAAGTTTATTTTTAATACCTGGGCACTTGTGCCAGCCCGTGGGGATCAGGAACGCCCTTTGGGTCTTGCCGTGGACCGGGTCGGGCATCGGGTTGGATGGCAACCCGTCCTGGTTCGTGACATATTTTATGTCGTAGAAAATGCTATGTCTATAATTTATTTGTTTAATGAATAAAATGTTATAACATGAATGAATATTTTGGAATCTTGGTGTGGGAATGTAGAAATATAGAAAATATAGAAGTGGAATTAGATTTTATTGGAATGTGGTGGGGGAATGGTAGTGACTGTGGGATGTGATAGTGTTTCTTTATGTTAACTAATTCTGTTGGTCTTGTGTTTGGATTTATTATAAAATAATTTTATTATTATTTATTTAAAAAACTCACCTCTGTTGGACATATTTTTCATTTCTATGTTGTTCTATGTTACGGGGTTTTACACAAATATAATTTTTTGTGAGGGAATGGGCGGATGAATACTCTCTCTCCCTATCTCTCTTTTAGATGTGGTATTGATTTCATTTCCATAAGTTAAAATGTTATATTTTTGATGTTGGCGTGTAATTGATGTGTGTTATATAGCAGTGGTTGTTCTTGTTCAGAGGATGGAATGGGTTTTATGTGCCAAATGTTCATAATACCTTACTATTTAGGAAATATAACATGCAATTGAGGAATAGAAATGTGGTTGTGGATCTAAATTGGGGCCACTGAATATTATGTACCCCACAAGGGTTTGGGTAAGTAACAATATATTCTAAACCAATTTAAATATGAATTGGTATGCATTTGTTTAGATATGGGTTTGATGATATGGAAGTGATGATAGATCCATTATGATAAACATTGCGGAATTATAGTATAAACCAGCATGGAAGAGGATACATGGTAACATTTTTTATATTACTATATATTTATATTATTATACTAGATTCCCTATCCACCAAAAAATCCTTTGGGAGGATTGGGGATTATGGAATATCTAGGTTCATGTAGGTTTTTTCTGTTTATTCCTTGAATCATTGATATACTTCTTTAAATTTGATTGAGTAGAATTGATGAGGATCATATTGGGTATACATGTATGAACACCCCTATTCATAAAATTATTTTTCCAGATTTTAGTATTAGTTTTATGACAATGATGGATTGCAGTAGCTTGGATCATAAGATAGTAGTTGAATTCATTTTTTTTCGATTTTTCATTTTTAGAAATTCATTTAGAGACATGTATTTATGAGATATCACATAATGTGAATTATTATTGTATTTCTGTTAAATATTTATATTATGAAGCTGATTAGTTGATTTTATTATTATTATTATATTGGGATATATAAATCCCATACTTCCCATTATCATGTTTTATACCCTCCGTGCCTTTCAACAACCCAAGGTTTTTTAGAGGTGGGCCAGAAGGGTCATGCTTGTTATCACTACAGGCATAGTAGTGGTTCATAGTTGGGATATGTCATGAAAAAGTATCCTCATATATTTGGAAGAGAGTTAATATTGAGTTTATATTTAAACACTGGTGATAATTTCATGGGGTTAGTAGAGTAATAGTGTTATCCAAACATAGCGTGTAATATAGTAGGGTAACTAACATGGAAATAGAAGAATAGAGAACTATTTGATCATGTGTAATGAATTTAAGCTGAAGGAACACCAAAGGTGAGGTAATGAAGATGGTAGGTATGAAACTTATGAGAGGTACATGCATCACGATTGTTTCTTATTTTATTTCAATTATTGTGATATTGGTGAAATTAAAATGATTCTAAATAAATAAATATTATTAAATAACTACCATGATACATGTATTTGGAACATGTTTCATTATTTGTAGATATGAATTTTATTCATTGCCTATATGTAGTTAGGTTGGTGATGTTCAAATGGAATATATGTCTGATTTTGAATGTGTAACATCCTATCGTAAGTCACTCTATGAATAGTAACAAGTGTGGACCACCACATGGCCTATGGAATTTATCCATATATTTATGTGGTTTTGTACTAGTGATGAGGGCCTATAAGGTTATTTTGGAGAGACTCTACCCTAATGATAGAGTAGATATAGTAGAAAATGTAATAAAATCACAAAACATTTGATATATGAATCACATATAATACAATAATGTGAAAGTAAATAACCACGAAAACAAAATTCCATAACCATAAGCATATAATAAATTCTATGAATCCCCCAAGGATGATCTTATATAATGAAATAATTACACAAAATAAAATGAAAACAAAAAACTATAATTAAGTAACAATGAGTCTACCATGTTCTAGCATTCATATCCATATTATCATGTTTTCAAACTAACATAATCATTGGGAGATTCCCTATACCTATGACATATGGACAAATAGTGACATATTCTTGGGAACCCAATTGTTATGGAGTCCTGAGTAGGGTTTGAGTACAACTCAGTAAGTCACCACTAATGACATCCTTAAACTAAAAATAATGATATAGAAGCTGATGAATAATCTATATAGACAAAAAATCCAGATAATTACCATTCCAATAGTTTTAAAATTATTTAAAATAAAAATATAAAAACATAGATAGATATATTAGGATTGTGATGAAACCCAAGGATGACATTTTTCTGTAAATCCTTTGGTCATTGAACCCAATCGACAATACCAACATTTGCTAGTCTGGTGGTGTCTTTGGGAACAACAAGATGACTATTCCAACCATAAATAACCACATGGAATCAATTGTTAAATCATTAATTCCTAATATAGTAAAGTAAAATATGGAATCAGAGTGTTCTTCCCATAATTCCTAACCATATGTCATCACAACGAATCTAGATTCTCATCCAAACAATCACAATAGAATCTGAGCACTCATCAATGAATTAACCATAATTCCCAATACCAAGTATCACACATAATTGTGAAAATCATACTAGAATTCCCCTGGAATCTGAGAGATCATATCATTGTTCTTTATTTTTACAATCATCATCCTTCTCATGAAATCTAGGTTCTCAAACAAGAATTCCAATTGGAATCTAATCAATTTTCCCAAAATTGTCAGCATTTTCTATAATCAAGTATAATAAGGAATCCAGAAAACTATCCCAAAATTTACAAGTCATTTACCATATAGCACATGAAATAAAAGTGATAATCCAATCATTCTCAGGATTCATATGAAATATAGAATCCAAATATCACATTACTACATTCATATGCTTTAGGATCCATTTTATTCAATTGATTATCTAAACATTTAAACCATTTAATTTTCATTAGGACCAAGTCTAAAACATATTTTAATTATCGTTACTAAAATTTTAATGCCCCTTTAAATTTACAAAACATAATTTTCTATTATGAAAAATCAATTTACGATAAAAAATGTGAATCCCAACCATGAACTACATTTACTTATATAATACAGGTGATTCGAAATCACATTGTCCATTTTCTCTACCAAATAATCTATAAAGCTAATAATTTTTTAATTTTAATTTTCAAAGGAATTTCGTTAATACATAAATATCAACCCAAACCATATTATTACAATCCTTTTTAGTATTAAGGATTAATTTGGGGATCATAATTGAATGTGAAATTCCATTTCATAATCAATTATTTAAAACATAGTTACAAACTTGTGGTTTTTAGTCCATACATTCCACCCATCCTACCATTTTAATCATAAGAATATATAATAGTTAATTATGCCAATTAGGGTTTAAATTCAAATCCATGGAATTCCACTATTAATCACCTCTCACTAGGGATTCTTGTATATTAAAAATCAAATTTAAATAAAATAGGCACAATTAGTCATTTTAATTTTAATTATGTTTATTCATATAAATCATGGGAATATGTCACAATAAACAACTTCAAAAATAGTGCAATAAAATTGGTTAAGTTTGGGGACCACCTAACTCTTTAAAAGAGAATCCCACTCATCTAATAATGGATTTTGGTTTGTTTTAAAATAGAAGAAAATGTTAAATCATAAAAATTCCCAAAAATTGGGAATGGTGTGAAAAACAATCAAGATAGAACTAGAAATCTATGTTAATCAAGAGAAGTAGGAAGATGAATCACATGATCACTAAGGGATCTCTCTCACAAGTGATAATGCATGATTAAAAAAATAAAGAAGTTAAGATCGCCAAGAAAGATGATAGTTTGATGGGGATTCCAGAAAAATTAGAGGATATAATAGGTTAAAAACAGTAAATGTTGGAGGATAATTTATTTAATAATACAATTTTTAATAAGGCATAATGTTTTCCAAATCTACTATTATTTGAGTGGACCACAATTTCTGAGACACACAATTTTAAATGGTTAAACAAACTTTTCCAATTCCTTTGAAATATTAAAAAAACCACAGAATTCCATAGATATCATCTCATAATTTAAACAAACCATGAACCTATATGACAAAAGACACAATGTTGGGCCTCATTATTATCCTAAACCATGAACTAATTGTGTGATACATGTTTTGAACCATGAAACTAAAATATCAAACACTAAAGTACTTAATAATTATCTATGAACATGAGGAACATCTCAGGCTTAAAAGAAAATATAGAACCCCCATAAAGATTTTACAAGACCAAGAATCATGATTCGATAATTGGTATTATAAATGGACCATCCACTATACTAAAACTTTTATTTTCCCAGGAAACTCAAGGTTTTAATGTACACACAGTCCTTTCAAAATCCCCACCAAAAAATACTTTCCTTAAAATTCTTTGTTGGCTATCAAAAAATGTTTACCAACCTCTTTTGGTTATCATATTGATTTTGAATGGCCACAACTCTCCCATGAACTCAAAATTCATTCCCAAATGTTTATCTAATGATAAGATTCAATGCCTCCCACATGAAATAAACTTATATTATTTTTCTAAAAAACCTACCGTGAGTCTCCATAACTACATTATTTCTCAAGACATCCACATGTATCCACACAAATAATTATGCATCCCAATGTTCTCCCCAACATATGACCTATCTCATAAGGATGATTCAAAACCCTTCTCCCTCATGCCAAAAAATGTTTCTTCCAAATCATGTTCTTATAAGTACATAGACCTTATGAACATGATTCACATGACATAAGATATAATGAAAACAAGATCATAAAACTAGACATATACTAGATATCACATCCATATCGTAATCGGAAAATTATGATCCTCCACCATCTAGGAACAACACAAACATGATGGACCTTACTGGAAAAGAACTTACTAACATCGAAAGCATAACTATCATATCCAAAATGGCATGTTTAGCATGGTTTTTGACTCAACACATCCGTCCTCATTGATAAAATAATCAGCTGATCTATTTCAAAAGGATTGGCTTCCCCTAACATTCTACCTAAACTTATGAACCCAATCTCTTACAATGAAGGCATCTCGAAACATCCCATTCATAAAAACCATAGTCTAAAACTGACTCCTAATTTCACATCTTGAATTAAAACCCAAACTAATAATCCTCAAGAATAATATTATTCAACTAAAATTATGACTTTAAACTATTATATATCGATGGATTTATTACATGTGGAATCCCATGATCATCCATGAACATAGATGTCTAATCTGACCTCTGATTTGATTCCACAATCAATGAACTAATAACCCATACTAGTCCAAGTAGTCTCACTCGTGCACTAACATGACAACTCATTAATCTATGTTTAGATTAATAAAATCTATCTTAGAGATGAAATATTTAATCAAAGTCATCTATAACTACACAAATCATATCAAATATCATTACTAGATAAATCCAGATTATATCAATGGCATATTCTTGCTAACAATTGATGTCAAAATGAGCATCTAATGATCAGTACCATATCTATAAAGACCCGCACTTGTAACATACATAATCTTGAATTTATTCAAGAAAACACTTCCTTTTACATTGAGGATCTTTTCATGTTTAGAGATTTAGAGAATTAAGACAAAACATTCATAATATTACACATTGTTACATAGTGGATAACATAAAATCAGTTTCCATTTTCCTCAGAATATAAAACATTAAAACATAAAACAAGACTCCTTGACAATTCTTCAACATTTAACATGTCTTCCTTCCTTGTATTAATCATCCATTAACCTGTGAAAAATCATTTATGAACTTGGGATCAGCACAAAATCTCAGTAAGGTATGAAAAAGAAGGAAAAGTCACATTAGTCCATGAATACGCATGACATACGAAAACATTTTCAAAAGACATGATTTCCACACATAAATATTTACATTGTGAAACATGATATTTAAAAAAAATCCACACAAACATAAATATAATCATAGAGGTGTCTTGGGGCATTACTTACATAATCTTGTAACCATCATGGCTACCTTAAAATTTGTAACCCTCACGGCTACCTTACCTTGTGTAACCATCACTTTTACACTTGGAGTAACCATACGGCCGACCTCCAACATACTGATAACCAATGAATTTGAGGGAAATATAGGTCCCACACTTCATCATAAAAAATTCCCAATAACCAAAACATAATCATACAACATAAATAATAGCATAAAAACATTGCTTTTGAATATTGCCAAACAGAATTTAAAAAAAGGATTTTAGAAGAAAAGTCCATTATAAACATCATATACTTGAAGTGAGACTTAATAGAGTGTATGGAATAGGTATATACTCTGTAAATACATATGATGAAACATAATATAAACAGAACCCATCACACAAACAATTTAAATAGCAGATAAATAATAAAGTAGAAGGTTAACCCAATGAATGGAAATCGGGTTAAGAATTCCCTTACCTTAGGCTTGTCTTACTTAAAAATTGTTTAAACCTCCTGTATAATGGTTAAAAGAGTGTTATTAGTATTTTACAGAAACATTTTCATGTTTATAACATCTTATATGGTCATTTCATAACCTCATTTCACCCCTTAATTGTTAGTATTTTATTCCCTGTATTATTTTGGGTGAGTTCTTTTGTGATTTTCAGGATCGGTTCATGATGAATCGTTCTTTTTGATTGGAAGTGAAACACCAGAATTGGAATGGAGTAGTATTTACATATTTCCAGTAACATAATTTATACAATTTATAACTTTGATGCTTTATATGATAATGAATTATAAGTTAAAACATTAATTATGTTCGTTTAGATCATTTAAGTTGTTCTTTGATAATAACAACCTCATTTAGTCTTATAAATTAGAACCACGAGTAAAAAAGAATTATAGAACCGTATATGAGTTATAAAACATATATTATAACATGGTTCAGCCATATAGATGGTTTCATGACCAGACTTGAAAGAATTAATGGAAAGTGAAATTACATCGTCCACGATGTCGGTAATTCGACACATCACAGACAATGTTTTTATTCCTTAAATAAGTGAGAGAGGAGAGGAATAATGATTTTTAATTTTCCATAAACATGAAAAAATCCAGAATATACATGATTATAGAGATTTCATGCCTCCTGGATAAGAGGGGGTGAATAAAGAAGAGAAAGTAATCATGAAATAAAGAAAACATGAGAAAAATCTTACGAAAATTCGGCAACCTAACGAAATCTCTTAAAATTTTAAAAAAACATGATTTATGAGAGGAATGAAATATCTCATCATTCATAAAAAATTTGGACAGTAAGGTGAAATATTTAATGAAATATCCCAACAAAAGACAAAGGGAAAGGAAGAGAATAACATAAAACGGAAGAAAATAATGAAAATGAAAGAGGATGTTTACCTCCTGATCTCTTCTCCTTGAGATCCTTCTTAAGGGATTTGATTTTGGCCTTTTGGTGAGACAAGAAGCTCTAGGACGTGGGGAAGATGATTGGGGAGGGAATTTGGCAGAAATTAGACAATGCTCAAGGCTTGAGGGGTGTGGGAGGAAGAGGGGAGTGAGGGTGATATTTATAGTGGAGGAGGGGAGGTATTTTAGATTATTTTAATTATTATTATAATATTTTTATCAAGACTATGAATAATCTCAAATAAAGTGGCCCTAAATAGTGAAAATATCATGTGAGTTCAATGAAAGTGGCCTTACATCACTTATGATTTCATAAATAGTGATTTTTTACTGATAAATTGATTATACAGTATTTTATCGTATTTCACTATTCACCGGAAATTCAAGAGTTTCAGAAAAGTACCAAAAATTTACCCCAACTATTTTTCGACGTGTCGAATTCAAAAATGAAATCCATTTTTCAAAAATAATTTTCTAAATATTATTAATTTAAATTTTAAATAAGGTCACAGTTAATTTGAAAAATAACAATATTGAAGTGCAATTAGTTTTATGTGACATTGGAAAATTAATTAAGATCCCATTATCCTATTACCATGGGAAAATAAAATAATAATATTATTTACTATTCACGAGGTCATATTACTATTCATATTACTATTCATAAGGGCATGTTATTATTCACCAAAAAAACAAGTTTTTTTTATCAGACTTTAAATAACATACTGAACACAATTGTGGATGACAGTTTATTGAAATTCAAAACATAGAAGAAATAAAATTATGTTTATAGGATACTTATAAATATATACCTTAATCAAAATTTCAAGCATTTTCAATTTATTTTTAGAAAACCATGGGATGTTACATTATACCCACCTTCTTGAAATTGTGTCCTCCCAATTTTATTTACTTATTAAACAACTGAGTGTATTTTTCCCTCATTGCATTTTTCAGACTCCCATGTTGATTCTTCAACCATGTGGTTTCTCCACAAAACCTTTACCTAGTGGATTACCTTATTTCGAAATACCTGTTCTCTTCGATCAAGAATCTGAACCGGTTTTTCTTCCTAAGAAAGTTTCTCTGCCAGCTGAACTGCTTCCGGCCTCATGACATGTGATGAATCTGAAACATACTTTCTCAACATCAAAACATGAAAAACATTGTGTACCTGAAATAAGCTCGGATGCAAAGCTACGCGGTATGCAACTGTTCCAACATTATCCAAGATTTGAAAAGGACCGATGAACCGTGGACTTAGTTTCCCTTTCTTACCGAAACGCATCACACTTTTCCAAGGAGAGATTTTAAGGAAAACATGGTTTCCTACCTCGAAAGAGAAGTCTTTCCTTCTATTATCTGCATAACTTTTCTGCCTGCTCTGAGCTGTCCTCATGTGTTGCTGGATCATCCTCACTTTCTCAGCCACTTATTCTACTAATTCTGGCCCCATGAACATTCTTTCACC
This sequence comes from Viscum album, assembly GCA_963277665.1. Taxonomy (NCBI): domain Eukaryota; kingdom Viridiplantae; phylum Streptophyta; class Magnoliopsida; order Santalales; family Viscaceae; genus Viscum; species Viscum album. The sequence goes on along the minus strand of OY728129.1, from coordinate 792,197,248 downwards.
TACTTAATCCCAAAACACAAGAGTCTGACACCGCTTTCCATACAAGGGCTCAAAAGGTTCCATCTGAATACTGGAATGGAAACTGTTATTATACGAAAAACTAATGAAAGATGTTGATCCAAACTTCCCTGATAGTCCATTGAACAAGCTCGAAGCATATCCTCCAATGTTTGAATCGTTCATTCTGACTGCCCATCTGATTGAGGATGAAAAGCTGTACTGAAATTCAACTCTGTGACCAATGACTTTTGAAGTCCCTTCCAAAATTTAGAAGTGAACCTGGGATCTCAGTCAGACACAATGGAAAGAGGAACTCCATGTAACCTGACAATCTCCTTGAGGTAAAATCGAGAATGCTGATCTAATTTCATTGTTTCTCGAATAGAAAGATAATGGACAGACTTTGTTAGCTGATCAACAATAAACCATATCGCATTGTTACATCGAGAAGTCTTTTGTAGCCCCACCACAAAATCCATGGATATGTTCTCCTATTTCCATTCTGGCACTGGAAAAGGCTGGAGAATCCCCATCGGTAATCGTCGCTCTGCTTTAACCTGCTGACATGTCAAACATTTCATTGTAAAATATGCAACATCTCTTTTTATCCCATTCCACCAATAATACTCTCGCAGGTCTCTGTACATCTTAGTACTTCCAGGCTGAACAGAAAATGGAGAACTATGAGCTTCACACAACAATTATTTCATCAGTCGGGAATCACAAGGCAGACACAACCTTTTTCCAAACCTTAAAACACAATCTTTATCAAAATTAAATTCTGGAAACTTACCCATTTTAACCAATTCTACCTTTTTCTGTAGCTCACGGTCTTCCCTCTACGCTTTCATAATTCAGTCTGACAACGAAGACTGCAATGAAACCTGAAACAAAACAGATATATTCCATGCACCAACAACTTCTACACCAAAATTCATCAAATCATTAATCAAGGGATCATGTTCCAAATGTAGCATGGTTAATGATGCATGATGTTTCTGACTTAAGGCATCCGCTACTTTGTTTGCTTTTCTAGGATGGTAATTGATCGTGCAGTCATAATCCTTTATCACTGCTAGCCATCTTCTCTGCCTCATGTTTAATTCCTTCTGAGTGATTATATACTTAAGACTTTTATTGTCAGTATATATTTGGCATTCAATTCTGTATAGATGATGCCTCCATATTTTCAAAGAAAAAACCACATCTTCCAATTCCAAATCATGTGTGGGATAATTTAGCTCATGAGGTTTATGTTGCCTCGAATAATAGTCAATTACCTAATCATTCTTCATCAAAACAAAACCAAGTCCCTTCAAAGAAGTATCACTGTAGATGACAAAATCACCATTCCGGGAAGGTAAGGCCATAACTGGTGCATTCACCAATCTCTTCTTTAGTTCCTGAAAACAAACATCACATTACTCTGTCCAAACAAATTTAACCCCTTTCCATGTTAACTTAGTTATTGGGCTAGATAACCGTGCAAAGTTCGTAACAAACTGTCGGTAATAACTTGCTAAGCCCAGAAAACAACGAATCTCTGTAACATTTTTGGGTCTTGGCCATTCATCAACTACTTTTATTTTGGAAGGATCAACTGTTATTCCATCCTTATTTACAATGTTCCCAAGAAAAGAAATCTGTTTCAACCAAAAATCACACTTGCTGAATTTTCCATATAGATTCTTTTCTTTTAATTTTTGTAAAACAACCCTTAGATGTTTTTCATGCTCCTCTTTATTTTTAGAAAAAACTAGAATGTCATCAATAAATACAACCACAAACATATCCAAGAACTCATTAAATACTCTATTCATAAGATTCATGAATACATCTTGTGCATTAGTTAACCCAAATGGCATAACAACAAGTTCATAATGCCTATATCTAGTATGAAAGGCTGTTTTCAGGATGTCATCCTCCTTCACCTTCAGCTGATGGAATCCAGATCTCAAGTCAATCTTGGAAAAGTACTGAGCTCCCTAGAGTTGATCAAACAAGTCATCAATATGAGGCAAAGGATACTTGATTTTAACAGTGATGTTATTCAAAGCACTATAATCAATTCAAAGTCTCATGGAACCATCTTTCTTTTTAACAAACAAAACAAGGTCTCCCCATGGTGAAGTACTGGGACGAATGAAGCCTTTGACAAGAAAATCCTGCAACTGATTTATCAATTCAATAAGTTGTATTGGAGCCATACGATATGGGGGTTTTGAAATTGGCAAAGCATCAGAAACTACATCAATTGTGAATTCGACTTCTCATTCAGGTATGACACTGGGTAACTCCACAGGAAAACCATCAAGGTATTCATTTACCACTGGAACATCATTAATTTGAATAGTTCCCTTGTTTTCAACAATATGAGCAAGATAACTTTCACTTCCACCATTCAGTAGTTTCTCTACTTCCTAATATGTTATCAATTTTATGGGTTCATTCTTGTGTACAAACTGAAACTCTTTCTGAAAAACAACTTCTTTAGCTCTACAGTCAATCATAGCATGATAATCAGAAGTCCAGTCCATCCCCATAATAACATCAAACTCGACTAAGGGTAAAAAACAAGTTTTGCAGGTAATGTCTTTCCACATACAACAATAGAAATATTATTATAATTCCTATTTGACATAACATTTCCCCCCTGGTGTTTTAACAACAAGCTCAGGTCTCATTTGTTGAGGTGATATTTCTAATTTACTAGAAAATTTCTCAGAGATGAAGGAATGTGTAGACCCCGTATCTAACAAAACATTAGCAAAATCTGAGTGAACAAAAAAAAAGTACCTGATACAACTTCATTGGATGGCCCAACACCTTCTGACGTAGTCACAAAGGATCTCACTACACATTTCTGCTTGTAGTCTGGCTTCTTTTCATCATTTGGATCCCTCTTTGGACATGCATTTTCATAGTGACCCATCTCACCACATTTAAAACACTTTACAGTTTGATTATCAGGATTAGTCTTTGGATCATTTTCATTGCAATCTCTGGCCATATGTCCAAACTTACCACATTTAAAACACTTCCCAGTTTTGATAAGTCATTCCCCAGGGTGCTTCTTGTCACACTTTTCACAAACTGGAAACTGGATTTTCTTACCATCAGATTTCTTTGGTTGATTCGTACCCATTGCTTGCCAATGGGGCCTCTTCTTCTCTTTTTTTCCAAAATGCATGTGATCATCAGTAAACTCCATCTCTACCCTCTCAGAACATCGGACAAGTTTCTTATAACTTTTGTATTCACGGGAAGCCAATGCCCTTCGATACCTTGGCTTCAATCCGGAGTAAAAGCGGTTGATTTTTCTATCGATATCTAGAATAATATTTAGAGCATACCTCGCCAGTCGGGTGAAGTTTGCTTCATACACAGCCACTGAATCTTCCTCCTTTTGTTTCAATTCAAGGAATTGCTTCTCCATTCTAAGTCGCACCACCTTAGGAAAATATTTTTCAAGTAAAATACTTTTAAATTCATCCCACACTAAGGCATAAAAATCCTCTCTACCCCTGATATTCCTTACCATTGACCACCACTGTTCAGCTTCCCCTTCAAAACGATAAATGGAAAGACATACCTTTTGATTGTCCAAACATCACATAACATCAAATATATTTTCAAGGGAATTAATCCATCCTTCTGCTACCACTGGGTTAGAGGATCCATTGAATGCAGGAGGATGTTGCCTCATAAAATGTTCCACCACTGTCATGTTCCGTTGGGGTACCTCTATTGGTTCTCTTGCATGGATTCCACCACCATTTATAGCTTGCATTAGCTGATCCATTACTGTCACAAACTGCTCGGTTCCAATCCCTACCATTCCAGGCTATAGATGAGGAAGCATGTCATTCTGTCAGTGCCTCTCCTCTTCAGCATCCATGTTCCTTCTCCGGAAAACCATTCTAAACAAAAATTTCTTAGATGAAGCATCATGGTAATCTTTAAATGCTATAACAAATTAAACATCGAGTGAAAATTATTTATGGTATTCTATTCGCATCACCTTAACCTCTAAAGTTATCTAAACCATCCTATGATACCAAATATAAAGACCCGCACTTGGTACATACATAATCTTGAATTTATTCAAGAAAACACTTCCTTTTACATTGAGGATCTTTTCAAGTTTAGAGCTTCATATAATTAAGACAAAACATTCATAATATTACACATTGTTACATAGTGGATTCCATAAAATCAGTTTCCATTTTCCTCAGAATATAAAACATTAAAACTTAAAACAAGACTCCTTGACAATTCTTCAACATTTAACATGTCTTCCTTCCTTGTATTACTCATCCATTAACCTGTGAAAAATCATTTAAAAACCTGGGATGAGCACAAAAGCTCAGTAAGGTATTAAAAAGAAGGAAAAATCACATTAGTCCATGAATACGCATGACATATGAAATCATTTTCAAAAGACATTCTTTCCACCCATAAATAATTAAATTGTGTAACATGATATTTACACAAGATCCACACAAACATAAATATAATCATAGAGGTATCTTGGGGCATTACTTACATAATCTTATAACCATCTTGGCTACCTTAAAATTTGTAACCCTCAGGGTTACCTTACATTGTGTAACCATCACAGTTACACTTGGAGTAACCATACGACCGACGTCCAACTTACTCATACCCAATGCATTGGAGGGAAATATAGGTCCCAACCTTCGTCATAAATAATGCACAATAACCAAAACATAATCATACAACATAAATAATATCATAATAACATTTCTTTTGTATATTGCAAAATAGAATTAAAAAAAAGGATTTAAGAAGAAAATTCCCTTATAAACATCATATACTTGAAGTGAGACTTAATAGAGTGTATGGAATAGGTATATACTCTATAAATACATATAATGAAACATAATATAAACAGAACCCATCACACAAACAATTTAAATAGCACATAAATAATAAAGTAGAAGGTTAACCCAATGAATGGAAATCGGGTTAAGAATTCCCTTACCTTAGGCTTGTCTTACTTCAAAATTGTTTAAACCTCTTGTATAATGGTTAAAATAGTGTTATTAGTATTTTACAGAAAAATTTTAATGTTTATAACATCTTATATGGTCATTTAATAACCTCCTTTCACCCCTTAATTGTTAGTATTTTGTTCCTTGAATTATTTTGGGTGAGTTCTTTTGTGATTTTGACGATCGGTTCATGATGGTTCGTTCTTGTTGATTGGAAGTGAAAATCCAGAATTGGAATGGAGTAGTATTTACATATTTTTAGTACCATAATTTATACCATTTATCACTTTGATGCTTTATATGATAATGACTTATAAGTTAAAGCATTAATTATGTTCGTTTAGATCATTTAAGTGGTTCTTTGATAATAACTACCTCATTTAGACTTATAAATTAGAACCATGAGTAAAAAGATTTACAGAACCATATATGAGTTATAAAACATATATTATAACCAGGTTCATCCATATAAAAGGTTTCATGACCAGACTTGAAAGAATTAATGGAATGTGAAATTACATCGTCCACGATGTCGGTAATTCGACACATCACGAACAATGTTTTTATTCCTTAAATAAGTGAGAGAGGAGAGGAATAATGATTTTTATTTTTCCATAAACATGAAAAAATCCAGAATATACATGATTCTTGAGATTTCATGCCTCTTGGATAAGAGGGGGTGAAGAAAAAAGTGAAAGGAATCATGAAATAATGAAAACATGAGAAATTTCTTACGAAAATTCGGCAGCCTAATGACATCTCTTAAAATTCCATAAAAACAAGATTTATGAGAGGAATGGAATATCTCATCATTCATACAAAATTTGGATAGTAAGGGGAAATATTTAATGAAATATCCCAACAAAAGACAAAGGTAACGGAAGAGAATAACATAAAATGGAAGAAAAGAATGAAAATGAAAGAGGAAGTTTACCTCTTGATCTCTTCTCATTGAGATCCTTCTTAAGGGATTTGATTTTGGTCTTTTGGTGAGACCAGCAGCTCTTGGACGTGGGTAAGAGGATTGGGGAGGGAAATTGGAAGAAATTAGACAATGATCAAGGCTTGAGAGGTGTGGGAGGAAGAGGGGAGTGAGGGTGATATTTATAGTGGAGGAGGGGAGGTATTTTAGATTATTTTAATTATTATTATAATATTTTTATCAAGACTATGAATAATCTCAAATCAAGTGGCCCTAAATAGTGAAAATATCATTTCAGTTCGAAGAATGTGGCCTTGAATCACTTATGATGTCATAAATAGTGCATTTTTACTTAAAAATTTATTATACGACATTTTATCGTATTTCACTATTCACCGAAAATTCACGAGTTTCAGAAAAATACCAAAAATTTACCCTAACCATTTTTCGACGTGTAGAATTCAAAAATGAACTCCATTTTTCATAAATAATTTTCTAAATATTATTAATTTAATTTTTAAATAAGTTCACAATTAATTTGAAAAATAACAACATTGAAGTGCAATTAGTTTTATGTGACATTGGAAAATTAATTAAGATCCCATTATCCTATTGCCATGGGAAAATAAAATAATAATATTATTTACTATTCATGAGGTCATATTACTATTCATATTACTATTCATAAGGGCATATTACTATTCACCAAAAACACATGTTTTTTTCATCAGACTCTAAAGAACATACTGAACACAATTTTAGATGATAGTTTCTTGAAATTCAAAACATAGAAGAAATAAAATTATATTTAAAGGATACTTATAAATATATACCTTAAACAAAATTTCAAGCATTTTCAATTTATTTTTAGAAAACCTTGGGATGTTACAATATCAAAATAACCCTTGTCACATGAGGGACAAACACCAACAATCAATATGATGTTCCCAACCATATGGGTGTCTTTTAAATTGACTAATTTAATAAAGCCACATATTTTTATAGCCACAATTCCATTTTTCACTTAATACCATAGTTGGAAATGAAAAAACCTACTCCAACTATACCGTTTCTCCAACCATAAAAAACTAAATGCTTCTATATCATAGAACACCATCATCGGTACTCTCTAAGACCCATATAATAGGAGGTTCATGTTGTCCAACGTACTATGGATGGATTCCCATCATATTAGATCACTATATACCATGTCTAAATAAATGACCTTAACATGTTGTACTATTATTAGATGTATGTTTCTCAATTTGTGCAATTCCCACTATCCTATCAAAATGTGACTAATTTAGACCTATAAGATCAACCATGTCCCAATAATTCAATATAACACTTTAACATATATCTCAAAGAATTGAATTTTTTATTTTTTAAACCCATGAAAAGAATTCATGTCCAAAAATTTACAGAATGGTCATCAACCTTCAGATCATACACTACTACTTGATGATCCAAATCATGATAGCCACCATGCTTACTAGTGTTCACTACCTTGATGTATTGAAACAGTAAGACATGCACTCCTACACTAACCAATCCAATTGTCCAAATTAAATTTTTTATGAGTCAAATCACATTGAAACTATGATATCACACTTAATCATTTAACACCACTAAGGAATATGTCATCCTTATTTGTCCTAGACTGTCCCTAAAATTTCTCCAAAAAACAAAACTTCACTTGTGATAAAGTGAAACATATGACTGACTACCAACAATAATCGCTAAAAAACTAAAAAAGTATATATACTTTATTACACCATGATGATGTAATAACACTCTTTAATCATCATGGATAGGCACTCCATAGACACAACTTTGATACAAATAACTAGCTTCATTGGTGTACTCTCTTACATGAAACCCTTCAAGAAATTCGAACACCTATGTTGCACGCCCTATCAAACCCCACAGAAACTGATCTAAGATACAATATACCATAACAATTTCCAAAAGAAAATCGGTTCTCACACTTTCCCTATAGGACCACATTGAATCCATGGGGTAACACATCCACATGAAACCACTTTACAGGATAAGACTCATCACCTTGTGATTCAAAAATAAAATTTCCAAGTCTCATGAAACTAAATAATAAATTGGTTATTCTCATGAAATATCACTTCAAATATTTAGAGGAATCTGGATGACCTACAAATAAATCACGACACCCTCAAAATTTCATGTCTAAGGGTATGACCACACATCATCCCATGTGAAATTCCATGATTTCGAATGAATATTCACATGACATAACTTTCTAACAAAGAACATCCATAAAATAGGGTAAATAATAAAAATGATATTTCCAATCAAAACCATTTAAAAAATATGTCAATATAACATAATGAGATTAAAAATAATGATATCAGAACTTGGTATCACAAAAAATCCACTGAACACATAAACTTAGGTATCACCCCAACCTCACACAACTAAAGGAACCTCATAAGATTGGGTAAATGACTCTCATTGTGTCCCCTTAAAGGGAAAAATGAAATGGCTAACAAAACCAAAGTAGAAACCAATAAATCACAAGTATCTCCACCAAAAATTGAAAAAAATTATCATAAATACCATAGGTCAAAGGATAACAACCATCCTAATCTCATGGTCATAGGGAATATATCATTCTAAACACTATACTCAACTATGAATGTCTCCAAGTAATTGATATGTTTTATTTTGACATTTATTTATCTTTTAGAAAATTCATGGAGTTACCTAGATTCAGGGGTTGAAACCCGTAGTTTATCTAAAGGAATACCAAGGCACATGGTTTATACATGATTTTTCCTTCCATAAGGAAATAGTGAAAGGGATAAATACTTTTAAATGTTTTTATTTTTTGTGGTTTAAGAATTTTATTTCAAACTATGAGGCACCCCTAGAGTATCCATTATTCTTATTTTTAGGATTGATAGTGGTACACATATGGATATCTCATTTCTTTTCTTAATCATGTATCCAAACTATGTGACCATATCCATCTCAAATAAAATGTATAATTTTTTTGAAATATCCCTTTCAGGTTTCTAATTTGGGGTAAAATTTATCGCCTCTATATTTTATAGCTCATATACTTTGGTGGTGGATCTCTTCTCATCATCCTTGGTGGGTTTCAATTGGATGTTTAGGTTTTTTTAAGTAAGTTTACATCCTCTTGATTTATTCGGAATTTATGATTTTATTTTCTTATTATTCCACATGTGTGTAAATGCAAAACGCTGGGGGTGGTTATGGATAACTATTGTGTGTTTAATGGGGTAATTGTTTTATTTTTTTATTCATTATGTATGGACGTGTCCTACTTCTTTCGGTTGGTCATTGTTAATGGAGATGATCATTATACTGAATCTAACGTAGGTGCCTCTACCAAAAGAATTTTTTCCAAGGATTAACTTAAAATTTCTAATTCGGATTGGTTTTTTTATTTAAATTTTCTTTTATATGATTTATTTTATCTGGTAATTTAATTTATTGATGTGTTTCATGGATTATTTCAAAATCTGGGTGTTTGATGGTCATTTTCCCAATGGGGGTGACATATGTGCACCCCGCATGTTTGATTAAATGATTAAAATATTTTTTCTAGATTAAATAGATTTATAAAATAGTTTTAGAAATGGTTTACCCATTTCAATGGTGTTTTGATAATTTTGGAATATTTTTTTTTTGAAATTACTGATGTTTTATATTTTTTATACGATAAATTACTGTGATTGTCTTGGTATGGAGTAACTTAATGGATAAATGGGATGTGAGTGAGGGTTTGTTTAAGGTAAAATGTTATCCTTTAAAGAGAGTACCATGTGATACTCAAATTTGTTACCAAGGGACCTAGAGAGAATTTTTATATGAAGACTGTGTGAGGTTCTATTTTGATTCCCGAGAGACCATGTGAGCTCTTATAGTTTTCATCGAGGTAAAAAATGAGTGGTTCCATTTTATTTTCTATATATCATTCATATTTAATCACTAATATATGATATTATTGTTAGAGTAAAAGCTCCACATTATACATGATCTATTGTATTATATGATTTTTGCATCTGATTAGTTCCATTTTGTTTTGATTTGATGCATTATTCAAATTGTTAATTACCCATGTATATGGTGTTATGATGTGGATGTATATGATATTTATTTTTTAATTTTTTTGTTTATCATGGTATGACTTGTGACCTTGTGTATATATTTGATCTATGTTGAGAGATATTTTTGGCAATTAGTGATTTTTAATAATAGGAAAATGAAGCGATTTGAATGGATTACATGAAATTTATTTTTTTTGAAGTGATTTATTTTTTAAAAAATTTCAATATACCTAATTGGTTATTATGTGTAATATCTTTAAATATATTCATGGTGGTATCCTATATTTATTTTTCCCCACACCATACTAGTCCCTTGGATGCATTTTCAAATTTCATTTTCTAGGAAACATGTATGTGCAAGGGAACCGTGTTCCCGGGTGGATCATATTGATTTCCATAATCAAATGTATAAGGAGGAGATGTGGTTTCTTGTAGATTGGATTATGTGTAGTTTTTTGGTATTTTTCATCCATTTGATTTTTTGGGCCTTGTTGGTATTTGATCCCATCCTTTTGGATTCATGGATTTTTTTGATGTAATTTATGTGACATATTATGGAATGTTTTCATATGATGTCCATTATGGTTTATGGTATATTTTTATCTTTTAACATTATCTAGGAGTATTTTTGTGTGATTTTGAGTCTGATTATATTGGTGTGTCCATACCATTTTATGGATGGGTCATGCCTATTAACCAATTTTGAAACTGTTACCATGTTTTTGTTTGTTATTCCTGGTTCCAATTACCAGCCTATGGAAATCAAGAATTCACTTCATGCCATGTGACATATAGATGGTGTGATGGGATGTGTCTAAATGGGTGGTTTCAATAAAATTATTTATTATACAAGGGTTATTTAAAACTAGGATTCCTTGGTAGAGTACAGTTAGGATTATCAAGATATAGGAGGTTGGAACTGGGGAGTGACGGGAAGCTATTATTCATGTTAAGTCATGAGTTTACATGTGTTTTCTGGAGTAATAGTTCATTTTGAAACCATTTAGGGGTTCTTTAAATGATATTTCATGTTATTTCTTGGTTGGTGTAAATTCATGGTGTTAGACATAGGACCTATGTTGAGTTTTGTTGGTGGAGAAGGGAGGTTCAAAGGAGGTGCATGGTTATTGAGAATGGTTAGCAGTAAAAAGTGAATCCCATGAGGCCATTCCAGAAATTATAGTGATACCGAGATAGTTAGTGAATTGTTTGGATAATTCTTAAGAAAAACTATTTAGTATTGTAAATTCACTTTATTTTGTTATATTTTTTATGCCTTTCTTATTTGGATATTCCTGTGATGTTAGTTCTTCTTGTTGATACCCATGTTGGGGGTATATTTTGGCTCTTTTTTTAAACTGCAATTTATTATTGTAGTACATGCTTTTTTAGTTAAATAAAATGACTCCCAAAATAACCTTATTCAGGATTAGAGAGGGTGTTACAAAGAACACACCATAGGTAATCCCTCATGTTGATTCAGCTTTGGTGGAGTTGGTGATTTTTAAGATACACACATTGGGTCTTGTTGGTGGTTGATATTAGAATTGGAATATAGACTATCCCCACATTTTCTGAATTATAATCCACCAATTTCTCAAGGTGACAAGGGAACCAATGGGAATATATATATTTTTTGGATCATATCTAGTGGATCAATATGTTTTTGAAGACCCATATAACCCCCAAAAGGCTATTTAATCCTATGGGAAGTAAGTAATAGTTTAACAATTGTGGGTTCATATGATGATTTGATGAATAAATAGGGCATAAAATTGGCCAAATTTTTTTAATTATATGTTCTATCAAGAGTATTAATAGAGGATATTTTCTGTGAGTTTCTGAAGCTGGAACATGGTCATCATTTAGTTAAAGAGTGTGAATCAAGATTTATCATGTTGGTTAATGTCTCTTCAAATCTCCTAACAAACTATTAACTCATGGATAAATGTTTTCATACAGGCATGAGGCTAGTGATTAGATATATACTCATCCAATATTTCCTACCTACCAATTCATAGGTGGTTGAAAAGGAAGCTATGGATGAGGGATATTATAATAGAAAGATATTTCTTAGTTGAATTACTTCCATTTTCCATTTCTAGAGTTATTATTTGTGGAAGAATATAATGATATGTAAGTATGAAATTGGTAGTGGAAAGAGTTTCTAGAATTATTAAGGTTTTCTATTTGTGGTTATTTTGGGGAAGATACCAATTTCCACTTATCAGTATATGAAGGTAGGACACACTAGGATGAAGTTCCGAAAGTCTCTATTGTTATGCGACTTGTGTGGGAAGTGAGAGGCTTCAAAGGTTGGGGGATCCCATCCTCATGGTTAGGGATATTATCCCTATGGAAGGAATACATAGGGTGGATATGATTTAAGGAGACTCCATGTAATGGATATCATACTGGAGGACCCATATTATGGGATGGTCATTATTAGGGGAATAATGCTTATTGTTTATTCAACAAAAAAAGTTTTATTTTACAATGAAGTATCTCTTTATTTAATTTAATTTAATTTCATTAATTAATTAAATTTTTCAGCTGATTTGATGCCATATTTTATTTATTTTTAACCACATATGGTAGAAATAAGGTGAAAGAATTGATTTTCCAAGAGTATCCTATTTTGGTAACTCATGTGGAGGTCATTTAGGACTTCCAATTATGAATTTTGATGTTTTTAACATCATTACCACTGTGTATTATTTTTTCACCTTCACATCATTCATTGACTATTTCCACTAAAAAATTTAGTTGAACACTTCAAATAGGATCATTCTTGTATTTCTAGGTGAGTGAGATCACCATTCATCGAGGGTAGGACTGGATTCTTTAGAGTTGGGGTTGATCTTGTTCCAATAGTAAAAGTTTCTTATTAAGGAAACTGAGTAGGGTTCAATAGGGTAACATCAAATGGTCATGGAGAGGTTCCATAATGTGTTTCTAGTGGATTTGTTTTTCAAATTTTTACCCCACCATGGTTTTAATTTTACCATCGATATTCTCCTCGGGATGAGCATGATTTCCATGTTATCTTATGGATGGTTCCTGCTTACCTGATGGAGATAAATTTTAATATAGATAATATTGAGTGAGATAATATTATCCATACTGGCATGCTACTGTGGGATTATCTAATGATATTATAATATAATTCATATGGTAGCCTCTAATGTTTCATAAACTATCATAAGCATAACTAGGTGTACATAGTGAATACATACTGATGTCCAAAAATTGATGATTTTTTTAATAGATCCGAGGTTCCCATTAGATTTTGAATATCTACCTGAGATCAAGGTACCACATGCTGAGGGTATGGGAAGAGGATGTTCCAACTACCACTTTTTCATGCTGGTATGGACACATTGAGTATTTTATTATTCTATTTGTGATTACAAATGCATTGAATCTTTTTATAGTGCTGATGAACTGATTATTCCGTCGATATTTAGACTCCTTAATGGTCATGTTTACATATGATATATTATTTTTTTATATTATATAGGATTATACTGACCAACTGGACAATATTTTGGGTGTATTTACAATGAATTGTTTAAATTCCAGGATGTATACGTGCTAGTTTTGGCTTCTGGATGGGAGGTTTTTAGGCCACATGATATGAGATATATGAGGTTCAGAGGATCTAGAGAAAATTTTAAAATTCATATCTTTGGAGTATCCAATAATGTGTTCTATATTTATAGTTTTCTAGGATTGTATGGATATAATAAAATTTTATTTCAGGACTTCTCTATACTAGATTGCCTCTTGATGGCTTGGACTAGAAAATGGGTGAGGTTCTAGTTGGATAAGAAGTGCCAAAGATCATTTGTGTGGTTGCAGGACCATTTTACTTCCACACCTATTATGATTATCCTATATATAGTGAGGGATAATAATATATATTTTTATGGTTCCACTGTGGAACTGTGGTGTGTTTTTATGCAGGAACACCATGTGGTGGCCTATAGATCACAAAAACTACACCCAATTTAGATGAATTATCAAAACCATGACATAGCATTAGAAGATATTATGAAATAATTTAATATGTGGTGTTACTAAATTTAGGGGAAAAAATTATGGTGTATTTGGATCATAATAGAACAAAGTGCATTTTCACCCAATGGGACACATAATTAAGAAAAATAAAATTGGTGTAGTATCTTATGAATTTTGATATCTAGATTTCTTATATTCTTGATAAGGGATATATTGTCACTAATTATTTTTGTAATAAGATCATAGTGTATGATTCTCATGATTTACGGGATGAATGGTGTTTGAGAGTTTTTCTGATATGAGGTCAGATGTGTTGGTAGATACAGAACATATGCACTTGGATAGTGTGTATGTCACACCCACCCTCATTGATCATGTGATGACTAAGTTGGAATATGGTCCAGAGTTTGAGTAGATTATAAGTTCTATAAATGGCGGGTAGACCATAAGTGACTGGTCTTGATCTACAAATGGTTCTATTATTTTTTTATAGTGGCAGGTTGTGCCTTTGACCTTGAGGTATGAGGTGATGCATGGTGTGTATCATTCAAGTAGGGTCATTAATCCTGGTTCATCCAAGATGTTTGATAACTTCATGGGATGTTATAAGTAACCTAATATGTGACATGTAGTTGAAGAATTTGTTTCCATGTGTTTAACCTACCAATTGATAAATGTGAAGCATTAAAGACATACTGGGTTGTATAATCTAGTTATCATGTTAGTATGGAAATTGGATGAGATACCTACGGTTGTTTATGATAATACCCCCTTCTACATGTGGGGAGAAAATCATATGGGTTATTTTTTATCATCTAGATAAATAAAAAAATTTCCTATCATTCAGTTATTCAATGAAGTTCGATGACCTAGGACACTTATATATTTGAGGGGTATTTCATATACATGGAGTTCCCTTAGTGATATTGTTATATTGGGATTCTAATTTTACATATCACTTCTATAAGTGACTCTAAGTGGCTTTGGGAACCATGTTGATATTAAGAACCACATATCACTAGCAGATCGATAGCTAGTCATAGTAGACCATCCAGACTCTAAAGAATATGTTGTGGGCTTGTGTTCTAAATTTTTTAGTTCATGGGAATGTCACCTTTCAGTGGAAAACTTTTATTATAACAAAATTAATCTTTAATTTACTATAATGGACCTATTTGTGAACTTTTATAGGCTGTCATTTCAATCCCATTTGTACTGGGTTAATGTGGCTGAGTGTAATTTGGTGGGATCTATCCTCATGCAGGAGATGTGTATGAATGTTTTTATTATTTAAACATAGTTAGAAATAGATATGAGTCTTTATAATTAATATTACAATGTTGATTATAGTTGTTTGGAGTTTCATGTTGGTGATCAGGTTTTTTTGAGTAACAGGTCAGCTTGGACATCATTGTTTAGGTATGAATGAGACATTGGTGTTGCATTACATCAAGTCAATTTTGGGACAATTTTTGACATTTATCCTATTGGTTGGATCTAACACCTTGTTTTACCTGAATCAATTATGTCTCTAAATATTTCTTGTGAAAAATGATGCATTTTTAACCATCTCATGTGCATGACTTGGTGGATATATAGCCTGATCATGATACCACTATTGTGGAGTATCATGTTCATATCATTGATGTTCATAGAAATATTACCCACGGTAGGTATATCCCCTTGGTCCATGTTCTCTATAAATGAGGATGTGACAACCATAATACATAGGAACATTAATCATTAGTGAGGGACCATTGGCCTCACTTTGTTTATTCTAGCAGTGCTTAATGAGTACCTATGGGCTAAAAGTGGAATGGTGGGGAGTTTGTGATTCCCACCAAGTCACTAGTATGTTTTTTATATTGATTTATCTTATAGTTTATTCTTGGAATTCCTAGCTATCATGGTCCAACAATGAGTTATTTATGGAAGGCAGGCCAAGGCACATGTTTTTTCAAATCGTGAAGTAACTGTGTGAGGGGTGGCGTAACTTCTAAAAGAAGGGGTTTTTGTGGTTTGATAATTGTTCTTAAAACTATGAGACACTAAAGATAAATCATACCACTTATTTTTTCTAGAAAAATCCACCCATATATTTGGAATATGGTTTTCCTAACTGTTCATCCAAACTGTACAACCCTTCTCTGCTGACATAAAATAAGGCCTTTTACAAAAATAACCCTATTACACTTCTCAAAATTTGGTGTTAAGTTATCTATTCTATCATTTGAAGCCCCTCTATAGTATTGGTGGATCTATTACTATTTTCCTTGGCAGAATTATATTGATGATATTGTGGTTATCTTGAGGATAGTCGATTTCCTCTTTATTTATCCTTTCATTTCCCATTCTATTTGTTTATTCATCCGTTTTTGTAAATGTGTGGAACCCTAGGTGTGGTGTTGGATGAATATAGGGTGTGTAATGTGGGAATTTTTTTCTCATAAAATAGGTATGAGAGCCTTATTTTTACATATTCTAGTTGTTCATTGTGTATGGAGATGATATTTATACTGAATCTGAGTGATGCGACTCTATTTAAGGATGTTTTCCATGGACCACAATTAAAATTATAATTACATTTTGTTTTTATAATTTCCATTTATATTATTTATTCTTTTTGACTATTATATGTTTGATATGTTACATAGATTATATTTGATATTTGGGTGATTAAATATGATTTTCCAAATGGTTGTGTCATATGTGAACCCCCATTGTTTGATAAAATGGGATAATGAGGTTTATGGGTATAAATGGATTTTTAAAATGGTTTTGAAAAAGTGTTTACAATTTGATTGTTGATCTATTAAACTGGGCATGATTTTTTGATAAATGGATTGTTTTATAAGTTTTTTACTTGAGAACATATTTTGATTGTGTAGGAATGGATTATCACATGAGATAACTAGGGTGTGAGCGTGGGGTTTGTTCAACGGAATGTTTTAGCCTTCAGAAGGAGGACTTCAAAAGCCTCAAATATTTTTCCTAAGGAATGAGATAATTATTAGGCATTGAAACCTTGTTTGATTCTATGTTGATTGTTGAGAGACTATATCAGCTCTTAGAGTTGGACTTAGGGAAGACCGTGAGACCTTCCATTTACTTATATAACAGGAAAACATTTTTACTCACTCATGTTAAACCATATTTTTAGAGCCCTAGGTAGGCATTACTCATGAAAAATTTGTATATATGATTTATGAATTTTATTTCTGATATTTTTTATAACGATATATATTATTCCTAAAGTTAAATTTTCAATTATTTTGTTATTTGATTATTATGTATATTCTCAACCTTGTTATTAAATTTTTGTTATATTTATTATTTTGTGACATTTAACCTAGTATAAATATTTGAGCCATGTTAACAAACATTTTAGAAAGCCACAAATTATTTTAAAAGGTAACCCAAAAAGATTACAATGTTATTCTTTTAATTGGTTTATTTTAATGTGATTTATTTGTAAAATATTTTAAAAAGTTCTTATTGGAATTATTTAAAAAATAATAAAAAATATTCATAATGGTATCCTATATGAATCTTTTCCTCAGTTTCTACTAGAGTCCTTTAGGTGTTTTTCAGATTTCACTTTGGATGGAATAGGTAAAAGAAAGGGAAATGTGTTAAATGGTGGATCTTATTGACTAACATTGTCCATTATTTATGGTAGAGAGGTCTTATTGTAGATATTTGATCATCTGGAGTCATTTTTTGTTTTGAATCAGTTAAATTATTGTTGAGAATTATGTGGATTTGGTCTATTCCTTTTGGGTTTAAGGTTTGTTTCGTGATACCATGTACGTGACTTATTATTTCATGTTTTTATATAAAGTACATTCTAGTTTATGGGATTTTTTTTCTTAATGCATGGATATTTTTATTTTTGTTTGTGTGTTGACGATATTGATGATATAGGTGTGGAAATACCATTTTATAGTTGGAAAATGCCTATTTTCCAGTGGAATAAATATTCCCATGTGTTTGTTTTTTATGACTAGTTCTTGATTCTGTCATGTGCTGATAAGAAAAATTCTTTGAGTAATGTTATGGACTATTTCAGGTAAATATATAGGATAAAGTAGGATGATTCAATATTTAAAGGTTCTCACAAACCTTGCTCTTTTTTCTGCCCCCGAAAATCTCTCTAGGGTCAAACCAAACACTTGATTATTCTACATCACAACAGTCAGCAATTATTTCAATAATTATTAAGATATTTTAATTATTATTCAAAACCTAGAGTGCACACATTTACAAGTCAATTATTTTATTTTATTTGATGGAATAATTTAATTTAATTTTTCATTATAAGGATTAAATTTTTATTCCCATTATTTATCAAAAATGTACAAATTCATTACGATTGATTAAATAGGGTTTTATTCACATGATATTTGGGAATACATCAAATATTATTCTTGATAACACTTTATTTAATCCTGAAAATAATCAATACATTCATATCCACATATTTTTCAATAATGTTCATGATAAATAGTCAACTAAGATCCCACTATTTCTATTAAAGGAAAACACCTTATACTTTCTACAAAAAATTAAATGAAAAACTCATTATTACTAGAATATTATAGACCATATAAATATATAATACAAAATAATATATCTACAAAATATAAACATAATCTAGAATAAAGAACAAGTATCATTAAATTGAAATAAAAAATAAATCTCCCTAGTGTGATTCATTTCATGTGAATCCATACAGGAATTAAATGACGCAAGAATACAATCACACACTCTTTACATGTAGTAAAAAGATAATAAATCCCATAAACCAGTAGCATAAAAACAAAAAGTGAGTAACTCTAGGTGAAAATAAAATACAATTGATATAATGAAATCCATGATCAAATTTCCAATCATTGTAATCAATGGTTTTCCCCAATGTGTGGGTTCATCACTAATATAAACGATCTCATATCCATGTTCCAATACATTCCTAATATAATATATATATATATATCATTCCAAAATAGTAATAAGAATGAAAAATTGCACTAAACCCACATTTAAACATTCCATCTAGGCTCACTCTATGAATAGTTACTAGACAAGTCCCCCACATGACCTCAGGCATGGTTACCTATAAACTAGAGGTTTTCAGCTAATAGTGAGGGCATATAAGGTTATCTTTGGGAGTATATTATCTCATATAAGAGTAGCTATTTTAATGTATGCAATGAAAAAAATATAAAATCACATACAACCTCACCGACAAGATGGTAAAGTTCAAAATAAATAACCACAACAAAAAAATTTATAACCATTAGTATGCCATACATGTAAATAATCCCACATGGTAGATCAAATAGAGGAAAACAAAAACCCAACATAAAAATTAAACATTAACTCCTTCCAATTAACCTCAATCCTATACCCGTAAAAAACAAATCCATTCTATATACTATATCCTACAACCAAAAAGTGATATCTTCCTTGGTAAAAAAGTTCAATAGAATCCATATTTGGGTGTGAGTGAAACCAGGTACTCCACCACGAATGAAATCAATAAAATAACATGTTTTACATGAATTTTCGTGTATAAGTGACATAGAGAAACAATTTATATAATTATATTTTTATCAGTTCTAAAATAATTACAAATTAAAACAAGAAACAACCATTGATGCACCAGGTTTATAGGGACACCCGAGGATTTCTTTATAATGTAGATCCTCAGTTTTATTACCCTCATCCAACATACAGACATTTTCCCATGCCAAATGTATCATTGAGAATTTATGATGGTCATGATAACCATAAATAACCGCAACTAATCAATGGTTTTATATAGAATTCCTTATATCACCAAGTATCACATAGAAACATAGTGTTAATCCAGATATTCCTAACCATAATTAATTACAAAGAATCTAGAAACTCATCATGAATTTCCGAATGGAATCTATGAATGCATCTCGGTAATCCCCATCATTCCCAGTAACTTGTATCATACAGAATTCAGAAACTCATCATGAAATTCCCATTTAATCAAAGATCCCATCCCAATATTTGTATATTCCCCCAACATTATCCATAATACAAGGTCCAAGATATCGTACAAGAATTTAGAAAGGAGTCCAATCACTCATAATTGCATTCCCAATGTTTTCTAGTATAATGTTCCCTATAGAATCTAGGCGATCATCCCAACATTGTCATGTAGCGTCCATAATATGAATTCCAATGTTATCATCCCAACATTATTAATAACAATTAATTATTTAATTAATTTTATTATCACAACATTTATACAATTTTATTTTAATTATGAACATGGAAATTATATTCCATAATCATCGTTTTACATTTTTAATTTTCATTACCAACTACACAACTTATTTTACCATTATTCATGAAGAATCCATTACATATAATGTGAATTTAGACTATGAATTCCAATTATATTAAAAATAAAGTGTTGAAAACCCATGTTGTTCAAGTGTTCTAATAAATTCACTTTTTATCTCATAATTAAGTAATTGACATTATTATAGTATTTCACCAATACCAAAACATCAACCCACCCCATATTATAAGAACAATTCCAATATTTGAGGATTCATTCCAAGATCATTAATGAATGTGAAATTCTATTTTAAAGGCATTAGTTTAAAACAATGTTATTCTCATGATGTGTTCGACAAATACATTCCACCTATCATACTATTATAATCTTATGAATAAATAAAATTTAATTAATCTAATAAACGTGAAAAATGGAACACATGGAATTCCACTAAGAATGTCCTATCACTTGGCCATATAAAATTTTAAACTATGGTTATTTTTTAAATGAAGGAAAATTTATTTTATTTAATTTATATCTGTTCAAGGTATTGTATAATTATATCTACAACATAACACAACACATGAAATATCTAGAATCCCTATGTGAAATAAATGGGGTAAACCCACCTCATCCAAATAAAATCTAACTCATCCAATATCAATTAATGGATATTCTTGGAATATAAGAAAACAAGAAATAATAAAAATGACATTAAAATGATGAATATTAGACAAAATGGATAATATAATACTGGATTGAAAAGGATATGATAAATAATGTTAATGAGTAATTATTGAATCATTGTGGGATCATTATCACAAGTTATGACTTTTGATTCTGTTAAGAAAAAATGGAGGATCATCAAAGAAGAGGAGAAGAGGAGGGGGTGTCACACGAGGGGGATAATAGCCATAGGGGTAATAAATGAGTATAAAAATAGAAAACTCTTGATATCATTTTTGTAAAACCCCAGTTTTTATATAGGTACATTTTTTGATAAATATTTCTTCAACAGTTTATTCCTCACTCTCTCAGACACACCGTTTCACATAGTTAGTTTTCATGTTTTATAAAACAATGTGAAAACCAGGATAATGCCTATAAATTCTTATAAATAGATTTATTAGAATTATTATTACCCTCTTATGGATTAAAAAAACTATCCACCTTCACAAACCAATCCATATGGTTGTGGATCACAATTAGCTCTAACAGTTCGCTAGTTATGTGCCCTAGGATGCTTCCACAAAAAATTATTTTTTTAATCCTTAATAATATGAGAAATATCTAAGAACACAAGGCTATTATAAGAACATAATCCAAATAAAAAACCACATTATATATTATCAAACACTTGAGTCCATGGTTTGACACTCAGTTGAAGAAAAAACCCATTTACCGACCTCAAATTTAAACTTTTCATAAAACCTAAAGTAACGTCCATACACCCAATCCATACAAAATGTACTGATGTAGATATAGAGAATTAGTTTAGGTGGATGTTTATATATGATTTCATGTTTCAAGGAATGGGTAATTAGAAAGTGATCATCTCATATTTGGAGGCAGAGTCATAAATATAGGTTCTTGAGATCCTATTTATCTTTTTATAAATGGGTAATGTGTATTAGATTCTCCTATATATTATTCATATGTAGTGAGTATCACTATAGTGTTAGTTCTCTTATCCTATAAATCTAATGGAGGTAAATTCTTAATAAGCCTATTTTAAACTTCATCTTCATTTAGAGTTACTATATTTTATTATATGGGAAAAAAGAAGAATGAAAAACATTCCCAGTTGTAGGAGATTATTAATGTCTATGTGCTGGGTGTAAAATTTAAAGATCGTATTATCTTTAATCTCATTCTTTTTTAGGATGAGGATTCCTGAGGATATATTCTAAATAAGGAAATGTTCTCATTTATTCATTATATTGTCACCCTAGTTACACTCATATAGTATTTTGAGGTGTAGTAGGAGGATGGGGTGATTGGGATTATGGACAAGTAGAAAAGATCATCTTGAGGGAAGAGAAATCATATCCACCAAAAGAGATAAGAATTTTGTGTAGAATATCAGGAATTGAGGCTGTATTTGATTGGATCGATCAAAATTTTGATTCAATAGATTTATTCTGTTTTCAATGAAATTATTAGTTATGATACAATCACTTGGTGAATTTTTATATTGTGATTTATATTTTAATTTCATTTCTATTGGAAATATAAATACCCAATCATACGTGGAACTCATCATTGTATGTGAGTCTAGATTTATAATTATCCAAATATGCAGTTGTTTCCTTAGAGACCATATCCCTATTATAGAAAATATGGTTATGTTTGACCAAAATGATATGGATTTAAAAGATTTTATCACTATAATTTTCTTCTTAATGGTGTGTATAGATGTGTTCATGTCCATGGAAGAAGTGTGGAGTTGTAGGGTTTAGGAGCAAGATACAAGAATATTTGTGCTATGATGTTATCCACACTATATGAACTATAGATCATTTGAGGCACAAATTGTTTTTCAAGTACCATGGAATATTTTTATTTTTGGATAATCAAAAACCATTATGGGTCTCACCTTAGTACAGTTATTTATATTAATAGTGGATAAGCTTCATTTTACCCTGATGTTGATTACAATAGTTGGTGGTTAATTTAATTGGTTTGATGTATTCCACAGTTATGTATTGATGGTGGGGAAATATCAATATTATTTTACTTTTTAATGATATGGATTCATACATAATAGTTTTCCTTCAATGTTAATTGGTTGGATTCCATGTGTTCTTTAATCAATTTTTATAGGAGAGTGGATATTTTGGATGAGGTGAGCCAATGTTTCATAGTCATTTGAGAAAGGGATCATCAAATGGGTCATTCTCCTTCAGAAAATCTTTTGCCTGAGATATTATTATTTTCCATAGATTCAATGGAGGCACATGTGTCCATGTTTCCCAGAGTTATAGTGGAGTTCTATAATATCTTCCTAAATAATTTTATAATCTCATCCAGTCTATGTGGAATCATATTTGGGATAATGATATAGTGAAGTGCCTCTCAAATATTGATATCACATTATGTAATGATAGATTTTTATCTATGGTATTTTAGGATCTGTATTGGTGATTTGATGCATAATGGATTCATCGAACCTAATATGTCACTATCGAATACTCCAGTGTTATTCTCTAAGAAGGTGGATGGTGGTGTTATTTTGTGCATAGATTACAAGTAGCTCATATAGGTGACAATCAATAATCGTCACCCTATTTTTATTGTAGAATATTTTTTTGATCTATTAAAGAGATATATATAGTTTTTAAATATTATTATTCTGCTTGGATATCATCAAACGTGACTGATGCTGAAGGATGACCCAAAGACTATATCCATGTGTCCTTATAGATACATTGTCCTCATATTTATGTTTTATAATGCCATCCACTTTCCAAATGTTATCCTAAAATTCATGAACTCTATGTTCCATGAGTTCTAATAATTATTAAAATAATTTTTCATCGATGATATACTAATATATTAATAGTCAATGTATGAGTGTATTAGAGTTTTAGGGTTTTTTTTAATTCTTTCCACAATACCAACTATATGTAATGTTGTTCCTGTATATTATTTTTAGATATGTGAGGGGTATTATTATCATTATTATTTTATCAAGAAGGGGGTGGTGGTCACTCCATTAAAGATCAAGGTGACTGTTTCATTGGAAAAAACAATGATCGTTGAATAGATCAATATTTTCTTAAATCTCATTTTCAAATAGTAGTGGCATGTTTGTGATTTATCTCAAATAATAACCACATTGATATATTTGTATATGAATTACAGGGTATTTATTATGATTGATCTATGTAATGAATATTTTGAAATCTTTAAGGGAAGGTTAATCTCTGATCTGATTCATTATATTCTAGAGTATGGAGTATTGGTCATGGGTTTTTATGGTTCACAACTAAGGATGGGTTGTGTCTATACAAATCTGAGGGAAATGATATCATAAGGGTTGATGAAGATATATCCCCAAGAGTATAAATATTCCACCTGTTATGATACATCATTTCATATAGCATCTTGTCTGAAGCTATGTTGATGTTAGCATATAGATGGTAACATTATAGTCTCTATGGATCACAAGGGCCTGAGGTACAATTCTTCTTAGTAGGAGTTTAATATGGTTCACCGAATGCTGAACGAGTTATTTCATGACTATAAATTTTGGATATTCTTCACCCTGGGGAAATAGAATTTATTTTTTGAATCTTTGAATAGTGAGGCATATTGATATTTTTTTAGGGATTAGGTCATTCTTAGAGGGTGATAGGGGAATCTATAATGATTTATCTTGATTTGGTAGAAATAATATGTAGATATTTACTATACAAGATTATGTTGAAATATTCCTTCTGTACATAGGTGGAGGAGTATTATTAGGGATACTCAAAGGTAGAGGTGATGTTGGATAATTTCTTTCATAGTGATCCTTCAGAGGGATGGTTGGAGCTTGATGACTATTCACTGTTTATTAGAGGGAGGTTGTTTGTTGCATTTTTTAATGTACGAAGGGGTTATTTGTGAGTTTCATAGGTCTACTTTGATAGTTAATCCTATTACATCCATTTTGTATAAATCATTGATATGTCAAAATTATTGGACTAGGATGTAGCATTTATTAGCATAGTTTTTATCGCAATAGTTATTCATCGATAGCTAAAGCAGAGAGTTGGGTTTCAAGTAGTTTTTTATAGGTGATAGACATCCTCGAGTGGGCATTTGAGAAAATATCAAGGGATTTAATCCATGGGTTAATCAATGTCCAAGGAGGATGAGATGTTATATGAGTTATTATTGATGATTATAGATTAGACGATGATGTTATCTCATATCTTACAGATAAAGGAGTTGAGTGATGTGTATGTTTTAGTGGGGTGGAATGTGGATGAGGTGGTGTAGGATAATTAGTTTATACGGGCCATTATTAAAGATTCTAGCCCTATATTTACTCTATAAATATTTTTTCTCTAAGGAACTTCTTAAAAATACATTCTATCCTTAAAAAATTAGTTACAAATAATGTACTTTTCATACAATGAATGATATAATACCGGCCTATGTCATATATTTTT
This sequence comes from Viscum album, assembly GCA_963277665.1. Lineage (NCBI taxonomy): Eukaryota > Viridiplantae > Streptophyta > Magnoliopsida > Santalales > Viscaceae > Viscum > Viscum album. Next base: position 792,171,701 of record OY728129.1, on the reverse strand, counting down.
ATGGGTCAGGGGGGAAATACCTACAACTAATTGAGTTTCCATACAATAATAGTTAAAAATCATGTACAAAAAATTATTATTATGAATATATTTTTTTAATTTGATTAGATCGCATGTTCAATATACTTTTTAAACTGAAACTGCAATCATAAATGAACCTCGTATAATTTATTGAAATAAGATGTTACAATTCATGGAAAACATTTTCTTTTAGTGATGTTGGCACAACATGTACAAACGATTTATGATGGGATGATGATATGGGTTATTGTTATGTACGGTTTCTATGGATATAATCCTCAATGATTCATGCTGGTGGTTAAGGTGTTTATAGCTATAGGATTGGGTGCTTGTCTTGGGTATGTTTCTCCGACTAACTTCTATTTTGGTCACCCTCCACTTTCAATATTTAGGTTCAAATTAAATATCTTAAAAATGTTTTTTATGTGATCAAGAAATATAACTATAAGATAAACTATAATATATTGTTGTAATGAAAAATGAAACATCATTAATAAAATTACAAGATTAAAAAAACCTTTTGTGAATCCATAAACACAATATTTTTAACCTAATTGTTTTCCATGAAGATAATCTCTTTAATTGAAACAACATAAATAGTCCAATGAATTAGAAACATAAATTACATGATAATAGATATGTAAATGAATATAATTAATGATTTAAGTTGTGGATGTAAGGATATAAATATATGAATAAAATATGACTATTAAATAAAGTGTTCTTGGAATTTTGGTGTTTGGATAAATGGTTGATGAATATTTGTTCGATAAATGTATGATCATTGATTATATTGAATGTGTAATATATGTAACTAAAATTATATAATTCAAAATAATAAATAATGAATCCAATAAATGATATTTTAATAAAAATAATTAGTATAAATATACTTATATATGTCTTTATTATGAGTAACATATTATTAATATAAATGTTATTTAAGACTAATTTGATGTATTCATTAAATTAAAAGCACCATTTAAATGTATACGGTCTAAGGAACCATTTTTATGAATTAAATATTCTAGTTTTTTTAGGGAAAATTTAATATTTCAAAATCCCAAGGTTCTTTTCAGTTTATTGTTTACAGAATTATGAAAAATCTTACATAGTAATCCCATAAATTATATGTGTACACTTATACATTGTATCCATCATTCTCACAAAAAGATTTGTTAAAAAATAAATTATCATTTATTTTCATTAAAACATTAAAATTTAAACCTATAACTCTTCCATGATCCTAATATTCCATAACCACGTAAAGAAAATTTAAAACCATGGTAGAATCACAAAAACAAAATGAAAGACATGAAAAAAATAAATCGATTTCTCAAGTTAGAATCATGAAACCCAACCTAATTTATATCATTATCTTATATGTTATTTGAGAGTATGAAATAAAACATTTACACATGGAAAACACACACATGCAATTTTTTGTCAAAGAAAACCATCATATCCCATAGAAAAAAATAAAAACACTTTTGCTAACTGAGATCAACCCATTCATAATACTCTTGAAAAAACTCTTACAACATGAATAACCATATTGTCAACTTATTATATAATTATATGGAGAATATAAACCTTTCCCAATTATTTGGAGATATATAATGGTTATAAATATTTTAATAAGTTATATCAGTCTCACCCATGCACTATTATTGGGCTCAACCATTCATATAATGTTTATTAGGATCAACCAGGAGCTATAATGGTGCCCAACTAGTCATATAAGATGTATCAATCTCACACATGAGCTATAATTATAATATACCATATCAAGAATAAAACATGTTATACTTGCACATTTTAATCATATTTACTTTTTAAATAGTCTTTTAATCCCAAATAAATAAACATCTAGATATCAAAATACCCTTTCATTTTGAAAATCACTTTCATCATCATAAAATTGCACATGTAATGAAGATAATAAATTCATTAAAAATAATCATGGAAACATATAATAAAAAAATTAAGTGTTAATATTGTATAAAAATCACTCATTCTATATATGATAAAAATTTACATTCCAATATACATTTGTAAAAAGATACGAATAAGGAACTTTAAAGGAGGATTTTTGAAGAATGTTCCTTACATTGAGTCTGACACATCACATACATTATTTATCATCCTATGTAATAAACTTATGTTAATTATTTAATTTATTTATTACATTTTTATGATTATTAATCATTTTATTTCACTTATTACCATGTTATAATAATTACATAAATATCTAAGTTCAAAATGGATGTTTTCATGACATTCAGTTCATAAGTGAAAAATGAATTTAGTAATTACACTATGGTAGAAAATGTCGCAATACCATTAGATATAGAATAATGATGATGATATAATTATCAATATAATACATTAATCACAATTTTAAATCGAACCATTAATTATGGTTATGAAAAATTTACTATCTTAAAATCATATAGACGGTATGTCGTACAAACGCATGTATAACGTTTCGATTTTTAAAATATCCTTATAGAAAAAGGTAGGTATTATTTTATCTTTATAGAATATACATAATTTCATTAATTTAATATTACTTATATAAATATTCATATATATATATATATATATCATTTATGTGATGTGTTGTTGAATAATGAATCATGTCTCTTCATGGAGGTGGTAGCTTACATTTATGCACGAACGACGTAATCATTTTTCTATGTGTGGAATGGCATGAAAATAATTTATATATTAAATTTCATGGAATTTAAATATGAAATTTTTATAAAATATAACTATATAATCAATCATTATAATCATTATATGAAATATGGTGAAGGAAAAAATAATTATAATGTTTCGTGAGGCAGTAGTCCTCCATTAAATGGAACGATGGAGTATTTTTCCATTTAAGGGATATTTCTATAGATATAGGTAATAAAACACTAATTATAAAATATAAATATATTTAGGATATTATATTTATTATTTTATCATGGTTGAAAAAGTAATTATGAATGTGGAAGAAGAAATAATACTAAAACATGCAGATAAAAAATATACCCATTTATTCAAAAACCTCATTCTCTTTACACCAAAGACCCCTAAAGATGGATTTTTGCCTAAAACGTTTCTCTAGAAATATGGTAGGGGTTCTAAGAATGTACTGGGGTATTTAATTTGTGAGAAATATTAAATTTTATGTGTAATGAAATTAGAGTAAGAGGTTCTATTTTATAAGAGAGAGAATGGGAATACTTCAATGTCCTAAAAATAATAAATTAATATAAATTAATTTTTAATTAAAAATATATAAAATTTATTTTTTTAAAATTTAAGAAGAATATGGGTATTAATTCAATCCTTAAAAAAATACACTATTTTGGACAATTATTCTACCCTTATATTTTGGTTTTAACCCTTATTTAAGCCCTTTAACTTTTATATTTATAACATGGATTTTACTCACTAAGGGAAAATATTGTTATTATAAAATGAAAAGGTCCCATAAATATATGAATGTTGATATTAAAAATAGTATCTGAATAACATGGTGGAGTTTATTAATTTTTTTAAATTTTATATTATTATTAAAATAATATTTACTAAAAAATACCTATATTATAAATTTTTGGTATTATTCATTACATAGATATTAATATTATTAATATAACACATAAAATGATATCCAATTATTTTAAGATAAATCTAAAATGTAAAAATATTTTATAAAATTAATTTATTAAATTATATATCAAAATTTATATTAATTATAATATTTTTATTATCAGTTGATTGGTTTTCCATTAATTAAATAATTACACCATCATCATTATGCACAAATTTAAGTTAATAATTTCATTACTAAAAATTAAAAAAAATTAAAATGATAAATACAAATGAATTATATTTCCAAATAGTATTTATGTTCAATCATATATTCAAAATAACACAATATTAAATATATTACACATATTAAAATTAATTGTGTGACATGTTTGAATTTACAATAAATAAAATCCTATAAAGGTCACAATCTATTAAATGTGGCCGAAAAGAGGAATATATTAGACCCGTGGATAATTAAAATAGATAAATAATTATAAAATAAGATTTAAGTATGTGTTTGGGTTATTTATTAGATCTTATCATTTTATTTTAACCCGAAATTACCATATTTACCATATATCATTGTAAAAAAACATTACTATGGTTATTATTCAACTTGTACAAAAAAAGGAATATATTTAATAAACATGGAATAACTAATTATAAAAATGGAATGTATTTTTAATAACCTAAAAATACATAATTTTATGAATTTTTTTAATATTAATATAGCAAAATGAAATGAAAATCAGCTTTTAAAAAAATATCTTTTCATGTATAAAATGTTTTTATACTAAATTGAAGCATAAAATAAATTGCAAAAAGCACAATTGGATTAATTTAAATTGATATTAACTAATAAAAATTTAAATCAAATACATGAAATAATTTTTCCTTGTAAAAAATTTATATTAACTTAAATGTTTTGATAAAAATACTTATTTTTCATCATTCCTTCAGATATAAGTATTTTTAGAAAATTCAAGAAAGATCATCCTAATTTAATTTTTTAAAGATAAATGTAAAATTGAAATGTATTTTTGAAATTTATGATTATATAACATTAAAATTATTCTTTTAAATAACATTTTATAATAAATGATTTTAATAAAACCATTTCATTTATATATTAAAAATTAATCAATATATTTATAATGAATATAAATCCATAATTCAAGAATAATAATAAATATTAAAATGATTTATTCTATCATTATCAAGGTTGTTACATTCTCCCATATTGGTAATTTTTTGCTAACAATTTTGAACTCAGACTTAGTGACCTTTGTTTGACTTTTAAAAATACATTTTTCAAATCCCACATCGTAAAAAGGATTAACAAAATATTCAATTGATAAGAGTGAAAAGGGGAAGTATGACGGATATATATAATTATAGATAATTCATTATAATGTAGTATAACATAATTTTTATGTGGAAATATGTATATGGAAGGGAAAACAAATTCCCATCCACTAATATAGAGTTATAAAGAAGATGGTCCCCAAAATATTTCCTTCACAATGTCATAAATCGTTGATGGGTTAATAAGTCATTTATTTCATAATAAAAAAAGTGATTAGATAAAATATTTTTTTTTCAAAATCTATTTTATAATATTGGGGAATACTTTTACTACCTAACCAATAATGATAAAGAAATATAATTACATGAAAAATAAAAATATCAATTTTTAATCAATCGCTACCATAATCTCATGTTTTTTTTAACAAATTATGAATGTTAAAGATGACTTTTTATGTTCATGAATGAATCAATATAATAAAATTCTACAGATAAAATAATCAATAAATTAATTTCAATATATTCCTCATTTAATTAGGAATTATCCCAAATAAAATTGGTTAGAAAATGATTTGTAAATTACATATCATGAATAAATATTTTAAAAAAAAGAAAAACTACCTTAATCTATAAAATTAAATAGTAATATGTAATGTTAAACATAGTTTACTAAAAAACAATCCTTAATATTCCTAAAAATTATTAACTAAGATTGAAACCAATAAAATTAGAAGGATTCCATGACATAGCCTTCCAAGATATTATTAAAAAGTTTCTCCCAAAATAACATCAATCACTATTAAGGTCTCATACAAAAAAGTAATTTCCAAAATCACATGATATACACGATATTCTAGTAATTTACATAATTAAAATATATCATCATAATCTATAATAAAATCACATGTTATTCCAATAGATAATCTATCATTTATTTTTTAAATAATAAAATAGTATCATATAATGTTCAATGAATAGTGATCTTCTTCAAATTAATAGTGGCTTCAAATTTAATTTTGGATAAAACATATAATTATAAATTTTAATAACCCATAATTACATAAAAATTAGATACAATATAAACCATAATAGATACCCATTAACTTATGTCCACTAAAATTAAAGGCATTATTCAAAAAATAACATTTTCATATCAGAAACATTTAGATTACATGTACTTGAAACATTTATAAAAATTTAATAAATTATTCCCAAAGAATTTACATTACATAAACCATCAAAAAAGGGTTTCTTAATACATTGAACATGTGATAAAAATTCAAAATATAACAACCTTCCTGGAGCATTAATCACTTCACTAGATTGACCAACATCAACAATAGTAGTAAAAATTTGTATTGACACACCATTTTTCTTATGATCATAACAATATCCACCATGAGTATGAATATTCTTACATAAATTATCGTAATTCTAAAACTCATTATAGATAATTAATCTCATCATTGACATCATATGTAATATATCATAATTTAATTGTTCATGAATCTTTTCATTATATTCAAAAAGCATGTGAAAAAACATATCACACTGGTAACTCTTTCCAAATAATGATAAAAATTCCTAAAATGTCATTTTACAACATGTGGAACATGTATTAAGATTACATACAAAGTTATTAGTTAGTTACATTACCATTTCATAAAACTTTATCCATTTATTACATTTTTCATCTCATGGAATATAAGTGTTAGAAAAAATCATCATAAATTTACATAGAAAAGAAAAAACATTTTCAAATATTTTGAATTCCCATGTTACCAAAGATCATTGTATGATCAGTTTCAACAATGAGTAAAATCTATAAATTTTAATATCAACATCATGAATAATATATTTTATGTACCTATCAAACCTTGTAATGTTTTCATTTTAAGTGATCATATAATATTTATCCTTCTTCTTTAATTCCATTAATTGTTTCTATAACCCTTGCTAAAAACATATGGTAAATATATTTCATGGAAAATATTCTTAATTGTGTCCAATTCCATGGTATCAAGATCATAGTTTTCTATGGTATTCATACAATAGACCACCATCTATTAGTTTAACATTTAAAATGATAAATGTAAAGAGTTACCTTTTCTTATTTTGAACATCCCATGAATTCAAATATCATATTCAGTAAATTGGTATATAATTTTTCTATGACAACATCAAATGATCCACCGAATGAAGGGGGCGTTTTCTCATAAAATAATCTACTAATAATATAATCCTCTATTGTAGATTAGGAAGCCCTATATCATCGATGAAACATACATATATTGGTTGTTTCATCTAATCCAGTATAATAAAATACTTCTCACTCCTAATTCCATCCATTATAGGTTACTGATTTTGATCTATACTGTCTAATTGTTACCTTTCTACTATAACCTTCATATTTCCTCTATCTAAATCCATTATGAAAAAACATATTTGAGTCAATGAAATATAGTAATAATCAAATTCATGTACATTTAAACATAACAATTAGTTAAAATATTTCAATGATATAATATTTCCATTATCCAAACATCTAATGTCACCAAAATTGACCTTTGAGAATAACTATATGGACCGAGATTTAATCATTACATATTGTATTGTAATTAAGCATGAATTAACTATCTTATAACCCTGAGGTTATTTTTGGTTGAGAGTTTTAAATAAGTTGGGAATATTATTACATATTAACCCCATAAATTGTAGGTGGAAACATACACTAAAAATACATTTTATACAGAAAAAAAGATAAAAAAAGATTTATTTTCATGATAAATCTTAATAATTATTATCTTGGCCTCTTCAATGACAATATTAATCCTTAAACAATATGAATAAATTTTAAAATTGTGGGATACGAAAAAATATTCATTAAGGGACGTAAAATAAATATATTAATAAGTAAAGTGTAAAACATGAAAACCCATATAATGTTTACCATTATCTTCAATGTTAATTTGAGCATATGAAATAAACATTTCCATATAAAAAACAAACACATGTTTTGATTGAGGAAAAAAATAATACATATTTTAACCAAATAAAAACACATTTTGTAAACATAAAGTAAAACATTTCTAAAACTCATTCAAAGATATGGGAATATTAATAATCATGTATCCAATATTGTATATAATTTCCCATTCAACATAAACATTTCCCTATTAATTGGATATCTATAATGGGTCTCACCATTCATATAATCAATATCGGACTCACTCATGGGCTATAATGGGGCTTAAGACATCGTATAAGATATATCAGTCTCACACGTGAGTTATAATGGTCAAGTAACATATCCTGAATAATTGTTTTATTGTTTCAACTATTAAACACAACTACCTTTTAAAAACACTTTTAAACCCAAAAAAACTCATTTGGATATTAAAATAAAATTTTTGTTTAAAAATCCCATTTAGAATCTAAAACCTTCGCACATAATATATAAAAAATCATCATTTAAATGAACGTTGGAAAATTGTACAGGGATTATAAAATATATTAGTTGTTATAATGGGAGTAATTGTTTCTAATTTTTTATAAATTGAGAAAAAATAAACTTATAATACTTTATATAAGGTATTGAAATGGGGTCATTTAAAGAATATTTTTAAAATAAAGTCCCTTACCATGATTTAAAAAAAATGTACATTAATTATATCCATCACAAATAAACTTATGTTTATTATTTACTTTTCTATGATCCTTTTGAATTTTATTTTCCCTTTTACATCACTTTTCACGAGGATAAAACAATTACTTAATTATATAATTTCGTGTCAGATGTTTTGAAGATATTTTGTTCATGAGACAAAGACGACTCGTCTAATTTAACAGAAGTCAAAAATTTCATCATTACATCTTATAAATAATAATAATAATAAAAATGAAATAATTATCATAATTATAAATTAAATATACATTAAAATCCATCCATGAATTATTTTTATGAAAAATGACATAAGTTTCAACCATGGTGATGGTATGATGTACAAACGCTTGTCTAACTTTTCAATTTTTTAACGATCATTATATAATGAAGGTAAGAATTATTTTACCTTTACATATTTATCATAATATCATAAATATAATATTAATTAATTATATATTTATATATATATATTTATATATCATTAATTTTATGTGGTGATGAAAAAAATATAATCGCTCCGTGGTGGTGGTAGTCTATATGTACACACGAACAACATTTTCATTTTTCATTGCAAGAAAATGTTATAACATAAATGATATATTAATATATAATAATTACAAATAGGTCATAGATATAATATATAAAATTTAATTCCTTCATTATAATCAATCAATGATAAATGGTTGTTGCCAATGAATTATATTGGATCGTGAGGTGGTAGTCCTCTACACATGAACAGTGACTTATTTTACCATTTGATAGATGTGGAGGTAGATATAGGTCATGAAAATTACTGAATAACATATAATATATGGTTTATAGAAGAATTATTCTTATTCATTTGTTAATATGGTTTGAGGTCTGTGGGAGAAGAAATAATACTAAATCATGCAGATAAAAACAATACATCTTCTTTTGTAAACCTCCTTCACTTTACAATTAATGACCAATAATGATGTTGTTATTACAAATCTAAGACCTCTATAATGATGTGAGGGATTATAAGAAGGAATTTGATTATGTATTTCATGACAAAATCCGGTTTTTATGTGTTAGTATATGATAATAAGACGTTCCCTTTTATAAAAGAGGAAAGGGCATAATTGAAATTCAACAAAATATGAAACCAATATATATACTAAATCTGAGTACTTCCCAACTGATGTGTCGCTCCACTTTTTACCACATCACCTAATATACTAACTCAATCCCAATTATACACCCGCACCCTCGTGCCCAATCTCCTCTTTCTATCCTCCCCTCCCGTAGCTTTCCTATCACCTTGCCTTCTAACCCTGCTTCTCCAGCCATAAATTTTTTTCATCACTCCTCGAATCTGTTCATATCCTCCCGAATCCCTTCACTGGTGTCGGCAAACTAGCTTCTAGGTGAACTCTCTACACCCTGCCATCGATTATGAGATCCAAAGCTCCGACGCCGGCCGGCCACTCCAAGCGCACTGTACGCTCCACTATCTTCGAGACCGACCGGAAGCAGCTGCGCCTTCACCGGCTCCACCATCAGAAATTCATCCTTCCTTTCGGAGAATCTGAGCGACTCTGTCGTCGATATGTGTCTCATCAAGATCGTCTTGTAGGAAACCCAGGTGAAAACACCGTATACTTCATCAGATACATATATTCTGGACTCCTCCTCCTCCAGCACCAACGACTTCGGCACCACCGCCTCTGGCAACACCAGCTCCGGCACCACCGCTCTATGTTCACACCTCTGTCGACGACATTATATTTTCCCAACCGCATGCTCTACCCTCTTGCAATTCGATTTAGGGTTTCATGCTATCGTGCTGCTTCGTAAGATATCCAAGACACAGTCATCCATTTTCAGTCGCAACTCCCGTGACGCCATTTGGTGCCCGACGACCTGTCTACTCTTACCTTTATATAAGGGTTTCTTCCACTCAGGTGGCTTCGGCAAAGGTCAACCTAACCTAAAATTACTCATCCTCATCTTCTTTAATATTTCTTGGAATATTTATTTCAATTTTCTTTTCCAATGGTTAATTTGACTTTCAGGAGGTCTTCTGCACCTATGGAAGATTAACTTTTCTTCACCATTATACATGTTTATTACTTCAAAAATGTTTTTAGAGGTTGCATGATCATTGTAGAAGTATTTTTTTGTATGTTTCATGATCGTTGTAATAGTTCTCAGTGTGGTTACACATCTTCTTTAATTTTGTTTTCTTAATCACCTTATCCAGTTTTCACTACAATTCTAACAAATATCCAAGGAAGTTTTTCATTTATGAAATGATTTATTTGATTGTAGTTGTCAACTAGTTTTGTAAAATTTTACAATAATATTCAGTTTGTTCTATTTCAGGTGACAAGATTGGTCTTCCTGCTGGTATGTTTTAATGTTTTTATGCATTGTTTTATTTTATCATTCTTATTCTATATTGTTCTATATTTTTGAATGAATCTATGTAATAAAGACATCGATTTTTTTATTATATAAGTCTACTTATATTATGATTTCATTTTGAATCCTCCTTTTTTCCCATTGATCGTCCATTTCTGTGTACATGTAGTAACTGGTTAATAAAAATTCTTCATTATTATATTTAATATGAAGAGTTATATTTGTTGATTATTAGATATGATAGCTTATATTGAATATGCATGGTTAATTATACAGTCTTATATTTGAATATATAGGATTATTGAAAATGCAGGCTTATTGAATATGTAAGCTTACTGAATATGCAGTTATGTATTTTTACTTTATTATATTTAATATGTAGGCTTATATTTGAATATGTAGACACATATTTCAATTAAATTTGCTAGATTATTTTTTCATTATTTGATTTCACATAAAAATGAAGGCTTAGAATACATTTCACTGAAATTTCATTGACAAGGAATACACCACCACCAGTTTAATTTTATCTTAAGAGCAGTTTTTATTGGATGAATAAAACCAATATTTAGTTTTTTTCAGAAATATTTATCCTTTTGATAAAAAATATAACTCATATGACATGGATTTAAATGTGTTCCCCCAAAAAAATTCTACCACTATGTTAATATCTGTAACAGATCTGCACACATTAATGTGAATTGATCTTTCGTTAGGATATAATGAGACATTTTAACTATTACTTAATTTTTTTTTCAGACACACCAGTTGTCCTATGATGTTAGTTATCAATAATTTATTTATACTACATTGACTCTATATTAGCCTCAACGATTTAGGAAAATATTATAAATAGATTACACCTATGTTTTATAGTATTGCAGTAAACCCCTTCCCATGCAACCAACAATTTTATCATATATGTTAACATGTTGTATTTTTACCTTCAATTTTATAATGTATATTTTTGTTTTATTTTATAATTCATCAAAACAATTTTTTAATTTTCATGTATGGTTTAAATAATGTTGGGGACTGAAAATATCTTTTTTTGTACTAACATTTTTCAGTTGTATTTTTTGTCACATATCCATTTAGGTTTTCCGCTTCAGGTTTCTGTCCACATCGGGCCTATACTTTTATTTCATGAATGGGTTTTCCCCATTGTGGAGTTTTGCAGGCAATAGTTTCCTATTATAATCAATTTTTATTTAGTTTCTAAAAATATTTGACAGTTTCCTCTATAATGTTTTATTTCCAAATTTTATAATCTTTTTCAATTCATTCTTTCCGTAGCGGGCCTAAACATTCTTTTTCATTTTGTTCTCTTTTTTCATTACTACTAAACCATAATATACAGTTACTGATCATAACTTGAACAATAATAGTTCAAAAAATATTACATGTCCTCCATATAATGTTGTTGTAATATTTCATTATGGCTTAACCAAACAGTTCATTCCAACAAATTTTTTTACCCATATGTGATAACTGTATATATTGATGTTGTGTTAAATTGTTTCTATTATGCTTTATTATAATCATTTTCCATTTTTTTCATTTATGTGATTTTATATTAATAACTACAATGGTATCTACTGTGATAAATTTTCCAAAAAAGAAGCTTACAACCTGAATATTTGTATTAAAGCCTTGATTGGAAGGTACGTTTTTATTCTTGCAAGTTCTTGTGATGTGGAAATATTCATATAAATTTTACTCTATTTTTTATTCATATCTCATCGCATGATCCCATCCTTACTCATGATCTAGATGAAAGGTACACTGAATGAGGGGTTGTGCCTTTCCAACTTGCTGAGGAATTTTAAGCCAAGAATAGATAAAATAAACAGATTAGAAATATGACATATAATATGCAGATAGCTCAAGCATCGAATGAAGGGATGTGCAGGGTGCGACCTTCAATGTATGCTTCATTTATATCACTAAAAAATCATCAGGTTATGTGTTTCATATGTTTTAAGGTATTTTTCAACTAAGAGAAATACTTTTTTTAAAACTATGTAATTTTTTTCCTGTATTGGAAGCTATACCGATTACTTTTGGTTACACACAGTAACATACATTTGAGTTAACCTAGATTTTATTCCAATGGTTTTAACCACTTTTTTTTAGTTTTACATATGTATATCCCATCCCTCCTCTGGATGGTTTTTTGTATTTGATGTTTTCCATGTTCCTGGAAGGTTTTCTTCATTTTTTGATTAGTTGGTTTTCTAATGTTGACATATAATTCAATCATTTTCACATTTCCCAGTTTTATTATTACAATATATATTTTGTTTGACTTATCATTTAATTTTTATTAAACAGTATTGTTTGGTCTGACTTTTATAAATACTAATCTCTTATTATTAGGAATTTATAGTGATCATATTTCCCTGTTTCTTTTTTATCAGCTATATTTCACTACTACAGGGAACAAATTTGCTATCAACCAACATCCAAAAGTGTTCATTCTGATTGCAGGTGTGAATAAATGCCTCTAGTGACTATTTTCATTTTAAAAGACTATTGTCATGTTTATTCGGGGTTTGAATTGATTTTTTTTCTTATTCCACATGTATACTAAGGAAGTCTATGATGTTGTTGTTGCTAAATTCCTAAACTGGCGGCCCAAAACTATCGAGAATGATCAGTCAATTTTCCTGCATTGGGTAGAACTTTATGCATTCAATGATTTCCTGATACATTTTAGTCCTCTCTATACACATTCTTGGGCTTTGTATTTCACAGCTGGGATGTGTAAATTCTCTCATATAGTGAATTTTGAGTTTTCTCATGAATCCATTTTTTCGTTCTAATTTTATCGTTCAGAGAGCCATTCCTTTGTTCGATTAACTGTGTTTCCATCCATTGTTAGTCTGCATTCACTTATCATCATAAAATAAATGTTGCATGAGATTCATTACTATTATTTTGTATCAATTTTTAGGCTGGAGAGTAGGGTAGGGGAATTATGCAGAGATTTAATTAAGAGTCATTTGTTGGTAAGTGAGAATCAATGACTAAATATGATGTCTGATAAGAAACGATGAAGAGTGGTTTTTGAAGCCATATAGTTATAAAAATTCTGATTTGGAATTTATCATTCCATCATTTTGTCAGTAAAACATAAAATAAAATTAGACACCCTTAAAAACATTAATTGATGTTACACTTTTCATAAATTTTTTTACAAACAAATACTTCTCTGTAAACATGTTTTTATGTTTCCTTAGTTTCAAAACAATCTGTAATATGTTACATTCACAATTTCAATTTTCATGTTTCAATGTTTATTATTACTTTTTCTTATTTGGGATGTATGCGACATCATGTTTTTTATTTCTCTATTGTGAAAATTATTTTTCATTCATTTACAAATATAATTTATGATACATCATTTTTTTTCTTTTCAAATAATGTTTTTTCCTTTTCATTCTTTTTCAAATATAATTTATGATACATGTTCGTATTTTTCAATTATTCTGCCTCTTCCCCCACTCACCCCTGCCTCCCTCTTCCTCGCCTGCTCCTGTTCTGCTTCCACACCTTCCCCCATCCCGCAACCTCGTCACCTCCTCAATGGAAGCACCAGGAGTTCTAGACTAGCAAATTTTTCGGCTTGGTAAACCATTTCTTAGATCCCTTGACTTCCTCATCAAACCACTACATTTTCTTCTGATTTCATTTTCATTCTAGGATTCTGTTTGGACATAATAATCAAGAGTCAAATGAAGATATCTTGATCCCTTCTCTGGTGCTCCAGATTCATCTATTTGAGCATCAACCTCCATCTCAGTTGAAATTGAAAACATAAATAGTGTTGTGTGCTTCAAGGTCTTCCTATTCAAGTGAAGCTAGTTTTGTGTACTCTCTGAATATTTGGCTGGCCTCCACCTCTCTTTGTTCTGGTTTTATATGTAAATAGATACTTGTTTTTTTATTCATTTGTTCATCAGGTGAAGAAGAACATGTTATTTAATGGGAAACTGATGGCTCAGTTGATGTTCATACATAAACATCCTGGACTACATTTTATGTAAGCTAAAACAATAATCCTAGTTATTTGTTTAGTTGACATTAAGAATAAATTTTTATATGTTGAATGATGGTCTGTAGGTTTCGACATTTGCAGAGTATATGGGGAAGCCCAACCAGATTAAACAGGTGTTTATTGCAGCAATGTTGGGGGCCTTTTGTGGTGATGTTTCTCAGACTATAATTGCATCCCATGATGTTACCAACATAAGATTCAAGGTATGAATTTACTTCAATGATTTCCAATTTCCACACATTATCGCTCTGAACTGTATCTCATTTTCTATAAAAAAATATTGTCAATTTATTTGTATTGGTTTATATTTTAATGGTAAAAAACATAGAAAACTGTTGTGTTTTCCCGGTGGATTGGATCTTTCAATGCACATTTATATGTTTTCAAGGCTCCTCTTTGATGATGTGACATTGGGGGAATATTCTTGCGATGTTTCTCAGACATTAACTTCACCAATATAGTGATCAAGATCAGATACTAGGTCTGAATTTACTATAATGTATTTCAATTCCCACACAACTGTATTCTAAAAAATATCTCATATTCTATGAAAACAATATTTTCAATGTCATTGTATTAGATTATTTTTTATGGGAAAAACAAACATAAAAAGATAAATTCTATGAGCACTAGACCATTGTTTGTTTTATTAAATTGATCAGTTTTTCTTCAGGAATTTTTTTTCATGATTTCACGTAACATGAATGGTAAATTTTTGGATGATTCTATGAAGAAAAATTTATTTTCCCGGGTTTTTGGAGAGGCAATGTCCCTTCAAGACTCATGGTCCTTCCATACAAAGCTATAAATTTTTCAGTGTTATAAAAGCATAATGAATTTATGGCTCGCTCATCCACTGGTGTGTTATTTTGATATGATCGTCACTTAAATATGCATGCTTGTAATATATTTCAATCAAATTATTGTGAAAGAGTATTCACTGTCACCACTTTCATTCATCTCACAAGTAGTTTATTGAAAAGGTAATATTGTATTTAATATTCTATCTTAAATATATAGACTTATGATTTCATTTATAGGATTATTAAAAATAAAATCGCATTGAATATGCAGTCTTATGTTTGTTTGTTATTATATTGAATATATAGACTTATATTTCAATATTCAAGTTTATTTAATATAAATACTTAGGTTTTTTACTCCCAAAAATCATTGAAGCTTTAGCTTATTCCTGTTAAAAAGCGCCAAACCACTTATTGTTCTCACATATTTAACCATTTTTAATGTATTCAGTATGAGCTATTGGATTGTCACTGATATCATGCTCCCTCTATCTGTTTCAGATATGCTATGTGTTGAGGAAAAAATTGAGATATCACATTCAATGTTAGTTTCTTGGACCCTACAAATTATAATACTGGAATGATTCTCTTTTTCTTTGTCTGTTTCTATGATGTTTATTCATATTCAGTGCTTTGTTTTTTTATTTTAAAATATTGATTTATATATTTGAATTATTATTTTCAGTAATATCATTGATATCTCCATCTTTAACACTTAGCATAAAAATTCTAGGTCCTCTCCAGGGACTTCAAACAGTGGCACACGATTTGATACATTAAACTTGAATATTTCAGATACTCAGTTATTATAATTTCCATATATACTAGCTGGAAATTATTTTACCATTATTATGTTTGGTTTTACATTCATTAAAAAATGTAACAATTTGATTTTTATTATCTACATATAGCATTCCATGTCTCAATATAACTTATTGACCATTTGGTTTTCTGTATTCTCAATGTTTCTAACTTCTTTTTTATAAAATAAATTACTATTATTACAGTGAATTATATAATTGTAGTCACTGAATACCTTTCAATGTGATTTATCATGAAATTATATCTTTGTCCATGTATATAGATATTCTAACAATTAATATAAATTTTTTTGTACCACCTGTATCTTTTATAACCATTTTGGTTATTATCACCTTCATTTATATTCTCATTTTCTCCAAATTTATCACCAGCATCTATTCTCACGTGCACCTATTATAACACTTTCTATAGATTGTGTCACCTTTATCTATTGTCTTGTCACCTGAATCTACTATAATTGTTTCTCAAAGTTTTATTTTAACTCTCTCATCTATTAAAATATTTGTAATTTTTTAAATGAGACTCATACGTCTTCAATTATCTGCATAAAACTTCTGACATGGATGTTAATATGTTTTGATCTCTTTGAATCACTATCCTTTTGGGGGAGGATTCATCATATAAAAAGAACCATATATTTTTATGCGTTTATATTTCCTTTGAATTGTTCATCTGTAAACAATTCATCATCCCTGTAGTCTGAATTTTTCATCTGTTAACAAGTCATCATCACTATAGTATAATGATTTAAAATTATTTTCATCATTATGATCTTCATTGAACACATCATCAACTCTATTTGAGACCTAATTATCAATATTTTAATTTTTAAATTTCAGTATTCCTTTAACA
The DNA here is from genome assembly GCA_963277665.1 of Viscum album. Taxonomy (NCBI): domain Eukaryota; kingdom Viridiplantae; phylum Streptophyta; class Magnoliopsida; order Santalales; family Viscaceae; genus Viscum; species Viscum album. Next base: position 792,154,201 of record OY728129.1, on the reverse strand, counting down.
ACATTGTTGGAAAAAATGTGGATGAATACAGAATAGGAAATTAAGGCAATTTCTAAGTTATAGATCAATCGGTTTGATTAGAATCTTGGACTATATTGATGTTTCCAGCATGATGAGATTTCTTTTGTGTGATCATTTAGTGCTTTGTGTCACATTTTTATTGATTATTTGTATGATTATTCAAAGTAAAAAAAATGGTACAACAGAGGGAATATAACTTCATTGTAGTGGGTTTGAAAATTTAAAAAAACCTTATAGTGAGGCATTGGGTGAAATGTTCTACTGCATATTTTATAATCGAAACGGGAATTGTAGTGGTTCTATCTTAATAGAAGTTATAATTTGAATATTTTCTGTGAAATGGAATGCTTCTACTAATAATATCTTGTGTTGTATTATAGTCCATATTATTTTGAATCATAATAAGTGGTTCAGAAGTTACATTTCTTAGAAATAGAGAGTTTAAAGTATTTTCATCATTTTCTTTTAGATGATTTTGTTTTCTTGATGAAATATTCATTCTATTTGAAATGTATTCCATAAAAAATAAAATATTTACAATTATGGATAGTAAATGATTCATGAATTAAATGTTATATTCATATTTCCTCTTCCCTTTTGTATATGCATCCTCCACATCACTGGCCAGTGCCTCTTCTTACACCTATTTTTTCTCCTCTCTAATATAGTTCATATTCCACTATCATTTACTCCACTTAAACCTTTCAGAACTACACATGCCCAATTTTATTTCAATTTCCTCCTCTCATAATAACTTGGATACATTAAATTGGTATAAATGATATTTATTTGAGTACTAATATGAAAAATTGAAATTACATTATCATTCCATGGAAATGCACGGGTAGGGTACTAGTTAATTTAAAATATAAAATGAATCCTAAGAAAATAATTTATAACAAAATATAATTATTGGTCTAAATAACCTTATCAAATAAAAATTATCCATTTCTTGACTATATTTATACCCTCATCTTTTGGTTTAATCCTTTATTTAACACCTTTAACTCTTACCATATAAACATAGATTTTACTCATTGATGGTTATTATAATTACAATAAAATTAAAACACCCATAAATAGACCATAATTGATATTTTAATTCTTATCCAAACGACATGGACTAAAATATTATTTTTGGGAATTTTAAATCTTTTAATAATATATAATTTACTATTAAATATCCACAAGGTTGATTTTTATAAATATTTATTACATTGACATTTATGATATATAGATAACACATAAAATTCGATACAATTATTTTAACATAACTCTAACTTGTAAAATTAATTTATAATATAATTTTATAAGAATATATATATCAAATTATATTTATTCTAATATTTTTAATACTATTTATTTGAATATTCCATTAATTAAATAATTAACGCATCAATGTCAAGCATGAATTAAACGAAATAATCGAATTACTAAAAATTAAAAATAAATAACCTTCATAAATATAAATATTATATATTTTCAGATACAACATATACTCTAAAATATTATTTGAAATATATCATATTAAAAATATTACACTTATTAAAAAAAGTGTGACATGTTTGACATTTAATTAAAGAAAATGTTATAGATGTCTTAATATTTTCTATGTTGCCCAAAAAGGATATCAATTATACACATGGACTGTTATGGTTGATATTCAATCATCCAATAATATTTAAGTAAGAGTATGGAAAATTTATAGTTCTTATCATTTTATTATTAACGAATATTACTGATTTACCCTTTACCTTGGTAATAAAAATTAATATGTATGATATTTATCTAGTAAGAAAATAAAAGAAAAATATTTACTAAATTTGAAAACTCTTATTTAAAATATGGAATAATTTTTTCAAAAGTAATAACATAAAATTTTTCGAATTTAATTTAAAATTAAACCAAAAAACAAAATGAGAAAGAGTAATTTGAAAAAATATCCTTTTTAAATATATAATGTTTTAACAGAAAATTCACATATAAAATTCATTTCACACACAAAAAGTTTATTTTTCTTAAATATAAATGATAAAATTATAATTTAAAATTAATCTAAATCTAAATATGACCTTTTAAATAGACTAAAATAGAATATAGTTTTCAATAAACATTACTTTTTTTCACTATTTCATGAAAACATAATTATTTAGAAAATTTAATAAAATTCATCCAAAAATAATTACTAAATGATGAATTTATAAATGAAATTAATTTCTTCAAATTAATAATATATAATATGAAAACTATTCTTATAAATAAAATCATAAATAATATGAGTTTAGTAAAACCATTTCCTTTTTAATTTTAAGAATTACATAATATATTTATAATTAATATTACAACATAATTCAAAAATAATAATAAATAATATTATTATTTATTCTATAATCACCTAATTTTTTACATCTGTATTGAAATAAAATTCTTAAAAGATGGATAATTCTCTCAGAAGGCCATGTTAAAATTTATTTAATAATAAAAATGATATTTTTCTAAGAAGTATTTTTTAAAAAGTAATTTGTATTTTTATATTAATAAATTGATTATTTTTAAATTTTTATTTTAACTAATAATCAATGAATAAAATATATTTATCAGGATTTATTTAATTACGTAGCCACTTGATCTATAGATTGGTCTCAATAGACAAAACATCTTGGTTTTTGGTATATAACTCTAACCATATCAAAACACTATCTTGGACGAAGGCCTTGAAAACATGTTTTGATGTGTAACATTTTGAATTCCATCTGTATGAGAATAGTTTTTTTCATATCCATGTTTTAATATAATGTCATATATATACCATGCTCCCCATTGTAGTTGACTATGAAATTAATTTTGATTATTTATTAATTTCATGTTATGTATACCATGCCTATTTTTTGATGGATATAGTTATATGTTCCCCTTACGAAGAATTTCAGCTCACAAATTATTATGTTTCAATTTCTATATATTATGAAAAAAATTATTACACATGATATTTATGACACAATATATTGTATGGAAAATTTATGGGTGATGTTGATGAATCCTTAAGGATTAATTTTTCTATTAAATAGAATAAATAAATATACATCAGTTGAGAAAGAAATGGGTTTTCCAAGTATATGATTAGTTTAAATTCTCTTAATTTCTAATATTAAAATCTATTTGGAATATATGTAATGAAATTTTTTCATTATTCAGTGTAATTATGGTATACTTATGTCTGGTGATTTACATGGATAATTGATGACAATATGTAATGTATGTTTTCATTCAACCATGTACATTAGTGATATTCCATGGCATTATAGATGATGGAATAAATATGTTTCTCAGTGGATGTATTAATATACAATTATTCATCAATGATGTTTTAGTTTTCTAAAGTACTAGAGGATGGTGGGAAATGATTTATCTTTTTAGAATAGTTATCATGTTATAAATACTATTTATAAAATTTTAATTTTGACCTATCCTTTTAAGATTGTGAAGGAAAAATAGACACATCAGTTCATGGTTTAGGTATTCAACACATATGAACAAATAAATTCTTATTTTTCAATGGAAAATGAAAAAGGTGGATAATTATTATTCTATAAACATTTCAAGATATATGTATTTAAATAATAATAATGAAAAAATGTAGTATTATGTCTGATAATTTCTTCAAAAAAACATATTAATATATTGGGAGGCCATGTTATGAAAAAAACAGAGCATAGAAAAGGAAGGAAGAACGAACGTTCAATTTAAAATTTTAATGATTAATATTTGATAAATTAATTATTTCTATTGAGTGGGTACCGATTTATTACAAGGATCTCATGAAAAGTAATTAACGAATAAAATAATCAATGATTTTCTTTATTTTGATATTGAAATCCCAATGATATGTCCTCTTCTATAGATTATCGTAGCATAACGACACCAAATATGATGTCATATATATCACACAGACATGTACCATAGCTATAATGTTTTTTGATTATAAAGTCATAGAATATAATATATGAGGCCATAAAATTCTCATAAGATTTCTAGAAGAGCAGACAACCAATCTCCAAATATGGATTGATCGTTCATTTCGTTTCTCTGTAGTAAAACATGAGATAAGGGTTGAGATGATAGAAACTATTCCATATTATTAAAATATAAGTAAATTAGTATTCATGACTCAGAATTAATATTAAATAGTTTTGTTAAATTCAAAAAAAAAATCATGATCACCTGGATAAGATAAACTGATTAAATCTTCCCAAAATATCATGAATAAACTTGTAAACAATTTTTATAGCATAAAAATTTCTAAACTCATTAGTGATATTAGTAAAAGTAATATTATGAACCATTAGAAATTAACTCAGTTGTTTCCACATGGAATTATTCAACGAACCTTGAATGGTTTGGTGTTCAATTAAAAAATAATACTTTCTGATAGTAACATTTATAACTCAATAAATTCATTAATAATATGATAAATTTACTCAATTGAGATTAGTAAAAAATATATAACTAAATTTAATTATCTTGTGACCATTCACATGGACACTGGTTGGTCCCCATATGTGTGGCCCACATTATCATGAACTCTAATTCATCTAAAATGGGGGATCCTACTAAAACCATTTGTGTGTGGCCCTTAAGACCCCATCTATATATTAGTGTGTCCAAATATTAGACCCATAGTGTTATATAGAAACACATCATGGATCCTAATGAGTTGGTGATAAGTTTGAGATATGAATAACTCCTATTAATGCTTACCTTATAATATAATTTCATTATCTCAATGTCACATTCAAAAAAATTTCTTCACTTGTGTCATCAACGTATATACTGGAAATATATTTCTTTTAATTTTTTACATAAACTCAATGTCATACTAGCATGTACATCATCTTTTCACATAGTCCTATTTACATCAGTGGTCATAATATATCCACATCCATTAATTAATAGAATGGAATCATCCTTCCATGAAATATTCATTAATTTCGTATAATTCATGATCCACAAATAATATCCAACATCACCTTGGTAATATGTATTTATAATTTAAAAAATTAATAGAGCTATGAAAATAATGATATTAATAAATAATAATCATTATTTTTTAGGACCAATATACACATACTTAGATACAAACATCGACTAAAGTAAAAAAAATATGGATATCATACTAACAGGTCCATTCAACAAATCCTCAACACATTGATATTTCCAAGGGAATACATAAGGACAAGAGAAATAAATGTCATATGATATTCATACTCATGATAGAATTCATCATCTATATCCATTAAGACAATGTTATCTAACCATATAAAAAATATTCGATAATTTATTCCTTGTATGTTACGGCACCCATCTTAGAGTGGAACTAATAAGAACATCTCGACAGGACAAATACTATTATTACCTTATCAAATTCAATTTCACATATAAGAAAAACCATGATGTGATAAGTAATATATTAATATTTAACACTATAAATATATAGTCATTCACATGTACAAGATAGTTTGTTTAATGGAACTAAATCCAATATAATCCCACTTACAATGAATCATTTTTTATTCGTTCTCAGTTATCTAGATATTAAAGTTGTTCATAATGATGCTAGGAAGCGGAATTCGTCAAAATTTATAAAATTTTTTCCATTGTGAATATTATTCTAACTATCACCTCAACCATTTGAAAAAATCTCTCAATATGTGACACTTCAATAGGATATGATTCATCTATTTATGTGATCTAGGCTCTTTACCTGGAACCACTGTTGCATAATTATAAAAATTTAGTGCGATAGAGTTATTACAACATAGAACCATATAATGATTTTGGATGAAGATTAAATCAAAACTACATAATTAGTTATATCATAAGACACAATATACTCATACTCTTGTTTATAATCTGTGACCATGGGTATTTTTGAACTCATCTTTCTCATGGATCCTCCGATGAGAGTAAATACATACCCTAGTTCTGATTTCATATAATAATTATATTTCTGGAAAATATCATCTATATTTACATTGATGATAAGTTCCTCATCTCCACTATAAAAATTGATCATATCCTTAGTACACATTTTTTCCATTAAGATAGTCTTAACATCAATCTAATGTTGTTATAATTGGAACAAATGATATATTCATACCATGATTATGGAATAAAAAACAATAAACTTCATAAATAACATGTAATACATGATGAATCCTATCATAGAATCTTAATGGAGTATCATGTTGTAATCATGATCCCCTATGTCTATGGACACTTTTTCATGGAGAGATGTTTTACATGTGAAATTGGAATCGATCCCCTCTTATATTGTTCCATACTAAATATCATCAATATATTTTTAATGTATGAACCCTAACAGAGTTCAAGAATCCTCTTAGATCTATATTGGATTACCAAGATCCCTAGAATGTAAACTGATTAACCAATTTCATTTTCATATATTGACCCACCCTGCCCCATATGGCCAATAGTAATTTGAGTGAGATAACCTAGACCCACTATTAATATGCTAGTGGTTAGTGATAAGCACTGATTAATATATATTTATATGGAAGACCTTAGCCTAATACCTATACACACACACACACACACAAAACCATCATCCTAAAATTGAGTAAAGATACAGTAATAGTCATAATTTCTCAATTATGAAATATGTATGGAACAACCTATAAAAATGAAAAATAATATAAAAGTGTAGATAATATGTTTAAAGGGGGAAATGCACACCCAACTAGAATTCTATCCCAACCTAAAGACTTGGAAAAAGTGATAATGAAGAGAGTACGACCAATAATATCTATGGATGACCACTGGGAAATATCATATCTTCTAAGTATAACTATACTAAATTCAAAACATGATCAACCACAGACTACATAGATCTTATTATAATCTATATAATACATAACACGTGTCATGTATTCATCTGAATGGGTGAGTATATACATTTCTAGTAGTATTATCTGAAACAAACATTAAGGGTGAAATAGAATAATAACATAGTAGTTATCTAAACCCAAAAAAGAGGGAAATAAAAATGAATATAAATTTTCAAAAATAAACCCATATGATAGAGAAAGTGAATCTCCATGTCCAAAAACCAGATAAGAATGATGAGTTAGCCTAATGATCCAAGGTTCCATCTTCGTTTCCTAGCACCATGCACAACCTCTGAATACATAGTGTCTAGAGGAACTATCCTTACTACTTTTCTCCATAATTGAGGGAGCTCTGACACCTATGGAGGACCCACTCACTGTCTAAGCTTGATGATGTAGGAGTACCACTCAATTTATAGATGACCCAGTCCTTACTATAGTATGGGGTAGTACAAAATCTATCAATATAATGATTATGGGGGTCCCATTCTCTAGTGTCATAGGGTCGTACTTAACCTATAATCCCTCTAAGGATAAATCATAATCACTATCATTAGTAAATAATTGCTTAAACTATCATCATGATTGTAACACCTTATGTCATATCCTTGATGCCAAATAAATTGGAGTCGTCTTGTTCTACTTGTGAGGATTGTAAGGATAAGCTTATTGTGGTCCCAAATATATTTCCTAAAAAAGATCTAGACAAGGTGGAATATCTCAAGGAATTTTCATGATGTTTATAGAGTAAAAATAGTGCTACCTGTATACCCTAGGTCTACCCAAGTCTTCCAGGTCATTCTCGTGCACTTCACCTTATTCCCATGTAATTTGGACATGCTTGTGGACCAGATCATTTATGGGTACCCTAACAGCATTTGAGTACATAGTCGTGCCTGCGTACTCTAGTTGTGTCTGTGTTTCAATTAATATCCTTGATATTGTACTCATGAGGTACATTCCTAGATGTTGTCAGTAGATCACACAGTGTGTATGATGTCAGACATGGCATGTGATATTTTCTTATAACCAAAACCCTAGCCATTGTGACCACAAGACTGCATGTTGTGTGTTCTTAAACTACACACCATGTATATTGGGATTTTCTAAAAACCATTCAATCCATCAAAAATATTTCCCACGATACAACTATTTTAAACTCAAATCATTTTAGATATTGTGGATATAGGGCTGACTATGCCAGATTCATCAACGGTGGATGGATTTCGACTATCCAAACCACATGCGTCTCATTATCGCCACATCATGCTACCACATTACCTCTCTTATAGATGAATAACTACATGAAATCCTCCAAACCATTTCAAGAACATGTAAATCCCACATCTCACCATAATCCATACACAAAATACTGATTCATAAATCATTCATGCATCCACCATGTATCTAGTGGTTTAGTCAGAATTGAATCAAACCCATCAATGTATAACCATATCCCCATGCGCCGTAGTGACAAATGAAAAGAAAAATGTGGGAATAATACATTAACAATGTGAAATGGTCATTGTTTGATAGGTTTTCAACCAAATATTACTCAATCATAAGAACCAAGGTGAAATAAGTTGTGAAACAAATAAAAATATTTTACTATGATTATACGAATACCATGATCTAAAATAAGTATCCAAATACAATATCTTCTATAAATTAAATAAAATAGGGTGTACATCAATGAAATAGGATTACTTAATTTGGTTTTGGGTAGATATTTTTTGAGAACATGTCATCTTATGAGGAAGATGTTGATCCCACAATGTTGTTCATCCATCTCAAGATTCAACTCAATTTTTTAATTGTTGGTCCTTACACCCGATATATCAATAACAATGAAGAATTATTCCTCATAATCTCTAATATACTATGATTATGTGGAAAACCCATGATATTTTTCAAAATAACATATTTAGAGAGAGGATTTGGTTTTTAGGTAATTTATGTAAATTAAATAAATAAATTACTTAATTACTTAACTCATCATCCAATGGTCATCTCCAAACAGACATTTGATGTCAAACAAAAAAGGTCATCCCTAGTGTAAAAACTATGATATTGATAGAACATAGTATCGTATTTCCCGTCAAAGGTACCAAGAAATGAGAAACCCATTTATTACTAAATGATTCACCTATATCCTTTGATATATATTTATATTTAAAATCTATTAATTATAGGGTCCTGCTGCATCCATACAATATTCTATATTTGTGAAAAAACAAAAATATATTTATAAATATTATAAGGGATAAATCCGAAAAAAAATTATCATCTCCTCTCATTCAAGGACTTTCCCCCTAAAAATCCCATGATACAATAAGGGAAGGGCTAAGGATTCTACATATAACTTTGTCTGTCTCTCCCAGGAGCTCTCCTATATTCTATGATACTACCAAAAACATCAAATTTAAGGATTGAATTTCAATATAGGATCCTCACCTATCAGTCCTCGGTCTCGAATGGGTTCTCCTCAATGGTGCTTCTATACTCAATGTCCTGATCACCATTTTCAATAATATGTGTAGGGTCATTCACATATCTAAAAAATTGTGAAACATGGAAGATGCCTTGAACCTAGTCAAACTACAATGGAATGTCCAAGCATCAAACAACCTCACCAACCCTCCATATTGTGTAGAATAGCCTGATTTACTTTATTGATAACTTGATTCAATAACCAAATCTAAACAATACTCATAAAAGGGTGGAATCAAGAGAAAATATTTTCACCCTAATTAAACTCTAAACAAATATAATTTCTTTCTTTATAATTTTTCCTTCATCATTGGGTGGTTCTCATTTTCTCACAGATCACCTAAACAATCTCTATCATCTCTTGCACCATCTCTGACCCAACAAAAAATGTCTATCCTCTCTCAGCCAAAAATAAGGATGACCTTCATAGTCTCACTTACTAGAAATTGATATGATCTAACCAATTATTGAGTGTTATTTTATATTATATTTGAAATATATAATTTTAATGTGATCCTCTATGCCCTAGGAGAATTCCACCATACAGGTCTTAGGTTATCCTCTAACAGAGGGATAACCCACTAAGTCTGACTATGTTTCCAGGTGTGGGGTGTCATTTTAATCATTAATTAGGTTGAAAAATCCTCATATTGTCACCTTATAAACTATTATGTTTACTAGGAATCGTGTTCAAAGATTATAATCTTGGGTAACCATTGATACCAAATTATTTATCATGCAAACAGCTTCCAAAACTCTCAACTGATCTCTGCTCCCAGAATATTGGAATGTGTGCCGACTTAGTGAGTCGGTAAACAATCACCCAGATAGAGTTGTGTATTTTTTATTTCCATGGAATCCATGATTAAAAATCGATCTACACTTCATCCCACTTTCAATTATATATCTCATATGGTTGGGTAAAACCTTTTAGAAACTTATGATCCACACATACATGATAAAATGTTGGACTCCAAGAGAGAATCTTAACAACGCTATGCCTCATTCCCTCCCTCAAAAACAACCATTGAATGAAATTTTTTATATTTTTGATACCCATATGTATATCTGAAGGGTAATTGTAATACTCCCACATCACCTCCTCATGAAACTTGACAGGAACCACAATCTATCCCTAAAATCGGATTGAATTCTCCCCTCGTACAAAGAATACATCTTTTGAACAAACTGAGGACACCTGGTCATATAGAACCTCACATCCACTATCTGCAAAACTGTTATATCTCCCTAGTTGATGAATCAATGGATTCTACATCATCAAATGTATAAAAAATACACCCCTATCCACCACCATGGAAAACAGTAATGAAAAAAGTTGTTTATATTCCTCATGAACCAAGCAAGAACATGAATTCCTACTAATAGAATCTTCAACCACGTTACCCTTATCAAGGGTATAGACTGTCGAAATGTCATATAATTATAGAAACTACATCAAATTCATCCATTTAAATTAATAATCCATCGAACTAATGTTATACCGATGACTCTGATGGTGTGATTAAACAATGAATCACTCTCTCTAAAGATATTTCCTCCACTTCTTCAATGTGAATATTACCACTACCAAATCTAGGTCATGAGTAACATAGTTTTTCTAATAGGTTATCAACTACCTTGACCCATAAGTGATCACATCCAATATCTACATCAATGCATAAAAATATCAGCTCTAGAGGAAGCGTAAAACACCACAAACATAAATCCCTCCTCGTATTGTCTCAAAAATGGTTCACTAGTAAAACTTTTCCTCCAATAGTCAAACAATACCCCACACTGCTAAATAAAGGTAAAAAACTTCCGTTTATGAACCCAGGTAGTCATAGGAGATTCTATCATATAAATTATTCCATGAAACTGTAATAGTAGATAATATAACCAAGTAAACTCCACTCCTCTGACACACTATTGGGTGATATCCATGATAGAACTAAATCAATATTCATAGAATCCATATACGAAACACATTTAGAGATGACATGACCTAAAAAGTGAACCTCACAGATCTAAAATAGGCACATCGATTGATTGTAATAAATTTGGTTCTCCTATAGTGATTCTAGGACTATCCTCAAAGGGTTTTCATGATCCTCCTTAGATGGAGAGTATATGAGTATGTAAAAAATTATGAAATTACTAAACTAGTACATGTATATATATAATATCTACTTCAGATGAGTCATGAAATCAACAAGGTAATTAGTCATACCCAAAATCATCATAATGAACTCATAGTTTCCATATATAAATTAGAATTTCTTCTTCATAATAACATCATCATGAACCCTCAACGAATGATATCCAGACCTAATATTGATCATTGATATCAAACATCCACCTCTCAATTGTCCTAAAAGGTTTTAAATCCTCATAAAGGGGTACATAATGTTTATTATGATTTCCTAATTCTGGTGATGATATTCAACACAAAGACTCAAAATCCAATCTTCCCTTAGGGACACACTAGTTCTAATAAATCATTTTGGTCAATATGATTCAAACTGTATCTATATATCTCAAAGCACATTAGTGGTGATTATATATAAAACATAGTGTATGAAGGTGGTAACAAGGTTCAATTCACTGAATAAGTATATATCCTATAATAGATGTGGACCTAGATCATCATTAGGGAAAGATCTATATAATCCTCCACTACTAATGGAAGTAATTTTTCTTACAATCCCACTATACCATGGGATAATATCACCATATAATGGGATACTTGTTCAATATTCCCACTCATAAGTGATACATGATCAACTATAATAACTATGTCTTATATGAAAGTGAATATTTTCCCTTGAATGATGGAAAATAGCAAACCTATAATGGAAGTCTATCTAGGCACACACATTAGGATACTACTGCATACCCAAGACTACATAAATATATTTCATCATGATGACGGAGAGGTCCCATGAGAAACTATATCCTCTAAACACTAACTCTCACCATTCAGTGATATGAAATATAGATGAATCAGTCCTAGTAGGAGTCTCTTGCTAAAAATAATGGGATAAAAACCTAGTGGGAATCTATATCTCTTTAAATAAGTGATATAGAGATTAAGGGATGAGCATTGCCAGTTTATATAAGTATTGGTAAAAGATTAGAAAAGATATAGATTGTACATAAAATCATATATTGAGAAACCTATGCCTATCCCTCCAGATGTTGAAGCTACATGTGGCCTCAACCTCCCACCATATATGCCTGGAGTGGGTGACCAGGTGGGGGTGGTTAATTTAGAAAAAACCATTATTCTCTACTATAAGGCCCTCTATCTAAACTCCACCTTCACCATTGGTAAAAGGACCTCCCAATGGGTTTCCCTAACAATGCCTGAGATATCCGAAACCACAAAACTATATCTATCTAGTTATTCAATCTATCATATTCTTACCCTCCTAATTAGGTTAGGTAAGGAAATAATATGTTATGTGACCTTTCCCGTCACAAGCATATCATCTCTCATATATGGTTTAATAAGATCATATATGTGAACCCAACACTATAGGTCCACGTGTTACATTTTGATAAAGGTTATTCCTCATATACTAAGATCTAGATGACTATTCCCTCTAAGATGTTGTTGATGACTCTTCCCCTTGATTAAAATTACAAGATCTAGCCACTCAGTATCCCTCTACATGGAATATCCCTATTACAAAATAATTTTTAAAACCATCCAACAAAAACAGGAATGCACTAAGATACAATACTAGAATGCATGCCTCTATGAAAGTCCTACTTGTAATTCTATTTTTAGTATAATACAACTTACACCATACTGATGGAGTAATTCATGTGGTTTGTACACCTCACAGAGTCCCCAGAAACAATCAGATCACCCTGATATAGATTAGGAAACTCTTTAATTCATATAGAGCATTGGCATGAAAGGTATTACCTATCGTAAAATTTAAGATGGATGTCTGACAATGTGCGTGTCATATATTCATCAGTATATTTGATCATACTCTACTAGCACATAGTGACCCTATGAAGACTATAGGATACAATAACAACCATCTGAATGGATGGTGGTTGATCAAGGCTAAAGACTCTAATCAGAAACTCAATTCAACCCTCTACTATCTCAGTGTATGGATTGCCACAAAACCATATTGGTATCTGTCATTGTAAATCACATAACACACGTAGCATATGCGATTTATTGTCCTACCCTATCATACCTATTAGCTATCCCACACATATTTGATCCTCAACCTATATGACTAAGGGATCAACTTATGATAAGGTCCCAATATTAATCCCTCATCAATAAAAAAGTCATTTTTATGATCTTGTATTGGTATCCTAGAAGGATTGCATCACTCATACATCTAAAATGTTATCATGACATATCACAGTAATATGATTATATATGGAGAGCTGACTCAAGATGGAGATGAATGTCAAATGAACCAATAATTTATGATTCATGTACCACTTGTTCCCTATAACCAATGTCTCAGTATTCCGTGTTGGTAAATAGGTATCCAAATTACTAATGAATGATTATGTAAATGTACACAACAACACAAGGTTACTTGGCCTAAAAGACACACTTGGGACACTCTGACACCATTTTTAAACATTCCCAATACAATCCTCACAACAAGATCTTAATATATAGACCAAAATAAAGAGAACACCACCTCTGATAACACTCAATCATGACAAAACCCACCAAGGACCATCTGACCAGTGGTAATTTGAGTTACACACCCCAAGCCTTCCTAAAATTGGCTAGGAGCTGGAAACTAGCAATGAGTACCAAATACTAAAATCGAAGGTCACATAATTAGTTATAGTATTCATTCCCACAATAATCTCCATATAATAATTGAGATGTCTTGTTAATGTATAAAAATAAATGGTGTAAAACAATCATGAAACAACCAATAAGAAGGCATCAAAGTATACTAATATAGTACACACATTTAAAGGGGAAAATACATATTGAACTAGAAATGAGTATGATCCTAAAAACAAGAAAAAGGACGAAAAATGATAGCCTAAATAACAATCTCCAATGCTAACCTTAAAAAAATATTCTTAACTAGGTATTGTTAAGATTCTCCGAAAACCTAGTCATCCAAGGTCACCACTGATATTACTATCTTTCTTATAATGAAAAACACATTTTCGAGAATCCCATGCTGGAGTGAGTATATTCATACGCGGTAGGCATCCCTAGAAACCATGAAGGAGTGTATAGAAAGATAAAATATTGTCACGATCAAACCATAAGAAAGAGGGAAACAAAACCAAGCATATATGACTATAAATAAACCCACGAAATTCAGAACGCATATCTCATACTCCACGACCCATCAATGAATGATGATTTAACATATATCTCCAGAGGTCCATGATTGACGCCCAAAACCATGCACAACCCCATAAGAAATTGTTTGTAGAGGCCCCATTCTTAATACTAAGATCCATAACTAATGGAGATGTAGCACCCTTGGAGGACCTACTAACTTCTAGAGCTCAAATATCTGTTTGTACCACTTCATAGATTACAAACTCACGTTCTATTTTACTATGGTGGTGTATCAACTGTATTTTGGTAAAGAGTATGGGGAAACCTAACCATATTTGGAAAGGGTAGTACCAATCACAACATCACTATATTGATAACATCTGATCACTAACATCAATTAAGAATTACTGAAAGACGCATCTCACTCATAAATCCTCTTGTCATTTCCTTGATTTAAAACTATAGGCCACTATAAATTTCAACACAGAAACCTACTGAATATTGGATACTAGAAGGTCCAAATCCAAGTCTTGAAGAATGAAATAAACTGGGTTGAAGTCTCAAGGGAATGTACATGGTGTGTATATAGTATACATGACTTGTTGTGTCTATCCAGATTCTTCTAGTGTCCTCTGGAAAATTCCCAAATACATTGAACTATGCCTATGTAATATAACTGTGCTAATGTATCCTTCCATGTTCAGTATCATTTTTCATGTTCTAGTACATGGAATTCCCTATGTACTCTATTTTTTCCCATCTACCTGCTCTTGTTCATTTTATTTTACACTTTTGTTAAATTATATGATGTCAACATTGTGTAACACAATGTGTATGAGTTTATAAACATTGTGTTATATTTATCTCCACCTGATACTATATCTACCCTAATTTTGGAAAATATGGTGTGTGTTGCTGGACTACACCCCATTTATATCTCTATATTCCAGAAATCAATGAATCCTTCATGGATCTCTCCCACACTACCGTAATGGAGGTTTCATTATGGAATCACACCAGGGAGTGTAGATCTTGTGATGGCCGCACCAGAACTATCATCAATATCCACATTCAAGTGATAATAACCCCATGAAGCTAATTCCCTCCACAACATGCTTACATAATACATATACCCTAGTTTAGTAGCTTTTTTCCAACCTCTGATCTTTATCACCAACAATGATATCCTACATCACACCATGACCCATCTAAAAAATACTACTATGTATGTGGTTCACAAATATTTCATGAATTTTGGGGTTCATTCAAAATCAAATCATACTTTAAAATGTCAAACCATGACCTTGTAGACTAAAAATGACGAACTTGAATACCAATTGGTGTAAAGAACAAAAAAATGTATCATAATATATATATTGATACATATTAATTCTTGATTTATTACATAATGGTACAAATAATACCATCCTAGAAAAATTTGGACCTACTATATTTTAGAAATTAGGTCTATTGAACATCAAAATGAAACATGGATACAACAACATTGTTGAAAATATTATTAATATGCTCAAAAAATTCCATATTTCTTACAAAATGATACAGGATTAGCCAAGGATGAACATAAGAATGTGGTGAAAACTAAATCCTTACAATGGTATAAAAAAGCATAGAATAAGGTATAGTAGAACATGTGATCCAATTAGAATATTAAGGTACTATAAGAAGTGATTGAATTATAATATTTATCAATGAGGAAACATATAATCATGATAGTGTAAAGATAACATAAGAATGCATAGATGACATAAATAATGTCATAAATTTAAGTCAAGGAAAACTACCAAGAATATATCACATGGTAGATAGAGACCCATAATGGTTTAGTTTTACCACTTAATCCCATATAATAGGTTTTGATAATCTAAAACATTACCTAATGCATTGAAGTTCTATCTAGAATCATCCAACTTAATATCTGCACTCTCATGTGTGCTACATTGATCATTCATCATATGGAAATAATTCATCACATTTAATTACATGGTTAATAAGTGTGGGTAACATACATGTATGTTTAAAATGAATGAATTATAGGTATAAATAAGAGAATAAACATGAGAGTAAATTAGAATGGGTATTTACAAATTACAATTTTTGCATAAAAAATCATAGAATAATTTTGGAAGCATAATAGGGGTACATAAAGGTTATTAGGATGGATTAATGAGTGATAATGGTGTCTGTAAACAATTTTACAACATATGGGATGTAATAGGTATGTGTGAGAAATTATCCCAACATGAACATGGAAATGGGATGTGATAGCATAAAGGAGGTTCGTGAATAATGAGGAGAAGGAGAGGTTCCCTTACCTTGAGTGGATGCTTCTAAAAACATTTGAGGAGGTTCTTAAGAGATTGAGGGAACCATGGGAGGTAACTAGAGAGGTTAAGTCGTAGTAATTTAAAATTATAATGGGTTTTAGTAAATATTTATTATAGTTTTGGAGGGGTTATAGAGAAATAAAGAGGAATTATTAACTAATTTCCAATATGTTGTTTTTTACTCAATGTGATATTGTATTAAAAAAACAAACCATCCAACATTTTATGCCATTAATCCTTAAAAATAATTTTATTTTTCATTATTTTATATTTCCATGAACCAAACACTATAAAATAACTCACTTGGTGATCCGTAGGTGAGTCATGTATATAATGATTTTTTAAATCCATAAAATATGATATAGTATTTGTATGATTTATTAAGGGTTTATAAAGATAATAAAATTACCTAAAAACACATTTTTTTAAAGTGTAAATATATAATATTAATCATTTTATGGAATACATTACATCACTTTTGAGTCATTTTGATGTTATAATACATGGTATATATTTATACCATATTTATGTTTGACACAAAAATTATGAATTCTCTATGAAATATGAAGAAATTACAATAGAATAATTTTAACATAATGATTTCAAATTTAATATTTATTTTACACAAATTTTTATATATGTATAAGAATTTACACTTTTAAATCATTAATAACTTTTTTTTTAAAATTACACTTTTATTACCCTTATATAATTTTTTTTCTACTTTGCAAAATTATATTGTCATTTATATTTAGTAAATATTATTTGATAATAAAATTTTCCTTAAATATAATTTATTTTATAAATTATTGAAATCAATAAAAAAAATTTCATTGTTGAAAATATGTTTTCCTAAAAATACAATTTGTGTTTCGTCATATCAAATATTATTTTTTATCAAACACTTTATCAAATAAATTTAAAAGTAAATTTAAAAATGTTTAAATATTATCATTATTTCATTAAAAATAAAGAAATTGTTATTATCATGATATATATTTTTTTATTACACCAGTGAACACCCTATGGTTTTGTTGTACTTTGGTTAGATTTTCATGGGGTGGTTCGACTATTTTGGTTTGGGTTGTGATCTTGATGAGGTCAACTTCTCCATTAAATGGTTTTTATCATGATTTAGTTGTTAAAAATTAGCATGTTGATTTTTAATGGAATATGCTAGTGACATTATATGAAACTAAATATCTGATAAATGGGATTCATAGGGTATGATCCTACCGGTCATGGTTATCGCTTCATTCTTCAATATGAATTGGACTTCATCACAACCCTTAAATATATAATAATCATATGGTCACACAAGAAATATTATATTATCAATGGTTATGATTCTTAACATTATTTTAAATACAATGTGATATAACCTATAATATTATAAAACAACTAATGTAGTATGTGTGTTTTCTATAACCACATCACATAATGTGTTATTAAATTTAATCACATATAGAACAAAATTTCTAAATGATTGGGTCATTACGTTCTTCCCCCATTAAAAAATTTCTCCCCATATATTTTCATTTCATACTCTAAAAAAAATGAGTGAACATCTATTTAATAAAAACAATGGTTCCCATGTAACTTCCTCAAACTTGTAGTTCATCCAAAACACCACGACTATGTGAGATATCTTGTTTCATAGATCATTATCTCTATGATATATTATCTTCACCAGCCTCTCATCCCATGAATGATAACATAACATATTTCTACTAGATTTAGTACATGTGAGGGGCTCTTATGGACCACCTGAAGAGTGATACATGGAAAAATCATGTACTTGAGACATGTTTTGTGGGAGTCCTAGTCAATAGGCTACCAATATGATGAGATCAATGACTTTAAAGGGGTATTTGTATCTAGGTATATGATTTACCTTCTTTTCAAACCTCAATAAATTCTTCCACAATGATATACAAAGTAAAAATTCATCATCTATGTAACATCTGAGTTTTCAAAAGGAAACACATTGTTTTATAGCATAATTGATACACAACAGTTGCTTAAATGACCAACTTATTATTATTATTATTTAATATGATAGTTATCACATAGCCACTATAATTTTTGGAATTAAATGGATTAAATAAATTATGAAAATATGGTTTATATATTTTTACATAATGATTCATTGATAACTAAATTTAATAGTAAACTAAATAAAACCCAATTGAGTATAAAGGACGTGTTTTTCTGAAAAACTATTTAAATTCAAAATACATGAGTTTATAAAATAAAACAATCACTCGAGTAGAATTTTATTAATGAAATATAAATTTATTATATTAAATTTAATGTTTAAAATTCCTCTTATTTTTTTATAGACATTATATAAGAACAAATTCAATATTATAGATAATAGGAGTATATTTCTAAAAATGATGTTTACCAAATTTTGATAAAAACCCCATTTTTAAATCAAATTTTTGAATATTTTATAATTAATATTTCAAAAAATAATCTTATTATTTGGATGCGAGATATAAAAAATTACTTTGGTTAATGTTTTTGTATTTTTATGATAAAATTCATTTTTAATGAATGATGAAAAATACTGCATTGTAATTCAAACTACATTTTCGTCCAATTTATGTATATAGTTATGTAGTATGTTTAATTTTTTATAAACATTAATTGAATTATTTTTTTATCAATTAATCCACTTTTGGTCATTTTATGTAATTTGACATTTAAATTTGATATAAACACATGTTAATTTTTGATGGTCTTACTTAAAAAACATGTTTTCTTATTGTGTCAACGAGAGAAATTTATAACTAATTTTTTCAGATTTTTTGTATTAAATTTTAAAAATTGGATTATATATTTGTAATAAGAATATAATAATTATATAAATAGGTCCCTTTTATTTTTGGACATTATGAATACTAACATTAGTAATTATTTTTATTTACCACGATTAAAGGGTAAATAAGGTAAATAAGCGTAAAAATAATATTATAATCTTATAAAACCACCCTAACATTTGTCCCAATTATATTGGATGATATATTTCCAACCACTAAAACCCTTGGAAGTAATATTTGGCCTTTGGAAGCCACATGGGTGTTATTATGACACATATATCTTTTATTTTAATGTAATGGACAATATGATATAAATATAAACACTCCTAATAATAAAAATTTAATATGAGTTTATATAAGTGATATCTTAGAATCTAAATATTCATTAGAAATTCAAAATTATTTACTACTTCATGGAGTTTTATTTATAATTTTTATACGTTTAAAAATTACAGTTAATTATGACATAATGATGATGCAGTGATTTATATGTTAATAAAACAATCAAATAAATGTTATTATAATTATTTAAATAAATTTTATTTGAAATAATTTATGTGATAAACAATTTTTAAATGTGAATATGACATTTGATAATACTATTCAATTCTTTGGTTTGAAGTTATCACCCTATTTAGATTTTATTAAAATTCAATAAAATTAATATTGTAAAAGTTGACATAATTAATTTTTTAAAAAATAGTAATTTATTAAATTATTTGAAAATTAAGAAATTAATTTAAAATCACAATGTGACTATGAGAATAACTAAAAGATCACTAAGTGTCCAATTATGGGAAATTTCCACAATATATGTAAAATTAATAGCATCTCTATAATTATAATGTTATTCCCAAAATTAAAATTAAAAGATAAAAATTATGGGCAAACCAAAAAGATAAGGTTTAAAATTAAATCAACAAATCCCTCAAAATTATTTTATGAGAGTATTTAGGCCATTACTCATCATATATTAAATATATCTCAACATGGAGGCTTTTCGAATTAAAAATTTAATTTATATTGTTTTAATAATTAAAGAGTTTCAAATGGTGTCTATTCCTTCTCCTATAAAAGTTACCCTCTATTATATAATAATAACACTTAAATAACCCTTTTGTTCATCCAAACCCTGCCCAAAGTTATTCCTAGAAAACCACACCTCAATCTATAAGCCTCAATTAGGAATGAAAGCCTCCCAACAAAGCCTTTTGGTATAAACAAAATGATGACTACCAATTAAGAGGAAGACAACGAATATAAATATCAAGTCAGACTCAGGCTAAGGGACTTCATATCAATCTCCTTTCATTAATTTATATGGTGTATAATAAACCCCTTTGGATTTTAATTCATTGTGAATATTTATTCTATGAAAAATTTAACTATATGACAAAAATGAATATTTCTAACATATTCCAAGACAATTAATTCTCTACCACAGAAACCATTATTTGGTATTTGGATTCCTCCATAATATTTAATTGTTTTAATGGATATTAAATCCCTTATTCAGTTTTTGGGTGTTTTTGTATGGACAATGATTTTGAATGTGGATTTACTATTTCTATACAATGAAATGATTTCTTGTGATTGCAAATGAAATTTTATGAGTGAAATTTTGATAATTACAATCATTTATGTTTTGTGATTATATAATGGGACTTGTACATTTTATGTGTGGTTGTGTGATAAAAAATCGATGGGTGGTTATGTGATAAACCAAATATGGGTGGTTTCATGATAATCCTAGGATGGTTGGTTACGTTATAACCTTTAATGATTTGGGTTTGGAAGTCGACCATATGACTATTCCATTTGTAAAAATGATATGTGAGGAATTCGACCCAATGGTTATTCTATTTATTAATGATTATGTCTCATGTTACCTATTATATGTAACATGTTAATTATATGATTATTATGGTAATATTATGGTTAAAAAGGGTAATAAATGATCTTACATTCGGTGAATAATATTTAATACATGATGAAGGAGATAAGTATTACATTATGATAATGTATTCTGGGTTTTCATGTTTTATATAGGCTAACAGTTTTCCTTATATTTGTATCCACTACTGAGCTTTTTGTGCACATCCCATGTTTTTAAAATGTTTTTGTAGGGTATAAGGATTAGTAATAGAATAGAAGAAGTCAATAATATTTTTATCAAGAAATGAAATCATGTTTTATTTTTAAAAGTTTTTCCTTTGGTGAAAAAATGGATATTGTTTTCATAGTATCCCCTTGTATAATTATGGGATGATATGTATTAATAACGCCCTAATTATCTGAAAATCTAAACCGGAAAAGATCTGTTATGTGAATTGATGTCAAATTATTGACTTATCTCAACATTATGTAATGTTTTATGTTCGGGGCCATATAAGCGACCCAAAACTGCTATTCTCATTGACAATTATATTCATAACATTTCATTCAAATTTAGGAGTATTTATTTTATCACTAAATGGTTTAAACCTTCTCTTTATTCATTTATGTAATATAATGTCCAATCAGCTTTTAGCATCAAATATAATGCTATTATGTTTTATTATGACATCTCTTCCCTTACCGAGCCTTATATGGTCCATATTAATTATATAATTGATATTATTGTCATATGAGTACTCCACATGGGGAATTTAGTGATCCCAACATCCTTGAAAATTCATTTTACATGATCTAAATATATCCTTCAGATTATAACTGGTCTTCATAGACTAACAATCCATCTGAGGGTGATATGAAGTGGTAAAGCTTAGTTCTGTATCCAATTTTTGTTGAATACTTGTCAATTACCTATTGATAGACCATAGATATTGATCAGATATAATAGATACTGGGACTCTAAGCATTGTTAACATGTTTCATATTTATATCATGGATCTTTAATCAAGAGATAAATCTTCATTAACAAAAATGAAATGTTCCACCTTTATAAGGATATCGACTACCACCTAGATTTAGTTATTTCTATTAGGGTTCTTGGGGAGTCCTAAGATGAAATAAATTTTTATATTTTCACATTTAACTACTATTATGTTAAATGGGGTCATCAAATACTCAAACATTTAATAATTTATATTGAATTTTTGGCATAAAAATCGAGATAAAGACTCCTCAATCTATCTCCTCATGTTATCCTAGAAGAAAATTTTATTTAGATCTCTATACATCATTGTGAATTCTAGATGAATATAGAATTATGGTATATGCGAATTATCTATAATTTCCCATTCAGTTACAGTTTTTTAGGACACATATAATGGTTCAAAACCTTATAACTCCATATTTATGAATGTTGAAATCTATCATATTTGCTACATTCTTATATAACACCTCATCTTCTTTATTGGGCTCCTTGGTCATCCCATGAGATGATGGTTGAGTTGTTATTTATGAAAGATTAGATTATTATCCTTTTATTATTCCCAAGTTCATCCTATATTTTTTCAAAAATATTGGATCCCCTATAATAAATATCATATATAGCGTTATAGGATCCTTTCTACATAAAGAATATGCTGATGTGTTAACCTTCCTAGTATGACAAGTGATTTAATAATCATAATACTTGAATAGATCAAACCAACATCATTGGAATATATTAATCTTATTTATTACGATTATATTTTTGATTATTTCATGATCTATGTGTATTTAACACTTATCCTTATTGAGGTAACACAACCAAACCATTAATGTTATGATCACTTTATCCAATTCTAGATCTTCAGTTTTGTATATCTACTCGTGGATTATTAGTTTTCAAGAATAATTGGATATCAATTTGATATATTTAATGAGTACACACAAAAATAACTTTTTGGATGCCTCAATTTAGATTGCATATCTGTAACTACAATTAGATAATCTGAGTATAGGTGCATGGATAATTATATTCATCAGATCATTATAACATTCCTAAAATAATTTATTTAAAGAAAACTATACCCCCCTCTGAGTAATCTTGGTAAGTTGGCTCAATAATATTGATAAGTTTCTCAAAAATTAATCATAGTACGTATCTAATCCAAGGACACAAAAAATTTTATTCAAAAGGGATTGTATTGTCCATCCTTTAATTGCCTCTTTTTGTGATGTGTTAAAAATTATATCTTTACTGGTGATAACATGGATAGTGAATTTTGTTTTCTATAAACATAATATTCATTTACACTACATCAAATAAAATTTTTATCTCCACAATGTCTTCAGTACAATATTAATTCTCCACATGTTCCTCATTTGATTCGGAGTAAATGAGACTATTTTCTATAAATATGACCATAAATTTATTGAGGTAATATATAAAGACTCTATTCAATGCTCCCATAGAGATTTCTAGAGAATTATTGAGGCCAAATATAATAACTATGAACTCATAGTGCTCGTAAATTCTACGAAAATTATTTTTGTGGATATTCTCCTTATTCAACATTACATTATAGTATATTGATCGATGATCCAACTTAGAGAAATACTAGGATCCACATTTCTATTCAAAAATTTCAACAATACGATGTCAAGGAAACTTTTTATTTATCTTGATCATGCTGATTTAATGATAATAAACAAGGAGGGAAATTTACCAATCCTTATTGATGAAAAAGATGACTAGTACACCACATAGTGACAGAATTTGGAATGTGAACTTTTTATCTAGATTATCCAATATTTTATTCAATATATTTTGAAGTTCATAAACATCAACATTATAAGGTATCTTGGTTATTATTAAAGTTCAAGGAGTATATCTATTTGAAATATAATCTTATCATGTATGAGTAACACTAGGAAACTATTTAGGAAACATGTAATAATGTTCCCGAAAAATGGGAATGACATCAGGGATAATATTTTTCATTAGACTCAATCATTTGAGAAGGATACACTTGGTCATATGACCAAAATATCCATGAATTAGATAATGATACAAAAGGATACTTAAAAACCACATTTCACTTGTATATAATGAGTTAGAGATTCATTATTGGAAGGATTGTTTCCTTCCCTCTTCAATTTATGATATCTCCATATAATCAAAACCAGTTGATGCCTAGAATAACATAAAATTATTTTTAAATAATTAGTACAAGTAAAACTGAGAAATATTGAACACTAATTTTGGTACGGTATGAGTTATATACATGGAATGAAATAATTCTCCCAATTTCATTTTCACAGATAGTTCTTCCTTCATACTTTATGTTTATGTTTTTATAGTTGAAGTAAACATCCATGGTGTGGATGAATGTGTAGAACCAGGGATGATAATATAACTCCACATTAATTTTTTTCAGGTTTATTCTAATATCTTATTTCGGATTACCTTTCTTATTGGGTGAGTAATTTCAACAATGAATTGGGATAATACCTATAATGGGGATGTGAGAGAGTTGTTGTAATTTTCAGCATAAACCTAAATATCCTATTGTTTTTTGGGATGTTACAAAACATTTAATTAAATTTTTTGACATAAAATTCCAATCGGACACATCCCATGAACTGAATGCAGAACATGGGAATTTTACATTTCATGTAAGTGTTACACAACTTTTAATTTGGAAAAATAAATTTTAATTAAAATGTTGTATGTGTTTTTTATTGTGACATAAAATAAAATAGTTTCATGATTTTTAATATATTTCATACCACATAATTCCCTCTGTTATATGATTTAGGATTTCATTCAAGTGTTTGATGATTTTTTCTCTTTTTTCCCCTCTCCACTCAGCCAGAGATCCTTCCCTTGGTGTTTATGGGTGACTCTGTTACATTCGGATCACTCAGTCCAATGATTGAGCAATAATACTAGGAACATTGTCTATTTGGGTAAGAATCTTTCCCAGTTTCACTCTCATTGTGGTTATAGATATATTTATTATATGTATGGGTATTCATATTTTGTTTTCTATCAATCCATTTCAATTTATAATCATGTCTTTTCTTCTAAAGGTAGTTTTTTTTTTCATTTTCAATCCTTTTTTTCAATGTTGTATTGGATTTTTTACTTTCTTAAGGTAGGTGGATCCATTTAATTGTTGTAATTTCATAAAATTTTGGTGTTCTTATAGTTTTCTTGAGATTTTAATGGGTATTTAATGTGTTGAAATTTAAAAGTTCATGGGTTCAGGTTTAAAAATATTTTTTTCATTGAAGACATAATTTATATGATTTGAAAAGTGTAAAATAGAATTTCATTACATGATTTGGATTTTTTGTATCTGAATTTTTTTTTATAAAAATTTAATCAAGATTTTTAAATAAAAAATTGAAAAAAACAGTCACAACTGGGACTTTGGGTGCATCAAGATAGTGACATGAGTAGCCTTAGTGTATGTGACACCACCAGTAGGTAACCTCTTTTATGATGATGAATTTTGGATAGCCTTGACGATAGATGGATATAAACCTATCAATTTTTTAGATTGGGAGTATTTATTCCCAATTTTCCCATAGTCTAGATATTGACTAGAAGATGCACTATTGTTTTTGGTTATTTATTTCATGAAGGATTTGTTCATGGATGTTAGTTCACATGGGTATATATATTCAATATCATTAACTAATTTTTTATGGATTTGGAAAATATTTCATAAAATTTGTGAAATCTCAAGGATTGTTTTATATTTTCTTCTAATTGTTTAATTTATAAATTTTTTTACAAAACTGTTTGTTTTAAAGGTTGAACGTGTTCACTCTTGTTATTAAATATTTTATAGATTTCTTGGTGGTATCCTTCAAGGATATGTTGATCACAACCTAACTATGACTGTGAGTGTCTGAAGACATTTTTTGTAAAGTATATAGCTAAATAAATGCGTATTTAGTATAATAAAGTGTTGTTTTTATTTAGCTATTTTGGTTTTAGATTGTTTGTAGTTGACCATTGATCACATGGAGAATAGTTTTCCTAGATATTCCATACCATCTGTTTCAACCTATTTTTGTTAGTTTTATCCCCCTTTGTTTCATCTTTGTACTCTAGGGTAATTTATTTTATTATCATATATGAGAAATGTCTTATTATCATTTTTATACCTCTCCCATTAATTGGATGAATCATTGTATTGGTATGGTTAGCGTGGTATGGTCATATACACTTTTGTATCAGGGGCGTTTCTTAGATTTAAGTGAGTTAGATCTTCCTGTGTTGGTTCTATGTCACGGGTATACATGATTATGATTATCATAATTTTAATAGTTGGTGTAGAAAATGGGCATAGCCAGATCACTCCTCTGACTGAATGTTAGATTCTGTGGGTGGTTAGAAAACTTTTACTAATTCCAATACATTGTACTTTAGTTCATTGGAATGAATTTTATGGGAATTATAACTATATTAAACTATCTAAAAAAATTTAGGACATGGTGTGTGTAATTTATTTTGACTAAAATATTAGGTATTTCATTTAGACGGACCTATTCCATTCAACAGGTGTTATACTTTTCATGATAAAATTCATAGCTGCTTTAAATTATTATTGTTTTGATGAATTGTTTTGGATTGTTATTATTCAATGGTTTGGGAATTTTCTCTTGATATATTGGTTATTATATTGTTATTTAAAAACAATTCTTCCTAGAAGAGATCTTACAAATATACGAGGGGAATTCATGATGTTGGTTCTGTTGGCAGATCCTCTTGTGGACCCTTATTTAGTTGAAGTAGTGATTTATACATTTCAGACATTGAGTTCTATTGGCACATATGACAAGGGATAAGTAGTGGATCATGTATCAAAATTTTCCAAGTAGTTTTCACCTATCTGCTATGGTGACAATGGTAACCAATAATATGAGGAGTGTCTTGAATATATTAAAATGTACTCATCTTTTTGAAGACTCCTGAAGATTCTTAGTTTCTTTTTCCACATATATACTTGAGGAACTATGAAGAAGATGGACGGTCTCAATAGTGCATGCTATGTTACACGAAGGACATAACTGGGATTATTTTAAAAGGTATTTAATAAGATTTTTTATCCTGAGACATTACATGTAAAAGAAGCCTATAAGTTTCTGACCCTAAATTATGTGGGATCATACTATTCTACATTTATCCACCCTATTATTTGAGTTGGTGAATCTAAAACTAGGTATTTTTAACAGTGATTACCTGATGTTTTATAGGTATTCAATGGATATGAGGGTTGATATTTGGTAAATTTTATTTCATTTGATCCTTACATCATTTTTGGAGGTATTGGATAATCTATCTTTGACCGAGGGAGACATATCTTGATATATAGGATTGGGTGGAGCTTTGATAGGTGCAGTAGTTTACCAGGACAATTATTCTAGTATGAAAAGGAAGTTTACATGTGGTATGCTTTCCTAAGAACAAGTTTCATGGGATTATTCAGGGAATAAACATGTTATTTGATACCATTATGGGGACGTAGTCAAACTGAACCCTATTATATGGAGGCCCCTAAGAAAAATCGTATTATTGTGTGATCTAGCCCTATGAAATGTTCTTTTTATAAGATTTACCAAGGCAGTCAGGTGGGGTCCACTTTCACCAATGGATTATTGATTCATATTAATTGTCTCAATGGTGGTGGGTATGATTCAATGAACAAATTGGTGTCCATTTTGCTAATATTTGATCGTTATATGCAGTAGAGTGTGTCCTATAGGAATATAATTTTGGTATAACTATTCTTAACATTATGTTATTTATTTCATCTTTTATGGCACAATATTTGTTTGATATAGGTTCAAATTGTTATTTTATATTTTCAAAAAAAATTCAATGTTTTGGATTTTCATTCATATATTACACCATTCTTGTTGGAATTGTCCATTGCTTTTTGGAAAGAGGTCTAAACAGGGTTTCAAAATCACCATGTGTTGGGTGGTGATATACAACATTAAGGTGTTTTAGGATATCTTCGTTCTTAATCATTACATATTTGGATATATTATCAACATGGATTAGATGATAAGTGTGGATGCTCAGATATATTTTAATCTTCCTTAGTCATATCATATCGACCGATTGGATCACTCCTGATTTCCAAGGTGAGTGGGACTCTATATTAGGAAGGGTGGGGAATATTTTCTATTATGGCGGTATAATCTAATGCTAGATTTTAGAAATTTTCATTTCTATAGTTAAACCTTTATTGGCTGGTCAACTACCTGTTGTTTTTTTTTCATAGCCTGAGGGATTTTCTAACGACTGTTTTGGTTTAATTCCATATATATATGTTGTGATTGTAATAGATCGCTCCCAAAAATGATTCCTATTTCTATGCAATCCTATTGAGTGGAACCTGCTGATTTGGTGGAACATATGGTCCAACATGAGGCCCTGTAGGTGAAAGGATTTATTTATCCTAGCGTCTCACCATGTGATATATCTATATTCTTTTCTAAGATGGTATATGAGATCCATAGACTTTTTATAAACTATCAAATGTGGAATCGAGCGACCATTAAGAACACATATCATTTACCCAGAATTGATGACCTATTTTTTAGAATAGCGGGGCTCTTTGGTTTTCTAAGATTGTCCTATGGTCAATGTACCACTAGTAGAGAGTCTGAGAAGAGATTATACCCATGATTTTTTTATTCAATATAACCAATTGGATTTTCTAGTTATGCCATTATGACTCACTAATGAATTTGGTATATTAATCTCTATGATAAATCAAATAATCCATTAGTTATTGTACTATTTTGTTTTTTTTATTCAGATATGATATCTTGGTGCACTCCAAGCTAGACGAGGATCATAGAGACATTTTTAATATCATTCTTCAAACCTTGAGGGAACATAATCTGTATGGTAAGAATTCCAAGTTCGATTTTAGAATCCATGAGGTTATGTTATTGCGACATGTGATATCTTAGAGGGGCATATCAGTAGATCCTAAAAAAGGATTTATTTATTGACATATTGGGAGAATCCAATAATCATGTTTGAGATATGTAGTTTCATGGTTTTGTTAGGTTACAATTGATGCTTTCTTCAGGACGTCTCCAAGATCGCATCTTCGTTGACAGCTATAACCTGAATGAGTGTGACGTTTTAATGGAATGAAAACTATCTGATATATTTTGTGGAGCATAATATGAGGGAAAATATAGTAAATTTTTTTATTCATTCAAATTTAGGGTTGTGTTATGATGTTTTCTGTGGTACTTCTTAAATGGGTTTGGCATATGTCTTGATATAGGGGAAACATTGTGTGGAATATGGATCTCTACAGTTATGCCCTCATGATAGGAATTACCCTACCCATTATCTTTATTTGGAAACTATAACGAATTCACTCAAAAACTAGAATCACTATCAAATTTTAGACTGGTTTATGATATATTCTGATCATAGGAGTCTAATGTATATTTTTATTCATAGATATATGAATATGCGATAGATATACGTGGTTTCATATCTTCAAAAAATTTATTTTGATATCATATATACCCCAAGGAATGGAAATTTGGTCATCAAAGACCTGAAGGTTTTTTGCATCCATTAAATATTTGAGTATGGTAGTAGGACAACATTTCCATGTTTTTTTATTTAGTTTACCATAGACTCATAGTTGAAAGGATACAATTTCGGTGATTATTCATAGATTCACAAAATGAGTGCATTTTATACCAATAAAAAATATTAGGAAAGTGAAATAGATTGGGGAATTATATGTCTAAGAGATTATGATACATAATGGGGTTCTATCTACAGTATTTGATGACTAGGACCCGAGGATCACATATAGATTTTGGAATGGTTTGAAGGAGGTAATGGGTTCCTAGTTGAAATTGAGTATGACATATCATTCACCAACATATCGATAGATAGAGAGGTGTATTTTGGTTCTTGAGGATATGATTCAGGATTCTCTTCTTTATTATGGAATATATTTGGACATATATTTTATTTTGGACATGTTTTCCAATTAAAATAGTTATTAGACCTTTATCAGGATGGCACCCTTTGAGGATTTGTATGGATGGCCATGTTGATCTCCCATGTGCTATGTAGAGTTGGGAGAGAGGTCTTTAGTGGTTCATAGTGTTGTTCAAGAGATGAGAAATATGGTGTAGTTGATCTAATGGAATTTAATCATGGAATATAGTCATCATAAATCATATGGGGACTGTAATCATTGACTGTTGGAGATTCATTTTGGTGATCAATCCTTGCTCATAGTTTCACCTCGCATGGGACATCATCAATTGGGTAAGTAGGGTAAGTTAGAAATGAAGTTTGTGGGGGTGGGGCTTTGAGATCATTGAACGATAGGGGACAATAACGTATTGGTTTATTTTAATATCTGTATTGAATTTTCATCCCAAAATCATTCATGTTTCCTAGTTGAGGAGGTATGTACTAGAACCTTCCCATGTGATGTGATGGGAGGACATTGATCATGAGCTCTATACCACATTGGTTGAGCTTTTAGGTCATATTATTGGTAAAAAAGATAAGGTATTTGTGGTTAAAATTATCCCCATTATCTGAGTACAGTGGAATTGTAGATAGGGACTCCATGAAATGTGGTGGAGGGATTCGTTGATGAGTCAGTACTGGCCTTCCCTTTTTGTGGATCTAGGATCTTGATCACTTATTGGGGTCATAAAACATTTATGTTTAGGAGATTGTAGCATCATTTTTTTCTTTCTATTGGGTATGTTCTTATATCTATAATTCGATTCTATTTTTCTTTGGGAAATTATTTTCAACCATTAATTGGGAGGAAAACATTAATGGTGAAGACAGATTTTTTTGGATTTTTTATCATGAACCTGTAGTTTATGCTATTCTCTGGGTAATTAAATAAAAATTAATGGTATTTCGAGAAATGTATTTCCAATTGGCCCCATCCCATGAACTAAGTACTTATAATTATAAATTTTTCATCTCATATAAGTGTTACGCACCGTGAATTGTGAAAATCCAATTTTGTAATAAAAATGTGACTCATTTCTTGTTGTATCTTAAAACAAAATAGGCTGATGATTTTTAATATGCTACACACCATGTAATTACTTAAGTTATAGCTTATAGGATTCCATGTGAGTTTTTTATGCTTCACTATCTTTTCCATCGATCTCATATTGGTTAGTGTTCTTGCCCTAGTCATTTTTTGGGACTCCCTTACCTATGGAATGCTCCATTCCATGATTGATCAATAGGTCTAGGCACGTCATCTCATTAGGGTAAGCCATTATCATAGTTTTTTTCTAGGTGTGGTTGTGGAAATTTTTTTTATGGGGATGGGTAATCGGATTGTGTTCTTATAAATCCTTATCAGTCCACAGTCATGGGTTTTCATTTGAATGTAGTTTTTTTGTTTACAATCCCTATTGTCAAAAGATGAAATTTTTTAATACATTCTTGAGGTGTGTGAGTCTTCTCAATTTTTTAAATTTAATAAATTTATATTATTATTTTTCTAGATATTTGAAATTTATTTCATTGTTGAAATTAAAAATGGAATGGGTTAGTCATTTAAAAATAGTTTTTCCTTCAAAATTGAATTTTTTAGATTTGGAAGTTAGAAAACGGTATATCATACCATGAATCTTATTGACATTGATTTGATTTTTTTTTTAAAATTTAATCATGGTTTTTAAAACAGAAATTGATAAACATTTCATAGTGGGAACCTCATGTGCATGAGGATACAGACACAGGTAACCTTAGTGTGGGTGAAAATACTTAAAGGTAACCTCTTGTTTATTGATGGTATATTGAATTAATTAATGTTAACTATATCAAACCTTATGTATTTATAGTATCATGAGTGTCTATTGTGTTTCGTATCATTGGAAAGATCCCAACTAGAATGTGAATTTATATTTATGGTTTATGATTTCATGATAGTTTATTTCACTAATGTTAGATCACATGTGATTTTATAATCATTATCTTTACCTAAATATTTATGGATTTGGAAAATATGGATTGAAATACGTGAAAACTCAAATATAGTATTGAAAATGATTAATTTTTTTTACTTATAAATTTTTTGTGTAAAACTATTAATGTTTAAAGCTTAAACTTTTTCATTCTTATTATTCAAACATACACACACACATATATCTTGGTCATATCCTTATATGATATACTCATAACTCCATACATCTACCTATGGGTAGATGTAGAAATTATTCTATAGGAAACAAGGGAAGTGATTAGAATTACGAATCATGAGGGATTTTCTATATGGTTTTTTTATTTGAGATGGTGTGGAGGTGATAAATGGTCATATTGAGAATTGTTTTTCTATAATTGTCATACATTCTGGTTTAGCCTATTTGGATTAGTGATATATCTGTTTATTTTTTATTTGAATTTTTTTTTATTTCTTTTTTATTATATATGAGACTTTTCTTATTAACTTTGTTATACCTTAACCCATAATGGGCTGATTCAAGTGACTAATTCGGTTTGCCCCGGTTGGTTTGTTATAGATAATCCTTTCATTCAATATTTTGTTCTATTTATAATAATGTATATCATAAAAAAATTATTTATGGATTATTATTTTCAAACCATTAATTATATAAAATGTAATCAATGAACATTGATGGTATAAGTCACAAATGACACATATTCCTTAACTAATGAATTTCTAGGCTTATATCAAAACTATCCAGCATCTATTTCCTAATATGAAATCATATAGGAATTTTTTCCCCTAATAGTGGTACATAAGGATCTTATGATTTGACCAAATCCTATCCCCATGAGTGGAAAACCTTGTGTGAATAATGGACCATTTTCATGAACCAAGCGATAATCGAGTCCATCTCAATGAGACATTTTTAGTGTTAAAACCCCAACGTACCTTTGTACTATATATACATCCGTTTTTTGTGTCTCGAAAATTATTTATTTTCTTTGAAAAAACATACTCTACACATTACTTAAATTTAAGGATGATATCTGTTGTTTAGTATTATCCCTAAGGATTTTACTATATTTTTCAATTCTTATTCCAAAAAATAACCAGGCGTTCCTGTAATCCCAACTATGAAAAATCATATAATAATACACCTTAATTCTTGATTTATAACATAATTGTACACATAAAACAATACTATAATTTCATTAATACTATTTACTTTCGAAAACTATATAGATTGAACATCAACTTAAAACAAATTTACAACAACTTTATTGAAAAAATCATTACCTTGCCCCTGAAATTGCATCGTTATTCTAAACACCCAAAGAATAACCTAGAGATGTTCATAAGAAAGTGGTAAGCTATAAATACTTGTAAGGGAAAAAAATTGATAGTTTAATTTAAAATAGTAAATTTTATCCAAGAGGAATATAAAGGTAAAATAAGAGGTTTGAAAATTGTAATATTGAATAATGTGGCATGACGTAATCATGATAGCATAACGACAACATGAGAATGTGGCGACAACATAAATTATTTCACAAAAATAAGTCAAGGATACATGTAAAGTGAATATAACACAGTATATATTGTCCCATAATAGATTAGGTTTTCTCCCTCATCCCATACATGATGTCTCAAGAGGCTAAAATATATCATAATTCATTGTGGTGCTATCTGGGTTCACCTATCCTAACATGTACATGATCATACGTGGTACATATGTCATTCAATATAAAGATATATTAAATATATTTTAATTCAGTTATTAAGGACTGTAGGTTACATTTGTAGATATATGAAATAATTAAACTATAGGATCATTTGGGTGAATACCCACGAGTGGAAAAGGGTACGAGTATTCACTACAAAAATTATTGATGTGGAAAATCCCTATATAATTTTGGTAGCACAATAGTGGTACATAACTGTTCTTGGGAGTGATTAATTAAAGGTAAATGTCTCTTTTATCCTGGTAATATCATAAGGTTAGTAAGTGGTATGTTTGAGAATATAACCCAACATGAAAAACCTGAAATTAAAAGGTATAACATAAATGATGTTCTTGAAATATGGGGAGATGGAGAGGATCCCTTACCTTGAGATGTTATATATAAAATCATGGGAGGAGCTTTTTAAGATTATGGGGTCACCATGAAAGGTCAATAAAGTGGGAAAGGTATAGTAATGTAATTCTAAAAATATTTTTAGTGAAGAATACTTACTGGTTAGGTGAATTCAAGTAAAAAAAGAGAAAGGAAATCATTATTAATTTCCAAACATTGGTTTTGGACTCTATTAGAAAAGGTAATAAATAAGATTCCTTATCATGGTTTTTTCTGATTATTTATTCAAAAGAGGGATGGTTTTATTTATTTTATATTTTTATGAACTGAACTCCATATAATAAAACCCTTCGTAAATTAGAGACATGTCATGTTTATAAATAATTTATTTAAAAATGATAAAAATTTATATTTTGTAGGATTCATTATGTGTTTAAAAAATTTATAAAATAACAAAAAAAATAATATATAAAAGGGGTAATATTTATTTTTCCTTGGATACCTTTTATGGAATATATTAAATAAATTATGGATTATTATGATTTCATAATGCACACTATATATTTATACCGTATGAAATTTTGATTAAAAAATTATTTTGTCTTGCAAAATAATAAAAAAATCACAATTCGGTAATTTCAATGTCATAACATCAAAAATAATATTTATTTTTTCCAAATAAATTTCAATTTATGAGAATATAATCATTGAAATTATATGTCCATATATATTAAAAAATTCTAGTTTTTTGACAAGAACTATTTTTTGACCTGTCTAAAAATTATTATTGATTAATGACACAATATTATCAATTTTATGTAATAAATATTATTAAATAAAATTTTTTTAGTCAAATTAAATTTTATCCAAATTATTTTATTTGATAAAAATGGTTTTTTTGTTTGAAACTATACATGTCTGAAAATATATAATTTCTATTTCATCTAATCAAAATCTAATTTTTTGCAAACTAATTATCTAAACATTTGAAAAAAGTTATATTACCAGAAATATCAGGAATCGGTGGAATCCAGTCCTAATAATAATAAATAAAAAGAAAACAAGTCAGGTATACATGAGGTTATTACATAAATGAGTGTGCATCCCACCACATCTATCTACCTCCACCAGTGGGGAACAATTGTCAGGGGCCGTGAAAGACCACATCTCTCTAGGATCAGTGAGTTCCCTCTTGGCCAGTGCATCTGCCACCTGATTAGCCTCCCGTTAGACATGTGAAAAGTCCACTCTCATATGAGAAATTTCACTAAGACAGCCAACCCACTTAGGCAGTAAGCACCAGGGGACCTGGCTCGTCTTGGTGCTCAAGGCATGAATTGAGTCTGAGAGTCAGATAAAATCCATATATATTTCCAATTAAACTGGTCAGCGTACCTGATGGCATAGATCATTTCCCATAGTTCAGCTTCAATGGCTGTGTCAATTCCAACGGCGTGGTGGAAGCATCCCTTTATGAACACACGATATGTGCAGAACACCCCCCCACAACCCGACAGGCCTGGTGCACCCAATGCGGCCCCTTAAAGATTTACCTTGGGGCAAGGCACAATGGGTGGGATCCATCAAAAATTCTTCAGCATCCGAGGCTTGCGTTATTGACCAAAAAAACCAAGTGCTCACAGAATTTGGAGGTCAGAAACTGTGTTAGACATGGCGCCATCCTGAACAAGGGAAACTACATTAACATCTCTATGTACCGCCACCATTCCTTGCTGAATCTTGGGGCGAACACCAGTGAACACTGTATGATTCTGGGCCTCCCAAATTTCTTCAATAGTAGCAACAATAACAGGTTATAACAGGTCATATATATGTTCACTGAAATGGTTCTAAAACAGTTTGGACAACAACTACAGAATCGACCCGCCAGTGTCAAATACAACTCCAAACAAAGACCCTGTATATACCCACAATTTCATTGCATGAAAACATCCCATGAAAACATTCTGAGCAGAATCCTCAGTAGTTTTATAGATGGTGCACATAGAAGCCATCTGAATACCAACTCTCTTAATAGCGTCAGTTGTGGGAAGTTGATTTTTTTCAGATTCTCCTGATTAAATAGAATATGGAGGTTCAAATAAACCAAGATCTGAATTTCATAAGCCAAGCATGTGGAGAAGCTTGACCCCCACATAAGATCCTATAGAAATCCCTTCAATTGAATTACACAGTTCTGATATGGGTCCAGATCAAAATTTCATGCTCCAAGAAGACATAATTATTGATTTCAGTCTCCACCTGCATAGGAAAACTCAAATCAGGAGAATGCATCAGTTAGAGTAAACCCTAAATAGAGAAAGGGGAAACATCAGGTGACACATTTATATCATAAAGGGGTTGTGTGAGACACTTTGTGTTCCAAAAATTTATTGTGGATTCCCTGGAAACCATCCATTTGGTATCATGATAATTGTCACATATGCCTGCTTGAGAGAGGCCTGAACCGATGAGGCATGATAATACGTGTACCCATTTAAAATCCTCTTTGTAATATTGTTCAAAAGAAATTCATCATCATCCTCATGAGAAAGCAGGCTACAAGTGAATTTCCCAATCAATCCATCATTAAAGGTGTGAAGATCCTTGTGTCCAAGGGCCCCATCTCCACAGGCTTGATGCACTCCTTCTATAAAACTGTAATCAAAATCCTCTCATGTGGTGACCCCATCCGTATGAAATTATGTAATATGCTCTGATGCTCCTTGAGAAGTCCTCTAGGCCATCACTAGTGAGAGAAGGAAAACAAAAACATTAGTGTGATCACTGAGTTCACAAGGCAGACCCTCCCAGCCATTGGCATAGCTTTCCCTTTCCAGCTGGCCATCTGATGTACAATACAAACATAAATTCCTTCCATGTATTATCATTACAATTTTCCCCAATATAGTGGGATCCCAAGGTACTGAAAAGGTAGGGATCCCCTCCTCACCCCAAGTTTCCTGACTATTCTGTTCCTTGTCCCAACTGAAATTGAATTCCCAAAAACAATGTAAGACTTGTACCAACTGATGGCCTGGCCTGTGACCTCCTCATAATGACTGAAAAAAGATTTAATAGAGGAAATAGTTTTCCTTAATGCTTACCCTAGAAGTAATAAGTAATATTCATACAATATATGACATGGGGCGTGTCCACAAAACCATCCCTAATCTGCTTATAGAGTCCCATTTGAACAAGGTCATTGATACACCTACTTAGGTAATACTTTGCAATGGAAAAAAGAATACCAGATAGTGGGTCACCTTGACGCTCCCCCTGGCGCAAGGGAAAACCCCTCGGGGCACATATAACAAGAATTGACAACCTGGATGAACCGAGTATGATACGAATCAGATTCAAAAAACCCCTCAAGAAGCCATACCTTCTAATGTCATCAGGAAAGAATCTCTATTTAAGAGTTTCAAAAGCATTGGAAATGACACTTTTGAGGGAAAATTCCCATCCTTTGTCTTTATTCACATAAGATTGACACCCTCAGAGGCTATAAAGAGGCACTTTTTGATTCTCCTCCCAGGGACAAATCCAAATTGATTAGCAGTAATTATATCATTAACCAACACACTCATCCTTCTCACCAAAACTTTTATAACAAGTTTGGGTATTTTGTTACCATCTCCAACTGGCTTTAAATCCTTGATGTCAAGATCATTCTCTTTCCTGGGGTTGGGAGCAATGAAACAAGAATTCATTCCATGGGGCATATATGAATGTGAAATGAAATCCTAAATTCCATGCACTATATCATTCTCTAAAATTTCCCAATATAATGTGAAACTTTTGTTAGTGAATCCATCAGGAACTGGGGAACTCTCATGATTGAGAGAAATGAGAGATGATCTGATCTCATCCTTACATGGGGGAGCAATTAGAAGTTGATTCGAGTGATCATCAATACAAGGGATAATGTTATTGACCATGCAATGTATGATGGACTACCCATTCTCAGAATATATTCCCTTAAAGTGTTCAACAACAGCCATAGAAATCTCACTTTCTTCGCTATAGAGGTGCACATTTATGATGATCACCCTATTCCCTACACACGCCCTCTTTTCCTTTTTAAATCTATTGAAGATCATTGAGTTCATGTCCCCATCCTTTAGTCATGTCACATTCAGTTGATTTCTAACCAATATTTCCTTCACCATTAAATGATCATCAAGCCTATAATGGGCTGCTACTACCTCTTTGGATGAGGTAGGGTGTAGCTCATGAAAGATATTAATACTAGATAGCTCCTGGTCTGACTTCCTGATATCCTCATTAAATTTTGAAAAATATTTTTTACTCCATTCCCTCAGCAACCCCTTAAAGTTTTTGAGTTTCATAGAAATTCTCTACAGAGGACTCCCAATGAATTTAGAATTCGATGCCTCCAAGACAATCTCTGTGCATTCTGGAGTCACAAGCCATCCATTTTTGAATTGAAAGGGAATAGGGGCTGACCTTGTAAGCTGGGTATTTACAACAATGATCAGTGGGTTGTGGTCAGAGTAGTTCTTAAGAAGAGTGAATCTAGAAACTTCATGAGTGGTAGCATGGTCATCAATACATAGAGAGCATTTATCAAGCTTGCTATCCAGTTTCCCCTCTCACGTGTATCAGCCCCATGTGAAATCTGAACCATCTATGGGAACCTGGTCCAGGTTGCAATAATCAATGCACCTAGAAGATTCAGCAGCAACAATCCTATTGAAATTTTTTCCATTTTTCTCCTTAGGCTTCAGCATTGTGTTGAAGTCACCAATAAGCGTCCATTTTTGCTCCATCCTCCTAGAGGTACTTTTGAGTTCCTCCAATAACTCCCTCCTCCTAATATATGATTTCGAGGCATAATCAAAAGATACTGATATTTCCTGCTCGACAATGTTACAATTAACCAGGACACTTTGAGGCCCACTATTAGAGTAATTTATCTTAATGTCATCATGCCTTAACACCCATATGTGGTCAAAATGAGATGCATGTTGATTATTAGAGACAAATCTATATCCTAGGATTCCCCATTTGAATCCTTTCCAGTTTTCAAAGAGAACTTTCGGATCAGCAATACTATCAAAAATCGTCTTGTATGCCATAAGATAATGTCGAAGGTCCCTACCCGTGTGGGAATTTCCCAGCCCTTGACAATTCCTATAAAAAATCATCATTTATTACTGGCCATGCCTCTTGTTAGAAGCCTCCCATTCTTCTCCATCAAGACCCATTTTTTCCATTTCTTCCCCAAACCACCCTACCCCTGGTTCACAAGTCAAGGGGAAATCATGCTATGAGGTTCCTTAGTCACATGGTGTGCCCCACTATTTCCTTTCTCTTGACCAGTGAATGTAAATTACATGTCATTAGCAGCATTCACCTCCATTATATCATTGGGAACATTAGTATCCCCATCTAGGATGACTGTAACACACTCTGTAGCTTGGTTACCCATCACCTACTTGTCCTTACTGCCATCACTAACCAGGCCAATCAGTCCATCACTGACATAACCATTGGAAACAAGAGAAATCTCCCCTAGGCAGGCTGTGTCTGCTTCAGTATTCCTATCACCAATATCATCATCCGGCCTTCCATCCGACCCACCACTAGTCGCAGCAATGTCACCCCCAGCAATGGGCATAACCAACTTATTGAATCGAGCCTCTTCCACCTCATCAGCCCATAGCCTTCCACTCAAGGGAATTAAGGAATTATTAGATTTTAAAGGGGGTCACTTCCCACTACAAATCTCCTTCGTGCAGCCTTGGAGTTGGATATTTGGATATAGTTCCCTCCTGGGCCAGATGCTGGATGGCGATCCAAACCTCTTCCACATCCTTTAGATTTTTCTAAAATAGGTGATCCACACCATGTGTCATCATTATCATAGCACGACCCGTTAGGTTTATCCATCACTACAATGACACATTGGGGTGTGACAACCAGCTTAACCACCACAAGAACACTATAGGACGGTGGTGACACCTGAATCTCCTCAGCCCTTCCCTCCACATATAATGCAGACCCAATATGTGCCCCACTATGAAGAAGATCCTTCACCCTAGCTGCAGATGAAGAGCCCTTGATATTCAGAGTTTCATACGTCCTAGGACTAATTGTTTGACCATCTACCTTTTTCTCAAGGGGATCCAGAGAGCTTTACTCCTTCCCCTTCCTTCTCCTTCTCATACTCTCATCATGGACCTTCAGCTTATAGACAATGCATTCTTTGTCCTGTTTACACTCTGCAGTCATATTCCCAAAAAATAAGCTTCTAAAGTAGAACATCAGTTTTCTCTCATATGAAATATCAAGCCTCATACTCTCATCCCATGTTGTATGAACCACCCCCACAACAAGCTTACTCGACATGTTGACTTCCTCTATGATTCTGGAATAGTGACCTAGCCTCAGATTCTCTGTCTGTCGGTCCATACAAATGGGTTTTCCTACAGAAAAATTAATTTCCCATAGGATCCTTTGGTGCCAATAGAGCCTATTTAGCTTGTATATTCGGATCTATAATTGAGTGTGAGCATTCCGGACATTCATGGGATCAAAATTCTGACCCCATTCCTGCACATTCAGAAAACCAGGGCTCAAGGAGATAGTGTCATTGATCCATGCTTTCCTCTTACCCTCATCTGTGTGGATGAAAACATGATATTATCACCTTCCCATCACAATCAATATCTTATCAAAAAAACACCAAACCTCTGAAACCCTCTTAGTCGAGGACATCACATCAATTTTCTATATCAATTGGAATTTATAATATAACATTTTTTGATACTAATGATATAATGACTCCA
Source organism: Viscum album (assembly GCA_963277665.1). NCBI lineage: Eukaryota > Viridiplantae > Streptophyta > Magnoliopsida > Santalales > Viscaceae > Viscum > Viscum album. Next base: position 792,112,548 of record OY728129.1, on the reverse strand, counting down.
CAGTATCTATTTTTTAAATTTTTATGATTATTATTGTACTTTTAATTCAAACTACATATAAAGATTAATGTTCAAAAAAAATTTAGTTCATGTGATTTCTATAACCACATTAGATAATAAAGAATTTAGCTTAATCACAAAGGGATCATAAATTATAAATTTGAGATTCATTATAGATTGTGGAAAAATCATTATTTGATGTGTTTGTCATTTATGATTACTCAATAGTGAGAACTAAAGTGAAATAAGGTTCATAATGAAGAATAATATATAATCAGGATCATTTAAAGAACATGATTTATAGCAAAAAATAATGTAAAATACATGATGAGGAATAAAATAAAATAGGGTCAAAGTCATAGAAATAAAAATACCTTACAAGATATTGTATTGATCATTATTGTATAACATATACACTATTGATGATGATGATAATCTACATACGTTCAATAATTGTCTCATGATTCACCTTGATTCATTCATTGTCAATATTTGATCCAGATTCTTTAAAAACAATGAAGAATTCTTCCTCGGCATCTCAAATCTCTCGGAGTTGTGTGGCTAACTCTTGAAATCTGACACAATAATGTATTTATATAGTGTATTAATGTTCTTGAAAGATTAATTTAATCAATTAAATCAATTATTTAATTATTAACACGTCTTCGAACAGTTTCCATCCACCAAAAACCCAATACTGAACAACATTTAATCGAAACTATTGTAAACCCAACATTTCATAATTATCTATCATGTCATATGTTCTATATAAGGAGTCATGAAAGGGGGAAAATTTATAATAATAGTTTTATTTTGAATTATTTAATATATATTAATATTTTTAATAGTTTAATTATGGGGTCATATTATAGCCAAACATCGCACTACCTGTAAGGGAAAATATAGATATATACATTGAAATATTTAAAGGACTAAAGCAATAAAATTGGAATGGTTAACATTAATCAATAAGAACAATGTGTTAAACGAACTATTAACTGACTGTAAGGCAATTATCTCATTTATAATTAGGAAGTTATTATTGTTGTATAGTTCAAGGGAAATGAATTCATTCCCACTAAATCGCTCATTGTCAAAAAAACTCACATTCCTTCTTTATGAAAAAATTATCTTATGGATTCATTAAAAAGAAAATTACATAATATGGATGCATCATCCGACCCATATGTGAATCTCGATCACATTAATACCTTTTTAGAATTATGTGGAGTTACAAAACACTTCTAGCTTTGTGATATAGACATCTTTTACTATATTATAGTTAAGGAATTATATCTTGATATTCATCTAAAAAATCATAAAAATATGTACAAAATTTATAGAAACCTGAAGTATAATGTATTTTGTCATGAAAATTTTAGAAAAAGATTCATTATATTATATTAATTTTTTTTAATCCTTTTCCATTTCCAATTATTAACATTTCATTCCAAGTCCATCATCGTAATCAATTCCCATTTTATTCCAATAGGTTTATCATATACTAATGGGTCGACTATAACATATAATTGTTTCGAATACATGTAATTTATCTATGATATCAAATCTACATTCTATATTGTATCTTTTAATCTATTTACTACATCATTTTATGATATAGAAATATCATTCACATCCTATAATGAGTAATCATTCTTAGTGACTAGAAAACCATATCTCTATAGTTCTCTAAACTCCATAGTGGAATAAAATAGTACATATTCCTCAAGAGAAACTTGTTACATTGAATTTTATGGAATATTTTCCTATACCAACTTCTATATTTCATAACAATCAAAATCATTAATGTTATTATTTAACCTGATGTCCTTATTGAGGAAGTGGCCTCTCTAAAGGAATATGACATATCATGTTAGCATTAACTCCTTGTCTAAGAGGTTTAGTAGGAAGCATATGATTTTTTCATTTTGATATCAAATAATGATACATTTATTTCATGGTGGATTAATATTTCATATTGTTGTGTTCATAATTATTGACTTACAACACTATATGTGAGCATTCAGCAATACAAATTTACTTCTGAAATTTTTCTTTTATGGTATTATATTTTCCTACAAAGTTAGAACTAGGTTTACAATGTATATTGTATAATATAATTCATATCTATAAATTTATAATGAATTAATACATGAATAATATAGACCACACCATATAAAACAGTGTGTAGTTCCACTTTTCACGAATTTCATTCCACTATAGTGTATAAGTTGGAGCGTGTAGTTATATATACACCCAAAGTCCATTTGATAGTTAATTAATTCCTGTTTATGATATTCCCCAACCAATATGATCATATAATATCTCTCTACATAACAATATACTTCTCATTTTTGTCTATGAACTCTATAAATATTCTCAATGAATTCATACGTAATCCTCATTGAGAAGAAATAATTATATCGACTTATGTAATCATTTAAATGAAATAAGTATAAGTATCCTCCATTATATTCTACTACAAATGGTGTATATATATTCATATGTACTAATTATAGAATCATTTTGGCCCTTTCAAACTTTCTAAAAATAGGTGCCTTGATTATCATGACTTCTAACAAAAATTATAAATCTCTCAGGTGGATTTAGTTTTGAATGAATACAAATACTAATATTGATAGATATTTTTCATATGATTCATGTTTATATAACCAAGTCAATGATTCCACAATTGGGTGTGATATGGGGTTTAAGAAATATACTAATTTCCTATTTACAATAAATGGTTTTCATATCCAATACATAATTACTATTATTTATATGTTCTATTCTACAGAATATGATGTCATTGTAAAAGTAGTATCAATGTAGACAAGGTGAGTGGGTTGTCTATTATTTAAAAAACAATGAGTCTTGAACCATTGGTAGGTCTATGATCCACCTCGTATTTAGAAACCATCCCCAATCTAACTAGTTCCCACATTTGGATACATATATGATCACTAAAATATGTATTTAAAATACAAGTAGTATATATAAATCTATCAAACTTGATAATGACTTCCCCTCTTGTTTTTTCATGTCTCTATATATGAAAACACAATGCATATTAATTCTTAATATTCATTTTTTATTCATATTCATGGAATGATTATTCTTCGGATACATAGAAGAAGTGTGTATTTTGAGGCCCTTCTCCTTTTTATTACTCTTATTAATCATAAGGAATCATGGTTTTCCTTGCACCATATCCTTATCCCATTGGAGAATCAAGGTAATAAGTCCCATGATAGTTTTCTCAATATTGTTAATATTATAATTCATAAAAAACATGAGAATATCATATGTAGTTAGGATTATATTATATTTGTGAAAAATGTTTATGGAAGTTTAATGCCAAAGATATCTAACACATTTATATATGCAATCATGATTACTACAAGAGATCCAGCTGAAACAGACTCTCTATTCATGTATATGAATAATGTTGTTACTCCCAGAAGAACAAATTCCCTGAGGGGGGGAATTAGGGTATGACATATTTTAAACCTCTCCCCTTTTGGATCTTGTTTCAATGTTAAAAAAACTATATTATCTATCTTTCCCAGAGAAAAGTATATACATAAATTAGATCATTCACAAGACATGTAAATTTTTACATGGTTGACCCTTACAGGGATAATTCCAAGGAGTATACACCATCGATGTTCCAATGTACCTAATTCACTATAAGTGAATTGTTGTTTAAAATGATCGAAGTGGACTCATTGTCCCTTCTGGTTTACAACCAATCACAATATGAAAGCTCACTACTCTCTCAACTGATGTGTGTAGAAGATACACTCAGATTTTATAGAAATTGAGGTCTAATAAAATGAATGAATACATACATCCTCAATTGTATATATATGCTATATGGATGTTCTACTTTCATCCACATATGAATACATCTTTACCAGTAAATTGAACTGGGCATCCTCAAATTTTACCTGCATCCCTTATTGTGCCTTATACGTAATTACCATGAATTACATGAAAAATATCTCTTCTTTTATGTAATATCTACTCAAATATTTTCATAACCTCAATAATTCCTCACAACCATCATTTTACACAAAATGATAACTTTTACACAGAACATCAATTTTTATTGGCAACACGAAATTTTTCACAGCACATACATTGCGTATTTTTTATGCGCATCAATTTTCATATCTTCAATAAGTATTGAGCTGCATCAAATGAGGATGTCACCTCATATTTATAAAAAAACTCAAACCCTATGAGAAAACCCCTCCTTGAGCAGGTAATCCTCATTGAGCGTTAAAAACACATCTTCCACGCAACAACGTATTTTGTGCACTGCTCCAATATTTCGCACACCTCATGCCTATCCCAATTTTAGTTCTTCTGATCTTGAAACACCTCTTGTGAGAAAAACTAATTTCCTCTATTTTTCACACATTCCATTTCCAAAAACAAATCTCTCCATTTTCTGATTTTTAGGCCCAAAAAGTTTCCAAACACTAGAAAATGACACCACATTGTATCTGCTATTTTTGTTTATCTTACAGATCATCCATTCCACTGTCGACATTCTTCTATCAATCATCGATTGTCATCATCATCTCTTGAACCTAAAAATCACAATTTATTCCCCCTTTGTCAACAAACTGAACTTATAAACCAACCATGTCATCGAACAAAACATCAAGTCCCACTTTTTCAACATACACAATCTCCTCTAAAATACATCAATACTGCCTTTTGTCAAAAATAACACCCTTTAAGTTTGTTAAAAACTCTTCTCAAAATGATTCTATGCACATCGATACCTCATTGAAGCTCCTTTAATCTACTACCATGATTCTCCTCTTGTGATTCAGATAGTGACCAACAATTCACTCACCACATACTCTAGGGCCACATTAGCACTTCTCGACATGAGTTAAAAGAGTTTTATGAAAATTTCATCAATGAATCACTTCATTTATAACACCAATAATTGATACGATAATAATAACAATTAACTACTTTCCTCACGAACCTCATATGTCTAGATATCTAATCATTGATGGATTACTTAAAGCATCGTCTGATTTAAAAATCATACACCCTATCTTGTTCTATCCCCCTATCTCACTACTCCACCTATCAGCTTATCCCCATGTCTTTGACTAAAAAATTTTCTCCCTTCTTTAGCCACTATTGCTCCCCTTAAGGAGTCACTCATTCTTCCCCTTTTTCCAATGAACCCAAATGTCACTATTTTGTGATCGGCAACAATGTAGAGAATACAGATCAACACATTAGAAAAAACACACCATACATAGGGGAGAGGGGGGTTCCACAACCATAATTTTTGAAGTGTGGGGAGTTTACTAGACTCCCAGATCTAGCCAATGTATCTCAAAATATTCCTTGTTTAAGGACCTTATCAGAATGTATGCAACCTATAGCTTGGTAGGAACATAATCCAACATCACTAACTGTTGCTCCATCATATTCATTATAAAATGATATTTGATCTCAATGTGAGTCATCCATTATTGAGGGACTAGATTTTTGATTAGATTTATAGCACACAAAATATCACACTGCATTCCAATTGGATAACTCACTTCAACTCCTATATCATAAATCTACTGCATCATCCACAATAACTGTGTGAATGCATGAGTGACAACAATATACTCAGCTTCTACAGTGCTCAATGAAATTCAATCTCGTTCTTTCTTAGACAAGAAATACAAAAACCACCATGATAGAAAACACCACATGATATTACGTTTCTATCATCTTCTAAACCATCACAATTTGCATCTATATATCCAAACAGCTCTTGTAGAGATTTTTTATTATACATCAAACCTAGATACATATATTCTTTGATATACCGATGTATCCATTTTTCTGAAGAATGTGTATTTTTATGGGATTTCATTGATACCACGTTTCTTGGTATGTGGAGTAAAAAATATCAAGTCTAATCAATGTTAGGTATAGTAAACATCTGATAAACTTCCTCTATTCTATTACATTAACTATTTGGCTATCATCATCTATTGATAATTACATCCGGGTAGTAACCAGAGTCTTAATCTCCTTAAAATTTTCCATTTGAAATATTCTTCTATCCACATTGGAATATTTGGATTAAGAAATGAATATTCCATTCCTTCCTTGTGTCACTTGTAAACCAAGAAAAAATGTCAGATCTCCGATCATTGACATTTCAAACTGAATTTTAATGAATTCAAAAAAATGAATGTATTGAGATGCATCTGATCCACCAACAATTATGTCATTGAAATAAACTAGCTCCATCATCCTTTGATTACTATTGTTGTTAAAATAGATATTTTAATTAACTCCACCACGCTAAAATACATGTGTCTTCAAATACTGATCAAACATTGAGTTCCATGATCTTGGTGCTTATTTCAGCCCATATACCACATTTCTAAACCGAAAAACATTGCTCTCATCTTCATGAATGAGAAAACCATCTATATTATCAATATAAACTTCTTCTTCTGGAGCCCCATTTAGAAATACCGATTTGAAGTTCACCTGGAAAACGTTGAATTTCCGCTTCACTACAATGGATAGGAATTGTCTGATTGCCTCTAGCCATGAAATCGGTGTGAATGTCTCATCGACATATATACCCTCTATCAGGGAGTATCCTTTGCACAGTAGTTGTGTTTTTTTTCGAATAAAATTTCCACCTTCATTCATCTTTTTGCGATATACCCATTCTATCGTGATGAGATTCTTATCTGATGTCCTTTAAAAAATCTCCCATGTCTAATTCTCCTCAATCTAATATAGTTCTTCACTAACAGATTGAAGCATGTTTTCATATTTAGCTGCATCAACAATTAATTTAGGCTATACCTAAGACATGAATGATGTATGCTCTAGGGATTTCATTCTTCTTGTTTGAACTAGAGACAACTGATTACCGATGATATTATTCCTATCAATTTCAGCTCAACTCCTTGGCTTCTATGGAGATAAAAATTTTACTTCCTCATGCTCATCATCAGTGTCTTATTCTAAATCAGCATAATCTACTTATTCCCCCCAGCATTGGTTTCCTCCTCATCACTTTGGTTAAGAAATTTTTCATTGTACTATTGAATTCTCTCCACATTCTATATTATAGTGACATCATTTCTCCCAAATAATTTTTTCAACCTTTTTTTAATGAATTTGTATGATTTTATTTTTATTGAGTAGCCAAGAAATATACCCTCATCTCTACAGTAGTAAAATTTTCAATGTTTTTCCTTGTTGAGAATAAGTCACTTACTTTTAATGATTCTAACTTATTTCTCTATTGGATTCATTGTGTACCACATTTCATATGGAATCCTTCCTTTCATTCGGACTCAACTGATCTCTGTTAGAAATATAGACTAATGTCAATACTGCTTCCTTCACAAACCTCTCTAGTATGTCTTTTTCTATAAGTGTCGTTTTGGCCATGTTGTTGATGATCTTATTTCTTCTTTCAAACACTCCATTATGTTGTGGAGTTTTCACTGAGGAATCATGATGCATTATCTCGTGTTTCTCAAGATAGTATTCGACCTTACTATTTGTGAATTCTGTACTATTTTTAGTATTTAACATCATTTATTTTCTATAAAAGTATAATTTCACATTCCCTTCGTTAATGTTTTATGAAGCTGAACACATCCAAATTTTTAGAGATAAAATATATCCATTCTAATCCACTATATTCATCAATTAAATGAATATAGTACATATTTATGTCTGTTTCTCTTAGTGTGATAGGACCACAAACTTCAGCACTCACTAATTCGAGCACTCTTGTTGACTTCTTCTCCTTTTCCTTATATGAATTTCTGATGAGATTCCATGATTGGCATGCGTCAGATGTGTGATAATAATCCCAGGATGTCTTAGGGAGGTCTATAGCTGCATCCCACATTACCAAATATTCTAGGGAAGGCTGGCATAGATGACCAATTCGTTTTTTCCACAACCTGTTTTCTTCCACTCTAGATAAAAATCACATATCTTCTTCTCCACATACCAGGTAGAGTATAAACTTTATCCCTTTTCCCTATAAGGTCATTTTTCCTTCCCTTCACTTAATGAAAAATCTATTTTTGGTAAACCATATAGAATTTCTCGAGTCACACAGTTGACTGGAACTAAAAAATTTTGACTGAGACATTATACGAGCAAGACACCATCACATCTTATTTCATTTCCCCCAAACAGGGCATTTCCCAATCTAATTATCTTGAGGCATCATCATTTCCAAACATTAAAAATCCTTATTTTTTATATATCATGCCTGTAACTAGATCCTTGTTGTCTATCATGTGAGACATGGAACCACTTTCAATGATCCATACAACAGAACAGTCTGATGCCTTAAGTGAAAATTTAGAAACCACTACATTCAATTCTCTTCTTTTCTTGGTCCATATTTTTTCATCACAGTATATATAGATTGTGGCTTTGGATATTTATCAGAGTATGATGTACCATCTTCATCTTGAAAGATGAAAATCTATTTTTCATTTTCAACTCACATGTTAGATCATTGATCTACTTCTAGTGAACTTTGTGATTCTTCCTTCCCACATTCCTCTGTATAGTCGATGTACAAAATCTAGCCATGTGACCAAATACTTCTCACCAAAAATAGTGTCTTTCAAAATAAGATTTGGAGAATCATTCTCTGTTTAGCTTCCACCTCTATTATTTTACCCTTTAGTATCTTTTGGATATGGATCATACATTTTGGGTGTGTCACATCTTTCCACAGCAATAACACCTAATGAAAGGTGCATTCCAACGTGTCACTCTTGTACTTCCAGTAGTCCATTAGGTTCATGGAATTTTCCAATTCATATTTGTACCCACATCAATTTTCATTCTCTGAATGAGCGATTACAGTCTGACTTCAACCCTGATTTCATTATATTTCTTCTCAAGATTCAAATGAGCCTTAACAAAAGACCTTTATTTGTTCTTCGTTCCTATTAAACTACAATGCTCATCTTTCATCTTTTCAGTATTTAGAACAGTCTTCTTTCCCAATAACATGTTGAGAACCATATGTTTTTTTAGTCCTTAACATTTTGTTTCAGACCGACTACTTATCCTTCAAGTTCATCAATACACTTGATTTTATCTTTCATTGTTTTATTCAATCCATCGATCTCCCTTTTCTGTTCTTAAATATTGATTTTATACTCACTAATCAGTTCAGATTCCTCTGGTGTTGGCGACTTGAGTTTCTCAATTTCATCCATCAACTCTTAATTCTCTTTTTCCGACTTCTGCATATAGAAATTGGTGTCAGGAACTAATTTTTTGGATTTCATTATTTTTACTCTCTAAACATCTATCTCTTCAAGAGAAACCTCTAACTCAGATTTCATATCAACTCTTCCTTCAACTTCTACCTCATTCATCAATTTTTGTTTCTGAATTTTCTTGAGTACTACTGAAAAATGAAACCATAGCATTACCTCCATGATATTTGGATTTCTGTATCTATTCGACCACCTCAACCTCAAACTCATCCAAATTGTCACATTATTGTGAGAGGAGATTCTTATTCTTAAATAAATTTACCATGAATTTTTTCTTGGATTTCCAATAGGTTGAAGACTTTTTTTTTGTAATTTCCACTTCATCGACATCATCATCTTCTTGGAACATTTTCAGGAACCTTGTTGAAAGATGTCCAGCCATTCCACATCTAAATAAGGAAAGTGGAAGTTTCCCTTTATACATTTCTTTTCCACTTTGGAAATTTGATGAATGGAATGAAATCACTTCATCCATATCTTCTTCTTCCTAAAAATCATAAATAGTGACCTTATGCATGGCTTTGTCTACCACCTCTTTGTATTTCCCCTTTTCCACAGCAACATTATCTTCATTTCGCATTTCATATGATATAAGGGTGTTATGTATGTTATCCAGTGTTAGCTCTTTCTGATCTGTGTCTTACAATACTGAAACCTTTAGATTGAAATGAGGTTGATGTTTCCTCATGATACGCTACACAATATTTATTTTATCAACGACTTCACAAAGACCTCGAATGTCATCTACTATAATGTTCACCCTATTAAAAAATATATCAACCATCTCATTCAGGCTCATTCTTAGATCCTCAAACTCAATCCAAAACACTAGAATATTTGCCTCTATGACATTTGAATCACCATTATTTATGTTCGATATCTTTTCCCACATGGCATGTGATGTTTTTCAGGAAATAACATTCGTATATATCATTGGATAGGGATCCCCGTAAATCATTTATTTCCTTGGAAACAACATCCAATTATCTTCGTTCAACGTCTGATAGTGCTCTATTATTAATATCAGATATTATACCATGCATTTCTATTATAAACACATCCATTCCCCAAGACTGAAAGTACTGTTGCTTGTGATACATCCAAAAATAAAATTTGCTTCAGTCGAACCTCAGAATCTGATTATGATTGGTCACCTAAATTGGGAGAAATACACTGATATTATCCTTAAACACTAATACCAATTTTTAGTCCCAAAAGACCAAATACCCTGATGGGGGGTATGAATCAAGGTATGCTAGATTTTAAACCTCTTCCCCTTCGTATTTAGTTTCAATGTTAATCAAAACCCTCTTCTCTCTCTATCCCATAGAAAAGTATTTATAGAAATTAAATCATGCATATGACCCAAAAATTTATAATTGGTTCACCCTTACTAAGCTACATCTAAGAAGCATACACTGTCGATGTGCCAATGTACCAATTCCACTATAAGATCACTATTGTTTACAATTTTTGAAATGTAGTAACTTTCCCATCTGGTTTACAAAAAATCACAATATTAAAGCCCACTGATCTCTCAACTAAAATTTCCTCATTGATTCTTCAAAAGATCCACTAAATTTTATTTATATATAAGTCTATTCAATGGAATAAATACATGCATCCTCACTATTATGTAGATGCTCTATTGAATTCCAATTTTCATCATCATATGAATAACACTTTACCACAGAATTGAACTAGGTGACCTCAAATTTTAGGCACAACCCTTACTACACCTTACACAAAATTACCTTACCTTGCTAGCAAAATATTTATTCTTGTGCACAATCACAACTCCACTATTCAGACAACCTAAAAAAATCTGCACAACCTTCATTTTATGTGCAATGGTAACTTTTATACATAACATCAATTTTTACATGCAACACCAAATTATTCATGAAACACCATTTGCATAATTTTTACACGCATCAAAACTCAGATCTTCTCTAAGTCTTGAGCTACCTCAAATGAGGAAGTAGCGTCATTTTTATAGGAAAAATCACCCCTACAAGAAAAACCCTCCTTGAGTGCATAATGCCCTTCGAGCACAAAAACACATCTTTTGCGCAACACCGTATTTCACACACTGCTCCAATATTTCGTGAATCTCATGACTTGCCAATTTTTGAGGTTATGATCTAGAAACACCTCTTATGAGAAAAACTACATCCCTATATTTCAAGCACCTTCCTTTTCAAAAAACAAATCTCTCTATTTTCTAAATTTCAAGCCCAAAAATTTTCCAAACACTGGAAAATGGTTCCACCTTGTATCTACTCTTTTTTGTACTACCTCAAAATCATACATTCCTTCTATAGAGGTTCTTCAGTCAATCATTTATCATCAAAATCATATCTTGAGCCCAAAAAATCACCATTGATTCCCCCTTTATCAACAAATTGAACTTATAAACCCCCATTATCAACAAAAAAAATTACTGGGGCCCACTTTTTCCACAAACACAATTTCCTCAAAAATACACCAGTGTTTCCTTGGGGTATTTTTTTCCCAACCAGTGCATTTGAGATCTCATTATGATCTTGTCTCATCATCACTTGATAAAGATCATATAGATGTGATGAAACTTTTTCATTATCAATATCATCATGAATTTTCTACAACATACTTGACATGTACGATTAACTCAGACACTATCAACTTTGTGCATCATTAATATTTTTATAATGATGAGAGAAATACTCACTAGTGGGCTCCATAGAATGGTCTTTCAGTGAAACAATAGACTCTAGTATGTTAAATTTATAATCTTTTAATTGTATAAAGAACATGTTCATGTACCATACTGAGAAATTCATTCCACTTTGGATATTTTATTCCTTCAATGATTTTCATTGTCATAATGTCGAAGGTGAGTTACGTTCCATTTTCTAAAATAGAAATAAACATAGAGATTGTCACTTTTTCTGGATTGTATTAATGTGATGTAACATATTTTTTCATTTAGTCTCCCCCTATATTCTATTGTCCCAATAGATCTTATCATTAGGTTTATAATTTCATTTATCATTGAAATTATAGGGTAATGGAACCATATATCCTTTATCATAACATGGATATATGTCTAGTAATCTATTTGAGGGTATTTAGGTATTGTAATTTTTCAACTGCATTAACTCACAATCCCTTTATATATTTTCTAGTCTCCTGAATCCTGAAATACTAATCTCAGATATCCTCAACACATGCCTCATAGCTTAACCAATTCTCATGGAGGGGATATACCATTCGTTCCAAAATGGTTAAGTCGACTGAAAACTCTTATTAATACTCATAAAAATATAAGAGCACCTGAATAGAGGTAGGTTCGGTAAATTTTATTATGGTTGATTCATAACTAATGTAATGGATGAAAATATACAATTTAATATTTTCCTTGATGGATTTATATACCTTATTGATAAATATAATTTATTTTATTTTTTTAAAATCATGATAATATTATATCTATTAGGTATAATTACAGAACCATTTACTAAAAAATCAATTTCTGAAAAATTAATTTAGTTTTCATGGAAATGAAAATCAAATTATATTTGTCATGTGTAGTACAATGTGTTAACACACACATATACAATTATTCCTAAATATAAACATCAATCATGTATTTATTCATTTTTATCTTCAAATTCATGATATCTACTCTACATGATCATATATCATCGAATAATTCACATAATTAACCATGCATGACTTAAATAAATAAATAATTGCATAATAAAGAGATATTATATAGTGGTTTATCCATCAAGAAGATAATTGATCGACTGGGGATCTAGGGGAACACATTGAGTCATTTATTGAGTCGTATTATAACACCTATCAAAAATTCATTAATAACTCCTTTTTCATTTCATTATGGATATAATCTTGAATTTCTTAATAATGAATGCCTCAAATCATTAAAATGTATAGTCACATGAATGTGAGTTGATCATAGGATATGTTATTAAATTTCATCATGTAAATTTAGATGCATATGACCTAATAATATTTAATAAAAGTCCGAGAAATATTATGATATTCAAAATGAATAATAAAAAATTTCATTTTAAAAACCAAATGAAACAAATGAAACAAATAAGTAAATAAAAAACATTTACTGATCTATCTAAAATCATGACCAGTAAAAATTATATGGAATTTCATAAGATTTTTTTTCTAAAATTAAACTTGATGGTAATTATAATTCATTAACCTCACATTAAAATAATTTTAATTAAAGATTGATATGTTACAAGACATCAGGAATTATTTTACTAAATTAAATACAATGATATTTATTTTATAATATTTACTTTTTTGTTTTTTATCCGGAACAAGCCCCTTGGCGTCAAATTTGGCTAAAGGGTCTTGTTGGGCTGGGTATGCAGAATCTAGCCAAAATGACCTAAATTATGTCGATGAACACTTTCTGGTTGTTGGTTCAGGGCTAGTTCAGGTGCCACATGAATGAGGTGTATATGGTGAAGGAGGATCACATCTTACACAGTTTCACATAATAGAAAAAATAAAAAAGAAACAAATTATTAATTTTTTAGAATCACCTCATGCGACCAAGTGGGGAGCTCGTTAAAAAAAAGATCCCCAATCAATAAGTTGATATTTTAATCAAGATAACTATAGAAAATTTCATTTTATTTATTTATTGTTGTCTTGTTCATTTCATATTTTCAAAAAGTGTTCCTAGGAATAACCCTATGATCCTAATCCATCCAACAATTAAATAATGATAGTAAAAATCCGCTCAAGTGAACTACACTTCACATTAACTCTCAAGAAAATATCATAATCACGAACCAAGACGGGTGTCCATCTGGCCTGGAACCCAAGCCGGTCTATGACATGGCCCAAAGGGCTTTTCCGATCACTATGGGCTGGAAACTAGTGCAAAGAATCATGGTGAGATAGTTAGTAATGGTTTGTCCCATAAAAAAGACTAGTGCTTAAATATAAACTGAACAAAAGATAAAAAACAATAAATGGAATATAAAATAAATATTTCCAGCTAGACATACCTCCAAGTGATCCATTGGGTCACCCCAAATCATAGAACCATCACCTCCATGTGTGACCCAAGACCAGAACCTGAAAGTGAAAATCAAAGTAGGCATGAGCACAGAGATGCTCAGTTGGAATGCCAAGAATAAACAATATTGCATGTCCTTGCCTTTAAAAAGAAACCCAATCATGCTAGATTGAAAATAAGTCCAATTAATATATTGTTTTACATTATATTAAAATTCAAGTAACAAGTTTCACTTTTAAGGAAAACATTTCACTTCAAATATTTTCAAAGTCTAATCCAATATTGTAATAATGTTTCAAATGAAGGAATACAATTTAAATTAATGTATAGTTTTCACAAAATAGGGAACATGAATGAAACAACTGTAAAAAATCACTCCCCAAGCACCAAGACATATGTGAGCACCTTTGTCAAATCCCCTAAGGATCATATAGCTCGTGTGGGTCACTAGAACTCCACGTCTCGGTTGAAGAGTAACAACAACAAATATTGGTTCTCATGCAGAAGCCACTACTAGGGAAACACATTCATAACCTAGTGGTCCCGAACATCATCATAAATGTTTATTTAGTTTTTTAAGTGTTAGAATATCTATGTGAAGTAGGGATGAATCCCTCAGAATCACTAGCCCGCTAGAACTAGTCACCCCACGTAGATACCATGGGTTTCACGAGTTCTCTATTTCCACTTCTCCCGTCACATATATATCGGCAATTTAGCTTTCACACACTATAAATTTGAATAAAAAATTAAAAACGACCATTTATCATAAGAAAAACTATTTCCATATTTACACACACACACCAAATCCACCTTTACACAATATACATCAAAAAAAATTCAAAAACACCTTTTTCACTATACAAAAAAGGCATGAGAACTTCATAAGGCAAACTATAATTTTCAAAAGCATTTTAAAGGTATAAATTAACAGCTATAGGATCGCTTGTTTTGATGAATGCATTATACCAGTCATAATTTAGACTATTCATTTTTAATGGTTTTAAAAAAAAATCTATTAACCAAGTGCAATGCCATTTTTTTAAAAACCAGGACCGATTATTTATATGTATATAACATATACATATCATATAAAAATGGAAACAAAAAAACATTTTAAAGAAAATCAAGTAGTCATGGAATCCACGTTGATGACTTAGTTATAGGTAACCTACCTCATGGTAGAACCAATCCATCCAATTCGGATCTTGGTGCATTCTAACTAAGATTTGTTGCTCCCCTACAAAGCATATGCACCATCACATACATGTAAGGACACATATCCCCAGCCATACATTCACATGGCCCATGAACATGTGAAAAGGGATCCTTACAGGTATTCTTATATGCATATACTAGTCTCCACTAACCTACATATGCTTTTTATATATACACATAGGATACCTAACCCCATACATGTATATTCAAGGACATGGATGAATATACATGTAACAAGGGAACATACATGTATATATTTACTTACATATACACACACTGGTGAGTCTCCCTTGGACAGGTGACTCGAAACCGCACCACAACAGGACCACACACTACACATATAATTTTAAAAATTAGTAAAACAATTTATGAAACACTTCAAAGTTAGCAACATAAAAATTTCCACCAAAATACTCTTTAAAACCAAGGCCACACCAAATACTATCCACAAAATTTTTTTCCATCCCACTCATATTTTAGTATACCATTTAAAAATTTTATAATACAATTTCAAAAAGGTATCATAAGACTTTTCACACAAAATCCCAATAGAAGACCTCTTTTATGATTATACATGCAACAAAAACATACCAAAAAATAATTTTCACCTCTTGCATCATTTAATAAATGAAATAAACAATTATATAAAACACACTTCAATGACATGCATGGTTTTTTTTCAAAAACAAAAACACCACCTTCCATATGAAAATTCTGAATTAAAAATAAAACACATAATAAACCCTCTTAAAAAATAAATTTTCACCATATAAATTAATAAAGAAGCATACTAAATTAATAAAGAAAACAAAAAATTAACCCAAATAATGTTTATCAATAGAACAACATACCTTGGGTGTGGAATACTCCCAAAAATCGGTTCCTAATTCCAATCAAACCACCAGGAATCAAATTAGACCCTAAATCATGAGTTCAAAAACAAATGAATCAAAATCGAACCCTAAAACAAACCTCATACATGCCGAAAACCCTAACCCCATAATATAAATAGTAAATACCCAAAATAAAGAGGGATAAGCCCACCCTAAGAGAGAGGATGTGGCGGAGATACATGAGCTCGGTCGGGATGTCTGGCCCCCAGAAGTGGGTCGGCCAATATGGGGTGTGGGATGCACTGGGCTGAACATGGAGGAGCCTCTAGTGGAGTTAAAGTTAAGCCATAAGTGAGCAGGTTATGGTGATTCCATCTTGAAGAGTCTCTAGGAAGGATGTACAGCTATCCAGACATGGGTGGGATAGTTTGAGCTGGGCGGTTGCTGTGTTGATTTGGGGAAGGGTGGTAGGGTTAGCATTTTTTTCACTTTTATTAAGACCATGAAACAATACTAAAACTAATAATAATTAAAATATTTTAAAATAATAATAATAATAATAATAATAATAACAAAAACAAAATGATAAAAATATTAATATTCAATTCATTTATTATGGATTAATAACAAAACAGTTTTAATAATATTTATATTCTCAAAATTAAAAATTTATCTACAGTAATGATATTAATCATATTATTAATAATTAAATTATTAATATATTAACTATAATAATAATAATAATTATTATTATTATTTAAAAAATTATTAAAATTCAACTTATTTCTCTAAATTTACTTTTTCATTATTTTATTATTCATTTATTATTTATTTATTTATTTGAGTCAAACTTCAGGCAGGCCCCATGGTTCCTCAAGAAAATCTGTGCGGCCTCGACTGTGTCCTACCCATGTGCTAGACGATGATAGGGTTTAACACCCTATGATTTTATAGTATGTTATTTTTTCAATGTAATTCAATAACTTGCACTACACACAACACCGAGTTCAAGCGCACCACGACTTACTAAACTAGTTGTTCAAAAGAGGTTATGAATAATATTAACTAATTTATGAACATTCTATAGTCCTTATAATTTTGTAATCCATATTATGAGATTATTAGACATAATGAAAAATATATTTTTTTTTCAGAAAAAAGAAGAAATTTTTTAACTGCAATTTTACCACCTTTTAATGGAGAACCCTTTTTAAATCCAATATTTGAAACTTTTATATATTTAATTTTAAAAAATAATGTTCTTATTTATAATCTAGACATAAGAATTTTGTTTCAATAAAAATTTGGTATTTTTCTGATAACTTTCATATTTGGGTGAATAGTGAAAAATACAAAATTTTAACTGAAAACAACTTTTTTGATAAAAATAACTTGAAGTGTTAAATTATAAATTTTAATGTTTTTGATGTATAAATAAATTATATTTTTACAATTTAATCCAATTTTTTTCATTGTAAATATTTTTAATTTGTAATTGAACATAAAGAAGTATCAATATTTTGTTTGTAATTATTTCTTAAAAACGCGCTTTTTGGTTTTGATAGTTGGAATAATTTTAAATTAATAAATTTTAATTTTATATCTTGAATTTGTTAAAATAGAATTTATTTTATAATTAAGAATATAAAAATAAGTTTAGGGTGAAATTTATTATTTTCTGAAATCTTTCAATTTTTTATGAATAGTGAAAAACACTGAGTTATTGTTTAAAACCAAATTTTTATTTAAATAATAAATTATTTTATTTAAATTTATTTTAAGTCAAAATAGATAAATAATACCTACAAATGTTCAATGTAATTAATTATAGTCATTTTTTATTAATATTTGATATATAAAATTTTATTGTATTTTTCACCGTCTTTTACCCACCTTTAAAGAGAATTTTTAAAATTTCCATAAACCTAAATTTTACTGCTTCTGTGAGTTGAATTTAAAAACTCTGAGAGACGCGGTTGATGTCAATAATTAAAATGTGGTTCAATAAGATGAAAATAGTTTTTGCTGAATAGTAACTGTTTACTTTTATTTACCACGGTAGAAAGTAAATAGGGTTATTAAGGGTAAAATGATATTTTTATTACCTTAACACATGTCCTAATTATATTGGAAAAGTGTAACTCGACCCAAAACAACTAGAGGAATAAAATATGATCCTCTTTGGTTTACGTGGATTAGATAAGGACATTTATTATTATTTAATTCAATGATGTGTTAAAAGTGTTAAATTCAAAGATTAATAACTAAAACATTTTTAATATTGGGTTATACATAAGACAAATTTGACTATAAATATTCATTAGAAAGATAAAAATATTTCTTACATAATCATATTTTATTGATAATTTTTAGTCATTAAATAATTATATTTATTTATGACACAATGATGATGTTGTAATTACATTAATAATGAAATATTAAAATAATTGATATTATAAATATCCAAATAAATATAATTTGAGACTTTTAATTAATTCCACTTATTTTATAGTTTAATATGACATGATAGGGTTGGTTAGATGAATATTTTTCTAAGTATTAATGCTATAATGAATTTAGAAAAAAAACAAAATACCAAATAGTGTCAAAATTTGCATAAAAGAGCTTTTAAAACAAATATTATATTATTAATTGATATTCTAGTCCTAAAAATCTATATATTAGAAAAAGAAAACTTATATAATTATTGGTGTATCATTAATAAACCACTTGAGGTTCCCTTGGAATTATATAGTATTTTTATTAACCATATAATATAAAAATACAATGAAACATGGTAAATGTCAATCTATTTTACCAAGAGTTAAATCTAAAATATAAGGTTAATAATGTGACCCAACCTATATAAAACCTATTAATTGAGAGTTTTTTCACCCATCCACACCTTTAAATTTAAATAATTCATTTCAAAGCCATTATAAACTGAAAATTATTTTATTATAAAATAATATTTCTAGATTTTCGTAAGGTGCCCCACCCCTCTTATAAAAATGCACTTCTCCTTCTCCCTATTACAATCATTCAAAGCCATTTGGCTCAGCCAAACCTTGCTCAAATACCCTCTCAATAGTCCTCCCATCATCCTAGAGTCTTTAATTTATTCATAAAGCCACCCTGATGATCCCTTTTGATCAAATGAAATCAAAGAACCCAAAGAAGAGGTAAATATTTCGTCACCTCTTTCAAATTCCTTTCTTCTTCAACTTATTATTTCATTGTTGTTTAAATTATAAAATAATAAATCCAGTATCATATATTTACTGTGATGTTATTATAAATATGTTACAACCATATTCATTATTCAATCCTTCGTTTGAATGAAATGTCACCATATGTGCATATGTACGGCTTACCGTCTCTATATTGTGGTGTAATTGTTATTCAATACATTATTATTTTTATGGTTATAATAATGATGTGTAATTTATGTCAATAATAAATATAACATGATATCATTCTTTATATATGAAAACCATCCAATTATATATTATTTTGATATCAAAATATTAATATTGTTGCTCGTTCGTACGTACGGATTACCGTCTCCATGAACGCGATGCGATTCATTCCCCATCGTATCCATTCAAAAATTATTTTCATTTGATGATTAAAAATAATGTTTAAATACATGATATAATTCTGGTTATCCATAAGATACATCCCAACCATAACAAATATGACTCACATAAAAAAGAATATAATGGAAAACGAATCTCTTAACACCCGAAATGACGATAGTACAAAGATATTATGAAAAAATAAATGATAAAAGATCAGATATGATATCATATTAGTGTATACTAATCATGTATAATTTAATAAAAATTATTTCACCTTTATACAGAAGGTGAACCTACCCTCGATAAAGGAAATTTACAAGGTAAGGGGTTTTCGTCTCACTCTTTATTCTCGTGAGATTCATGCTATAATGCCACTATTACCTTTTGTGTGGTGTATGTACTGCCAAATAATTGTATTCATTATTTAATAAACTTTAATTTATGTGTATTTATATATTCATTGTATGATAATTATTTCATGGGGTGTATGTTTCGTATGTTACCAAATTGGTAAGAGTTAATTCTACATTCTCTTCATTATCCGAGGTTGTTTATACGTAATTATCTACTGGGACCTCTTTATCATCCCCATCCATGATTCATAAAAATGTATTTCAAAACATTATTTATATTTTATATACTATGGGTTAAAATAATTTATACCCTTTTATGACATTTATAATATTTTTATAAATGAATGTTTTCACCGTTTTCCAAACAAGATACTTTTTGACCGTTTCAAAAAATTTAACGTAACAAGGTGTTTTTAACATGTATGGAGGGTGTGGATATTTTATGATGTTATAATATCGTGGAATCTTCCCTTATAAGATTATAAGAATAATTTCCAAATAAATGCTTTCTTTTATAATTATGTAACTTTAAATGATTTCAAATAAATAATGAGATATTTCTCTCAAACAGTTTTGATTTCATCTATGTCAACATCCATTGATGAATTATAATCTTATGTGATTATAAATTATTATGATTAAAAAATTACATATTTTATTGAATGTTTTCTGATATGTTTGACTGTGGATGTGCTATTTTTATACCATTCACGGTTTATGGATAAGTTATTCACATTTCAAATGTAATTTTTAATCCGAATGTTTATGTTATATTTAAACCATTTCATATGAGGAATGCATTGGACATAGTAAGTGACGGGTGGAGCCCACTATAGCTCCACGATGCATCAGTAGGTCTCAGGAGACAAATTAGTTTCTTGGCACAGGGCCTTGAAAAAATCTTATTTGTAGTCTTGGCACAAGGCCTTGACTATGTGATTATGAATGTCTGGCATTATGCATTCCATCATTATGAAAGTGACTATTGATATTGCATGTAATTATTCGACTAGTAGACTATCCATGTGAGTAAGTAAAAGGAATTATTTTGATTTATATTTTACAAATTATGATTATGTTTAGGATGAAAAATATTTTGTTTTAGTTTTATACATTTCCTTATGTGATTTTGTTTATTCATGAAAGCTTCCGCTATATTGTTATCTTTACTGAGCATCTGAGATCACCCCTTTCTATGTATTATTTTTACCAGGATGCAAAAAAGTATATTATGACTGACCGATAGGGATAGTCTTGGGTTCTTAGTGTTTCATATAGAAACAATATTGTGGTAGTTTTCCATTTTATGTTGTAATGTAAACCTTATGAATGTATCTAGTACATCCAAGGCTACTAAACTAATCGGTCTTTCGAGACTTGATATTTTGTGATCATGAAAATGATATGTAATAATGCACTGACTCAAGGCTTCTGGGGTCTGGTTGTTACAGTTGGTATCAGAGGAAGTTTATTAAAAACCTTAAAATCTAGATTTAGGTAAACTCAAAATAGATCACATTACCCTAATATAGACTTTGACAATTAGTATAAAATTACTTCCTAGAATTTTTCTATTGTAGATATTTTGTGAGTTTTCCAAGAAATAGATCCATGTCTGAATACTAGTATGTATAGGTGGATCTGGAAAAGATATACCTAGGGGTAAAACCCAAAAACACCGCTTTGAGATAGACTCGAATAAGAACTAGTCCACGACAACAGACTTTGCTGCACTCTTGGATATGACACTCACATGGGATATGCTTAGGATAATTTTCAATTTTATTTTCAAACCATTATGATGGGTTTATGAGTACATAATTACTCAAAGAGATTTTTATTATTATTATGCATTATTTCCATAAACCATTCGATTTACGTTAGGAATTTTACAAGATTATAATTATTCATTGCAATTTAGAAACTGTACTAGTGTATTCCATTGTATAAAAATGGCACCCAGTAGAAGGAATGTGAACTCCAGTGATATGTATGATCCATAGAGTAAGAAGGTTCATATCTTTCATGGTATTAATAACAAATTTATATGGGTAATATTCTCCCACTTATTCTCAACATTTTAATAAATAGTATAATTTGTTAATAAGATAAGTAAAGAATTCTCTAAGTCCTATGGATTTGAATGGAAGAAAGAGAAGAAAATGATTGAAAAGAGAAAAATGGATAAATGGATGTGGGAAAAGAAGGATGTTCCCATATATGATAATAGTGGAAAAAATCACTTTGGTAAATTCTTGAAGGGAATAGGGGTTTGTTATAAGTGGGGAGGAAAAGGAA
Source organism: Viscum album (assembly GCA_963277665.1). Classification (NCBI taxonomy): domain Eukaryota; kingdom Viridiplantae; phylum Streptophyta; class Magnoliopsida; order Santalales; family Viscaceae; genus Viscum; species Viscum album. The sequence continues at coordinate 792,089,886 of OY728129.1, read as the reverse complement.
ACCAAGTACATGATTTCAAGGGTAAGAAAAAAGTTTCAAATGTACAATGCTTCATCTATAAATAGTTGGGTAACTACAAAAATCAATGTCCAACTCATTATAGTATACTCAAATGTTTCTATTGGATAATAACAATGATATGATACTACTGAAGATGTAGAGGAATGATTAGATTTCATACGTTGTTATTAAAGTATTGTGTCATTTGAGTATTTTATTAATGATGTACATGTTATAAGAATTATATAGTATATATGGATTGTACTGTAGTAATATTTCATTAAGGTCATGAGATTGTGTTAAACCATGAAAAGTGACTCAATAGTAGGTTAAATTTTTGGAAAATATTTGGTTGAGAGAATGATAAACCATATTATGTTTCTGATATTGAGGTAGTGATTTTCTAATAATTCATGATTGATTTCGATAAATTATATTGGATATTCTTGACTACATTGATACAGATTAATGATTTATATATTCTATCATTGTTGGAGTTTACAACAATATTGGATACAAAGAGTATATCCAATATTCTATAAGAAAAAAGGGAGCATAAATGTAATCAATAAGGATTTATGGTAATTTAGGATGTTGTAGTGTTTTAAAATAATACATGATGAAGTTTTTACATGTTATTACGTGGAAAAAAGGATCTTCATTGTGCTTACCTTATAAATTTTTTACTGTGAGTTTGGATAGAAGAATTTTGGATATGTATAGTTTGAAAATATTTTTGGATTTCCATAAATAGGACAACTCGGAGGTCGGGCAGCAGCCTGTCGCGTCTGGCAAGGCCATGAGACTTGATCCCGCAACTGAAGGGCGACAAGGGTGTATCAACTACAACTGGCCCACGTGATGTCCTAGATTGAATAATTTAGTTTTTTATAAGGTATGGTAGATGAATTATTAATTAATTTTTTTGTAACCCTATACAAATATGATAAATATAATATTTATTAAAGTTCTATTATCTTTTAGAGTGAAAGATGAGTTTGTGGTAGAAATTAGTTAACAGATGGAATTATACTTGTCAAGTATATATATATTTTTTCTTTCATCTATTATTCTATGATGAAATTATTTCTTAAACACTAGATGAGGGCTCTTAAATCTAATAATGTGTTATCCTAATCCCTTATGTGTTCTTGAACCGACGATATTTTAAATCATCATAGATTGATAGACTTGAGGCCATAGATTTTACAATTTTTTGTGACTGATGACCACAATCACACTCTATAAATATTTACGTTTTCTCCAATTATGTGTCTCTACTTTACACCAATTTTCTCCTAATTGAGATCATAATATTGTGGGGACCATTTTATTCCCCTTTTCCTCTTATTAAGACTAAATATTATTAACCCAGATTCTGATGAGGGTATTCCCACAAAGGCATTTTTTATTTTCAACCAATTATTTTTTGTGAACAATTTAAAATATAGAATATGCTATTTATTGAAGGAGGGATGAATGTAACACATCATTATTTCATATTATGTTATTTTTTCAAAGTAATTCAATAACATTAACTACACGCAACACCATGTTCAAGAGCACCATGACTTACTAAACTAGTCGTTCAAAATAGGTTATGAATAGCATTACATAAAATTTGAACTTTATATAGTCCTCATAATTTTATAATCCATATTTTTAGTTTCATAGACATAATGATAAAAAACCAATTCATTTTTTTCCAGATAAAAGTATTTTTAAATAAATTCAATTTTACCTCGTTTTAATGGCAAACCGTTTTTAAATAAAATATTTGAATCTTTTATATATTCAATTTGAAAAAATTAAATTCTTCATTAGAATCGGGACATAATAATTTAGTTTGAATAAATTTTTGGTGTTTTTCTGATAAGTTTCATATATGGGTGAATAGTGAAAATACTATATTTTAACTGAAAACAACATTTTCAATCAAAATAATTTGTATTTTTAAATTATAAATTTTAATGTTTTTAAATTATAAATTGATTATAATTTTTTCTATTTAATACAACGTTATTCATTTGAAATAATTTCACTTTCAAATTGAACATAAACCAGTATAAATCCTTTATTAGTTATTATTGCTTGAAAAAAGCTTTTTGGTTTTGAAAATGGGAATTAATTTTAAATTAATAAAATCAACTTCTATGTTCTGAATTTGGTAAAATATAAATTATTTTTGAATTCATAATAACAGTTTTATTTTAGGGAAAAATTTTGGTATTTTTCTGAAAGCTTTCAATTTTGGATGAATAGCGAGAAACATTGAGTTATAGTTTAAAACTGAATTTTTATTTAAATCATTAATCTATTTATTTAATTTTATTTTAGGTCAAAATAGATACATAATACCTATATTTTTTCAAAGTTATTTATTGGATTCATTTTTAATAGTATTATATATATACAATTTTATTGAACTTTTCACAGTCTTTTACCCACCTCCTAGGAGCATTTTCAAATTTACATAAAACTAAATTTTATCACTTCTATGATTTTAATTTCGAAAATACGAGAGACATGGTTGATATTAGTAAGTAAAATTGGGTTCAATAAGATTAAAATAATTTTTTTTGAATAGTATCTTTTAACTTTTATTTACCACGGTTAAAAGTAAATAGGGTAATGAAGGGTAAAAATGATTTTATTATTACCTTAACACATTTAATAATTCAATTGGATTTGTTTCATTAGACCAAAACAACCTTTGGAATAAAATATTTACCTCTTTGGTCCACTTGGATTAGATTAGGACATTTATTATTATTTAATTCAAAGAAGAGTTAAAAGTGTTAAATTCAATGGTTAATAACTAAATCATCTTTAATACACGGTTATACATTGTATATATTCGACTATAAATGTTCATTAAAAATATAAAAATATTTCCTACATAATGGTATTTTATTTGTAATATTTAGACTTTAAATAGTTAAATTTATTCATGACACAATAATGATGCAGTAATTACCGTATGAATGAAAGATTAAAATAATTGATATTATAAATATCCAAATAAATGTAATTTGATACATTTTATGAATTCCAATAATTTTATAGTTTAATATGATATTTTAGGGTTGGTTAGATGATTTTTTTTTGAAGAAGTAATGCTGTTATGAATTTAGAAAAAACAAAATACCAAATAGTGTCAAAATTGACATAGAAGAGTTAATAAAAAATATTATATTTTTAGTTGATATTCTATTCTTTAAAATATAAGGTTCTTCCAAAAGACGTATATAATGATAGTTGTTTCATTATGAACCACTTGAGGTTCTCTTGGAGGTATAATGTATGTTTATTAACCATATAATATAAAAATATAAAGAGACATGGTTAATGTCAAACTATTTAATTAAGATTTAAATCTAAAAGATAAGGTAAATATAGTGACCCAAACCTGTCTAAAACCTATCGGTTGAGAGGTTTCCTACCCATAACCACCATAAAGTTTAAATAATTCATTTCGGATCAATTATAAACCTAAAATTGTTATATTTTAAAATAATATTTCTTGATTTTCCTAAGGTTCCTCTCACCCCTCTTATAAATGGGAACTTCCCCTTCTCTCTAATTCACACATTCAAATACATTTGGCTCTACCAACCCCTCCCCAAATACCCTCTAAACTGTCCTCCATTCATTGTAGACGCCTTAATTAAGTTAGAATGCCAACTTATGGATCCCTTTTGATCAAATTAAAATGAATAACCCAAAGAAGAAGTAAATATTTCAACACCTCTTTAAAGTTCCTTTCTTCTTCCACTTTCTCCTTCTTGGTTGTTTCAATTCTAAAATAATAACTCCAGAATTGTCTATATACTTTTATGTTATTATAAATATGGTACAACCATATTCATTATTCTATCCATCCTTTGAATGAAATGTCACCATTAGTGCATATGTACAACATACCGTCTCCACGTCGTGGTGTAATTGTTATTCATTACATTATTATTTGGATTTGTATAATAATGATGTTCAATTGATGTAAATAATAAATATATCATGATAATGATTCTTTATATATGATATACCATCCAATTATATATTATTTTATTATTAAAATAATGATATTGTTTCTCATGCGTACGTACAGATTACCATCTCCATGAACGCGATGAGTTTCATTCAACATCGTATCCATTCAAGACTAATTTTAATTTGATGATTAAAAATAATGTTTAAATACTTGATATAATTCTTTATATGAATATGATATATCCCATCCATAAAAAATATGACTCACCTAACAAAGAATATAAATGAAAAAGAATCATTTAACACCATAAACGACGATAATACTAAGATATTATTAACAAAGCAATGTTAAAAGATCATATGTGATATCTTATTAATGTATATGATTCTTGTATAATTTAATAACCATTATATCGCCATTATACAGGAGTTTGACCTACACTCTACCAAGGAAGATTACAAGGTAAGGGTTTTTCATCTCACTCCTTATTCCAGTGAGATTCATGCTATATTGACACTATTACCTTTTTTGTGGTGTATGTACTACCCATAATTGTATTCTTTGTTTAATACACTTTAATTTATTTGTACTTACATGTTCTGTAACATCCCAGGTAAAGAAAGATCCTTAAATTTTTCATATTTAATAATATTTGTGAATTAAATATTAATTCTACTTTATAGGGGACACTATGTTCGACGGCATACCTGATACAGAATAATGGGTTTCTTTCAAATATTACATTGCACACTAATAATATAATAATATTATTTTAAATGGTAGTTAACACCTAGCCATTGTATTGGTGTGAATGAATAGAACTAACTAAAATATTATTATACATGTTTGTTGAATATTTTAACATTTATTCAACAAAATCTTGAGGCTTATAATAAGTAACGAATTCGATTTTAGGCATAAATACTATAATATTCACTAAAAGGATGATTTACCGCCTTATAATGGAGAACCCTCTTTAAATATTGTTTTTTTTCACTTTTATATGTTTTATTTTAGTAAATATAATTCTTCTTTAGAATCGGGACACCAAAATTACTTTGGATGAAATTTTGGTATTTTTCAAATAAAGTTCATTTTTTAGTGAATAATGTAAAATATTTTCTTTTAATTCAAAAGTGCCTAATAATATAATTTATTTATATGGTTATATTATATTATTAATTGTTTTTAAATAGTAATTACAAAATATTTTTACCATTTAATCTAATTATGATAATTGGATTTTATTTCATTTTAAAATTGGACATAAGTCAATCTTTTGATAGTTATTATTTCTTAAAATCACGCTATTTGTTTTTACAGTGGGAATTAATTTTAATTTATCTTCTGGAACTTTATTGTTTTGAATTTAGAAAAATGGATTCCATATTTTGAATTAGTATGTCCAAATTTTGTAAATATATAACTTTTATTTTTAGACATTCTAAATATTTACATCAGTAAATATTTTATTTACCATTATTAAAAGGTAAAAATAATAAATAAGGATAAAATATAATATTATAGTTATATTAAATTACACTAACATGTGTCCTAATACTATTTTATAATACATATCTGACCATGGGAATCCTTGGGTGTAATTTGGGACCCTATTGATCCACATGGGAGTAATAATGACATTTTATATTAGTTAATTCAAAGTAAAGACAAAAATAACAAAAAAAATATCTTGTAGTAAGTAAATTTTAACATGGGGTTATATAAGTTATAATTTCAACTATAAATATTATTTAGTTAGATAAAAATATTTCATACATCATGGTATTTGTTTTATAATTTTTGAGCATCAAATAAATTAAATTATTTTTTACACAATAATGATGCAATATTTACCTCATTGCTAAATGATTTAAATATATAAGATTATAAATATTAAAACAATATCAAAAACCTACCCAAGTAATATTGGATTATTTTGTTTTGAATATGAGTCTTAACTTTGATATTAACCAATATTTGACCTTTTGAAACTGCAGATGTTGTTATAATAAAATAATGGATTCAAACATTCTTAAAGATCTCCTCCTCTCCCTTCTAAAAAGATATCACATATAACCAATTAATCACACCTCTAAAGCCTTTGGTTTGTCCAACCACTACTCAATTAATCTCCCAAGATCCCTTTCTTCATCCTAGAAGCCTTACCATAGTCAGAAATAACTTCAAGAAACCCTTTTCGTTCAATCCAAAGGGAGTTACCTGATATAAAGGTAACCTCTTCTCTTATGTTCTTTGGTTTTATTATTCTCCAACCCCCTAAACTCTTTTTATCCCATTATTTTATAACAACACTAGAATCCTTAATATAATATGATTTTTTATGAGAAGGATTATAGATACTCTTAAACACACCTCCATCTAATAGCTAATGAACAGAATGTTTATGTGGATGGAAAACTAACGCCTCATGAAACGATGATTGTTGAATTAACTCTTAGAACCTATCATGGTGGAAATTATGATGAATATTTATTTATATATGATAAATATTATGTTTTTTATTTCTTTATTCTTATTTATTTTCCAATTATAGAATACCATTATGGTTTCCATAATGCATAAATGCAATAATTTCATTTTTGGAAGTGCATACTACCACCCCCTCACAGTGATATGATTTGATAATGCCATATGTGGGATGTATAAAGGATGGAGTTAATGATATTATATATGATATTATACTGTAATTATAATATACCTATGTATCGTTATTTTTTAATTCCATTAAAGTACGAAATAGAAATGAAAGTAGTGTTCATGGGTAAATACAGCTTACCGTCTCTTTGAACGGTGCATTTCATTTCTTATCTCCAAATGGCATGTAATGTTATAAATACAAATATATCTATATATATAAACTGGATATATATGATATATATGATATCTATATCATTAATATAATTATGGAGATAATTTAGTATTGACCACATGGACAAATTGTAATTATAACATGTTCATTTTTAACTCAAATTCCAAACATTGTCAAAATGTCTGATACGAACTCAAATATTTATCTAACTATTATTTCAAGGAAATAAGTGATATAAAAGTAATAATAAACAATTAAAAGGTTATTAATCATGTATAAATTAACATAATTTTATTATTCAGTAATAACAAGGAACATACAATTCATGTAGGACACGAGGTAAGGAATTTCTTATCTCACTTTTAATTCTGTGAGATTTTCATTCTTCCCCACTTATTTATTGAATGTGGTGTATTGTGTACTTCCATTTGGTATATATTATCATTATTGTTTTTATATTTATGTTATTCTGTGATTAATTTTGTGGTTATTATATTTTTCTCATACGACTTGATTGATTACAACGTGGTAAGGTTTTTCATCTCACCTTTAATTCCGGTGAGATTCATGCTATATTAGACACTATCTCCTTTTGTGTGGTGGATTTAATGCCCATGATTGTATTATTTATGTAATATAATTTAATTTAGGGTTATTTACATATTCATCGTGTGACCTTTCTTTAATGGGGTGTAGGTTTCGTAAGTTAACAAATCGGTAAGGGAACCTTTCACCCTCCTCTTTTTAAAAGACTTCTTTTTGTTATGTATTTTAATTTATATATTATTATATTGGGATATGTTCTTATATATCCTTATTGATGTAAATATTATTTCCATGTGGTGAGATATCATTTTTTATTTCATCAACTTATTTTCGTAAATTTAATGTGATGCTCTTAGGCTTTCAAATTTCTGTAAGAAAACTTCTTATCCCAATTTCAATTTTTGGTTTAGATATCTACTTCTTGATTATGTCGTGCAATGAATATGTGTGAATAAACTATGATTGTTTTACAATTAATATCCACAAATATTGAGTGTATTTATTTTTGTAACACATATTTATGTAATTTGTTTACCCTTAATCTAAGGATACCATATTTATAAGGGATTTCGTCTCAATTTACATTTCTATTGAGGCTTCATTGTTGATATGCACCAATTCACTATTATATGGTGTATATACTGACCTTTGGAATATTATATAATAAATAAATTTATTATAATGATATCATTAAGTTCTGATTAAATTTTATTCCAAAATTATTTGTATTCTAGTGTATGTCATTTTGTTAAAAACTCTTTCACTAAAATATTGTTTTAAATGTTTTGAAGGTTTATTCCTATAAATCATTCAAATTAATTTCCATGTTTTAAAAAAAATTATGGATTTATTCATATGGACATGAATTTTTTGAAAATGAAATTTCTTTCAAAAAATTCAATGTGGCATGGGTTGCTTTGATTCAAAAATCTATTTATTTAATATTTTAAATGGTTTTGAAAATAGTATGATAAAAGCTTTGATTTTGTCATTATTTTTAAGTGGTATATTGTAATTGAAATGTGGAAATTTTATATTTCCATTATGTTTGTTTTATGGGTTATGAATATATTATGGCTATTGGGCATTGTTTATGTATACGGGTGGTTCCATGATAATCCTAGGGCGGGTGAGCCTGAGGTAATTCTCCAATGCATTGGGTAACGTGAAAGAGGTAAACTTTAATGTTTCTCCTAATAGATTTGGGGAATGTACTATGATAGGTATTACAAATGTGACTCCCTATATAGTTGTGATAGCTAAAATCTAAGTATTTTATTTATTTCGTAAGTTACCTTTATGATTTATGATTTATATGTGTTGTTCATAAATTTTATGATTTCATGAGGTATGTTATGAATGAAAAGTATTGTTTAATTGTTTTGTATTTATTGATGGGATAATGTTTTCATTCATTATTTTATATCCCTTACTGATATTTTTATTCTCATCCCACATTTTTGAAATTTTTTCCACAGGACTTTAAGATGAATAAGGGTCAAGGATGGGATGAAGGAAAAGTCATGCTATCTAAAACATGGAACTAGACATGAATTTTTTTCAAGTGTTTTTATTTTATAAATAAATTGATTCTGGGTAGAATTTTATATATGTAATATTCATGTTGTTATGGAAATGTTATGACCTAATTCTCTAAAACAGTAAACATTAAAATATTCTCAATTAGAATTATCCATTTAATACAAGATTATGTAATGTTTAAGGCTAGGTCCTTATATATTTATTGTATGATACTTATTTTATGGGGTGTATGTTTTATAAGATACCAAACTATTAAGAGTTAATTCTACAATATCTTCATTATGCAAGGTTGTTTATATGTAAATATCTTCTAGGACCTCTTTATCATCAAAATCCATTATTCTTATAAATGTATTTCAAAACATCCTTACTATTTTATAGACTATGTGTTAAGGTCATTTATACGATTGTTTTAATTTTATAATATGTTTATTAAGGAATCATTCCGTCATTTTCCAAACATGGTACTCTTTCCCCTTTACGAAACATTTAAGGTAAGAATGTTTTTTTAACATATACGGTGGGTGCAGATATTTTATGCTATTATAACATCATTGAAGCTTAGCCTAAAATCTTATAAGAATATTTCCAAAATAAATTTTTTCTTTTTTAATTATGTAACTTTAAATAATTTCCAAAAAAGAATGAGATATTTCTCTCAGATAGTTTTATTTCATCTATGTAAACATCATTTGATGGATTGTAAACTTATTTGATGTTGATTTATTATGATACAATACTTCCATATTGAATATAATGTTTTATGATATGTTTGACTATGTATGTGCTATTTTTATACCATTCCTGGTTTACGAATATAGTATTGACATTTTAAATGATAGTTTTAATACGAATGATTGTGTTATGTTTAAACCTTTTCATATGAGGAATACATTGGAAATAGTATGTGATAGGTGGAGGCCGCTAAAGCTCCTCGATTAATCAGTATGTCTCGTTAGAAAAACTAGTGTCTTGGCACATGGCCTTGACAAAATCTTATTTGTAGTCTTGGCCCTAGGCCTTTACTATGCGGTTATGAAAGTCTGGCATTATGCATTCCATCATTATGAATGTAGATATTGATATGGCATGTAATTGTTGGACTAGAAGAATATCCATGTGATTAAGTAAATGGAATTATTTTGATTTATATTTTCCATATTATGATGAAGTTTATGTTGAAAAGGATTTTGTTTTCGTTTTATACACTGCCTTAAATGATTATGCTTATTTATGAAATCTTCCACTATATTGTTATCCTTACTGAGCATCTGATCTCACCCCTTTCTATGTTTTATTTTTTCAAGGATGCAAAGAAGTATATTTCGACTGACCTGTAGGGATAGTCTATGGGATCGTTGTGTTGTCTATGGAATCAATGTTATTGTAGTTTTACATTTTATGATGTAATTTAAACCTTATAAATGTATCTAGTACATACAAGGATACTAAACTTATTGGTATATCAGGACTTGATATTTTGGGATCATTCCAATGATACGTAATAATGCACCGACTCTGGGATTCTGGGGTCATGGTGTTATAGTTGGTATCAGAAGAAGTTTATTAGAAACATTGAAATCCAGATTTAGGTAAGCTCTTATTAGATCGAATTACCCTAAGATAGACTTTGAGGAGTAGTATAGAAGAAATCCCTAGAATTTTGGTATTGTGGAGATTCTATGGGTTTTCCAAGAAATACATCCATGTCTGGATACGAGCATGTAGAGGTGGCTCTAGCACAAATGTATCTAGGAGTAAAACCTGAAAACACCGCTTTGATCTAGACTGGAATGGAAACTGGGTTATCACAACAGGCCTTGCTGCACTCTTGGTTACGACAGTCCTGGGGTATATGCTTAGGATAATTCTCATTTTCTTTACAATAAATTATGAAAGGGTTTATGAGTGTATACATCCTCAAAGAATTTTTTTTATGATTATTGATTATATCCATAAACTATTCAATTTACGTTAAGAATTTTACAAGTTTGGAATTATTCATTGCAATTCATAAACTGATCTAGTGTATGCCATTGTATAGAAATGGCGCCCAGTAGAAGGAATGTGAACACTAGTAGTATGTATGATCCAAAGAGTAAGAAGTATCATATCTTTCATGGTATTAAGTCAACATTTATAAGGGAAATAGTATCCCATGTATTCTGAACATATGAATAAATAGTATCATGTGTTAATAAGATAAGTAAATAATTCTTTGAGTCATATGGATTTGAAGGGAAGTGAGAGAAGAAAATAATGGAAGATAGAAAGATGGATAAAGGAAGAGGGAAAGAAGGATTTTCCCATTTGTGATAACTGTGGAAAGAATAACCTTGGTAATTGATTAAAGGGAATGGGAGTATTTTATAAGAGTGCAGGAAAAGGACACCAACTACGTGATTGCAAGGGTATGAAAAAAGTTTCAAAGGTACAATGCTTCATCTGTAAGGAGTTGGGACACTACACGTATCAATGTCCAAATAATTAGAGTATAACTCAAATGCTACTATCGGATAATAATAATCTTATGATACTACCAATGATGAAGAGGAATCATTATATTTTATACATTTTTATTATATTATTGTGTCATTTCAGTATTGTATTAATGATGTACATGTTATAAGAATTGTAGAGTATGTAAGGATTGTACTGAAGTACTATTTCATTATGGACTTGAGATAGTGCGGAACCAAGAAAAGTGACTCAATATTAGGTTAAATGTTTGTAAAATATATGGTTGAGAGAAAGATAAACCATAAAACGGTTCTGATATTGAGGTAGTGATGGTGGAATAATAGGTGATTGATTTGGATAAATTATATTCGATATTATCGACTACCTTGAAACTAATTGAGGATTTTTACATTCCATCATTGTTGGAGTTTACAACATTTTTTTAATAGAAGGAGTATATCTAGTACTCTATAAGGAATAAGGGAGAATGAATGTAATCAATAAGGTTTTATTGTAATTGAGGATGTTGCAGTGTTTTAAAGAAATACATGATAAAGGTGTTCACTTGTTATTATGTGGAAAAAAGTACATCAATATGTTTACCTTCCTTATAAATTTTGGACAGTGAGTTTGGAAAGAAGAATTTTTGATAAGTCTAGTATGAGATTATTTTTAGATTTCCATAAAACGTATAACACAGAGGTTGGCCGGCAGCCCGTCCCATCTGGAAAGGCAACGAGACTTGAACCCGCATCTGATAGGTGACAAGGGTGTATCACTTACCACTGGCCCACGTGATTTACTAGATTGAATAATGTAGTTTTTTCAAAGGATATGGTAGATAAATTATAAATTCATTTTTTAACCCAATACAAATAGTATGAATATAATATTTTTTATGTTCTGTTATCTTTTAGAGTGAAAGATGAGTGTGTGGTTGAAATTAGTTAAAGGATGGAACTCAACTTGTCAAGTATATATATATATTTTCTTTCTTCTATTATTCTATGAAAAAACTAATTATTAAATATTATTCAAGGGATCTTAAAACAAAAAATGTGTTATCCTAATACCTTATGTTTTGTGGAACCGATAATATTTTAAATCATAATAGATTGATGGATTTGAGGCCCTCAATTCTACAATTGTTTGTGACTGATCACCTCATTCACTCCCTATAAATAACTATCTTTTCCTCTAATTATATGTCTCTAATTGACACCAATGTTCTCCTAACACAGATCAAAATTCGGTGGTGCCTTTTTCATTCCCCTTTTACCTTTATTAAAACTAAATTTTGTTAACCCGATTTTTGATGTGGGTTTTCCCACAAAGGTATTTTATATTTTCAACATTTTATTTTTGATGAAAATTTTCAAATTTCAAGGACGCAATTTATTGAAGGAGGGAAGAATGTAACACCTCAGGATTTCATAGTACATTATTTCTTCAAAATAATTCAATAACTTGCACATCACGCAACACCGAATTCAAGCACACCACAACTTACTAAACTAGTCGTTCAAAAGAGATTATGAATATTATTAACTAAATTTAGAACTTTATATAGTCCATAAATTTTGAGAATAAATATTATGAGTTTCTTATATATAATTAAAAAAAATAAAATTCTTTTTTTCTGATAGAAGATATATTTTTTAAAAAATTTAAATTTTACCGCATTTTAATGGGGAACCCTTTTTATATCCAATATTTGAAACTTTTATATATTCAATTTGAACAAATAAATCTTTTATTTATTATAGGTAAATAAGAATTTTGTTTCAATAAGTTTTTGGTGTTTTTTTGAAATCTTTTATATTTGGGTGAATAGTGAAAAATACTATATTTTAACTAAAATCAACTTTTTTTAATCAATTTAATTGGTAGTGTTAAATTATAAATTTTAATGGTCTTGAATTATAAATAGATTATATTTTTACCATTTTATCCAATGTAATTAATTGGAAATAATTTTAATTTGAAATTGAACATAAACAAGTATCAATCTTTTGTAAGTTATTATTTCATAAAAAACACGCTTTTTGGTTTTGACAACGAGAATTAATTTTAAATTAATAAATGAAACTTCTATGTTTTTAATTTGGTAAAATAAACATATTTTGTGTATTTAGAATATCAAAATTATCTTATTGTAAAATTGTGGTATTTTTCTGAAAACATTCAATTTTTGATGAATAGTGAAAAAACACTGAGTTATAGTTTAAAACCGAATTTTTATTTAGATAATTAACTATTTAGTTTAAATTTATTTTCGGCCAAAATAGGTACATAATACCTATATATTTTCAATTTAATTCATTGGAGTCATTTTTTAATAATAATAATAATATATATATATATATATATAATTTTATTGAACTTTTCAACGTCATTTACCCACCTCCAAGGAGAGTTTGTAAATTTACATAAATCAAAATTTTACCGCTTATGTGAGTTGAATTTAAAAATTCCAAGAGAAATTCTTGATTTCAGTAAATAAAATTTGGGTCAATAAGATGAAAAATTAATTTTGGTGTATAGTAACTTTTTACTTTTATTGACCACGATTAAAATTTAATAGGGTAATTAAATGTAAAAATGATATTATTATTACCTTAACACATGTCATAATTCTATTTGAATAGTGTAATTAGACCCCAAATGACCTTAGAAATAAAATATGATCCTCTTTGGTCCACTTTAATTAGATTATGACATTTATTTTCATTTAATTCAAAAAAGAGTTAAAATTGTTAAATTCAATGTTTAATAACTAAACCATTTTTAATATTGAGATAATCATAAGATAAATTATAAAATAAATATTTATTAGAAAGATAAAAGGATTTCCTACATAATGGTATTTTATTTATAATTTTTAGACATTAAATAATTAAATTTATTTATGACACAATGATGATGCAATAATTACCATATTAATGAATGATTAAAATAATTAATAATATAAATATCCAAATAAATGTAATTTGAGACTTTTTATGAATTAAAATAATTGTATAGGTTAATATTAATTGTTAGGATTAGTTAGATAAATTTTATTCGAAGTACTAATGCTTTTATGACTTTAGTAAAAATGAAATACCAAATAGTGTCAAAATTGACATAAAAGGATTTTTAAATCAAATATTATATTATTAATTGTTATTTTATTTCTAAAAATATAAGGTTCAGAAATAAGACTTATATAACAATATATGTATCATTAATGAACCACTTAGTGTTCTCTTGGATGTATATTGTATGTTTATTAACTATATAATATAAAAATACAAAGAGACATGGTAAATGTAAAACTATTTAACTAAGAGTTAAATCTAAAAGAGAAGGTTAATATTGTGACCCAAACCTGTCTAAAACCTATTGGTTGAAAGGTTTTCTACCGATACCCACCATAAACAGTTAATAATTCATTTTTCATCCATTAGAAATGGAATATTATTTTATTATAAAATAATATTTCTAGCTTATCCTAAGGTGCCCCTCACCCCTCATATAAAAAGTCACTTTCCCTTCTATCTAATTAACACCATAAAAGCCATTTGTATTATCCTAAACCTACCCAAATATCCAATAAACAGTCATAAAATCATAATAGAGGCCATACTTTATTCATAATTCTATCTTAAAGAGCCCTCTTAATCAAATCAAAGAGAAGAACCCGAAGAAGTGGTAAATATTACAAAACATCTTTCATGTTCCTTTCTTCTTACACTTCCTATTTCGTTGTGGTTTCCATTCTAAAATAATAACTCCAGAATAATATATATTCTACGATGTTATTATAAATATGGTGAAACTACATTCATTATTCTATCCATCCTTTGAATGACATGTCTTCATACGTGCATACGTACGGCTTACCCTCGCACGTCGTACTGTAATTGTTATTCAATACATTATTATTTGGATGGGTAAAATAATGAAGTATAATTGATGTAAATAATAAATATAACATGATAATGATTATGTATATATGATATATCATCCAATCATATATTATTTTAATATCAAACGAATGATATTGTCGCTCGTGCTTACCTACGGATTACCGTCTCCATGAACGTGATGAGAGTCATTTCCCATCATATCCATTCAATACTAATTTTCATTTTATGATTAAAAATAATGTTTAAAAACTTGATATAATTCTGTATATTAATAATCTACATCCCATCCATAACAAAAATGACTCACATAATAATGAATATAATGGAAAACGAATCTATTAACACCCGAAACGACGATAATTCTAAGATATTATTAACAAAGCAATGTTAAAAGATCATATATGATATCATATTAATGTATATGATTATTTTATAATTTAATAACAATTATTTCACCATTATATAGGAGTTTAACCTACCATAGACCAATAAAAATTACAAGGTAAGGGGTTTTCATCTCACTCCTAATTCCCGTGAGATTCATGCTATATTGCCACTATTACATTCTGTGTGGTGTATGTACTGCCCATAATTGTATTATTTGTGGATAAACGTTAATTTATGTGTATTTACATATTCATTGTATGATAATTTTCTCATGGGGTGTATTTTTCATATGATACCAAATTAGTAAGGGTTAATTCTACAATCTCTTTATTATCTGAGGTTGTTTATACGTAATTATCTACTGGGACCGATTTATCATCCACATCGATGTATCTTAAAAATGTATTTCAAAACATTCTTACTATTTTATAGATGATGGGTTAAAGTCATATATACCCATGTTTCACTTTCATAAGATGTTTATAAAGAAATATTTCAGTTGTTTTCAAAACAAGGTACTTTTTTACCTTTTCAACAAATTTAAGGTAAGAATGTTTTTTAACATATACGGTGGGTGTGACTATTTTATTCTGTTATAACATCATCAAAGAATCCATTACAATATTATAAGAATATTTTCCAAATAAATGTTTTCTTTTATAATTATGTAACTTTAAATGATTTTAAAAAAAATAATGAGATATTTCTGTCATACAGTTTTGATTTCATCTATGTCAACATCCTTTGAGGGATTATAAGCTTATTTGAATTTGATTTATTATGATACCAAACTTTCATATTGGATTGAATTTTTTGTGATTTGTTTGAATGTGGATGTGCTATTTTTATACTATTCACATTTTATGGTTAAATTATTGGAATTTCATATGCTTGTTTTAAAACTAATGTTTATATTATGATTTCATATGAGGAATGCATTGGAATTAGTATGTGATGGGTAGAGTCCGCTATAGATCCTCGATGCATCAGTACGTCTCATGAGAAAAACTAGTATCTTGCAACCACATCCAAATATATATTTTTATTAAAGATACTTTTGATGAAAAAGTGTCGAAAATTATATAGTACAACCTAGCCATTAGACACTATAACACATAAAAAATTATTAAAGACTAGATTGAAACCACTTGACTTAAATTCCGTAAACAATTTCCAGGAAATAGTTGTTACGTTTTTTCCAGGGTTATCCCTAATAATGTTCTCATAATGAGAAGCCAGCTTACTCCACGCTCGCAAGAACTCCTCATCAACAATTTTCTTGTTGGTGAATCCTCTGACTAGAATTAAGTGTTGTTTTTCAATCCACCCGCTTTGTTCCTTGTTCATGTCTTCTTTAAAAAATCTTGCATTCATCCTTTTCACAACTTCCACAGAAGAACGTATGGGTATCTCCTTTTCTGCAATTTCTTCCTTGGATTGTAACAACAACTCCCAAGGATCCTCTCTGATCACAACATATCTTTCTAGTTTCACATGCATCCCTCTGACTCATATCATATAACTTGACACTAGTTCCCTCTCTTGCACCTCTGCTCCCCCTGCACTAACAATAATAGTTCCTGCCTCACACCGTGGACCAACAGTGACTGCCGGTGTCATCTCTTCTATGTGTAGTTGCAGCTCCTCTTCTTGATCTCCTTCATTAGGAGGGTCATTCTCTTACTTTGGATATTCTAAGACCAATTATTTCCCGCTTTCCACTCCCTAAACTGGTTGAAGCTTGAGCTCCTTACGTGTCCCCCCTTTTTTGGCTGATCGAGTCTCCATTGGTAATGGATGGTATGATTAGTCTTTCCACCCCTACAAATTCGGCTTCCTAGATACAGTGTAGCACCCCTGGTCCTTGTTCTCCTTGTTCCCTTTCTTCCTTATTTGGATGTTCATATCTTTACCCACTCCTCCCAAGCCATTATATTCAAAAATCAGATCATCACTCTCATTCTCCACCTCATATGGACCCTTAGAACTACCCTCAGACACTCCCTCATTGCTCAAGCTTTGAAATCGGTTGCTGAGGTCAATGCAGTACAGAGTTCCCCTCAAGTTGGAGTTCTTCATTGTATCCAGAGTCCTGTGAACCCCATGTGAAGATTTCTCACACTCATGGCCTACCTTCAACTTTCTCTCACTCGGAGACACCCTGCCAGAATTCCTGTTGCTACCTATGCTCACTGCCATGGCATTCATGCATGGAGCCACAACCCCAGAAGATGGATCAATAGCATAAGAAGCTCCAACAGTGTCCCAAGGAGCTTGAGTAGGAGCATTGCTAGACATCAGAAATGCTTCATCCTTTCCACAGGCTGGAGTGCCCCCTGCCATACTGCTATAAGGTCCAGCCAGATCACACTTCAACCTTCTGAAAAGATCCTCAGCCTTAGGCCCCGGAAGGGAGGCCATAGAAGGTTTAGGAATCATGTCACCACCCGAGAACATGATATCCTCTATCTCCATATTCCGTAGACCGCAACCAGCAGGCCATGCCCCAGTCACAAAAGAAAAAGAACAGCCCTGGACCTCCTGGACCTCTATAACAGTTCCTTGTTTCCTCACACTTTGTCTGCAGATCTCTAGGTTATGTCCCAACCTCTTAAAAAAGAACAATATTCGGTCCGTGGTTCAAAAATGATAGACTGCTTGTATCCGAATTATCCCCAACAGTAATCTAGAAAGACTCAATAGGTTCCTTTGATAAATCCACTTCAATACAAACCCTCAGGGAGATAGGGTGGTTCACCGCTCGGGTCCGACTGTCAGAACATAGAAAACACCCAACCAAATTTCTGGGAAACCGAAGGACGGGGGATTTTGAAAAGGAAGTGGTAGTTCAGGGAAACTTACGCAAATCGCCACCTTGGAAGGTTATCTATTCATGTTAAAGTCATATGACCATTTGAAGAGGAAGAAGCAAGATCCATCACAGGATCAAGGCGTGCTCGACCACGTGTGGATCATATCCTCCTCGGAGACGATGCAGATCATTATATTTCTGGAGTCAAGAAGACAACCGCGACTCACTCCTGTAAACCCCATGATTTTAAAATCTAGTGGTCGATGAAGTCCATCGATGGTCGACATCACTTGAATCACACTATCAAGGTCAAGTCCAGTAGGAAGGATGACTCTGTAAATTCCAGGGTAGAAATTGGATGGAGCGGGAGGCTCGCATAGCATTCGGGAACTTTCGGGCTTACAAAAATCCGAGGAAATGTAGGAAGGTAGTCAGGGTTTGAGAAGGGGATGAAAGGGTGATCTCCATGGAGATGCAGAAGAGGACCCTCTCCCTCAAAGGGGGGAGGGGCCGAAGTGAGGCTCATCGCCTCATAGGGCATGGAATCGGCACGACGAGCGAGAAGAGAAGTCCTCTAGTGTCTTCCCACAAGGCCTTGAGAAAATCTTATTTGTTGTCTTCGCACATGTCTTTGACTGTGAGGTTATCATAGTCTGACATTGTGCATTACATCATTATAAAAGTGGATATTGATATTTCATGTAATTATTCGACTAGTAGAATATCCATGTGATTTAGTAAATTGAATTATTTTGATTTATATTTTCCATATTATGATGAATTCTATGTTGAAAAGGCGTTTGATTAAATTTTATACATTGAATTAAATGTTTATGATTATTTTTTAAATCTTCCGCAATATTGTTATCCTTACTGGGCATATGAGCTCATCCTTTTTTATGTTTTATTTTTCCCAGGATACGAAAAAGTATATTATGACTGTCCTGTAGGGATATTCTATGGTATCTCAGTGTTGTCTATGAAAACAATGTTGTTGTTGTTTTCAATTTTATGATGTAATGTAAACCTTATCAATGTATCTATTACTTCCAAGGCTACTAAACTAATCGGCCATTCGAGACTAGATATTTTGTGATCATTCCAATGATACCTAATAATTCACCGACTCTGGGCTTCTTGGGTCAGGGTGTTATAGTTTGTATCAGAGGATGTTTCGTAAAAATCATGGAATCTAGATTTAGTTAAACATTGATTTGATCACATTACCCTAAGATAGACTTTGAGGATTACTATAGAAAAACTTCCTAGATTTTTGGTATTGTAGAGATTTTGTGAGTTTTCAAAACAATACATCCCTGTCTGGATTCGGGCAGGTATAGGCGGCTCTGGAGCAACTGTACATAGGGGTAAACCAGAAAACACCTCATTGAGCTAAACTCGAATAGGAACTAGTGCACGACATCGGGCCTTACTGCACTCTTGGTTACGACACTCCTAGTGGATTTGTTTAGGATAATTCTCATTTTATTTACAAACCATTATAAAGGGTTTTGGAGTATATACTTCCTTATAGAAAACATTTTTATGATTATTGATTATATCCATAAACAATTCAATTTACATTAGGAATTTTACAAGTTTATAATTATTCATTGCAATTCATAAACTGAGCTAGTGTATGCCATTGTATAGAAATGGAACCCAGTAGAAGGAATGTGAACTCCAACAATATGTATGATCCAAAGAGTAAGAATCATCATATCTTTCAGGGTATTAAGCCATAATTTTGAAAGGGAATAGACTCCCTTGTATTCTCATCAAATGAATAAATTGTATCATGTGTTAATAAGATAATTAAAGAATTTTCTGAGTCCTATGTATTTGAAGGGATGTAAGAGAATAAAGCAATGGAAGGGAGAAATATGGAAAAAGGGAAGAGGGAAAATTAGGATTTTTCTATATGTGATAACTGGGGAAAGAATCACCTTTGTAAATGATTAAAGGGAATGGGAGTTTGTTATAAATCTGGAGAAAAAGGACACCAAGTATATGATTACAGGGGTATGAAAAAAGTTTCAAATGTACAATGCTTCATCTGTATGGATTTGGGACACTACGCGAATTAATATCCAAATCATTAGACCATACCCCAAATACTGCTATTGGATAACAAAAATGTTATGATACTAACGAAGATGACGATGAATGATTAGGTTTCTTACATTGTTATTAAAGTATTGTGTCATTTGAGTATTGTTTTAATGATGTACATGTTATAATAATTATAGAGTATATAAGGATTATACTATAGTAATATTTCATTAAGGACTTGATATTGTGTGGAACCATGAAAAGTGACTCAATAGCAGGATAAATTTGTGGAAAATATATGGTTGAGAGAAAGATAAACCATAATATGTTTCTGATATTGAGGTAGTGATTTTGGAATAATACATGATTTATTTGGATAAATTATATTGGATATTCTTGACTACCTTGAAACTGATTAATGATTTTTATATTATATCATTGTGGGAGTTTACAATAATTTTGGATAGAAGGAGTATATCTAGTATTCTATCAGGAATAAGGGAGGATGAATGTATTTAATATGGTTTTATGGTAATTTAGGATGTTGTAGTGAATTAAAAGAATACATGATGATGGTGTTCACATGTTATTACGTGGAAAAAAAAGATCTCCATTGTGTTTACCTTATAAATTCTAGACTTTTAGTTTGAACAGAATAATTTTGGATAAGTCTAGTTTGATAATATTTTTGGATTTCCATAAAAAGGAAAACCCGGAGGTCGGGCGACGGCCCATCGCATCCGGTAAGGCCCGGAGACTTGAACCAGAAACCAAAGGGAGACAAGGGTTTATCACCTACCACTGGCCCACGTGTTGTCCCAGACTGAATAACGTAGTTTTTAAATGGTCTGATAGTTTAATTATAACTTCATTTTTTGGAACCCTATACGAATAAGATAAATATAATATTTTTTATGTTCTTTTATATTTTATAGTGAAAGATGATTTTGTGGTAGAAATTAGTTAAAGGATGGAACTCTACATGTCATGTATATGTATATTTTTTCCTTCTCCTCATTATTCTAGGCAGAAATTAATTCTTAAACATTAGGTATGGGATCTTAAAACTAAATTTTTTTCCTAATACCTTATGTTTTGTTGAACCGATTATATTTTAATTCATCATAGATTGATGGCTTTGCATCCCTCAATTCTACTATTGTTTGTGAATGCTGACCTCAATAAATCCATATAAATATTTACATTTACCACCAATTATGTTTCTCAAATTTCCACCACTGTTCTCCTAATTGAGATCATAATTTGGTGGTGACTTTTTCTTTCCCCTTTTCCTCTTATTATGACTACATTTTATTAACACAATTTCTGATGTGGGTTTCCCACAAAGGTATTTTCTATTTTTAACCATTTATTATTTAAGAAAAATATCAAATTTCGAGGACACAATTTATTTAAGTAGGGAATTTTGTAACTCCCCATGATTTCATAGTACATTATTTCTTTAAAATAATTCAATAACGTTCACTACACGCAACACTGAGTTCATGTGCACCACGACTTACTAAAATAGTCGTTCAAAAAATAATTTGGGAGTATTATTAACTATATTTTGAACTTTATATCATCCATCTAATATTAGAATCAATATTATGAGTTCCCTAGACACAATAATGAGAAACAAATTCATTTTTTAGATTAAAGAAGTATTTTTTTTAAAATGCAATTTAACCAACTTTTAATGGAGGACCCATATTTAATACAATATTTGAAACTTTTTTATATTAAATTTGACAAAATAAACTTCTTATTTATAATCAGGACATAAGAATTTAGTTTAAATAATGTTTTTGGTGTTTTTCTGATAACATGCATATTTGGGTGAATAGTGAAAAATTCTATATTTTAACTGAATACAACTTTTTTAATCAAAAAAATTTGCAGTGTAAAATTATACATTTTAATGGTTTGGAAGTTTAAATAGATTATATTTTTACCATTTATTCCAATTTTATTCATTGGAAAAAATTTCACTTTAAAATTGAACATAAACAAGTATCAATCTTATGTTAGTTAGTATTTCTTAAAAACTCGCTTTTTGGTTGTGACAATGTGAATTAATTTTATATTAATAAATGAAACTTATATGTTTTAAATTTTTTAAAATAGACATAATTTTGGAATTCAGAATATCAAAATTAGCTTATGGTGATATTTTTTTTATTTTTCTGAAAAAATTCAATTTTTGATGACTTGTGAAAAACACTAAGTTATAGTTTAAAACTGAGTTTTTATTTAACTAAATAATAATTTTATTTAAATTATTTTAGGTTAAAATTGATACATAACACTGATATATGTTTAATGAAATTCATTGGAGTCATTTTTTAGTAATATTTGATATATAAATGTTTATTGAACATTTCACCGTCTTTTACCGACCTCTTATGAGCATTTTCCAAATTACATAAAACTAAATTGTACTACTTCGGTGAGTTGAATTTAAAAAATACATGAGTCAGGGTTGATATCAGTAAGTAAAATGTTGTTCAATAATATGCAAATAATTTTTTGTGAATAATAAGTTTTTATTTTTATTTACCAAAGATAAAAGTAAATAGGGTAATTAAGTGTAAAATTGATATTGTTATTATCGTAAAACATATCTTAATTCTATTAGATAAGTTTAATTCGACCAAAAAAACCTTAGGAAGAAAATATGAACCTCTTTTTTCCACTTGGATTTGATTTGGACATTTATTATTATTTAATTCAATGATGAGTTAAAAGTGTAAAATTCAATGAATAATTACTAAACCATTTTTATTATAGTGCTATACATAAAATAAATTCGACTATAAATATTCATTATAAATTAAAAAATATTTCCTACATAATGGTATTTTATTTATAATTTTTAGTCATTAAATAATTTAATTTATTTAGGACACAATGATGATGTAGTAATTACCGTATTAATGAAAGAATAAAATAATTGATGTTATAAATATCCAAATAAATGTAATTTGAGACTTTTAATGAATTATAATAATTTTATAAGTTAATATGACATGTTAGGGTTGGTTAGATTATTTTTTTTCTAAGTAGTAATGCTGTTATGAATTTATAAAAAACAAAATACCAAATAGTGCCAAAATTTAGATAAAAGAGTTTTTAAAACAAATATTATATTATTAATTGATATTCTATTCCTAAAAATATATGATTTGGAAAAAAAGACTTATATAATGATATGTGTATCATTACCTAACCACTTGGGGATTGCATGAAATATATGGTATATTTATTAACCATATAATATAAAAATACAATGAGACATGATAAATGTCAAACTATTTAACTAAGAGTTAAATCTTAATGATATGGTTAATATAGTGAACCAAACATGAAAAAAAACCTATTTGTTGAGATTTTTTATACCCATATCCACCTTAACTTTTAAATATTTCATTTGGATCCACTAGAATACGAATCTTAATTTATAATAACATAATATTTCTATCTTTTCATAAGGTTCCCCCAACCCTCTTATAATTGGTAACTTCCCCTTCTCTTTAATTTACACCATCAAAGACACTTGGCTTAGCCAAAACATGCCCAAATACCCTCTCAACTGTCCTCCCATCATCCTAAATACTTTACTTTAGTTATAAATCCATCCTAAGGAGCACTTTTTATCAAATCACAAGGGAGATCCCGAAGAAGAGGTAAATATTTCATCACCTCTTTCAAGTTCCTTTCTTATTCCACATCCTCTTTATTTGTTATTTCCTTTCTAAAATAATAACTCCATTATATTGTATATACTGTTATGTTATTTTATATATGTTACAACCATATTTATTATTCTATCAATCCATTGAATGACATGTCACCATACGTGCGTACGTACAGCATACCGTCTCCATGTCGTGGTGTAATTATTATTCAATACATTATTATTTGGATGGGTATAATAATGATGTGTAATTGAAGTAAATAATAAATATAACAAGAAAATGATTTTTTATATATGATATATCATCCAATTATATATTATTTTAATATCAAAAGAATGATATTGTCCCCCGTGCGTACGTACAGGATTACTGTCTCCATGAACGCGATGAAATTCATTCCCCTTTGTATCCATTGAAAACTAATTTTCATTTGATGATTACAAAAATGTATAATGACTAGATATTATTCTGTATATTAATAAGATACATCCCATCCATAAAAAATATTACTCACATAATATATAATATAAAGTAAAACGAATCTGTTAACACCTAAAATGTCGATAATACTAAATTATTATTTACAAAGCAATGTTAAAAGATCCTATATGATATCATATTAATTTATATGATTCTTTTATAATTTAAAAACTATTATTTAAACACTATAAAGGATGTTAAACTACCCTCAACCAAGTAAAATCACAAGATAAGGGGTTTTCATCTCACTCCTTGTTCCCATGTGATTCATTCTATATTGCCACTATTAATTTTTGTGTGGTGTATGTTTTTCCCATAATTGTATTATTTGTGTAATAAACTTTAATTTATGTGTATTTAAATATTCATTGTTATGTTATTCTTTCATGTTGTGTATGTTTAATAATTTATCAAACTGATAAAGGTTAATTATACAATCATTTCATTATCCGAGATTGTTTATACATAATTACCTACAAGGACCTATTTATCATAGACATCCGTGTTTCTTAAAAATGTATTTCAAAACATTATTATGATTTTATTGAATATGGTATAAATTCATTTATACCCTTGTTTTACTTTTATAATATGTTTATAAATTAATTTTTGCGTCGTTTTCTAAACAGGGTACTTTTTAACCATTTGGACAAATTTATGGTAAGAATGTTTCCTTAACATATACGGCACGTGCGGCTATTTTATGCGTGTTAAAACATCACCAAAGCTTCCCTTACAAGCTTATAAAATATTTTCAAAATAAATGTTTTCTTCTATAATTGTGTAAGTTTAAATGATTTCCAAAATATAATGAGATATTTCTCTCAAACAGATTTGAATTCATCTATGTCAATATCTTTTGATAAATTGCAAGTTTATATGACGTTGATTTATTTTGATACAAAACTTCCATATTGTATTGAATTTTTTTGGATATGTTTGACTATGGATGTGCTATTGTTATACCATTCATAGTTTATGGATAAATAATTTACATTTCAAATGCTAGTTTTAATACTAATGTTTATGTAATGTTTAAGGCATTTTATATGAGGAATGAATTGGACATAGTAATTGATGGGTGGAGCCCGCTATAGCTTCTCATGCATCGGTAGTTCTCATGAGACAAACTAGTGTCTTGGCACAAGGCCATGACAAAATATTATTTTTAGTCTTTGCCCAAGGCCTTGACTATGTGGTTATGAAAGTCTGGCATTATGCATTCCATCATTATAAATGTGGCTATTGATATTGCATGTAATTATTTGAATAGTAGAATATCTAAGTGAGTAAGTAAATGGCATTATTTTGAATTATATTTTCCATATTATGATGAAGTTTATGTTTAATGGGAATTTGTTTTAGTTTTATATATTGCCTTAAATGCTTATGCTTATTTATGAAAGATGCCACTGTATTTTTACCCTTACTAAGCATCTATGATCACCCCTTTATATGTTTTATTTTTCCCCAGATGCAAAGAAGTATATTATGACTCACCTGTAGGGATAGTCCATGGGATCTTTGTGTTGTATATGGAAGTAATGTTGTTGTAGTTTTCCATTTTATTATGTAATGTAAATATTATGAATATATCTAGTGCATACAAGGCTACTAAACTAATGAGTATTATAAGAAATGATCTTTTGTGATCACGCCAATGATACATAATAATGCACCGACTATGGGATTCTGTGGTCAGGGTGATATATAGGGCCAAAATATTTCTTTATCTGCAAAAATTAAAAAAAACAATCGGGTGTTTCAAATTCGGATAAAATAACAAAATAAAGATATTTTAGAAGTATAGGTGTGACTATTCTCCCCAACATAATGATTTTCTCCCCTAGAGAGCCGCAATGATACATAGAAAACAAAACTGGTACCCGCCTCTCAACTAAAAGAGTTTTCCCACAATTCCACAAGAGGAGATGGAACACAAACAAAAGAGAGACAAGACCTACAAAATTAACATAGGAGTCCCAAAATGGACTCTACACTATGATCCACCCACCCCAAGAGAATAAAAATATTCGGTTGATCAGTCAATGGAAATGATATTTCCCACTATACACAATAAAACTTCTTAGTTTAAAATTCCCCAAAAACTACCAAATAGAACCCAAACCACTATCCTGAAAGAAGAATAAAAAATAAAACCACATCATGAAGAATACTACCATATCCTACCACTGATCCATCTATTAAAAAAGAAGCAAAATATCGACATGGGGATGCCCGAACAGACTCCTCACCTTTAGGAACCAACCAACCCCCGATACAAGACTGGAAACCCAACAAGGGGATGTCTGAACGGGCTCCACACAAATAAAAATAGGAAAATATAGGTTTATTATCAGGGAATTTATATGAGACCCATAATGGGTCTCACAACTATTAGGGCCAACAAAAACACACAAACTCAAAGGCTTCCCGACACTGACCAAACACTCCACCATAGGGGAGGGGAGTGAAGGGACCAACAATCAGGGCGTGAAAACCACAATCAAACAAAAACCAACATCATTATATTCCTAGATTAGACTTAATCATAATTGATACCAATTTACCCAAACATGACACAAAAGGACCACTAAAAGAGATTACATCTAATGGGACACAACAGCCAAGAATTTAAGGTAACGAGACGACAACGCCTCCTCATAGCCACAAGAAACCTCAACAAACCAAATGGTTCATTCAAAATTGAAAATCCATAGTTAGAAATTTAAATTTATCCATCACCGTCAACACTGATGATAGAAATAAGGCTGGGGTCTCACACACTCATGAGGTTCCTGAACATGAACCAGCTTCACTCTGAGGCCAGTGGTTGGAGCCCGGATGTTTGAAGCATTTCCTACATTACAATCAGCAATTGAGGACTCCCAAATGGATCTTCTCTTTTTTTGTGACACACACAACCACATAGAGACCATGACAACACCAAAAAATGCTCTACACCCTAACTTCAAATTACTCCTTGGGGGCACATCCACCAAAATAGGGGTTCGGATGATGTGCATGCATCACCTCTTCAACTTCACCAAGAAATATTAGAAGGAAACCCGCATGACAAACACTCCCCTTGAATAGAAAAATTATAATTACCCAAGAGGAGAGAACACTCCTGTGAAAACAGGTATCCCCATGGGATTCTATGAAATCCACTCTAGACGATCAAACGCCCCAAAGAAAAAAAATTCATTCCACCCCACACGCATCCACCCTACCGATGTGAGAGGATCTTCTTGTTTGAAAAAACAAATAGGTGGATTCAATTATATAATTGAAGAAGAGAGGCCTTACATAGATCAACTGGAGGGCCGACAAATAGTGAATTGTCTATGGCCGCTCTTCAATCGTGTGCTAACACTTTATGAGGGCATACAATAGCAACGAAAGAGAACTAATGACATAATAAAACCAATCTGTAGATGAAAAACCCCATGATAAAACACTAAATATTGGGGGAACCCACTGCAGAGGCCTCCGAAAACACTCCTCGAAGAATACCACTAACCAATACCTTTAATCAACTTATTAACAAATTAAAAATATGGATCATCAAAAAAACACAAAAGGTTTTGAAAAATGAAAACACCCCACTATATGATTCCCAAAAAACAAAACGTTACACACCCAAATATGGAACATATATAACTCCATAGTTCCCTTAAAAAACACATCTAAATCTAAAACTACGAGGGTGTGATTCAAATTCTCCACTGGTACTTAATTGGTCGTACACAGGAGTTCACTAATGCCTACTAGGAACCAAATCATCATCCACATATCCCTATGCATATTGTCTCCCATGAAATTACTCATAGTTAGAACAAATTGTATTCCATTTTTCAAAACAACAATCAACCCACACTTCCTCATTTCAAAATCACCAATCACATAATTGAAACCATTTTGAATCTCAGAAAAAATTTAGAAAAAAAATGATCATCCAAACCATATTTCATTTTTAAACCATTCACATCATTTTCTTTTAAATGAACTTTATTTAAAAACATTTTCCAAGACCAAATCAGTTTAACATAAAAACCAAATTCCATTATTCTAAAAAAAAGAGTCGATGAATGTTGCAAGGGGAAACTAGTGTCAGCGGGAGACTGGTTAATATTTTTGAAGCCATCTTCCAATCAAGTAACCTCCATGGGGAGTATTCCAGGACAATGCCCCCAGATCCACATGGCGTCACCAGCCCTACAAGCTCACTGAGACCACTGACCCTACTCCCTTTTCATTTCCCCGGAACAAGATTAACCACAAAGATCGAAGACTCAAAAAACCCTAAACTTTATCTGGTAACCTATGTCCTACCACAGGGTGTGCTGGCGAAGATCCTTACTCATAGCCAGGATGTCGAGTCTTGAAAACCATTACTCCATTATAACGTGACACTTCATAAAGGAACATGACCCAAGAGAGAATATCTCCTTTGATACCATTTTTTCATTAACCAAGACGAGTCACCTTCATACCTAGTTCCTAACCGAGTTAGTGACATAGACCGAAGGGAGTTCTTGATCCTTACGAGCTGGAAACTAGTTGCAGACATCTAGCTGTGATATTTGGGAATAGTTTGGCCCATAATCAAAAGATATATAGTTTAATATAAACTGAGAAATACAAAAAAAAAACATTAGCAATGGAAGATAAAATAACGATAACTAGCTACCCATACTTCTAAGTGACCCCATGGGTCTCCACCAATCATTGAACCATGCTCACCAAGATAGATCCAAGATGAGACCCTTAAAATGAAATGTAAAGTAGGCATGAGCACCGAGATTCTCAGTTGGAATCCGAAAGATGAAAAATACCCTATGACCTTGTCTTTAAAATGAAAACCAATCATTCTAGTTTGATAATAAGACCCATTAAAAATATTTCTTTCCATTCTATTAAAATTAAAATAACAAGTTTCACTTTTATGATAAACATTTCACTTCCAATATTATGAATTTAGAAACCAAGAATTCATTAACGTTTAAAAATGAAGGAAAATAATTTAAATTAATGTTCATTTTCACTAATGAGGGAACATGCATGATACAACTATAATAAAAATCACTCCACAAAGCACCAAGTCAAAAGTTAGCACCATGGTAAAATCCTCTAAGGTTTATCTTGCTCATGTGGGTCCATAGAAACTCATTTCTCAGTGAATGAGTAACCATAAAAAATATTTATTTCTCATGATAAATCCACCAGTATGGAATCACATTCATAACCTAGTGGTCTCCAACATCATCATAAATTTTAGTTAGTGTTTTAAGCGTCAGACCTGCTATGTGAAGTTGGGGAAAACCCATCAGAATCACTAGAACTCTAGAACTAGTCCACCAACATAGATACACTGGGTTTCCCATGTTCTCTATTTCCACTCCACCTGTCACATATGAATCACAACATTAACTTCAACACACTACCAATGTGAATACACAATTAAAAACCACCATTTTTTATAAGAAAAATTATTTCCATATTTTCATGCACACCAAATCCACTCTCAAACCATATGCATCTTAAAAACATTCAAGAAAACTTTTTTAACCATACACATAAGTCATGAGACATTTCGAATACAAGGAAAAAAAATTTCAAAATCATTTTAAAGATATAAATTAAAAACTATAGAATGACAGGTTTAAAATAATGCTTTATACCAGGTGCAATTAAAACTATAAACTTTTAATGGATTAAAATAAAATCTAATAACCGAGTGCAAAGACATTTTTTAAAGACCAAGAACGATTATATGTAGATAATGTATACATTTCATATTAATATAGAATCAAAAAATCATTTTAAAAAAAATCAATCAGTCATGGAATTCAATTTAGAGACTTAGTCATAGGGAACCTGCCTGTAGGTGGAACCATGCTCTCCACTTCAACTCTTGGTGCTTTCTAACTAAAAGCTATTTCTCCCCCACTAAGTATATGCACCTTCACATAAATTCCAGGACACCTATCCCCTATCCATAAATTTTCATGGCCCATGAACATGTGAAAGGGGATCCATACAAGTATGTTTATATGAATATACATGTCTCCACACACCTGTGTATGCATTTTTATATATACACATTGGCTCATTGAGCCCCGTACATGTACATTCAGTGTCATGGATGAATATAAATGTAACATGGGAACCTACATGTATATATTTACATACATATGAACACGCAGGTGAGATTCCCCTGGATCGGTGACTCAAAACCATACCACACAGGGACCACATTCTACACATATAATTTAATAAATCAATAAAAAATTGAAACACTTCAAAGACAGCACCAAAAACATTCACACCAAAAACTACTATAATCCAAAGGTCAAACCAAATCCTATCCCCAAAAAAGCTCTGCAACCCTTTCATATTTTAATAAAATATTTAAAAAAGATACAAAAAAATTCCAAAAAATGTATCACAAGACATTGCACACAAAATCCCACTTAAAGTCCTCTTTTAAGGACGTACGCACACCAAAAACACACCAAAACATAATTTTCACCTCTTGCATCATTTAATAAATAATTTCAACAATATATAAAACATATTTCAATGAAACACATGTTTTTTAATAAATAAGGACACACCACCTTTCAAATGAACATACAACTTTAAAAATCAAACACATAATAACCTCTCTTAAAAACTAATTTCAAACCATATAAATTAATCAATAGGCATACCAAATTTATCATGAAAATAAATAATTCACCCAAATAATGATTAATGGTATAAAAAATTACCTCATGTGTCCAAAACTCACAAAAATTGGTGCCAAATTTTTATCGCTCCACAAGGAATCCAAATTGGACCCAAAATCAAGAATTCGAACCAAAACGAATAAAAATATAACCCTAAAACAAACCTCATAGCCTACAAAAACCCTAATAACCATAGGAGAAGATGAAAAACCCCATACTAAAGAGGGAGATGCATGCCCTATGGGAGAGGATGCGGTGGCACTACATTGGCTCGGTCGGGAGGTCTGGTCATCGGAAGTGGGTCGACCAGCGAGGTGGGGGGCTGTGGATTGTACATGGATGAACAGGGTGGAGGTTCTGATGGAGATGTGGGTCATTCTGAGGCAAGAATGTGAGGGTGTTTCTAGAATAGAGTGTTCCTTGGAAGGAGGTCCAGCTGGCCAGATGTGGGGGGTGACAAGGTCAAGCAGGGGGGTTGTAGGGACAATTTTGGGAATGGTGGTAGGGTTAGCATTTTTTTCATTTATATTAAGATAAGGAAACAAACCCACATTCTCATAATACATAAAATAAATTAAAATAATAATAATAATAATAATTTTCAATCATTGTAATAACAATAAAAAAATTATAGAAATAGTGATATTCAATTCAATTATTGGTGATTAATATCAAAAACAATTATAATAATAGTTAATTTAAAAAAATTGAAACATTATCAACAGTAATAATATTAATGATATTCATGATAATTACATAATTAAAACATTTATAATAATAATAATAATAATAATTAAAATAATTATTATTATTAAAATAATTTAGTAAACTCTATTTTATTCCTCATATTTTACTTTGGCCTTATTTTATTATTCATTTAATTTTTATTTATTTGAATAAAAAATTGGGCCGGCCCAATGGCACCCCAGGAGAAGCCACATGGCCTCAACCATGTCCTACCCATCTTCTAGATGATGCCGAGGACAAAAATTTCCTTTATCAGCAAAATCGGAAAAAAAAAATCGATTGGGAATTTAAAATTGAGATAAAATAACAAAATAAAGATATTTTAAAAGTCTAGGTGTGACATTTAGCATTGAAAACTAAATAAATACATTCATATATATAACTAATATGTATATATATTCTTTGGAATAACTTCTATAGTTTCACCATCAGTTGAGTTGGGACTATATTAATATGCATTCATGGAATCATTGAAATTTTAAACATTTTTTAAATTGTTCACATTAAATAATTTCATTATCCCTTTAATGGTATTGAAAGAATGGGGCAGGTAGCTGTTGCATGAAGGTATGTGCAATATAAAATTGTAACACTTAATCTATCAGAAATTAATTGTGTCACCACCCACCTTCAGTAAGATGACGGAAGGGACAACAAACTTTCTAGCCCTACCTTCCACAAGTTAAAGTAGAGATAATGACCCCTATGTCTCACCTTAAATAGGCCCCTGAGTGGATTATAGAACCAAGGGTATGTAATATCGCTTAATATGGAAGACATTGACGATTTTATAGAAAATGATCTCGGGATAAGATGAAGATCCCAAAAACCCCATTTTTTAAAAGAAAAAGTAAACCCAAAAACCCATTCTCACATATATGTTCCAAATAAATTGATACAAAATACAATACAACTCTGAAAGGATGTACCAAACAAAATGAAAATTGGAAACAAAAACTTTCTTGATGTCCAAGCTAGTAATTTCCAACATAGTCCACAAAGTCCACCTAGAAACCTGAAAGCAGTATTAAATACGGAGGTTGAGAATACAGGTATACTCAGTAGGTAATGTCAAAATCTCTCATGAAAAAGTGGGGATGCATTCTAATGTCATGTGAGAAAGTAGAGGTAACCAAAACACTAAACTAGGAAACTATCCACCTATCCTAACCAAGGAACACTCCCAAAATAACGCAAACCATGTAAAATAATAGAAATAGAAAATCGATATTTGGTTTCCCTGTATTGCTTTACCACTGGTTATTTTGAACATACTACATGTTAGACCTCCCCCAAAAATACCAATATAGTCCCAATGCTGCCCCCAAAAACAACCATATGGTCCATCCCAACTGTATGTTCATCCCACCCACAAACAATTGGGAAACCACAACCAGACCAAACGAATCCCGCAGACACTTGGGCCACAACAACCACCACCACACCCAATGAATCTTGGGATAGAATAACTACTGACATGCCTGAAGATACATGGGCACCATCCCGAATATAATTGGGAAATCAACCTTCCTGCACACACTTGGGCCAACCGACACACCAACACCATTACCAAGGAGTCTTGGGACCTAATATTCTTTATATCGTCATAGACTACCCAAAAAGTCTTGGGATACCATGGATATAGAGCAGAAAATGAGCTAATGACTAGCCACTCATTAGAATGTCAGGATAAACACCCTCCACGTGAAACGGGGCTCTTAGGCATGAAGTGATCAACATGGGTGGGGTTAGTATAACAAACAAATTAAATAAGTCTTATATATAGGTAATCAATAACTTATCCCAACCTAAGGGTTTTGAGTATGACCACCAGCTGATACACCAACACTCTCATAGCTATCCATACTTGGAAAAATACACAACAACCATAACCAGAATGCAACCCATTTCTGGAAAAAAATCCTCCATTGCACCCAATCATTATATCATGTTCAAGTTATTCTTTTTAAACCATTCCTCAACTACCTGGATACTAACATGAATAACCATAATAAAAAACAAGAACTGAATGAAAAATGGCCAAGCATGATTTAATGAATTCTCACCCATTTCTCTTTTAAAGTCACAACAACAAAAGGGATATGTGATATCCCTCAATGTACTAGAACCAAACCAAAATCCAACATATGACTCAACACGGCCATTGATTCACAAACCAAAAACTATTAAACTTGAGGTTTCATTTCCATCCACGTCACCCCACACGACATCAAATAGAGACACCACACATTACACCACAACAGAGAAATGAGGATTTCAAATTTAACTACACCATTGATTGTTTTAATTAATTATATTTGGTTGACCTGGGTGTTCACTCAAGGATTCTTATTCATTGGGAATCCATTAAATCAATAGGTTTTACATGAATAACCAGTTTCCATGTTACAACCATTAAATTATAGGATTATCTAGAAAATAATGGTTCATTTGTGTCCAATAAAAAGACCACAAAAGACCATTATTTTCAGTGGGCATAAGTCCATAAAACTCAAAACATAAAAATGAAGATAAAATAATTCTGCAACATCCTCCTCATTCACACCCCTTCATTCATTAACATTAAAATTTTTTTCTTCATTAATGTTTGGTTTCATCTATGACTTGAGGGAAACATTATCAAACCCAACCCGCATGATGCATAGTGAAAATAGAAAAAGGAAGAACCCCTACCTAGATGATCACGGATCGACGTTTCTTTCTCACACCAAGAACATTGGTTGCACAAGCAGTATGAAACACTCCATGAATGATATACGTGATGGTATCCATCATGGAAGCAAGACTCATCTCCTAAGGAAGTACTTCAAGCGCATCCATAGGGAACAAAAAGAGAGTGAAGAATGAGATCATGGTGATAATGTACCGATCGTAGACTTATGGGATATTTCATTTCAATTCACTTAAAAACTAGTCCTATCTTGACCATGCAAGTGGCCAGTTTCAAAATTTTCATTTATTAAACCGCTCTTAATAGTTAGGAACTTTAAGGCATGACTAGTGGGCTTTGAAACAGCTTAAAACTGCACGAAAAGTGGGTTTTAATATGTTTTTCTAATAAAGTAGGTGATATGGGAGGGTAGCTATAAAGAAACATAATACTCCACATGTGAGACTGGTCGATGGAGCTAATCATTGAAGTAGATCAGTGGAGTGGATCAATGAATTTGATCAGTGAAACTGATTGGTGGAGCTGATCAGTGACATCGACCGGTGAAACTGATCGATGGATAAGATTGGTGAAACAGATTGGTGAGACTAATCAATGAGATTGATTTGGGGAACTGATTAGTGAAGAAAATCGGTGAAATAGATCTATGGAGAAGATCAGTGAAGCAGATCGGTGCAACTGATCAGTGCAACTGATCAAAGAAGTCTATCAGTGAACCTAATTGGTGAAGCTAATCTGTGCAGTGGATCGGTGTAGTTGGTCGATGAAACTGATCGGTGAGACTGATCCGTTAGACAATGATGGGTGGAACCGATTGGTGAGAACGATGGGTGGAACCGATCTGTGATACTGATCGATGGGACTAATAGGTGTCCCTACGGTGACATGTTTCCACTAACACCGACACCCTGGAACACCAGAATTCGACAAAGTAATAGAATGGTAATCTCCATAGCATTACATCAGATATATTTTAGACTATTCTCTTCCTCCAGAATATGATTAAAGGTGATTAAAATAGAAGGTTCTGAACAATAACCTTGTAAGTTACCTATCAAGGACAAACCACACCGAGTTATTCAAAGGATGGGAAAAAACATTGCCATACATGAACTCCAACCCACAGCTACCACCCCAAACATCCATACGAATCCTCAGGATCACACCATCCTGACACATGTATCATGGATTACATTCCTCTATGTTAAGATATTATCCTATTTGGGAGGAACCGACTCACCTGCATAGGTTTAATAACATCTTCACTAATGTGTCCTGATTAGAAATCATGTTCTACCTTCCACACAGATCGAGGGTTTTTATACACATTAACAACATAAATGACATAACTCATCTCATAACCAAACAAGGTCATCATTACATCATAGTAAGTCATAGAAACAAGTACATCAAGGAAGGATCAGAATAGAAACTCAAAACAGCTCTGGGTACCGGGCACATATCCGAACATCTCACTCCCATGTACTCTTCTCATGGCCATCATGCCTCCAAAAAACATGAACCAAAGGTATGGTTCATTCATGAAGAACCATATACTTTAAATACTCAGTCTTTACTGGTCACTCCAATAATGTAGAATCATCCCCTCTATCCAACTCTCCAATGTAAATGATATGGGAGTCATCGTGTAGATATAGACGAAGCTGGGAGACGTAGAAAACGTTATGGATCCTTTCTAACTGAGGCAGAAATTCTAGCTAATATGCCTCCTCACTGACTCGACCAAACACATCAAAAGGCCCAATGAACCTAGGAGAGTTCTTTTTCCCCATTCTAATCCTTCTCTCCCCACGTCGAGTGGAAACATTCAAGAACACATGGTCTCAAACCTCTAACTCCAAGGGCCTCCTCCTACGATCGACATATGCTTTTTTCCAGTCTTAGGATGCCTTCATCCTATTACGCACAAGATGACCCTCCTTCGTTTTGATTTTCAAAATCTATGGGCCAAGAACACCTGCCTCCCCAACCTCGGTCCAACACATGGGTGAATGACATGGCCTCCCGTACAAGGCTTGAAATGGTGACAAGCCATTAGTATGGTGATTTATATTATTGTATGTAAACTCTAAAAAATGAAAATGTCATACCCATGATATCTTAAAATCCAAAACACATTAAAGTAGCATATCCTCCAATGTATTGATGGTCTGCTCTATCTTCCCATCTGTCTGGGGGTGGAAAGCGGTGCTAAGGAGTATCCGTGTTCAAAAAGCTTGTTGCAATCCCCTCCAGACTCATGATGTAAACTATGAATCCGAATACGAGACTATGTACCTCATAACTCCATGAAACCGCACCAAATTATCCATATATCACCATGCTATGGCATCCACCGTACTCGACTCCATGATCACCAAGAAGTGAGATGATTTTGTAATTTAGTCTACCAATACCCAGATAGCATCACAACCTACTTGAACCCTAGGTATTACTATGAAGAAATCCATCGAGAAGTCATCCCATTTTTTCTCTGGGAAATCTAAAGGCTGCAACAAACCTCGAGGATGTGGTGTCCAATATTCACCAGGTGACACAATATGCACCTTGCCACAAAATCTGCCACTGCCTATTTTAACTCGGGTAACCAAAACTGTTCCCTCAGGCCTCGGTACATCTTGGAAACTCGTGGGTGTACTGCTATGGGTGATTTATGGAACTCATAGAGAACTACCTCACACATCGTCTCTGGGAAAAAACATCCGGAGGAAAATAAACTGATTCTTACCATCCTCTAAACACCCTTCCAAAGCATTTCCCTGGTCAACCCGATCACGCATCACTTCACTCTCTAAGTCTCAACAGTGAGACTCCTCCACCTACCACAACATAGAGTATTACACTATCATATAAAATAGATAGCCTCTACAACCATCCACCCTTGCATCCTGGTGTAAGGAACCCAACTCCTCTATCACCTTTTAAGAATCCACAGATTCTTGAACGGCTTCCCTCTATGACTTCCTACTCTAGAAATCAGCCACAATGTTCCCCTTACCTTCAGTGTGAGGTGATTCAAATTTTTAGTCCTACATAGACTCTACCTACCATCATTGTCACATGTTTAGGTCCCACTAGGTAATGAAATTACTCAAATCTTTTATTATCTGTAAAGACCGAAAATTTCTCCCCTATGAGGTATTTTCACCAAAAATTCAATGACAACACTACTACTGCATGCTCTAGGTCATGGGTGGCACAGTAAAAGTCATGAGGACGTAACTACCTAGACCTATAAGGGATCTATCATTATTGTTGAATCAGCACACACCCCATGCCATGAACAAAAGCATCATAAAACACTTCAAACAACACCCTTTCCTCTGGATACCTATGCACTCGAGCACAGACCAAACATTCCTTTAGACAGTTGAATGCCGCACGACACTACTAACTCCACATAATGGTCTATTCCTTTATGGTCAAAGCTATCAAAGGAGTTGAAACATGAGATATGTTAGGTATGAACCTCCAATAATAGACTTCCACACCTAGGAAACTATGAAGCTCTGCCATGTTCTTAGGTGCTACCCAAGAAAAAACCGCTTGAACCTTTGAAAGATCCACCAGTACCCCTTTCTAGGAGCCCACATTGCCACGAAATTTCACTTCTCTTATCATGAAATTTCACTTGGACAACATCCAATAGAGCTGGCGGTGTCGATGGATCTCCAAGACCATCCTGAGGTGCTTAGTAATCTCCTCCTCTGATCATGTGTAGATCAGGATGTCATTGATGAACACAATGACGAACCGGTCTAGAAACTCATGGAAAACAGAGTTCATGAGCCCCATTAATAGATCAGGTGTGTTTGAAACACGGAATGACACGACTATGAACTCAATGTTCCCATACCTTCCCATGAATGTATTCTTCCAGATATCACCATCATTCAACCTTAACTTGTGATACCCAAAATACAAATCAATCTTAGAGATCCAACATTATCCCATTATCTAGTCAAAGATATTGTCTATCCTCGGGAGAGGGTAACAGTTCATGACCATTACCAAATTCAGTCCCTGGTAGTCTATGCACATCTTGATACCACCATCTGCCTCCATCGCAAAACAGACAAGATCACCCCATCATGGCACACTAGGTCAGACAAAACACTTCTTCATCAGATCATTAATATGAATCCACAACTCCCAAAACTCAGAAGATGCCATCCGATAAATAGCTGTGGAAATACGATGGGAATCGGGTTGAAAGTCTATCCCAAACACTACATCACGTAGAGGGGGTAAAGTCACTACCGCCTTGGGAAATACTTCCATGAACTCCTTGAACACTCTTGGAATGTCCATCATTCCAGAATCCACTGATTCTACTAACAGCTCATCCAACATAGAAAGAAGAGGTCCACACGCTGGCTCCCCACCTTACAACTCTGTTCACTAATAAAAGCCACACACCGACTGTCATCATCATATAACACGACAATTATCTATAAAAATATGACAACATCATGCATATAAAACAGCTAGTTGATTCCCAGGATGACATCGTATGGCTGAATTTTTAGATAAAGGAGACCCCCAATAGACTGATGCACCCCCTACATCAGTCTGCATCCTCAATAAACATCCACAGGATGGTCTGACCCCCAATTGGAATACTCAGCACTAGGGGAATGAAGAGCCTCTCTATGTCAAATTCCAAGGCACGTGCTAGACCAGGTTTAATAAAGATGTTTGAATCTCCTTAATCAGACAAGGAACAGAAAAGAGCACTAAAAAAGCTGATCGTAACTTGAACAACCTTCAGCCCTAATAGAACGTCTAAATATGTAGAATGAAACTACCCATGACTAGCTCTTGTTACCATTGGTTGTCAGTATTCTCCCAAACCATTCCCTAATCTCGGTCCCTAATGAGAGACCTATGTTCGGCATCCTTCAACACCATCCTCCCTCTGTTGAGCGGGAGATCCCTGTCTGTGCTACTGCTGAAAAGGTCTGGCCAGCAACTGGTGTTGCTGAGGTAGGCATTGAACCTGCCCACCCTCACTATACTAAGATCAAACTGGGCATGCACTTTGGATGTACCCAAAACCTCCACAAGAAAATGAAATCGGTCCCAGGCCCATGGTGAAAGGGTGAGGACTGGGAAATCAAAACTGGAACTACTTGGGCCTTCTCCATGACGATAAAAACCTGGAAGGCTCTAATGCTAGTGGCGTGTTGATGATGGGCTTCCCCTTTGATGAGATCAATTGGTTCCCCACTCACCTCATACCTCATATCATGTTCATCCTCTCTACTACCTTATCCATGTTCTTAACATCTGTGTACATAAGTAGAGTGAAGAGAGTAACAACACTCTAAAGTGAAGGTTGGAGTGCCTCCCCTATGTGTCTTGACAACGACTCCTCTTCTAGGATGAGGTATTGATCCGAATGTAGTATATCCTTGAATATGATACCCAACACCATTATCGACATACTCCCTTTCATAAGGAAGATCAGCTCTTGCCTCCATTCGTCCATCATCACACAAGAATGGAATTCCGCCTGGAATTCCATCTCGAATTGACTCTAAAAACCATAGTCTCCATCCTATCTATGAGGTAGAGCATCCACCACTGATGTACTTCTCCCCTCAACTGACTGACTGCCATGGGAATCCAGTACTCTCTCGGAGCCTGAATAAAGGTAAAGGTGATCACTAGCTCCTCAAGCCAACACTCATTATCTAAGTCTGAAACACTGCCCTCGTACTTAAGGAGGGCCTTACACATGAATGAACATAGAGTCTTCATTACACTTGTTATCCTAGTCCTCTATGTCAATCCTATGTTGATCGAACAAATTAGCATCCTTGGCCTCGATCACCTTCACTCTTCAAGGACATCATCAGGGTGACATAACAACAAGGTACACATAGAATTCTTAATCTTGAGTACATTAGAAGATTCCGTTTAAATTTTTCATAATCTTTATATTTATTTTAAATTCCCAAAACACCCAATACACAATATAACAGAAGTAACAATGATTCGTGTACCATTCCTAGGGTTTATAGCCTATAATCAGCGTAACCTCGCCTGGTTGTTTGGTAGGCCTAGAGTCCTTGAATCAAATCACTGGGGGAACTAAAATCTCATGTCTTATCAAGTCTACCCTAGCCTATTTTGTGCACCATTATTCCTAACACTATTTTCCTTCCATCCCAATAAATCCCCAATATGATTAACCACATACTCTATCCTATCTCTCTACCATCATCCCCTGATACCATGTTATCATCACCCTCCTTGACCATGATGAGGGAAGGGACAACAAAATCCCAAACCATTCCTTATTCAAGTTGAAAGGGAGATATTGACCCCCAGAGTCCCACCTTCAATAAGCCTTAGAGTGGTGACAACCACAAAGGATATGTAATCTCTCGTAATATGTAATGAATTACCCTTTGTATAGAAAAAGATAAGGAGATAAGATGGAAAATCTCCAACAACCCGAAAGACTAAATGTATAAGTAAATCCGAAAATCCATTCAAATATTCATGTCTGAAATAATGTCATAAAATATACAAGAAAACTCTTATAGGAAGTACAAAAAGAAAATAAAAGTAGAAACAAAAACTATCCCGACATCCATGCTATTAAGGTATGGCATAGTCCCCAATGTCCTCCTTGAAACTCGAATGCAATTTTATATAAATAGGGAAAGTATAATGGTATATACATTAGGGAAAACCAAAAGAACTCATGGAAAGGTGTGGAAAATTTCTAATTCCCTATGATAATGTAGATGAATCTAAAACATGTAACAAGGAAACTAACCACCCAACCTTACCAAGGAAAACTCTAAAAATAATTCTAACTACGTAAAATAATAAAAATATCACATTGATATTTGGGTAATCTTCACTGCTTTCCCATAGGTTTTTAGAACATATTACGCATCAGACCTCCCCCATAGATCCCATCGCAGTCCAACTACTAACCCCAACAACATCCATATGGGCCATCCCAACCATACCTTCATCCCACCTGCAGACACCAAGGCCTCCAAAACAACACATAACCCCTACAACAGACACTTGGAACACAACAAACACCACCATGCCTGAAGAACCCTAGGCTAGAATGAATACTGTCATGCCCAATGACACATGGGCCTCATCCCAAAGACACTTGGGAAAACTACATTCCCACACACACTTAGGCCAACTATTAGCACCACCCTACCCGAAGAGCCATGGGCCATAATAATATTTAGGCCATCAAATCATACATGAAGAGTCTTATGCTACCTAGGAGAGGAAGTAGAAAAGGAGATAATAACAAGACACTCATAGAATGTTGGAGAACACCCTCTCCCTTGATATTGGGGTGTTCAGAACTATGTTCTAAAATTTGGTGGGGTGAATATAATAATCACAAGAAATCAGTCTTATACATATAGGTAACCAATAAACTATCCCAAATTAAGGGTCCCAAAATAGACAACCAGATCATAAATCATTACTCTTGCTACTATCCCTACATGAACAAATACATAAAATCCACAACCTGGACACAACCCATTTCGGGAAAACAAGTTCCTCATTGTACATGTTCTCTTTATCATGTTCAATTTATTCCTTTTAAAACATTCCTCTACTACCAGGCTACTAATAGGAATAACCATATGCCAAAAAAACAACTAAAGGAAAAACATCCAAGCATAGTTTTAAACATTCTCACCTGGTTCTATTGTAATGTCACAAAAACAAAATGGATCCAAGATGTACCTCGAACTATTGGAACCAAACCAATCCCCAACATATAGATCCACATGGCCTTAGATTCAAAAACAAACATCCCTTCGATGAGAGGTTCCATATCCCATCCATGTCACCCCAAATGGCATCAAACTGAGGCACCACACATAACACCACAACAGAAAAAGGATGTTTTCAGATTTAACCACAACATCCATTATGTACTTTATTTTTTTTGGTAAACTGTGGTGATCACACAAGGTTTCTTATTCATTAGGCATCCATTTAATTAACTGAGATTATATTTTTAACCAGTTTCCATGTTACATCCCTTCAATCATATGATTATCTAAAAAATAGTGGTTCATTAGTGGGAAATGAAGGACCACCAATAGCCACAATTTTTAATGGGAATAGGCCCACAGAATTCACAATATAAAAAAATAGAAATTAATACTGCAAAATCATCATAATTCACACTCCTTCATTCTATAAAAGTCAATTTATTATCATTATTAATGTTTGGTTTCATCTATGTACCATGTGATACATTATCATACTCACCCCTAATGATGCACAGTAAAGAGAGACTATGGAATAACCCCTAAATAGATGATTATGTATCGATGTTTCTTCCTCATGAAAAGAAATGTGGTCTCGCTAGTAGTAGGAAAAAATACCTGAAAGTTGAGCGGGAAGGGCTCCTGCATAGGTGCGAAACTCATCTTTTAAGGAAGGACGTCATGCACATACAGTGGGAATAAAAGAGAATGAGGAAGAAGATCATGGTGATATAGGCCCAATACAAGTGTTACGGGAAATTACATTTCAAATCTCATGACAAACAAGTCGTTGATTGACCACGTGGGAGGGCGGTTTCACACATTTCATTTATTAAATTATTCATGATAGTTAGGAATTTTAAGGCATTACTTATGGGATTTGAAACTGCTTAAAACTACTCAAAACGTGGCTTTTAATAAGTTTTACAGTCAAAGGAGGAATTACAATAGGGAAACTAGAATGAAGCCTGATACTCCACATCATCCAATTGGGGTAACCGATCAGTGAGAATGATCAGTGGAGCTAATCAGTGAAGCTGATCAATGATACTAATCAGTGGAGCGGATCAGTGAAGCTGATGGTTGGAATTTATTAGTGGAGCTGATTAGTGGAGACGATCCATGAAACTGATCAGTGAAAATGATTGGTGGAGGATATTCGGGAGACTGATGGGTGGAACCAATCAGTGAGATTGATGGGTAGAATTGATCTGTGATAGCGATGGGTGAAACTGATCGGTGAGACTTATGGGTGGAACCCATCAGTGATACTGATTGGTGGAACAGATCAGTGAGATCGATGGGTGGAACCGATCGGTGAGACCGATGGGTGGAATAGAATAGTGGAACCGATTGGTGACACCATGGTTCCACATTTCCACCAAAACCAATGCCATAGAACACCAAAAATTGATATATTAATGACCAAGAATGGTTGGGAAATTAAAAATTAATTCCATTGACATATTTCATATTTATTCCACAGATCACATGTGAATAAATTTAATTTCAAAAATAAAATAAATATGATACCTTTTTATGTGTTACAATCCAAGTCACATCAACTCTTCTTTAGATCAGTTTAGCATGGATATAGGAAATAATATTCTCTATATATCACCCACATGTTTTGAATAGCTCCATGAACATCAATGCATGATTATCAGCTTCTAGTTTGGAATATCAATGTCCAAAAAATGAATGTATGATCACTATAAGATCATGTTACTCGTCAGTAAACATGGATTGATAATTATTTACCACTA
Organism: Viscum album; assembly: GCA_963277665.1. NCBI lineage: Eukaryota > Viridiplantae > Streptophyta > Magnoliopsida > Santalales > Viscaceae > Viscum > Viscum album. The sequence continues at coordinate 792,045,439 of OY728129.1, read as the reverse complement.
TATCACATAAAAATTGATATTATAGATGAAATGAGATAAAACATATTAAAATTTTGAACATTGAAAACATTACAATTCATGACACAAGAATAATAATAAATAGTTAGGTTTAACTTTCCAAAATATCTCATAATATTCTAGATGTTATAATCCTAATAAAATGAACCAAATAACATTAATAAATTAGTAAACATGTTTTCCCTCCTTGAAAAATTTTCCACACTTTTGTAACATTATGAAAAATCACATAAAAACCCATGATCCACTAAATGAGCTCATTCATTCCAAAAAATTTTAACAAGCCATGAACAATGTGGCAATTATACAAAAAAATAATAATGTATCACATTCAATTTTATAATTAAATACAACAAATTATTAATTGAGAAATAAATTCACATCATAATTTCAATATTAGAATAATATGATTGAATTTAATTAACTTCTTCTCATTGATCGCATCACGATTCACTATTCATTTTCACACATTACACCGCTTAATTAAACTGATTTTCTATTGTAAAGTCCAATTATTAAAAAAAAATATAACTCCATGTTTTAATGAGTTATTTTTTATTAAATATTAAAAAGGATAATTTCACTTGTTTGTATAATTTCATTGTAGTTGTAGGTGATTTGTAGGGACCATGATGCTATTACAGAAAAATGGTCCAAATTAAATGGGATCCCATGAACAACTATCCATAATTTTGTATGTTACATGAAATACATGCATCAAAATGGGATTTTATTTTTTGGTACAATCCAAAACTGAATTCGTTACAACTGTTATGAATATTCCCAAGCCTCATTTGTCCAGTAAGTGTCCCAACCAAACTGATCTTTTCAAGCCACTAAATGTGCATGGATTCAAAATTGGTGTAGAATGTTTCATTCATATATCTAGATATAGACCTCCAAATGATTTCCATAAATTCAATGGAGATATTAATGAAAAGTATTAAACAAAATTTTATCATTTTAAAAATAAATTTATAACTTTATGACTTTATGACCTCCAAAATCCATGTGCCAAGTGGTGTCTAAAAATCAGGGTTCCCAAATCACTCCCCCTCACATTGCCTATAAATTGGCACACTGGGTACACCATTTTTAAGTAGGACCAATGGGAATAATGATTCCATTATCGAGACTCAATGTAGTCCTATACTCAATACTAAAAAAAATTATTCCATGAAATGTGCTACTACAAAATCATTTCCTTTCTATCCTCCCATGGACTTCTAAAGGTCTTGTGATTATCTTGGGGGAATGTGATGTAAATCATATGATTTTTTAGAAATATTTGAAGGATCATTTGAATTAATGGATTCTGCATTATTTTCATCATATTCTATTCTTATTTACTTGTGTTGCTAAATGATATTTCATTATCAAAATCATCTGATCATGTTTGAGGTAACCCTTTCATGTGATGTTTCACACACTATTCACCATTTCTTCTTCCTCCTATTATTTGCAATTTTTGTGTGGTTCATATTATTCAACTGACCATTCTTAAACACAATAAAGGATATTTTAAATTTAGGAAATGGTATTAAAAATAAATAAAAAACAAACATGGACATAGAATCCATTTCATTGTGGGTTTCATTGGTGTGTTTCAGTTATGAAGTCAAACACAAATCACCCTATCATCAGAAATATCTAGTGGATCATTGTGTGTTTCCGATTGGAACATTGGAGGTATTCTAGTCTAAACTATGTAAAATTCTTGTTCTAGATTTTACATACCTTGTTTTATAATATATATACCCTATCTCTTGAAGTGATAATAGGATGAGCATCATGAGATTTCCCCTAATTGATCACACTTAATTAGTTCTTTCAATTTCCACATTGTTTTAATGTGTTCCACTTTCTTTTTAATTATTAAATAATCAATCAACCATGTTTTAGAAAACCCATTTCCCCTTTCATGTTCATAATCAAACCCTTATTTTTAGATAAATGATTTATTTCTCTCTCGGGAGACGACATAGGGTTCCTACTATACTGCAGAAATTCTAGTAAAAGTAAACATATAATTTGATTCGCTTGACAATTCGATCAATATTTTCAACCATTTATATGGATCCAATATCATTTTTTTCAATTTAATTGCTTTTATTTATTTATATCACTTATTAATTACTAATTCATTCAATATCCCCTTCTCTTTTGGCTGTATTTGTTTTTGTTTTTTTTGTGGGTGTTTCTTCCTATCCATATTCTTCTTCTCTAACATTATATAAAACTTACAGTATAAGATTATCTTTAATGTCATCATTTAACTATTCTTTATAAATTTTATTTTATCCTACCTATATCATAAAAAAACATTCCAAATTATTTTCATGACACAACAGGAAATTGAAAAAACTACATAAATTTAACCTATAAATTAAAAAACAATTCCCTCACAAATTATGTCATATAGAGTAGGAAAATAAAGTAACTACGAGGAACCCCTTATGTAATCTCAAGTGATCCAAATCCATTCAAAAATCGAACCAAATTAAAACCCTAGAAAATATGACTACAAATAAATGAACTTTAAAATTTCTGACAACCCAAGATGTGGAGTTCCTTCCTGTGTAAGTACAATATCCTAAGGATTTATCCAACATTGAGCTGAGATCGGGTCTCATCCACCTTTTTCATAAATTCCATAGTCTTCTCGGTGAGGATCATCACAAACATCTCATGAAGTTTCACATATTGTACACCACCATAAAACCCCAAAATGTATATGATGTTCTCATTAAATTTAGGTCCATACCTTTATCACTTTATGGTATATCCAAAGACTAAATATACTATTTTCATAAAATAATTGGGGGACAAAATGACATAAAAATACTATTTCTGGGAAATTACTTCAAAACCTCCCAAACTGCATCAATTAGAAAATAAATTTGTGGAATTCTGAAATTATCAGTGGAGACCCTTCATGAATATTGGGAGGGATTTAAAAGACAATCCTCATGTTTCCCCTACCACCAGATTAGTGAATAATTTATAATTAAATACTTCTATGAGGAACTTATTCACATGGATCGAGGTATAAAATATTTTTCAACAAGTTCAGACTTTTTTTTGATAAAACCTCTTGCACCACTCATGATTTAGTAGCCAACATGGATCAAAATGCAAAAAAATTGGTACACGGGCAATTCAACCCACAAGATGTGTTCTATGGGGCAATTCATTCTTCCATTTAATAAAAGGTATATAATAAACATGATGAGATGTATACCCTTCTATGAAAAGTAGCTACTGCACAAGGTTATTCACAATATTATTCCACTCTATTGTATTGTGGTATTTATTCTAATAACACTCATTTTGATGGCTAGTTCCCCCAACATTAGAATTCATTTCAGTCTTGTGTAGCAGTATTAATTGTGCATCCATTTTAGCAACCACCTCCCATCAAAGAAGAACCATTCAGACCAAGTCCAGAGACCTAGTGGATTGTGAAACCATAATAACAACAAGGAGACAACTCGAGCTACCCTACATAGGATTTTTATCAACATCGAAATTGTATTAATCTTTATAATCCTTCAAAATCTCAAAGTAATCCTCTTCCTCCCAAATCTAATCCAACCCTCGAGGATATGGTGATGTAAATGGAAACCCAAAACCACCTGTTCTAATATACCACACAATCAGCTATTCAATACCTATAAAATAATGTGTAAAAATGTGCAAACACTATCAGTGAGATAAACATGCAAGGTTCTAGAAAAATACCTTCCCAACCAATTTCTAATCAAAAATAAAAAGGTAATGTTTGATAAATCACACTTGTTATTTGTAAATATGTTTATTATCCAATTATGATACATAAAATGTATGTCCCCTGGTGAAAACACTCTTTACCTACACAAAAAATATACTAATGATGAAAAAAATAAAAATTATGAAGAAATATTCATTGGGAATTCATTTGAACAATCTGTTCCTCTTACAGTCCCCCAAAGACAAAATAAATCTATGAAACTTTTTGATAATGATATTGATCGAGAGACAATGGATACATTTAAAAAGGTAAAATTTACTATTCCATTATAGTATGAAGGAAAACGAATATCGTGTTGCACAAAATTTATTAATAACATTTGCACCGCTGGAAGAAGACTCAAGTGAAAACAGAGAGTCATCCTGGGAAGGAATGTCTCGGGCGTGACTCAACCAGCAATGCCAATCAAATACAAGGATCTGATAACATTCATGATACCTTTCACCATAAGGGATACATTATTTTTATTTTCTATTCTAGATTTAGTATCATTAATTAATGTAATTCCTCACACTATGTACTCTTCCTTATGGGTTGGATAGCTTCAACCAATGTGCCTCATCATTCAACATCCCAACCATATCACAACATTCCCATCCAAAGTGATCGAGGATGTCCTTGTAATAGTGAAGAATCTTATCTTCATTTTCAATTTCTACATTATTGAGATGGAATATACTCAAACCCAAGGGCATGATCCTCTCATGCTGGGAAGCCCATTCCTTAAAATAGCAAGTATGTCCATTAACATACACAATGGTATGTTTTCCATGGAGTTTGATGGAGAAAAAGTTTGTTTTAATATCATTGGTAATATGAAACAACATATTGAACAGAAATACACTCTTAAAGTATATTAAATGGAACTTCTCTCAAATGATACACACACACACCCACATAATTATCTCATTAACCCATACTCTGATTCTTTTTCCTCTTCTTCACCCTTAGAAAATTTGAGTTTTTATTCAAGTTTCGATTTTTGTGTGGGTTCAAAAAACTGTAAATTTTGTGATTTAATTGATTAGTGTGTTCATTCTGAGGTAACCATGACTGACGACGATTCTTCAAATCTCATTCTAATTGATTCTATTTACATAGAAAATAAACTTGAGCAGATAGATAGTTTCATGGACCTCACTCCCCCTAAATCCCCTCCCTAAATCAAGAAACCACATATGATATAATTAAAACCACTTACAAATAATTTAAAATATCCATATCTATTTGTTATTGACCAATTTACTATAAATATTCCGAATAACCTATCTCCATAGTAATAATCAAAATGGCTTGACCTTTTGATAGAATGTAAAAAAGGAAATTGGATGATATTCCTAGGATTATGGCATCAATTTCCATGCACCATATACTTTAAAATGATGAGGATAAACTTGTATGTTAAGCTCAACATAGGTTTAATCCCAATATCCTCGAAGTGTTAAAATGGAATGATAGTAAATTACCTACAACTGGGATCATTTATCCAATTTTTGATAGTAAATGGGTTATCCTAGTACATATTGTGCCTCAAAAAACTGAATTAACGGTTGTTTCAAATGAAGTGGATGATCTAGTTCTAAAACATGTTCCAAATAGTTGGCGAGAATGTATTGACTACCTAAAAATGAATCAAGACATGAAAAAGGAACAATTTATTTTTGATTCATTGACTAAATGTTAGAAAGATTGGCTGGTAAGTCCCATTATTTTTTCCTTGATGGCTATTCTGGTTATTTCCAAAATCCCTATCCCTCATAAGGATCAATAAAATATAACATTTACCTATCCATTCGATAAATTTTCATATCAAAGGATTCCTTTTGGAAAATTTAATGATCCTAGTAACGCTCAGTGATGTATGTTGAGTTTTATTCTAAGTACATTGAGAATTATATGGAATTATTTTTGGATGATTTCACAGTCCATGGCACTTCCTTTGATAATTTTTTGGCACACCTAGGTTTTTTCCAGCACAGCTCCACTAAAAAAGATCTTGTATTAAATTATGAGAAATGCTATTTCATGGTTGAGTGGGGGATAGTTTTTGGGAATCTTATTTCAAAATATGTAAATCAGGTGGATAAATAAAAAATTGAATTAATTTCATCACTTCAATAACTAAAATGTGTATGTGAGGTGTGATCTTTATTGGGTCATGCTGGCATTTACCACTGATTCATTAATGACATCATTGAGAACACACTTCCCTGGTCTTGATTATTTTGAAATGATTATGAATTTTAATTTTATAAAAATTTTGAGGATGATTTTAGTTCAATTAAAAAGAGTCTCACATAACACCCCTTATCCAACCACTAAGGTAGGATCTTCCCTTTACACTTCTTTGTAATGCCTCTTACTTTGCAGTTGGGGTATACTTATCATAGAGGTTTGATAAGACTCCTCATGTAATTCTTTATGCATCATGTACCCTAGAACATACCTAGGAAAACTACACCACCAATGATTAAATTACTCATTTATTTTGTGTTTTACTTTTAAAAATTTCGTTCTTATATTATTGGGTAAAAATCATTATGTTTATTGGAACATGTTTCCCTTTGATTTCTCCAAAAGAATCATGAAAATAATCCATACCTTATTCGGTGAATGATCCTCATTTACAAGTTTGACCATGAGATCTGTGATAATAAATGTGGGGAAAATGTTGTAGCTAAAGCACATCAGTAGGATTTCCCCACCACTAGGCCACTCTGTTATATTATCCCTCCCCACTAGAGAATTATTCACTGATTAGAACCTTTGTAATGTTTTTGATCTTACCCCTTGGTATGTGGACACTATGAATTTTCTAGAAACATATAGGGTCCCCAAATATTTTATCACTTCATAGTCCTAATGACTTAAGCATGATTCGTGATGGTAGATTTTGGATGACCATTAATTGTGGATAATTTGTAATGACAAGTTGGTTGTCAATGTGTCTCTAACTATAAGTTAACCTTTGTTTTGACCTTAGACCACACTTTGGATTGTGGGGGAAACATTGTCTCTAAACAAATATCTGGGAATGTCCTCGACTTGTTACTTTATTTGGCATCATTTTCTATAGATTATCATCAGTTTTTTAATTCATGTACTCAATGTCAATTCCCAGAGAATATCTCAAAGAGGAATGACATTCACCAACGTCCCATGTTATTTTTTGAGATCTTCGATGAATATGGAATTGAATTCATGGTGACTTTTCCAAATTCATTTGGATTTGTGAACATAAAATTGTCTAAGGACTATGTCTCTAAATGGGTGGAAGCAAAGGCTACCAAGATCAATGACTCGGTAGGGGTTATTGATTTTTTATGGTGTCATATTTTTAGTAGGTTTGGTTTTCCAGGATTTATAATTAGTGACCAGGGATCATATTTTATCAATAAAAACATGATGAATATGGATCATAAGTATGGTGTTTTTTATAAACTCTAAAGTTCATATCAACCTCAAACTAATGGAAAACCATAAATCTAAAATCAGTAATTTAAGAGAATCTTGGAAAAAATGGTAGAACCCAACAAGAAAATTTAGAGTTTTCTCTTGGATGAAGGACCTTGGGAATACCGTATAGCTTTTATAACCCCAATCGGAATTTCAGCATTCAATATTTTGTTTGGAATGGATTTTCATATCCTTGTAGAGGTAGGGCACCTAGCATATTGTGATTTTAAGAAATGTAATATGAATCCATGAGATGTAGGTGAGCATAAGAAGTTACAAATTTATGAGTTAGAATAAATTCATCCTCTTGAATATGAGAACTCTAGAAACAATAAAGAAAATAAAAATCCTATCCATGATGACAATCTCATTAGTGGAAGATTCATATTGGTGATAAGGTGATCATGTACAATTATAGTATAAATCACCACCCATGTAAGCTTCATTCCAAAAAGATTGATCTTCATAATATTTATAATTTTTACCCATTAGGTGAAATAAAAGATTTATTATCAGAAGAGTGGCCAATATATTACCATCAATGGGCAGAGACATAAAAATATTTATGAGTTTTTTCCAAATCACTTCGTGGCGAAAATCCAACATTAAGAAGCAACATACTAGTAAATACCAACATGATTTATCTTTCCTTCCCACATTCCATTTTATTAAAGAGAGGACACTACATGTTCTAGGTGGGGGGGATGAGTATATTCTTGGGTTAGTAATTTTCATAATCTTTCTTATTTTTCTCTTTTTGGATTTTTGGATTTTATTTTCCCTTTCCCCTATTCCTCCATCAATTTTGAGCTAGAATTTTAATTTTCGATGCCCACTTTATCTTGGAAAATGATCCCCAATTAATCATGGATTTTATTGAAAATGGATGCGGAATGTCCCAATTTCATAAAGTTTTAAAATTTAAAATATTTGTATTCATTAATGGAATGTTTTATTTATCATGAATTTAAAACTGGGTTGTGATTTTTAGTGAATTTTACGTTTGTTGATGATAAAAATCATTGTATCTCTTTGATAACTTTGAGAATAATGGTTCTTTTTATATGAGTAGTTTATGGGAAATTGTGACATGGAATATCTACACACATCTTTTGCACGAAATCATGACGTCTGATTATTTATTAATTAATATAAGGTAAATAAAATTTACGTTAATAATTTCCATCTTTTAAAAAATATTTTTCTATATGATCATTATTTATCAGATCGGTATCATTACAGTTTCAGATTGACCTATGCGTGTGTATATATTATCCGACTATTGTGCGCCCTAAAATAAAATAAAAAAATAAATAAATAAATAATTAAAAAATGAACATAAAAATATATGTTTTGTAATGGGATTGTCAAAAACCACTCTTCCTCATCCTTTAGTCTTATTATAAATATTACAATTATTTACACAAGAGATTAACCAAGGGTTGAGTGATGAGTGGAATATTTGACCGAAGTTCAATTTTTGAAAAAAAATAGAAATAAATGATTGGAGTGAAGAAATATAAAAAATATGATGATATATAGGTTTTTATCTTAAGGTTTTACATTTGAAATATCTTAAGTGAGTCTGTTTTGAAATTTGATTGCAAAGGATGTAGGGGAGGTTTGGTGGAAAAATCATTTAAGATCAAGAACATTAAAATATCCTATATTTACTAGATTAAATGGTGAAAGAATATCCTAGAATGTATTTTAGTGACACACATGGAGAGTTTGTATCATGATTGACTTTATAAATATTTTCTCATTTTGGTATCATGCATCTCATTTAATTTAATTCTGATATAATTTGAGAGACACATTTTTCCATGATTAGTAAGAATAACTCTTTGGTGTGATTTTTCCATTGATCACATTACTATCATGAATCTAATTTTTATTTAATGATTAATATTCCAGAATCAGGAAATATATACATGAATCATTTTAGAAATGAGACATTCCTCATTAGCGAAAATGTTTAGGTGTGGGGGTGTGATCATACTATGATTCACTATTCATTTTCCCCCATTACACCACTGAATTAAAATGATTTTGTATTATAAATTATAATTATTATAGCTAATTTAACACCATGTTTTGATAAATTTTTATGTGTTAATCTCTATTAAAAAGTTTAGTTTCACTTTTTTGTATAATTTCTAAGTAGGTGGAGGTAATTTGGATGACCTAGGATGATGTGGACAAAATGGGACAAATTACATAGGTGCCAATGAACACTTGTCCACTATTATTCATGTTTCAAGAAGTATGTGAATCCAAATGGGATTATGTGCGATGGTCTATGATTAAATTGGATACAAATATTCTGAAGATTCCCATGCCTGATTCATCCATTATGTGGATAAACTAAATTGATTTGTCGAAGGCACCAAATTGACATGAAGTCAAAAGTTGTGTGTTCTATTTTTTTCATATATCAATTTGTAGGAATCCAAATGATTCTAAGAATTCTGTAAATATATTCAAGCTGTTTATTAAAAATTTGTCTTTTTTTTCAAAATTTATTTATGACTTTATGGTTGCCCAAAAATATGGTCTAATTGGTTTCTTGAAATTATGGTGCCCAAATCCACCTCCCACGGTGCCTATAAATTTTCACATTGGGAACCCCTTTGGTAGGTTGAACTAGGAGTAATGGTGATGAAATTTTGGAGTCTCAAAGGAGTCATATACTTGATACTAGAAGTTCTAGAGGCTATGGGAAGTGCTACTTCATCATCATTGTCTTTCTCTCCTCCTATAGAGTTCTAAACACGTCGTGATCACCCAAGGGGGGTGTGATGTAAATCCTAAGGGTTGTTTTTTTATATTTGAATGGTATTTTAAATTTCAGGTGTTTTCATCGTTTTTCATTATCTTATATTCTTATTTAATTGATTTATTTACTAGTATGTCATTCTCAAACTCATATGATAATGTTTGGGGGTACCCTTTCATGTGAAGTTTCACACACCGTTCACCATTTCTTCTTACCCCTTTTATTGTAGTATTTGTGTGGTTCATAACGGTCAATTGAACTATCCTAAATATTGTAAAGGATATTTAAATTTATTTCATGGTATCGTAAATAAATAACATTCAAACCTAGATAGCGCATCGATTTTTTCATGTGCTGCCTTGGTGAGTTTTAGTTATGAAGTCGCACACAAATCACCCAATCATCAGCCGTATCCAGTGAATCATTGTCTATTTCTGACTGAACCCAAGGAGGTATCCTTGAATAATATGAGTAACATTTTGGTTCTAAGTGTTTAAAACCAAGTATTAAAAGTGATAAACCCTATATCATGACGCGATAAGGGATAACTGTCATGATATTTCCATGAGTGGATCACACTAAATTAGTCAATTAATTTATGCTTTGTATTATCACATTCCATTTTCTTTTGGATTATTAAATAATAAAACCCCTAAATTTTTATAAAACATAATTCCCCTTTTATATTCATAATTAAAACCTTATTTTTGGATTAATGTTCTAAGGATCTGTCGAGAGATGACCTAGGGTTCCTGCTATACTGCTGACATTCTACTAAAAGTAAATATATAATTTGGAACACTTGACAATGAAATCACTAATTTAATTGGCCAATCAGCAGTTCCTATATGTCAGTCCCACATTATTATGTACCCTAATTCAAATGAATTTTTGAAGACTGGGAATACACATTATCTGTAGCCACTAGGACCCCATATAAACACATCATGTTTTCTTATGTGATGATTTTATGTAAAAGTAAAAATAATATAGTATGGATTGTTAATGTGTAATATAATCCATTTTTCCTAAACATATAATACAAATAGTTTATATTACATTGGTATTCATCCTATATATTTTAAATCATTTTTTATGAATCTCCAAAAAATGAAATCATGACCACGTCGACAAGGAAATATAATATTCATGATATTTCATTCCCATTAAAGTGCCTGATATATGAATCTCCATTAAGGAACGTAATGTAAAAAGTCATTCCCATACCTATTCACAAATTCCATAACATTCATGACCCACCCAATGCATCCAACATCACCATGAACACCTTTCATCGATGTTTAGAAAAACACATAAATGTATGAAAATCATGATATTCATTAATAAAAAGCATAAAGTCTAAGGCTCATTACACATGTTTGATAGTAAGGACATACAATTACACATACAATGTGATCATTTCCCACCATGGGGATAGTTCTCAAAATCATCCTCCCATGTATATTTTCCATGGTATATCTTCTTGAGAAGAAGTCACAATTACATATGATCCACCTATACATTATGTCATGTATCATCTATTTCTAGTAAGACAATTTCATCAGATCATAGAATAAATATTTAAGAATATAGACATTTCACTTTTATTTCTCATTATATATGTGAGATAGAGTGCCCATTTCAATATTAGAAATACACTAAGTACATTATCATATTCAATGTCACACATAAGAAATATCATGATGTGGTAAGAACTTCATTAATATTCAACACAATAAATATACATTTAATCATATGTACGCGACTGTTGGTAATGGGAAACAAACTTCATCATATTATATAAAAAACTAGACTCCAAAATAGACAATAATAGAGAATATAAAAGGTTTATTCTAACAAGACATCAAAGGGTCATTTATTCTAATTTTTATAACATGTTTTTATATCTTTTACACTTGGGTAAACACTATTTACTTTAATTGTATTTAATATATATAACTAAATTGTTTACCTAATTATTTTTATGATTAATAAGAAAATGGGAGTAATAACTTTATAATTAGATAATGATACTGATTATGAAATCTATTTTATTAAAAATACTTCCAATAGAGAGAAGAAGTAATTTAATATGAGAACACATTATGTGTAAAACCTAATTTTATTAAAAATAAATATGAATTTTTAAAATAAAAATTATTTTAGGTTGAAATATAAATGTTATTTATTTTTATGAAATTTATTTGTTTATTATTTACCAAAAAAGAGTTATGTGTACTTAAAATACATTCAAAAATGATTTATTCTTTATGGATACATATGTAAATGAAATGGACTAAAACAAATTTTATTAAAATAAATATTACAAATTTTTAAAAATGTAAAACATTGGTTTTCAAAATTCAACATAATATTTTCAAAATAGTCATGTTAATCCATAAATTCATTTTTTTTAATTGAAATGTTTTATAAAATTTAATTATTTTTTATATAATGATAATTTAAAAAAAATTATAATACTTGTAAAAAGAATATTTTTAACTATTCCCCTAAAAATCAATAATTTTAAAAAAATCTACAAAATTGAATTCTATGATATAATTGTAATGATAAACCCAAAATTTAAGTTTAATTTAAATAATAAAATTCTTAATTTTTTGAATTTTACTTTTAAAATGAAATATATAATGTATTGAAAAACATTTTTTAATAGGAAAAATAATTTTTAGATACTAATTATTATTATTCTTTTTACATATTAATTAGTAAGTAAATTATAGTTATTTTTTATTTATATCAATAATATATTTTATTCTCATAGAAAAATAGTAAATTTATTTTCTTAAAATAAAAATACAAAAAAGCTAAAGTAGATGTTTTTAGAAAAATACATTTGTAATCATAAAATGTCATTATTTATTTAGTTGTACTTATTGAATTTTTAAGTGAATTAGTATTAAAGATGACTTTTATTTTTATTTCTATATAGATTTAAAAATATGGTGACATCTATTTATATGTTTTAATTCAATGGAAAAATTATAAATTTCTTATTTATCACTTATAATCTAATCTTAATAAAGTATCACAGTTTCATTTTAGTTCATTATTGCATGTGAAATAATAAGTTGAACATAATAGATATATAATAGTGAATTATATATTTTAATCGCAAGGTGTTATAGTAATACATTGATTTTCTACACATATTTCGTTTCATAATTCCTTATATTAAATTGGGTAGCTTCTGGTTCTGAGGAGGTATCTTAAATCCTTCATTCTAATGAAACCTATGTCCAAAAGGAGAGACTTCCTCAAGTAAGAATCTAAGTTCATCCCTTAAATTAACAACTAACTTCTCATATCAACTAATTATATATATCATACTATAAGTTAATGATGTTATATTAACATCATTATGTATCTTATAAAATGATACTATTTGTAAATAACTTTATACTCTTTATTATTGATTAGTATATCATGTTCTTATTTGGGACTTTTTAACCACCTATATTAATGATGATATAAAAAATATCCATTTCCTCCAAGAATAATTGACACGATAGTAATACTAGTGATATGTGTTTTTGAGGAATAATAAATTTAATGAATATTTATCTTTAAATGTTAAATAATAATATAGAAAAATTATAATATAACATAGGGATAATGGTAATTTAACAAAAAAAATCTAATGGATTCCATTATTATAACCCATACCCATCATTTCCATAAAATGAAAATGGGGATAAGTCAATAATTTAAATAAAATTATTCAAATACCATTAATTATCTTTAAATTATTAACATGGTATCATTGAATTGGGACTAACATCACCATTACGACACATGTATATAATAATAAACATTACTAACATATGATGATGATAAAAATAACCAACTACTATATGTGTAATAATATATTATAATTGAATAATTAAAAAGGTAATATATATATGAATAATTGACTTAAAAAATTGATTAATATTTGTATTTTTATTATAATGGAAGATAAATAACTATTGTAGAACACATGAGTAAATATAAGAGTTTTCTAATCTCAATTTTCTCATAATATTATAAGTTCAATATTTACTATTTTATTCAATTATATGGTGAATATAATACCCCATTATTGTTTGATACCATATAATTTATGAAAATAATGGGATTAAAAATCCATGTGAAGATATTAATTTCAATTGTATTTGATTAAAAGTATCCAAAGTTGTAAGTGTTTCTTTCCAATATCACATGAAATTGAGATTGTCTTTTTTAAATTTTTTTAAAATTATATTCTATTTACTTTTAAAACATAAATATTTTATTCTACTATTTTTATTATTGGATCTTATTTTTACGATTCATAATTTTTCTCACCTTAGGTCATAATTCCCCCATAATAATTCTCTTAAAAGATGATCGACTTTAGATGTACATTTTCATAAAAAATATTTATCCACATTGTCAATATAACATATATTTTCATAGAAATTTAATTTATTTTTATTTAATTAATTATAGTGGTCAATTTATAATTTCTTTTATTTACTTTACAAAAGATTAAAATGAACCTTTTTTTCATTTTTAGTATGGTCATTTTCTATAAACATTGGTAATCTTTATAAAATTGGGAAACATATCCCCGTTTTAAAAAAATTCATACATATTAATTCTCCAGTCATCATTTTGATTTGTTTTAAAAAACTTAGTAGACTTGTTTAAATGAATCTTCAAGGGGTTTTGTCTTCAAATTATTTTCTTTTAATATATTATGTATCAAAAGTAATGTACATTTTCTAATTCTTTTCTAATTATATTTTATAATTCTATTTTAATATAATTTTTCAACAATTTAAAGATCATTTAATATTTCTATTAATTCAATGAAAATATTTACAAATGATCAGATCGTCCATTTTTATGTCGTATGATATTGTATAATGCATGTTTTTATGTTACCTGTTCTTTTTTAATGGGATAATGAAGCTACAATGGAATTAATATTGTCATGATGTTTATGTGACATATACATGTATGGTTGATAATAATGTCTTGGGTGGGAATGTTATATTACCCCAATGAATTATGTTTTTTAGATCCCATGAGATGTGGATCAGATAAATATGGATACCCCATATCCACTATGTTATGGGATACATGTGGTTAACCCATGTTGAAAATATAATTGGTACATGGTTATCCAATTCCATTATTGTATAAATATATTTATTGTCATCCTAAAATATGTTATTTTTTTTATTCTTATGTTTTTGTCACATTCTTATTTTTTACAGCATATATATGTTATGCCATCACGAATAATCATTATTGAATCATGCTTCCATAAACCTATAGATCATATATTATGTTATTCTAAAAGACTAATCAAATGAAATATTTTTGATATATGATTTATTTTGTATGATTCTATAATGTTTTGTATACACACCTTGATTATGTTATCATACACATATTCTCATCATATTCTACTGTGTGATCTTTTATTGATTTCTCTTATGTTTTTCCATACTGAGTATTTGTGCTCACACATTCTTCTATTATCATTTTCTAGGTTATGATGAAGAGTATTATGATTGATGAGTCAAAAATGGTATCATTTGAGAAGAATATTTATTGTAAATATTTAAATTTATATAATATAATTTATTTATGTATCAAATTTCCAATCATATTAATCCAATATATTATAGTTTTCCATTTATTTTTATATTATTAGTATAATCATGTGAAATTATGTAATAGAAATTTGTATGATATGATTAGGTCACCTTAGTTGTTATCAGAGTGAAGTTTATTTATTTTTGGGGATTTAATGTTGAATAATAATGGGATGGAACATAAAATAGAATTTTTTTTCAAAAGATATATAGGAATAACCTTAAATTAAAGATGATTAAATAATAGTTTTCTATTTTAGGTCATTCTAGGTATGATTTTATTTATCAAAAATATTCTCACTGAGATTATTAATTCATGATACTCAAAATGAACACTTTTATTTTGAATGTGTTCAAATAAAGAATTATAGTATTTTTTTGGTGGTAGGTATTATCATTAGTGAAAAAAACATATTTTCAACTAGTTATATGAATTCAAAAATATAATGATAAGCCTATATGAATATTAATTAATATCACCAACAAATATATATTTTGATATCATTGAAAACACATAGTTTCATGGTGATTAAATCATAATTATACAACTCTTCTTTTATAGAGGATTGTGGGAATGTTTTTCCTGAAAATTTTAGAATTCTAACATTTGTTGAATTTGATGTGGTTATAGAAAATATATTGGAACTATTTACATAGATTCAATATCTATTTTTAGATAATTGTAAGGTCTCTGCCTAAAACATGAAATAATCTTATGTTTTCACCATAGATTTAATTTCTTTTGCATTAAGGATATTTTATGGTTTATAGATTTAGATAATTTTTCCATAAATATTAAATTACATTTAAAATATTACAACGTAGATACTTCAACTCTATATAATTTTATTCAATAATAAAACTCATTAAAAAACTAGAATTATTTTTTTATGAAAATCATATTTAATTATTCCTTTCTATTACCCTTCCTTATACTCTGTGAAAACAATTAAAAAACATGGGATGACCATGAAAAGCTCATTAAGGGATATAATATAAGGTAATAAAACATTAATTTATGAGTATGTACAAATCAATGAAATCATACTAGTCATAAAACCTAAGCTCTTCAACATACCTTATGAAATCATAATATTTAAGAATAACTCATAGAATTCATAAATAATAAAGGTAACTTGTGGAATATATATCATTGTTACATTATATCTTTTACAACAACATGGGGAGTAACCTACATGGTTATGTTTGGAATAGCCATCACAATATATTACCTAATTCTCTTAGGAGAAACATTAACATTTATCTCTGTCACATTTCCCAATGCATTGGAGAGATATCACGGGCTCACCCGCCCTTAGATTATTACGGAACCAGCCGTATACATAATCAATGCCCAATAACCATAAAATAATAATAAAACATAGCACAATCATAAATTAAAAATAACATTTATAAATTTCCATTCACAAGATATCATTTAAATACATTGTTATAATCAATCAAATTTAAAAAAGATGCATTCAATCATTTAAAAAGTTGACTTTTGTATCAATATATCCCATAAAACATTGAAAATTTTAATGGAATTAACATGTTAAACATTAAATTCCATATAAATGAAACCATAAAACCATTTTGAAATCATGGAAATTAATGAGAATGATTTAGATGAATAAATATTAAAAACATTTTAAATGATGTTTTTGTTAAAGAGACCCTTACCACAGGAAAAAAACTTGATTAAATATAATTAAAGGAAAAAATTAAACAAAACTTATAATATAATGATAATATATATATTCATGATATAATTTTACAAAGGGTTTTATATACACTATATAAGAGTGAAAGGGTCCATAATTGAAAATTAGTCTCAATGGAATGTAAATTGAGACTGAATCTTTTAAGAATATCATATCATGAAATTAAGGGTAAATCAATGTAATAATTATGTGTGAAAAATATAAATACGAGAAATATATGTGTGTATTTATCGTAAAACTGTCATAGGTCATTCACACATACTCTTGGAAAAACAAAACCAATGACATTGATATTTTACTCGATGAATGGATATTGAGTTATGATTTACCAAACAAAGATCATTTTGTCAATAAAATAGATCGATTAGATGGATTCACTATAAAATTCCATAAGGAATTTATAAACACAATGTAATATATCAAAAGTAATTTCTCACATAATCATAGAATGATATAGTCAATAAATATAAGATCAACTCAAAGAATGGAAATTTGGTTAAGAAGTTCCCTTACCTAGTGTCTGACTTGTCTCCTTCATTATTTATATTACTGAATAATAAATTTATGTTATTTTATACTTTCTTAAGAACATATTTCATGTTTATTATTCATTATAAATTATTTATTATCATGTTATAAAAATTACATAATTATTTATGTTTATATTGGTCGTTTTCTAGATATTTGGTACTTGATTCAAAAATGAACTCGTATTGAAGTAAATTATCCATGTCGTCAAATTCCATAATCAATATAATATTATTAATTATTTAAATATCATATATATCCAGTATATATGTATTTATAATTTCCATAATATTTGGATATAATAAATGGAATGCAATGTTCATGGAGACGGTGGGCCGTACAGATGCTTGAACGCTAATTTCATATCGTTGTCATATTAAAAGAATAATAATTAAATGATATAAATGTATTTGATAATTCTAGTATTATATTTATCTCATGTATGTCTCGTATGTTTAATAAAACCATAATTTATACATTCCATGTATATAATGATTGAGTCGTATCATGTTGAGGGGTTAGTAGTCCACACTTCCTCAAATAATATTATCGTATTTACACATCATGGAAATCATAAATGTATATTATAAATAAATAATATATAAGAATATAGAAGAAATAATTATAATATATATCATATATAAAATCATTTCCATCATAATGGTCACCATGAGAGGTGGTAGGAGAAAATTGAATAATCATCATTTCGTGAGGCAGTAGTTCGTCGTACACAAAAACAATATGTTTACATCCCTTAGATGGAGGTGTGTGTAAGTGTAGTTCAAATCCATGTCATAACAATATCCATGTATATTGAGGATACTAGTTTTGTTATTTATTAAAATAATAATAAGAGTATAGGGAGTGGAGAAGGAAAATAATGGAAGGGAACTAAAGAGAAGACGTTACCTCAATATCAGGTAACCTCATTTGATTTTAGCCAAAAGGATTACTTAAATTTTGTTCTACCCTTGTTAAGAAATCTAAGAGGAAGGTATGAATACTTGTAAGAGTATTGTATATAGTTTTTTAGAGCTAAAATTCCTTTGATGTGTGAGATAATGTGATGAATAAGGTCCCTTTTGTAGAATAGGTGATGGGCACTTTAGGAAGTCATAAAATATTAATTTATTTTAAATTAATATTTGATGAAAAATGGTCCAAAGGTAATTTAATTTTATGATAAGTTGATTTGAATACCAATAATCAAATAATTTTTATATATGTTTTGAAAATTTAATAGTCCTTATTTTATCTGTTTTACTCATATTTTACCCTTTGTAATCATATAGTGATATAATGTTATTTAAACATTATGGAATAACATAATTATCACATAATTTCAAATGATCCACAAGTATTCGATTTATGATATATTTGGTCTCAAATTAACCATTTGGAATAATATTATATTTATAGGAATTTAAGATCATTTAATAAACTATTTAATATTTTATGTTACGAATTACGTCAGTTTTGGTCACAATTCATACTCAGGATTTTTACAGATTAATAAAATCATGATTCCTTCAAAAAAATATTCAGTCAATAATAACTTGTAATATTAAACTATAAAATTTGTGGATTAAATAAAATATGTTAAATAATATTTATTTTAATATCTATAATATCATTTATTTGAATCATTTATTAATAAAGAAATCACCACATCATCACTGTGTCATAATTAAATTTAGTAATATTAAATCTAGAAATTTTAAATAAAAAATAATGATCAATAAAATATTCTTATCTTTATAATGGCTATTTATAGTCATTGATATCACTCATATAACCGCATAAAAAATTGTTTTTTAGAAGATACATGTTTAGGTTATTTTTCCCTTTACTTTAAATTAATTATTATAACATGCCATTATCACTCCCAAGGGGATTCATGAGGTTGTAAAATCAACCCATGGATTCCTGTGGTCGTAAATATCTCATCCAATAGGATTATGGCATGTTTTAGGGTAGTTTGGAATTATTACAATATTTTTCTGTTACCCTTATTTACCATATTGACCCTTTCTCCAAGGTAAATAAAAATTATTACTGATGTTACTATTCATAGTGTAAAAGAAAACCTATTTAAACAATTCGGAACTCAGGATTCCAAATATGGAATCCATTATTCCAAATTCAAAACACAGAGTTGGATGAAATTAATTTAAATTTAATTCTTGTTGTAAAAATCAAAAAGTGGGTTTTTAAGAAGTAAAAATTTTCAAACGATTGAAATGTGTTTTTATCCAATTGAAAAGTGAAATTAGTTACAATGACCACAGTTGGATTACATGATAATAATATATATTCCATTTATACATTATAACCATTAAATAATATGATTTTTTCATAAAAATTATTTCGATGGAAAAAAATTGTTTCCAATTAAAAGTTAGTATATTTATACTATTCATCAAAACATGATTGTTATGTTTAAAACATTTCAAAATACCATTCAATGTAAATTTTGTTTTCCCTATTATAATTAAGAAGTTTATTTTTCAGATTGATGATATACAGGTTTCAAAAACTAACTTTAAATAAGGTTCTTCATCCAAAGGTTTTAAAACATCTTTTTTAGAAAAAAGTACTTCTTTTATCCAAATAAATTGAATTTGTTGTTATATCATAACTAGAAAACATATAAGATGAATTTAAAACATTAAATTAAATATATAGCATATATGTTTCATTAAATAAAAATCCATAAAGAGTTATATGAATTTATAAATGCAATTATTCTCTTTTTAAATAGGTTTTCATAAAAACACATCCTTTAAATTTAGTTGGTTTTTATTTCCATTAATATTAATTTTGGTAACCAATGAATCATTATCTAAAAATGTGTAAACCACATTTTCATAATTCAGTTAATACTATTCATTCCTTCCATTCCAATAGCTAGGTTATAATGAAAAAATTTAAATATTAATATTTAGTTTTTTGTTTAAGATCATGGAAATGTATCATATATGCTATTAAACATAGTGTTTATTTTTAAAAAAAAATTGGGATGTTAAATAATTACCCCCATTTAGAAATTGAGACCCCAATGTTTTAAAATTTGTCTTGGTAATTTCATTGAAAGTCCTACATTGGGAAAAGAGTCAATAAAACAATCACCTTAAAAGAAAGTATGTAAAGAAAAATGTGACCTGAGACAACATATACTAAGATTCCATGTAGGAAAAAAATGATATGGATGAGAAAAATAACCATCATGTTCTGATGGAGAGTGATAGAAAACATGATCAGGAGAAAGTTGAAAACCCTAAAACCAGAAATTTGTGATGGGTTAAACATTCTTTGATTTCATGGTAGGAAAGGTAAAATTTTTTTTTAATATCCTTATCATAAATTTAACGAATTTATTTATTATCTTGACTAAGAACATGGGGAAACATACTTACTTTTCAAGTAGAGTTTCATCCATTAATAAATATCTACCACAAACGCATCTTTTCTCCAAATGGTGAGTATTTAACATGACTCAGTCACACCATAAGCACTAGATTGAACATATAATGAATCTAATAATCCACACAAGATAAAATTTATATTTCCCCTATCTTTAGAAATTATTTGAAACCAAAATAATTAGTCCAATATCATATAATCCACAAAATGGATAATCCTTTTTATAAATAAAAACTACTCTTAATCTCTAAAATTCAAAAAAAAAATAACCAATGTTTAACAAAGACCGTTCAATAAAAAATTATCCTTATAATTCTTAAAAATAATCAAAACTAAGATAGAAACCAAATATTCATAAGGATTCTCAAAAATATACTTCAATGATAAATCTTATCTTTTAGGTCCAAAAAACACAAGCCCCTCATAAATCCTCATAATTAAAATTATTTAACCTAATAACATGTTATCAATGATTGGTTAATCATTTCCACAAACAACCCAAATCACCATTTGACCATAATAAAATCATAGATTCTACCAATATAAAATTAAATCGTTACTACTCAAATTAAATCCCATTGTATTCAATTTTACATAGGTATAAAGAGTTCCCACAAAAGGGAATGTCTTCCAAAATAACATTTATCACTTTATCAAAAATCATTTTCCTATAAAAAGGTTACGTATTTGATAAAATGTATGTTACAAAATCAAGTAATTCTTGATCTATTAAACCATTTATCTAAAAAGAATAATTCATACTAACCAAGGACCTGACATAGGCCAGTGGTAGGTGATTCACACTTATCACCCTTTATATGTGAGTTCGATTCCCACAGCCTTGCTGAAGGCGACGGGTTTTCACCCATCCTTTGTGCTGTCCATCTTATAAAACCATATCATTCTTTTAACAATCTCAAAAATAATATAATTTCCTAAAAATTAAGAATAACATAAGATATCCATAAATATTATCTAATACCTTTTATTTTGCATCCCAAAACGTAATAACCATTGATCACTTTAAGAACAAAAGATCATATGAACCTCTATGGTCATCCATTATGTCTATGCAAGAAAATATAATTCTTCCTTGAATAAAATTTTTACATGTCCAACTTCTGAATTACATATACAATAAAAATTATTCCAAATTAATCCCATAATAAAAGTACCATTAATAATTTTAAACATTTCATCATCCTAAAATCTATTATAACTCTTGAATCCCTAATATGTTGACATATTACTCATTCAGAGTTCTTCATGATACATTATCTATAAATTTACACCATAACTCCTAATACATCATTCTTGCAGATCATATATCATCATTATTTACAAATATCAATCAAAATATGATCCATTCCTTATAAATAAGAAAATAAATCATACCATGAATCTGTACATCATGATAATTAGGATATTTCCTTTCTCTTTTGGCATATTTTCTTACATTAAAAAACTTAACATTCACTAAACATATGTAATTTCACTTTTTATTAGAGTTGGACAAGATGAGATCTTGAAATGATATGAAAAAAATACCACAACCCATAAAATTGTTTTTTAAATGAGTTGGTTTTGGATAACTCAAATAATTTCTTGCAGGTAATTTGAATACTCAAGAAGAGGCCAAATTTATTCACACAATCCATTTCCATAATAATGACAATCAAATCGTCAGGGAGGTATAAGAAGGATGGGAAAGGTCTCATTCCTTATATCTTAAAAAATTATCCTTAATCTACTAAAAAGAATAACCACTTAAACAAGAAAAAAATTATTAAAAAAAGAATCCTTGATATGGTAATGATAACATAAAATATTTTATAATACTCAAATACATCTACCTCATTATATATCCATTATTCAAGTTTTTATCCAATCAACATAATTTACCATAACCATCCAATTTTTTCCATATGATAATAAACCTCTTGGCTATATTGGATCCTTTACCTACACCCAAATAACATCCTAACCTATAAGGTTATCTAAACTGACCTCTGATACCAATTATAAGGTCTTTTCCACAAAAATTACATAATAATGAGTTTTGATCATGAGTTTAATTTATTTCACATTGTTGTTCTTTTCCAGTTTATATTTTTAGATAATTATGCAAGAACTATTACATTACATCTCAAATATTGCAATATAGACACATCTACTATATCCAATTTTTTTACAATAATAAAAATAATTAACTAAAATAAGAATTATTTTGTTGATAAAAATATTTTTGAATTATTCCTTTCTCTTACCCTTCCTTATACCCTGTGAAAACATTTCAAAAACATGGGTTGAGGATAATATGATCAGTAATGGATATAAAATAATTAAAGAAAAAAATAGTTCATTAGTGATAAAAATAAATGAAATCATACATTTTAGTCATAGAATATAAGCTATTTGACATTCCTTACGAAATCATAAGATTTATGAATAACTTGTAGAATTTATTAATTATAAAAGATACTTGTGGAATCCAAATAATACATAAATTTTAAATTTCACAGCTAAATAGGCAGTGACCTTCATGGTGACATTTGGAAAACCCATCACAATAGATTCCCTATATCTCTTAGGAGAAATATTAACGTTTAACTATTTCATGTTACCCAATGCATTAGTGAGCTATCATAAGATCATGCACCCCTGGTTTATCAGGTAACCACCAATATACATAATCAATACCCAAGAACCATAACATAGTTATAAAATATAAATTCAACGTAAAGGAAAAATAACATTTATATATATCTATTCACAAGACATCCTTTCAAGATATTGACATAATAAATCCTATTTAAAAAAGACATATATAAAATATTTAAAAAGAAGATTTTTGAATCAGTGATTCCATTACCACATTGAATGTTTTAAAATAAATAACATTTTAAAACATTAATTTTCAAATAAATTGTAACAACCTGAAATTTTATAAGATACATTATTTTTAATTTCATTCATATCTTCTGTTGTACAATACCCCAATATTATCTTGCGCTATACACAACACCGTATTAGCTTGGAGTACACGCAACACTATTCTTGGCTTGTGTTTCACATAACTTCAAGTTCGTTTGATAGAAGTTATTCTATGCAACATTGAGTGTATATATATATATATATTCAATGTATAAATAAAATATGGTTGGATTCTGTTATATGCAACAACAAAGGAGTCCTTCACTACATGCAACCCTGACTTGGCTTGCATTACACGCAATCGCGACCTTCCCTGATAGCGTGTGTTGTAAGCAACACCGGGTTTTACTAAACAAAAATATATTTATATAATATTGTTAGGAACTAGCCGTTATGAATAGTATTAACTAAATTTTGAATTTTATAACATTATTATTCATCTTACACATTTTCTAGAACATGGTATAAGAACAAAATAATTTTTTCGGGTAAAATAAGTATTTTTCAAAAAAATACAGTTTTGCCGCCTTTTGATGGCGTACCCACTTTAAATATAGTTTTTGAAATGTTTATAAGTTCCATTTGACAAAATAAAATTATTATTTGGAATCAGGAAATAAAAATTTACTTTGGAAAAATTTTTCTTTTTATTCTGATAACTTTCATATTTTAATGAATAGTAGAAACACGATATATTTTAATTAAAAACAACTTTTTTTCATCGTAATATCTTATGTGGTTAAATTATAATATTTAATGGCTTTAAAGTATAAATAGAATATATATTTACCATTTAATATAATGTATGCCATTAGGATTGAATTTATCTTGAATTCGTAGGTTAAGTCAATTCAATCTTTTGCAATGTTTTAAAGAAAAACCCGTTTTCTTTCGACAACGAGATTAATTTTAATTTAATTTCTGGATCTTTTGTGTATTGAATTTGGAAAAATGGATTCCATATTTGGGATCAGTGGGTCTAAATTAGGTTAATAAGATACTTTTTTATTTTTGGGCATTGTGAATAGTAACTATGGTAAATTTTATTCACCATAGTTAAATGTAAATCGGGTAATTAAGGGTAAATATAAGATTATAAAATTACCCTAACACTTGGAAAAATACTATTTTATGACTAAAATTAGAACCATATCACCTAATGGTCGGATTAGATTCATTTAATAGACTTTTTTCCATGAAAATTATTTAATTATTTTTAAAACCAAAGAAAGTGACAACATGTCACTCTCTTAAATACTATAAGTATAATAATTTTAAGTTAGTGATAAATTTCATGAAACTTCTAACATTAATAGTATACAGAAAGATAAAAAAATTATCTACATCATGAGAATTTATTTAGAATTTTTTGGGATTAAATAATTATCATTAATTGTGACACAATAGTGATGCAGAAATTATTTATCTAGTGAAAAATCAAGAATATAGTTTTTATTAAACTAATAGTGACCATAAAAGGCACAAAACCCTGACCAAAACTTATTTTCCATGAAAATTTAAACTATAATAATACAATGGTCGAATATTTGACCATTTGGAGTCTTATACAAGCAATTATGACACTTATATTATTTTATTTTAAGTGACGCCAAAGTTGTCACCTTCATAATTTAATAAATATAACAATTTAACTATGGTGACTTTGAGATGATAAATTAGAGTAAAAGTATTATTTTGAAATTTAATAGATTTATATTCATCATAGGATTTTAGTTTTAATTTTTATGCAACATATAAGTATATTAATGAATTATACAAAAATGTTGTAGTAATTATTTTATTAAGTGATATACCAAATAAATGGTTTCAAAAATAATAAAATAAATATTATATGAACTATTTAATGTTATAAACTAATTTTATAGATACATATGGCTTTTATGAATCTATTAAAGATTTTATTTTGAACATATCTTCTATATATATTTTATTTAAATTCATATAAATGAATAGTGTCAAAATTGACAAAATTGTTATTTTATAAATAACATATTATAAAATTGTTTAAAAATCACAAAAATATTTAAAAAATATAAATTTAAATTTATATGGTCTAAAATGTTATAAAGTATCCAATTATGTACAATTAACAAAAAATAAGTAAATTGTTTTATAAGTTAAAATTTAGAATGTTATTACCACAAATAAAATAAAATTGATTAAGTAAGGATAAATCAAGTTGATAATGTTTAAAATAATTTCCTAACATGTCTAAATTTTATTGGTTGATGAGATTACAACCATATATCACATTATATTCTAATATTAGTCATTTTTGGAGGTTTTTAAGTTGGGTTAGATTTATTATAAATTAATATTTTTTAAGATTTCCAAAGGTGCCCCACTCCTCCCTTATAAAAGGGCACCTCCTCCCTCTATTCCTCACACCAATTTGACCCTTAAAGCTCGGCCAAACCCTGCCAAATTCTCTTATCCACTTCCCTAGAAACATCCTAGGGGTCCTGGTCTTCTTCAAAGACCAATTGTAGTGCACTAAGAGGAGGTCTCAAAGAGGCGCTTCAAAGAAGAGGTAGTGTTCGTTACTGATTCTTTCAACATTATTTCTTCTTCCACTTCTTCTTCTTTAGTTGTTTCATTATGAAATAATAACATCAGTATCACTAATATACATATATGTTATTATAAGTATGAAACAACCCTATTTCACCATCTATCCATCCTACGGAAAACGAAATCACCGCGCGTACGTACGTACAGAATACCGTCTCCACATTGTGGTGTAATCTATCTTCCACCACCACCTTACTTGGATGAGTATAATGGTGTACATAATAACTATATATAATTATTGTAAAGTGATATTGATTCGGAAATAGTATACATACACTCTAATACAATTCCACAATCATGAGAATGATATCATCGCTCGTGCATACATACAGACTACCGTCTCCACGACGCGATGAGATTCATTCTCCACGTTAACCATTCATGAATGATTATAAAGTATATATAATAAGTAATCATGAAATATATGACATAATAATGAAACTGTATTTATGTGTATATATATGTATGTCATCTACTTAATTACATTCAACTCAATAAGGAAACGAAAACAGCGTTCATGCGTACATACGGCCTACCGTCTCCATGAACGGTGTATTTAATTCCATTTATTTATATATTATATAAATGTATATTGTGAATATATTGTATATATAAATCATGTTTTATATTCTGGAATTAAGTAATCATGATCTAAGTAATCATATTAATAATTACAAGTCAAAACACCGACGACAAACGAAACGATTTTACCCAAAACGCTCTTTAACATGGAATTTACAAAAGAACAGGTAAAATAAATTCATAAGTGAACCATATATGATATCATAAAAATAAGTATGATTCTGGAATAAGTCAATAACATTATTTAAATCATTATACAGGAGGTTCAGACACTTACGAAGCAAATCGGACCTAAGGTAAGGGAAAATATCACAATCTCATTTTTATCCGAGATTGATTATACTTTGGTATTTATTGGGGTGTATTTTATCATCCACATCCATCTTCCCTCATTATGTAATATTTTTTACATCCACCTAAAATTGTTTAAAATCCAATTTCACCCTTCGGTGAGTTTTTAGTAAAGTATATGAAAGGAATCTTTTGTCGTTTTTCGTACGAGGTACATTTTGACTTTTCCGGCAAAAGTACGAGAAGAATGTTTTTTTACTTATACGGCACGAATGGATTTTTACGGTTTTATAAATCTTGATTTTAATGAAGTTTACACAAATATATTTCATTAATATTTTCATGAAAATCCTTTTCTTTTAAAAATGCATGAAATTTTGTGAAAAGAAAATGATTTTAAATAAGAAAGGATATTTTCCTCAAGAATTCATTTCAAGTGTTTTATCAAAACCATTTTCCATCTAAAATGAAATTATTTCATATGTGTATAATGTCTCTATGATTTACATGGTTTAACTATTCTTATTATGAAATGATTTCCATTTCTTTTATATGGATTATTTTATGATGGGATGATGTTTATGAAACCCATTTTATTCATTGGGTTATTATCAATGATGTATGTTTATTTTGTGGCACAAGTAAGATTGATTTCATTATGAGATGGGTGGGACCTATATCTCCCTATAATGCATTGGGTAAAGATTTATATCTCATGAGATAGACATGGATGGAACAGTAAGTTAATCCGGTTCAGTGTTACTGGACTGAAACGAGGAGTGAACTCGATTCAGAAAGGGACTTTGTCCACCAAGATGGTCTTGGCAGCAATGCCTTGGCTACTAAGGAAATCATATCATGTGCTTAATGGTTTCCACAATTACATGTTTAATTTCCATGCTATTTTATCATTCGTAATGTTTTTTTAAGATCTATGCCTTACGTACTTCCATGTTTTATGTCATTGCTCAATATATTGATGTTTAAACATTATTTTCATGTTTTTAAGTTCAAATGTATATGGTATGTTTTATTTTATCCATGCTTACCCTTACTGAGAATTTCAGCTCACCCTTTTTATTTTTTCTTTTTCCTAGGATATAAAGAAAGGTTTTAGTTAAAAAAATGGGGAAGATCTTTAAGGGAGATGTTAAAGATTTTTCACCATGATTAGAAGATTACGTTCCATGTTTCAAAAGACACTAAACTATTACGGTCCTTGTGTGTCTATTTTTGTTATGTATTAAGTATTCCACAAAATTAATTTAATTTTCATGTACGTCAGGCTTCGGGTCTCTACAGTTGGTATTAGAGGAAAAGTTTAGTCAGCCTTTGGAAACTAGGATGCGAAAACGTTAGTGATCCCTAGAGATATTTCTAAGGTAGGTCTAGGGATTTCCCTAAGGATAAGTATACGTATAGTATATAGTCCTAGAACTATGGTAATGATATTAGATTAAACCAAAGATGTTAGATATTGAAGTTACTCCCCCTTTATTATGTTTTTTTCCTCTAACACTTTTCTTTTTGGGTTTTAGAAAATGGCTGGAAACAAGATGATTCACGATAATGGAGGTTATGATGGACAATGGAATGATATTATTCATGAGCAACCAAATGAAATGGGATTTGGAAGTCCAAACATCATTATTATGCCGAATCAGCAATCTCATAATATGATCAATAAAGTAAAATTTGGTATGTTTCCTGACTCAGCTAATAAGAGAAAGATGGAGTTTCATGATGATCATAGAGGAAAGAAATTTCAATTTCCCCTATGTAAATCATGTGGGAAGAGGCATCAAGGAGAATGTTTCAATGGAACTGGAAGATTCTTTGGGTGTGGAAAAGAAGGACACAAAGCCAGTAAGTGCAAAAGAAAAGGTTCAGTTAACAACAGGGATGAGGTTAACGGTATTTCTACGACATCAACAATGGTTAAATGTTTTAAATGTGGAATGTACGGGCATTATGAAAACCAATGCCCTAAGGGAAAGTCTCATGAAGAGAATTAGTATGGTCGTATGGGTATTATTTATGTTGATGATGATGAAGAGACTACAAATGATATTTGAGATGAAATAATTGTTGAAACTCGGTCAATGGTTTAGGAATGTAGTGGAATGATTACATGTTTATTATGTGTACTGTTGTATAAGTAATCTCATGGTACTATGGAATAAAGATACAACTAAGGATTGTTACACTGTTGTCTTTCCTTGAGTTTTCAAAGTGTAAGATTAATGGTACCAGTATCCATGAATGGTTATTCAGATATTTTTGGAATGTAGATGATATGCGCATAATGAAGGGATAAAGAGAAAATTAAATGTTTGATAGTATTCATGAGCTCATTAATGATATAAAGATAAGGTTATATCATGGTTTGAGTATATAAAAATTTGGATTTTGGTATGTGGAAAGAGTTAAATTTTGACAGCATTCATGTTTTCACTAAGGTTTAATGGGTATTAATTTTTCAAGAGAATACATGATTAAGGTATTCACATGATTATAATGTGACCAAGAAGATATATGGGGGATAAATGATGATATTCGCATGCTTGGTTGATGACATTTCAAGTAATCATTTTCTTTAAATTTTGAGCATGGACCGTAGTATTTTTAATAAGCCTAAATATTATAATGAATTATGTTGTACATAAGTTTGTATTGTTTAAGGATAGAACTTTTTTTTGATATTATTGATGGGATGTTATAGTAATGTAGTTTTAGAAAAAGGACAACCTATAGGACGGGCGACAACCCATCGCATCAGACAAGGCTGTGGGAATCGAACCCACAACCGAAGTGTGACTGGACTTTATCACCTACCACTGGCCTACAGGAAGTCCCTTTTTAGTAGAAACAAGTTTTATTATATTATGAAATATGATATATGAAGTATAATTCCATTTTAGGAACCATATATGATTAATCTCACTATAGATGGACTTATGTATTTTTTTAGATAACTTTTCTAACCTTTTGTTTGAGACAGATGGAATGGCCCATCATTCTATCACATGATCTGCTAACACATCAAAAATGACAAATTCAACTTCATTTCTTTAAGAGATGAAGTGTAAATTGTCCAAAGAATGACCAATGGGGAGACCATACCAAAATCACGAAAGTACTTCTTCTAATTCCAATTTCATCATCGTTAGGGAAATGATCTTGAGAACCAAAAATGTTTTCCTAGTGCCTTTATATCCGATGAATCAGATGGTGCCTTAGATCATCACAAATTTATGGGTATGTGATTGTTGGCTTTTTCATAGCCATGTTCTCTACCACTCTCTATCAGAACATGATGGTAAGATTTCTCTTCCATATCCATATTTTCACCAATGTTATACTATATGGAAACCCTATGATAAGTTAATTTGGTTAACCATTATATTTCATACTTTAGTTTTTAACATTCAGTTTTGGTATTTCTTTTTACGATGTGGGTTTCTATGAATTGTAAACAATTTATAACCCCGACGAATTTCGAGGGCGAAATTCATTTTAAGGGGGGTAGAATGTAACAACCTGAGATTTTATAAGATACAATATTTTTAATTTCATTCATATATTCTGTTGTACGATACCGCAAGATTATCTTGCGCTATACGCAACACCGTATTAGCTTGCAGTATATGCAACACTATTTTTGGCTTGTGTTACACACAATTTCAAGTTCGTTTGATAGAAGTTATTCTACGCAACATTGACTGTATATATATATATATATATTAAATGTATAAATAAAATATGGTTGGATTCTATTATATGCAACAAAAAAGGAGTCTTGCACTACACGCAACCCTAACCTGGATTTCATTACACGCAATCACGACCTTCCATGATAGCGTGTGTTGTACGCAATATCTGGTTTTACTAAACAACAATATATTATTATAAAATTGTTAGGAACTAGCCATTATGAATAGTATTAACTAAATTTTAAATTTTATAACATTATTATTCATCTTACACATTATCTAGAACATGGTATAAAAACAAAATAAATTTTTCGTGTAAAATAAGTATTTTTTAAAAAAATACAGTTTTGTTGCCTTTTGATGGCGCACCCATTTTAAATCTAGTTATTGAAATGTTTATAAGATCCATTTGACAAAATAAAATTATTATTTGGAATCAAGAAATAAAAATTTACTTTGGATAAATTTTTCTTTTTATTCTGATAACTTTCATATTTTAATGAATAGTAAAAACACGCTACATTTTAATTAAAAACAACTTTTTTTCATTGTAATATCTTATGTGGTTAAATTATAATATTTAATAGTTTTAAAGTATAAATAGAAAATATTTTTACCATTTAATATAGTTTATGTAATTATCATTGATTTTACCTTGAATTCGTAGGTTAAATCAATTCAATCTTTTGCAATGTTTTAAAGAAAAACCCGTTTTCTTTCGACAACGGGATTAAATTTAATTTAATTTCTGCAACTTTTGTGTATTGAATTTAGAAAAATGGATTCCATATTTGGAATCAGTGGGTCCAAATTATGTTAATAAGCTACTTTTTATTTTTGGGCATTGTGAATAGTAACTACGGTAAATTTTATTTACCATAGTTAAATGTAAATCGGGTAATTAAGGGTAAATATAGGATTATAAAATTACCCTAACACTTGTAAAAATCCTATTTTATGACTAAAAGTCGACCCATATCACCTAATGGTCGGATTACATTCATTTAATAGACTTTTTTCCATGAAAATAATTTAATTATTATTAAAACTAATGAAAGTGACAACATGTCACTCTCTTAAATACTATAAGTAAAATAATTTTAAGTTAGTGATAAACTTCATGAAACTTCGAACATTAATAGTATACAGAAAGATAAAATAATTATCTACATCATGAGAATTTATTTAGAATTTTTTGGGATTAAATAATTATCATTAATTGTGGCACAATAGTGATGTAGAAATTATTTATCTAGTTAAAAATCAAGAATATAGTTTTTATTAAACTAATAGTGACCATAAAAGGAACCAAACCCTGAAAAAAACTTTTTGGTCATTTAAATTTAAACTATAATCATCCAATGGTCAAATATTTGACCATTTGGAGTCTTATACAAGCAATTATGACACTTATATTATTTTATTTTAAATGATGCCAAAGTTGTCACCTTCATAATTTAATAAATATAACAATTTAACTATTGTGATTTTAAGATGATAAATTACAGTAAAATTATTATTTTTAAATTTAATAGATTTATATGAATCATAGGATTTTAGGTTTAATATTTATGCAACATATAACTATATTAAATAATTATACAAAATTGTTGTAGTAATTATTTTATTAAGAGATAAACCAAATAAATGGTTTTAAAAATAATAAAATAAATTTTATATGAACTATTTAATGTTCTACTCTAATTTTCTAGATACATATGGCCTTTTATTAATCTATTAAAGCTTTTAGTTTGAACATATCTTCTGTATATATTTTATTTAAATTCATATAAATGAATAGTGGCAAAATTGACACTATTGTTATTTTATAAATAACATATTATAAAATTGTATAAAAATCACAAATTTTTTTAAAAATTATAAATTTATATTTATATGGTCTAACATTTAATAAATTATCCAATTATGTACAATTCAAAAAAAAAATCAGTAATTGTTTTTATAAGTTAAAATTTAGAATGTTATTACCACAAATAAAATAAAATTGATTAAGTAAATTTAAATCAAGTTGATAATGTTTAAAATAATTTCCTAACATGTCTAAATTTTATTGGTTGATGCGATTACAACCCTATCACACCTCATATTCAAATATGAGTCATTTTTGGAGGTTTTTAAGTGGGGTTAGATTTATTATAAATTAATATGTTTTAAGATTTCCAAAGGTGCCCCTCTCCTCCCTTATAAAAGGGCACCTACTCCCTCTCTTCCTCACACCAATTTGAGGCTTCAAGCTCATCCAACCCCTGAAAAATTCTCTTATAAAATTCCCAAGAAACATCATAGAGGTCCTGGTCTTCTTCAAATACCAATTGTAGTGCCCTAAAAGGAGGTCACAAAGAGGCGCTTCAAAGAAGAGGTAATGTTCGTTACCGATTCATTCAACATTATTTCTTCTTCCACTTCTTCTTCTTTAGCTGTTTCATTATAAAATAATAACATCAGTATCACTAATATACTGATATGTTATTATAAGTATGAAACAACCCTATTTTACCATCTATCAATCCTACGGAAAACGAAATCACCGCGTGTGCGTACGTAAGAAATATTGTCTCTACGCAGTGGTGTAATCTATTTTCCACCACCACCTTACTTGGATGGGTATAATGGTGTACATAATAACTATATATGATTCTTGTAAATTTATATTTATTCTGAAATAGTATACATACACTCCCATACAATTCCATGATCATGAGAACGATACCATCGCTTGTGCGCACATACGGACTACCGTCTCCACGACGCGATGAGATTCATTCTCCACGTTAACCATTCATGAATGATTATAAATTATATATAATAAGTAATCATGAAATATATTACATAATAATGATAATGTATTTATGTGTATATATATTTATGTCATCTACTTAATTCCATTCAACTCAATAAGGAAACGAAAATAGTGTTCATGCGTACGTACGACCTACCGTCTCCATGAACGGTGTATTTCTTTACATTTGTTTATCTATTATATATATGTATATTATGAATATATATTATATATAAATCATATTTTATATTATGGAATTAAGTAATCATGATCTATGTAATCATATGAATAACTACAAGTCAAAACACGGACGACAAATGAAACGATTTTACCCAAAACGCTCTTTAACATGGAATTTACAAAAGAACAGGTAAAATAAAGCCATAACTGAACCATATATGATATCATAAAAATAAGTATGATTCTGGAATAAGTCAATAACATTATTTAAATCATTATACAGGAGGTTCAGACACTTACAAAGCAAATCGGACATAAGGTAAGGGAAAATATCACAATCTCATTTTTATCCGAGAATGTTTATACTTTAGTATTTATTGGGGTGTATTTTATCATCCACATACAAGTTCCCTCATTATGTAATATTGTTTCCTTCCACCTAAAATTTTTTAAAATCCAATTTTACCCTTTGGTGAGTTTTTAGTAAAGTATATGAAAGGAATCTTTTGTCGTTTTTCATACGAGGTACTTTTTGACTTTTCCGGCAAAAGTACGAGAAGAATGTTTTTTTTACTTATACGGCACGAACGGATTTTTACGGTTTTATAAAGCTTGATTTTAATGAAGCTTACTCAAAAACATTTCATGAATATTTTCATGAAAATCCGTTTCTTTTAAAAATTCATGACATTTTTTGAAAAGAAAATAATTTTAAAGATGAAAGGATATTTTCCTCAAGAATTCATTTCATGTGTTTTATCAAAACCATTTTCTATCTAAAATGAAATTATTTTATATGTGTATAATGTCTCTATGATTTACATGGTTTAACATTTCTTGTTATGAAATGATTTCCATTTTTTTATATGGATTATTTTATGATGGGATGATGTTTATGAATCCCATTTTATTCGTTGGGTTATTATGAGTGATGTATGTTTATTTTGTGGCACAAGTAAGAATTATTTCATTATGAGATGGGTGGGAACTATATCAACCTGCAATGCATTGGGTAAATATTTATATCTCATGATATATACATGGATGGAATGGTATGTTAATCTGGTTCAGTGTTATAGGACCGAAACGAGGAGTGAACTTGATTCAGAAAGGGACTTTGTCCATCAAGATGGTCTTGGCAGAAATACCTTGGCTACTATGGAAATCATATCATGTACTTAATGGTTTCCACAATTACATGTTTTATTTCCATGCTATTTTATCATTCTTAATGATTCTTTAAGATCTATTCCTTACGTACTTCCATGTTTTATGTTATTGCTCAATCTTTTTATGTTTAAAAATTATGTTCATGTTTTTAAGTTCAAATGTATATGGTATGTTTTATTTTATCCATGCTTACCCTTAATGAGAATTTGAGCTCAACCTTTTTATGTTTTCTTTTTCCCAGGATATAAAGAAAGGTTTTATGTAAAAAAATGGGGACGATCATTAAGGGAGATGTTGATGATCTTTCACCACGATTAGAAGATTACGTTCCAAGTTTCCAAAGACACTAAACTATTACGGTCCTTGTGTGTCTATTTTTGTTATGTATTATGTATTCCATAAAATTAATGTAATGTTCATGTGCGTCAGGCTATGGGTCTCTACATAAATAAATCAATAAAACCATTTTTTAAGCATTGGAATAAATAAGGAATATTTAGAATATTAAATGTTTAATACATTTTAAAAAATGTTGTAGTTAAAAGGTCTATTACCACATGAGATATTACATGAATAAAAAAATTAATGAACAAAATTAAAAAAAAAACATATAATATCATGACAAAAAACATATTCATGATATAATATGTCAAAGGGATGTATCTATTACATATAAAAGAGAATAGGTTCATAACAGAAAATAAGTCTCAATGTAATGTAAAATGAGACGATGTCTCTTACGAAGATCATGTCATTAGAGTAAGGACAAATAAATGACATACTTATTTGTGTAAAATATAAATACACCCAACATAATTGGGTATTTCTTGAAAAAAAATCTGACTTCGTTCACACATACTCCTGGAAAAACAAAACCAATTACATGTATATTTTACATGATGAATAGAGATTGAGTTAAGATTTACCTTACAATGATCATTTTTTCCATAAAATTTATCAATTATGTGTATTAAATATAAAACCTTATAAGGAATTTATAAATACAAATTAATATATCAAAATTAATTTCTCACATAATCATATCATTAAATAGTCATGAAGTAGAAGATCGACCCTATGAATCGAAATTGGGATAAGAAGTTCCCTTACCTAGAGTCTTACTCGTCTCGTTCATTATTTATATTCCTAAATAATAAATTTAGGTAAATTTATACTTAAATAGGAATCTTTTTAAATTATATTATTCATTTTCTCTTATTTATAATCATTTTATAAAAATTATATAATTATTTATGTTCATATTGGTAATTCTGACGATATTTGATACAAGATTCGAAAATGAACTCGATTTGATGTAAATTATCATTGTGGTCAAAGTCCATAATCACCATAATATTATTCATGATTTAAATATCATATATATCCATTATATAGGTATTTATAATTTAGATAATATTTGTATATATGAAATTAAATGCATCGTTTATAGAGACGGTAGGTCGTAAGTATGCATGAACGCTTATTTCATTCATATTAAAAGAAAAATAATAAAATGATATAAATGAATAATATAATACCACTATTATATTTATTTCATTAATGTCTCATTGTTTTCATAAAACCATCCTTTATACATTCCAAGTATATCATGAACATCTAATATCACATTGAGTGGTAGTAGTCTGCATTTCGTCAAATGATATTATTGTATTTACACATCATGGAAAGCATAAATTTATGTTGTAAATAAATATTACAGAATAATAAAAAAAGTATAAATATTATATATATCATATATAAATACATTTCCATTATAATGGACACCATAATAGATGGTAGAATAAAATTACAAAATCTTCATATCATGAGGTTGTAGATCATCATACACAAAAACAGTATGTTCGAAACCAATAGTTAGAGGTGTGTGTAAGTGTGGTTTGACTAATTCTCATAACATCATCCTGGTATATTTAAGATAATGTTGTTGTTATTTAAATAAATAATATGATTATTATAGGGAGTTGATAAATAAAATAAAGGAAGGAAACTTAAGAGAATACATTACCTCAAAATCGTGTAACTTCTTTTGATTTGAGCCAAAAGTATTTCATGAATCGCTTTATGACCATGGTAAGAATTCTAAGCGTAAGGTATGGATTTTAGTAAGTGTATCAGACACTGTTTTTCTGATGTAAAAGTTATTGGTTGTGTGATATAAATAGAAGAAAAAGTTCACTTTTATAGAATATGTGAGGCGAACATTAGGAATGTCTTGAAATATTAATTTATTATAAATTCCTTTTCAATTAAAATGGACGAAAAATAATTTCATTCGAATATAAGAAAATTTGGGTTTTAATACCCATCATACAATAATTTTTAGACATGTTTTTAATATTTCAGTGTCCATATCGTTTTATTTTAACACTTATTTTACCAATTTTAATATTATAGTGATATCATCTTATTTACAGATTGTTGGTTAAAACAATTATCAAATCATCTAAAAAACCCACAAAAATACAATTTATACGATATTAGGACTAATCCTAACCATTTAGACTAATAATATATTTTTATGAATTTAATATCTTATAATAAATTATTTTATATTTTATGCTATGAATTATGTCGATTTTGGTCACTATGCATACATTACTTTTTTAAAAATTCATAAAAATTCGATTCATTCAAGAAAAGACATTGAATCAGTAATAAAATGCCATATTCAACAGGAAAATTAGTGGATGACATAAATTATGTAATATAATATTTATTTTAAAATTTATCTTATCATTTATTTGAATCCTCTATTAGTGACGAAATGGTTGCTTCATCATTGTGTCATAACTAAATTTATAAAAATAATGTATAAAAAAACTTTCATGATGTTCGAAAATATTTTTTTCGTTATAATTACTATTTATAGTCATTGATATCACCTATATAACCCCATATAAAAATTGTTTTAGTAAGAAGAGACATGTTTAGGTTGTCTTTCTATTTACTATAAATTAATTATTATAACATCTCATTATCACTCCCATATAGAATCATGAGGTCCTAAAATCAACCCTTGGATTCCGATGATTTGAAATATCTCATTAAATAGGATTTAAACACATTTTTCGGATAGTTTTATATTATTATAATAATATTTTTTTACCATTATTTACCAGATTCACCCTTTAACTGAGGTAATTAATTATAATTACTAAAGTAACTATTCATAATGTCATAAAATAAAAGATACCAATTTTCATAATTTGGAACTCCTGATTCCAAATATTTAATCTATTTTTCAAAATTCAAACCACATATTTTTGAAGAAATTAATTGAACATTAATTCTCTTTGACAAAACCAAAAAGCAGGTTTTAAAGAATAAAAACTATTAAAAGAGTAAAAGGTTGTTATATCCATTTTAAATGTGAAATTACATATAGTTACCAAAATAAGATTAAGTTTTAAAAATATATTCCACAAATACTTTAAAACCATTTAATGGTATTATTTATCCAAATACATTATCTCAATGGAAATAATTGTTTTAATTAAAATTTATAGTATTTGTAGTATTATTCAACCTAAGATTGTTATCAGAAAAATATAAAAAATTCATCGAAACAAAATTCTGATGTCCCACATCAAAATAAGAAGTCTATTTTTTCAAATATAACATATAAGGTGTTAAAAAAACTAAATTTAAAAATGACTCTCCATCATAAAGAGGTAAAATTGCATTTCTAGAAAAAAAAATACTTCTTTAATCAGAAAAATTGAATTTGTTATTGTATCATATCTATAAAATATATAATATGAATTTAAGACCTTAAA
This sequence comes from Viscum album, assembly GCA_963277665.1. NCBI lineage: Eukaryota > Viridiplantae > Streptophyta > Magnoliopsida > Santalales > Viscaceae > Viscum > Viscum album. The sequence goes on along the minus strand of OY728129.1, from coordinate 792,006,017 downwards.
ATAAATATATAACATATATTTTTCAATAAATAAAAATCCATAAATAGTGATATGATTTTATAAAGACAATTATTCTCTACTCAAATAGGTTTTTAGAAAAACACATCCTTTTTATTTATTTGGATTTTATTTATCTTTCTATGAATCTTGGTAACCAATAAATCAATTTCTAAACTTGTTTAAAACATATTTTCATAATTCTTGATGAATGTTCTTGGGTTTATGGAATGAATGTCTTCTATTTACGTGTATGGATGAGGAAAAACATAATATACACATCACTTCTAGATACGAGAGGTTTGATCCTGGGGTTTTCTTACCAACTCATTCTTTATATGGATTTGAATTATGGAAAAGGACTAAACAATTTTATATTGTTCAGAACTGAAGGAGAAAATAAATCAGTGATAGGCGTGTGCTTCTTATGTTTGACAACAGAGTACTTTAATATGACTTATTTTGGAAGGTTTGGGTTTTTTGGTTGTTTATTACTATTCATAAATGTTCATTATCTAATATATTTTTTAGCATGCATGGTTGCCTTTTTTATTTTCAAAATTTCATACTCGCATTTCCTTATGTTTTATTTCATTTTATTTTTGCTCAAATTAATCTCAACGAACATTTTTTTGAAGCCCAGTATTATATTTTTTAGTAATTTTAATGATGTTTCATATCATTGTATATTTCCAATTATGCTGGTTATTTTCATTAAATATTTTTGAGATTTGAAAGTTGGTAATATTATGTGAGATTAAATTGAACATGCTGAATATGTTTTGCTAGCCCAGTTTTCCCAGTTTTTAATCAAATCAATGAAATTCCTTATCTTATAAAAATTCTATATATCATGGGAACTTTTTTAATCTTTATTAGATTTGAATAGTGGTCATTAAATAAAGGATTATAGTGAACTTTCTATACATGTTTGGTAAGCCCAATTTTTCTATATTTTAATCATTTTAATGAAATTTATTATCTTTGTAAATTTTTAAATATACTGGTTATTTTAATTAATCATTTTAGATATAAAATCTGGTAATTTTATCTTGGGATTACTACTGATTTTCATACAAACCAAACAATCACAAAACATTACAGTTTTGTTCATTACTGGATAGGATGATCAAACCAGTGGGTGTTCAAGAGTAATAAGTGGTGTTGATCATATCCAACTATCAAATCATTCAATTTATTCAATTTATTTCTCTAAAAAATTAATATAACATTACTGACATTCTTTTTATCATTTCATGATAGGTCCATCAAAGTGTTAGTTCTTCTACTGGGATATTAAATATTTGGAAAATATTTCATATTTCAATATCAATCATGTCTTCTACTAGGTTATATAACTATTCTCTTTCCTATGTTCCTAATTCTTTCCATTATTACAATAAAAATTTCTATAAACTAATTTATATTCTATTTTTAAATTTTTGTTAAAATAATTTTCCTTTCAATCTTGACCTATAAACTATTAAATAACAGTTAACTATTAAATCACTAATATGTGTTTCACTACTTTTAATTGTTTTAGATTCTATCACCAAATCACCTAAAAAAATTTCTATGTATAAACTTTTGTCACATGATTTTGATAATGAGGATGAACATCAATACTGTCCACATTTTTTGAGACAACAAGGCTACATTGATACATTTTATTGAATTATACACCTGAATTAAGGGAAATGTAAACTACAGAACATAAAAAGAGACAGAAATGTGATGCTGGAAACCAATGGGAAACATACATATTAACTATTTAATTTGCTTTCTTTGCTGTTTTTTGAATTCATATTTGAAGTGAAATAATAATTACATTATCTATAGGACATAAACATTATTTCAAATTTATGTTTCTCCATAGAAAGAATTTTTTTCATTTCTTTATCCTATTTTCTATGTGTTCAATTTACATTGCATGAATTATTGTACTTTACGAATACAACAGGTTTTTTGCATCCTATCATCAAAATTTCCTATTTGAATACTATACATCTTAACTATCTTGGTATGTATTACAGAAAAGCCTTATTATTCACTATTATTTTAACACCATGTTTTAATGCTAATGGTTTGTAAACTTCTCATTTAATGAAATAGGACACCATATCTTCCAATCCTATGTTCGAGGGACTTAGAAAATAAAGACCATTTATTTTTATTAGACATACAATGATCCTGATCAATGTAAGAATTTATCATCTTCTTGGTCTACAATTTCTTCAATTATTATGATGTATGTTATATTGGACCACTAACAAGTAGCAAATATGTTTTTCATTTGTAGGAATTTATAAAAAATGTGACATAAATATTACATGTTCTCTATGTATTTTTATAGTACCTATTTCTTCTATGATATTAAAAAACATGTTTTATACATCATCATAAATGTTTCCTGATTGTATATTTTATAAATAATCCATCTATGTTTACTATAGAAAACACAATATTAGTCAGCTTTATTACTACACAATGATTTTTTATTGAGATTTCTATTATCCAGTATACTATGAGTTTTTAGAACATTCACTTCAATTACTATATTTTTATGTTTAATTGTTTTATTGAATTTTCATATTTAAATATTCATTAATACTTATTAATCTCTTTTATTAAAATTTCATATATAGAGTTTATTTTCTAGACAATGAAGCTTATGGAATGTTGTAATGACCCATTGTTCCTGCAATAATTATCACAAATCACTTACCATGAAAAACTTTTACAAACATGGAGTTCATAGAAAAATGTGTAATTATAAATTGGGTTTTGACGTTTATTTTTTGAAATTAATCCTCTTCCCGCAATGGACGGATGTAGGACTTATATACAATTTTAAATGATTCACAAACATCCGCGATGTAATATTAACTCATCTTCCTGTATCCATTCTATGTTCAAATTTTATTTTGTTGTATCATGAATTTTCCCCTTCTATTCCATAAATTTGTACCAATAATATCTGATTGAAAATTAAGGAACATTACTATTATTAGGTGACTTTTACAAATGGAATTATATTTTCAATGAAAACACATTAATTTAATATGACGTGCGTACGCACGGGTAACTACTAGTATTTATAATTTAACGGTTTCTTAATTTTACATAATTATATATATATATAAATAAATCTAAAATATATAACTATATAATTAAATAAAACTTATATTAAAATAATTTATTTATATATTTACATATATAAATAACCCTAATATTTGTAAATATATATAAAAATTTAAATATAAATAAACCTTATATATATAATTATATATAAACATTTAAAAATAAATAAACCTTATATATAAAATTTATAAATTAACATATAATTATAATACTATATAAATATATCTTATTAAATTTATTTATAAATATATATATATATAGATTTGATATATATAAATAAACATTATTAAAATTATTGATATTTATATAAATATACGTAATTAAATTTACTTATATAAATTAATATAAACAATATTATTTATATTTACATTATAATAAATATTTATATAAATAAACCATAAATATATTTATAAAACATAATTGCTAATAATTTTATTATTAAAAAATTATTATAAATTTATATAAATCAGTGAAGACCATGAGCATTACCTCATGATCCCCAAATATTATTAAAAATGGTAAATACAAATAAACAACAATGCGTTACACCAATTTCCCACAAAAAAATTGAATGTTTAAGAAGAGGCCCAAAAAAACTGAGACATGAGAATCCCAAAAAAGGCATGACCAATTTGGTCCACAAAACTAACCCAAAGTGAAAAACAATATCATTCACAAATGACGTTGTCTTCTTGAGTAATCTATAGACCTAGCAATAAAATTTCCAAAGGCCTAAAATGCACGCCTTACTACCAAACTTCAACATCAAACCTATCCTTCGGGACGACCCAGAACATCCAAATAGCCATCTCGAGAACAACTTGTTTGCAACCAGGCCAAGGAAAAAGTGACAGCTGCTAGAGACTAAAAGCTTCTAAATTCATCCATCTACATGAGGTTGCCCGTGTCGGCGTCACAAGGTCATCACATCACATCCCAGAATAATTACCATTAAAATTTATTTTTTTATATAATTTTAAAATTTAATAAGGTTTATATATATACATAAATATAATAATTATAATAAATATGGTTTATTAATTAAAAATATAATATATAAGAGGTTTTTAATAATAAACCTTATTATATTTATTTATATTTAATTTTTTATATATTTATACTTATTATACTTATTATATTAATATATATATAATTATATTTAAATTTATAAATTTTAAATACAAGGATTATATAAATATTCATTTTATTTAAAATTATATATAATATTTATTTATTATAATATTAAAAATCAAAATTTATATAATTTTTTAAATATAAATTTGTATGAATAAATCATAATATATTTAATATATTTACTTTTATTTCAAATTTATATTTATTATATTTATATAAGGATTATTTGTTTTTTTAATATAAGGTTTATGGATGGTGGCAAGGGTTTTGATGAGGGTGCTCTGATCCCTCCTCCATAGTGACCACGACTAGGGTTTGGAAGTGCTCGATTCATGGAGTTGACTCAGCAACAACTTTGTGCTTCCCCTTTCCATGCTCTTGGTAGGTTTGACTCCCATAAGTGTTTCTAAACCGCTTCTGGTTTGGAGGCGAGTCATGATGGTCCCAGATAACTATGCTCTGCCATCTGCAATAGCACTCATGTGTGCTAAGCGACCTCTAGTTTTGAGGTAAGTCACGGTGGGGCAACGATTTTTGTAGATCTACCCATCTACAACAACACCGGTGTGCTCTATGATTCAGTGGCCTCTTTAGAGTCGATCATGGTGGTGTTGTGCTCAACCCTGGTTCTATGAATCTTTGACAACTGGATCTAGTTTCCTTGTTGTTTGGCACTGAGGATCACATATGACTAGATCTATTCTTTGCTCAAGGTCATTTTGACTCCTACCAGTTTATTGTTGACAATGTTATTGTTGTGAGACCCGCACTTGGATTGGCTTCTTTACTGATTTCTAATTAGAATTAATGAGGTTGATCCCTTTATCTCGTCCATGGATATATTGACAATTTCTTCCATAGAAGATGTAACGTGGTTACCGTTAGGGAAGATCTGACTCTGGTCTCAGACCGTCTGAAATTTTGTAGCTTTTCTATTATTTCTCATATAATTTTACCTTGACTTTCAAAGCCATAAAATATTGGGGAACATAATAAACATATTTCAAAAATTTGGGGCTTTTAGAATGGAATTGTATATCATTGGTTTAGGTTTTTTATCATCTCATTTTTGGATTTGTTGAAACGAAGATAAAGGCTTGGTGTTTTGGCTCAGTTTACCACAAACCCGGTCTACTTCACATATGTGAATGAGGAAAATCTTTCAATAGACTGAATTTTTTCAACACATCTGTGTAGCTCTTGGTAAAAGTTTTCAGTTTAAAATGGATTCTCTAGCATCCTAAAATACTTCTTGAAATTACCCTGTCAATTGGAATTCCCATTAAAATGGATCGAGAGACTAAAATAGCCATATTTGGACTTTTTTTTGTTTCCATGTTTACGATTATCTATATTACTCTTTGTTTGAGGCAATTTTTCTCTCAACATTGGATAGAGACGTGAGTATAAAAATATCCATCACATCTACCTAATCTACAAAACCATTGGTCATTAGGTTTAATATTATAAGAGATCGCATACCTATTCTTTCTATCACAATCGTGGATGCGAGAAAAAGACATGATTCAAAAATCTAATGAATGGCCAAACATCCAACTATTGATGGGAAAGAGGCCAATGTGAAATAGATGAATTCAAGGAAGGAGGATAATTTGAATTGTTTTGGGAAGATATATATTCATATTGATGCCAATGAAATTATTTATTCTGATATAAGGATTTTTTATGATGTGGTAGGAACTATTGCCCAAGTATGTGATGATGTTGTTTGCATTAAAAATCAAGGGATTGTAGATTCATGTGTCAAGAAGATGTCTAGAACAGCAATTTTTACTGAAAAAATAAATTCTTCTAGTGGTGGTGGTAATGTCAATTGTTTTTCTGTTAGTTCATAAAAGCAAGGAGTGGTTGCTATTGTTGATCAAGTGAATGATGATGATGCCCAAAAAGTGGTTGACCCTTATTTTTTTTATAGAGCGAGATATTTATTTAAGACGATTGGGATAGAAAAAATATGTTTCTTCCAACACGTGGCCTTAAAATGGAAAAATAATCCTCTTGGATGATGAGGGTTTTCAAATGTTCCCTCCTCGGAAAACCATTTCATGTTAGAATAATTTTCATCCCGTCTCAACATAGGATGATCAGGAAGTTGTTTGCAAATGTCCTAAAGAGGGTATTCTTTTAGATGCTTGCTCAGGGAAGGACAACCTGGATGTTGTGGCATATGAACCTGAAGGTTTGAAACAGAAACTCGGTGATAGGGAAGACATCTAATTGTTCATAGATGGGTATATGGGTGTGATAACGAGAATGAAACATAGTGAGTGAGCCCACCTGGCCTTTTAGTATTCAATTCACGTCAGAAAAAAATAGTCTTAAGAAGATGTATTATGCACTTTTCAATAAAAAAATGTAGTCTTAATGGTAATTAGTTGCTGAGGGTGATGAATCTGATTATGGTCATGGGGATGATCCTTTTGTTCTGTAGTTTTTCTATTTGAATGCAGGGTTGTCCAGTTATTTGACCTCATCCCTCATCCTTCATATCAATTACTTTTTCTTTTATTTTAATAAATGGTCCAGGGAATCTGCTTCTGGCTAAACATTTTCAGTATTAATATAAGGTTTATTTATTATATTATAATTATACATATTTTTTATATAGATGGTTTATATAAATATAAATTTTATATTTATTATATTTATTATTAATAAGGGTTATTTATAAAAATAAAAATAATAATTTTAAAAAGGATTATTAATATAAATAAATATAATAAATATAAATATAATTATTTTATAATTATATATATTTATTTAAATATAATGTTTATTTATAATTAAAATTTATTATATTTATATTTTCTATATTTATATTTTTTATATATTTAAATAATTATATATCAATATATTTAAATTTTAAATATAAAGTTTATTTTTATTTAAATATTTATTAATAATTTTAAATATACGTTCTATTTATATATATAATTATATAAAATAATTATTTTACTATAAAGTTCATTTATATATATAAATCTATATTTTATATTTACTTACTTATTCATATAATTATATAAATATAAATAAACATTGAATATTAAATTTAATAAGGTATATATATATATTTATAATATTATATATAAGTTTATAAATTTATATAAATTATTATATATAAGGTGTATTTAATTATTAAATTATTTAATTAAATAATTATTATTTAAATCCATATAAATATAGATTTATAATTATAGATTTATTATTATATAATTATAAATACATTTATAAATAATTTGACATGGTATTTATAAATATATATATTTATTTTTCTAAATTTTTTATAATTTCAATATTTATTATAGTTATATATATATTGATACATATGTAGGGGACATAGAATTGGAATTGGGGCCACAAGGCTAACTGAAGGGAGTTTTTGTAACCTTTATTGAAAAACCACAAAACCCCAATTTTTGGTGTGTTTTGGGACAACAAATCAAAAATTTAATTTTCCCTATACACATTAAATTATATAAAAATTTAAAAAACCCCACCCACCAATATTTTCTCACCATCGGGTTCCCAATTGCTGGGGAAGTGGAATCTTGGTGATGTCTTGTGATGTCCAACGATGGGTGCAGAATTCCAATGATGACACATTTCACATAATCATGAACATAAAATCTTAACAATTCTAATTAATACATTTACAGAAAATAAATAAAATAATCATAAATTGAATTAAATTTTTTATTAAAATGAAATAAAAACAAAATTTTGAATTATAAAAAACTTCAAATGAAAGAATAATTAATTAAATACTAAATTAGAATACTCAAATTTAAAACTAAATATTAATTGAAACTAACAAAAACTATAGAGCACATAAATTAAATATTTTGATACAGATTTATAAAATTAAATAAATCATAAAATTTAAAATATATTAGTTAATTATTGATATGAAATTAATAATAAATATTAATTAATAAAATTCTAATAATATTAATACAAGAATCAAATTAAATTAATATTTTAGATATTAATATATATACACATATATATATATATAATGATGAGAAATTAAATTACAAGAAATAAATAATAAAAACTATAACATAAAATTTCTATTTTAAAATATGTTTAGACATAAAATAGAATGAAAAACTAAATAAACTAGATTAAAAGAATATATTTAATAATACATAAATAAAAAAATAATTTATAAATTAGTAAATTAAACTATAGATATCAAAAAGATCAATTAGTTAACAAGAATGTAACATTTAATTAATTAAAATATATAAAGCGTAATTAAAAGATGTGGAAAATCAATACATTTAACTACCAAATACAATTTCCCTATACCTAATCATTGATTATGCTTATGAAATTAATAATCAAATTATGTGGAGAAAAAATTATCTCAATGTTGAAAAACTGTTATGCAACAGATTTTGGTTTAATGAAAAATGATTTTCCCCCGTGATTCATTTTGACCAGAATGAGTAAATATCCAGTTAAAAAATATATTTAGTGCAAGATTATTTTCTCTTATACTAAAATTATTGCACTTTAAAAATCATTAATTTAATTAAATAAACTTAAATAAGCATTTTAATGAGACTTCCCAACATATCATTACCTCTAGCCGACCAGACACACATAATTATCATAGAAATAAATTAGACATAACTGAATGGATGAGTGGGTCCAATAAATAGATATATTATTAAGTAACTCACCTATTCATTTTATCTTGAAGATAATAGAATAAAATAATTAAAGAAAGAAGCACAACCTAGATTTGTATTTTTATTTCATAGCTCATGTAAATTCATGTCTTGTATGTTTGATTCAATTTATAAAATATTTTGTTCCATTTTAGGTGATTTAAATTATCATAAAAATATGTCATGATCAAATTATTTAAATTGGGATGGAAATGATTTACTAAATTAAACTCTTGGGGTAATTAATATGTATCCGCTTAAAAGTGTCTTCACTACTTATAAAATTACGAAAATATGTTGTCACCATGAAAGTAAAGATAAAAACATGAAAATCTCACAAATTTAAAAATTCTAATGGGGTTTTATTGAATATCATTAACCCTAACTCATGATTAAAAACCATTATTCCCCCAAAATATGAAATAAAATATCGAAAAATCATTATTAATTTTAATATTCAACAGAATTGTAAAATTCTACAAGTTGTTGACATGTTGAAGGGTCACAATGAAGTTTAAAAAACCATAATTTTTCATAATAAATATATTACAATATATTATGTAAACTCATGCTTTATCATTAAATAATGTAATAATTATTTTTCAATTATGTTCAAATAGTATCATGTTAAATATTATGTACATTGAAAACTGGTTCCTTAGCAATTTAAAAAATTTGTTTTCAATTGAATTTTCAGTACAAAAAAATATATAATTCTAAAACCCCTAAAAATTCAACAACAACCATTTAAATACAAGAAAAGGGGTATTATTCCCCACACTTGATTTCATTCTGTTAATAGATTAAAAGGAAATGAATTATTGTTTCCATCATAACCATGGAAGCAAAACAATAATATAAAACACTAGAAACTTGATTCAAGATAAAAAACTCCTCTGTTACTTAATCTTTTCCCTTTTAATGAGGTCTGAACATTAAGATTTTTTTATTAAAGAAATAATGGTAACTCTCCTCTTCTTTTAGTAGTAGAAGCAAGATCCTTCTTAAAGTAAAAACAAATAATAAGACTAAAGATGTATAACTGATAAAAGATCATAACAACAAACCCAAGATGAGAATGTTTTATTTTGATATTACACAAATCAAAACAAAACAAAATTTGTTGGCCCCAGAAAAATCATCCATGAAATTCACCAAATGCTTCTAAAAATGATTGTGGAGCATATATTATTTTGCAGGCTTCAATTTGACTGGTTATAGAGATTAAATGGCGTCATGGATCAGAAATTATGGTTGTTTGATGCCAGACTACTGAAAATGGTCATTCAGGATGATTTTGGGGTGAAGTATGTTTTTTTTAAAAAAAAATTGAAATCTTGCACGCATGAATGGATGTTTTTCACACACGAATGAAATATTTTATGTAACAAAAAAATCTTGCTTGCAACATGTCGCACAAACATTTTATGCACCAAATGAAATGTCATCCTTTGCCCAAGACACCCAAAACAATGGCTATGTAAGGAGCACACAAGTGTTGAGATGCACGTGGAAGATCAACATCCATGCACAAGATTCTTAGGCTCCTAATGTGACATCAAATGCCACTTTGCGCACGTACCCACCGCAGGGTGTGCATAAGATTACATTTGCACCTGGAATATTATGTGCAACAACTCCTGGGTTCGACTATAAATACAATGGAACCGCCTCCCCTCGATGGAGATCTATGAAGGTCAGTCGCCAATCTGTTCCACATAAGACCACCTATTTCATGCCCGCGCAGAATAATGGAACCCTTTGTGTGAGATTCTTCATGAAAAGTCACATATGGGTCCACTTTCTCATGTGACCATAGTGGTTTGATCCTCGCCAGTCTAATTTTCTTCCTAAGGCATGTGAACACAAATTCTATGCTTATGCACATAAATTCCAATCATGCGTGCAAAACATCCAATCTTGTGTGGAAGACTTCAATATTGTGAGCAACAGTACCAAGGTTCTAAATCTAGCGCGCACTAATGCCACATAGTCCAATCTTTCACGAAGCCCATCCTGCATGTGGCCTATCTTAAGCACAACAGTACCCATGAATGTGCCCGCTGGTCCGTTCTAAGGGGGTTTCACCCCCACACCCCAACTCGGGAACATTGTCGGCCTGTGATCTCTGCCCTCCGATCCAGTACCTTCACTTCCGTCACTAACCACCATGAAAAATGGAGAGTCGCACAACGAACATTTCGTCCCGGGACATCGACATTTTCAATTGCACCCTTATGCGCACCCACCATCCACCTATGGAATACCATGATTTCATATACTCCTTTGCACACCATGAAACTCCTTGAGTCCACTTACTCCTCTTGGTTTATTTTCTATGTCGTGAGTCAAGACTCCCATCATCATTTCCTTGAGTACCATGATTCGAACCATTCCTCCATCAACTCATCCAAACCCAATCACCTGACTTATATGCCAAGTTTAACTAGAAAGGGCCACCGTAGTGTAAGTCCCAACACCAACAATTTCTATGCCCCTTATGCCTAATAGTCTTATCTATATGACTATAAACTATATTACACCATATATGACAAATATATGATGCCTCTTAATCCTAATAAGAGACGACTTATGCACCAAGGATAAGATGTCATTAGTCATATCTACATCACTATAGTCTACAGTACTCCCTTTGTGCCAAAAATAGGATGCCTAATTCTCCAAATAAGATAATACTTATGAACCAAGCATAAGATTCCAATAGTCCTATCAATATGACTATAAATTGTAGTACACCCTATGTGACAAATATAGTATGAATATTTCTCCAAACAAGAGATTCCTTACGCTCCATGCTTAATATTCCACTAGTCCTCTCTACATAACAGTAAAATGTAGTACTCCCTTTGTGAAAAACATAGGATGCCTGTAGAGACCCGTATCTTGACGTACATGAACATTACATTACTTTTGCGGAATACTTAGTACATAACAAAAACACACACACAAGGATCGTAATAGTTTAGTGTCTTTGGAAACTCGGAACGTAATCTTCTAATCGTGGTGAAAGATCTTCAATATCTCCCATAAAGATCTTCCCTTTTTTTTTACCTAAAACCATTCTTTATATCCTGGGGAAAATAAAACATAAAAGGGTGATCTCAAATGCTCAGTAAGGGTAAACAAAAGAAATATCAATCACATCATATTCATAAGAACATAACATTTTGGAAATCATAACCTGTAAAAGAGAGCATAATTTCATAACATGGGATAAATCATGGCAGTGAAATGTAATCACAATAATCATAACATAAAACATGAAACTTTGTGGCATTCACACATAATCATAGAGAATCATTTATTGTTAGTCAAGACTCATTGCCAAGACTATCTTAGTGGACAAAGTCCCTTTCTGAATCGAGTAACCCTCGTTTCAGTCCTTTTTCACTGAACCGGTATAACCTACCGTTCCAGCCCTGTCTATATCATGAGATATAAAATCATTACCCAATGCATTGGAGGGAGATATAGGTCCCACCCATCTTATAATGAATCCTTTCTTATGTGTTCCACATAATCATAAACCATACATCATAGTGTAATCCACGTAATAAAAATGGGATTCTTAAACAACATGACATCATAAAACAATTCATATAAGATAAAGGAATTCAAAAAAATGTTTCTATCACAACATAATCAAATCCATGTAATAATATGGATAAAAAAAGAATCCTTTTATTGTCTTAGATGGAAAATAATTTTTGATAAAATACTTGAACTCCATTCTTGAGGAAAATATCCTTTCTACTTCAAAAACATTTTTTCTTTCATAACATGTCATACGACTTTAAAATAAAAGAAGTTGATTAAAAATAAACTTTAAAACTTGTAAAGTAAGCTTCTTGAAAATAATGTTTTAAAAATCCATTCATCCCGTATAAGTTAAAAAAAACATTCTTCGTACTTTTGTCAGAAAAGTCAAAAAAGTACCTCGTATGACAAAAGATTCCTTTCATAGATATTACTAAAAACTCACCGAAGGGTAAAAATGGATTTAAACAATTGTAGGTGTATGGAAATAATATTACATATTGATGAAACATGGATGTGGATGATAAAATACACCCCAATAAATACTAACGAATAAACAATCTCGGATAAAAATGAGATTGTGATATTTCCCTTACCTTAGGTCCGATTTGCTTTGTACGTGTCCGAAGCTCCTGTATAATGGTTTAGATAATGTCATTGACTTATTACAGAATCATATTCATTGTTATGATATCATATATGGTTCACTTATGACATTATATTACCCGTTCTTTTGTAAATTCCATGTTAAAGAAGCGTTTTGGGTAAAATCGTTTCTTTTATCGTAGGTATTTCGACTTGTTGTTCTTGACATTATTATTACTTATATCATGATATACTTACTTCCAGAATATAAAATATGATTTATATATCATATATATTCAGTATATATATATATATAATAGATAGATAAATGAAATGAAAAACACCGTTCATGGAGACGGTAGTCCGTACGTACGCATGAACGCTGTTTTCCTTTCCCTATTGTCTTGAATGGAAGTAAGTAGATGACATACATATATATATACATAAATCCAGTAGCTTAATAATGTCATATATTTCATTATTATTTCTTATATATACTTTATAATCATTCTTAAATGGTTAACATGGAGAATGAATCTCATCGCGTCGTGGAGATGGTAGTCCGTACGTACGCACGAGCAATGATATCATTTCCATAAATATTGAATTGAATTTGAGTGGATTATACAATATATCAGAATCAATATGATGTTTTAATAACTATTTATAGTTATTCTTTACACCATTATACCCATCCATGTAAGGTGGTGGTGGAAAATAGATTACACCACGGCGTGGAGACGGTATTCCGTACGTACGCACGCGCGGTGATTTCTTTTTCCGTAGGATAGATAGATGGGGAAATAGGGTTGTTTCATACTTATAATAACATATCAGTATATGAGTGATACTTATGTTATTACTTCATAATGAAATAACCTAATAAGAAGAAGTGGAAGAAGAAATAAAGATGAAAGAATTGGTAACGGTAATTACCTCTTCTTTGAAGTGCCTTTTGGAGACCTCCTCTTAGGGAACTAAAATTGGTCTTTGAGGAAGACCAGAACCTCTAGGATGTTGCTAGGGAAGTGGAGAAGAGATTTTGTCAGGGGTTGGCCGAGCTTGAGTGCTCAAATTGGTGTGAGGAGGAGGGGGAGGAGGTGCCCTTTTATAAGGGAGGAGAGGGGCACCTTAGGAATATCTCAAAATATTATTTTATATTAAAGTAAAAATCGGTTTATAATGGTTCCAAAGGGTCTTATTTAGAAGCTAAAGTGGGGATGGGTCGAAATCCTATCAACCAATAGGATTTAGACAAGTTTAGGTTCTTATTGTAACCTTATCAATTAGATTTAACTCTAAGTTAAATAATTTAACTTTTACCGTGTCTTTTTGTTTTCTTTCACTATATGGTTAATACACTTACTATAACATGCCCAACGAACCCAAAATTGTTTATTATTAATATATATATCCTTATCTAAGTCATTTTTCCGAACCTTAGATTTTTAGGAATAAAATAACAATTAATAATATAATATTTGATTTAAAAACTATTTTGTCTCAATTTTGACACTATTTGATATATGATTTTTGTGAAAGTCATAACAGAATTATATGTTCGAACCAAGTTGATTAAATCAACACTAATATATCATAGTAACCTATAAAATTAGTGGAATTCATAAAAAGTCTCAAATTACATTCATTTGAGTATTTATAACATCAATTATGTTAATATTTCCTTAAAAGGGTAATTACTGCATCATCGTTATGTCATAAATAAATTAATTTATTTAAAGTCTAAAAATTATAAATAAAATATCTTTATATAGGAAATCTTTTTCTCTTTCTAATGAATATCTATAGTCGAATTTAGCTTATGTATAACCCCATATTAAAAATGTTTTAGTAAATAAACTTTGATTTTAACTCTTTTAACTCTTCTTTGAATTAAATAATAATAAATGTCCTAATCTAATCCAAGTGGGCCTAAATGATAATATTTTACACTTAAGGTTGTTTTTGGTCGAGATACACTTTTCCAATAGAATTAGGACATGTGTTAGGGTAATATTAATATCATTCTTACCCTTAATTACCCTATTTACTTTTAACCGTGGTAAATAAAAGTAAAAAGTTACTATTCACCAAAAATTATTTTCATCTCATTGAACCACATTTTACTTACTGACATCAACCGTGTCTCTCGGATTTTTGAAATTCCATTCACAGAAGCGGTAAAATTAAGTTTTATGAAAAATTCAGTTTTCTAACTACCACTTAGTAGTTTCACTATTCATCAAAAAATGAAGGTTTTCAGAAAAATCCCAAAATTTCATCCTAAGCTATATTTCATATTCCGAATTCAAAAATGAAGTCTATTTTACCAAATTCATAACATAGAAGTTGCATTAATTAATTTTATAATTAAATCCCGCTGTTAAAACAAATAGCGTGTTTTTAAGAAACAATATCTATCAAAAGATTGACACTTGTTTATGTCTGGTTTAAATGTGCAATTACATCCAATGACCAACATTGTATTAAATTGTAAAAATATATTCTAAATATACTTTAAAACTACTCCAATTAATAATTTATCACTATTAATTATTTCGATTAAAAAAGTTGTTTTTTAGTAATTTTCACTATTCATCAGAATATGAAAGTTATCCGAAATGTACCAAAATTTCACCTTAGGCTAAATTTGATACTCCGAATCCAAAAATGAAGTTCATTTTGAAAAATAAGATTTACAGAATTTTAAAAAGTGGTTATTACTATTCATACCGGCTAGTTTTAATAATATTTTAATAGCATATCGTTGTTTAGTGGAACTCGGTATTGCGTATTACACACGCTATCGAGGAAGGTCGTGATTGCGTGTAATGCAAGGCAAGTCAAGGATGCGTGTTGTGCAAGCTCCTTTAGGTGTAGCGTACAACAAAAGACATTAATAAAATTAAAAAGAATATTTTTTATAAAATCTTGGGCTGTTACATTCTACCCCCCTTAAAATGAATTTCGCCCTCGAAATTCGTCGGGGTTATAAATGGTTTACTATTTGAAAGTTTCTTTAATAGAAACCCACATCGTAAAAAGGAATATCAAAACCAATCTTTAAAAACAAAAGTATGAAACGTAACGGTTACCCAAATAAACTAATCATTGGGTTTCCACATAGGTGAAAATATGGATATGGAAGAGAAATCTAACCATCATGTTCTGATGGAGAGTGGTAGAGAACATGGCTATGGAAAAGCCAATAATCACAAATCCATAAATTTGTGACGATCTAAGGTACCATCCGATTCATCAGGTATAAGATTACTAGGACAACATTTTTGGTTTTCAAGATCATTTCCCTAAAGTTGAAAATTTGAATTGGAATAAATACTTTCTTTATTTTGGTACAATCTCACTATTGTTCGTGCCTAGAACAATTTCCACTTCATCTCTTAAATAAATGAAGTTGAATTTGTTATTCGTGAAGTGTTAGCAGATCATGTGATAGAATGACGGGTCATTCCATCTGTCTCAAACAAAAGGTTAGCAAAAATTATATACATAAGTCGATCTATAGTGAGATTAATCATATATAGTTCCTAAAATGGACTTATACTTCATATATCATACTGCTTAATATAATAAAACTAGTTTCTACTAAACAGGGACTTCCTGTAGGACAGTGGTAGGCGATAAAGGCCAGTCGCACTTCGGTTGTGGGTTCGATTCCCACAGCCTTGTCCGAAGCGATGGGCTGTCACCCGTCCTGCAGGTTGTCCTTTTTCTAAAACTATATTACTATAACATCCCATCAATAATATCGAAAAAACTTCTATCCTTAAACAATACTAACTTATTTCCAACACAATCCATTTCAATCTTTAGGCTTATCCATAATACTGCAGTCCACTCTCATAACATAGTGAAAATGATTACCAGAGATTTAATACCATTGTTGATCCCCATATATCATAAGATATGTCTTGTTGGTCACATTACAGACATTCAAAGGCCTTAATGATGTAATCTCTTGAATACCCATTGAACCTTAGTGAAAACATGAATGCAGTTAAAAGTTAACACTTTCCACATACCAAAATCCTCAAAATTTTATATACTCAAACCATGATATCACTTAGTCCTTATATCAATCACGAGCTCATGAATACTATCAAACATTTAATTTTCTCCTTATCCCTTCATTATGCGCATATCATCTACATTCCAAAAATATCTGAATAACCTTTCATGGATACTGGTAACATTAATCAGACAACAGTGTAACAATCCTTACATGTCTCTTTATTCTACAGTACCATGAGATTACTTATACAACATTACACATGATAAACATGTAATCATTCCACTACATTCTTAAACCATTGACCGAGCTTCAACAATTCTTTCATCTCACATATCATTTGTAGTCTCTTCATCATCATCCACATAAATACTTCCCATATGACCATACTGATTATCTTCATGAGACTTTCCCTTAGGGAATTGGTTTGCATAATGCCCGCACATTCCACATTTAAAGCATTTAACCATTGTTGATGTCGTAGCAATACCATTATCCTCATCCATGGTGTTAACTGAACCTTTTCCTTTGCACTTACTTGCTTTATGTCCTTCTTTTCCACACCCAAAGCATCTTCCAGTTCCTTTGAAACATTCTCCTTGATGCCTCTTACCACATGATTTACATAGGGGAAATTGAACTTTCTTTCCTCTATGATCATCATGAAACTCCATCTTTCTCTTATTAGCCGAGTCAGGAAACTTACCAAATTTTACTTTATTGATCATATTATGAGATTGCTGATTCGGCATAATAATGATGTTTGGACTTCCAAATCCCATTTCATTATGAATAATATCATTCCATTGTCCATCATATCCTCCATTATCGTGAATCATCTTGTTTCCAGCCATTTTCTAAAACCCAAAAAAAAATAGCGTGAGAGGCAAAAATCACGCTAGGGAAAACAACATAATAAAGGGGGAGTACCTTCAATATCTAACATCTTAGGTTTAATTCTATGATCGTTAGTGTAGTTCTAGTACTATAACCTATACGTATACTTAACCTTAGGGACATCCGTAGACATACCGTAGAAATATTTCTAGGGATCTCACTAACGTTTTCGCATCCTAGTTTCCAAAGGTTGACTAAACCTTTCCTCTGATACCAACTGTAGAGACCCGTATCTTGACGTACATGAACATTACATTACTTTTGCGGAATACTTAGTACATAACAAAAACACACACACAAGGATCGTAATAGTTTAGTGTCTTTCGAAACTCAGAACGTAATCTTCTAATCGTGGTGAAAGATCTTCAATATCTCCCATAAAGATCTTCCCTTTTTTTTACCTAAAACGTTTCTTTATATCCTGGGGAAAAGAAAACAAAAAAGGGTGAGCTCAAATGCTCAGTAAGGGTAAACAAAAGAAATATCAATCACATCATATTCATAAGAACATAACATTTTGGAAATCATAACCTGTAAAAGAGAGCATAATTTCATAACATGGGATAAATCATGGCAGTGAAATGTAATCACAATAATCATAACTTAAAACATGAAACTTTGTGGAATTCACACATAATCATAGAGAATCATTTCTTGTTAGTCAAAACTCATTTCCAAGACTATCTTAGTGGACAAAGTCCCTTTCTGAATCGAGTAACCCTCGTTTCAGTCCTTTTTCACTGAACCGGTATAACCTACCGTTCCAGCCCTGTCTATCTCATGAGATATAAAATCATTACCCAATGCATTGGAGGGAGATATAGGTCCCACCCATCTTATAATGAATCCTTTATTATGTGTGCCACATAATCATAAACCATACATCATAGTGTAATCCACGTAATAAAAATGGGATTCTTAAACAACATGACATCATAAAACAATTCATATAAGATAAAGGAATTCATAAAAATGTTTCCATCACAACATAATAAAATCCATGTAATAATAGGGATAAAAACAGAATCCTTTTATTGTCTTAGATGGAAAATAATTTTTGATAAAATACTTGAACTCCATTCTTGAGGAAAATATCCTTTCTACTTCAAAAACATTTTTTCTTTCATAACATGTCATACAACTTTAAAATAAAAGAATTTGATTAATAATAAACATGAAAACTTGTAAATGAAGCCTCTTGGAAATAATGTTTTTAAAATCCATTCATGCCGTATACGTTAAAAAAAACATTCTTCGTACTTTTGTCGGAAAAGTCAAAAAAGTACCTCGTATGACAAAACATTCCTTTCATAGATATTACTAAAAACTCACCGAAGGGTAAAAATGGATTTAAAAAATTGTAGGTGGATGGAAATAATATTACATATTGATAAAACATGGATTTGGATGATAAAATACACCCCAGTAAATACTTACGAATAAACAATATCGGATAAAAATGAGATTGTGATATTTCCCTTACCTTAGGTCCGATTTGATTTGTACGTGTCCGAAGCTCCTGTATAATGGTTTAAATAATGTCATTTACTTATTACAGAATCATATTCATTGTTATGATATCATATATGGTTCACTTATGACATTATATTACCCGTTCTTTTGTAAATTCCATGTTAAAGAAGCGTTTTGGGTAAAATCGTTTCTTTTATCGTAGGTGTTTTGACTTGTTGTTCTTGACATTATTATTACTTATATCATGATTTAATTACTTCCAGAATATAAAATATGATTTATATATCATATATATTCAGTATATATATATATATATAATAGATAGATAAGTGAAATGATAAACACCGTTCATGGAGACGGTAGTCCGTACGTACGCATGAACGCTGTTTTCCTTTCCCTATTGTCTTCAATGGAAGTAAGTAGATGACATACATATATATATACATAAATCCAGTAGCTTTATAATGTCATATATTTCATTATTATTTCTTATATATACTTTATAATCATTCTTAAATGGTTAACATGGAGAATGAATCTAATCGCGTCGTGGAGACGGTAGTCCGTACGTACGCACGAGCGATGATATCATTTCCATAAATATTGAATTGAATTGGAGTGGATTATACAATATATCAGAATAAATATGATGTTTTAATAACTATGTATAGTTATTATTTACACCATTATACCCATCCATGTAAGGTGGTGGTGGAAAATAGATTACACCACGGCGTGGAGACGGTATTCCGTACGTACGCACGCGCGATGATTTCTTTTTCCGTAGGATAGATAGATGGTGAAATATGGTTGTTTAATACTTATAATAACATATCAGTATATGAGTGATATTGATGTTATTACTTCATAATGAAACAACCTAATATGAAGAAGTGAAAGAAGAAATAAAGATGAAAGAATTGGTAACGGTAATTACCTCTTCTTTGAAGCGCCTTTTGGAGACCTCCTCTTAGGTAACTAAAATTGGTCTTTGAGGAAGACCAGAACCTCTAGGATTTTGCTAGGGAAGTGGAGAAGAGATTTTTTCATGGGTTGGCCGAGCTTGAGTGCTCAAATTGGTGTGAGGAGGAGGGGGAGGAGGTGCCCTTTTATAAGGGAGGAGAGGGGCACCTTAGGAATATCTCAAAATATTATTTTATATTAAAGTAAAAATCGGTTTATAATGGTTCCAAAGGGTCTTATTTCAAAGCTAAAGTGGGGATGGGTCGAAATCCTATCAACCAATAGGATTTAGACAAGTTTAGGTTCTTATTTTAACCTTATCAATTAGATTTAACTCTAAGTTAAATAATTTAACTTTTACCGTGTCTTTTTGTTTTCTTTCACTATATGGTTAATAAACTTACTATAACATGCCAAACGTACCCCAAATTGTTTATTATTAATATATATATCCTTATCTAAGTCATTTTGCCGAACCTTAGATTTTTAGGAATAAAATAACAATTAATAATATAATATTTGATTTAACAACTATTTTGTGTCAATTTTGACACTATTTGATATATGATTTTTGTGAAAGTCATAACAGAATTATATGTTCGAACCAAGTTGATTAAATCAACACTAATATATCATAGTAACCTATAAAATTAGTGTAATTCATAAAAAGTCTCAAATTACATTCATTTGAGTATTTATAACATCAATTATGTTAATATTTCCTTAAAAGGGTAATTACTGCATCATCGTTGTGTCATAAATATATTAATTTATATGAAGTCTAAAAATTATAAATAAAATATCATTATATAGGAAATCTTTTTAGCTTTCTAATGAATATTTATAGTCGAATTTAGCTTATGTATAACCCCATATTAAAAATGATTTAGTGAATAAACTTTGATTTTAACTCTTTTAACTTTTCTTTGAATTAAATAATAATAAATGTCCTAATCTAATCTAAGTGGGCCTAAATGATAATATTTTACACTTAAGGTTGTTTTTGGTCGAGATACACTTGTCCAATAGAATTAGGACATGTTTTAGGGTAATATTAATATCATTCTTACCCTTAATTACCCTATTTACTTTTAACCGTGGTAAATAAAAGTAAAAAGTTACTATTCACCAAAAATTATTTTTATCTCATTGAACCACATTTTACTTACTGACATCAACCGTGTCTCTCGGATTTTTGAAATTCCATTCACAGAAGCGGTAAAATTAAGTTTTATGAAAAATTCAGTTTTTTAACTACCACTTAGTAGTTTCACTATTCATCAAAAAATGAAGGTTTTCAGAAAAATGCCAAAATTTCATCCTAAACTATATTTCATATTCCGAATTCAAAAATGAAGTCTATTTTACCAAATTCATAACATAGAAGTTGCATTAATTAATTTTATAATTAAATCCCGCTGTTAAAACAAATAGCGTGTTTTTAAGAAACAATATCTATCAAAAGATTGACACTTGTTTATGTCTAGTTTAAATGTGCAATTACATCCAATGACCAACATTGTATTAAATTGTAAAAATATATTCTAAATATACTTTAAAACTACTCCAATTAATAATTTATCACTATTAATTATTTTGATTAAAAAAGATGTTTTTTAGTAATTTTCACTATTCATCAGAATATGAAAGTTATCCGAAATGTACCAAAATTTCACCTTAGGCTAAATTCGATACTCTGAATCCAAAAATGAAGTTCATTTTGAAAAATAAGATTTACAGAATTTTAAAAAGTGGTTATTACTATTCATACCGGCTAGTTTTAATAATATTTTAATAGCATATCGTTGTTTAGTGGAACTCGGTATTGCGTATTACACACGCTATCGAGGAAGGTCGCGATTGCGTGTAATACAAGGCAAGTCAAGGATGCGTGTTGTGCAAGATCCTTTTGGTGTAGCGTACAACACAAGACATTAATAAAATTAAAAAGAATATTTTTTATAAAATCTTGGGCTGTTACAATGCCTCTTAATCCATACAAGTGATTCATTATGCTCCAAGTATAAAATTACTCATCACATGTTTACAGTGGCATAATGTCAAGAGCGTTGGAATCCATTCAAACACTCTCTCACTCCACCTCATTTTTTGTGTGTCCTTTATTTGGATAATCATCCTATTTAACGTCTGAAGGGACCCCTAATAGCCTGGTCCCAGGCTGCCTCATCTCACCTAATGTCCTGGGCCAATGCCCCAAATGACGTTGGATGACACTTCCAGTCATGTCCTGTGATTCAATCATGGTCAGCAGTCCACCCTCATTTGTTTGATCCAATTTTATGATAATACGATATGGATTCTGTGTTTTGAACACGGTAAATAGTTATCCTCTGTCATCATGCCACCCTCACAACGTTCTGAATCATTGGTACATGATTCATACTTTTCATCTACATTTGTTTGGACTAATACCAATGCCCTTGGTGTTATCCGACGTGTGCACTTGCGTATAGGTGAAAGACTCAACAATATACCAAAACTCACAAGTGAGTTGGGTTACCTCATGGCTACACATAAGGAATACATTACATGTATCTTCCTTACCTAATCCCCATTCACCGTTTATGTTCCCTAGCAGATCCCAGGAAACATCCATGCATAACCCCCATCCACTGTTTCCACTCCTTAATTTCACATAGGCAGCTTCCATGCGTAAGCCCCATCCACCATTGCAGATCCATAGAGTCACACTAACATGTATTTCTAATTCTCTTAGCCACACTATCATGGACCCCCAATGGGGTCACCTCACGACACCCCCTAACCATGGCGTTACTGGTGCCATCCCTTCACCAAGGTGTAAAGGATGCTAGTTATTTAAGTCCTAGGGATATAGAGTGAACCCACCTCATCTGAGATTCATAAAGTTAAACTTCCAAACACCTTTGTCCTAATCACATGACGTTAAACTCTGGCGTCACCCCATGAACTCTATGCGGGGTGCCCTAGATCAGACACTCTTTATGCCTGCTCGTCTCCATGGGATTAAAATATTCATCACATGGAACGAGATCCTATTTTTTGGAGCGGTGCCTGTGCGTGAGAAAGGAAACTATCTTGGTGTAAGCCTGATCTGGCCCAAATTTACCCAAGTTTTTAGGGTTAAGCGGTCAATTGTATTGTAGCTTGGTTTGTCGATTTCTTAGAGACCTAAGAAGCAATCTATTGACACACAGATTCTATAGACTATTTTTGGCTATAAATTGACCATCTTGGGTTGATTTTAGATGGGATTAAAGTATAACTAATAGATTTAAGTGAATAAAATTTAAAATAATTATTTCATCCTAGGTTATCATTCGGGGTGGATTAGATGAATTTCTTTTTCAACTATTTCAATTTCATATATATGAGAAGGGATAATTTAAGAAGATCAAAAAACATCCACACTTACTAGTTTAATACCTACCCACTTAAATACTAATCACCTATACAGTTGAAGGATCAAAATTTTGAGAAATTAAAGTTAAAGGTTCATATTATCACTTGAAGTATGTGGCCTTAAAATCAACAAACACGAAAGAGTTTAAAAATAAGAAAATAAAAGTCTCAAATAATATATGTGATTAGAAAATAATGGGGTGATAAATAACATCCAATACATCCCCTTGATACTCCCTTGGATTATCTCATAATTGGGTTATCCCTCTATTAATGACATGGATTCAATGGAAGCCGAATGTAGACTCATGAGGGAGGAAATGAAGAAGTACGAAAACAATAAAAAAGAAAATGATCACTCCACCATTGTATGAATAATTTCACATGGTTTGGTGTGAATAAATTCACAAAATGAGGAAACAGTATCAAATTGAGATGGAGTAGAACATAATAATAGCATAAGAAGAACTATTGTTAAGATACTAGGATTAGTTAAAACAATTTATATGTGAAAGACAAACATGAGACAAGAAAATCGCAGCCTATCATTACAATGAAAGAATGCTAAAAAAATGATCAACTCCTATAACACGACTTCCTTAAATTGGATATTTTGAAGCTGTGGGTAGAGAAAACAATAGTGTATGTCACCTTAATTAATGAAGGTGGGCCTAAGTGGGTGTAAACATAGGGAGAGTAGACTTTTCCACCCTTGACCCGAGGTGGCAGCCAACTTGTATCCACCGAACAGAAGTGCCAAAATGACCTTTTATATGGACTAATTAGAGTGGTTCATAGACTAATAAAATGTAGCTCCATATTTATACTAACTGCCTGTAAAATGCCATCCAAAATGGATTTTTTTTGCGAGATATTGTTGAAATGGTGTGTTGTTTTTCTGGGCCACAACATCTGGGCCAGAATTTTATCTCCAACATGGGCCGCCTGGAACACCATTTGAACATCAAAATTATATTTGTCTACTATTAAATGAAAATTTCCTCAGGATATATTCTATATTTAGTTAAATCTTTATAATTATTGAGCTTAGATATAGTTCTCTATAATAGGGTTATTGGGCTGCTATCCAGTTCTCTTCACCCAGAATTTGTTTGTCCAGTGCCAACTTTGGTGGTCATCCAATATAAATATTCAAGTAATCCAGAAGTATGAATTGTTACCAATGTAATGAGAAACCTGAAAATTAAATATGAAAATAAAATCAAGATCATTTGGTAATTTAAATGATGTTAAAAATGTACCATTTAATTGTTAATTTTAAGATAGAATTACATTTATAATATGAAATATTTTTCAAAGTGCAAACTGAACTAAAATGGTGTTTATGAATAATAAAGAACATAAATATTATATATATTAACCATGAATATTATCCTCATTCAGTGGATGATCACACCCCCAACTTGAGATTTGCTAGTCCCGAGAAAAATATATCTCAAAAATGTGAAATTCAAATTCCCTTTTCGAAGAAAATTTTAATACACATTGATCACCAGAAACACTTATATCAATCAACTATGAATCCCATAAAAATAATTTAATATAATATAGTTTCATAAGTAGATCCCAATCCTATGCCCATTACTTTGTTCAATTTCATCTCCATATTTCATCCAATATCAATTAAGTATGAGGATATATTTTGTATCACAATAGATACAGGGTTCATGATTATTTAAGGGGGGAAATGATGGAAGCTCTAGGTGGAATAAAATTTCAATATTAAGATTAGTATTCAATTTATTTTTATATTTTATTTGTTTTTTTGTTTTTTTTAATTTTCCATTGTAATTGAAATTGCACTCAATAGAGTGAACCCATGTAGCGAGACTTCGCTGATGACTCCCAAGATCAAAGACCTTAGGGGACCAAGTGAAGCCCACGTACTTGGGAATCATCTTGAGTTGAATTAGTTAAAAAAAATCAAATTACCAAAAAGAGAGATGAAATTACTAACTCTGGGCCAGACAACTATGGAGTCATGATCCTCAAGTTCTGGAATCCACACATTTTGTAATTTCATTTCTCTATATAAAAATTTATTGTTATTATTTTTTATTTTTATTTTTATTGAATACTCATATTAAAAGTAAAATGATCACCAAACCTATAATATTTATTTAAGGGACCCCATGAACTAAAACTAATACGCCACTATACAAAGGACGTGCATTGTGATTTTTTTGGATGAAAATATAAATTATGAAATATTACATTAGACAGCGACACATTCCAAAAATCAATTCCCTTGAAATTATACATGGATTATAATCCAATTTGAGGAATTCTAAATTATTTGATATTTAGTTTCAAAGTTTTCAATGTGTATTATAATGTTGAAAGTTAAAATAATTTTACCTTCCATTTACACACTCTAATTTTCAAATCAATTTTTTCACACAAAATAAATTTTTTTACACAGAGGCAAGTTTTTGTTTCATCTCCCCCCAGCATAAAATAACATTGTCCCCAGTTTTTAATGAAAAGAAAATTTAGAATAGGGTAAAGGCATATAAGGTGAGTTCAAAAAGTAAATTGAAAATAAGGATCATGGAATGAGGTCACATGGTGGTTGAAGTTGACATTTTTAGTGCTCCCTTTTAATCCCTTGATCTCGATGTAACTATGAGAATTCCCTAGTTGAAAAAAAAGAAAAAAGTGAAAAAAAACTATATATTTATATATTTATATAATTAAGAATGTAAAATATATGTATACATATAAAAATTATAGAATAAGGATGAACAATAAATCGTATTTTTGTGATAAGAGTGTGGCCATGTCTCCCTTTAGTCCTGGGATCGATTCCCTGTGGCTTCGTCGATTGTGACAGGGTTTGCCTCATGGCCTATAGGGTGTCCCATTTTTAAAATTAGTATTTTAATTTCATTTAATTATATATTTTATTTTTATCTTAACCTAAATACACATAAAAATAAAATTGACTGATGATACATTGTCTTCTTTTCAAATTTCTGGGTAATGTATTACTCAAGGATCACATCACGTGATACAGATGAATACGGTGCTACACTATCATACCCATCCATACTCATAATAAAATAATAGGTCAAGAGTTTATTTTTTATTTTTTTCCTACTTTTAAATATCAAAATGATTTATTAATCTTATTGGAAAAATAAAAATTATTCTATTTTAGAAACATGAAAACCACGTGATTCCTCCAATTTAGTTCTTTGTTTAATGTAATTAGCTCTACTTGAACCCCCTAAAATATTATACACCAACTTTTAAAATTGTAATGATTATATTTTTCACCAGTTCAATTAAATTCTGATTGAGTCTCCAATGGGGTATACAGGAAGGTTTTGAAATTGATTTAATAAAAACTATATAGGTCCCAATGAACGGGCTAATCCCATGAATATTGATAAGGGTTCATCCAATCATCTTCTAGTATTTCTTAAGACATAAAGTATAATTTTAGCATTATTACCATAAATAGAGGATAAAATTATGATAAGATTTTTATGATTATCCTCTACAAATGGAGACTTGAGAGAGTATTTAAGGACCTTGAATTTGAGCTCGGGTCTGCTACCACTTTCAGACACTGATCGAGACATTGAATCAAACTCAATTTTAATTTCAAAATTTCTAAAAAAATTGGATCATTTTTAATAGAATATTCAGCCACCAAATTATACAAATCAGTGTCAAGAATTGGTATAAACTCTATGTTTGTGATTTATTTTAATGGTTCGGTGATTGGCATTTTTAAAAAACCATCATCCGGGTTATATTAATGAGACTCAATCCATGATGTCAAATTATCCACTTTTGAATCTAAAAAATAAATTTCCTATTGATTTAAACACCCATAAACTATTACATCATGTTCTTTTGGTATCCTTGATTAAAAATACATTACATTATCATTTTCATTAGGTGTTTGTGTGTAACAATATTCATCAATCAATGTTGACGAAGGGACAACCTGAATGGGAATGGGTTCCAAAAATTTTTAAATACTTTTTCGTTATACTCTCAAGGATAAATCCTCATAAGTAATTTTGTCCATTTTTTGAAACAATTTCTCAAGTAATGGTTGTGGATCATGATGTAAAAATGGGTTGATACATATGTTGTATAATAAGAGGATAGTTCAGTTGTTGGAATTTCATATGAGGATGTTTAGATTGGCATTGTTGGGATTGGAACACACTATATATTGGAATTTTTTGTGGAGAATAGGAGTTAAAACACTATGGCTCAATAAGATGTTGAATTTCCCACCCAAAAAAATCCGGATAATCATTATACAATACATTTGGCAGGGGGTATACAATTGATGGGGAATTGTCCCATGTTTGGATTTGTTCAAATTGGATTTCCATATGAATGAAATTTGGGACGAGAATAGATAATTGAGGTGAGAAAATGGAAATGTGGAAGAATATAATGAGTGTCAATATAAATTACTTGGTTCCCCAAAAACTGTGCCAAAATTTGGTCTCTCCAAAATTTACCCATATTTTTCGGGTTAAGCGGTCAATTTTTGAGTAGCTTGGGTTTTCGATTCATCAGAGACCTAAAAAGCATTATTTAGACACACACATTATATGGAATGTTTTTGGATATGAAGTACACTACATGGGTTCATTTTAGATGGATTTAAAGTATAAATAATAGATTTATGTTAATACAATTTAAATGAATGAGTTGATCCTAGGCCATCACTCATGGTGGATTGGATGAAATTCTTTTTGAACTATTTCAATTTCTTATATTTGAGATAGGCTAATTTAATAAGATCAAAAAACATCCTCACTTACTGGTTTTATACCTACACAATTTAATACTAATCACCTATACACTTGAAGGATCAATGTTTTTAGTACTTCAAGGAAAAAGATT
This sequence comes from Viscum album, assembly GCA_963277665.1. Lineage (NCBI taxonomy): Eukaryota > Viridiplantae > Streptophyta > Magnoliopsida > Santalales > Viscaceae > Viscum > Viscum album. Next base: position 791,977,241 of record OY728129.1, on the reverse strand, counting down.
ATATTAGCACTTGAAGTGTGTGACCTTAAATTAAATAATGCCGATGATGTTAAAAAATTATCAAATAAAATTATCAAATGAATGAAGTGATTAGAAATTAATGGGGTGGTTAATAACATCTAATCCATCCAATTTATACTCCATTGGTTCAACCCATAATTGGTTTATAACTCCATTGATGACATGGCTTCAATGGAAGTGGGAAGGAGATTCATGATGGAAGAATTGAAGAATTAAGGAAAACAATAAATAAAAAATGATCACTTCACCGTTGTGTGAATAGTTTCAAAAGTTTTGGTGAAAATAAATTCATACCATGAGGTAATGGTATCAACATGATATGGAGACGAATAGAAGAATAGTTTAATAAGAACTTTTATTAAGAAAAAATGATGAATTAATACAACTTACATGTGAAAGACAAACTTGAGACAACAAAATTACAACATAACATTAAATTGAATGAAATCTCAAATTATGCTCAAATCCTCTACCACTACTGCCTAAAATAAGAAATTTTGAAGACTTCGGTTGAGAATACAATAGTGGAAGCCACCTCAATTAATGGTGGTTTGTCTAGGTTGGATGAATGTTAAGGTAGAGTAGACTCTTCACCGTTGACCCGAGGTGGGAACCAGCTTGCATCCAACGAAAAAAAGCGCTGAAATAACCTTCAAGATGGCAGAATTAGAGTTTGACATAAAAGATAAAAATTAATAATCAAATTTTTGTTAACCTCCTTTAAATTTTCATCCCAAAATGGAATTTTTTTGTGAGATAATGTTGAAATGGAGGGCTGTTTTTCTGGGCCTCATAATCTGGCACAAAATTTTATCTCCGAATTGGAATGCCTGGAACTCCATTAAAAATTCATAATTATCTTTTTCCACTATTTAATGAAATGTTCCTGATGATGTATTCTGTCTGTAGTTAAATTTTCCTTATTATTGGGCTTGAATGCTGGCTTCTACAATTGTTTTATTGGGATGTTGTCTAGTTCACTTCACCCAAAATGTTGTTTGTTCAATGCCAAATTTGTTGTCCTTCAAATATTAATATTAATGTACTCCAAAAGTATAAACTTTTACAATGTAATTAAAAAACATAAAATTAAATATTAAAATAAAATCAAGATTATTGGGTACTTTAAATGATGTTAGAAAATTTATCTTGTAATAGTGAATATTATGAATGAATCACAATTATAATATGAAATAATGTTTAATGTGTAAAATAAACTAAAATGGTGTTTATGAATAATAAAGAACATTGATATTATATATATTAACCATGTTTATTAAAATAATTCAGTTTCTAATCAAACCCCTCTCTTTTCTTAAAGGAGGGAGCACTCATGCTTCTTTTTTCTTTTTCAGTGCCAAAGTCCAGCAAAGGGCGGGATGGGCATCGATACCCTCCTATCTTATTTCGTGTCAAATCCCTCTCAAGTTAGGATATTTCACCGTTGGGCCTCCATCCAGGAGTAAGTCCCAATCTCCATATCCCTTTTCTGCCAACTATGCACAATTCCATGTTTCTTCTTTGGGTCACTTACCACGGGTAGACCCTATTCCACTTCCCACGGACGCATCTTTCACGACGTGATCATCAGGTCTTTGCTGCCTCTTGTTTCTCACACCAGGCATTGCTCACTATGGAATAGAGTATGTATCGACCATGAAATCCTCTCTGGGCTTCCTAGATTTTAATCCTTGCACCCATTACCATACTACATGGACTTTTATCCTTGCTAAGGCAACGTATATAGGATGCCTCTGAGAGGTTCAAACCCTACTCCAACATAGTCCCAATGACCTTCATGTTGGTGAACCAATACCCCCATTTCGAACTACATGGACTTTCATCTTATCTAAGGCAAGGTACATAGGAATCCTCCTAGAGGGTCATCCAAACACCTAATTGGTCCTGACGACCTTCACGTATGTGCACCAATGCCCCAATTTTGGAACTACGTGGACTATGACCCTATCCAAGGAAATGTACATATGAAGCCCCCATAATTTTCAATACCACCATCCATTGGGAAACTATGTCCTCACTCAAATCGGTTAACCGACCACCACCCTGAACTACATCGAATTTGAACCTTGCTAAGGCTTCGTACGTAGGAAGCCTCCCAGAGCTCCAAGACCACCATCCTTTAGTCCTGATTATCTTCACGTCGGTTCACCCCCATCCTACATGAAATAAATTTATGCACCTCAATTAGTGGTAAGAAATTATGCCCCACATAGCAGTAATTTGTTGTTTCCTCTAATTCATTGGTATGTCATTGTAATCCCCTCTTCTAGGACCCACATCTTTGGTCCATCCTAGTGGAGTCAGAACAACTCGGGCTACTAACCATGAATAATCCCCATACATATCATCATGTTGTTTTCCTATGTGTACACTCCAATTAAAGCCCATTTTTTGGTATTTCCCTAAATCCTACGAGTTCTAGGAAGGATATTCCCCAACATAGAGGTTCCACTTCCTCTAGGTCACATCCACACGACCATTCTCACGGGCCGCCTCTTTAAGGGTTCCATCACCCCCACCGAACTAATATACATTGATTCCCTACCACGGGGATACGTAGGAAGTTTCTTCGAGGATCAATCCCAAAATCACCACTATTCCCATTATGATTCTATCTCACTCTCCATCCACATCACTTAGACATCCATCATCCATCTTTAATCTTACTCGGGCCACCACATCCCTGTGAGGTTATTCAACTCACCCCCCAGCATAAGTGTACCCTCCAGGTGTTACACTCATTTAATCCAGTCCAGTTAGTGTTCTGATCAGTATTTTACATCTCTTCATGATGTTAAAGTCACATAATACACTATATTAAACTTGGAAGGCTGTGGAAAACATCATAGATATGCCTAGGGAATAGGATTCCTCGCATTCGACGCAGGATGCCTCGAGATTCTGCTCCCTCAAGAAGCCATATAATTTGGGATATAGTACAGATGCAACTGTAATCCAGCATCCAGACATGCCAATGATACCAAACATGACTACTCCCCCAATTAAAGGTTTATGCCCTAACTTGAACCTTTGGAATGTCCTGACAGAAGTAGTGTAATTAACCGGCATCCATGAATTTATGGCACCTAGAAGAGTTTCACGAAAAACATATTAATCTATAATGGAGGCTCGCACATGGTAAAAAGCTCTGAGGAGGAATCCAAATAAGGATAAACTAACATCCCATCAACCCATTTAAATCAAGGAGCATGTGTACCATAATAAGCGACAAATGTCACTCACCTTTGGAAAGCGAGATGCGGGGCAACACAGAGCAGCGCGTCCTCACAGACGGATGCACATGCCTCAATTAAAGAATCAGAAATAGTAATGGTTAACATGAAGTGAATTTATTCTCATTAATTTGGAGATTAGTAGAATTTGAGGCATCAACAGACTAGCATGTCACCAGATCCAATTATCCTACACTAGGTCTCACCAAGAAAAAAATGGTCCCGTTCTGAAACTAACCATAAGTTGGGGTAGTTAAACCATTGGGTATCCCGATATGCAACAGTGTCATCATGGATCCGTCATACCATTCATGGATTACAGAATGAAACTAGGTAAATGGTCTTCAATTAATTTTTCTTTTATCACTAATGAGTTAATATCCCAATTTTTCGGAACCAAGCTACTGTGAAATGAATTTGATCGTCGCCCAGCCACCGATGCGTGGGCCGGGGCAACGCCAATGAAGAAATCCCATGTGGTCCCACCACCTCTATATTGGTCTCCAAACCCATAACTACTGGGCTCCCACACCCCATCTCCCCATCTGATTTCATCCAATGAAGGGTGATCAATGACCTTTTCCGCCAGTACAATGAGGAGGGGATCATCCCTACGTGGGATATGACCAGCTGAGATCTGGTGGCATCAACTCCTCATCACTACCTCCGCCTCCAAGGGCCGCACAAGGATCCAATGCTCTCCATTCCCACATCTAATATTTTTTAAATCCTATCCTCGGAGCACCTCGACATGTATCTCCCCTACGCCGAAGAGCTAGAGGATATCCAGGTCAACCCAGTCAGGGTCCCATTCCAGGGGTTCCCAGTGAGAGTTATCGTGAGGTCGCACCAACGCCGCCACCCAACCTTACAGACCATGGAGTAGGTAAGACATGTGCTTGCTCCACCGGCATGGGTCTATCTGACCCAGTGTAGGCTTCGGGCACAGGCCGAAGATGATGACTTCCAAGGGGTGTCGACATCAACAACTATTGTGGCCCCCACCACCACCGACATATATCATCAGCCCCTTATGCATGCTGAGTATGTGAATTCATATATCTGGTCCTGATCGATGCCCCAATCTCCCCATGGGCAGGCTGGGTTGACTCTCTTGGTCGCTTGTACATGTAGTACCTACCACGGGCCAACCTGCGGCATCGACGTTTAGTACGGAGGTCCTCCTCGTACCACCACTATTGAGGCCATGGGTCTTCCCTGCTCCCAATCTTGTCGTGGAGGCCCATCCTATGCCCCCTTTAATAAAAGCGATGGAATTCCCCATAGTGGCGACACTCAGTATAGGAGTCTCTCCCACGCTCATTACTCTGGGTTTGGAGTTCCTCCTCCTTTCTTTGGCTGCAAGTGTGGAGATGTTGAAAACAGGGTCATCCTCTAGCCTAAAAGGCCTCCCTATGTTCTAAAAGCTTCTGGTACAGGTCCTCCTCATCCTATTGATCGGAAAAGTAAAGCTCATCTTCGCTTTATCAACCCACAACATGGAGGCCCTACCCTGTTCGGCATGACTAGTAAGAGGAACCTCCTCACGGTGATAAGGCATGGGGAAACATGCATGGATGTTCTGCCTATGCCCCCAGCATTCATAGAGGAGTTCTTACTCGCTCCAGTGCTCCCCAAGGAGATTCACTCCTTACATCAGCCATCGAAGATGAATGTCCTACCCATGTTCTGTTAGATATCTACCCAGGTGCTCCACGCACCCCGGCTTAGTCAGGCTGAAGCCCTCTCCGTCCTAGTACCAGTTTGGTGGGGGTATCCCTCACTATAAGGATCAACCCAGTCCTGATGATCAAGTCCAGGGTAGAAGGGTGGGTCTTCTCCACTACAATAAAAATTTTGGGACTGCCTGGACCGAGGATAAACATGTCCAGTTCTCAGATTCTGAAGCATAATATGATTCAACGATGGAGCCCTCCCCTCGGTCCTTCGGGTCATGGGTCGGGGCAGGAACAAGGTGTATCATCCTCGTAATCTTAGAATAAAAAGTCTACTAGATCCATGCCTCCCTCCGCAGATACATCCAAGAGGACGAAGAATTGGAATCTCCCTTGGGTATAGTTGTGGAATTTCCACCATCATCACTAGGAACTCCCTCTACCTCGACCATAGATTAGGATGAATTGTTTTTGGGATTAATGGTAGTTTACCAGAAACAGGGTCCACTGCTAGTAGTGGTATTTTTTATGCCAAAAAAACTGGTTTCCATCCAGTCTTATCATGACGTATAGGCCAGGTCACTGCACTTATCATAGGATAGCCAGAGATGCGTTGGATTATTGGCCTACTCACCGCATTCTCCACTGGCCTACCTTTCATCCCAACGGTCTGCCTCAGTACCGTCGCCAGTTCCTCATCCACCCCCATTTGATGAATGGGAAAATCATTTCCAGACCCTGAATCTGGGATGAGGAGATTACGAGATATCCTTATAGCAGAGCACTTCCCCAAGATGTTTTGGCAGGTTGTGACACCAAGTTTCATTCTGCCGAAATCCCTCACCCAAGAAAATTTTGAATGTTTCCGTCAAACCATCTGGGAGATGCACTTCCTCCATCGTCACCAGTTATTGGCTTATCCTGAAATCCAAATGCATTTTGAAGACATCGGTGAGAAATGATGTCTGATTAATATGGCCACCCTGCCAATGGCCCCGTGCGATAAGTCACCAGGCCGCCATCGGGCCCTCCAACAACAATGTGTTCAATTTTTCATGGTACTCTGCATGATTATTAGGGAGGCCTCCCCCCACGTGAAGATTCATGGATTGGGGCAGTATGCTACCCTCCTCTTAAGTCATATCCAATGACAAATCGATTCACGAGGCAATATCGAGGACATGCCCCCCAAGAAGAGTCCTAGTCAACATGGCCGACCTATCGGAAGGGGATAATGAGCTGGAACTCCTTGACGGATACTTACCCTCTGAGGGTGTTCCGCAAATTTTGGACCCATTAGGAAGGGTTACTCGTCAAAAGAGAAATTTTCTAGGTCTACCTACTTCCCCCTTGGCAATAGTTATCCTTCGGAATCTTGGTAATGGTAAAGAACACCTCAGAGCCACCAAGCACTCTGACTAGTCCGCCTCAGTGTAGAAGATGGAGGAAGACCCATAAAAGGCCTCATTGCATCAACATCTCGCATATAAATACAGGATAGTTGATGAGATCCTCACTAAACACGTTGTAGAGTGACGTCCATATTACGACGATCCGAGGCCAATACAGCAGGGGCAGACACAACATCCCCTGGTGATTTGCCTCTGGTTGACCCTGATCATCCTGCCCATGGAGAGAGGGTTGATCCCAGAACATATGGAAAGAGGGATACATATGTGTCACCAAATCCACCCGAACGATGCAATCATCCTATGGACCCTGCTAAAGTTCCCCCAGCTACTCCCCAGGCCATCCCACTTGCTGCTCCATGATTCCATAGGCCTGATTATCACATTGAAGAACCCGCCAATGCAGTGGTGGTTAGGGACCCCCATCAAGATAGGGACCCCCGCACAAATGATCCAATGAAGGAACTCATTGCCCAATTTGAGGCATTAGAAATTTGACAGGTGTAACTCCCACCTAATAAAAATCCATATCCAACGTGGTTGGATGATATTCCAATTCACAAGAGTTTCAGAAATCCCACCTTCTCCCCCTTTAATGGGACGGGTGACCCCCCACAGTATCTAGACCACTTTATTTCAATGTGTGGGACCATGTTGGTAACCTCGACATAGAATGATGCCACCAAGATCTGAATTTTTGAACAGATATTGGAAGGGCCTACATTTGTCTGGTATAGCCAACTCCCCATCGGGTGAATAACGGGATGGGAGGATCTCTGAAGACAAATTCTATACCAGTTCAGCTGCACCACCTGGAAGACATGTATCACATGCATCTTAAAGTGAAAACAGAGGTCGGATGATTGTGTCACGGACTTTATCGCCCAGTGGAAAGGGCTCACATACTCCCATGACATGCCAGTGAATCAAGAGAAATTACGAACAATGTGTGTGGAAAATGTTAAGACAAAACCAGTTTCCTCTCTGGTCACTTAGAACTACCCAATAAGATTCCTAGATTTCTCTGATAAGGCCTAGTTCCTGGAAAAATTCCCGTAGTAGGTTGGACAGACACGTCTGTTGCCTCCTGCAATTACCATGAGGAGGTTTGTCAGAGACGAGCCTACTGCGATGGCCCAAATAGAAGCCTCCAGACAACTAGAATTATAACTAGTGGTGCCACCTCTACAGCCTTACAGAGGACTCCCATGGTAGGCGAAGCCTCCATCCCAACATCATCTACCTCAAAATCAGAAGGCACCCCCACGCAACGCGCAGCAACCACCCAAGTGGGATAATTAGGCTCCTCCCCCTTGAGAGGTTCCTCCAGCCCCTCGTTAGAATCAGGCTCCTAGGGCTATTGGAACCACTTTGTGTATAGGTTTGTATTTTTTGTCAATAGTTGTCAATGGAATATCAAAATGAAAGAGATCAAGAAGTACTCCAATAAAATGGAGTAATGGAAGCTCACAATGAAGGAGATCATGAAGTACTCCGATGAAGTAGAGGAGTAGTGATTCAGACGATTGTTGTGCTGATCGTAAGTTCAAAGAACATGTGTCCAAGGTGATACATTGTTTACAACAATGAAGAATGTGGGGAGTAATCCATCCAAGGATGATTAAAGCAGGATGGTGTTTTTGGATGAAGACCATACAGTTCCTCCTTATTGCATAAGAACCATGGGTTTTGATGAAGACCATGAAATTACTCATGATTGCGTGAGAACCATGCTAGAGGCTTCTTGATGGATTGAATCACATGATTTGCATGAATTTGATCATGACGGTTGATGAAGGAGGCAATGTGCCAATGAGTTGACTTATGAAATGGCCATGCACATCACATTGTCATAGAAGATAATGGTACTAAAGTTGTTCATTCAAATAATACATATCACAATAGTGGAGTTTGTGATAAAAGAAAAAGAGTTGCTTAAGGATACAGATCACCAAGAAGAAGTGATGTTGAGGTGATCGTGCTTGTCGACAAAGCAAAAAAAACGACATACAAATTTGTTGAGAAAGGAGACTCCATGGTGACATGTCGAGTTCAAGGGTTGTGGTCAACGATCTATGTTTTATTCAAGAACATTGACAGAGTAATGGATGATCTGGAGGTGGTACAAAAAGAGCAGATACAAGGTGGCGCCGTTTTCCTGGGTTTTCCAAATTTCAGGGCCTCAAAATCAACAAATGAAGAAAAGTGATTTTGGAAAAAGGGACTTGCATGCCATACTCTTGGAGGATAGGAAAATTGCGCGCAATATGTTTTTGAAGATCAGAGCATCAAAATATGGCAAAGGGATAGGGCTCGCGCAAGTTTTGTTGAGGTCGCACAGGTGAATTATGTGCCAGGAACAGACTTGCGCGCCGACACCTTGAATGAATTATAACATGCGCGCCTATAGTTTTTCGAGATCAGAAGATCCAAATTTGGAAAATGCAAGATGTTCGCGCATGTTTGGATGTTGATCGTGGAAGTGCCTAGCAGGGGCCGAGACTTGCGCGCCGATGGATGACTTGCGCACCACCGCGCAGGGGGTCCAGTTTGCCTATAAATACTGGACCACCCCTCCTCATTTCTCACAGAGATCAAGACTTTGAGATTTTTCGTGCTCTCTTCGCGCAGGTGGTTGAACCGCGCAAGTGGTAGTTGGGTCGTGCAAGTAGAGGTTGCGCACTGACTGATGGTTGAGCACCCCAGGTGATTTGGGAAAGGAACGAAGTGAGTCGCGAAGGTTTGAAGTTCAAGAAGGCAGAGTCGCGCATGTGCTTTGGAGTCACTTGCGCGCCAGGTTATACTTGCGTGCCTAATACTTGCGCGCCAGATGGAGACTTGCGCGCCGGGCTTGAAAAGCAGAGCCAAATATTGTTGAAGCACGCCCGCCTTTCTGGAGTTGCACAAGAGCTAATGATTGCCTGATACTTTCGGTGCAAAGCGATATTGAAGAAGAAATCTAAATGATACATGCATGATCTCATTCATACATGGAGAACTGATTCTGAAAACGTCGAGTAAGATGAGATTCATTAAGTAAGCAATCACATCAGTGATTGTGATTCAGGCAAAGGAAGACAAGGTGACCTAGTGCATTCGGTCATTGCACTAAAGATGAATGATTGAACTATAAATAGCATCAACTCTGATCCCTGATGCAAGCAAATTCTCATATTGAACAGGAGACAAAGAACATCAATGCACATTTATTGAAGAGACCTTCACGTCTATAAACTGTGTGAGACTTCACCAGTGGCAGTGATCCAGGGGGAGTCAACGGGAGTGACCCGAGGGACGCAGTGAGCTATCCCTGAATAATTGTAAAGGCAGTGATCCTGGGATAGAGTGTCTGTACCCGAACATTTGTAATCCGCAGCTAGTGAAGCATAGTGGATTTAGGTACGACCGACAACCTGTCGGCGTGTGCTCCTTGGACGTAGCCCTTAGTGGTGAACCAAGTAAAAATAGTTGTGTCATATCTCTACATGTGAATGTTTAATTGCTGTTTATATCCGTCATACATGTTTAAGTAGTTCCTACGAACGTGGGAACAAGATACACATCTAAAAGAAGAAAAAGTTGCCACCCTGATTCACCCCTCCCATCTCAGGGTGTCCCGGGGTCCTATAAGGGCCCCCTTCCCAGACAGAAGAAACCAGCCCTACTCAGTCAATGAGAATCAGGTTCACGATTATTTCCAAAGTTCTTGGAACAGGGAATTCTGCACTTACCTGAGTGCATACGGCCAAAAGAGGCGAAACTAACTGATCACCCAAACAACTGCCCTTATCACTGGATCATGGGGCACAACCTCAAGCAGTGATATGTCAATACAAAAAACAGTACATTAAAGGGGGTTATTTAGAGGGGGTTCTGCAGAACCCCCTCTAAATTCATTATCTGTAAAATTAGAGGGGGTTCTGCACAACCCCCTCTAATCATCGAATCTAGAGGGGGTTCTAAACTCCCTCTAAATTCATTTTTTATAAAATTTAGAGAGGGATTATGCACAACCCCTTCTGAAATTTTTTGCATTGTCTTTTTAATATTTGTTTTGATTTTAGATCATGTTATATCAAAACCGCTACTAATTTAATAATTAAGGGAAATATAAATTTTGTTGGATTTTAGTGGAGCTATATGTATGACATTCATTTGGATATATATATATATACATACCAACATATATAATTAATTTTTTTAAACGAAATAGTGGGGGTTCACCACCCCCTCTAATGTAAGATATTAGAGGGTGTTCATGAAACGTCGCTAATCCCTTAGAATAGAGGGAGTTTTGAACCCCTTCTAATTTAAGAAATTAGGTGGTGTTTTGAACCACCTATAATTGATGACATTGGAGGGAGCTTTTAAGCCCCTCTAATTCATGACATTAGAGGGGTTTTTGAACCCCTTAGAATTTATGAAATTAGAGTGGGTTTGGAACCCAATTTAATTGATGACATTAGAGGGGGTTTTGAATCCCCTCTAATTGATGACATTAGAGGGGGTTTTTTGAACCCCTCATAATTTAAGAAATTAGAAGGGGTTTTGAACCCCCTCTAATTTATGACATTATAGGGGGGGTTTTAACCACCTATAATTCATGAAATTTGATGGGGCTTATGTACCACAGGAAATACCTTTGATTAGAGGGAGTTTTAAACTCCATATAATTTTTTTTTTATTTTCTAAAATAAATCTCATATAAATTCAAAAAATTTAATATATATGATTGTGTGTGCATGTGTGTGTGTGGATATATTACAGAAACATATTGTATAAATGTATTTAAATACTTTATAACACATATATATAAGGACATTATATAAATATTTTAAATAAACACGTATACATATAAAAAAAATGTATACATATATATATTACTACATTACCCACCTGCTACAGTGCTACATAGTACCCACCGCTGCTACAGTGATTTTCTGCCTCTACAGTTCCATGCCGCCGCTATAGTACCCATCATTGCTACAGTGTCAGTGTTGCTACAGTATATTTCAATTCTTCTACATCCCTACGCCAAATGGGTTTTGAACCCCCATTTTCATGTAGAATTACGAGGTGCTTACAACTAATCCAAACTGAAACTACATAGACCACATTAAATATAAATTTACATAAACATATATATTTTATATAATTATATTATATAATTATATTATAAAATTATATTATATATATATATATTTTTTAAATATTTTTTTATATATAAATATATATATTATATAATTATTTTAAATATATTGTATCATACCATTTTAATTATAGATTAATTTATTGTGTATATATATATATCATAATATAATTAATAATATTATTGTTACACACAGACGTACATAAATACATTTGTATTGTATACTTTTGTATAAATAAATTTAAATTAGATTACGCGTACTAATTTATATCATTTGAAAAAAATTAAAATTAAAATTAAATATAAATATAAATATAAATATAAATAAAAATATATTATTTATTTATAATATATATTATATTATAAATATTACATTGTAAATAAGTTTCTATGTATTATATAATTATTTTAGGAATATAATAGTATAGCATATTAATTATAAATTAATTTAGTACACTCACACACACACATATATATATATATCATATAAAAATTAATAATATTTTTTTACACACACGCATACATAAATACATTTGTATTGTATACTTATGTATAAATATATTAATTCTAGATTATGTATACTAATTTATTATTTTTTACAAAATTAAATACAAATATATATAAATATAAATATAAATATAAATATAAATATAAATATAAATATGAATATAAATATAAATATAAATATAAATATAAATATGAATATAAATATAAATATAAATATAAATATAAAATATAAAATATAAAATATAAAATATATATACAAATATATTATTTATTTATATTATATATTATATTAAATTTTTTTATTATAAATAAATTTATATGTATTGTATAATTATTTTAGGTATATTGTAGTATAGCAAATTAATTATAAATTAATTTAGTAAATATATATATATATATATATTTATATAATTTAATTATATTATTTATTTACAATTATATAAACACATTTAATTGTGTGTGTGTGTATATGTTTGTTGGTCATATAATATAAATGTATATAATTAAATACACTAATATATGATATAAATATATTTAATATAATATATGTATAATATATTTTATAATTATATTATATCTATAAATACCAAATATATACACACACAGATAAATATAAAAATATTTATTAATATATGTATTAATATGTATTTATATATATATTAAATATACCAAAATATGTATATATATATATACATTATACACAAATATATTATAATTATACATAGATACATATTATATATAAAAATTATACACAAATATATATTATATTATAGAGAAATATATTATATATATACAAATATATTGAATTTTTTATATTTATAAACACACATATATATAATATAATATAATAATTCTGAAATTAATTAAATATAATGAATCTTACATTATTTCATTAATCACTCATAGCATAGTGGTTTCGTGCTGGGGGCTGGATGCAACTGGTTCATGGTTCGAAACCCACTTGAATACATTTTATGTCACCAGTGTGGCGTGCTGGGTTGTCAAAGGTGGTGTCCCAGGGTGTCAAAGGGGAGCGATGGGTGTCCATGGGTGTCAACGGGGGGCGCTAGGGTGTCATGGGGTGCATGGGGATGTCCTGGGTTCTCAATGGGGGCGCTAGGGTGGTGTCAAGGGGAGCGATGGGGGTGCGCGGGGGTGTCCCGAGTGTGTCAAGGGGAGCGCTGGGGTGGCGCACAGGGTGCCAAAGGGTGCACTGGAATGTCAAAGGGGGTGTCATGGGGTGTCAAGGGGGTGTGCTGGGGTCATGCTTTGGTGTCAAGGGGGCACATTGGGTGTCCATGGGTGTCAATGGGGGCTACTGGGGTGTAAAGGGGTGTGCGGGGGTGTCCCGGGTTGTTAGGGGGCATGGGGTGGTGTCAAGGGGTGTGTCTGGGGCTCTCTGAGGTTGCGCGGGGGTGTCCTGTGTGTGTCAAGGTGCGGCACTGGGGTGGTGTCAAGTGGGTGTGTCGGGGGTGCGCTGGGGTCGCGTGGGGGTGTCCCGGGTTGTCCGGGGGGGGGGGGGCGTTGGGGTGGTGTCAAGCGGGGCGCTGGGGTGGTGTCAAGTGGGAGTGTCAGTGTTTAGTGGGGGTGTCATGTTGGGGGTGATGGGGTGTCTCGGCCTGTTAAGGGGAAATGGGCAATTTCCTAAAAACCGCCTCTAATACCCAAAATGCAATCACCATTAGGGGCGGTTTGAAACGCCCCTAAATCCATATATTAGAGGAGGGTTTTGTTATAACTGAATCTAATGGGGTAAAATTTCGAGCAACATTAGAGGGGGTTTAAAACCCCTCTAATTATACCACCTCTAAATTCACTATTAATTTAACAGCACTTACTCACAACCGCCACTACTAATAGTAGGCGGGCACATTAGCAGCGGTTTCCCACAATCACCACAAATGTCATTAGAAGGGGTTATAACCTCTTCTAATGTAAAAAATAAACCATTCTAAAGTGGTAATTTTTTTGAATTGTGTGTTCAAGGACTGTCTCCAAGACCAGGTCAACAACAACATAGTATGGTTGGGCCTAGCCCTGGAATAGGTGAAATGTGTACTAGTGAATCCCGAAAATGGTAGTTATAGTGACGGTGAGTGGCAGTAAGTCCCCAACCATGGATTCCAGAAGTTAGATGACTTGGTGTCCCATAAGGTGGTCTCCTCTAAACATGTTATTATTAGTGGACACCTAAGTCGACCTGATCCATGAATAACCGCTACGTCAGCCACAACCACCCCTTCTGCATCATCGTCTCACCCATCCTCTTCCCAGAAGTGCAAGAATCTATGGCGTGAGGGAAAAAAATGTGCCCCGCCAATTCCATCATTGTCCTGTAATCTCAATGAATTCATGACCCCAGATATGGTGATTCCTCCCAGAATTAGTTTAGTAGTGGAGGATTATTCATGTGATAGTCAAGGGTATGCTTTGGTTAACCCTATGGAGCGGGTAAACCCCTACATGAGTCCCGATGACGGGGAGCGCCGGGGAGATCTCTCAAATATCCCCATCCAATGCTAGCATTGGAAGAGCCACCAATATATGGGATGTCGAAGCACATCAATTGGAACATTCAGCTAGGCCGTGCATGCCACTGAAACCAGACAGCAGGACCAATGTAGAACTCAACAGGTGCAGCCTTCTCATCTGATGTCATCGGGCCGGCATGCACAGCTGTTTTTGCTACGGGATCAGGCAGAGCCCCCCACACCTTGTCGTGATCATACACTCTGCACTACGGACCAGTCTTAGATCACTATCCCTAGTCCAGTAGTCTCTCTACATTCTTCGACTACTGAGTAGCGGGACATTCCAACCACCAGTCAGTTGTCGGTCCAGTGGGAAAGGCCCACCATACCTGTTATCACAGAGTGAACATATTTTATGATGAAGGGATTTCTTAGAATAGAATTATGATGTCCTAAAACATATTTATAGCATTCCAGTAAGGCTCTTTATCCTCTAGGCCCTTATCCTATCGCCAGATATGTGTAAGGCCCTCACAAATACTTTAAGATACCCCCTCCAGTTCGAGACAGAGTTAGCAACTACAGTGGCCTTTCATGAGGAAGCGGTTGAGAATGCTGAATTTCAGGAAATTGTCTCCTTCTCTGGAGAAGATGAGGGTTCCCCCATATAGGGGTATATTCTCCCACTGTACATCACTGGCCATTTTAATGATGTAGAGATCCACCACTGCCTCGTTGATACAGGATCTGGTATTAACCTTTTCCCGACACGGACGCTCTGTAAGATGGGACTATCCCATGATGATTTGACTCCCCTAGACCTAAAAATATATGGTTAAGAGAGGATGGAATAGACACCAGGGATAGTATTAGGGGATATGATTGTGGACTATGGAGACTATGTTATTGTAGTTTTTTACTTTATGATGTAATGTAACATTTATGAATGTATCTAGTGTTTCCAAGGCTACTAAACCAATCCGTCCTTTGAGACTTGATATTTTGTGATCATGAAAATGTTATATAATAATGCACCGACTCTAGGTAACTGGGATTGGGGTGTTACAGTTGGAATCCGAGTAAGTTTGGTAAAAACCTTGTAAGCTAGATTTAGATGAACTCTGATTAGAGCACATAGACCTAAGATGGACTTTCAGGATTAGTATAGAAGAACTCCATAGTATTTTGGTCTTGTAGAGATTTTGTGATTTTTCTTAGAAACACATCCTTGTATGGGTATGAGCTGGTAGAGGTGGCTCTGGAAGAGATGTACCAAGGGGTAAAACCCAAAAAAACACCTCTTTGAGCTAGAATCGAACAAGAACTGGTGCACGACAATGGTCCTTGCTACACTCTTGGTTACAACACTTTCGGGGGATATGCTTTGGATAATTCTCATTTTCTTCATAAACCATTATGAATGGTTTATAGGTATATACCTTCCCAAAGAAAACTTTTTTTTATGATTATGGATTATATCCATAAACTGTTCAATTTATGTTAAGTGTTCTACTAGTTTTGAATTATGTATTTCGATTCATAAACTGGTCTAGTTTATGCCTCTATTTAGAAATGACACCTAGTGGAAGGAATGGAAACCGTATCAATGAACACACTCCATGTAGGGATTTCCCTTTTGATCAAGATAATTATAGTGGAACTGGTTATAAAAGCCACGCTGATCAGCTTATCACCTTATTGGGCTAACTCACTGAGGTTATGAATAATAACCTTACCCGTATGGAGCACCCAGATCCACATCAATGAGGATCAATGTTAGATCGTTTCATGATGAAAAACCCACCAAAATTCAATGGGATTATGAATCCATTAGTAGCTGAGAAATGGATAAGTTCATTAGAGAAAATATTTCAGGCTTTAGGGAGTAGTGAAAATGAAAAAGTTGTCATTGTAGTTTATCGCCTCACTGGAGATGTTGAACAATGGTGGTCATTGACTCAAAACACAAAAGAAGATGATGAAGAATCAAGTATGTATTGGAGGGAGTTAAAAGAGATTCTTTTAGAAAAATACTTTCCTCATGACCATCGAGCAGATATGGAAAGACAATTTTTGAGTCTAAGGAAAAAGGAGGATGCGAATGTTGCAATGTGTGATCTAACATTACAATGTTAGCGAGGCATGTTGCAGATTATATACATAACCTAAGAAGTATGATTGATCGTTTCATTTATGGTTAAAAACCATTTCTCCGTCGAGCTTTATTATCACAATCCTTCTCATCATAGGAAGATGTTGTCTCGTGTGCCATCAAGACAGAAAAAGAATTATTTATGTCTTATGACATTAAAGCAAAGAAAGAGAAGAAGAGAATGGTGGAACAAGATATAGATAAAGGGATAATGGGAAAGAAGGAGTTTCAATTATGTGATAATTGTGGTATGAAACACCCCGATACTTGACTAAAATGAATGGTAATGTGTTACAAATTTGGTTGAAAAGGTCACCAGACTCATGATTGCAAGGGAAAGAAAGAGGTCGTCAATGTTGAATGCTACAATTTTAGCGAAATGAGGCATTATGAAAATTAATGCCCTAAGTGCCATGGAAATTTACCTCAGAAAAGGACAAGGGAGCAAGTCCACGCTTATGTTGTTACGGCATATGATGTTGAATAATTAAAGTATTTGTGTTTTTGGACTTAAGGATTATATTCTGGTTATAATAATAATGTGATATATATAAGTATTGTATTGAAGTACTTGTTGTTTTTATTAAGGTTTTAATATGATTAAGGTAATCATATTTTTAGTATGTGACAATAAGAATCATTACTTTGTTTGGGGAATCGGATTTTTCAATTGATTTTTGTAATTTAGATCCTTTTAAGAGAGAGTGTTTGGATAGAATTATTTTGGATAACTATAAAGGTTGATATGGATTATGTTGAACTTTGGATAGTATGGCTTAAGTTTAAAATATTTCTTAAGATTATTTTTTGGAATACTATAATACTATAGTTTTAGGAAAAGGACAACCTGCAGGTTGGGGGATAACACATCACGTTGGACATGGCTGGGGGAATCGAACCCACAACCATAGTGAGACAATCCTTTATTACCTACCACTAGCCTACAAGAATTCCCTTTGTTTTTACAAAATAGATTTCTTAATCTAAATGGTATGTTTTAATATTTAATCCCTTGTACTATTAAGATAAATATAATATTTTTGAGTTCTATTATCTTTTTGAGTAAAAGATGAGTTTGTGGTAGATATTAGTTCAGGGTTGAAACTATACATGTCAAGTATATATATATATATATACCTCTCTCTTATTATATGAATAAATTAATTCTTAAATATTAGTAAATGGATATTAAAACAAAAAAAAGATGTGTTATCCTAAAACCTTATTCTTTTTTGAACTTATTGAAGGCTTTGAGGCCCTAAATTTTACACTTGTTTGTGATTGATGACCACAATCACTCCCTAAAAATATTTACGTTTTCCTCCAATTAAGTGCCTTTAATTTCCACCAATGTTCTCCAAATCGATATCATAATCTGGTGGTGACTTTTCCCTTTCCCTTTCCCTCTTATTAAGGCTAAATTTTATTAACCTTATTTCTGATGTGGGTTTTCCACAAAGGTATTTTCTATTTTCAAACATTTATTTTCAAAGAAAAATTTCAAATTGTGAGGATGAAATTTATTGAAGGAGGGGAGAATGTAACACCCCAATATTCCACGGTACACTTCACTTTGAATAATATAGTAGTGTATGTTGTACACAACTTTGAGTTCTAACACACATCACGACCAATCAAACTAGCCGTTATGAATAGTAATACCCTCTTCTTGAATTATTATAAATTTTATCTTTAAAAATGGATTTCTTATTTGTATTTGGAATATCTAAATTATCATAGTGTAAAATTGTGGTATTTTTCTGAAATGTTTCATATTTTGATGAATAGTGAAAATACTATATGTTAATTTAAAATCAACTTTTTTAATCAAAAAAATTAATAGTGATAAATTATGAATTTTAGTAGTTTAAATTATATTTAGAATATATTTTTACCTTTTAAGACAATATTGGTCATTGGACATAATTTCATATTTAAACTGGACATAAGAAAGTATCAATCTTTTGATAGATGTTATTTGTTAAAAACATGCTTTTTGTTTTGTCAACAGAATTAATTTTAAATTAATTTCTTCCACTTCTATGTTTGAATATAAAAAAATGGATTCCATATTTAGAATCAGGAGGTCCAAATTGTGAAAATAGGAAACTTGTATTTTTAGAAATTTTGAATAATTACATCAGTAAATATTTTATCTACCGTGGTTAAATGGTAAATCCGGTAAATAAGGGTAATAAAATAATATTATAATAATAATAATTTACCCTAAAATGTGTCCTAAAACTATTGGTTGATACATTTCTGACCATGGCCATCTTTGGGTCGATTTTGGGACCCCATGGAACTACTTGTAAGTGATAATGACACTTTATATTAATTAAGTTAAAGTAAATACAAAAATAATGATAGCATATATCTTTTAGAAAAAACAATTTACATAGGGTAATATATGTTATATTTTATACTATTAATATTCATTAGAAATATAAAAAGATTTAATACAAAATGGTATTTTATTTATAATTTTTAGAAATTTAATAATTATATTTATTTATGACATAATAATGATGCAATATTTTTCTTATTAATGAATGAATAACCAAATTGGTATTATAGATATTAAAATAAATATAATTTGAAAGTTTTGATGTCTTCCACGAATTTTATTATTTAATATGACATGTTAGTATTTCTTAAATGAGTTTTATTCGAATTAATAAAGTCGTTAAGAATTTAACAAAAATCAATTATTAAATTGTGTCAAAATTGACATAAAAGAGTTTTTAAAACAAATATTATATTATTAATTCATATTCTATTCCTAAAAATGTAAGGATTGGAAAAAAGACTTATATGATGATATTTGTATCATTAATGGACCACTTGGTGGTCTCTTGGAATTATATTGTATATTTATTAACCATATAATATAAAAATATAATGTGACATGGTAAATGTCAAACTATTTAACCAATAGTTAAATATAAATGATAATGTTTATATATTGACCCAAACTGGTCTAAAATCTATTGGATGAATGGATTTAGACCCATACCTACCATAGACTTTGAATTATCGACTTTGGATCCATTAGAAACTGAATATTAATTTATTATAAATTAATACTTTCTGTTTTTCCTAAAGAACCCCTCCTCCCCCTTATAAAATGACACCACTTCAAACCAATTATTCAAACCGTAGAAGGATTTTGGTTCATCCAAAACATGCCCAATTATTCTCGAAAATTATCTCACTTCATCCTAGATGTCTTAGTTTTATCAGAAATCCAACCTAAGGATCCCTTTCGATCAAATCACAATGAAGAACCCGAAGAAGAGGTATTGTTTTCACCAACCTTTTTCAAGTTCCTTTCTTTATCAAATTCTTCTTTCATTATTTTTTACATTATAAAATAATAACTCCAGTATATTATATATACTGCGATATTATTATAAATATGGTATAACCATATTCAGTATTCTATCCATCCTATGAATGACATGTCCCCAGACGTGCGTACGTACAGCCTATCGTCTCTAAATCATGGGGTAATTGTTATTCAATACATTATTATTTGGATGAGCATAATAATGATGTTTAATTCATGTAAATAAACAATATGACATTATAATGATTCTTTATATATGATATAAAATCCAATTATATATTTTTATAATATCAAAATAATGATATTCTCGCTCGTGTGTACGTACAGACTACCGTCTCCATGAACGCAATGAGATTCATTCCCCATCGTATCCATTCAAGTATAAATCTCATTTGATGATTAAAAATAATGTTTAAGGAATTTATATCATTCTTTATATAAATAATATAAATCCTATCGACAACAAACACGACTTATGTAACAAAACATATTAATGAAAATGAGTAAGTTAACACCCGAAACGATGATAATACTATGATATTGTTAAAAAAGAAATATTAAAAGATCATATATGATATCCTAATTATTTTTATGGTTATTTTATAATTTAATAACAATTTTTTAAAAATTATATATGATTTTAACATACCATCGAATAAGGAAATGTACAAGGTAGGGGTTTATTTCACAATCTCTTCATTATCCAAGGTTGTTTCTACGTAATTATCTACTGGGTCTTCATTATCATACACATCCATGATTCTTAAAATTGTATTTCAATTTTTTTTAAAATTTACTAGACTATGGGTTAAAGTAATTTATACCCTTTTTATAATTTTTATAAAATGTTTTCAAAGGAATCATTCCCTTGTTTTCCAAACACATTCCTTTTTATCCTTTTCGACAAAATTAAGGTAAGAATGTCTTTTTTAACTTATACGGCGGGTGCGGCTATTTTTTTGCATTTATATAATTTTCAAAGCTTCCCTTACAATCTTATAAGGATATTTTCAAGGTAAATGTTTTATTTTATAATTATGGTTCTTTTAAATGATTTAAAAAAAGAGATAATTCTCTTAAATAGTTTTAATTTCATTTATGTTAACATCTTTGATTTATTTTAAGCTTATCTGAAGTTGTTTTATTATGATACAAAACACCCATATTGTATTGAAGGTTTTATTGATATGTTTGACTGTGGATGAGTTATTGTTATATCATTTATGGTCTATGGAGATTGTATTGAAATTTAGTAAGCTAGTTTTAATATGAATGTTTATGTTATGTTTAAACCTATTCATATGGGGAATGCAATGGACTTAGTAAGTGATGGGTGGACCCCGCTATAGCTCCTAGATTCATCGGTAGGTCCCATGAGAGAAACTAATGTATTGGAAGAAGCCCTTGAAAAAATATTATTTGTATTCTTGGCATGAGGCTTTGGCTATGTGGTTATGATAGTCTGGCATTATGCATTCCATCATTATGAAAGTTGTTATTGATATTGAATGTGATTATTCAACCAGCAGAATATCCAAGTGAGTAAGTAAATGGAATTATTTTATTTTATCTTTTCCATATTATACTGAATTTTAAGTCTAAAATGCTAATGTTTCAGTTATACATTGGCTTAAATGTTTCTGATTATTTATGAATATTTCTGCTATATTGTTATACATATTGAGCATATAAGCTCACCCCTTTCAATGTTTTCTTTTTCCAAGGATGTGAAGAAGTATTTTATAAATGACCTATAGGGATAGTATGAGGGGATGTGAGTGTGGAATATGGAGACTATGTTATTGTATTTTTTCACTTTATAAGGTAATGTAACATTTATGAATGTATCTAGTGTTTCAATAGCTACTAAACTAATCGGACCTTTGAGACATGATTTTTTGTGATCATTCCAATGTTATGTAATAATGCACCGACTCTGGGTAACTGGGGTCGAGGCATTACATCATCTGAGTTCAGATTATGTCCCTTGACTTCATCTTTTGATTTTTCTACCTTTATAGATCTCTTTCGTAGTTCTTCATCTTGAGAATCATTATTCTTTCTCAGATCAGTTGCTACGTCAATAAGACATTGATTCATACGTATTATCCTGTTGGTCCCAATTTCTAGTGGTCGGATCTGAATATCATTAGATTTAATTTCATCAGTGAATTTCTAATCCAGTTATTTCTATTTGTTGACAACATCCACTTTCTGACATCTGGGAGTTTCTTCGTCATCGATAGTTCCAACATCACTTGGAATATCAGGTTCTTGACTCATTCCTTCATCATCATTGAATGAGTAAGTATTTCATAGTATGATTCATCTAAACCATTATTTTTTTTCACTACATTATTCCATTAACTAAATCACACTTTTTCCATTGACACATACATGATGGGTAATTTCACCAGACTTATCCTTCTTCTTTGAGGTTCTTCCATTTTCTATTGCACAATATGATAAGAGCAGACTTCATCTTTACCATGAGCAATCGTCTGAACCAAGTCGGAGATAACAAATCTTATAAAAGAAACCTATGCTCTGATAAAAAATTTCAGGACCAATAGGGGCATAGATACCCTTAGAGAGGGGGGGGGGGTGAATCAGGGTATGAATATTCATTTTCAAAATTATTCCTACCTCACTGGATCATGACCTCATTATTATTAGGGTCACATTTTTTGCACTTGTGAGTTTATTCTAATCACTTATTTTTATCTTTATCTGATGGTGATGCTTTAGATGCAATGCAGGGAAACAACTAGGCATACATACAGATTTTTACTTGGTTCACCCTCACTAGGCTACGTCCAAGGAGCATACAACGATGGTGTGCCGCTATACCAAATCCACTAAAGCTCATTACCAATAATGTTCGAGCTAGATCACTTATATTCCAAGGCTCACTGCCTTTACATATTTTAGGGTCAACTCACTGCATTCCCAAGGGTCACTCCCTATTTCTCTCTCTATCTGGATCACTACTGGTAGAAATGATAAACTTCTTCCGCCTCCTTTGATAACTGCATTTGGAAGGGATCGACTCACTATTTATAGACCTATAGGTCTCTTCATTTCCACTGATGAATGCATCCTCCACTATATGTAAATTCTCTATAGAAATCCACATTTCATCCACTGGTGAATACCCCTTTTCCCCTGAACACTGGGAAATTCCATTGGAAAAATCATCAAAAAGCACCCTAATTCACGAGGCACCCAATTTCATGAAGCTCAAACAAACCATTATGAAGATTTATCCATTTCGCAAAGCACTCTTGTAAAGAACTCTAGCGAAGCTCATGTCGTAGGAGAAAAACTTCCCTCATGAATCTCTCTGAGCCAACGGGGAGCATGCCACTTTCATGGAGCTAAATTAGCCGCTGTGAATCTCTTCTATCTCCAAGCACACTTCCTTCGTGAACCACCTTCACGAACCGAGAGAAAACAATTTTCCTTGAAAAACTCTCTCTTCACTCATACTTCTCTTTAAGGGGTAGATTCTGATTTATAGGTGATTCCACTAACTCACGAACCTTCCGTGTGAAGTCAATGACACATCATCCCAAATCGTGAATCTCTGATGTTCCTGCCGATATATTCTCAAAATCGCAAAGCACCATGACAATTTTCTATTTGTGGAGCTCATCGTAATCATGAAGCATCTCGTCAATTACTTCATGCCTTCCTCGTGAAGCTCCACTCGCAATTTCATTCACTGTCGCAATGATCTTCAACACTGTCGTTCACGAAACATGAAGTAATCCTGAAGAATCACCACCATCATTTTTCTAGTCTTCGTGAAATCCAATCCATGTAGCCTATCTTCACGAAAGTCATGCCTTCTCCATTTTTTGATGATATATTCAAGGATATCCACTTTTTTCGATTCTCACCAAACTCCAAAATTTGGACCCCAGAAATTTGGATAATACTAGAAATCGACACCACTATGTACTGCTCTTTTTGTACCACCTCCAGATCGTCCATTCCTTTGTCTTGGATATTTGGAAACAGGATTGTCAAAAACATATCTGGAACTCGTTAATTCACCAGGGAAACCTGTTTGGTCCACAAATACAACTAAACCAAAAATACTACCATGATACCTTGAGGGATTTTTTCCCAACATTGATGCTCGACCTATGGCTCACTTACTATCCTGGGATAACATTCTGGTAGACTAATGGATGAAATTTCGTGTCAGACCCCATTTAGAGACCCAAATATTGATGTAAATAGACATTACATTACTTTTTCAGAATATCTAATACATAACAAAAACAGACACCAAAGGACAGTAATAGTTTAGTGTCTTTGGAAACCTGGAATATAATCTTCTAATCTTGGTGAAAGATCTTCAAAATCTCCCATAAAGATCATCATTTTTTTTCTTACCTAAAACCATTATTTATATCCTAGGGAAATGAAAATATACAAAGGGTGAGCTCAAATTCTTAGCAAGGGTAAGAATGGAGAAAATAAAACAAACCATATGCATTTGAACTTCAAAACATGAAGATAATATTTAATCATCAAAATCATGAGCAATGACATAAAACATGGCAGTACATAAGGCATAAATCATAATGGATCATCAATCCTAATAATGTAGAATGGGAGTAAAGAATTTAATTGTGTAAACCATTAAGCACGTGTTATTATTTCCATTGTATCCAATGCATTGCTTCCAAGACCATCATAGTGGACAAAAACCCTTTCTGAATCGAGTTCACTCCTCGTTCCAGTCCTGTATCACTGAACCAAATTAACTTACCGTTATATCCATATCTATCTTATGAGATATAAATATTTACCCAATGAATTGGAGGTATATATAGGTCCCACCCATCTCATAATGAAATCATTCTTTCGTGTGCCACAAAATAAACATACATCATTCATAATAACCCAATGAATAAAATGGGTTTCATAAACATCATCCCATCATAACATAATCCTTATAAAAAAATGGATATATTTTCATCATAAAAGAAGTGAAACCATGCAAATCATAGAGACATTATACTTGAAACATAAACATATGAAATAATTTCATCTTAGATGGAAAATGGTTTTGATAAAACACTTGAAATGAATTCTTGAGGAAAATATCCTTTCTTATTCAAAATCATTTTCATATCACAATATGCCATGAAATTTTTAATGAAAAGTATTTTATTGAAAATAGTCATGAAATCTTGCATAGAAAGCTTCATGTAAATAAGGCTTTATGAAAATGTAAAAATCTTTTCATGCTATATAAGTTAAAAAACACTCTTCTCGTACTTTTGCCGAAAAAGTCAAAAAGTACCTCTTATGGTAAACAAAAGAATGATTCCGTCCATACGATGTGGTAAAAGTCGAAAAGGGTAAAAATGACATTAATCACAAATGGAAGAAAATTAAACATTTTATGAAAACATTTTGAGAATATATGGACTTGGATAATAAACATAACCCCAGTAAATACTTATGAATAAACAATCTCGGATAAGATTGAGATTGGAATAATTTTCCCTTACCTTAGATCTGATATGCTCCGTACGTATCCGAACCTCATGTATAATGATTTAAATAATATCATTTACTTATAACAGAATCATATTCATTGTTATTATATCATATGTGGTTCATTTATGACTTTATATTACCCGTTCTTTTGTAAATTCCATGTTAAAGCATCGTTTTGGGTAAAATCGTACTATTTGTCGTACTTGTTTGGACTTGTTGTTTTTGATATTATTATTACTTATATCATTAATTACTTACATAAAGAATTTAAATCATCACTTATATATCATATATATTCAGTATATATATATAGTAGATATATGAATGAAATGAAATATACCGTTCATGGAGACGGTAGGCCGTACGTACGCATGAACGCCTCTTTCATTTTCTTATTGACATAAATGGAAGTAAGTAGATGACACATATATATTATATATATAAATTAATTAGATTCATTATGTCATATATTCCATTATTATTCATTGTATATACTTTATAATCATTCTTGAATGGTTAACATGGAGAATGAATCGTATCGCGTCGTTGAGACGGTAATCCGTACATACGCAAGAGCGATGATATCGTTCCCATAATTATTTTTTGGAATTGGAGTGAAAGATATAATAAATCATAATAACTATGATGTTATAATAACCATATATAGTTATTATTTTCACCATTATACCCATCCAATTGAGGAGGTGGTGGAAAAACTTGTTACACCACGGTGTGGAGACGTTATTCCGTACGTACATACGCGTGGTGATTTCATTTTCTGTAGGATGGATAAAAGGTGAAATGGGATTGTTTCATATTTATAATAACACATCTGTATATTATTGATACTGATATTATTACTTTATAATGATACAAATAAATAAGAATAAGTGTAAGAAGAAAGAAGACTTGAAAGAATCTGTAGAAGAGATTACCTCTTTCTCGACGCACCTCCTTTAAAATTCTTCTTATGGAACTAGAGATGGTCTTTTGAGAATAACATAACCTATATGATATTACTATAGAGGTTTAGAAGGGGAATTTTTAGGGTTTGGCTGAACTTCAAGGCTCAAAAGGGTGTGAAGAGAAGAGGGAAGGGGAGCCCTTTTTATAAGGGAGGAGAGGGGCACCTTAGGAAAACATAAAATATTATTTTATAATAATGTCATATTCTATTTATAATAGCTCAAAATTAATTTATTTCTAAGATAAGGAGGGTATGGGTCGAAATACTTTCATCTAATAGGTTTTAGACATATTTAGGTTACTATTTTATCCTTATTATTTAGATTTAACTCTATGTTAAATAATTTAACTTTTACTGTGTCTTTTTGTTTTCTTACACTATAGGGTTAATAAACATACTATTACAAGACAGACGAACCCCAAGTGGTTAATTATTAATATTTATATCCTTATCTAATTCCTTTGGCCGAACCTTCTATTTTTAGGAATAAAATAACAATTAATAATATAATATATGTTTTAAAAACTATTTTATGTCAATTTTGACACTATTTGGTACATGATTTTTTTTAAAATCATAACAGCATGATTTGTTCGAAAAAAATTAATTAAATAAATACAAACATGTAATATTAACCTATAAAATTATTTTACTTCATAAAAAGTCTAAAATTACATTTATTTGGGTATATAGAACATCAATTATGATAATATTTCATTAATAAGGTAATTACTACATCATCATTGTGTCATAAATAAATTAAAATATTTAATGTCTAAAAATGATAAATAAATTACCATTATGTAAAAAATATTTTTATCTTTCTAATCAATATTTATAGTCGAATTTATATTATGTATAACCCTATATTAAAAATGTTTTAGTTATTAAACGTTGATGATAACTATTTTAGATCTTCCTTATATAAAATAATAATAAACATCTTAATCTAATCTAAGTGAACCTAAAGGGTAATAGTTTATTCATAAGGTTTTTGTTGGTCGAATTACATTTATCCAATAGAATTAGGACATGTATTAGGGTAATAATAATATCATTTTTCCCTTAATTACCCTGTTTACTTTTAACTGTTGTAAAAAAAAGTAAAAAGTTACTATTTACCAAAAATTATTTTTATCTTATTGAACCACATTTTACTCCTTGATATTAACCGTGTGTCTCGGATTTTTGATATTTCACTCACAAAATCGGTAAAATTAAGTTTTATGTAAATTTTTAAACTCACCTCGGAGGTGGGTAAAAGACGGTGAAAAGGTAAATAAATTTTTTATATGTCTAAAATTATTATAAAACGACTTCAATTAATTAAATTGAACTTATATAGGTATTATGTATCAATTTTCACCAAAAATAAATTTATATAAAATATATAATTATTTATATAGATAGTCGGTTTTTAAATAGTAACCCAGTGTTTTCACTATTAATAAAAAAATTTAATGTTTTAAGAAAAACACCAAGAATTCGCTCTAGGATAATATTGATATTTTGAATCCAAAAATGATGTCCATTTTGGAAAATAAAATTTATATAATTTTAAAAAGTTGGTATTACTATTCATAAGGGCTAGTTCATAATAATATTATAATAATATATAGTTTAGTGAAACTCGGTATTGCGTAATACACACGCTATTGAGGAAGGACTTGATTGCATGTAATGCAAGCCATGCCAGAGATGAGTGTAGTGAAAGCTCTGTTTGGTGTTGCATATAAAATAATAAAAACATATTTCATTTATACATTAAACGAAATATATAGCTTATGTTGCGTAAAATAATTTCCACAAAACGAACATGATATTGTGTGTTACACGAGCCATGAATAGTGTTGTGTATACTGCAAGCTAATATGGTGTTGAGTATAGTGCAAGATAATTCTGGTGTAGCATACAACACAAGACATCAATGAAATTAAAAAGACTTATTCTCAGAAAATATCGTGCTTTTACATTCTACCCCCCTTAAAATGAATTTCTCCCTCGAAATTCGTCCGGGTTATAAATGGTTTACTACTTGAACGTTTATTTCATAGAAACTCACATCATAAAAAGGAATACCAAAACTGAAATTTAAAAACTAAATGGTGAAATGTAACGGTTACCCAAATTAACCAATCAATGGGTTTCCACATAAGAGAACATAGGTGAAAATATGGATATGGATGAAAAATATAACCATCATGTTCTGATGAAGAGTGGTAGAGGACATAGCTATGAAAAATCCAAAAATCACAAAGCCATAAATTTGTGATGATCTAAGGTACCATCTGATTCATCGGATATAAGGGCACTAGGAAAACCTTTTTGGTTTTCAAGATGATTTCCCAAAAGTTGATGAATTTGAATTAGAAAATATAATTACTTTATTTCGGTATAATTTCACCGTTGTTCATTCATTGAACAATAACCACTTCACATCTTAATGAAATGAAGTTGAATTTTTCATTCGTGATGTGTTAGCAGATAATGTGATAGAATGATGGGTCATTCCATATGTCTCAAACAATAGGTTAGCAAAAGTTATCAAATATACATAAGTCCATCTATTGTGAGGTTAATCATATATGATTCCAAAAATGGACTTATACTTCATCTATCATATTTCTTAATAAAACTAGTTTCTTTTAACCAGGGACTTCATGTAGGCCAGTGGTAGGAAATAAAGGCATGTTTCACTTCGGTTGTGGGTTCGATTCCCACAGCCTTGTCCGACACGACGGGTTGTCGCTCGTCTTGCAGGTGGTCCCTTTTTCTAAAACTACATTATAATAACATTCCTGAAATAAAATAGAAAAAATTTCTAGCCTTAAACAATAAAATCTTATGTCTAACTTAATTCATTCCAATATTTAGGCTTATCCAAAATACTTATGTCCAAGCATATAGTATAAAGAAAAAAATTACTAGAAATGTCATCTACTGAGAATGTGAATACCATCATTTATCCCCCACATATCATATGATATATCTTGTTGGTCACATTCCAAACACGTGAATACCTTAATCATGTATTCTCTTCAACCACAGTGAAAAAATGAATACTATCACAAGGTAACTCTTTTCATATACCAAAATACCAAAAATTCTATATACTCAAACCATGTTATAAATTTTTCCTTATATTAGTCATGAGCTCAATAATACTATCAAAAATTTTATTATCTCATTATCCCTTATTTATGAGCATATTAGGTGCTTTCCAAAAATATATGAATAACCTTTCATGGTTACCGGTACCATTAAACATATACTTTCCAAACTAAAGCAAAGGAAACAGTGTAACAATCCTCAGATTTTTCTTTATTCCATACTACCATACATTATTCTTGATAAACATACAATCATTACACTACCTTCTTAAACCACATACTGAGCTTCACCATTTATTCCATCTCATATATCATTTATAGTATCTTCATCATCATCAACATAAACACTACACATATGGCCATGTAGATTCTCTTTATGAGATTTTCCCTTAGGGCAGTGGTTTGCATAATGCCCGTACATTCCACATTTAAAACACTTAATCGTTGTTGATTTCTTAGCAATACCATTATCCTTGTCCACGGTGTTAACTGAACATTTTCCATTACAATTACTAGATTTGTGTCCTTCTTTTCCACTCACAAATCATCTTCTGGTTCCTTTGAATCATTCTCCATGATGCCTCTTCGCACATGATTTACCTGAGGGAAATCGAGATTTCATTCCTCTATGATAATCATGAAACTCTATCTTTCTCTTATTAGCTGAGTCAGGAAACATACCAAAGTTGAGATTATTGATCATATTATGAGATTGTTGATTTGGAATAACAAGGATATGTGGACTTCCAGATCCAATTTCATTTGGTTGCTCGTGAATAATATCATTCCATTGTCCATCATATCCTCCATTTTGTGAATCTTCCTATTTCCAGCCATTTCCTAAAACTCAAAAAGAATAGTGTGAGAGGCCAAAATCATAATCAAGGGGTAGTAGATTCAATATCTAACATGTTAGGATTAACTCTAATACCGTTACTGTAATTCTAGGACTATAACCTATACTTAAACATAACCATAAGGACGTCCTTGGACATACCATAGAAATATCCTTAGGGATCTCACTAAAGTTCTCACGTCCCAGTTTTCAAAGGTTGACCAAACCAAACCTCTGATACAAACTGTAGTGACCTAAATCTTGAAATACATAGACATTACATTAATTTTGCAGAATATCTAATACATAATAAAAACAGAAAACAATGTACCCTAATAATTTAGTGTCTTTGGAAACTCGGAATATAATCTTCTAATCTTGGTGAAATATCTTCAACATATCCCATAAAGATCATCATTTTTTTTCTTACCTAAAACCTTTCTTTATATCCTGTTGAAAATAAAACGTATAAAGGGTGATATCAAATACTGAGTAAGGGTATGCATGGAGATAATAAATCAAACCATATACATTTGAACTTCAAAACACGAACATAATATTTAAACATCAAAATCTTGAGAAATGACATAAAACATGGCAGTACATAGGGAATAGATCATAATGGATCATCGATCATGATAAAATAGCATGGGAATAAAGCATGTGATTGTGACAACCATTAATCACATGTTATGATTTACATATTAGCCAAGGAATTGCTGCCAAGAATATCTTTGTGGACAAAGCCCCTTTCAGAATCGAGTTCACTCCTCCTTCAATTCCAATATCACTAAACCAGATTAACTTACCATTCTAGCCATGTCTATATCATGAGATATAAATCTTTACCCAATGCATTAGAGGTATATATAAGTCCCACCCATCCCATAATGAAATCATTTTTTCGTGTGCCACAAAATAAATATACATCATTCTTAATAACCCAACGAATAAAATGGGTTTCATAAACATAATCCCATCATAACATAATCCATATAAAAAAATTGATATCATTTCATCATAAGAGATGTGAAATCTTCTAAATCATAGATAAATTATACTTGGAACATACACATACGAAATAATGTCATCTTAGATGGAAAATGGTTTTGATAAAACACATTAAAATAATTCTTGAGGAAAATATCCTTTCTTGTTGAAAATCATTCTCCTATCAAAAAATGCCATGAAATTTTAAAAGAAAAGGATTTTGTTGAAAATAGTAATGAAATCTTGCATAGGAAGATTCATGGAAATTAGGGTTTATGAAACTGTAAAAATCCTTTCATGCCATATAAGTTAAAAAAACATTCTTCTCATACTTTTTCCGGAATAGTAAAAAAGTACCTCGTCTGGTAAAAAAATGAAAGATTCATTCCATAAGATGTGGTAAAAGTAGAAAAGGTTAAAAATGAATTTAAACATACATGGAAGAAAATTAAACATTTTATGAAAACATTTTTAGAACATATGGGCATGGTTAATAAACATAAACCAAGTAAATACTTACAAATAAACAATCTCGGATAAGAATGATATTGGAATAATTATCCCTTACCATAGATTTGATATGATTCATACGTATCCGAGCCTCCTGTATAATTATTTAAATAATTTAATTTATTTATCATAGAATAATATTCATTGTTATTATATCATATATGGTTCACTTATGACATTATATTACTCATTATTTTGTAAATACCATGTTAAATCACCGTTTTGGGTAAAATAGTTTTATTTATCATACTAGTTTGGACTTGTTGTTCTTGAAATTATTATTACTTATATCATGATTTACATACCTAAAGAATGTAAATTATGATTTATATATCATATATATTCATTATATATTTATATAATAGATATATGAATGAAATGAAATACACCGTTCATTGAGACGGTAGGTCGTACGTACACATGAACGCTGTTTTCATTTCCTTATTGACTTGAATGGAAGTAAGTAGATGACACACACACACACACACACACACACACATATATATATATATATTAAGTAGCTTTATTATTTCATATATTTCATTATTATTCATTATATATAATTTATAATCTTTCATGAATAGTTAACATGGAGAATGAATCACATCGCGTCGTGGAGATGGTAATCTGTATGTACGCACGAGCGATAATATCATTCCCATAATTATTGAATGGAATTGGAGTGGATGGTATAATACCTAAGAATCATTATGATAATATAACAACCAGATATAGTTATTATTTACACCATTACACCCATACAAGAATGGTGGTGGTGTAAAAACTGATTACACCAGGGCGTGGAGATGGTATTCTGTACGTACGCACGTGGGGTGATTTCATTTTTCGTTGGATGGATATAAGGTGAAACTGGGTTGTTTAATATTTATAATAACATATCAGTATATTATTGATACTGATGTAATTACTTTATAATGAAACTACTAAAGAAGAAGAAGATTAAGATGAAAGATAACATGAAAGAATCAGTTGAAGACATTAACTCTTCCTGGACGCACCTCCTTTAACTTCTTCTTAGGGAATTAGTGATGGCCTTTTGAGAAGACTATAATCTCTATGATATAACTAGAGTGGTTGAGAATATGAATTGTTAGGGGTTGTCCGAGCTTCAAGGCTCAAAAGCGTGTGAAGAGAAGAGGGAACGGGTGCCCTTTTTAATAGGGCGGAGAGGGGCACCTTAGGAAAACATAAAATATTATTTTATAACAATGTCATATTCGCTTTTTAATAGATCCAAATTGATTTATTTATAAGCTAAGGTGGGTATGGGTCGAAATAATCTCAAAAAATTGTTCTTAGACATGTTTTGGTTACTATTTTATCCATATCATTTAGATTTTACTCTAAGTTAAATAATTTATCTTTTACCGTGTGTTTTGGTTTTACTACACTATATGGTTAATAAACATACTATAACAAGACAAAGGTAACCCAAGTTGTTCAATATTAATATTTATATCCTTATCAAAGTCATTTGGCTGAAACTTAGATATTTAGGAATAATATAACAATTAATAATATAATATTTGTTTTATAAAATAATTTATGTCAATTTTGACACTATTTGGTACACGATTTTTGTGAAAATAATAACAGCATTATTAGTTCGAAAAATATTAATTAAATCAATACTAACATGTCATATTAACCTTGAAAATTATTTTAATTCATAAAAAAGCTAAAATTACATTTATTTGGGTATTTATAACATCAATTATGTTAATATTTCATTAATAAGTTAATTACTGCATCACCATTATGTCACAAATAAATTAAATTATTTAATATCTAAAAATTATAAATAAAATACCATTATGTAGTAAATATTTTTATATTTATAATTAATATTTATAGTCTAATTTATCTTATGTATAACCCTATATTAAAAATCTTTTATTTATTAAACATTGATTTTTACTATTTTAATTATTCTTTAAATAAAAGAATAATAAATGTTCTAATCTAATCCAAGTGAACCTAAAGGGTAATATTTTATTCCTAAGGTTGTTTTTGGTCGAAATACACTTATAAAATAGAATTAGGTCATCTGTTAGGGTAATAATAATAACATTTTTACCCTTTATTACACTATTTACTTTTAACCGTGGTAAAAAAAGTAAAACGTTACTATTCACCAAAAATTATTTTTATCTTATTGAACCACATTTACTCCATGATATTAACCGTGTCTCTCGGATTTGTAAAATTCCACTCATAGAAGCTTTAAAATTATGTTTTATGTAAATTTTCAAACTCTCTTAGGAGGTGGGTAAAATACGGTGAAAAATTCAATAAATTTTTTATATGTCTAAAATTATTATAAATGACTCCAATGAATTACATTGAATTTATATAGGTATTATGTATCAAATTAAAACAAAAATAAATTTAATTAAAATAAATAATTATTTATATAAAAAGTCTGTTTTTAAAACTAACCCAGTGTTTTCACTATTCATCAAAAATTTATAGTTTTCAGAAAAATACGAAAAATTCACCGTAGGCTATTTTTGATATTTAGAATCAAAAAATAATTTCCATTTTGAAAAATAAAATTTATTAAATTTTAAAAAGTGGGTATTACTATTCATTATGGCTAGTTCATAAAAATATTATAATAATATATCATTAAATAAAACTCAGTATTGCGTACTACACATGCTATCGATTAAGGTCTTGATTATGTGTAATGAAATCAAAGTTTAGGGTGCGTGTAGTGAAATCTCCATTTGGTATTGTGTATAACATAATCAAATCATATTTCATTTATATATTAAACTAAATCTATACATAATGTTGTGTAAAATAATTTCCACAAAACAAACCTGAAATTCTGTGTAACACGAGCCAAGAATAGTGTTGCGTATACTGCAAGCTAATACGGTGTTTCGTATAGTGAAAGCTAATTTTGGTGTAGCATACTACACAAGACATCAATGAAATAAAAAAGAATAATTCTCATAAAATTTCGAGTTGTTAAACCCCGTGTTTCAAACATGGTCAACAGTCAACCCACAATTATTATACCCATATCTGGCTAATGAAATAAGGATAATGTGTTTCGATAATGGTCAAAAATTATCCTTCATTGTCACGTCACCCCCACAATGTTCCGAATTTCGGGTATCATGATTCACACATTCCACTCCCCTATGTTTGGGTTTATTCAAATGCCCATAGCATTACTCCACTTGTGCACCAGAACAAGTTGTGGGAAGCAATTCGAATGTCTAGAGAGCTATGTTCTCCATCTGTAAACCCTCTATTATTTAGGATGCTACCAATGGTGATCGATGTCTCATTTTGATCCCCTCACACCTTATGTTTGTTAACACTCTCCTCTAGGTGAATGACCAATTATTATCTATTTTACGCACCAATCATGGATCATTAGGATTAGAGAATTAGCTGGTAGATTCCAAAATTCAATAAACATACAAAGGACTCCAACGGAGGTGTTTTCCATATTCATTCCCTAAAAACGCGCTCAACCTCACCCTCCTTGTCCTCGTTGGACACCTTTCTTAGGAGGGAAATATTTGGAATGGGAAAACGCATCTATGAAATTCACCTAACGATGATTTACATGATCCCAGTGCTTATATCGTTTTCAAGAATCGTTTTGAGAGGTTGTGGAACCTGAACAGAGTCACAGATCATAAGTTATGGCCATTTGAAGTCAGACTGCCGAAAATGACCATGCAGGACGATTTTGGGGCGAAGTAT
This sequence comes from Viscum album, assembly GCA_963277665.1. Taxonomy (NCBI): domain Eukaryota; kingdom Viridiplantae; phylum Streptophyta; class Magnoliopsida; order Santalales; family Viscaceae; genus Viscum; species Viscum album. The sequence continues at coordinate 791,941,574 of OY728129.1, read as the reverse complement.
GGTTTTGCGCACAAAAATTGAAATCTTGTGCGAACTAATGGAATCTTGCATGCAACCAAAAAATAATGAACGAAGCATGTCACAAAGACCATTTACGCCCCAAATGAAATGTCATCTTCTGCCCAGGACACCCGAAATATGGCTATTTAAGGAGTGTGCTAGTGTCGTGATGTGTGCACAAGATCAACATTTTCACGCACGATTCTTATGACCCCAATGCGATGTCAAATGGATATTTTTGAGCGTGCATGTCGCAGGGTGCGCATAAGATCACTTCTGTGCCCAGATTCTTACACGCAACTACTCCCAGGTATGCATATAAATACAATGGAACCCCTTCGCAACGAGGGAGCTCTCTGGAGGTCGGCCACCACTCTATTGTGCATAAGTCAGACTCTTCTGTGCCCGTGTGGAAGAATGGAACCCTCCATTTGAGATCATTCACGACAGGTTCCATATGGGTTCGCTTTTTCGTGGGCCCATAGTTGTTTGATCCTTTCCCTTCATATTTTCTGCCTAAGGCATGTGCGGGAAATATTCCATTCTTGCACACAAAACATCCAATCTTGCGTGAAAAACATCCAATCTTGCACGAAAGACTTAAATCATGTGTGCAACATTACCATGGTGCCAAATCTTACACTCACCTATGACGCACAGTCCAATCATGCACGCAGCCCATCCTGTGTGTGGCCTATCTTATGTACAACAGTATCCAGGCATGCACCCGCTGGTCCGTACTGTAGGGGCTGGACCCCTGTACTCCAACTCGAGAATACAGCCGGTATGCACTCCCGGCCCATCGGGCCGGTCCATTCGCTTCAATCATTGATCCCTATGAAAAATGGAGAGTCACACCAAGAATGTTTCGGGCTGGGACATCGACATTTTCCATTGCACCCTTATGTGCACCCACCTTCCACATATGGAATACCATGATTTCATATACTCATATGCACACCATGAAATTCCTTGAGTTGACTTTTTCCTCTTGGTTTTTTTTCCATGTCGTGAGTCAAGATTCTCATCATCAATTCCTTGAGTACCTTAATTCGAACCATTCCTCAATCAACTCATCCAAACCCAATGACATGACTTCTATACTAGGTTGAACTAGAAAGGGTCTCCCTTGACTAAGTCCCAACACCTGCCATTATTAGGCCCCTTATGACTAATAGTCATATCTATATGACTATAAACTGTAGTAAAACCTATATGACAAATATAGGATATCTCTAGTTCCGAATAATAGATGCCTTATGCACCAATCATAAAATGACAATAGTTATCTCTACATGACTATAAACTATAGTACACCCTATGTGCCAAACATAGGATGCCTCATTCTCTAAAAAAGATATTCCTTATGAAAAATCATACGATTCGAATAGTCCTATCTATATGACTATAAAATATTGTACGCCCTATGTGACAAACATATGATGCCTCTTTATCCAAACAATAAATGACATATTCTCCAGGCATAAGATTCCAATAGTCATCTCTACATGACTATAAATTGTAGTACTCCCTCTATGACAAACATACGATGATTATTTCTCCATACATGAGATGCCTTATGCTCCAAGTATAATATTTCTCAGGCCATGTTTACAGTGGCATAATTTTTATCGCATTGGAATCCATTAAATCATTCTGGCACTCTACCTCATGATTTCTGTGTCCTTCATTCGGATATTCATCCTCTTTTACATTTGAAGGGACCCCCTAACGGCCAGGTCCAATACTGCCTCAGCTCACCTACCATCATGGGCCAATGTCTTGAAACACTTTCGATGACACTTTGATTTAGGTCCTATGTTTCAAACATGGTCACTAATCGACCCTCATTTTTTTATCCCCATTTCAGGATAATGTGATATGAATTCTGGGTTTCGAACATGGTCAATAGTTATCCTCCATCATCATGCCACCCTCACAGCTTTCCAAATGTCAGGGACATGATTCTCACTTTTCTTCTCCCTTTGTTCGGACTAATTCCAACACCCTTGATGTTATCCCACCTATGTACTTGTGCATAGGTTCATTCCTCAACTATATGACACAACCCACTAGTGAGTGGGGATTCCCTCATGGAAAGACCTGAGGAAGACATTACAGGCATCTTCCTTGCATAATCCCCATTCACCATTTCCAGCCCTTAGCTGAATCTGGGAAGATTTCATGCATATGCACCATCCACTGTTCTCGTTCCATAGCATCACACATGCTACATCCATGTGTAAGCCCCATAAACCATTTCTTATCTATATAGGAACGCTAATATCTATTGCTTCATCACATAGCCATGCTAACATGGACCCCCAATAGAATCCCCTCACAACACCCCCTCACTATGGTGTTGCCGGTGCGTTCCCTTCACCAAGGAGTGAAGAGTGCCTATTATGTATGTCCTAGGGGTGCAGAGTGAACCCACATCATCTGAGCTGCAGGACATTAAAATTCCAACCACCATCGTCCTCAGCACATGAAGATAAACTGTGGAATCACCCCATGCACTTTATGCTGGGTACCCCATCTCGTACATTCATTACGCCCACTCATATCCACAGGAGTGAAATCTTCCTCACATGGAATGAGTTCTTCTTTTCTAGAGCATCACCTATCCGTGGGGAAGGGAAACCGTCTTGGTGTAAGACCCTACCTTTTCTTTCAGGGGGAATCACTCATACTTTTCATTCCATTTTCAGTGCTAAAGGTGAGCAGGGAGTAGGACGGGCATCGATACCATCTTATCATCTTCTGTTCTAGATCCCTCTCCCATTGGGCTTTGTCACCATTAGGCCTCCATCCATGAGTAAGTCCCAATCTTCATCTTCCTGGGCTATGAACCATGCCTAAGGAGTTTTTTCTTCTTTGGGTCACCAACCATGCGTAAACCCCATTCCACTTCCCATAGACGCACCTTTCATGACATGATCATCAGGTCTCTTTTGACTCTTGTTTCTCTCACCGAGCATGACTCACGTGGGCTGAGAGTAAGCATTGACCATGGAACCCTCTGTAGGCCGCCTAGAGTGTAATCCCCACACCCACTCTCGAAATACTTGGACTTTGATCCTTGCTATGGAAAGGTATGTAGGAATCCATCCAAATGTTCAATACTAACACATACATGGTCCCAAATACCTTCACGTTGGTGCACCAATACCCACATGCATGAACTACTTGGACCTTGATACTTTTAAGGTATGGTATGTAGGAATCCTCCCATAGGTTCAAGCCCATTACATACTTGGTTCTAATTCCATACACGTCGGTGCACCAATAGAGCCATTTCAGAACCTCTTGAACTTTGATCTTCACCAAGGCACGATATGTAGGAAGCCTCTATAAAGTTCAATCCCACCATCCATTTGGACCCCAGGTCCTCATTCACATTGGTTCACTGACCCCCACCTTAAACTATGTTGACATTGATCATTTCTAAGGAAATGTGTTTAAGAAGCCTCCCAGAGGTCCAATCCCAATATCCTTTGGTCATGTCTATCTTCACGTTAGTTCACCCCCATCCTACATGACATTAAAATGTGAAACTAAATCAGTAGTAAGTTGTTGTTACCCACGCTAGGGTAAGACATTGTGTCCCCCTATTCAGTGGTATCCATTATAATACCCTTTATTGGGATCCACATTTTTGGTCCGTCCTAGTGGCATCAGACCAAATCAGGATCCTAAGCACGCGTATGCCCCATTCATATCATCAGTTTGTTTTCCTATGTGTACACCCAAATTCAAACCCATTTTCTACTCTTTCCCTCGAGACTATGTGTTTTGGGAAGGATAGGCCCCAACCCAGAGGTTCCACTTCTTCTGGGTCCCATCCATACATCCATTACCATAGGCCACCTCGTTATGTGTCCCATCACCCCACCGAACTACGTGGAATTCGATTCCATACCATGGGGATAAGTAGGAAGTCTCTTCGAGGCCCAAGACCCTTATCACCACCGTTATCATTACTGTTACATATCACTAGCCATCTACTTCACTTAAACATCCATCATCCATATTGATTCTTACTCAGTCCATGACATCCAAGCGAGGTCATGTCTACTCATCCCCCTACATCAGTGTACCCTCCAGGGGTTACACTCATACGATCCACTCTAGTTAGTATTCCGACCAGTCCAATCCGTCTCTACTAGACATTAAACTCGTGGCATACCCTGTGTTAAACCTGTGAAGCTGATGAAAACCTCAGAGACATGCCTAGGGAATATAATTCCTTTCATTTGATGTAGGATGAATTGGGTTTCTGCTCCCTCATGAATCCCTATATTAAGGGAAAGAAGACAGAAATGCCAGTGCTCTAGCATTCAGACATGCCAGTGATGCCCAACATGAGTAATCCCTTGACTAAAGGTTGCTTCTCTGACTGACCCTTTTGAATTTCCTGACAGAAGAAATGCAATTAACTAGCTTCCATGATGATATGGAACCGGGAAGAGTTTCATGAACAACATATTAATCTATATGGGGGACCTAGAGTATGTAACGAGCTCTGAGGATGAATCCACGGAAGGATAAACTGACATCCCATCATCCTGTTTCGATCAAGGGGCATACATCCTTGATGAAGTGACAAATACTGCCTGCCTTTTCAAAGCGGGAATGTAGGGAAACATAGAACAGTGCGTCCTCACAGATGAATGATCATGCCCTGGGGAAAGCATCAGAAACAAAATTATTTAATGAAAATAAATGGTTTTATTGAAGAAATAAAATAATGGGTTCTATCCCATGAAATTCTATCTTTGAACTCCCCTTCCATAATATCCTAAAATTTTATCCATGGTCACTAGGTGGGTATGCTTTTCAAATTAGAAACCACAACATTTGGTTTTAAATTTTTTTAATAATAGAGAATTGATATATTTGGGCACCAAGACTTATGATTTTTTTTTAAAAAGGGTGAGTTCTGGCCAAAACACTAGAACTGAGAGATTTATTCAAAATAAAAGAGAAGCATACAAGTTACATGAGACAGAAAGAGTGAAATTTTATAGAGTACTTAATAAAAAAATGTTTCCACTCCGGAGGGAGGTCATTCTTCCAAGTGAACTCATATGAGACACCCATGTTGGAAATCCCATCAGGGATTGTATTAGCCTCACGATAAGTATGAGTGGCAATAAAGTTGAGGCCATTGAGCGTGGTGAGGTATTACATCAAACGAGGGTGAGAGACAAAGAAATATGAACATCACCCTTCCAGGTGGCTTGCACAATAGTAGTGGAGTCACTCTCGATCCAGATATTATTACAGTTGAAAATATTTGCATAGGAGATGGAATGAATGGTAGTAAGAATTTCTGTCTCTAGCGCAGAAGCAATGTCGCAGCTTCCATAGAAGCATCTGAGGATCTAATCCTGATGGTCCTTGAAAATTCCTCTGCATCCCGAAAGTCCAGGGTTGCCTTTTGACACTCCGTCCACATTAACGTTAATCCATCCAGGTGGAGGTTCCTACCAGAAGACTTCAATAGAGTAGTGTGGCTTCGGAAAATTTCCTTTGACACCAATTCGGCGTAGGGTTTTAAGATCTATGACAGAATTGTCACAATAGCCATTTTGGATTGTGGCCACCTCTTTTATAGCAAGAAGAATCCTAATTTTACCATCATTAATATTAATATAGTTATTTTTGAAAAAAGAATCATTTCTTCCATACCATAGGAGACGGAGAAGCTCCGCAACAACAGTAAGAAAGAGATTCTTGATTTGGGGAGACCTCGTAAACTCCAATGTTCATTTCAATTGTGGGAAAATAAATGTGTCCAAAAGCCATCTTCACTCAAAAAGGTCATAGATGTAATGCCAAAGGGCCATAAAAATATCACAAGATAAAAAAGATGATTAATTTCCTGATGATGTTGATTGCACAATCGACATTTAGAAAAAAGATAAAAGCGATAAGATAGTAGGAAAAAATTAGTTGGGATTTTTGATGAGCAATACACCTCATGAGTGTAAGATGAGAGGGATTGATCTAGGCCTTATTGAATTTGGAAATCCAATTAATATTTTAATCCTCATTTGGAAAATGATAGTAATAATATTTTTTAGAATCCAACAGGCCATTACGAGCAGGTTCCCAAACCCGAAAATCCTCATTGGAAGTGAAATAATAATTATCAACAATCTCCTTGATAGGATCCGAGAGTTGAGAACCAGAGTAATTGATCATATCACTGATAGAGTAGTTCGTGGGATTAGGGGAGAAAGTATTAGGCATCTCCGATATAAGGGGGGAGCCAGTCCAATTATCAAACCAGAAATTTAAGGAAGAATTCTTATTAACAAGCCATCTAGAATTTTCCAAGATAGAGTGAAAAGAAGCTTTGATCGATGGCCAGATAGAAGAATTCATGTAATGAAAAGAACCAGATTTAATCTTATCAAGGAAATTTTTTTTGAGGAATCTCATGGAAAGAGAGTTATTATGTATGAGAGACCACGTGTGTTTGGATTAAAGGGCCTCATTAATGGTTTTATGATTCTAAATACCAATGCCTCCATTTTCAATTGGTTTACAAAAAGTGTTCCAAGAGACCATAACCAATTATCTATCTAGAGTACTTCTACTCCAGATGAAGTTTCTTATAACAGTATTTAACCGTTTAATCAGGCCCAAGTCCATTTGTATACCATCATGTAATAAACTAGCTTAGAGACAATGGTGGATTTTACAAGGAAAATTTTTCCAGTCATTGAAAGCGATTTTCATTTACAGGAGGAAAATTTATTTTGTATTTGATCTGCAATGTGTTGAAAATAATAAGCTTTGGGACGACCCTAAAAGATGGGGCGCCATGGTATGTGAAAGGTAAGGTGCCTTCCTTAACCCCTAAGACATTGGTGATAACAATTTTCTTATTAGAGGGGAAATTTTTACCAAAGTAAATAAATGATTTTTTCCAGTTAATACACTGGCCAGAGACCTCCTCATAGTGTGAAATGATGGATTTAAGTTTATTGATATTTCTTTTATCTCCTTAGAGGAAGAGAATAATATCATCGGCATAGAAAAGATGTGAGGGAGCATGAAGATTTCTGGAAGAAATAATAGGTCTGATTCTGCCCTGCTCAACATTGAGGGAGAGCAGTCTGCTAAGGTAGTCTTTAGAAATCTAAAAAATGATAGCAGAGAGTGGGTCACCTTGGCTGACTCCTTTGGAGCATTTTATGTATCCCCTAGGCGAACGGTTAATTAGGATCGAGATATTGGCTATGTTGAAGATGTTTTTCATTTTACTGACAAAGGAATCATTAAATCCAAAACTAGCGAGGAGTTTAAAGATGAAGGTCCAGTCAATCATGTCAATAGCTTTAGTAATGTCCAGATTAAGAGTAATATTTCCACCTCTAGTGTTTCTATTCAATAAATTAGTGGATTCCGATCCAAGTAAAATGAAATATTTTATAGATCTTCCTTTAATAAAGCCGAACTGGTTCCAGGAAACAATTTTGTTGCTGATATTAGAGAGCCTATTAGAAAGGATCTTAGTGATAATTTTAAAGAGAGAATTTAAGAGGGTGATGGGTCTGAAAAGGTGAATTTTATCTGCATTTTCATCTTTAGGAATTGAAGTGAGGAATTGGGATTTTAGACCATGGGGGAGAACCCCGTTTTCAAAGAAGGATTTAACTAAATTACAGAAGCCTTTTTGAAGGATATCCCAATGTTTTTGATAAAATTCCTTGTTAAAACCATCAGGACCTAGAGCACTATCTGGATTAAGACCGAAGATAGTGTCTTTAATTTCCGAATCAAGGGGGATGATGTTTAGAAAACGATTATCCTATGAAGTAACCATGCATGGGATAATGTTAGGCATGATATCTTTGTTAATTTTGGGACCGTTGAAAATGTCAGTGAAGTAGGACACAACATGATTAACAATATGTTCCTCTAAATCGATGAGTTTACCCTCAACTCTTAGGCAAGAGAGAGGATTACAAGCTTTCCTAACATGATGAAGAGGGTTGTAAAATTTGGTGTTTCTATCACCATCATTGAGCCATTTTTTTGAATATTTGCTTCATTAAGTTATCTTTAAAGTTAAGTAGATAGATAAATTTAGTAGAGGTGTTGATTTCATCCTGGGGATCAGTATTGAAAACAGATATGCTACTATTATTCTGAATGAGATTCAACTCATTCTCCAAATATTGAATATCTATATCAATTAAAACAGATTTAGAAGCGCACCACTTTTTAAGAATGCTATTAAGGTTTTTCAACTTAGTGGTGTAAGCAAAGGCGTCATTGTGGTTACCCATATTATTCCAGGAAAAATTGATATGAGAAACACACTCTGGGTCCAAAGACCACGCCAAATTAAATCTGAAAGGAAAAGAAAGTTTCCGAATGTTTTGAGGGATGCGGACTAAGATCGGATGATGATCAGAAGAATGTTTAGTGAGGGTAGCACACAAGATCTGGTTCCATTTATCAAGAGCATTCTCATTAATGAAAGCTCTATAGAGTTTACTTGCCACCACCCAGTTGTAATGATGTCTATACCAAGTAAATTGGGCACCTGTAAGGTTAATCTAAATAATATTTTTGTCTTATATGGTAGCTTTGAATTCTCTAGCAGTGATTGGGGAGAAATAATGACCAATTTTTTCAAAGGGAGAAAAAATAGTATTAAAGTCACCAACCAAGACCCAAGGGTCATGAATCTTGGCATTGATGTCTGAAATCTCATACCATAGAGATCTTTGATCTAGGTAATTGTTTTTGGCATAATCAAAAGTATTGAAAATGTGAGTGATATCCAGGTAGTACTCACACGTCAGATCATGATCAGAGAGACTAAAAATGTTGACATTTTGCAGTAAAGAGTTATAAAAAATCTAGAGAGAATCAACATAACCATTGTTACAAGAACCCAAGAAAGAAAAACCAAGATTGAACAGATACAAGAATCTAGGGAAAAAGATAACTTTGGGTTCACCAATGACATGAAGCATAGGACGATGGGTAATAATAATACATTTCAAAACATTCTGGGTGTCAGGGTTTTCAATCCCCTGACAATTCCATTAGGGAATATGCATTATTATTTACCCTTGGGGGTTGACACCCCTTTATTTTTATTTCCAGCATTTTGACCTCTATTTTTTCTCGGGGAAATGTTCGTGTTGGGAGTTCATGTTTTTTCCTTTTTACCTGTGGGAGAAACAAGTTTAACAATGCTTCTTCCTGCCTTTAAATCAGTAATTTCACAATTAGTCAACAAGCAGGCAGGATTACAAAAAGGGGATATATCCAAGGGATCCAAATCTAAAACTGTGGCATCAACCAGAGAAGGGGGGTTTCCATCAACCAAAATAGAAACCCCCTAATGGAGGGCCACAGACTCAGAAAATCAAGGTAAAGCCCTTGAAACTGAATTAGTTTCAAGGGGTTTGGAGGCTGAAATAATGGAATTAACCAAAACAGGGGGAGAAGTCTACATTGAAACAGTGTTAGAACAACCTGCAGATAAAGCAGACTTGTTAATGGGAGAATCAGAGCGGCTAAGTGGAGAAGAGGGTCTGTTTTTATCCAATGGAGAAGTGGGAACAACATAAGGATTTGAAGTGGTATCTTGCCTATTGCATTCCATTTTATCAGAAGTGGGTGAATCTTGAAAACATGCAGGTGAACAGTCTGAAACAGGGGGGAGTGTGAGCTGGGTTCCATGAGATAGGCCAGCCACACTTCTGGTCAAGGATGACTCACCCTTATGAATGCAATTCTTAGAATCAGAAACAAGAGGAGAATCATCACGAATAATGTCCTGTCCAAAGGTTAGGGAAGACGCAAGGTCAACTTTGGTGTGAGAATCAATCAAGGGGTTATGATTATTCCAATTATCTTCATTTTCCAGTTTTTCCATGATGGCATATTCTTCTAATTCCTGATCCTGTTTCTCCACCTAGTCATCCAAATACACCCCAGGCTCTTTCATGGATTTAGGAATCCATTTTCCTGTTTTGACTTGGGGAGATTCAGTTTTATCAGGAAAGGGGACTCCTTCCTTCTTCTTTTTTCTTACTTCAATCCAATCATATGGATTATGATGATTGGGGGATCTATGAACAATTATACAAACATGAACAGAATGACCCGGAATTTTACAGAAGTCACAAAAGGAAGGATGTTTTTCATACTCAAGGTCAATTAGAGTCTTGTAATCTTTGGCATGAAAAGAGATAGTTTTAGGAGGTTTAGTTTCAAGATTGACAACCACTATAACCCTTGCATACATACCCAAGTCAGCATTAATGGTCCTTTGATCAATTTTTTGAGGGGTTCCAATGTAGGCTGATAAGTCATTAACTATCCTATGGTTCCAAAAAAACCAATTCATGTTGTGGAACCTAACCAAAAATTGTGCAGATTTTCCAATTTGTGTCTTTGGATTGAAAGAAAAATCCCAATCCGAAAGTCTCAGAAATCCAGGCCTTAGTATTAAATTACCTATCATCCAAACACAATTATGAACCTCCTGAGAGTAAACAAGAAGAAGAAAAAAAAACCTTTTCCCAAAGGGATCAATTTCCAATTTGTTATACCCCAGAAAATTGAGATTCTTTGTTTCAGTTCAACAAAGGACCAGGGTTTGTCTCCTTTAACATTCGAGACACGTCCCATTAAAGAATACATATAGAGGTATTGACGCTTTGCAATCGCTTTAGGATCTGATTCAACAGAAAAACCTCCATCATCCAATCTCTTAATGGTCGAGCGAGGTTTTGTATCTGTAGAAGAGGAATCATGTGATCTTTTAAGAGATTCGAGAAAGGAAATACCTCATCGGGCTCCAATTATTGGAGGATTAGATCCAGAATCTAGAAGGGCATTCCCCGGGTCTAAATTTTCCAGATTTGAGCATTCCTTTACATGTTTCTTTTGGAGATCCTCAGCGAGTTCCCAACTAGGATCAAATCTAGCCATAACGAATCGAATCAAGGGGAAGACGAAGGACTTTGAAGAGTTTTCAGCAGGATAGGGTTCGTCAAGCTCTTCAGAATGTGAGGAATTGTGAAATCCACCACTTATGAAAAATATTAAACAGTCATCATCTAATGAAATCCATAAGAAACACCTTTTAACATTAAGGAAGTGATCAATGTTTTCTTATAGTTACGAATAAAAAAATCACTCAAAGAAACATTCATAGTGGTTTCAAGATATTTAGGTTCTGTTGAAAAATAATTTAATCCAACAAGCACTGCCAAAAAAAAAATTGCAGTCATAATAAAAAGGTTCATCATAATCACTATTAACAGTAGTTCTATAAATTTATAGATTAAGTTAAAATTCATATAATTTAAATTTTCATGAAGGGATATTGGTGAAATAAGTGAATCAACATATGTGGAATTATCCTCACAACTATCTCTCTATATTCAACCCCAAAAATCTAATTCAACGTTGATTGTATTTGATTTTTGACTAACATATTCAATAAAGGTGACAATTGTATGCTAAAAAGATTTATAAATAATGGAACTAAATTGAAAATACAATTCTAAACTACTCTTACAATCTAGATTGAATTATAAACTTGACTCAGTTGAGGATGGTTGTGGACATTTGCGAAGAGAATTTATTGGACCATTCATAGATTCCAGTTTGACTAGATTATAAATCTCTTAATAAATTTTCACATCTGAAATCAATAAAATATCAACATTTAATTCTAGAAAAATAACTCTTATTAAATCATCCAATGAATTTTCAATCTCTCCTTAAAGTTAAAATTCCTAATTTTCACTCTCAAAATCAATGTCTTTTGACTGATATATTTCATTTTCAAGAGGAATAATTAGTTCAGATTCATCAAATTCAGATTCCATATTAATCAAAATGAAAAAATTTTCCCTAGATATGAAAAAACTCTTCTAAATTTCATTATAAAATATTTTAGAAATAATACTAATGTGGGAACATTGTTGTGAAATCTCACAAGTTGAAATTTCTTAAAATAGCACTCCTTCAACCTCTTAATTATAATCTATTTCAATGATTTTTGGGTTCAAACCATCAAAGGAAGGAAGGTCACATTTATTAATAGATTAAAAATTACTCTAGTCATTGATTTAAGGATTATTTTCACCTAAATGTTTTACTAATTCAATGTATAGGTTCATTGCTCAGAAATTAAGAAATTTTGGTTGAAGAGTTTTTAACATTACAGTTATTATTTTCTAATCTTTTCTGACCAAGAAAATTATAACACCCCAATTCAAATTTTACAAAGTTAGTGCATTATTTTATTACATTGGAATGATAATAAGAAATAAAATCTTGAAGGACCAATTAGTTTAGAAACCTTCGAAGCACTATATACAAACTTAAGTTTCGCATTACGTCTTGAAATGAAGGAAAATATATTATCCCCTTTGAACTCTCATATCAATTAGACTATCCCAATAGGTCAATCATAAAATCTATTCTTCACATTTTGGGAAAAAATGAACATATGAAATGGGTGAGCTTAGATGATCAGTAAGGATAGACAATATAGATGAAGCGATCATAAATAAGCACAAAATTTTAAGGCAAGGTATAAAATTGAAACTATATCCTTTTAAACCTTGTATTTAGTGTAATATTGAAAGAATAAATCAAATAATTTCATTTAAACATTCACATGTATATTCTACAAGACGAATAATCACATGTAAAATCAATAACCAATATTATAATGAGGGAATGTACAATGAAATACATCATAACCATACGGTCAAGGCCTCGTTCCAAGACCATGAATAATGATACCATCAAGGCCTTGTTCTAAGACACTAGTTTATCTAATGAGACCTACCAATGAATAAAGGTAATATAATGGGACCCACCCTCCCATACTATGTCCAATGCATTTCTCTTCTCAATGGGGTGAAACATTATATAATCATTCATATTAAAACTAGTATACAAAATGTTAATTCTTTATCTATAAAATGAGAATAGTATAAACATAACACATACATAGTAAAATATAACATCAACCCTTCAATAAAATATTGAATATTGTATCTTAATAAATCAACCGTGAATAAGAATAAAACATAATAAAGGATGTTGACATAGATGGAAATAATATAATAAATTCATTAAAACTCTTTACGATACATATCCCTTTTTATATTGAAATCATTTAGAATCCATAAAACTATAAAAGAAAACATTTATTTTGAAAATAACATTTAAAAATTTTATGTAAATATTAAAAATGTTAAGTCATAATAATGGATGAAAATATCTTCTTGCACCAAATAAGTTAGAAAAACACTCTTTCTTTAATTTTTCAAAACTGTTATAAACTACCCCATTTGTATGTGGAAATAAAGATTCATTTCGAAACATTTTATAAATAGTAAATCATGGGTAAAAATAAAATTAAAAATTTATTTACAATGTTTTGAAATAAATATTTTAGAAACATGGACATGAATGATAAATATGTCCCCGTTGATACTTATATATAAACAATCTCTGTTAATAATGGGATTCTGAATTTAACCCTTACCGTGTACTTCTCATTGGTTAAGGGTGCATCAACCTCTTGTATAATGGTTAATGTATGTTATTAAATTATATAATGACAATTCCCATATTTATTATATCATTTATAATTTTTTATATATCCTTTTAGTAATAATATTTCAGTATTACCTTTGTTTCGAGTGTTAACTTCATCGTTTTCCAATTCTTGTTTTTTCATGTTAGTCATGTTTGTTATGCATAAAATGTATTTTATTCATATTTTGAATGAAATTATTATCGTAATAATTATATGTAATCATAATATACATTTTATAATCATTATTTAATGGTTAACATGGAGAATGAATCCCACCACATCGTGGAGACTGTAGGTTGTACGTACGCCCGAGCAACGATATCATTCTCTTGATAGTTAAATCATATGGAATTGGATGGTATAATAAATTTAAAGAATCATTATCATGTTATATTCATTATTTATATCAATTATACTCATCATTATACCCATCCAATTAATTTAGTATTGAATAAACAAATTACACAATGACGTGGAGACGGTAAGCCGTACATACCCACAAATGGTGATATTGTTATTCGTATGATGCATAAAATGGGTAATATGGCTGTCAATATGATTATAATAACATATAATTATATATATTATAATGTATTTATTTCTCTATACTTAAACAACCTAGAAATAGAATGTATAAGAAGATAAGAACATAGAAAGAGGTGATAAAATAATTACAACTTTTTGGGTATCTCCATTTGGTTTGTACAAAAGGAATCCCTGAATGAATTTATGCACAACTTATAGACTCTAGGATGAATTGAATGATTTTTGTAGGAAAACTTTTCAGGTGATATCCTAAAAAAGGGCATTATATATGTGAATCAAAGAGAATGAAGGTTCCCCTTTTATAAAAGTGGTGAGGCAAACTTTTAGAATATCATTAAATTTTAATTTATTATAAATATATTTTCAGCTTCAAATCGGTCCAAAGTAATTAATTTAAATTATAAAATGAGTATGGGTAAAAATAATATCATTCCATTATTTTTTGACATGTTTATGTCAGAAAATTAACCTTATATTTTGGATTTAGTCCTTAGTGAAAGAGTTTAACTCTTAACATTTATACTTGTCCATTTATAATATTTTCAAACATATAGTTAATATAAAATACTCAATGAAGCCCAATTGGATCATTGATAATATTTTTAACATTATCCTATTTATTTTTTCAATCCTGATATTTTTATGAATTTGATAACATTTCATTAAATATTATTTATTTTAAGTATCATTTTGTAAATTCTGATACTTTTCAAAATATAAATTTTTAAAAATATAAAACCAAAATGATAAATTTAGAAAAACACATCCAATATGTCACTAATATTTTGGTGTAATATATAAAATTCTTAGATGTAATTAATTAAGTAAAGTTATATTTATTTTATTTTTTTAATGTCATTTAATTGATTATTCATTTAATAATTCAATTACTGTATCATTATTTTGTCACTATTTAATTTAGTTATTTATTTTATAAAATTATATTTAAATTACCTAGATAATAATTTTAGATTTCTAAATTTTATTTATAGTCAACCATATTACTTATATATCCTCATATTAAAAATGATATAATCATTAAAATTTGAATATGACATTTTTATTTCTTCTTTAAATAAAATGTAATAAATGTACCAATGCTACACGAGTAGCTTAAAAATGATCATATTTTTGACCTAAGGATGATTTTGGTCAAAACAACACTTATTCAATAAAATTAGGACATGTTTTATTGTAATATTATATAATAATATTATTATTTTTACCATTAATTACCCTATTTACCATTAACCATGGTAAATAAAATTCCAAAGTTACTATTAAACAAAAAATATTTTTGATCCTATTAGACCAAATTATTCATACTGATTACAATCATGTATATCTGTTTTTCAAAATTCAATTCATAGAAGTGGTAATTTTATGTTTAATGCTAATCTGCAGATGTCGTTAAAAGACTGGTAAAAGAGATGTTCACAAGAATAATAAAATTTGTATATCTAATTATATTATAAAAATGATTCTTATTACCTACATTGGAATAATATATTTATTATTTATCTATTGTGACTTTAAAATAAATTAAAAATAAAATATATTTTTAAAAGAAAATTTTCATTTATAACAATAATCCAATATTTTTAATTATTCAATAAAAATTCCAAAAATTCACCATAAGATAATTTTGACATTCAAAAATAAAAAATGAATTTAATTTTGAAAAATAAAATTTATAAATTTAATTATTTGGTTAATATTATTCATAAGCTCTTTCAAAATGGCTTGTTTGATAGGTTATGGTGAGCTGAAAACCAATGTTGCGTATAGGGAATGCCATTGAATTATATAAAATAAAGCATACCGTGGAATCTTGGGGTGTTACATTCTTACCACTTTCAAATAATTTCATCCCAACAATTTTTAGAATATCAATTCATAAACATATTTGGGTGGTCCTTCATCACATGATCTTCATGTTCCCACACCGCCTCTTCCAATTTATGGTTTCTCCATAGAAGCTTTACCTGACAAGACCTCTGATTTCTCAACACTTGTTATATGGTTTCAAGAATCTGGAAATCATATTCCCAATAACATAGATTATGTTCTGGTTCTATTTCTTCGTTGATGATTAAATGTGTTGGGTATATCATGTATTTCCTTAACATTGATATGTTAAACACATCACGAACTTTTGAGAGACAAGGCGACATTTCAAAATAGTAAGATACATCTCCTATTCATTCTAGAATATCAAAAGTTCTGATATACTTGGAACGTAATTTACCCTTCTTACCAAATCGTATAACACCCTTCAATGGAGATACCTTAAAAAATACATGATCTCTCCCTTGAAATTACAAATCCTTCATTCAATTATCAACATAACACATTTTCCTAGTTTGAGCTATTTTGATATAGGTTTGATTAGACATTTCCTTTTCCATCATTTTCTCAGCAAGTTCTCAACCTATGAGTTTTCATTCACCAACATCATCCGAAAATGTTGGTGTATGATATATCTTTCCATATAATTCATTATATGGTGCAATCTGAATACATGAATTCAAGATATTGTTATCAGAAAATTATACCAGAGGTAAATACAGATCCCTCATTCCACTAATGTAAAGTGAGAATTATATCAACATGTCTTCTATGGTTTGAATAGTCATTTATAATTGTCATCAGTTTGAGGGGGGTATGGAGTGATCCAACGAAGCTCTGTATCGAGGGTCTTCTGAATAATTTTACAGAATCTTGATGTAAGAAAACGATCATGGTTAGAAACAATCAATAGGGGTACACCATTAATTTTTAAAACATCAATAATTTAAAATATTTCTAGTCATCATGTTGAAAATATTCTCTTATAGTAAGAAAATATGCTGATTTGGTAAGACAATCAACAATGACCTGTATCACATCATTTATTATATGAGTCTTCTGTAGACCCATGACATTACCATCATAATATTTTTCCATTTCTACATAGGAATAGGTAGATTTTTCCTGACTCATCTAGGATGTGGTCTTAAAACCTTCACCTATTGAAAAATCAAACATCTCGATGAATAATCAATAATCTCCCTCATCATGTTATCACACCAAAAAAGTTCCATCAAATCTCTATACAACGTAGGCCACCATTGTGTATAGAGAAAATGGAACTATTAACATTGTCCAGTAATTTATTTAGCTCAGGTATAACAGGAAAACAAAGCCTCCTTGCAAATTTTAAAATACCATATTCAAATACTAAGCCAATTTGTCTCCCATCAATCACAACTTTAGATTTCTTTTGAAACTCCTCATCATCAAAACGACATTTTTTTCCATTATTTTAATGATGGTTTTTCAACCATTTTAAAAATTAGTAAATTTTAACCTTCAATGATAATTCCCACACCCAAATTTACTAGATCCATGAACATAGCATCATTTTCACCTCTCATTTTTTTAGAACATCATGACCATTTTTTATTAAAGAATGTACCACCTTATTTTCCTTATTTGGGTGGTAGTCTACTATGAAATTATATTCTTTGAGTCACTAAATCCATCTCTTTTGCCTCATGTTGAGCTATTTTTATGATAAAATAAATTTCAAACTCTTGTGATCAGTATATATCTCACATCCCTCACAGTAGAGATATTGTCTCCATATCATTAAAGTTAATATTACCATTGCTAACTCAATATCATGAGTTAGATAGATTTTTTCATGAATGAATAATTTCTTTAATTCTTAAGTAATAACCCTATCATTCTACATAAGTACACAACTGACTCCTTCCCTTGATGAATCACTATAAATCACAAACCCAGCATTTCTGGATGCTAAAGTATAGATTTTAGTATATAATAATATTCTATTCATTTACTCAAAAAATTCATTACGATATTTATTCCAAATTAATTTTACAATATTATGTATGAGCTTAGTTAATAGGTTTTACAATAAAGAAATATTCTTGACGAAATGCTGATAGTAACCTTCTAAACTAATAAAAATGAATACCATGGTTATACTATTTAGTTATCTCCATTATTATATTTCCTTTTTCTTTGTGGGATCAACATAGATTCCATAATTGGAGACAATATGACCATGAAATAAAATTTCTGGAAGCCATAATTCGTACTTTCTAAACATCCAGTATAGTTCATTACATATAATAGTATTCAGAATAATTTTCAAGTGGTTCTCATGGGATTCATATATTTTTGATTATACCAAGATATTATAAATAAATACCAGGAAACAATCATCAAGATATTCCTTGAACACTCTCCTCATTAGATCCATGAATATATAGGGGGAATTAATCAATCCAAATGGCATTACTGTCAGTCCATAATGACCATACCTCATATTGAATGTTGACTTTGTAATATCATCCTTTTTACTCAAAATTGATGATATCTAGAACAAAGGTCAATATTTTAAAAATATTGATCTATATGAAGTTGGTCAAATAAATCATAAATATTAGTCAGAGGATACTTTTTCATTATTACAATAGCATTGATTTATCTATAGTCAAAGCATGGCCTTATTGATCCATCTTTATTATTAACAAAAGTAACTAGGGATACCCATGGAGAAACACTAGGGTGAATAACTACATTATTACTCAACTCCTCTAGTTGTATCTTCAAATATAATAATTCCAAAGTGTCCATTCAATAGGATGTTTTTGATATTTTCATAACATTAGAGATTAAATCAATAGTCATCTCACCTTCTCTATCAGAAGGATGTCCAGGTAAATATTTTGGAAAGACATCAATATATTCTGATATAATTGGTACATCCTAAATTTGAATATTTGTTTTTTCATCCCATATTGTTATTTCCACATCCTCCCCAATAATATCATTCATTAAAGAAAATCTGGGTGGATTTTGATTAGGATTGGGTGATGAAGTTTCTTCTCTAAAGATAATGAATTCCACATATTCTTCAAAAATTGAAAATTCCTTCATCTTGAAATATATTTTCACATCATTATTTGATCGATATTCCATACCAAGGATTATATCAAATTTGATCATATGTATTATGATAAAGTTAGTAGATAAATAATTTTTATATTCCATAATGGGAAATTCTTGATACATATTTATTGCAATTAGACTAATATTATGGGTATGGACCAAGAACTCCCTTATTATTGTGGATTGTAAATATTTAATTTTTAATTAAAATTGGGATGAGAAAAGGGAATGAGTGGATCCAGAATCAAGTAAATATATGGATAAATTTTAGGAAAGGATTAAAGTACCTTCCACCACAAAATTAATAACTTCAACTTCAGTAAATTTTGATCACAAAAGAAATTAATTTATCCCTTTTCTTATTTTGGGGAATGATTCCATGACACTTAGGGAAATTGTTTTAATAATGTCCCATCTCATTACAATTTTATAACTGAACATTAATAGATTATTTCTTCCCCTTGAAATCATGAGTTTGGTGGTATTTTACTCCACACTTATAAAAAACTCACATCCACATTAAGAATGTATTGGGGTGCTTCTTCCTTGAGTTATTGGAGGTTTGAATGTCAGCTTTTCCATTCTTCCCCTTATTTCCTTTTCTAGAATATTAAACAGCTCTATTCTTCTCATTCATTCCTTTAAAGTCATAAGACATAGATAATTCTTTTTCCATCCTGATAGAACATGAGAATATATCTTCCTATGATGAGAAATATTGTTAGATCAGTTACCATTGAAGGAATGGGTTTAACCATTAAAAGAATAAATCACCCTTATTTATTAGGTTACGTATGTAGTGTGTAGAATTACATGCTAACCCTATGATGTTAGCTTAAAACATTGCAAAATTATCATCATCCTTCTATGTTAGTCTCATAAATTACTTCTCCATATCTACTCGTATATCACAGGGAATGAATGTTCATAGGAAGAGTTATATAAATTACTTCCATGACATATTTGTGACCTCTTCATCCTACTTCCTGATTAAAATTAATGACCAACATTGATTTGAATCTTCCTATAGATGATAGAACACCTTAACAACTTTTTCACTTTAATTACTACCATTGAATATGTGGGGTTTTACCTCATGAATACATCTATCATAGATCCTCTGCATTGTTGATCAAGATTCTACATACGGGTATGGTTATTATTCATAACCTGAGTCATTTGTATCAGCATGGATATATCCTATTCAACTCCACTTGTATCACTAGATCCTATATAATTATCTAGAATAGGAGGTAAGTCCTTACATGTGTGTTGATTCAATTTCAATTCCTTCCACTAGGTTCCATTTCAAAACAATGGAATACCCTAGAATTGGTTATGAACCATAATGCATAATTACAAACTAGAAAAATACGTTTCATAAATGGACAAATTTATCCATATATAACCCATAATCATAAAAATTATTCTTTGGTGACATATTTACTCATAAATCCATCATAATGGTTTGTATAAAAAATGTGAATTATCCTAATAATATCTTAGAGGAGTGTCAAACTAGGTGCTTAGAAAGGCCTGTTTTCATGTACTAGGATATCCTGGGTGAAGCATAGAACACCTTGTTAGATTTATTACACTTAGGTACATCTGTGCCAAAACCAAATCTGATAATAGATTTTTTACAGGGATGTATTTTCTACGAATACCCAAATTATCTCTACATTACCATAATTCTAGGATGTTCTTATATACTTTTCCTTAATTTCTATCTTAGGGAATTTTTCCCTAATCAAGGTTTGTTTCTAAATTTTTTTTCCAATGATTGTAAAAAAAAGTCATCTGATTCCAACTATAATGTCACACCCCTAGTTTCCCAGAATCGGTGCATTATTTCCGTACATTGGCATGATCAAGAGAAATTAAATCCCAAATGACTAGTCAGTTTAGTGTCCTTGGAACACTAAACACAAATATAAGTTTTACATTACATATAGAAATGAAAAAAAACATATTGTCCCCTATGAAAACTCTATTATCCCATAGACTATCCTTACAATCCAATCATAATATAATTATTCACATCTTGTGTAAAAATGTATCAAATGAAATGGGTGAGCTCTGATGATCAATAAGGATAGACAATATAGTGGAAGCGGTCATAGATTTGCATAAACATTTATGGTAAGGTATAAAAAAAAAATCCTTTTAAACACAATCTATTTCATAATATAGAAATAATTAATAAAATAATTTCATTTAAAATTTTATATGAATATTATTCTAGTAGAATAATCCCTTTAAATATCAATAACTAATCGCATACTAAGGGAATGAATAATGTTGGACACCATAATCATATCACAAAGTCCTTATTCAATGACCTTAAATAATATTACTGCCAAGGACATGTTTAAGAATCTAGTTGGTCTAATGAGACATACTAATGCATCATGGGGCTATAGAGGGCTGCACACGTCACTTATAAAGTAAAATGCATTCCTATAATGAAAGGGGTGAAATGTAACAAACACATTTGTATTAAAACTAGCATATGAAAAGTTGATACTTTAACTATAATCCATAAATGGTATAAACACAGAACATCCATAGTCAAATATATCATAAAACCTTCAATATAATATAGATGATTTTCTCATAATAAAGAAAACTCAAATTAGTATAAAATACAATAATGCATGTTGACAGAGATGAAAATAATATAAAACATTCCTTAAAAATCATTGAGAGAAATATAAATTTTTTACTTTGAAATCATTTAGAAGCCAAAAAATTATAAAATAAAAAATTTATTTTGAAAATAACCATATACATAAAGATTCAAATTGTCAATGTGTCATAACTGCCAAAAAGTCCACTTGTGCCATATGAGTTAAAAATCATTCTTTCCTGAAATTGTTAAAAGGGCTATAAAGTGCCTTGTTTGGAAAACAACATAAATATTCTTTTAAGAACATTATAAAAAAAGTCACATATGGGAAAAATAACTTTAAAATTTTTTAGATAATATTTTGAAATACATTTTTATTTAACATGGGAATGGGTGATAAATGTTTCCTATTATATACTTACATATAAATAACCTCAGATAATAATGAGATTGTGAAATTAACCCTAACCGTGTACATTAATTTAGTTGAGTGTGTTTTAACCAACTGTATAATGGTTAAATAATATTATTACATTATACAAGGACCATATCAATATTTATTAATTCATATATGACCCTCTTATATCCTTTTGGTAATAATATTTCAGTATTACTATTTATTCTCGTGTTAACTGCTTCGTTTTCCAATTCACGTTTTGTCATGTAAGTCATGTTTATTATTAATAAGATGTATTTTATTCATATAAATAATGAAATTATGTTCATAATTAATTTTTTTATTTGTAATATAAATTTTATAATCATTCTTTAATTGTTAACATGGAGAATGAATATCACAGCGTCGGGGAGATTGTAGGCCATACGTACCCACGAGCGACGGTATAATTCCCTAGATTGATAAATAGTTTGTAATAAAATGGTATATTAATTATAATGAATAACTAGCATTTATTATTCATTATTTGTATCCATTAAACTCATCATTATACCTATCCAATTAATGTATTTTTGAATAACAAATTACACCACGTCGTTGAGACGGTAAGTCGTACATACAAACGCATGGTGAAATTGTTATTCATTTGGTGGATAAAATGAGTAATATAGTTGTAACATGATATAATAACATATAAAAATATGGATTATACTGGAGTAATTATTTAGACTAGAAAATAACATAGAAAGACGAATTACAATAATGAAAGAACACTGAAAGAGGTGATAAAATAATTAACTCTTTTTAGGTCTCTAATTTTGGTTATATAAAAAAGGACCCCATAAAGTGAATTTATGCCCAAATTATAGCATCTTTGAAAAATTGAAGAATGTTGGGGGGAGAAATGGACAATGATTTTCCAAAAAAAGTGCTTTAGATGTGTGATTCAAAGAGAAGTATGTGTTCCCTTTTATAAGATATGTGAGGGGAACTTTTGGATGATCTTAAAGTATTATTTTATTAAAAATTGATTTTTAGTTTCAAATAGATCCAAAGTGATACATTTCATGGCAATGATGTTGATTGGATGATATCCTCTTAGGCATTGATTACTGGACATTTTTAGGTAAAAAAAGAAACCTTATATTTTGGATTTAAACCGCAGTTAAACACTTTATCTCTTACCATGTTTACTTGTCTCGTTATAATATATGGTTAATATAGTTACTATAAAGTTCCAAACGAAACCTAGTTTGATCATTTATAAATTTATTAATATTATACAAGTTATTTGGTAGAACCTGATATTTTTATGAATTTTGTAGCATTAAATTAAATACTATTTATTTTAAATTATCATTTTTTTCAATTTTGATACTATTCACAATTTTCATTTCTAAAAATATCAAAATGTAGTTGTCCGGACCCTCCCAGTCCATTACTTTTATAGTGTAGGAGTTTGGGGTGCACTGGACCCCATTAGTAGGCCTGAAGGGCGGGGTTTCGGTTGTAGGATGACACCGTAGTGTCACCCATCGGTGAAACCGATCGGTTCCACATGAGTTCATTGGGGTTTTTCTTTCCCAGTTTTTATGTAACACCACTTTTATGTATTTTAACCTCTTAAAGTGGATCAAGGACGTTTTTAGCTCCATAAACAATGTTTTAAATCCCATAAAAGTGGGGAGACCCTCAAGGGACCAAAAATGTGTGTCACTTTTACCCGTTTTTCTTCTGTTGAAATGAAATCCTTTAACTCCAAACTGTTATGGAAACTCTTTGATGGAAAATATTAAATAAAAATTAATTCCATTGTCTGTAACCACCCAAATATGTGGAGAAACCACAATCCTCCTTTTATGGCATTTATGATTTCATATCCCGTAACTCTTGGATCTGGCTTTTATCATAATGATCTTCTTCCATAGTCTCTTTAGTTCCCTATGGATATGCTTCAATTCCTTCCTCAAGAGATGAGTCATGCGGCTATGATCGAGCCCTTCCAGCTCATCCTTCATGGAATTTTTCTTACTACCAAAAGAACCACAATTTTTGGTATGGGGAGGAAACGTTGATCATTGATCATCTATGACGGGTTCTTCCTTTGTCTCTCTTTACTATGTATCATGCGAGGTGGGTATGTAAATGTTCCTATAAGGATGTATGGAACCAATCCATAATGAAGATAATAAATCAGTTTTAAAGAATGATGGGGCGTGTTTGATGATGCTTCTTTACACTTTTACAGTTTTTTATATGTTGTGATTTGAATGGGGTTATGTCCATAGAATGTCTTGGATATTGGTGTTCCTTTGTTTCACACTTATTATCCTCGGTTTTCTGGATAAATCTTTAGTTTTATGGATATAACATGGAAAATGGTTAATCACGTAAACTCGGTTAATTTAATGGATGCCCAATAAATAATTATCCTTGTGTGGTCACCCCGGTTAACCAAACAGAAAGACAGAAGTAAAGGAAAGGTGTGTCTAAATCTGAAAACTCTCTTCTTCTGTTCTATTAATGTGTATGGTTGTTCTACATGATTCTTTTGAGTTGACATTTTTGGGATGAGATCCCCTATTGTAAATTTGATAGTTCGTGGATTTGGGGCCATTTGGGGCCATATTCTGGGATTTGGTTAGGTTCTAATACTTTGAGGGATCTCACAGATACCTTTTTGTTTTTGTTACTTTACAAGGGAACTGGGTGTGAATGCATAATCTGCTATATGACTATTTTTTCTTCCATGGATTGTGGATATTATTGTTAGTTGTAGATAGTGAATAATTATTTAAATGGTATCATTTGAATATCATAATAACAATGGATTAAGTTGGAATTCGTTTTCTAGGAATGAGTTTTGACATGTTTTTGGATGTAGTGTTTCCCTTGAATGAATAGTAATGAGGGTGTTTTTGTATTGGATGGTTGTGGAACTCTATGTTGGTATGAGTGATTGTTTACCTATATGTATAATTTAGTTCTTATGTTTCTTATTCTCACCCCACACAAGTTGTGAAATTCATGCCAAACACCCCCATATTATAGGGGAGGGTGTTTTTCCCTACACTACTATGAGTGGATGGTTGATGGCCCCTTTTCTGCTCCCTTTCCTGTGTAACCCAAGATTCATCGGGTAGGATGTGATAGCCAAAGTTCCATTATAGCACATGATTTTTTGTGCAGCGTACGTTGTGGTTGTTGGCCCAGGTGTGTGTGGGCAGGTTTTTTCCCATGTGTCTTTGGGATGAGGCCCAGGTGTCTTTGGGAATTGTAGAAGTTGTCCGGGCCTAGGTGTCTTCGAGCGTGGAGTAAGTTGTTCTATAATAGGTTTCTGCGGGCATGGTTGGATGAAGTTGTGGTGTACTAGGTGTTTTCAGGCATTGATATGGTTTTGGTGGCCCTAAATATTGTTCTTGGGTGGCAGTGGGACTGCTGGGAGAATGGTGGGCGAGGTATGATGGGTAGGATGTCTTCAATAACCAGTGGTAAAGTGGTGCGGGGTACCCAAACATCAATGTGTTTTTACTATTTATTTACTTGACTTGTTATATTTGTTGAGTGTACCTTGGTGAGGTTTGGGTGGATAGTTTCCTTACTAGGTTTTTGGTTATCTCCTTCTCTCACAGGGCATTAGAATTCCTCCACACTTCTGCATGAGAGATTTTGGTTTTCCCTACTGAGTATATCTGTATACATACTCTAAATATATAAAAATTCTTTTAGGATTCTAGGAGGACTTCAAGGACCATCAAATACCCTATTAGCTTGGACATCAAGACCATTGACGTTTCTTCTTTTCTATTATTTTGTTACTTCCCTTTCGATTTTTCTTGTACTTTGTAGCACATTATTTGGAACATACATATAGGAATGGATTTTAGTGTTTCTATAATTATAATTTCAGTTTATGAGTTGTTTATGGTTTTTATCATTGTATGTACCGATCCATATAATTAAAAAGGGTAATTACTTCCATAATACATGTGATTTGATACCCTTGGTTCTAGTTTCCCCTTTGGGGCTGATTGAAGGGGGGTCACAGGGGTCATTATTTCTTCTTCAAATTAAGGGAGGAAGGGTTTCAAAATCTATTATCCCTTCTCTCTTCTTGGTGAAGGCGGTTTTTAATAGAATGGTGTCAGAGGTCGGTTGAGAGATAGGATGAAGCCCAGGGTCAGGCACAGTGAGGATTACATGAAATGCTAGGATAACAGTGTTAGAGAATCATGGCACGTGAAATAGGCCAAGTAAGACTGGCTAGGACACAAGATATTAGGGCCCCCATGATCCGATGCAAGGAAATTGGGCATACATAACTACCAATTGAGGATACATTGGTTTTCGGGTAGTGACCCTAGGAATGGTATATGCATCATAATGACTTGTGTTCGTGTTTTTCTTGGGTATTTTGGGGTTTTAAAATAAAAATAAATTCTATGAAAAATTTAAAAGAAATATTATGCACTTCTCGGGCTTAAGAATTCCTTGTTTACATTGCAGCTATAGAACTTAGATGCCAGCCATGGGAAGTGCAGGTGATAAAGGCCCTTGAGACTGATTTGGATGATCATGAGATAGTTGATCGAGAGGAGTAGGATGACCATTGGCAGAGGATGCTTCATGCCTTTCAACGATAGACCCTTGGGAATTACGAGGGAATAATCTCAAACATGGTGACAGAGAGCTGGATCATGGATCTGGTGATAACCTTTAGCTTGATATGGGATTTGATAGAGTACTGGGTTCCTATGGCTATAATCCAGATGCAGGTATTTTCACGTCAGTGGTGGACACTCTATCTTGGGGAGTAAAGGGGGACTGAGGTTTCGTGGACTAACATTGAGAGGGAGTTCCGGGGGAATTCCTCTCTTCCACGATGAAGGCGGAGAAGAGACATGAGCTACTCTCCCTTTAGAAGGGGAGATTTTAAGTAAGGGATTTTTGGATCAAGTTCAATAATCTCATTCTTTTTACTATGAACATTTTTATGGATGAGGAGTATCAGGTGAGGCGTTTTGAGGAGGCACTCTGACCTTCTCTTTACTATGTTGTTACTCCCTTCACTCTACCGAAATACATTGAGATCCAGAAAAGGTAGAAGTGGTGGATAGGATGCACATTCTAGGAGGTGTTCCCTGAGAGGGGGGATAGTTGGGGTCATCATAGGAGAAGGCCATCAGCAGTAGGCCTCCAGCATCAGGGCCTTCCAAGAATCTCCTAGTGGGGAATAGTCCCAAGCAGTTCAATTTTCAATCTCTCAGTATTTGAAACATTTTTTAGGGCCCAAGACAAATATGCTTCATCGGTGGATGTCATGGGAATGTTCATAATCAGTGCTCAGACCGAGTGCATTATAGTAGAGGTGGGAAGGTTCAGCACCACCTCAGCAACAGTGGTTTCCTGTAATGTCCTTTCAGTAGTAGGAGGAATGGAAAAAGATCTCCCACTCCTCCGAGAGTAGACGTTGCGGGAGGAGGACGACCTCAGGGCACTCCTCAGGGACCTCGAACAGAGCGTGGTCAAGGAGGTAGTCAAAAACTAAGGGGAAGAGGATATGGGTGTGGGATATTTCAATCCACAGAGGTAGCAGTTCCAGCAGAGCCAGAAGTTTTTCGAGGTGTGATCAGCTTGTTTAGCACTCTTGCCTATGACTTATTTGATTCAAAAGCTTTTCACTCCTACATTGCACCCATTCTAGACCATTATTCGGGTTTAGATTCAAAGTGACTTATTATGCTCCTGGTTTTGAGTACACCGGTTAGAGGTCAGACCAGTCTGTCTCATGTTTGTCAGCGATGTAGGATGATGTTGGGGCCATATCAGTCTAAAGGGGCCTTCTTTTTCATCAAATGTAGTCGTATGATGTAATTTTAGGTATCAACTGCATATTATCTATGTGGTCCATTATTATGTACTTCCAGATAAGCATTTTTTTTCATATATGGGCGGTCAGTGTGTGAGTTTTGTCAGAAAGCGAGGTTTCCATGATGGCAGCCAGCGAGTGGAGCCCATCTAGTAAGACATGTTGTTAGTGGAATCCGTGGGCTCAGAGATGATGAATGTCCTGGGGATCGTTACATAGTTCATTGACGTCTTCCCCAAAGAGGGGTTTTCTCTACCCCCTCGATGTGATGTTGAGTTTGGGATAGACATGCAACCCAATGACCATCTGATTTCAATGGATCCATATCAGATTAATCCTTATGAGTTGCGAGAGTTACTGATTTACATTGAAGACCTGATAAAGAAGGATTGTGTTTGATTAATCGCATCACCACGGGGTGCTTCAGTCCTGTTCTTAAAGTAGGAAGATGGTGGCCTCATGCTATGTATTGACAATAGAAGGCTGAACCAGGTCACGATCAAGAACTTTTACCCCCTACTAAGGATTGAAAACCTACTTGATCAGTTAAAGGTTGATGGATGGTTCTCCAAGATCGAACTGTGGTCAAGATATCACCAGTTGAAGGTGAAGGAGGGTGACATATCAAAGAGTACCTTCAGGTGTAGATATGGTCCCTTTGTGTTCGTAGTCACGTCGTTTGGCATTACGAATGCCCCCGCAGTAATGGGTCCCTGTACAGAGGCCCCGTCGCTCGGTGGGATGTCGTCTCGCAAAACGTTCGGAACCGTAGTTGGCTACCATCGTGGGGCCATCCTGAAAAAGAACTGGTGCACCACGGTTAATACAGTATACCTGGTGAGCTGACACAAAGTAATCACAAAGAAAACTTTTGAAACACACATGAAATTAATGTTTTCATTTACTGAGTCGGAAATCAGAAGTCAGGGTCCTGGTGTATGGATACGTTGGCCGCCGCACCAACACTAGACTCCATGTACTGATAGCCACACTCATTACTCTAAACATTATTTCTTCACTGAAAAGATTTTATCAGATTCATAAGTTCTACGGTAGAACCGACTCCTTTGATACCAATTTGTGACGACCCGTCCTCGGGGCCCAAGCCGTGACTACCCCAAGCCCGCCTCCCATAGGCCAGGGCCTGGCGACAATCACCAAATGAATAAATCACGATAAAAAGGGAAGGAATTACCTTTATATAAGAAAAAAAACACCATATAGTACACAAAAGCTGATGTAAACACTAAGTAATATGAGTACAAAAGTATGTGCTGGAAAGTAAGTGGGACAGAATACAAACCCAACTGAAATTAAAGTAAAACTGAAAGGAAATTACAATAGCAGGAACATAATGCAGCAACTCTGAGCCGTCCTCTGCAAATCCCACCTGAAGGGTGGGTACAGATAGTCTCCTCAGATCCTCGGCTCCAGTCATCCACTCCATGTACGTCTCATCCCATGATTGACCTCCAGGTACCGTCTAGATCCATGAGCCTCCACCTCGATCAGCGCTGCCCGTCGTCTACATCAAACACAATGTAGTGCGGGCATAGCCCATGCAGGGTTGAGTATACGCTATTTAGTAGGGACCCCGAGGCCCCCGAAGGTCTCTCATAATCCACGAAGGATAAACCACAAAGGAAAGATACAATCATGAAGTATCAACAACACTACATAGGTATATTCCCATACATATACCTAAATCTTCAGTTACAATTCGACTCCAGCTCCCAAGCCCAAGTACAAACTAGTCCACATGGGAAAGAACCACACAGTCCACACACGAAATCAAGTCAACCACATCAATGATAATGATTGAGAATCAATAGTCATCTCACACAAGTATACACATCATAAGTTGATATAGATGATCAGATGTAGCCACTGATTCATCCAAGATGTCAGACCCACATAGGATACAAGACTAGCAAAACTGTTGGACCCACAAATGATACATGACCAGTTACTCTACCGGACCCACATATGATACAAGTACAGAGTCAAATACTACCGGACCCACATAGGATAAAAGAACAGTAGTCATCGCCGTCGAAACCATGGATGATCCCAGTATGGTCGTCGTCACTGCCGAACCCATAGAGGATCTAATTACAGTCTTCCTCACTGCCGAACACACAGAGGATCTCAGTGCAGTCGTCATCATCGTAGTCGCATCCAGCTCTAGGGTTCCCGCACACAGCATGCTCGATTCTGGGAGGGTCTGCTCCATGATCCAAGGGGATCGATACATCAACTGTCACAAATTCCAAAGTAGATGTATCAAAAGCTTTCATTACGTCAATAGGAACTCAACGTGACAGGCGGTGTGTCAATCGGATGCCTGGTCTGAGAGTTATTGGCTTTTTCGTCTGAGGGTCCCCGATCGTTTTTAAGATAAAACCAACCCGACCATACTCCACCTGCCTCCAAACCTCAAGATGAGTAAGCCAAAAGAACCGTCTCACTAAGATGAATCCATCAAAGTGGACAACACGTCAATCAGACGTTTGGATATAATGTTATAAGCATTTCTGTTCTGAGGGCCCGGTTGGTTTCGTGTTTGAACCAATCCGGCCGTACACAAAGTTCTCCGAAACCTTGAGTGTAATATACCAAAACGACCGTCTCGATCCAAGGATTCCTACGAAACTAACGATGCATCGATTGGAGGTATGTAGCTCATGTTATGAGTAAAAGTCAGAAAATAGTCCGAAGTGGGGGGTCTGGGCCCGGCCCGGTACGACCCAACCCCCCCTGGGGACTGCCTGAACCGGGTCCAGGGTGGGCCCAGCGGGGCGTAGCACGGCATGGCCGGGCGCGGCCGGGCCCTGTCCGCTCGTCCCGCCCCAGCCCGGCCGGGGGGGTGGGGGGCTGGCTCGACCAGTAGGCAGAGTAGGGGGGACGCTTTCCCCCTCCATTGCGCTCCATGGACGCAGTGCACGGTCACCGCGTCCCCTCCGGATCCCACGTGGCCGCGGGATCCGGCCTCCTGCTGCCGCACCAGCGACCCGTGCCACCGGAGCTTTCCGCGGGCCACCAGAGTCATTCCGGTGGTCCGTTCTTGCTCCCGTCTGTGCCTGCGGTCGTCATGAGACCCGCTCTTCACTACGACGACCTTCAAACGCCTTTGCAGTCCTGTTCCATCGTTGCCCAACGTTCCTCGCATCAAGAACAGAAAAATGGTGGGTTCAGACTTTTTTGTTTGTCCGCACCCACCGCGTTAGTGGTTTGAAACAACTCCCAACAATTATTTGACATGTCGATGGTATAATCCACATAAGGTAAAATAAACCAAAACCCCTACCTCGACATGGAAGACGATCTTCGGTGTTGCGATACATGGAGTCGTGGAGAAGAGGATCGTAGGTGTCGCAGTACACGGCGTCACAGAGGAAAAGATCGCAGGTGTCGCGGTACACAACGTCGCGGAGAAGAGGATCTGGCTGCGCGTCGTCGATCTCGTAGGAACCAGCATTCTTCGTCGTTCTTCATCGGAGGTCGGCGTTCTTCATCACACAATGAATCTCTCTCCTTGATCACCAAAATAATAGGTCCCCCCCATCTATTATTTATTAAAAGAAAAGAAACTCTCCTACAATTATTTCAACACACTAATTAAGATGTGTTGAAATTTAATTAAAGGAGGGAGAGTGAAGGTTCCCACATAATTAAACCCATTGGAAGATTATATTAAAAGGGTAAAAGGGAAGGTTCCACATTAAATTATGGGTTGACATAATTTAATGGGTTGAGGTGACAATTAATGGAGGTTTGTCAAAAATAATTGGGGTTCTAAAAGAGATTTAGAGGGAATTAAATGGTGGGGATCATGTGTGCCCCACCTCTATTAAATCCACACATGGGTAGTTAAGTGGTTGTGGGCCCCACCCTTAACTACCCATGGGAGGAAAAACCTTCACATGAAATAAAAATTGTTCCGATAATATTTATTTGTTCCTTAAACAAACCCCCAAAAATTATCTTCTCCTCTTTCGCGAACACATTTGTGGTAAGTGTCCCTTTAAGCAATTACCGGCACTGCGGATTCATCGGTTCCCTTATATTTTAATTTCGAGCACCAGTTCAATAGTTAGAAAAAACCCACTTGTTCGTTCACAGAACATACCCGAGCTAAACTTCGAAAATTGATTCCGGGCACACCGGGCCTCGAAATCAAGCGCCTTCAAAAACAACGTACTCGCAAAAATTCCAAATTATTTGATTTTTTTTTGAAATTTCCCGTTCTTTACAAAGTGGTTCCAATCGTTTTTGAATATTTCCAGGACAATAATGTTTTTACTATTTAGGAGTCAGTGTAGTTACTTTAAAACACAAATCAGACAATAAATAAAATATGGATGATGTTTTAAATCGTATCCAAAAAATTCTCCAAATATAATATTATTATGAATATTAAATCATTTAATAAAATAATATTTTTTTTAAAATATCATTAATGTAATTTTTGGATGTATTCATTTAGTTAAAATTTTAAAATACCATGAGAATAATTGAATTAAAATATACTTTATTAACACATCACTTTCATATTTTATTTTCCTATAAAATTTAGGTAAAAAATAATAAATTCAATGTATATTTCTTTTGAATATTTTTAAAATAATTTAATTTATTTTAGATTTAATTTAATAAAAAATTTGTTGGCTTTGCATAGGAATTAAAGGTAGTTATTTCACATCTTATAATTATAAAAAAATTAAGATGAAAATATATAATTTTTCTTTTTATTGAATAGTTATAACAAAAAATAAGTTTTTTTAACCCATTGAATATGTATTATAGATATTAAATGGTAGAAATTGAAATTTTTTCATTATTGTTTACTTTATTATTATAACAGATAATATCAATGAAATATGAAACCAATTGGACATGTAATCGATAAATTTATTTAAATGGACAAACTAAACTCATCCAATAGGATAAAGGTATGTGTTAGGGTAATGTTGTATTTCATTTCATATTTTTTTCAAACACAATTACCCGATTTACCCTTAATGTGGTGACAATTATATTCTATAGTTACTATTACTATTGAGTAAAAATAAAGGGTCAAATTTAACAAATTTTAACCTTGTTATTCCTGAAATGGAATCAATAACCAAATATATAATCATAACCAGAAATATGCTAATATCACTTGATAAAAAAAACTAGAAATATAATACCAAAACAAACAGTAGATATCCCATCCTAAAATACATTCCATGTGTCAAAATAAAACTCCAAAGTAATGATAATGACCACTTCATAGTGGGACCCAACCATATCTAGTTACTCCATCCATGTTTTATCCCAAATCAGCCATCTACCATAGGTATTTTACCTTAATCATTTCTTGTAACCATGAAATCTATTCGGGTACTGATCAGGAAGCCCAGGTAGGGTGTGATACAAACTCAGCAGACCACCACAAGTAACTTCTAAAACAATATCCATTCAAATAATAATTTATACAAATGTAAAATGAATAAATAAAAATGCATTAATAAATCGTTGTCATATTATCAAGTTTTCATTATTTAACCACACAATTCCTGGGTTCCCATAGACACCCATACCTCAATACCTTCTTTAGCTCATGTTAGAGTCTAAAGTATTCCCCAAGGATTACATGTCTCAAAATTCCACTATTACCATTATTTTATTCACAATTAAATATCTATGATACCATTCATTAATTAAAACTGGAAAATCCATGATACCATTCATACATCACAAAATTGAATAACCATGTTCGAATTCATAATTCACATTTGAATGTCCACGTTAACATTCATAGTACACACAATTGAATGCATATATTCCCATTCATAATTTCAAAACCAAATGAGCACATTACCATTCATACTTCATAATCCAATGACCATATTACCACTCATCAATGAATAATTAATTCCATAATTTATTATCCACATCACTTTAATTACTAATTAAACAATTTTTCATTAGACAATTCCCTTTAATTAGTTACCCAATTAATTAATCACTTCAATCTCCTTAATTAAATAACCAATTAATTAATCGACATACCACAGAATTAATTCCACATTTTATTATTTTATTCACAATTTCAATATCTCATAATTAATTTATCAGTAAATTATATAAATTCAACAAAATCAATATATCATAATTAATTTATAAATTATTTATCTCAATAAAAAAACTCATTATCTCAAAATAAATTGATCAAATAATTATATCAATTACAAAATATCAATATCTCATAATTAGTTCATCAAATAATTATCCCAATTAATCGAACTCAATATCTCATATTTAATCCAACAATTATTTATTTCAATTCAACAAACTAAATACCTCAAAATTAATTCATCAATTATTTATCTCAATTCAACAAACTAAATATCTCATAATAAGTCAATTAGTTAATTATATCAATTCAACAATCACAATATATAATTATTAATTCATCAATTAATAATATTAATAAAAACTCAATATCTAATAATTAATTCATCAATTAATTATCAAAATCTATAATCTCAAAATCCCCAATTTCACATCTCCTCAATTAGTTAATACAATAAATTAATTAATTGAATGAGGAAATAAATTTATGAACAGGAAATATAAATTCTTAAATTACATACAAATAATTGTGATCGAGACTATGTGATATTAATTATAGACCACCTAAATTATGTTTTTTACAATGATCACCAATTATATAATCCACAATTTCAATGGACTAACTGTGAAGAAGGAGATCCATATATTAATCCTTAAATCAATACTGAACTAATAAATATCCCTTAAATATAGATCTAGATCCATAATCCTAGATCTATATCTAACCAAAACAGTGAATTACAACACTACAAAAATTGATATAATAGTTATAGAGAGATATGAAATTAACTAGGAAGATACCTAATACCCGAAGAGGTTTAGATTTCCCAACTAGGCATAGAATTCACAAGAAGAGAGGTTAGACAACCATGGAATCCGATCAAGATGTCGTGGTATCAAGAGAAATAAATTATTAGTTGATTTAGGGTGTTTGGGGATATTAGATGGGGGTTTGAAAAAAAATTTAATATATTTTGGGGGAGTAATATCCCAATGAACAGTTTGTTTCAAAAGGCACACAATTTCTCCTAACCTCACACATAATCGTGTGATTCTTCGAGGGGGTGCATGGTTTGAATAACTATGCACCAACCATGAAAATCACCACTCTTTAATGTCACACAGTTTGATGAGATGAGGTTCACTATTTGGGAAAATCATGCACCAACCGTTCACATCCCCCTTTTATTTTAAAATTTCAAAATATAATCCAAATTCATCCTTAGGTAAAACCCAAAAAAAGAACTCAGCAGAAGGAAAAAAATAGTACCTATAAACAAGTCTATGAAAACATCAGAAAAGGTCATTGTTTTACAATATCCCTACATTATAACAACTCATCCTCGAGCTGTACTACCAAATATCTCTGAGATTCCCAGTCAAAAAGTTCAGCCCATTTAGCCCACATATCCTCTTCTCTCTCCCGAGTTTTTTCCTACGCTTGTCCATGATTCCACAATACACAAATTATCAACATGATATTTCCGTACAATTATATATCATTGTGATTTAACAAACGTATCAAATGCCTCTCAAAGGATGCATCTATGTCAACATCAACACAATCCACATCAATCACATGAGAAGGGTGAGGTGATACAACTATAATTGTGACACATGGAAAACAACCTACATATCATTGTATCATTATGGAAGATCAAATCAGGTTACCTCTATCCTGGTTCTCTCCACAACCTCAAACAGTCCAACAAACCTGGTCACCAGCTTTACCGATCTTTATATACTGTGGTGACCCAACCTTGGAGACAACTGAAGGAATGCATGATCACCCTCAGTAAAATATAAGGGCCATTAATGTATATCAACATTCAAATTCAGTCTAATATGAACTGTAGTGATATATTGATGAATCTGCTATAACTGCTCTGATGTCTCCTACATCAGACTCAGTCCCAACAACATAGACTCACCTACATCCATATAGCATAGAGGTGATATTCATGGCCTGCCATAAATATCCTCATATGCAGACATTTGACTTGTATTAAGATAATTATTGATGTTGGAAAACTCTACTAGTTCAAGGTTCCTCTCCCATGATCCAATGAAGTCAATTACACATGTGTATAGAATATCCTCGAGATCCTATATAATACACTGTGATTTTCAATCTATTTTGTGGGTGGAAAGACATACTCAACAAGACACGTGTACCTAGAACCTTCTATATGAACTTGCAGAAGCACAAAGTAAAATGAGAATCACAGTATAAAATAATAGTCCATAAAACTCTATATTGGTAGAATATATCCAAAACATACAGTTCTCCCTGCTTCTTTACTAAGAAAGTCTTCTGTATATTCAAGAAATGCACTCCCTTTGTCAGTCTATCCCCAATAACACAAATATCATCATTCTTCCATGGTATCCTTAAGAGACCCACCAAAAGGTATATATCAACGTCATCCCATTTCCAATCTAGAATAGGTACTGACTATAGTAAACCATAGGGTTGTTAATCCTCAACCTTCACCTCGTAATAGGTGTATCATCAAATCACAAACCATGCTATCTCCATTTTCACGTCCAACCACAAAAACTATCATCATATACACTGGTATATTTTGGTCACACCTGGATGTAAAACCCACTTTGAGAAATAAAACCCACAAATCAGTACATCCTGCATGCTTATAGAAACAATAACTTGTTTCTTAACATAAATGATATAATCCTCATCTATGGTCCAATATAAAGGTGACTCCCCACCTTCATTCTTTCCCTCATGGTCATGGGATTCATATCCTCATAATTTATATCCCTAATCTGTCTCAAAAGTTTAGACTTCACAGGAAGTAATAATAGATTCATCTTATCCTAACTCTCCTAAACAACAATGTGCATCTCAGCTAGTGAAGTCACCATATTCCAATCAACACTAGAGTATCTAACAACATGATTATGATTTTTTTCTTCTCAAAGAATCCACCACACTATTTCCATAATAGGGTGTATATTTTAGTTCAAAACCAAATGACTAAATATAATCAACCCATCTACAATTATAGAGATTCAAATCTCATTGTGAGAATATATATCATAATATTTCTTATTCTGTAAACAATGTACACTTCTCAGCTAACAAATAGTGTCACCAACACTTCATGTAATGGAAATATTAGGCCAAATTGAGTTTATCCATTTGGTAGTTTCATTTTTGTGGCCTCAACTGTCGAGACCCATACACCACAACTTGTTATCATTATATCCAATATCCTCCAAGTCTGATCCTATAAGCATCACAATACATTGTATACACCTCACCTAGCTCATGTAGGACCAATTTTTTTTAATGTTAGAGGCTACTTCATATCCTCAAAAGAATCCTCACACCATTCTGAATAGTCAATAATTATCCCCATTTTGATCTAGAACTAAATCTATGCAACCAAATAAAAAAATCCTATATGAACCATTGATAATATCCTGAAAACCTTGGAAAGAAGTAGGTATCCAACACATTCTTGGGATTCTACAAAAAAACCACTTCCTATGAAAACAACCACCCATCAAGTGTAAAGATATTCTAGTGAAGAATACCCACCCATCCAGTGTGATCAGTCCTTGCATTACCACTGCACCACATTTGATCTCCTATGAAAATGAACCCCCTCAAATGTGAACATATTGTATCCCAAACTTATGATAAAATATAATTATGTCAATTGGCATATAAATAAAGATCAAACTCTGTGAATCCTGCTTTCCTCATTGTTTTCCACCACACGTTTTGAAAAAAACCAACAACAAATCTCATGCATATATCCCTCCCATGTCTACTAGATAATGTCACATGTACTCCCATTGATGAAATACCATAATCACAAAAAAAATTATTAATTTAAAGTTTACCATTAAAAAAATTAAAAATAAATAATAATTATTTATGTACCATCCCATGACCAATAATGAATTAATAAACATCTATGGGAATCTGATCCAATGTTATCCATGATTCAAAATAATAATTTTGAAATATAGTACTACCATATTCAATAGCTATATATGAAAATTTGTGAAAAAATAATAAATAATATAAAAATTAGTATATAAAAAATTAGTGAAAATTAACGAAAATTAACTCAATTAAACAAGTATACATAACTCTGCATTTGTGGTTTGAAACAAAGATGTTGACGTCGCATGAGGATAGGTTTAGGAATTATCAATAACATAATTCCACGACCCCTCTGAGTCCTCACTGCACTGCTAGTAGCTTGAGGGTCATTTAATACAACATCATTCTCGTCATGAGGTAAATCATCACCCTTATACTCACTAAATAGATCTGTGTCCATCTGAAATATGAAATGACCATTTTTAGCAAGTAGTTGAGAATAATTATTATTATATATATTATATATGACTATAACCTACATTTAACTATGTCAATATTTATCTCCATCCTCATTTTTATATGTGATGTTGTTAATATCTTCATATTCCTATGTAGTATCATTACCACACATTTATAATCACAAATAGAACAAGGAAACATCAAATGATGATGAACAATAAGAAAATGGACCAAAATTATGAGATAAATAATAAAAAAACATTGGTACTGAGAAATGTGGCATTAAGTGTGAATGAATTGAATGAGTTTAGTAACTATATATATAAAAGAAAAATATGATCGTTATAAATATAGTTATTAAAAATTATGTTAATGGAAACAAGGTTGTCGAATATATGAGTATATAATAGATTTTTTATGTTCTATATCAGTAGTAGTAAATTTAAAATAATATAATTAAAAAATAATAAATAACGATATAAAAATATATTATTAGAATATGATATATATATACATTTTATATTATTTTTAGAATTATTATTATAAAATTATAGTATTATGTAATTGTAGGATTAAAATAATGATTTTAATGTCAATTTTTTAGTAAAATATTTTTTTGAATATATATAATTAATATTAATGGTAATTATTAAATGATATTTCATATAAAAGAATTATTTTTCTATGAACTATTTTTTAGAGAGTTTAATATTTATTTATCATCATTTATGGAAGGACATGATAAGGTGTTTAATGGGGAAAAATTAATTTTATGAAATTACTAGGATTTTGGAAACAGAAATAAAAAGAACTGTCAATAATCAGAGAAAAAACTGATCATTGTAAATTCAACCATCTAAAATGAGAATCCTAAGAGAGAAAAAATTTATTTATTCTCTGTTATATTAATATATAAATTAACTCCTATTATAGTTCTCATAAATTATTGTTTATCACTTTAATAGAAGTTAAAAAATTACATTATTCCTATGACATAATGATAAAAACAATAAAATGATTAATAATTATCTATTAATTAGGCAATGTTCTTGTTTTGGCCTATCTAACCACCTTGTTGAAAAATTATAAAAAATTATATCATTGATGAAAATCCGTACACTACTATATAAAATATATAATATAAATATGAATGAATTTTTTTTATTTTTTTCTGGAATGAATGTATTAATATTAAACTCAATAATTAAGATAACAGTGTCTGGTCATTAATAAACTATAAAACATGCTCATAAATGATTTCATTTTTAAATGTCATAAAAAAGCATATAAAATGAAATTTTGACATTATAAATAATTATAAATCAACAATTCAACTACCTTTTATTATCTATTAATTATATTATTTGTTATAATAATGAAGAAAAACACATTTATTATGAAACTACTTCAAAATGAATAGGATTACTCATACCCAATATGGTCATTTTAAAAATTAATCATATGAAGTATTATTTACAAGAATACATTTTTAAAAAGGAAATTAATATTGTTACATTTTTTACATATTATATCTAATAACTTTAGGGGTTTCCAGGAATTATGGTAATGGGTTAGTTTTCTCAAATTTAATTTGATGAGAAATATTTAATATTGTGAACCACAATATATTTGATAAAGTTTAATTAATAACTTATGGATTTATTATAAAATATAAGTCAATTCATGTGGTTTCAATATCCATATCATTTTATTTTTCCAAATGAAATTATATTGAAGGATAATAAGGTTGTTAGGGTATTGTTGTCTTATTTTTAAATCAATGACACTTTTAATATTGAAAAGAATGATTCAAAATGATTTACAAACATCCATATTATGTTTTTACATCATAATTTATATTTTATTCCAATTATTTTAGTTCCAACCACAATACCTCTTTTGAATTTTTTTTTCATTATGGTTTTGCAGAAACTGTAAGGGTTTTTTCACGAATCGTATATTCAATGAAAGATTGTTTTTGTAATCATAAAACCCAATGGGAATTATTTCCTTTATAAATCTAGTAATAATATATTGTGTTTATTCATGGGGATTTACATGACCCTTTATAATATTATATACCCTTGACACGTATTTTACATGAATTTTTTCTTATATGTGAAACTGAACCTATCTCTTCACTTTATATAGGAACATCTATTTTCCATATCTGTATTCATTGGATTGATTTGGAACTACGAATATATTATTCTCAGTAATTATTGAAGGTAATTTTACACCACTATTACTTTTATTAACAAGTTTTAATGAATTTGTTTAACAATTTCTATATTTCTCTTTTTACAAACATTATGGAATCCGTCATTCTAAAAATTATCATGTGAACATATTCTTTCACAATTTTTTATTTTTATCTGAAACATCCTTTCTATAAATTCTACGGTTATGAAAAAAATTATAATCCTACATGTTTTATACTATTTTTAAATATATATTTTTGAACTATCAAGGATATTATATATTTAAAAATTGATTTTTCTAATGATGCTTATGTTTTTCTTCCATATATGACAATATATTTTAACATATTTTATGCTTGATCAAATATATTTGTTAATTGTTTTCATCAATTATGTTTTTTATTGAAGGATTATGGAATTTTATTTCAATAAAATGTGTGACTCTATAATACCTATACAATTCAAAAAAAATCATTGGGAATATGCATTATATTTATTCCAATACATTTCTTCTATAAATACACTATTTTTCATTTTTCATAATAGAGGGTGTTCACCAAGATTTCAAATATTGACTGATTGGGGAAATCATTGACTTAACAATGTATGTGTTTATCTCTAATGTATAAATACCATATACTTCTTTGATATATATTCTTGTAGAGAGTTATGTAGTATCAATGGATACCAACTTATATTCCATATGTTTACCATTTTATTGATGATTATATTTAAATGGGATGTGAATTTTTTTCTATTGATGTGTTCTTTGTTATATGATGATTATTTATGTTACTATGGCTTGAATATAAATGGATGATTATTAGTGGAGTCCTATATTTACCTATAATACATTGGTTAATGTTTTATATCTTATGAGTTAATATTTAATGAGACTTCATTAATATTGTCAAATATTAAAATTTGACCTTTCTTTGATTATTATCCCAACATATAGGTTATGCATTATTGGATATGTTCATAATATGGTGAAACCCTATGCTTATGTTTTTCCCATTTTTCATTGGTAGTCTATGTTTCTTTTATATTTTACATATCTATTATATATGACTATGATTTTGTTTCACCAATCATATATGTTATCTCTTGATTATAAACAAATTTCCCACTGTATATGTATGATATTTTTATATTAAATGTCATTAAATATTTATTTATTTATAAATAGTATTGTTCCATGTTATTTTTAATAATATATTTCTCATTAGTCATGTTTTATAATATTCTTATAACCTAACTCTTTATGACGTATTGATGAATTTTTCTTTACCATTTGTTTGAGGTCGCAACTTTTCTGACCATTTCCCCATGAAATTGTATAAAACATTATAATTAAATTGATGTTATATATATATTTTCATTTCATTATATTTTTTATAAATAAAACAGAAATGTTAGTATAATGGGACAACATCCTGTTTATATGTGAATTACGTGGGATCTAATTCTCAAAGACTCGTGATTATGAGATCATATATGAGATGTAATACTTATCTTATATTAATTATGAAAAATAATTTTATTCTTATATTGGGTTGTTTTATGGCCAAATGACATAACTAAATACTCATGAAGACCATACTAGCTTCTTAAGGTTGTAAAGGTCATGTCAGAAGGACTCACCCTTTTTTGATAATATTATAATCTCAAGTGGATATTATAAAACAATTTGGATCTACTAAAATGATATAATAATTTATTAATACATGGAAGAAGAAATTGATTCATGATAATGACTTGGTTTAACCTCCAGTAATCCACATATAATCCCAGAAATTTATCTTGCTACATTGAGAATAATACTAGAGAACCTAAACATTATGTATTAAGATATATGAACCCACTACCTCTAATTCCATTACCTGGGTTTTCATCTCATGGAGAAATAAAAAAATACATTATGTAATAAAAAATAGAAATATTATCTACAACTATCATGATATCAATAGAAAACAAAACCTCTCCCTTGGATGATAATCCTAATAAATTCCCAAGAATTATATCATATATATAGTTTAAATTAATAGAACAAACTACAAACATTGTCTACATAAAATCATGAATAACAATAAGAAGCTTAGGTTTTCGTCCAACAGAACTACTAAATGATGGGTTCTCACAAATCATCCTATATGTTCCAATGTTCATCATAACTATGACATCCACCATATTGAATAGAAAATAAATACATGATATTAAAGAAAATCAACATGGCATTGATACTAAATGATCCGTTAAATCCCATGAATCATGCCAACAATAATAATATCTTGAAAAAATACTCCCTAAACAAACATTTATCCCCCAGTCACTATAGAAATATATCAATATCTAGTAATCCCATCAGATTGAACCCCTACTATTGTTCTTATCAACATAACTGTATAAGGAAAAAAGTCAACATATATGAATATGCGTGTTACTACTATATTAAATAAGGGTAATACTAATATTTTATCTACTAAAATAATATATATAACTTTATATAGTCTAATATAACAATTTCTTGGATTAAGCTCATTGGAATCTAATAATATTCAACCAATAACCTGTGCTCCATCCTAAAAATCTCTAACTATACGACTCGAATGACATTATTTTCCCTATTATTATGCACCTCATCTTGTAACACCAGAAGGTTTTAATAATAAGATGAAATTAATGAAACATTGTTTTATGTATATTGTTGTAACTATACTTAAAGAATAATTTTTTAGCTTTTATGATTTGAATTTCAAAAAATGACCACCTATGGGTTTCATCAGTAATTTATTTGGAGGCAGATTGAACCATTTTTTGTTGTGAATTGTTACACACCCTTATAAATTGTAATATGAATACTAATGTTACCCTTATGAGTGGAATTTAATATTATTATATTATTTCCTTTATGTTTGAATATAAGAATATCTTGATTAATTTTCATGGTTGTAAAAAACAAGTTATAATTTTAAAATTATTAATTTTGAATAAATTATAATTTTATTTAAAAATTAAATTAATAATATTTAGAAAATTACTTTCCAGAAAATTGTGTGAATTTTTGTATTCAACACATTGAAATTTTTCTATGGAAAATTTTTGGGAATTTTCTAAAATTCTTGAATTTTTTATGAATAATAAAACATGATGAATAACGAAAAATGCTAAATACCTTTTTTATTGCATTATAAGTGAATAAGAACTCATGTAAGTATAATTAGTTATAACTTACATTCACTTATTACTTTTTTCGATAACATGAATCAATTCTATTCATATTTTGGTGAAAAACTATTAAACTAATGATTAAAATAGTGTAAAACGCCTCCTCCCCTACACTATAAATACCACCCTCACCCCCTATTCCTTTCACACCTCTCCATACATGGTCATTGTCTAGGTTTTGTGAAATATCTTAAAAAGGGGTCGTCGCTACATCCAATACATTTTTTTATAACCTAAAGTCCATAACCAAAGGCCTTATGGAGGATCTTAAGGATATGAGATCAAGAGGTAAGAATCCTCTTTCATTTTCTTGTGTTTTCTTCTCATTTATTTTCTTTTTTTATACTATCTTCACCACCCCTTATTTTAGAGGACATAAAAATCTAGTATGATGTATTTCTTATATTTTTATAATGTTTTTGGATATATTAATCATTATTCTTCCTCTCCTCCTCCTCTTATTCTAAAATTAAAAACACTGTCTATGAAGTACCAATTTAGCAAAATCATGAATG
This sequence comes from Viscum album, assembly GCA_963277665.1. Classification (NCBI taxonomy): domain Eukaryota; kingdom Viridiplantae; phylum Streptophyta; class Magnoliopsida; order Santalales; family Viscaceae; genus Viscum; species Viscum album. Next base: position 791,897,180 of record OY728129.1, on the reverse strand, counting down.
ATGTGTTTTAAATTTACATTACATCCTCAAAAATTTGTTATAACACCATTTTAATGGTTGAAACAGCATTTAGATTTTTTTTATATTTCATATTTCATGTTCTATAGTTTACATATATACATAATGTTATGTTATATAGTGAAACTAGTTCGTCATTATCAGAGAATGTCAAAAATTATTTAAACAGATATCACTAAAGATTTATCTAATGATTCATCCTTATAAAATATATCCAAAATGAGTAATGTAATCATTTAATATATTGGAAACTTATTAATAACATTACATTCCACTCTAGTAATTTCATTTTCATATGACAAGAAAATCAAATACAAACCATCCATGGAAATCATGTAAAGAACACACCTGAAACAATGGATGGAATAAAATACAAAAAATTAAAGGGAAAAATGATGTTATGAAATGATCATATAAGGTTTAAAAAACATGAATATTGTTATATATGATATTAATAATTGAATTTTAATCATTATACATGAGGTTTAAACACGTTTTAAATAAGACAAACCTGAGGTAAGGAAATTCTTAAAATAATTTCCAATATTTCTGTTAACCTTATAAATTATTCATTATGTGGTATTAAGATTATTTTAGTGATGAATGTTTCTTTATATTATGTTGTATTATTTTTATTTATAGTTCTTACCCATATCCCTTCATTTCCATTAATTGTCACTCTAATTATATTTGAAACAAACTTTCCTTTTTAAATCCTTTTCAAAGTCTCTTTAATAAAATTAAAAAAGATTATTTTTATATTTATGGAATGAGTGTTTTAGCCAATTTTCATTATAATTTATTACCATGATATATTTCATGGATATATTTATGTTTATTTGATCCCATTATAGCTCAATATATGTTGGTTTGATCCCATTACAGCTCAAGATATGACGTTGGAGCCCCAGTATAGCTCTCCAATGCATTTAGTACTATGGGGATTGAATTTTACCAAATGGTTATTCAATGAATAAGGGTGATTGTAATATTATTATGGTAATAATATCCCAAGTAAACTAGATTATATTTCCATTCATGTTACTATGTTTTTTGAAATGCATTTGTATTGGTTTTTATATTATCACTTGACTAAAGATTTATTTCCTTATATCCCTTTCTGAGATTTTTGTTCTCATCCCATGTTTTAAAATATTTTTCATATGATATATTGATTTTTAAGAGAATGAAGGAAGATATTTTAAATGTTATGAATAATTTTTAATGAAATGATTTTTTATTTTTTTCATATTTTGAAAAAAGTTGATACTATTTTAGTAGTATCCTCATTTATGGTAATATGATGTAATGTATGGTTTATGTCCTGATTTCTCTAAAACTGTAAACCTTAAAAGATAATGAATGTGTAATAACGTATTTTATTGTATGAAACTCTATATTATGTATTATTTTAATGTTGGGTCCATATATTTGGTACCTAAGGATGGTTTAGATAACTTCAGGTGTTATAATGATGTTAAAAAAAATACCATAAATGATTTTTACTCTCTGTTAATTTGAAATGTTATTGAATTACAATATTACCATGTTTCTTTATATAAGTCATGTCTATTAAAAATGGTTTTCTCCAGAAGAAACAGTGAAGCTGAAGTCGGAAGGCACCAAGAGGATAATGTCTGTACGAATCTGCAACCTGGAATAATGGAAATTAGAACTAAGATGTTTGTGACAAAAATGACTAAGTTGAATCAAGAAATTAGTGGTGTTGGTATCCATTATATAGAGGAACGTGATCTACCATAATGAAACATGTCTTCTGAGGAGCATTTTATGTGGCAACATCCTCCAACATTCAGTGGAACCAAAGATCCAGTGATAGCAATAGGATGGATCAATGATATAGAAAAGATAGTTGATATCTTTCAATATTTAGAATTTAAAACATAATAATAGACATTTATCATATGGAAGGAAAATTCTATCAGTGGTGGTATTTGGTTAAGAATTCGATATAATGTGAAGATCTTGATTGTTTGTAATGGGATGATTTTAAGAGTATTTTTTTGAAAAATATTTTCCAAAAACTATATGACTCAGAATAGAGAAACAATATTTGAAACTAAATAAGAAAGATTATTATTATGTGGTATCACATGAATCCAATTTTAAATGACTCTGAAGGTATGTACATGAGTTTACACAGTTTTTTTATAGTACAATTCATTTATTTTACTCAGGTTTGAAACCATTTTTACAAAGATATTTGGCTTCAAGAGATTTTAGAATCTATAAGAAACTTGTTACTTTTTCTAAAAAAGATGAGATGGTGCTTTCTGACTCAAATGTTCCTAATTATGACAAGAATAAGGATCAATCAGGTTGGAAGGCATTGGGGAAGAATTCATCAAATAAATATGGAGGTGAGAAAATCAATTTCCCATCTTTTGAAAAGTGTGGTAAAAGGAATCTCAGTGAATGTCTTGTTAATTATGGAAAATGATACTGATGTGGAATATTAAGAAAAATGTATCATTATTGAAAAGAAAAATGATCATGAAATTAAGGATAATCCAATGGCTAGATGCTTTAATTGTATGGAATTGGGTCATTTTCTTAATATGTGTTCGAAGCTATTCACTCAGGTAGGGAATCAACATGATTTGTAGTAAAAGAGTGTTGTAAAATCCTTTGAATCCAATTTAGTAGATATTGGGACCTAAAATGATGTGGTATCAAGTACATTTATTATTTTTATAGTTTTTTCAAATTTTTTGTTTGATTTAGGTCTGCAAATTCAATCAGTTCTGAGAAATGTTCAGAAAAAATGTAAATTACACCACATGAAACAAAACCAAAACTCTTGGTAAAAAACAGTTGAAAAGAATATTGTGGAAAGAAGAAATTATAAGAATATACATATACTGGTCTATGTTAGGAGTTTACCTTCAAATCCCGTTTTATTGCTTCTAGTTTATTTTGATGTTATTTTGAGTATTGAATCCCTTTATTTTTATCATTCTAAGATAGATTGCAGTGAAAAAATGGTTTTTTTTTTCAAAAAACAGTTTCATTTTGTGTACAAGTATGAACCATAACATTGATAAAATATCTGGAAGGTAATAAACATATAAAATATGGAAATGAAATTTATTATGTTCATATGATTGATGATCAGGGAAATATTCAAATTAATGATGTACTAGTAGTAAATTAATAACTACATATTTTTTATGCCGATTTCCATGCTCTTTTTATGATCGATAGGTCGCGTTTACTACTGACATAGTTCATAATGCCTATAAAATTTCAAAACCCTTTTATCGAATAGTGGAAATGGAAATTATATAATTGAAAACGTAGTTTCCGGAATTATTAGATAAAGGATTTATCCAACCTAGAACTTCACAATGTGGTACTCTTATCTTGTTTGTCAAAACGTAAAATGGTTTATTGAGACTTTTCAATGATTTTAGAGAATTGAATAAAATTTCTGTTAAAAAAAGTATCATTTTCCTCATATCAATGATTTTCTTGATCATCTCTAGGGAGAACAATATTTTTCGAAGGTTTACCTGAGATCAGGGTACCATCAGTTCAAAGTAAAGGATGCATACATCTTGAAAACTGCATTCCATACTAGACGTGGTAATTATGACTCTATAGTTATTCCTGTGGGGGTAACTAATTCACCTATTTTATTCATGTATCTTATGAATATAATATTTCATGTGTTGTTGGATAATTGTGTGTTTGTGTTTATTTATGAAATTATGGTATATTCTAGAAGTAAAGTGGAGCACAAAATCATCTAAGAGTTGTTCTGAAAACCTTAAAAGAAAAGAAATAGTATGGAATATTTAGTAAGTTCCAGTTTTGGTTGTAAAAAATTTCATTCCTATGTATCATTATCTCTAATTATGGAATAAATATTGATCCTAGAAAATGAATTTTGTTGTTGAATGGAAAATAACCAAACATATAACTGAGATTCAAAGTTTTCTTGGTTTGGCATGCTGTTACTAGAGGTTTGTTGAAAACTATTCACCTTTATCTATTCTACTTACTATGTTAACCTAAAAAGGAATTAAATTTATATGGACAAAAGAATGTGATGGCTGTTTTTATGAATTGAAAATAATATAGGTGAATGCTCTAGAACAAACAATACCTTCCAGAAGAAGTGAATTTTTCATCTATAGTTTAGCTTATTTGATGGGGCATGGTTTTATTCTGATGTAGAGTAATTAGGCAATTGATTATGCTTCATGAAATCTAAAACCACATGAGTTAAATTATCCCAGACATGAATTGTAATAGGCAGCTACGGTTTTTATCTATGAAAATTTGGAGCCATCATTTATACCTTTCCAAATGTAAAATACATACTGCCCATAATTTTTTGAATTATATATTCAATTATAAAGAATTAAACATGCGGTAGAGAAGATGACTTGAATTGATAAAATATAATGATTTCATGACCAATTACCATGCTGGAAAATAAGAAAATTGTTGGATTCCTTTATTTAAAAACATCATGCATCATTAACCATGCTATATTTGGAATAGTACCCATTGATTTATGATTTGATGAATTTTAGATTGGATATTTTTGGTGCAGGAAATTGCTATATTTTGATTCAATTTTCAGTGAGGTCATCTCTATTAGACAGACATTAGAATGTGAAGAAAAAAGATGATGAGTTATATAAAAAGGCAAAATGAGTTAAAAAGGGTATGTTACCCGAATTTAACCTTGAAAGAGATTGTTTATTGAGGTTTGAGAAGAGATTATGTGTTCATTGTGACTCTCAATAGGAGAAATAATTTTAATTTGAAGCTCATTATTCTCCGTTTTCAGTTCATCCTTTTAGTACATAAATGTATATATGTAATGACCTGCCGATTCTCATTAGCTTGAGATCTCATCAAGTCATTACTATGCGTTAAGCGACATCCCCAAGGCGCCAAAGGCTGGCAATAACTGCCGAAGGGTTTAAAAACAGGTGGGGGACAATTTACCCTTTACGAACATACCACAGAACCAAACAAATCTACCAAATCATGCATGATAAAGAATAAGACAACTCAACCATTTATTTTATAAAAAACAAACCAAAAGTACCACAGTGGAATCCAACACTAAAACATTAGAGTAAACAGCGGAAAGACAGCTCAATGACTACCAGACAACAACCCAACTCCATGCTCCAAAACTCCAAGCTCCAACATCATGAACCAGTCCAAGTATCATGAAGCAGTGCTCTAAACATGTGACACTTTATCTTTTCCAACGTCCCGGTATATGACTTCTGCAAAAGCCCCAACATTCCAATGCCGGGGGTGAGTAATGAAACTCAGTAGGTTTTCCCTGATGACATCCCAACCCATGCCTCCTGGATAAAACATGGTAGAACATTTATATAAAACAATTCCAAAAAAAATTCACAATATAACAAGTTCCACGTCAAAACCGTTTTTCAAAAAAACCATATTTCTAAAGAAAAGAAACCAAGCAAGATTTCCAATCAAATTCACATTTCCATTTTTGGCACATTCATTCCATTCCACCAATCTTCATAACCAACCATGCATGCAACCCAGACTTCCCTATACACGCGAGTGATGATTTATCCTTCCACTATGTCGTCACTTAGTGAACTACCTTGACTGGGGTACTTCACGACCTTATCCGTCCTAACCTAGTGATGGGGGGACTTCTCGCCCTTATCCATCCCAAAATTTTGATGGGGGGACTTCTCGCCCTTATCCATCCTAATGCATATGAGCACACACAACAACCCATGCAAGTCCATGCCCAAAAGCAAGTGTGTTCAAAACCTTTCTATAAAGAATATTCCTTTTATTGAAAAACAATTCATTCAAGCAGCAAAACCATAGCCTATTTAAAATCATCATTTTAAATTTACATCAACAACCACTTTCCAAAAAAACATAGTTTCCATCACCCATTACTAAAAAGGGGTTTCAATAATTCTTTCACAATAGATGAAAAAACCATTTCAATCAAGGGAAAAAACTGAAACTAAGCCTTCATGTTCTAAGAGGAATCGAGAGTGAAGCCACCTACCTCAACAAATTGGGAAAAACCGATCCACGGACGAAGAACGCTCAAGAACACCAGGTCAAAATTCCAAAAACTCTCATTAAATCTCTTCTCCTACATAACTATGACCAAATATTTTCATATGTTTTATCCACACCCTTATATATAACCATAATGGTCGTAGATATAAGAAAACGAGAGAAGATGAGATGTATATTTAAGTATATCTTAGAAATTGATCAAGAACGATCACATACCTTAATAATCCGGCTTCGATTCTCCAAGATAAGCCTTCGGATCACCTACGGAATGCTTGTGAGTAGTATTCACCTTCAAGGGAGAGTAATCCCGAGTTCGGGCCACATAGGGGGTTTAAACAAGGTAATTAGAGGCAAAACGAGTTACATCCACAATTTTAGGATATAATTTTAAGTGATAACACGGTTAGTCCGCACTGTTTGACAAACAGTGCGATAATCGTGCGTTGGCTACTACCTCGGCCACCCTTCTCCCGCAGTTTGGCCACACGATTAGACAAACCATGTGCCGACCGTGCGGAAGAAACTACCTCCAAGGCCCACTGCACACGATTTGGCCGCACGATTAGACAAACCGTGTGCCGATCGTGCGACTTCCCCATTGCCTCCAAAAATCAATCCAAGTCCTCCCGACTCTCCCATTCAACACTCTTAACTTTAAAACCATGAAAATCATCAAGTAAGGGTTACATAGCAGAAAACAGGTGTACTACATTCTCCCCACCATTGGCCATTCTGTCCTTGGAAAGAAGAAAACCATTGCTTGACTGAAAGTGTTCATGTCACTGTTCCTTCATTTCTTTCTCACGTTCCCAAGTCTCTTCCTGAATCTGACCATGCTACTATAAAACCCACACTATAACGATGCTTTTTCCACACAAGACATTATCTTTCCTATCCACTATCCATACTGAGATATGTGCCAAAGAAGCATCCAGCTATAGTTCAACGTCATCCCATCTGATCACATGGTCAGTATCGGGTTGATACTTCATTAACTGAGATACATGGAACATGTTATGCATTGCACTGAACCGTGGTGGTAATGACAACTGATACACCACCTCGCCAACCCGTTCCAGTATCTCAAAAGGGCCTATATATCGAGGAGATAATTTGAGATGCTTCCCAAAACAACGTTGTCTAAGCCATGGAGAGATTCTCAAAAACACATGATCACACACTACCAATGACAATGGTCTTCGGCGATGATCCGCATAAGATTTATGACGACTCTGAGCCGTCTCCATCCTATTTCTAATCAACTAGATCTTCTCCATTTTTTCATGGACAAGGCTCACCCCCACTTGTGAAGTCTCACCTGTTTCCACCCAACAAAGTAGAGAAAGACAAGGACGTCCATACAATGCTTCAAACATAGCCATGCATATCGAGGCCTGATAAATGTTATGGTATGATAACTCCACTAAGGGTAAATGCTCCTCCCATGAGCCACCAACGTCCATTACAGAAGCCAGCAACATTTCTTCCAACATCTGTATCATCATTTCAGATTTCCCATCCGTCTGAGGATGATACACTGTGCTAATAGTCAACTGAGTCCCAAGGGATTTTTTTATGGATTTATAGAAATGATATGTGAACCTCGGTTCTCTATCTGATATGATAGAAACTAGTACACCTTGTATCTTTACCACTTCCTGGATATATATTTTTGAATGATCTTCCACCGTATGAGTTTCACCAATCAGGATGAAATGGGCCGACTTGGTTAGATGATCCACTATCACCCAAATGGCATCATGTTTCCGGACCATTATTAGAAAACCTGTAATGAAATCCATTTCTATCTTCTCCCATTCCACAGTGGGATAGGTAAAGACTATAATATACCAGCTGGTCTCTAATGATCTTCTTTATCCTACGGACAAGTTAAGCATTGCGAGATGAACTCGTCCACCTTCCTTTTCATGCCGCTCCACCAAAATTGTGCCTTTAGCACCTTATACATATTCTGTGTACCCGGATGTACATCCCATATTGAATGGTGGTAATCATTAAGGAGTTGTTCTTGAGAAGCGAAAGGTACAACCATCCGATCTCGAAACTTTAAAACTGAACTCCCATCCAGCTTCCATCCCTCAATGGTCTCCCCACCAATGATTTTTGAACTCATTACAACACTATATACATCGGATGCTTGTGCTTACTTTACTATCTCTACCAAATCAGGAACAAGTGTAGCTGAAATGAAAACTGCAACAACCCCTCGGTCTTCACATTCCACATACATGTCGTCTAAGACCGACAGCAAATGCCATTCATCCGATGCTTCCTTTTCCAACTGAGCATAAGACTTCATGCTTAATGCATCGACTGCTGAATTTCCCTTACCCAGTATATATATTAGGTCAAAGTAGAACATTTGAAGATACTCCATCTATCCCCTCTACCTCATATTCAAATCTCTCTATGAGAAATTGTGTTTTAAGCTATTTTGATTCGTAAACACAGTAAATTTATCACCAAAGAGATAAAGACTCCATGTTTTCAAAGCATGGACGATTGCAGCAAACTCCTAATCATGGGTTGGGTAATTTTTCTAATGCACTCTCAACTACCTTCAGCCTTAAGAAACCACATGGTCTCCTTGCATGAGAACACAACCCAAAACTGTTCCCAAAACATCACAATACACCACATACCCCTGTCCTAGTTCCGGAAAAATCAAGATGGGTGCTGATGTAAGGAAAAATTTCAACTCTTGAAAAGATTTCTGACATTATTCAGTATATTTAAATATAGTGTTCTTTTTTTCAATGATGTCATCGGTGAAGCGAGTCGTGAGAAGTCACGGAAAAAGCGTCAGAAATAACCAACTAGACCAAGAAAACTTCGTATTTCCAGGACATTCTTTGGTGGTTTACATGAAAGAACAACTTCTATCATTTTGAGATCCACTGAAACACCTTTCTCAGAAATAACATGGCCTAGAAAACATACTTCTTGTATCCAGAAATCACACTTTGACAATTTGGAATACAACTAATGGTCCCTCAAGATTTCCAACACTATCACTAAGTGTTGCTCATGCTCAACCCTTGTTCTTGAATACACCAATATGTCATCAATAAAAACCACAACAAAAGAATCTATATATCATTGAAATATATGATTCATCAATTTCACTAAGGCTGTTGGTGCATTCTTAAGACCAAAAGGCAAGACTACTTATCTGTAGTGGTCATATCCACTTCTGAAGGCTATCCTTGGATTATCCTCCTTCCGAACACGCAACGGGTGATATCCGGACCGCAAGTCAATCTCGGAGAACCAATGAGCACCCCTAAATTGATCCAAAATGTCATAAATACATGGACGTGGATATCTATTCTTTATTGTAGCTTGGTTAATCTTATGATAATCAACACACATCCGACGAGTTTCATATTCCTTCTTCACTAACAACACTGGTGCTGCCCATGGAGAATAACTTGGTCGAATGAAACCCTTATTTTCCAGCTCCTCTAACTGCGCATTCCATTACCGCAACTCTGTTGGTGCCAACCTATAAGATGGAAGGGAAATAGGACAGGTCCCCGGAAGCAGCTCAATCGTAAACTCTACTTTTCATAGAGTTGGCAACCCTAAGAAGTTCTTGAGGAAGACATCTAGAAATTGATCCACAACAGCTGGAAAACTATTTTCCTCGATATCTTCCATTGATGCCAAAAACCTATAACTGATACGAGATCGTGCCAACAGTTGGTTCCAACCAATCTGTTGCACCAACTTTTCACTCTTCTCCCCTCTAAAGAAATGTCTAATGCCATACTTCCTCACAAAATTCACCATCCTCTCCTAGAAATCTATGTGGGACTTAAACGTCGCCAACCAATCCATTCCAAGAATTATGTCATAATAATCCATATGATGATCTGAGAAATCCCACATCAATTTGATGTCGTCCAAAAAAAACAACACGATCGACATAGGAAGGTCAGGAACACTCTTTGACCTAGAGGATTTAGTAGGTTTAAAAGAGAAGACATCATTTATATGTGTAAATCCAACAGATCAATGATAAGAGAAGCAAGAAAAGAATGGGGAGCACCCATATCCAACAAAGCATGAATCAAATTGGAAATTAAAAGAACAGTACCTCGCACTTTGGAGGGTCCGGACTGATCATCCACTACGACTTTCTCAGCTCCAAGCAGATGCGTGGTTTCTAGTCTCTGCTCTTTATTATCCTACTGAAACATCCCTTTCTGAAGAGTTTCATGAACACCCAAACTCAGAGCATTATGAAAATAGCGTTGAAGGTGTCCCACCTTGTTACAATTAGGACATTCTATAAATTGTTCCTTACAATCCCGCTTGATGTGGCTCGTAGAGCCACACTAGAAACATCATTGCTTACTCTTTTGACTCGGAGGATGTTTTAGCAATAAAGTGGTATGATTCTAATGTGTTCTTCCTCCATGATAAAAATTTTCTAAAACCCTCTTGATGTTAGTGTTAGAGTTCTCAGCTCCTCTAGTGAAGATAACCGTACTTCCTCTAATTGGATTTTAAAAAGTGATAGATATCGTAAACAAGGTATTTGGTTGCAGTCCCAATTCAATGGTTTTAAAAGCCTAAGCGATTATTTAGACTAACTGTTGGTCCACTTGTGGTTCAGGTGAACCCACATTCTAACTTTCCTCTTTCGACTGGTTTCTATGACACCAACCAGGTGCCATTTTCTAAAACAACAACAAACTCTGTCAATCTCACTCTCAAGAAACTGATGGCTTATCATTTCAAGTTATATCACATAAAATATCACAACATTGTTTTCAAAATTACCTTTCCCCATGCTCAGACATTTTTGAAAACATTCATCATGACTTTTGAAAATCAACCCATTTTCAAAATACACCAAATATCGTTTCAAAATCATTCATTTGAAAATAATTTCTGCATTTTTCACAAATTCTCACTTTTCCTGAAATGATAAATCATTATTCACCAGGAGATATTCAATACTTGTGGGATTGCATTCCTCTATAATGAAATCCATGATCATATCATCGGCTAAACCCATGACAATGAAATTTCCAGCATTCTAGAAGTGTATCCAAAACACTTATGTACCCATCACCCTGGTAACATGAAGTTCAACATAAATGGGTTAGATACGTCTTTTTATGCTATACATTTCAAGATCCGACAATCCTCCTCTTGTCTATGATGACCACCAATGGAATAGAAAACAATGAATTTAAACTCCAAGACCAAGAATATTGTTGACTACTTGTTAGTTAAGGACCGAACAAGATGATACCATTTGTAATGACCCGCCAATTCTCATTGGCTTGAGAGCTCATTGAGTCATTACTAGGCCTTACATTTCATCACCAAGGCTCCAATGACTGGCAATAAATGCCTAAGGGTTTCAAAATAGGTGGGGGATGATTTACCCTTTACGAAATTACCATAGAGACAACAACCACAACCAAAAAAATCTACCAAATGATGCATGATAAAAACTAAGACAATGCAACCATTTATTTTATCAAAAACCAACCAAAAGTACCACAGAAAAATCCAAGACTAAATCATTAGAGTAAACAATAGATAGACAGCTGAAAGTCTACAAGAAAACAACCCAAATCCACGCTTCAAAAGCTCCAACCTCCAATATCACGGACCAGCCCAAGTATCACAAAGCAGTGCTCTAAACATGTGACACATTACCTTTTCCAACGTCCCAGTATTTGACATCTGCAAAAGCACCAATGTGCTAAGGCAGGGGGTGAGTAATGAAACTCGGTAGATTTTCCCTGATGACATCCCAACCCATGACTCTAGGATAAAACATGTTAGCACATTTATATAAAACAATTTATATAAAACAATTCCAAAAATAGTTCACAATATAACATTTTCCACATCAAAACCATTTTCCAAAAAGGCCATCTTTCTCAAGAAAAAAACCAAGAAATATTTTCAATCAAATTCACATTTCCATTTTTGGCACATTCATTCCATTCCACCAATCCACAAAACAAACCATGAATTCAACCTAGACCACACTATACTCGCGAGTGCTAAGTTATCCTTCCACTAAGTCGTCACTTAGTGAACTACCTTGATGGAGGTACTTGATGACCTTATGTAATGCCCCGACCCTAGTTACCTAGAGTCTGTGAATTATTACATAACATTTGAATGATCACGAGAAAGATCAAGTCTTGAATGACCGATTAGTTTAGTAGCCTTTAAATAACTAGATACATCCATAAATTTTTACATTACATCATAAAAAACATCTTGTCTTCATATCCCCTCATAATATCCCTGCAGGTCATTCATAAATTACCAATTCATAATCCTGGGAAAAATAAAACATTGAAAGGGGTGAGCTCAGATGCTCAGTAAGGATAACATTATAGTAGAAGCTTTCATAGATAAGCATAAACACTTAAGGCAGTTTATAACTAAAACAAAAGCCTTTTAAACTTGAACTTTAGTATAAAATGGCAAAGATAAAATAAAATAATGCCATTTACTTACTCACATGGATATTCTAATAGTAGAAAAATCCCATGCATTATCAATAACCACTTTCATTATGATGGAATGCATAATGCCAGACTATCATAACCACATTGCCAAGGCCTCGTGCCAAGACTACAAATAAGATTTTGCCAAGGGCTTGTGCCAAGACACTAGTTTGTCTCATGAGACCTACCAATGAATCGAGGAGCTATAGAGGGCTCCACCCGTCACTTATTAAGTCCAATGCATTCCTCATATGAACAGGTTTAAACATAACATAAACATTCGTATTAAAGCTAGAATAAAAAATGTCAATACTTTAACCACAAACCATGAATGGTATAAAAATAGCACATCCACAGTCAAACATAACTCATTCGATACAATATGGAATATTGTATTGTATCACATTAACCTCACTCAAGAATAATGATGGATGTTGACATAGATGAAAATAATCAACCAAACTATTTGAGAGAAATATCTCCCTTTTTCTTGAAATCATTTAAAAGTCACACTATTTGTCCAGAAGCCATTTAAAAATAGATTTTTGAATCAAAGTGTCCCATACCAATTTGAAACTTTTTAAAAGGAGTTTTAATTTCTAAACATTAATATCCATATAATTAAATCCTTAAAACCATTTTTAATCATGGAGATTAATGAGAATGATTTAGATGAATAAGTCTATAAAACATTTAAAAATGGTATTTTAGTTAGAGTTTCTAACCAAATGAGAGACACATGAATACAAATAATTGAGGCAATTAAAATATTGTAATATCATGAGAATAAAGGGATTTATGATATACTATGTCAAAGTACATTATATACACCACCTAAAAGTGATTTGGTGTATATCCACAAAGAAGTCTCAATGGAATGTAAATTGAGATGAAATCTATCATAAAGGTCGTATCCTTAGGTTAAGGTTAAATCAACGACATAATTATGTGTGACAAATATAAATACACTAAATATTATTGGATATTCATTGTAAAACAATCAAAGGACATTCACACATATTCTTGTAAAATCAACACCAACGAATTGGATGTTTAACTCAACAAATGGAGAATGAGTTAAAATCACTCCTATCAAATTCATATCAATGACTTGAGAATTATCAATGGAGTGATTATGTGTATCAAAAGTATATCCATAGGAATGGGTGTGGAAATTATGACATAATCAAATGAATAGTGATTCCACACATAATCTTGGGGTAATATAATCAATGAAATATGCGTAAAGCCAAATGAGTGGAAATTGAAATCTCAAATTCCCTTATCGATTAGGTAACTTATGAAACATACAACCATGAAAGAATAATCATACCATGATTATGTAAATAACCATAAATTAAAGTATATTACACAATTAATACGATCATGGACAGTACATATACACCACATGCAATAATTAAGAGGTGATCAATGGAATTCTCACGGAATTAAAAGTGAGATAAGAAACCCGTTACTTTTTACTTTTTCCTTGGTCGACGGTAGGTTTACCTCCTGTATAATGGTGAAATAATTGTTATTTAATTATAAAAGAATAATTTACTTTAATATGATATCATATATGATCTTTTAACATTGATTTGTTAATAATATCTTAGAATTATCGTCATTTCATGTGTTAATGGGTTCATTTTACTTTATATTCTTTGTTATGTGATCCATATTCGTTATTAATGGGATGTATATTATTAATATACAGAATGATATCAAGCCCTTAGATACTATATTTAAATCATCAAATTATAATTATACTTGAATGGATATGATGGAGAATGAATCTCATCGCGTTCATGGAGACGGTAGTCCGTACATACGCACGAGCGACAATATCATTCTTTTGATATTAAAATAATATATAATTGGATGTTATATCATATATAAAGAATCATTATCATGTTATATTTGTTATTTACATGAGTTACACATCATTATTATACCCATCCAAATAATAATATATTGAATAACAATTACACCACGACAGCAAGACGGTAAGCCGTACGTACGCACATATGGTGACATGTTATTCAAAGGATGGATAGAATACTGAATATGGTTGTACCATATATATAATAACATCACAGTATATATATGATACTGGAGTTATTATTTTATAATGGTAATAACAAAGAAAGAGGAAGTCGAAGAAGAAAGGAACTTGAAAAGGGGTGGTGAAAACATTACCTCTTCTTCGGGTTCTTCCTTTTTATTTGATCAAAAGGGCTCCAAAGGTTGGATTTCTGATCAAAATAAGGCCTCTAGGTTGTAGTGAGGGAAGTTGAGATAGTATTTGGTCGGGGGTTGTCCGAACAAAAGGGGTTTGAAGGTGTGAAGAAATGAGATGGAGGAGTGCCCTTTTATAAGAGGGGTGAGGGGCACCTTTGGAAAAGCTAGAAATATTAATTTATAATAAATTAATATTCGGTTTATAATGGCTCCAATGTTTATTATTTAAATTTAAAGGTGGGTATGGGTCGAAAAAAACTCAACCAATAGAATTTAAACAGGTTTGGGTCATTATATTAACCTTATCTTTAAGTATTAACTCTTAGTTAATTAGTTTCACTTTTACAATGTCTCTTTGTATTTGTATATTATATGGTTAATAAACTTACTATATACATCCAAGTGACCCTCAAGTGGTCCATGAATGATGAAACTATCATGATATAAGTCTCTTGGCCAATACATAGATTTTTAGGAATTTAATATCAGTTAATAATATAATATTGTTTTTAAGAACTCTTTTATGTCAATTTTGACACTATTCAATAGTTGATTTTTGTGAAACTCATAAAAGATTTATTACTTCAATAAAAGTCAATTAAATCAATCCTAATATATCATATTATCCTATAAAATTATTTTAATTCATTAAAAGTTTCATATTATATTTATTTGGGTATTTATAATATCAATTATTTTAATTTTTCACTATTAAAGTAATTAATTTATCATCATTGTGTCATATATAAATTAAATTATTGAATGTATAAAAATTATAAATAAATTATCATTATGTAGGCAATATTTTTATCCTTCTAATTAATATTTATAATCTAAAATCCAACATATATAACCCTATGTAACAATTGTTTTGTTAAAAGATATATGCTTGTGTCATTTTGTTATTTATTTTAACTTAATTAAAATAAAGTGTCATTATCACTTACATGTGGATCCATGGGGTCCCAAAATCGACCCAATGATGCCCAAGGTCAACCATGTATCAACCAATATGGTTAAGACACGTTTTAGGGTAATTTAAAATTATTATAATATTATTTTTTAACCCTTGTTTACCGGATTTACCCTTTAACCATGGTAAATAAAATATTTACCAAAGTAATTATCCAAAATGTTTAAAACTAAAAGTGTCCTATTTAAACAATTTGAACATCCTGATTCCAAATATGGAATCCATTTTTACAAAACCAGAACACAGAAGTGGCAGAAATTAATTTAAAATTAATTCCCGTTGTTAAAACAAAAAGCGCGTTTTTTAGAGATAATAACTATCAAAAGATTGTCACTTGTTTATGTCGGGTTTAAATGTGAAATTATGTTCAATGACCCACATTGTATTACATGGTAAAAATATATTCTGAATATACTTTAAAACCACTCAAATTCATAATTTATCACTATTAATTATTTTGATTAAAAAGTTGTTTTTAATTAAAATTTAGTAATTTTCACTATTCATCAAAATATGAAAGATATCCGAAAAGTACCAAAATTTCACCCTAGGATAATTTCGATATTCCAAATCCAAAATTGAAGTCCATTTTGAGAGATAGAATTTATAAAATTTTAAAAATTAGGTATTACTATTCATAATGGCTAGTTTGATTGGTTATGGTGTGTTAAAATCTCGAAGTTGCGTACAATGCACGCCATTGAATTATTCGAAAGGAAACATACCGAGGAAGCTTGGGGTGTTACATTCTCACCACCTTCAATAAATTGCGTCCTCGAAATTTTTAAAATTGTGCTTGGGAATATTATGGAAAGTCCCACATCGGAAAAAGAGTCAATAAAACTATCACTTTAAAAGAAAGAAAGAGAGGTATATGGGTCATCCTAGATAACCCATACTCGGATTCCATGTAAAAAAACATGGATATGGATGATAAACTAAGTTTCATGTTCTGATGGAGAGGGATAGAAATCATTATCAGGAGAAAGTTAACAATAAGAAAACCACAAACTTGGGTTGGGACAAATGACCATTAGTCTCCTAATAGGAAAGTAAACAGACAACATTTTTTTTATTTTAAGATACACTACATAAGGACGAGGAATTCATTTATGATATTGACTAAGAACATTAAGAGATATACTTACTTTTTAAGTAGAGATTCATTCTTTAATAAATTTCCACCACTAACTCAATTTTTTTCTAAACGATGAGTATTCAAGAAGACTTGGTCACACTGGAAGAGCTAGAATAAACATCTATAGAATCACATGATCCATGCAGGATAAAATATATATTTACATTGTCTTTGAATATTAATCAAAACAAAAATGGTTAGTGAATGATCTAATGATCCCCCAAAAGGATATTCCTTGAGATAAATATGCACTAATCTTAATTTCTAAAATTAAACCAACAATACCCCAAAGTTAAATAAATACCATTCAATAATCAATTGTCCTTAAAATCCTTCAATATAATCCAAACTAATATTGAAACCCAAAACATAGAAGAATTTGATTATGTAGTCTCCCATGTTAAATTGTATCTCCAAATGACATCAAATACTCTTAAAGTCACATACTTAAAAGTAATTAACATCATCACATATTCTCTATTATATGATAAGCATTTCCATAAATAACCCAAATCACTATAAATCCACAATAAAAACGGAGATAAAAATCTACCATTACTCTACAAATGAAACCCCATTGTATTCTATTTTCCTTGGGCATATAGTTTTCCCAACAAAGCGAACATCTTCCAAAATAACATTTATCACTTAATCACCAAATCATTTTCCTATACTAAGGCTATTCATTTGATAAGACATAAGAAACCAAATCAACTTATTATTGATCAATTAAATCATTAAACTAAAAAAATAGTCACACTAACCAGGGACTTCACGTAGTCCAGTGGTAGGCGATAAATCCCAATCGCACTTTGGTTGTGGGTTCGATTCCCACAGCTTTGTCCGACGTGACGGGTTGTCACACGGTCTACGTGTTGTCCTTTTTCAAAAATTATATTTTATAATATTACCAAAATGAGATAAATTCCTCAAAATAACATAATTTAACCACAAATGTTATATCATACCTTGCATTTTCATCCCAAATTATAAAACTTATAATTTTCTCAAACCCCAATGATCATATAAAACCAAATGGTTATTTATACCTATATCCACGAGAGAAGAGACAATTCTTCCTCAAATATCATTCTCACATGGCAAACTGTGGGGTTACAAATACAAGAGAAAATTATTCCAAAGTAAACCCATCAACAAGGAGTGCTAATACTTTTTAAATTTTTCTCCAACCATTTATTTCCACATAACTTCTTCTTTGACCAAGAAAATATCCTATAGAATAGGTCCTTCACTCAGGTAATGGCCAGGTCCCCTACATTTACGGAAAATGACTGTAAATGGTCTCTTGGGACCATTTTTATCTTCTTCCATAGTACTCTTCATTTTTCTTCGGCAATTCTTCACTTTATGTCATTCCTTCCCGCACGTAAAACATTTCATTGTCCCATTGAGACACTTTCCTGGGTGTCTCCTTCCACATTTCCTACATGATGAAAATTGAGGGTTCTTTTCTCCATGGTCTCCATTGATGGAGATGTTATCATTTATCACCTTTCTCTTCCTTGTTGAGTCTGGGAGTTGGTTAATATATATGTTGTTGATCATATTTTTGGAAAACTAATTTTCCATAAAGACGATATCTTTTACGCCTATCAACATTCCATTTTGTTGCTCATTGCCACCACCGTTCCCACCTTGTAAATCATTCTCAAAGTCACTATGACTTCCTTGGAATCCAGCCATTTACTAAAACCAGAAAGCATTGTGTGAGTAACAGTAGTCGTAAAATCATTTAGACATTAAAATGTCACCATATTCTCAATTTGAAACATATTAGGATTAACCAAGGTCATTTACTCTCATCTTATATATATATTACTTAAATCGGTTTGTAAAGAAAATGTAAATTATCCTAAGAATATCCCCCGGGAGTGTCGTAACCAAGAGTGCAGCAAGGCTCGTTGTCGTGCACCATTTCCCGTTCGAGTCTACCTCAAAGCGGTGTTTTCGGGTTTTACCCCTAGGTACATATGTGCCAGAGCCGCCTCTACCTGCTCGTATCCAGACAGGGATGTATTCCTCGGAAAACTCACAAAATCTCTACAATACGAAAATTCTAGGAAGTTCTTTTATACTAATCCTCAAAGTTCATCTTGGGTCTACGTGCTCTAATTAGTGTTTATCTAAATCTAGCTTCCAAGGTTTGTACTAATCTTCCTCTGATACAAACTGTAATGCCATAACCCTAGTTACCTAGAGTCGGTGCATTATTACATAACATTGGAATGATCACGAGAATGATCAAGTCTCGAAAGACCAATTAGTTTAGTAGCCTTGGAATAACTAGATACATCCATAAATTTTTACATTACATCATAAAAAAACATCTTGTCTTCATATCCCCTCATACTATCCCTGTTGGTCATTCATAAATTACTTCTTCATAATCCTGGGAATAATAAAACATTGAAAGGGTGAGATCAGATGCTCAGTAAGGATAACATTATAGCAGAACCTTTCATAGAAAAGCATAAACACATAAGGCAGTTTATAACTAAAACAAAAGCCTTTTAAACTTGAACTTCAGCATAAAATGGAAAAGATAAAATAAAATAATGCCATTTACTTACTCAGATGTATGTTCTACTAGTCAAACAATCCCATGCATTATCAATAACCACTTTCATAATGATGGAATGCATAATGCCAGACTATCATAACCACATAGCCAAGGCCTCGTGCCAAGACTACAAATAAGATTTTGCCAAGGCCTTGTACCAAGACACTAGTTTGTCTCATGAGAACTACCGATTCATCGAGGAGCTATAACGGGCTCCACCCATCACATATTATGTCCAATTAATTCCTCATATGAACAAGTTTAAACATAACATAAACATTCGTATTAAAAATAGAATACAAAATGTCAATACTTTAACCACAAACCAGGAATGGTATAAAAATAGCACATCCAGAGTCAAACATAACTCATTCGATACAATATGAAATATTTTGTGGTATAACATTAACCTCAATAAAGAATAATGAAGGATGTTGACATAGATTAAAATAATCATCCAAACTATTTGAGAGAAATATCTCCCTTTTTCTTGAAATCATTTAAAAGTCACACTATTTGTCCAGAATCCATTTAAAAATAGATTTTGGAATCAAAGTGTCCCATACCACTTTGAATCTTTTTAAAAGGATTTTTAATTTCTAAACATTAATGTCCATATAAATAAATCCTTAAAACCATTTTTAAAACCTGGACATTAATGAGAATTATTTATATGAATAAGTCTATAAAACATTTAAAAATGGTATTTTAGTTAGAGTTTCTAACCAAAAGTGAGACACTTGAATACAAATAATTGAGGTAATTAAAAATTTGTAATATCATGAGAATAAATGGATTCATGATATACTATGTGAAAGTACATTATATACACCACCTAAAAGTGATTTGGTGTATATCAAAAAAGAAGTCTCAATGGAATGTAAATTGAGATGAAATCTATCATAAAGGCCGTATCATTAGGTTAAGGATAAATCAACGACATAATTATGTGTGAAAAATATAAATACACTAAATATGATAGGATATTCAGTGTAAAACAATCAAAGGACATTCACACATATTCTTGTAAAAATCAACACCAACGAATTGGATGTTTAACTCAACAAATAGAGAATGAGTTAAAATCACTCTTATCAAATTCATATCAATGACTTGAGAATTATCAATGGAGTGATTATGTGTATAAAAATTATATCCATAGGAATGGGAGTGGAAATTATGACATAATCAAATGAATAGTGATTCCACACATAATCTTGGGGTAATATAATCAATGAAATACGCGTAAAGCCAAATGAGTGGAAATTGAAATCTCAAATTCCCTTATCGATTAGGTAACATACGAAACATACACCCATGAAAGAAGTATCATACCATGATGATGTAAATAAACATAAATTAATGTATATTACACAATGAATACGATCATGGGCAGTACACATACACCACATGCAATAATTAAGTGGTGATCAATGGAATTCTCACAGAATTAAAAGTGAGATAAGAAACCCCTTACTTTGTACTTTTTCCTGGGTCGACGGTAGGTTTACCTCCTGTATAATGGTGAAATAATTGTTATTTAATTATACTAGAATCATTTACTTTAATATGATAACATATATGATCTTTTAACATTGATTTGTTAATAATATCTTAGAATTATCGCCATTTCGGGTGTTAACGGGTTCATTTTACTTTATATTCTTTCTTATGTGAGCCATATTCGTTATTAATGGGATGTATATTATTAATATCAAGAATGATATCAAGTCCTTAGATACTATTTTTAAATCATGAAATTGTAATTATACTTGAATGGATATGATGGAGAATGAATCTCATCGAGTTCGTGGAGACGGTAGTCCGTACAAACGCACGAGCGACTATATCATTATTTTGATATTAAAATAATATATAATTGGATGTTATATAATATATAAATAATCATTATAATGTTATATTTGTTATTTACATGAGTTACACAACATTATTATACCCATCCAAATAATAATATATTGAATAACAATTACACCACGACGTGGAGACGGTAAGTCGTACGTACGCACGTATGGTGACATGTTATTCAAAGGATGGATAGAATACTTAATATGGTTGTACCATATTTATAATAACATCACAGTATATATATGATACTGGAGTTATTATTTTATAATGGTAATAACAAAGAAAGAGGAAGTGGAAGAAGAAAGGAACTTGAAAAGGGGTGGTGAAAACATTACCTCTTCTTCGGGTTCTTCCTTTTGATTTGATCAAAAGGGCTCCTTAGGTTGGCTTTATGATCAAACTAAGGCCTCTACGTTGTAGTGAGGGAAGTGGATATAGTATTTGGTCAGGGGTTGGCCGAACCAAAGGGCTTTGATGGTGTGAAGAAATGAGAAGGAGGAGTGCCCTTTTATAAGAGGGGTGAGGGGCACCTTTGGAAAAGCTAGAAATATTAATTTATAATAAATTCATATTCGGTTTATAATGGCTCCAAAGATTATTATTTAAATGTTAAGGTGGGGATGGGTCGAAAACAACTCAACCAATAGAATATAAACAGGTTTGGGTCATTATATTAACCTTATCTTTAAGTATTAACTCTTAGTTAATTAGTTTCACTTTTATAATGTCTCTTTGTATTTTTATATTATATGGTTAATAAACATAATATATACATCCATGAGACCCCGAAGTGGTCCATTAATGATGAAAATATTATGATATAAGTCTCTTGGCCGAACCTTAGATTTTTAGGAATTTAATATCAATAAATAATATAATATTTGTTTTAAGAACTCTTTTATGTCAATTTTGACACTATTCAATAGATGATTTTTGTGAAACTCATAAATAAATTGATTACTTCAAAAAAAGTAAATTAAATCAATCCTAATATATCGTATTATCCTAGAAAATAATTTTAATTCATTAATAGTTTCATATTATATTTATTTGGGTATTTATAATATCAATTATTTTAATTTTTCACTATTAAAGTAATTAACTCATCATCATTGTGTCATAAATAAATTAAATTATATAATGTCTAAAAATTATAAATAAATTATCATTATGTATGAAATAGTGTTATCTTTCAAATGAATATTTATAATCTAAAATCCAACAATATAACCCTATGTAACAATTGTTTTGTTAAAAGATATATGCTTGTGTCATTTTTGTATTTATTTTAACTTAATTAAAATAAAGTGTCATTATCACTTAAAAGTGGATCCATGGAGTCCCAAAATCGACCCAAAGATGCCCATGGTCGACCATGTATCAACCAATAGGGTTAAGACACGTTTTAGGGTAATTTATTATTATTATAATATTATTTTTTAACCCTTGTTTACCGGATTTACCCTTTAACCATGGTAAATAAAATATTTACCGAAGTAATTATCCAAAATGTTTAAAAATAAAAGTTACCTATTTACACAATTTGAACATCCTGATTCAAAATATGGAATCCATTTTTCCAAATCCAAAAAACAGAAGTGGCAGATATTAATTTAAAATTAATTCCCGTTGTTAAAACAAAAAGCGTGTTTTTTAGAGATAATAACTATCCAAAGATTGTCACTTGTTTATGTCTGGTTTAAATGTGAAATTATGTTCAATGACCCAAATTGTATTACATGGTAAAAATATATTCTAAATATACTTTAAACCACTAAAATTCCTAATTTATCACTATGAATTATTTTGATTTAAAAGTTGTTTTTAATTAAAATTTAGTAATTTTCACTATTCATCAAAATATGAAAGTTATCCAAAAAGTACCAAAATTTCACCCTAGGCTAATTTCGATATTCTGAATCCAAAAATGAAGTCTATTTTGAGAGATAGAATTTATAAAATTTCAAAAATTAGGTATTACTATTCATAACGGCTAGTTTGATTGGTTATGGTGTGTTAAAATCTCGAAGTTGCGTACAATGCACGCCATTGCATTATACGAAAGGAAACATACCGAGGAAGCTTGGGGTGTTACACCTTATCCGTCCCAACCTAGTGATGGGGGGACTTTTCGCCCTTATGTATCCCAACATTTTGATGGGGGGACATCTTGCCCTTATCCATCCCAATGCATATGAACACACACCACAACCCATGAATGCCCATGACGAAAACCAAGTGTGTTCAAATCCTTTAAATAAAGCAGAAACCTTTTATTGGAAACTATTTCTTTCAAGAAGCAAAACCCTAGCCAATTTAAAATCGCCATTTTAAATTTACTTCAACAACCACTTCCCAAAAACACACAATTTTCATCACCCGTTACTAAAAATGGGTTTCGACCATTCTTTCACAACATATAAACAAACCATTCAAATAATGGAAAAAAATGAATCCAAGCCTTCAAGTTCTAAGAAATAGGAATCGATAGTGAAGCCACCTACCACAAAAAATTGCACGAAACCAAGCCACAGGCGAAGAACACTCATGAACATCAGGTCAAAACTCCAAAAACTCTCCTTAGATCTCTTCTCCTACACAACCAAGACTAAATCTTGTCATATTTAGAATCCCCACCCTTAGATCTACCCATTAGGGGCATAGAATTATTAAAAATAGAGAAGAGGATAAGTAGATCTAAGTAGATCTTAGAAACCTATTATGAACGATCACATACCTTAAGAATATGGATTTGATTCGGCAAGAGAAGCCTTCGGATCGCCTCTAGAATGCTTGGGAGTAGTCTTACAACCTTCAAGGGAGAGTAATCCCGATTTAGGGCAACTTAAGAGGTTTAAACAAGAAAACTAGAGGCAAAATGAGTTAGATCCACAAATTTAGGATCTAATTTCAAGTGATCGCACTATTAGTCCACACGGTTTGAAAAACCGTGCGCTAACCGTGTGTTTTCTACTACCCCGACCACCCTTCTCACATGGTGAGGACACACGGTTAGACAAACTGTGCGCCGACCGTGTGGACGCCACTGCCTCCAAGGCCCACTGCATACAATTTGGCAGCACGGTTAGACAAACCGTGCGCCGACCGCGTGACTTCCACATTTCCTTCAAACATCAATCCAAGTTCTCCCAACTCTCCCATTCAACAACCTTAACGTTAAAACCAAGAGATGATTCAAGTAAGGGTTACATACCAGAAACCAGGTGTAATAAAATATAGATCTTCAAGAGTATTACTAGTGGGATACAATGAATAGAGATATTGAAGATTTTACCATAAAATGTTTGACATGCCAACATGTTAAAAAAGAGTGGTAGTTACCAAAGTGGATACTTTAGCCTCTTCTAGTACCACAGTGGATACGAGAAAATGTATCCACAGACATCATGGTGGGACTACCAATGAAATCTCAATGTAAAAATTCAATATGGTTTATTATTGATCGAATTGATTAATATGGTCATTTACTTCCTATTAGAGATACCATGTCTTTAGATCATATTTCATGATTTTATATCAATGAGATTGTCGGGTTGCATGGAATTGGACTTTCCACTTTATCTATCCATGATCTCAGGTTCACTCCTATCATTTAGAGAGGCCTTCATATATTGTTGGGAACAAAATTACATTTCAGTACAACTTTTCATCCTCTATTAGATGGGCTCTCTGAATGGAAAATTCAGAAATTAGAGGATATGATTCAAGATTTTTCAACAGACTTCCAGGTATATTGGGATCAACATCTATCATTAGTTGAATTTTATTAGAACAACAGTTTTCATTTCAATATACAGAAGGCCCATTTTGAGGCATTATATGGGACTCTGTGTCAAAATTCATATTTTTTTAATGTTGTTGGGTAAATAAAGTAGATGGGACCACAATTATTAGAGGAAGTGGCTGAAAAAGTAGAGATAATCTTGCAAAACATGCGGATATCTGAGAGGAGATAGAAAAGATATGTAGATTACATGACTAAAGACTTTTATTTCGAGGTAGGTGATAATGTTTTTCTTATAATCTCATAGTGGAAAAGTTTTATGCATTTTGGTAAGAAGGGGATTCTAATTCCTCGGTTCATTATACCTTATGAAATCCTGGAGAATATTGGACTAGATTTGTACTGAGTAGCATTACCTCTGAGTTTATCACAGGTACACAATTGTTTTCACTTTTCGATGTTGAGAAATTATGTGTAAGATTAATCTCACGTCATGATCCCATAAGTAGTTCTGTTGAAAGAGAAAGTTTCATATGAGAAGAAACCTGTTCAAATTCATGATTGAAGAGAGAAATTATTGTAGAATAAGGGAATCCACCAGGTAAAGTATTTGTGGAGGAACCACATGGTAGAAGATGAAATATGGGAATCTAAATATTATATGAGAGAAAAGTAACCCTTCTTGTTTAATAATTAAAAAGAATTGTGAGGATGTCATTTTCAGGAGGTGGGGAGAATGTAACACCCTAAGGATTTAAAATAAAATAAATGAAAGAAACTTTATTTATGTTGATTGTTATAACTGGCCTTTAAATATAAATTTTCCACTACTATGATTTGATTTTCAAAAAACAGTCATCTATAGTTTTGATCAGAAAGTTATATAAAGTCTGATAGAACCAAGTTGTTTTTTAGTGAATAGAAATATACTCATATGAATAGTAATTATAATATTAATTTTATCCTTCTGAATTGTAAATTTTAATATTATTTAATTTTCATATGGTTATATGATAATGATATCACTGTTATTATTTTACGATGTTAAAAAATGAGTTAGATTTATAATATTGTAATTTTTGAATAAATTATGAATATATTTAAAAGGAATATTAATAATATTTAGAAAATTATTTTCCCAAAATGGAATACATTTTTTAATAATACATGTCCAAAAATTGTTTGGGGGAGTTTTTGGGATATTTTTGGAATTCTTGAAAATTTTATAAATAGTAATAAATGATAAATTACGATAAATGCTAAATACATTTTTAATGCATCATAGGAGATTAATGGATGATGTAAGAACACTTGGTTCGAACTCACGATGAATTATTACTATTTAGGGTCATATGAATCCATACTATTCATAGTCTTGATCAAAAATATTAACCTAATGATTAAAATAATGTAAAACCCCTTCTCTCCTCCACTATAAATACCACCCTCACCCCCTCTTCCTCTAACACCAATAAAGCCTTGATAATTGTATATGTTCTGCCCAATATCCTCCCCAAGGGTCTTCCTGACATCCAATACATTCTGTTCTCACCAAAAGTCCAAAATCAAATGCCTTATGAAGGATCTTAAAGTGAATAGATCAAGAGGTAAGAATCCTCTTTCTTTTTCTTCCATTTTCTTTTCAATTCTACTCTTTTATTATACTCTATTTACCTCCCCTTATCCAAGAGGCATGAGAGATCTATTATTATGTATATCACTGATTTTTATCATGTTTATGGAAATATTCATCATCATTCATCCTCTCCTCTTCATGTTCTTATAATAATAAAAACACCCTCTATGATGTGATGATTTACCAAAATCGTTGTCTATGTGTTTAAAATTTCCATTACATCCACCAAAAATGGTTGTAAAATATTTTGACAGCTAAGACCAAATTTAAATTTTATGATGTATACTCTTTAATGTTTTTGATTTAACATATATACATAATATTATGTTATATAATGAAACTAGTTCGTGATTATCAAAGAACCGCAAAAATGATCTAAACAGATATCACTAATGATTTATATAATGATTAATCGTTATAACATAAAACCAAAATGAGTTTTTTAATCACTTAATAATATGAAAACATATTAATACTATTTTATTCCAATTTTTTAATTTCTTTTATATAAGAAACAAAAATAAAAAATAAATGAGCCATGTAAATCATGTAAAGAACGCACTTGAAACAATAGAAGGAATAAAATACTAAAAATTAAAAGTTAAAATGACATTATTAAATAATCATATAAGGTTTTATAAAAATTAATATTTTATGATAAGATATTAATAACACTCTTTTAACCATTATATATTAGGTTTATAAATGTTTTAAATAAGAACCTGAGGTAAGATAATTCTTAACCCAATTTCTAATCAATGGGTTTACCTTATTATTTATTTATTATGTGGTATTAAGATTATTTATGTGATTAATTTTTGTTTATATCACGTTTATAATATTTTTATTTATAGTTCATAGATATATCTATTCTATTCTATTAATTACCACTCCAATTATATTTGTATGATATTTTCCATTTAAAATCCCTTTAGAAGTCTCCTTAATAAAATTTAAAAATTGGTTTTTTATATATAAGGAATGAGTGGTTTCAACTGATTTCATGATAATTTATTAGTGTGATATGTTCCATGGACATTGTTATGTTGGGTTGAGGCCATTATATCTTAATATATGTCAGGTTGTTCCCATTATAACTGAAGATATGACGGGTAATCCCTATTATAACTCTCCAATGCATTGGGCACTCCCGAGATGGAATTTTTCAAAATGGTTATTCCATGTGTAAGAGATATTGTAAGAGTGTTGTTGAAAATACCGACCAAGGAAACTATAAGATTTTTTCATTTATGTTAATGAGTATTTATGAAATGGGTTTTATTTGTTTTTACATTATCACTTGACTATTGATTTCATTGCATATATTCCATAATTATATTTTTCTTCTCATCCTATGTTTTTAAATATATTTCATAGGTTATAAGTATTTGTAAGAGAAAAAAGGAAGATAATTTTAATGTTATGAATATTTATCAATGATATTATGTTTTTATTTAATTTTTATATTTTCTAAAAAGTGGAATGTATTTTAATAGTATCCTCATGTATGTTTATGAGATGTATTGTGTGTTTTATGTTCTTGTTTCGATAAAAACCTAAACCTAAAATGATCATCAATGCGTAAGAATATATTTTATTCTATAAACCTGATGATTATGTAATGTTTTAAGGCTGGGTTACTCTATTTTTTCTACTATGACTTTAAATTTTGGTGGAAAACCAACTTCTTACCAGCATAAGTGTAACATATTTTTCTTATAACCATGTGATATTCCAGATCCTATCCACTACATGTATATTGGAAAATCCTATAAAATTACTATAGGTTTCTCATGATACTATATAATTGACACACAATTGGTGTTTAGGTACACTAGGAATTAGTATTCCCCCATTTAAAAAACTGATAACACTCTATAGAACTACCTCCATAAGAATTAATATACAACCCACTTACCTGGTACTATGACCAATGCCACTATGGAATGTTCCATTAAAATAATAATTCCAACTACCAGAATATCTATAACTTTCCACACCAATATAAACCTCCAAACCTCACATTGGCTATTATTGGTAATTAGGATTGATTCATGTCCTGTAAAAATGATAATGAGACAAAACTATTCACCTGATCCCATATCTCATGTATCAAGACATATTCAAGACACTCATCCCTTACTATCTCATACCATACTATAATTGGGGATACATTTTCTACATAATAAAAATTTCATTTTATTCAAAAAGTAATTTCAGTATATGGGTCAAATTCATGAACTATCAGGTCCGGTTATCCATTACAGTGTCTAGATAGAGGTGATCAAATAAACATGTAGAGAAATCATTCTAGGAAAAACCAATATACTTGTCATCATGGAACTAAGTGGTTACCATCACCTCTAAATAATGGTGTGTTATTTATCCAAAACTATATGGTTAGATCAGATATGTCAGGTGCTTCTCATGGCATCTCTCTCCCAATTTATTCTATCACTCAAAATAATTTCTTATAGAGTCGATCATCT
Source organism: Viscum album (assembly GCA_963277665.1). Taxonomy (NCBI): domain Eukaryota; kingdom Viridiplantae; phylum Streptophyta; class Magnoliopsida; order Santalales; family Viscaceae; genus Viscum; species Viscum album. The sequence goes on along the minus strand of OY728129.1, from coordinate 791,867,915 downwards.
ATGGTAAGTCCCGAAACACTCAGTTTCTCGACTCTAAATTCATGTGTGGAACACTCATATCATGGCTCATATAGGCTTAATATAATGACCCATACTTTTCATACATATAATTTACATATTAATATATGAATATTCATTACATAACATTTCAATCTTGGATGGAATCATTTAGGTACAGTATATTGGAATCATGGAATCATATACAACTTATTTATAAAATATCTATATAAAATTACACTTATTTCTTACTAATGAGAAACCTTATTAGAAATATGAAACATAATACCATTCTATATATCCTGGGGAATGAAAACATAAGAAAACAATAATCTTAGATGATCAGTATGGGTATAAAATAGAGATATAAATGGTCACATATGCATAACATGATCCTACATGTATAAGAGTATGATCTCAATGTTTCTAAATAATACATTCTATATTAAGGACCATAACTTTTGTTCATGAAATAAATAATGGATGTTCAGGGGAGAAGCGTGTTGATAAAAATAATGGGAGTAAACTATTAAATCTTAATAAAGCAACAAGGATATTATTTGGGGCATAAATATAAGAATAAAAAATCATTTCTTTAGTGGTCAATGATCATTTATATGGAAATCATAGTTTAATTGGTTCACTCTACAAACTATATTAGTATTAAAATTTAACTACTAATAATATCACAGTTGTCATAATTTATTACAAAACTTCATTTAGTCTCCAGTCATGTGTTATTTATCTCATGAGAGATAAATGTTTACCGAATTCATGTGAGGTAGATATAGGTTCTATTATTCACATAATGAAAATCCTAAATATGTTTTCCACATGAATATAAACCATTCATAACATTATAATTCATGAAGAGAAATTATTTCAAAAACATTTCCTTATATAATAGAATAAGGAAAATAAATGGGATTCATAAACATTTTATAATTTCATCATATCAAAACCCATTGAAAATAAATGGGTACCATAAAAATTTCATCATTTTATCATTACATATCCCAATGAAAGGAAATGGGTTTCAGGAACATAAAATATACATAGAAAAAATAAGGATTCTATCCTTGGATAATATCTCTAGTTAATACTAATTAAGATAATATCATTTCTTGTTATATGGAAAACTACTTTCAAGGATCAGATGGAATAATTACTCGTGAAAATAACCCATCATTTTTATTCAATTTCATTATAATCTAAAAATTATGAAAATTATGTGGATTTATTTTCAAAATCACCATTTAAACATGTAATGGAAGCTCCATAAGAATATCTATCATGATTGTGTAAAAATCCATTGATTTTGTATAGCATAAAAAATCCAACTATATCTTTTCAGAAAAGACACAAAGTATGTTATTCTGAAAATGAAAAGAAACTCCCTTTCATACCATATTGTAAAAATACAAAAATTAGTACATATGAATTTAAATAACTAGATGGTTAATTTTAAAACATTATCTATTTTTTTCAAATGTGGATATGGAAGACCAATAATCACCAATGGATACATCAATATAAACAATCCCGAATATTGATGATATTGTGAAATAAAAGCCTTACCTCAAGTTCACTCATCCACGAAAACACTCTAATATCCTATGTAACAAATTAAAATATATTCGAATTATATAATAAAGACATTTTAATACTTATAATATCTTATAGTATCCCTTTATAAAATTTCAATAACCCTTTATATGAAAAACGCTTTATTAAAATTATCATTTCCAGATTTTATCGTTTTTATTTATTCGAAGTATTTCAGTGTAATGTTTTTTGTCCATGTAAATTTGAATTGGTTTCATAATATAATTTACTATAACTATGATTTAAATATCATATATATATATATATATATATTAATAATATACAAATTTATATTCATCCATAAATGTTGTACATAAATAAATAAATTACACCATTTATGGAGACATCAGGCTGTACATATACATGAACACTACCTTCATTGTTTCATTAGATTGAATGAAAGCAAGGAAAGTAATAGATCACCATTATAAGTGAATTATTACGAAATATATTTCATATATATATATATATATATATTAAATTCACTATCATTAACATCCTTGTAATATATTAGTGAAAAATGAATCGCATCACTTCATGGAGGTCTTAGTTCAGACATATGCATAAGAGACATTATCGTTTCAAAAGGATTATATGGTAATTGTTTGAAATCATATTATCATTGTAGAAGAATATTATTTACATAAATATAATATATAAATATTAAACCCATAATTTCCCACATCCATTAAATATGGTGGTGTAAAATGATTTTATCTCTATGTGGAGATAGTAAGTTGTACATACTCATAAGTGGTTCTTTATATTTATGTTTGATGGGAAAGAGGGTGTATAATGGTGTTTCAATAATCATAATAAAATTTATCATTATTTGGAATAACGATGTTATTATTTTCTGACAAATAAAATAGATATATATTAAGAAAATAATAGTGGAAAATAAAGTGACCAGTTTGGGAAATTACCTCATATTTGAAAAAAAATCCTTTAAATCTCCTCTAAAGGGCTCTAGGGTGGTACTTTGGTAAGAACATAACCAATATAATGTTTCATGAAAATTTTATAATATATATTTTCCTTTTTTTGTCTATAATGATCAATGTGGTGTAAATAATCGTGAGATGAGGTTGTATTTAATAATTGAAGTGAGGGGAGAATTTGAAATTCCTAAAAATAATAAATTATAATAAATTAATATTCAAGAAAAATAAAAAAAGGTGGATATGTATTCAATGAAAATTAATAATATTGTTGTAAAACCATCAACCATTATAATTTAGATCAATTGTGGTGGCTTGTTAAATCTTATTATTTTGATTATCTCTTAATTAACCAATTTTATGTTTAACAATATTTAATTTTATTGTAATATTAAATCATTTTAATTTCTACTTATAATATGTCAATTGGACCATAAATAGACGATTTTTGATATTTTAAACATTATAATTTCAAACTTGTATTATTTATATGTTTATATTATTTCTAAATATTTTAATAATATGTTATTTTGATAAAATATCAATATTTTTAATTTTGACAAGATTTACTTAATTTGAAAAAAAAGGCAAAAATACAGAGTTTGAATTCAAATATAATAGTTTAAAAAGAAAAAATATTTCATATAAAATTATATAATTAATGGAACTCTTTAAAAAAAATTATAGCACTTTAAATATTTTGAAATTGTTTTATTTTAATTTTCCAATAATTGAGTAAATATTGTTATGGTTCTGTGTAATTAAAAAAATTAATTAAACAAAAACTAATAATAAGAAATAAATTGAAATAATGAATTTAATTTCATTATTCAAATATAAAATTTTAACATTCATTCATAGCTACTTTTTCTCCCTATGTGAATAGTTTAATGATATTTATATGTAATATAGTTAAATAGTTATCATTAATTGCATTAAATAATATTTAAATAATTTTTATAGAAAAGTGTCCATTAATCTAATAAATTTTCATTATATGTTGATTATTGTCAAATTAAATTCTTACAATATGTATTATTATAAAAAATTTAGTCCTTAAAACATATTTGTAATCCTATTTAACCAAATTTACCATATATCGAGATGATGTAGTTTATCGTGGTTACTATTCATATTGAAAAAATTAAAAGGAAAATATTTACAAAATTAGAATCTCATGATTCTAAATTTTAAATTATTTTTATACATTTAAATTTCTATAATTAGAAAAAATAAACTTTTAAAAGGTGAACAAAATGTGATAAAAATTTATTTTAAAAAAAACATAAATTTTTATGAATAGAACTAGATTTATTCTTACCATATTCAAGTAAAAATATTTTTGGAATTTAATTTTTTTTCCCTAAAAGGAATAAAATTAATTTAAATAAAATATTTTTCTAATAGTGACCAATTATCTTTATTAATATAAATTTTTTTTTCATAGATAAAAATAAATTTTTTAAAAAAATGATTTTTTTATTTTTTTCAAATTATATTAATTTGGAAACTAGGATTAAATTTTAAAATTTTTCAAGATGAATAGTTTTTATAATTTAGAAATTACTATTCATATACATATATACAAAATATAAGAGATAATTATTACATAATATTTTAATAGTGTTATGTGATTCATTTAAACTCGGTTTTGCGTGTAACACAAGCTGTTGAAGAAATTGAATTATTTAAAGAGAAATACTTCAAAAAATATTTTTACTATATTATAATTCCTCTAAAATGAATTTAACAATTTAAAATAAATAACCTAATAAAAATATATGAGGATACTTCTAACTCATCACATCCATATGGTCAAAAGTAGCTTCCTTATGTTCATGGTTTCACCACATAACATTAAACATGTATGTTTTCTTATTTCACATATCATTATCTCTATGATGTAGAATAATTAATATTTGTTCTTTATAACAAATATATTTCATCAGTGGTAATACAAATGAGTTCATTAAATGTGAAATATCATGTTTATATATCCCTACGAGAGATAGATAGAACACATCATGAACTTGAGAGAGATTTAGTGGATGTGCCAATTGATAAGCTACCATAACGATTTGATCATGAATTTCAGAAGGACCAATATATATTTTTATTTGATTAATATTTATTATAAAAATATTTAACCTCTTATAGGGAGTTATTAATATGAATACCTTATCATCGACATCACACTCTAGATCATTATGAATATTTTAGTATAAATATGTATTATCAGATAATGGATGGTCTTATGTATTGTTGATTATATCTAAAATTCTGTAACATTTATTAATCTATATCATGCACCAATAAATTTATTTATCCAACTTTATTAAAAAATATAGAATTTATGCACTTCCTACTACAGAGGTCTTGATAAGAATCGTTATGAATGTTGGGGTGAATTCTATTACTTTTTTGAAATTCCATCCAAAGGAAGATGTGGTCCTCATTCACTATTAAAATGAATAAATCAAGATGAAAAGATATTTATAGAATTGGAATTGTCCTCTCAGGCTGGCCAACTGACTGATAATGATTAAAAGCAATGAAACATAAATTTGTGTCTATATCCTTATAATGTCTTATCCTAAAATTCTAGGTAATCTTTTGTCCCCCATAATATACAATTGATAGTGGTACACAATGAAATCATACCACTTCCATAATGTATAACCAAGTATATCGACAAAGGGAGAAATATTATCTAATGTACAAGATGTTTATTTATTTCATAATGTGATCATCTACAACCCACACATCATTATTCGCTTTTAATGTTTTTGGGAGTCTGGGGAAAAATCCATGGTGATGTTTTCCCATCCCCATTCTTGTATGGCTAGCAGTTGTAGCATAACATTGGACATCATTTAATAATTCATTACTTACTAAAATACATAACACTATGAAACGTAATTTACAATATCTCTATTCATTCCATTCAACCAAAAATACACTTTCATGTGCCTATAAATCTACAGATGTTGATGATGAAAAAATAATAAAGAACTATGAGAATCATCCATAAGATCCCTCTATTAATGTATCACCAAATTGATACATACCTAGATCCTAAACTATATCATTACATTGAAATAAATTTTCAAATAAATTACATTGAAAAACTTATTCTAGGTATCTACAATTTCCTTTTGTGACTCGTAAATCATCAAATGTATAGATAATTTTACTCTCAATTTAAAAAATATGTTTTCTCTACTTACATCATGACTTTAATATCCATTCTTTTAAATTGAAAAAATATTTTATATTTTTGTATCTACAACATACATAAGCTTCCATAATTAATTAAAGTCAAAGCATCAAAAACCTTATTTTTATTCCCTTGGTGATAATATATTGAAAATTCATAATATTTAGTCAAATCCAACCATTTTCATTGACAAATTTTTATCCCTTGTTGAGAGATGATATACATTAATTTCTTTGATCAGTATATAAGTGATACATTTATCCATAGATATAATTTCTCCATATCAATAATGGAAAAATGGCCGCAATTATTTTCAAATCAATAGTTAGGAACTTTATCTAATAGAACTTCAATTTTCACGAGGCATGAAATATTACTATATATTTTTGCATGTAGACATATACTTCTCCATTTATTGATGATCCAATACTGATTATAAACCCCTCTCCACTCTAGGGTAGTGTTTTAACATATTAACTAATAGTCCTTCTCTTTTATTCCTTTAAAATTCCCCCTTCCATTGAATAAATACGGATATCATCTATAAATACTTATAAAAATTGGTGAAGGAAATATCTATGGACTGAATTCATTAAATAAATGAAGATAGAATGACAATTATTATGATCAAATGGCATAAGTGTAAATTCCCAGTGTCCATACCTTATACTTAATGTTGTCTTGGGTATACCATCCTTCATTATCGTCAATTTATAAAATCAATAATGAATACAATTATTTGTGAATGTATTTTTCAATGCATATTTTAATAAAAAAAGTTACCAATATAGGTTAGAAGATACTTTTTTGTAATAATAAATTTTTTTAATGAGTTATGGTTATTTTTAATTTTGGTCTAATTCCTTATTTTTGACCTTGTACGATTTGCACACAATTTAGCTAACCATGTGGAAAAACTGCAGGAAGGGTAATTTCAGTTGAAATGATAACTTTTGGACTTAAGATGTGTTTTAAATTAATACCTTCTTAATATTTATAATTTAGTAGAAAAATTACTCTCTCCTCTCCCACATTGAAGCCTAAAATCCCTCTTTGAATGATTTTGATCATGTGCATTCATACGAAGTCCGATCGAAGTGCCATCTATCTCTTAGAATGTATATTGATACATTTTCAATTCATTTTTTATTTTTCATCATTCATCATCCTACCAATGATGCTATTTAGATGCAGTATTATATTCTGCATTGTTATAGAATAGTTATGTTATTCAGATCAAATCCAATCCATGATGAATTATAGGATGATATGGGGTGGGGAGAGTTGTATGAGGTTGAGGTAGGTGGTCTAAAACTCACTCCTCAAGATTTTTTATTTTATAAATTTCTAAATGGGTGCACTGATTTCATAGTGAGTTGTATAACTAATATATATCCCTTTATTGTATAAATTAAAATGTGTTCAATGACCTATACTTATATGATATTCAATGTTGGTGGTCGCATACTAAACATTAACAACCACAGGAAGAGTGATTATCATGTTTATGCCTTTAGTGTATTATTTCCATAATGGCCTGTTATGACCTAATAGCTCAACTGTTCAAGTGTGTGGATTGAACTGTCTAGTGGTATAATTCTTTTATTTAATGAATATTGAAATCCAAATGGGTTTCCGTTGTATGTGTTATTCCACTTGACCCGCCTATGTTAAGTGACACTATGTAATTAATAAATCTAAATTTAATTGGAGAGTATGTGATTTGATTATGAGACGGATTGAATGAATGAATGTTCAGTTTCTTTTATATAGAACCACTTGCCATTTATGATGGAAGGTAGTGGAATGAAGAAACATAATTAAATATGACATAAAGGGATTTATTAATTGGTGTCATGCTCAATTGGCCTTTCCATTCTAATGAAAGGCAATGGCTTGAACCATATTATATATTAAAATTTATTCATTACTAAGTGGAATAATTAAATAAATTACTTCATTATAAACATCCAAATTATGTATGGGCCTTGGAATCATTATTAAAAATTGTTGTAAGACTCAATATATCTATTACATTCCTAAGGAAAATCCTTGAGTAATGATGGATTCCATTTCGAATCAATGATGTCAGTTTCCTTGGATAAGAACCAAATGGGAACATGATCCCCCATCTGTTAGTTGATTCCCTATATTATACCATTGGATTAATTATTTTCTATTAGAGGATTCCTTTGATATACTCCTTGGATCAAACATGGCTTCTACGGACACAAGATTCCTAGGATATATCCTTGGGCCTAGCCATTTTGTATCTCGTTTTACCTTATATGATTTTATTGGAATCAGTTATATCATTTATTTTGGAATTCCATGGATGATTCTACTAAATTTACACACTTACCCCTATATACAGGCTATAAATACTACTATGTTGGATACCCATTAGGTCTTGGTTTCCTTAGTTACAACCATGGAACCTTTCATTATTATTGTAATTTGGCCTCCAAGTTACATCTTGGAACCTATACTATTATTATCATAAGGTGATGTTAGTGATGGATATTCCACACTTGAGTTAATTATATATACTAGAACTAAATTAATTATTGAACTGGTTACATGTTCATACACAAAATGAGGGAAGAAGTAGTTACTTGGGTATTTACATTACATTTTTCATTTTCCTTTATATATTTGCATTATTTCATTCTTTTTCAGATTATATTAAACAGATAGTATGTTATAGATGTCGTTGGCGGTGGCTTACTGAGATTTCCTCACACATTATCTAGGATACCATTAGTACCCATGAAGATTACATGTATTCATCTTTTGATAAAGGGAAGTGCATCATTTCAGAAACCTGACTTCATATTGTATAACAAGAAGCTGGTAGCAGATGACCTAGATGGAGCTTAGGGTGATGGGGATATTTTTGGGATTTGTTTTTTTATTTGGAGTAGAATTATTTTATGATTATTTGAACCCATGTTTTTTAGATTTATTCTGAAATTAAATATCATCATCTACTTTTTTGTATTTATATCAGATTTATCTGTTATTTAATATTCCGACCTACCATTATTATTCTTTCGTTATACTTATTATTATTATTATAGTTACCTTAGTGTTTTAATATTACACAACTATTATGATACACTCTGTTAATGAGGGTATATTCAGCACATAGAATAACACTATCACCTCTCTTCTTGTCAGAAACCTCTGGCGTTCAGGGAGATACATTTGAAGCCATGTGTCCAACCAGGTTCCGAGAGCCCCTGAGTGAAATCTTGGTCCAGGATCACACACTGTGGAATAATAGAGGATCCATTAATGAGTAAATATTTTTGAGACAATATTCCATATACTATAAACTCGTGGAACTTTGTTATAATCTATTCAAGGTAATTTCAACCCATGTTCCAGATAAAAGATGTGTTTTCTGAAATACAATTGTTGTACTTCTTTTTCCAATTTTACTTGATATCATTTCACCATTGGGTGATTCACATGATATGTGGTGTTATTGATTATTATTCTAATTGGGGATATTATTTTGTCCTTAGGTCGATAATATGATGTAAAAGATCATTGTTACATGCATTATCATAGGCACCTAAAATTTGTATGTCATGCATATTTATTTTCCTTATAGGTTCATTTCACTGCCTTCATTTCATGATATTCCTATGATTTTTGAGTGATTATGTGGTGTATATATTATGATAGTTCCAATTTGTGGCTTTCATTATGTGAATTTTGGATTCAATTTATTATGTGTTATAAGCCACAATTGGTTGGAATTATTAATTTACTGAGTCAATTGATTATATTAAAATTTAGCGGGGTTCATTTCTGTTATAAAGTATATCGGACTTGATTCACTAGGAACGAAGTTCCATTTTATGTAACATTGATATATTTTATAATAAATTAAAAATTATAAAATTTAATCAGGGATTATAAAATGTAATGGTTTCACATCCTTATCTCGCATTTTCATGTTTATGAAAGGTATTGTTGTTAAACTAGAAATTTAATATGAAATGAATGAAATAGTTTCTAGTCAATTATGAGGCAAGGTGATATTAACCCATCATTTGTGGGATCCCTGATACATATACATGATAACTTACTAATACCAAGCCTTTTAAGCCAGTAGTTGGGGTAGTATACCATGGGTACAAAACCCCTTTCCTTTTGTTCAGCATCTACAAGTGTTTCTATCTATATATTTAAATATCTTTCTGAGGTTTGTTCTTCGAAATTATAGACCAATGCAACCATGGAGTCATTGTATCATGCTCCATGAGGGTGATGAGGATCATTCCTCAGACATGGTGGTCCCTGAGCTGTGAGTATTACCTTCAAATGTGAAACTTGGGGAACCACATGATGTATCGAATTTGGAACCAAATTCTCAGGTTTGATATAGTTTCTTATGTCTAATGCAGTCCATGAAATGTGTTCCATGGGTGGCACCTTGATAGAATATTTGAATCATGATATCTAGCATAAACATCCTCTTATATTCTCTGGGTATAGTAGTATAAAAGTTGAAGAATATAGAAGAGAGGGAACCTTGTATATATATGAAAATATTGAGCTTCCTCTAGAGAAGATGTTCAATATTGCTACATACATGTAGCGTGATTCAAATAAGAGTTGGTGGGATATAGTTACATAGACTGGTCTGTTGTACCCCACACTCTTTGATTTTCATGATCACAATCACTTTCATATGTGTTTAACATTGTGTTTTAAGTGTTTGTGTTGATAGGCATTTGATTGCCAAGAAGTTGACCAAGGAAGAGGCAGAAATGGACTGAAATTCAGTCCACCGGCCGACCGGTGGCTTCACCACCGGCCAGCCGGTGGCACCCAGACTCAAGGGGTAGCTACTGCCTCCCCACCGGTCGACCGGTGGCTCTGCCACCGGTCGACCTGTGGCACCCAGCTCAAATAGTGTTTGCTACTGTCTTGCCACCGGCCAGCCGGTGGCTCTGCACCGGTCGACCGGTGGAGCCTGGACCAAGACTCTTCTTCTCATCCAAGGCACCGGCCAACCGGTGGGACTGTACCGGCCAGCCGGTAGCCCAGTCAAACTAGCCGTTGGGGTTGACCAGTCAACCTTCTTTTGGCCTCCAACGGCTCCAAAGCCTTCTCCAACGGCTCCGAAGCCTCCCCAAAGGATCCTAGCCTATAAATAAAGGCTGAGGAAGCCCCGGACACTAACCGGAACATTTACAAAGCCACTATACTCATTTTCCATCTATTGGCCAACCTCCGGTGGACTTCCTCAAAGGATCCTCTAGTGCTCAATCCAATTCCAATCCAAGGAGCACCTCAAGAAGCTTGGGAGAAGCACGCTACATCAGCTCCACCAATCATTTGGCGCCCAAGTCTTCCTAAATAACCATTTTTATTGTTTTATTTCTTTTTGAGCTTTAAAATTGGGTTTGTGCCTACAAACCCCAAACTCTTTCCTCATCTCCCTTTCTTTGGGTTCTCACACCACCACTAAGGTGTGAAGAGGTTCACAAGCCTTACCTTGTAAAAGGCTTGAGATCGGTGAGCTAGCCTTCACCCGTAAAAAGGCTAGTGGGTTATTGCTTAACCACTAAAAGCATTGGGTTCTTGCTCAACCACTAAAAGCAAGCTGTAATAGGTCCTAGTGCTACCTCAAAGCCTAGTGGGTTTCTTGCTATAACCATTGAAAAGCAAGCGGTAGGAATCTCTCAACGGTTGAGTTGGGAGCGGAGACGTAGGCCGGGTTTTGGCCGAACTCCGTTATCAATTTCTTGTGTGATTGCCTCTTCATTTCCGCTGCACTTTACTTTGATTTTTAATTTGTTAATCAATTTTTTAAAAGGCAATTCACCCCCCCTCTTGCCATCATTCCCTCTTTTCTTCCGTCCAACAATTGGTATCAGAGGGAGGTTTTTGAATAATTCCCTAACCGGTTTCAAATTAAAGATCCTACTTTTTGATGGCTTCTACCGCTTCTTCCTCTCAATCTCCCGAAGGCTTTTCTTTGGATCGTGCTCCATTCTTTGATGGAGCCGATTATTCTTTTTGGAAAACCCGCATGACCACATTTCTTAAAAGCATTGGTTATCCTATTTTTAAAATTGTCATGCATGGTTTCACCCTTTCTTCTCCCGATGAATCTCAATGGACCCCCGCTGACATTGCAAATTTCGAGCTTGATGGCAAAGCCATGAATGCTCTACATTGTGGTCTTGACCGAAATGTTTTTGATCATATTTCTTCTTGCACATCTTCTTACGATCTTTGGTAATTTTTAGAACTAACCTATGAAGGTACTAGCGAGGCTCCAAAGCAAGAACCCGCTCAAGAACAAGGACTCGACGAAAAATCCGTACCCACTTGCCCACTTCACAAGAAAAGGGCCAAGAAAAAGGAAAAGAAGAAGGCTTCAAAGGCAACATGGAGTGATAGCTCCACCTCTTCATTTTCCTCCTTCTCCTCGAGCGACCAAGGTAAAAAATGCCTAATGGCAAATCATGAGGTATCATCTTCCGACTCTTCTTCCTCGTCTTCTAGTTCTTCAAATTCTTTCAATCATTTGTCATATGAAGAACTCCAACACGTTAGAGATCAATTAGAAAATGGTTTTCATGAGCTTTCATCAAAATTTGTCGCTTTGAAAAAGAATTTCAAAAAACTCTCCTCCGAAAAAGAACAACTTCTCAAAGAGAAGGAGGAACTCTCCCGAAAAATCCAAAATTTTCCAAATGTTGATTCTATGGAATCAACCATCAAAGACCTTAGAGAGACCCTAGCCAAGTTCACCCAAGGTGAACAAAATTTGAACAATTTGCTTGGTTCACAAAGGGTTTCCCGAACCACCAATGGACTTGGCTATACCAACCAAGCCTCCTCCTCCCATGCACCCACTGTTTTTGTAAGGGGGAGCTCTAGCTTTAAATTTTGCAACTATTGTAAAAAACCCGGGCACCTTATTTATGAATGTAATTGTAAAAATGCCCGTTATGGTCAACCCAAATCTTTTTTCTTTTCGGACGAATTTTATAGGAGAAGACCCGCCATGAGACAAGTATGGATTGAAAAATCCCTTCTTGCGAGTCTCTCCGGGCCAAAAATAGTCTCCTTTCCCCGGTGATTCTTTGTTTTTATTTAGGGGGAGTTAGGTTTGTTTAAGCCTTTTTGTTTTATTCAAACTTTCAATTTCAACTCTTGGTATCATTTTTTTTATTCAAATTTTTTATTTCAAATCTTTGTTTCAAAACTCTCAATTTCAAATATTTCATTTGGTTTCAAATTTCAAAATTTCAATTGGTTTTTTGATTCAAAACTTTCAATTCAAACTGTTATTCAATTTTCAATTCATTCAATTTGTATTTACAATTTTCGTTTCAATTTCAAAAATTTCAATTGATTTAAAATCTCTTTTTGTTTTTCAAAGTTTCCCTCAATCAAGTTTTATGCCCCATTCTATTTTGATAATCACAAAGGGGGAGAAATTTCTTGATTGATTGGGGGAGAATCTTTTCTCTCATGCTTAGTATCTATTTTCAATTTTTCATTTAAAGCATGCCTTTCATTTAAGTTTTTACTTTGCTTAGATAAGTGATTGTGATCATCAAAATAGGTGGAGATTGTTGTACCCCACACTCTTTGATTTTCATGATCACAATCACTTTCATATGTGTTTAACATTGTGTTTTAAGTGTTTGTGTTGATAGGCATTTGATTGCCAAGAAGTTGACCAAGGAAGAGGCAGAAATGGACTGAAATTCAGTCCACCGGCCGACCGGTGGCACCCAGACTCAAGGGGTAGCTACTGCCTCCCCACCGGTCGACCGGTGGCTCTGCCACCGGTCGACCTGTGGCACCCAGCTCAAATAGTGTTTGCTACTGTCTTGCCACCGGCCAGCCGGTGGCTCTGCACCGGTCGACCGGTGGAGCCTGGACCAAGACTCTTCTTCTCATCCAAGGCACCGGCCAACCGGTGGGACTGTACCGGCCAGCCGGTAGCCCAGTCAAACTAGCCGTTGGGGTTGACCAGTCAACCTTCTTTTGGCCTCCAACGGCTCCAAAGCCTTCTCCAACGGCTCCGAAGCCTCCCCAAAGGATCCTAGCCTATAAATAAAGGCTGAGGAAGCCCCGGGCACTAACCGGAACATTTACAAAGCCACTATACTCATTTTCCATCTATTGGCCAACCTCCGGTGGACTTCCTCAAAGGATCCTCTAGTGCTCAATCCAATTCCAATCCAAGGAGCACCTCAAGAAGCTTGGGAGAAGCACGCTACATCAGCTCCACCAATCATTTGGCGCCCAAGTCTTCCTAAATAACCGTTTTTATTGTTTTATTTCTTTTTGAGCTTTAAAATTGGGTTTGTGCCTACAAACCCCAAACTCTTTCCTCATCTCCCTTTCTTTGGGTTCTCACACCACCACTAAGGTGTGAAGAGGTTCACAAGCCTTACCTTGTAAAAGGCTTGAGATCGGTGAGCTAGCCTTCACCCGTAAAAAGGCTAGTGGGTTATTGCTTAACCACTAAAAGCATTGGGTTCTTGCTCAACCACTAAAAGCAAGCTGTAATAGGTCCTAGTGCTACCTCAAAGCCTAGTGGGTTTCTTGCTATAACCATTGAAAAGCAAGCGGTAGGAATCTCTCAACGGTTGAGTTGGGAGCGGAGACGTAGGCCGGGTTTTGGCCAAACTCCGTTATCAATTTCTTGTGTGATTGCCTCTTCATTTCCGCTGCACTTTACTTTGATTTTTAATTTGTTAATCAATTTTTTAAAAGGCAATTCACCCCCCCTCTTGCCATCATTCCCTCTTTTCTTCCGTCCAACATGGTCAACATAAAGGCATGGTATGGGATGATTTCCAAACTAATTTTTAGGATTAGTTCATTCCTTATCCATTGAGAGATTACCAATACAATGAGTTAAGGATTCTCAAGAATTATTTTATGTTAGTTATAGAATATTCAGAGTTCTTCACTGAGTTACAATTGTTTTCACGAGTTCTAGATGGTGGTAATATTTTATGTGCTAGACACATCAAGGATGGACTCATGTCTTCTATAAATAAATAGGTGTATGTATTTCACCTACCTACCTATTCTAAAATAATCAATCAAGATCTTATTAATGAGATAAAGCTGAGGGATGGTGATAGTATCAGGCATAGAGGACCCTTTGTAAAGTAGAACAATAGTTTTTCCAGTAGTAGAAAGCGGTCTATTTAGGTTTTTCATCTGGTATGTGGAAACCTATGTACCCATGATGGTAGGTCGTTGGTGTCTCCCTAGTGTTAAATATAGACTAACTTGAAGTCTTAGTGTGATAGTGACCCCATATACTGTGGGTATTGTGGCCATTTGGGGCACTTGAAGAGGTTATCGTAGACCTTTTCATGAGCTTCTAGTGGGAGTGATTATGTACTAGCTATTACATTAGGAGAAAGTTATATTATACCACATCAGGAAGGGTGTTGGGGTAGCACCACAAGGAATTGATGAGCAAGTTCATATGGTTATGGATAGTGTTAGTCAAGTCCATTATAGTCGATTCCCATGGATAAAGCTACAAGACCATCTACTGAATGAGGTACTATTATAGTATCATCAACTACAATATTATCTTAATTTGATATAGGTATTTCAAAATAATTCTTCTATTTACCAATCATGAAAATACATGGGTAGGAAATTCAATATTACAATGGTGTAATGACCCTTGACACACCAATGGGAGTACGATCATGGCGAATACACTAGGGTAGGGACTATACCCTTGATTTAGGCATCCACCCTTTCTTATGGGAACACTTTTTTCTCGAGATAATGGGATTTTATGTCATTCTCATGATGGTTTGTTTGGTTTCATATCACGCCTTCATTGACTACTATCACAATAGAGTACGATTTACATAATTAAAGGGTATAAGTTTTCTACATAAGTGTGAGTGGGAAGTCTAGGATAATTGTTCTCGACTAGTGATTCATGGGCTAGGTAGAGTGCCCAACCAGATATTTAATATCATTATTGTGGTCAATGGAATATATCAGGCTTCATTCCCACCAACAGTAGATCATTTCAGGGATGTCTTTCCCAACTACTTTTCCATCTTATCTCCTCATAGATTTGTAGTTTTTATGATTTATATCATTCTAGGAGAAGATATGTTTTTCATTACTCTAAACAGTATGGAACATACCGAACTCTAGGAGCATACATAGAAGTTAGAGGGTCTTGAGGACAATGGTTGTATGTGGACTAGTACTTCCTCTTGTGGTGCACTTGGGTTATTGTCTATGAAGGTGGATGAGACACTTTATATATTCATGAATAAAATATTATTGAACTAGATTACGTTCGAGAACAGGTAACCAATGCTTCAAATAGATGATCTATTTGACTATATCTAAGAATATATAGAGTTTTATAAGACTGACCTGATATTTAGAAATGATTAGGTGAATGTCGGGGCATAATACATACCACGTAGAACTTTCCATATCTGATATGGTTTGTATAAGTACCTCTCTATGTTGTTCGGTTTAACAAACATGCCCACCATTTTCATGGATATGATAAATAGGGTATTCAACCCCTATCTAGATTCCTTTTTCATTGTATTTGCGGAATACATCATGGTATAATCTCACACATGTTGATACCATGCTAAGAACCTTGATACTATTCTGATTACACTGCAAAAGCATCATCTTTATTCCATGATACTATATTCCACTATTAGATTGAAAAATTGCACTTCCTAATTCATTATATTTTGGAATCAGGAGTCAATGTTTACCTGGATAAAGTATGTGTTGTAGTGTAATGGGCTCAGCCCAAGGATATTTTTGATATACAGAGTTTCTAGGGGATATATGGATATAACATGCATTTTATACATGACTTCTCATTCCTAGATTCACCTCTTAATGTACTTGAAAATAATTTTTTCATGTTATTGTGGTTAGAATAGTGTGAGAAATCTATTTAGTATATGAAAGGGAGGCGTCTCCCATCACATCTTCTTATTCATATAGTTCATGGAAGAGGATAAATATGTTTTATGATGCATCAATAATTTTACTAAGAGAAATGCTATTATAGGAGGACATATTTGTTGTGTATGTATTGTGGTAGTTGAGGCCTCATTAGAGAAACTACCTGATTCAAGACATTGAGATAACATCAGTGGTCCATGACTTACTTGACTTGAGATATTATCTTTTGTGTGAGAACATTTTGTGGTATAAAGACCAAAAGATAGACAAATATATGTTCATAGTGTGTGACTCGATTCTCAGACAGTGAGGATGGGTCTAATATCTTCAGTTTTTTGAAATTGAACTTTCGTATACACATGAAAATGAAAATGTATTTGTTGATGTATTGAGTGTAAGAAATTATTTACAAGCCATATGGGATGCTGGTGGAGAATGAAAATTAATGTCACTCTTTTCTAAGATTCAACTAGAGTTTCATGAGAGTCATGGGAGGTAACATATCATAGTATTTATAGTTATGTATTCCCTCAATGAGATATTAAAGAGAAGGAAATTTTCATATATTGATGTCTACGCTCTCCATGCAAGTATTTCAGTAGATGAATTACCTCCATATTGGCCAATAGACAGAGAATTAATCTGATATATACATGAACATTTCTTGGTCCTTAAAAATATGAGAGATTATTTGATGTGAGATTCCCATGAATCATGGTGGTATGTTCATCCTAGAATCTCCAAAATGTATTGAGTCATGTGATACTAGTTTTGTTGGCCTCTGATGAAATGTCAGATAACATTATTTATCATTAGGTGTCCAACCATTACACAAGTGAAAGTAGATCACCAAAGAAAAGAAGGCTTGTAAAATCTACATTCAGCCCTAGAATGGAAATGAGAAGATATTTAAATAGATTTATTAGTAAGATTTAATAGTCCATTTAGATCTTGTGAAGCTTTATGTGTAGTTATTGACTAGATAACAAGGTTATACCACTTCATTCCTATTTGAGATACTTTACTAGTTGATGATATTGGAAGGTTGTATGTCTATTAGACCATCCGATTACATAGGGTACCATATACTATCTATATAGATAGGGACGATTGTTTTACATCATGGTTCTGGTAGGGGTTGTTTGAATTTTTGGGTACACAAGTGATTCTAAGAAAAACCATTCACCCTTAGATGGATATTCATTCAAAAACCCTAATACATATTATAGAGTACTTTCTCCAAACATGTTTCCATTATTCCGGAAGTTCATTAGAGTAAAATATAACTGTCATTGTGTTTTCATACAATAACTATTTCCATGTGAAAATTCAGATGGATCATTTTCTGGGCTTATATGGTAGGCCAACCTATTCTTTATTATGTGGGCTAGAGGCAGGATAGGCAGCCCTACAAGGTCCTCATCTCATGTAAGAGTATTCATTGGATGTCCATCTAATGAAGAATTTTATGAATACTAATCAATATATAAATAAATATTATGCTAATCATTATCGATGACCTCTAGAGTTGGTGGTTGGGGATGATGTTTTCCTATGGTTATCTCCCATGAAAGGGAATAAAATGATATAGAGAAAAAGGGAAGATATCACTACAAAAATTATTAGTCCAATTGAGCTCTTTGGGATGGTGTGGACGTTATCCTATCAATCTCTACTATATAATATGTACTTTTCCCTGAAAGACATATTCCATGTTTCATAGATGTTCTAGAGCATGAATGCTTAGTAACATAGTCGTGTACGAGATGAGAATCTGGAGAGGGATGCCAATGTATATTCATAATGGAAAGAGTTGTTCTCAAACAATATTTCTCCTCCCATGGAAGGTGAAATTGGGGATGGATTTAATTAAGGGGGGAAGACTATAATAAACCACGTTTTCACAGAAGTTTGGATCCTTTTAATTTTTTTCACATTCATTTTTTTAAACCAAATGTGGATTTCTTGCGACATAGAAATGGTTTCAGGGGTATCAAGTTATTTTTTAGAGATGAATCCCCTAGTTGGTTTGAGAAAATGGTCTATTATATGGTTAGAGTAAACCATGCAAGGAAGGTCACACTAATAGTTTTAACCATATGAAGATGGACAATGAGAAACAAGAGGACACACAGTTTGGTATAATCGTGTGGTTTGGGATTCAAAACCATATGAGAATGTCTACAATTTTGAAACTATGTTATCACATGTTTGGTAATAGGATTCCTTGATCATGTTTCATAGTCTTGTGGGTTCCCCATTCCTATATCATACCATGTATGGTTTGTGAGCGGGTTGGCTAACCATGTGAAAAACCGTGTGATGGTTAATTTTTAGTGAAATGATGATTTTTCCCTTATGTTTTGTTTTAAATGAATCCCTTATTTATATATCTATTATTGTGGACAACATCCCCTACCCCTTCCAATTTTGAAGAATAAAATCCCTCTTTAATTTAATTTTATCCCAAGTGTCCATCCTGATTTTGATCGAAGAATCATCTATCTTGTTAGATCCAGACCTATACGTTCTAAATTCCATTTATAATATTTCGTTGTTATTATTCTTATCAATGATGCCATATAAGTATAGGATCATATTCTCTATTTTAGGGGAATAGGTCAATTATTCATATCTAATCCACTCCAATCCAAATTAGATGATTATACTAGTTGAGGAGATTCATACAAGTACGAGGTAGCTGGTCTATAGCTCACTCCTCAAGATTCGTCACTTTATACATTGTCATGTGTGCTTGATGATTCCATCAGGAATCATCTGCCTAGTTAATATGCCTTTCTTGCAATATATAATAACATATTTTAGGTCCCTTTCTGTGTATTCTACTAAGTGTTTGTGGTTATATTCACAACTTTAACCACCAAAATTATGGTGATTTACATGTTTATGCCATTAGTGTCTATTTTTACCATAATGATATGCTTTGACCTATTAGATCCACTGTTTTATTTTCTGGATTGACCCGACTAGTATAAATATCCCTTCATTAAATGAAAATTGAAATTCTAATTCGTAGACCATTTATGTGTTATGTCACCTTTCTCACCTAAGGTAGGAGCATCAATATAATTAATAAACATAAATTTAACTCGAATGTATGGGGCATATATATGACTTTTCCAGATTGAGTGAATGTTTGGCCATAGGTCTATAACTCCCCTTACCATTTTTGATTAATGGTATATATATATGATCATATCGAATTAAATATGTCTTAATGGGATTAATTAATGAGTCTCGTTCCCAATTATCTGTGTCATGATAATAAAAGTCAATCTATTGAAACTTATTATATATTAAATGGATTGAGTAATAAAGGAACTAATTAAATATATAAATTAAACATAATGTGCATAATTATATATGTAACTTGAAATCATTGTTATAGGTTCCATCAGACTCAAAATAGTTTTTGGATTCCATAGGTAATTCCTTGAGTGATCATCGACGCAACTCCGATTCATTGATGCTAATAATCTATTTTGAGAACCACATTAGAACCCAATCTTCATCTATTTGTGGATATATGATATGAAATTGTTGTATCCCTCCTTTAGTATTATAGGATTCATTGTATATAGTCATTAGATTCAAAATGGATTCTATGAACCTAAGGTTATGTGGTTATATCATTGGGCCTTTCCATTGCATATCCCATTTTACATAGGATGTTTTCATTGGAATCAATTAAATCATTTATTGTGTAATTCCTTGGATGATGAACCTTAAATTAAACTCTTACCACTATAGGTAGTAATTAGTTACTACTATGTTGGGTACCCTTACGGTCTTGGTCTACATAGTTAATACCTTGGAACCTTTTATTAATAGTTTCATCAAGTTACCTTGTAACATCTTAGAACCTATAATATTACTATCACAAGGTGATTCTAGTGCAAGAAAAGCATCGTGTGAAATAATTATATATACTATAACATAATCTATTAATGAAATGAATACATTTCAAAAGACCAATTGAGGGCTGAAGATGGTACTTGGGTATTAAAATTAATATATTTCATTACTTATATATATATATATATATACAAGATTGCACTCTATTTCAGTTTATATTACATAGACATCATGTTATCGACACCATTTGTGGTGGCCTACTAATGTATACCTCAAAACCTATCCAAGATTACACTAGAACTCAATATGATTACATATATATCGGTGTTGATAATGGGAAGCATATCACCTAAAAAATTTATTTCAGTCTGTATTAGGATGGAACTGGTATCATGTGACTGAGCTGGAGCTCGGGCTGCTGGGGATAGTTATTGGTAACTTTTATCTTATTTTATATTACATGATTTTATGCTGATTTTCAATGATTTTTTATAGATTTATTTTGAAATGGAATACCATCATCATATTTTGAATATCTATATCAGTTGATTCTGTTTTTTACTAATCCTTCATGCTTCTTCTATGATATCACTTTAATTATATTTCTTCAATTATTTACATTATATGGTAATATTACTTATCCACTATGCTACACTATTTAAATGATGGAATAGTATCCCCACAAAAACAAACTAGTCCCCTAATTAGAGTTGGAAGCATCTCGTGTTCATGGAGATTCACTTGAGCACATGTGGCCAACTCAGATTGGGGAAACTTTTAGTGCAATCTAGTTCTGGGATGCCACATTGTTCTTGATAGTGATCATTAAATGTTCTCAATAATAAATGTAGAGTCTCATTCAAATATACATATTCATAAAAAATAGAATATTGTATCCCATGGTAATTCCAATGGTTTAATGAATTAATTTTCAATATTCTCCTAGGGTTTCATGTTAAATTCGTGTAACTCAATTGGGGTCATTATATATGGATTCTTGGGAATCGGTGTAGCACCATATATAAGTTCCATTGAAGTATGAAAATGGTAATTTGGTAGAATACTTTTAAAATATTTTGAAAAAAGTTATATAAACTCCCACATAATAGGAAATACATTGATTTTGATTTTACACCTAACCATCATATATAAAAAACACTTTTAAATAGGAATTATGGCCCATATGATGGATGTAATTTCCATCAGATGTTTATTTTTATCATCATAATGAGAAATTATCATAAGTTGGATTTACATACAAAATAAAACATCATTTCATCATAAATTGATGTGTGATTTATATAAAGAAATAAAATTTATTTCCCAAAATACATTGAGCTCAGCTAGAGTAAGAATAAAAATATTTACCAAAAACACATTCACACAAACATCAATTGGGGATGGTTTATATACTTACGAAGCGATCATCATACCATTATAGTTTTCTACTATTATCTCAACATATATTTTTTGGGGTGGTTTAAATGATACCCAAATAAAAGTATTAAAAAATAATTGAGTGGGTAAATCAAAAATAAAATAAGAAATTATATGTTCTATAATAAATGGTATGTATTCCATTCTCCACATCATTAGTGTACCTTTCATCTGAAAATAGTGATCCCCTGATAATTTCATTAGTATTTTGATTAAGAGGTTGTTGAAATCTATCATTATCCTTAACTTTTTTATTTTATTATCTGTTATCATAACTGTGATACACTTTTTTATTTAAAACACATGATGTTGGGTGGTACAATATATAGATAGTTTTTTTTTCATACTTTGATAACCTCTTACCATAAATATGGATTTAAATTTCCTGATGGAATTTAATTACAGACATGAAATATTTACCAGTTCCCGATAGAGCGTTTCCCCCAAGATTCTGTCCAAACATCATGTGTAAAGAAAGGCCCAACATCTTTATTAAATGATTTTTAGGAATTCCTTTGAATTTACATTATCATTTGTTATAAAAAAATTAGATTTAGGTGTAACAACAACAAGTGTCTCCATCTTGAGAGGAAATAAAACAATTTCTTAATATCCACTAAAGTCCCTTATATCTTACACCCTTTAGATACTTGGTTTTACGCACATGAATAATCAATATATAATAAATTCATATGTGATTGTAATAATAGAACCATAAAATGAATATTTTGATGAATTTTCCTCATATTTACCAATACATTCAACATCATTATTCATCATCTCAAGGATTTATTTCTCCATTTTTGTGAAAATAATACAAGGAATGTAGTCATGGAAATATAATTTTTTAAAGTTTCCCCACTCCATATATTCAATTTTTTATCATTCTCTCGTGTTCTTGATAAGAATCCTCCATTGATCAAATTCACCCCCAGAATGATAAATATCCTAAATATCAATTTTCATGTTCCAAACAAAAGAGAGAGAAAATTATCTTATCAATGGTATTGACCATTTTTCACCAAGTGGTGGATTAGTCGAAACACTAAAATAATGTGTATGTTTCCCCATGAAGTACTCGATTGATCATTGATACATAAATTTTGAACATGGAAACACAACATGATCTATATATAGAGTTAGTTATGTGACCATAATTTTTATATTTTTCATTCTATTTCCAATACTAATTTGCTTCTCAAGATGACTATCATTATGTTTTATATGACAATCCTCATTAACATGATTATTTAAAATTACATAGATTGAAAAAAAATAACATTATAGGAAATGTTAATAATTGTGAAAAACCATATATTCCTGAAAAATATTTTATAGTATATATAAATCATGAAAACATATTCTATGACACCATTAGCATAACTTACATCATTAATGATCCATATCAAAACATTAGGATTTTTTACTATACTTATACATATCACAAAGATTCTTACTAATGTTTTATAATACTTATTTCTAATGGATAATGAAACCTCTATCTAATACAAAAATTATGGATCCATAATTTTCATACATAGTCATTGCATCATAATTGATGAATATTCATTACATAACATTTTTATCTAATCAAAAATCATATTGTTCTATTATCTATAGAGACATGGAAACACAAACCACTTTTCCATAATATATATACATAATCTCCCACATATTTATTTATAACATCTCCTATTTTTTTACATATCATACATAATATAATTATTCATATTTTAGGGAATGGAAACATACTAAAAGGGTGAGCTCATATTCATAGAAATGGTATGAAAAATTGAGATATCAATGATCAAATAATCATAACAAGAGAATAATGTTTCAAAATCATGATCATAATGTATTAAAATAATACCCTAAATATCAATGATCATCAGTTTAGTTCATGAAATAAATAGAGGTAATTTATTATACATGAATCAAACAGAAATCGTAGAACATGAACCATGAATGAACAAAATAGACATAAGATATTGATTTTGAAATAATAATTATTATATGAATTAATTTCCTTCACAGGGAAGGCTCAGTACAAAGGATATCATTTTGGAATGGGTTTCCCCCCCAAACCAACATAATAGTCAAGTTTCACACCCAATACCACATAGTGAACATAGTTCTTTACTAAACTAGGTTCCCACCACATTATAGTATTTTTATATAATTATATATCAATGTATAACCAATGCGTATGAAGGATATCATGGTCCCTCCCTGGACATAATTAAAATCATAATGACGTGTTCCCCAATAATGCAAAGCATTCATCATATCAAATCCCATGAAAATATATGGTTTTAATAAAAATTAAATCATGTCAAAACGGTTGGAAAATAAATGAGCTTCATAAAAATTTCATCATTTCATCATTGCATAACCTATTAATATGAAATGGTTTTCATAAATATGTCATCATTGCATTACCCATGTAAAAAATGGGTTTCATAAACATTTCTTAATTTCATCGTAGAATAATTCATTTAAATAAAATGGGTATAATAAACATAAAATTTTTTAGAATTAATAATGACCATATCCTTGGAAAATATCCACTTTAAAGATTTACTGACATCAAAGGACGTTATATTAGTCTAAAAATTATTTTGAATGATCTGTTGTAATAATTAGAGAGGAAAATTACCTTTCTATTTTTTAATCACATTTTTAATATATAAAAATTATGAAAATATTATGGAAATAATTTTAATTGAAAATAAACATGTAAACATATAATGTAAGATTCAATTAATATATTATTCATTATGTGGTGATAATAATTTCATGTAGAATATGTTAAAAAAAAAAATATTTTTTCATAAAATTCACAATGTACATCATTTGAAAAACTATAAGAAGAATCCATTGAAGTGATTTTTAAAAAATTCATACATAGTGTAAAATGATTTTAAAAAATATATATATGAAAATGAAAATAATTATTTTAAAATTTTTTCTCAGAATAAATATTTTTAGAAAAAAGATTCCCTTATAGAGAAAAAAAACCAAAATAATCCGGAATATTTAAGAGATTGTGAAATAAAACTTTTACCTCAAGTATTAATTGATTCAAAAGCAATATATCCTATTTTAAAATAGATTTAAATTAATTATAAGCATATAAAATTTCATTTTAAAATTTATAATTTCATAAAACTCACTTTATAACATTTCAGGGTCCCCTTTTAAAAAAATTCCTTATTAAAAGAATATTTTTTAGGAGTTAACAATTTAATTTATATTGAGTGTTTCTGTTCATTAGTATTGGAACTTGTACATTTAACATGGTTCCATAATATTTAAAATATTAAATATAATATAAATATCATATGTATTCATTATATAAATATATTTAGTAATTCATAAATGATATTAATAAATAATTAATTACACCATTCATGGAGACGCCAGGTTGAACACACACATGAATGATGCTTTCATTTTTCAATGGACGGACCAAAAGAGAGGGAAAAAATAATTCAAATTTATAATATAATTATTATATCAATTATATAAAATATATATTAATCAAATTAATACTTTTTAGAATTAATGTAAAATATAAATGAAATACTAATCACATCACTTTGTCGAGGTGGTAGACCACATGTACAAACAAGGGATGATAACATTTCCCTACGGATTGGATAGTAAAAATGTGGGCATGATATTATAATTAAAAAATTATAATTTTTTTCATAATATATTATATAAATATTAAACCCATTCATAATATATTGTGATAAAAAAATAATTGTATTGCTACATGGAGACGATAAGTCTTACGTACGCATGAGGGATACTTTCACTTAACAATTGGTAAAGAAGAGGTTCAATGATAGTACATTAACAATAATAAATTTTTTAAAATTATTAAGGATTATAAAGGTTTTATTTAATTATAATAACCATAGATTAAATTGATTTAATGAATTGTAGAAAAGTATGTGATCGGTTATGTCAATTTTTTAATCTTTGAAATAATTCATTTAGATCTCTACTAATGGGAACTATGGATATTAAATTGGAAAAAAAGTACTATAATGTTTTTAGGTACATTCCTAAGATAAATTTTAAGAGTATATTTTAACTATAATTCTCTTATGTGATATAAAGAATCAAGGGAGGAGGTTCCATTTTATAATATAGGTGAGGACACTATTGGAATTTCTTAAAAGATGAAAACATAATAAATGTGTTGTCATGAAGGATGACTCAAAATGGCTAGGGACGTGAATATAAGATACTATATGGTTGTAATAAGATTAAGAAAAATATAATTTATATTTAATTTGGTGTCATTTTTACCCAATAATTTTTATTAACCCATAGTTAACTATTTTTTTAACTTTGATTTTTGTTTTAATTTTAAAACGTTGTACTTTTCTAATATAAATTTGACATATGCCCATAAATGGACATTTTATGACATTTAAAACTACTTAATTTCTCAATTTACCTATTTTATGATTATTATATGTTTAAAATAATTTACTAAAATGTTATTCTCAATAAATATAATTGTTATAAATTTTGAAAATATTCATTTATTTTGAATAATAATAAATATAAACAATATTAGAATTTGAATATAATCTTGCAACACAAAACTAAATGTCTTATTACACTATTAAATTCAATAAAAACTATAAAAACTCAATATATTAATATTTTAATATTTTAAATATCATTTTTATATTTTATATCAATTGAATAAATACCTTTTTGGTGTTGTTTGTTGATTTATAGTAGTTATATAATACCTAAAAATAATAAATTTGTTACTATCATCAATGCAATTTCATTATTAGAAAAAGAAATATTATTAGTCATTTATAAGTAATTTTTTCCCTTATTAACACAGAAAAGATAGTTAAAACCCTGAGAGTTGCATTTTGTAAATTACTTAGATTTAAATAATATATAAATCTATGTTTATAGAAAATTATCCATTCAACTAATAAATTTTTATAATAAGTTTATAAAAGTATAAAAATCTTTGTCCTATAGTAATTATGATGAATCATTATTGAATTATCAAGAATTTTTAATCATGATTCATTGGAATTACCATTCACTGAGGTGATGAAATTTACAATGGTTACTATTCATATTGAACAAAAATAAAAGGGACCCAGTTTCCAAATTTGAACCAAAAAATTATAATAAGTAACTCATTTTATCATATTCAATACTTATACATACCTAAAATTAATTTTAATGTATGTGAGCAAAATGGAACAAAAACTGATTTTTGAAAACCATATATTTTAGAATAAAATTTTATTGAATCTCATCCTATATCTAAAAAATACCTGATGAGTGTATAAAATATTTCATTAATAATCTATTAAATAAATATAAAAAAATATTTCACCAATAGTGATTAATTTAACGTATTAATAAAAAAATTACACACCTAATATTAATTTTTTGGAAAAAACGTTACTTTTATTTTGTTTTTCTTCTTTCAATTATAATAATTTGATAATGAATGAATTAATTTTATAAATGTGTAGGATATATGTTATTGATTATTTAATTATTATTATTCATACCTTCCAATATGATAATTAGTTAAAAAATTACACATAACATTCTAATGATGATACTTTTTTAAAATTGTGTGTTGTATATAATGTAGGTTGGAGAAGAAATTAAATTATTTGAAGAGATATTTTACCTAAAAATATTGGTGTGTTACACATATTGGTGGGTGTGGTGGATTATTATATCTGAAATTATATATATATACTTCAAAATACATATTCATCACAATTCATATATATAACTTCTAGGATGATAAATATTAGGCATAATATCACATTATCCAATACATTCCCTATTACATGGTTGCAAAAATGGGTCCCTATCTCTAGCCACATCTACCCATACCATGGGACATCATCATATACCCATATAAGATCCAGTCAATTTTTTTTTCAATTTTTCAATTCTATTTTTTAGTTAGTGACCATATTTGGGGTAAATATTAAATTTCACTTCAATGTTACAAACAAAAACAAATTAAATGTTGCTCTTGTAATTTTAGTTAACTGTTAAAATCCAGAAATGTTTATTTGACATCCATGAAAAATAATAATAAATAAATAAAATTCTTAAATATGATTCTACCATAAATTTATATAGGAATAACTATAAAATTAATTGTTGACATTTTGAATAACCGATCCTAATATCGTAATAAAATGAACAAAAAACTTGTAAGTATACAAATGAAATTTTAATTTTTTCATTATTGAATTGAATTATTAATATATGATATCCTTATATTGTGGTAAAATAATAAAAATACCATAAATCATAATTCCAAAATAATGAATTTCACCGTAGCTGAAATCATACAGTCATACAATTAGAAGTTGATAATTACAATCTAAATCATGTAAACTATTAATTCCCTCATACACGCTTTAGTTACTGATAGAAATAAGTCCTTTAAAATGTTAATAAAACCTATTGTTTTATATATATATTTCCAAAATGGTAATAATAGGAAAATTACACTTGGTATCAAAATTGTAACATCCCATCTGCTGTGTTAGACTTGATAGTGTCTAGATAGGGGGTCCCACAAGACCTTGGGTAAACCTCCTCATATAGCTGAATATTTTTACCATTTGAAATAGACTATAGTTATACATTGAGGATACTATTACCTCATTTTATAGTGATAAATATCTAAAGAACTGAAATAATATAATATATCAAGATTCAAAAGGTAATATACATCATAAAAAGTGTTAATAAATTAACATACAATAGTCATGAAATATCAAACTGAATGCTTGAAAATCATTCAAGTCATAAAAATTTGTCAAATCCACTATGATAATATTTTATTCTGTAAAATACATAATGAAATTAAATATCATGATAGTATACTCCACAAAACTGGTCCTGAGTCCTATTCAATATTGACCTCCCATGATCAATCTTATAAAATTTTATCTTCCATCAACCATAGGGACCTTATAATTTTTACTTTTGAAAAGAATAATATATTCTTGGGTTCCAATGGAATCCAATTTAATGTGTTAGTATAACTCTATAAGATATAACCAATGGATTCCATAAAGATATATAGTGGAAAAAATATTATATACGTTCATGTGATATAATAATGAGTTAAGTAAAAATAAATATAACATTGTTGATCCTCGTGTTCTAAAGTGATACCCAAGATCAACCATACCTACATCAATGAGTTCTAGATGTATCATATCGAAATACATATCCACATAGTGGAAAATATTTCTATCCCCTGAACCATGATATTTGAACCTAGAGGATGCACATCCTACCCAATAAGAATTCAAATTCCACCTTAAAGCATTGACATATTTCCTAGAAACCTGGAAAATACTATTAAAAGAGATCCATATCCATCCTAGAAAGAATGAAAAATTCCATTGAATATGGATTCCACATCCTATCATATAATCATAATAGTAGAACCAAAGTGTATCATTTCCTTCCCTTGAACAATTTCATTCATTTTTTGTCATTTATAAAACAAAGTATTTATTATTAACAATTTTCCATTTCTTTAATGTTCTATATTTTTCATAAGTATCAATAATTGATAAGATGTCTTATACCTATCCAGTTTTTCATTATAATATTTATCCTAGGAAATTTCATTCACTTATCAAGTAATTTAATAATTCAAGGCATGATTTTGATCATAAATTTTCAAATCATTTTCAATAACCAGGGAATAACTAACTTCGAATTAAAAGGATATGGTATAGTTTTCATTAAAAAACCATACATATCCTAAATAACATAATTTACTCTGGAAAATAAAACATATTTATGCTTAAAATATTATATCAAGGACATAATAACTATGTTCACCACACAATATATGCATATAAAAAATAATAAGACAGTAAGGGATAGAACATAGAACACATATTGTAAGCGTAAATAAGAATACTCTCCAACCACACTGCATGAAATCTCACCATAATGTCCAGGTTAATATAATAAACCCTATCTATTTCAGATTAGTGTTATATAATTGATGATATAGAAATCGAATAAATAATAGCTATCTGATTATTTTCCAGTCAGAGAATCAGCTATTGGTGATCAAAGTAATGATTTCCATCACTAAAAACCTAGAGAAGATGAATGATTTTATAAAAACAATTAAAGGGGAACTGACATCATGAAATGTTACATATATATTCAGTGATTGGTGTATGATAAAGAATGTAGGTACTAGGGTAAAATTAAAACTATTCCCCCTATAAAAGGGTATTTAGTACATGGACCAGGAAGCCATATCAAGGGTCATAGTGTGATGAATCCCAGTAAAGGGCCTCCTCTTTGCATAGATTCAATGAAAATGTCACATTTATATGTTAATGTGTGAAATAATATGATTAGAGGGACAAACAAAAGTCAGCGAAACATTATATTGTTCCCTAATTTCACATGATTCTTGATTTTACCTCACTCTAGAGGTCACTCCTAACTCTCATCCACCATGATAAAAATGCTTACCTATAGATGGATTTTAGCTATAGGCCAACCTCCAAATTTCAAATCCCTCTCTTATTCCCATTTTAACATTATAGAAATCCATAAACTAAAAAATGAATGAGGAATAAAAAATCTAATTGGGTTAATACTGTAAGAAACTATAGGTTTATAAAAACATTATTTTTATGAGCGAAAGGACATAAGAGAAAAAAAAATAAAATTAGAAATAAGATTTTGGGATCCCACCAAGGATATACATCCTATTCATGGGACTCTCATTCAATCATGACATGATGTATTGGCTGTTTTGAATACAAATTGTAGTAAATTTAACCCAAGATGATCAGAATGTAAAAAACCCCATTTTATCATAGATTGCGTTCATTTAGGTTTGTAGAGGATACTCTATACAACTGAAAATCAATGTAACACCAATAGGATTCTAAAATAAGTAGGGATAGGTAGGGTGCCTCATATTGCGAGTATAGTAGGGGATCACTATAGAAATATAAACTGTATGAAAGTTTTAAAATGAAGATATCAGTTGATCAAATTCAAATTCTATTAGTCATCACCATTGTCTTGTATACATTATTCCACCAAAAGAAGGTTTTGGAAATCACTACGTATTTGATAAATGATTATGATTAATGGTAATGGTTAATGATCATTTGGAGGGTATAATGGAGGGATATAAGATTAAGAGAGTCATTTTGGGGGGTGCCACTACTTCTAGATCAAGGTGGAACATGGAAATCTTCCTCCCATAGTCCCTTTCTCTAGGGAGTATATAACACCATGAGATGAGATGAGGTAGTAACCTATTTTAATGCATTATTAATCCTATATAGGTATGAGTTTTGGGACTTTTATGACCATGTGTTTTAGGGTAGTGATTTAGTAAATGTCATGTTTGGGTCTTATGCAATTGGATTTGCTAAAGGTATCGAGATAATTAGTTTATCTTTTGATTGAAGTCTCCAAGATTGGCTGGGGATATACACAAATTGTTGTTATTTTTCAGTTTCTTGTATAATTGAATGGTGTCAACAACTTCTGAAATCACTATTTTTTTTATGTTTTTGTAAATTTATGTGTTTTTGATGTAGTAGTAGATTTTATAAAAAGCATTCTATAAAACCCTATAAACGTCAAGGGAGAATATATATATTACCTAAGAAATTAATATTGATTATTTATTGGAAAACATATTACTTGTGAGAAATATATATTACAAATTAATTTTCCATCCAATGTAAAAACCATATATTTGAAATAATATATTATCAATAGTGGAACTGGATGAGATATACCCTAAACAATCATATATATATATATGATATAAATATATATATTTAAAATAATATTTTTGTAAATTATGATTTTAATAAATGGTATATTGTTAAATTAAATTTTATTGTAAAATGTAATTAATTACTATCAATTATTTTTACCATGAAAGATATCATTTAAAGAATCCATATCACATGACAAAACATATTAGATATGTTTTATTCAACTGATGGATAAATGAGTTCATAGAAGAAGTAATTTACTCATGAATTATACATCGATGACAAAATTTAGTGTCTTTTTAAGAGTTATTTTGGATTTAATTAATATTTCTATTCAATGAAAGTGGTGTGGAGTATTGAGGATGAATCTCTCTTCCATGGAAACTCAATTTGTTATTCTCTATTTTATTTGCTCCTATAGGAGGTCGTGTAAGAATTATAGATCCCATCCATATGATGGAGTATTCATTTATAATTTGTGGATACTCAAGGATAAATGATGTATTTTTGATGTTATTTTTGTGATATTTATTACATATATCAGATAAATATCATAGGTCACCGATGATCTTCATTATACAATATGTTTTACATTAGGATCTCTATTTATTTGAGTCACATTTTTTGATTTTCATAAATAGGTGATACTTATAAATGTTTTGGATTCACATGTTCTTTATCTTATAATAATTAATTGGTTATAGAAAAACACATCAGTAGTATCAATATGAGACCATGATTTAAATTTATAAAATAACATGTTTCAAATGAAGAAGAGGAATAATAGAGCATCATGCCAATAATAATTATAGATTGCCTATCCTTTCACCAAGTTGTAGAGCATATTGTTTTATACCATTGTATAGGATATAATGAATGTAAAACAACAACATTGAGTAAAAAATGGAATGGTGGTGAATATATTTTGGTTAAACGAGTACTAATTAATGAATACAAAAAATCTAGGCAATGCATACTAGAGAGAGACATGGAAATCATTTTTCAAGACTAGCTTGGTTCTTTAAAAGAACATCAGAATGATCACCGAAATGTAGTATACACTATGGAGGAGTGATTTTACCTTTTGTAGCATGGTTATGTATCTTTGTGTTTCCATGGACACTACCATGAACAAGTGAAATACATGGTTCATCAAAATATATTAAAAAATAACACCATGATATACTCTAAGCCATGGTTCCAAGGAAAAATTAATTCTCCATAGAATAAAAATTAATTATGTAAATTATTTATAAATCATTTATAGATTATAACCAATGGTATTTTATGGATATTTATTAATTATGAAAATGTTTTTTAATTAAATAGATATAAATTGTATGATATTAATTAATAAATGTTCATTAATAATATACTATTAAATATTATTAAAAATATTAAATGATAATATTTGAAATACATTTTTAAATAGATGCTTTTATGGATTATAAATAAATTTATTTGATTGATATTAATAAATAAATTTAATTTGTAAAATATTTATTGATTACATAAATGAGGCCAATATATATATATTTATATTTAATTATGAATTATTCATAATAAATATTTAATTTTTTAAAACTAATGAGACCTTTTTGAAAAAGAAAAACAACGGATAATGATAAATATTTTATACATAATATTATTAAAAAAATTATATTCATAATTATTGAATATTAATAATACAACAAAAAAAATATAATATTGTTTCTAATTAACAAATAATTATAAATTGTTCATAAATAGTCATATCATGTTTAAATACATGATTTTTTAATTTATATAATATATACTAAATAATATTTATCATATTTTTTTTAATATTAGGTTTACTTTTATTCCAAAATTTATAATATAAATTTATTCTAGGATAGTGCCTCACATTTCCATGCTCATAATGACTCTATTTTAAATTTAAAATTTCATCTACATTGAATTTATTTATTAAATGATATTATGAGTTTGAATATATTTATTTAATATAGTTTGTTCACATTATGTATTAGAGTTATCATGAATTAAATTAACTCTTGGGTAAATTATACTACTGTGGCGGTTCTTAGCTTCCGACCTCCCAAAGACCTAGAGTGTTATACCATGTACCAAAAGGTGAATGCGTTTATTTATCTTTCCCTCTAAGACTAATCATATTATATTTTCAATTTTATATTACATAATTAAATTACATGAAATGTTTATATATATTATGTTCATGATTCATTCAAGTATGGATAAATATATGTGACTTCAAATTTTTGGTGTGTGAAAAAAATTTATGGGTTATATAAATAATTAAATATTAATATGGTTTGAACATATTGATTTATTTGAGTGAATATTATTCTAATCTAAATTACTAGAATATAAAACTTATAAATGGAATTATGGTAGATAATATATTGATATTAAAAATATATTCAAATTATAATTGTGATATTTCATCAAAAGTGGTACTTTTCATGTCCTTAATCATTCTATTGGGTAGATAATTCTATAATATCGTTCCCTATACATATAGACATTAATTAAATAATTTAATATATCATAGTATATCATAATTGGGCATGATCTTTTATAGAATTGTATATCTAGATTTTATTTTTTTCCCTTGTTCTTATCATTTTCTTTGGGGTACAGCAATCTTGGAATCCCATAGGAAGGATAATAGAGGAATAAAGCTGAGAAAATTGATATTATGGATCTCAATAATATGTTATCCACTCAAATATAAAAAATTAAAAATTATATTGGTTGGGTTGTTTCCCTAAAAAAATACATAATTGGTTAGATTAATTCCCTAGATAAATAATTAATTAATGAAATATGTTTCATGTATCATTAAATGGATATAATGATCAGTGTCCTCAATGTAGTTTGACTGTATTTAATAAATGTCCATATATAATGTTTATAAAACATTATACTCATCTGATTAAATTTTTTATTTTACATTAATGGAATCGACGTCAATATTGACCTTTATATCAATCAAAAAAAGAGAGATTAAACTATAGAAAATTCCTTGATTTAAATTGAAATTTGATAATTATACTCAAAGAAGAGATGGAATTATATGTGTTGGAAAAAAATCTTACTAAGTTAACTACTCAACCAATAGTATTTACATGACTAAAATAAGCATCTAAATGAAACATTAAAAGGCTATATATAAATTATTGTTTCCCTGGAGTAAAAATTTAAAAAGAAATATGAGACCCGAAATTCTTTTAAAATAATATATAAAGTATAAATGGCTTATAAAGAGAAATTGGGGTATGAATGGTATAATTATTTTAAAGTTATTTTTTAATGAAACATGGTGGATTAAACCTCAGTAAAAACTCACATACTAAATATGGTTGACTACATAAATGACAAAGAATGGATATGTTCACATATAATGTTATACAAGGTAATAGATTTCATACTATAGTCATTTATTGAATGGTTTTAATAGTTTTTCTTGAATTAAAACATGAATGATATCTCTAAACCATTAATAGATATCATTGATATGTAATAGATTTCATATAATTACATGGGCTTTCTTAGATTAAGTGATATTTATAGAGTATAAAAGGGTAAATATATGACTAACAAGAGAGGACATAAATTGTGTACACCACTATCTATTCCAGTAAAGTAAAATGTTTGAAAATGATTACATTTATGAATACCTAGTTACTAGAGGTAAAATTGGTTTTATTTTGTAAAAGTTTTTAAAATCATATAAAAAAGTTTCCACATCAGGTTTGAGGGTTAAATAATCCTATTCCATATGTTTATTTCTTTATGAGGACATCTATATATTTTACAGGTGTTTTAAATATATAGGGAAATTAAAAATAAATTATTGAAAAATTATAATGTTGTATTCTAAGTAATAGTTTAATAGGGTTACTACAGTAGAGTCTTAAATACACCGGGGGTTCTATAAACTTATCAAATAATTTGTATAGAACACATATGGGGACTTGAGGTTGAACCCTAAGAAGTTTCTAATATATTGTTTGATCAAGTAACTGTTATTTTGGATGTCATGTGTGGTCTTAGAGAAATTAATTATGATGTAAATATTATTAATAGAATTATGTGATGGCTTCCACTTCAGGCCAACAAAAATCTCATTGCACTAGATGATAAAAATACAATGTATTTGACATTTGATAGCTTACACATTACTCATAACGCATATGAGATAATAAATAAGGATAATGAGGCTATGAAAAGGGGATTTCTAAAGAATTGTAATTCCCAACCATGAAGATACTCACTATGGAAGATGTTGTTATAGTAGATATTGTGTATTAGGTTATTTCAATCATTTCCTCATAAAATTAAAGGATAAAATAAAATTTTAAAGGGGAACTTTATATATCCTACATTAATTGTATAATGGTTGTATATATTTTTGAAAAGTATCAAAATATGATTAAAAATGATGGTTATGAGGATGATGATAAAAATATTATGTTTAATTCCTCACCTAGAGTGAAAAATTGGAAAAATAAGTAAACATTCATCATAAAGAAGGATTTGGTTTGATAGAAAAATGATAGTTCAATAGAATCCAATGGTGAAAGAATGGTAGATTTCAAGGTTTGTAGTGAAAATTATATTATGGATGTTGTGGGTAATTCACATAAAATAGAATAATATGAAAAGATGAATTACAATTAATAGGAAAATATTACCCCCATGTTGGATTAGAAGCTAAAAATGAGAAGAAGAATATTTGGAGATCCAATACAATGAAAGATTCTATTGTGGTTCCTGATGAAAAATCTATATGAAATAGAATAATGATGATAATTTTGAGATTATAAGGTCCGAGACATAAATAAAATAATGTATAGTGGTTCATGAAGCTAATAATTTTATTAAATATATAAAATAATATATTATTGGGACTATAAGGCCCTAGCCATAAACATTACATACTCTGGAGTTAAGTCACTAATTTGTCTTTAATTCACACTACTAGAAAATAGGTATATACCCACGGTTTTGCAAAAAACTGTGGGTATAGGGACAGAATGTGAACCTATACCAACGGTTTTGCAAAACTGTGGGTATAGGACACCTATACCCAAGGGTGTTCCAAAAATTGTGGGTATTGTTTTCTATTAAGACCTATACCCATAGTTTTGGAGAAAACCGTGGGTAAAATGGATTTTCCGAAGACATATACAGACGGTTTTTCAAAACCGTAGGTATTTCTGTTTTTTTTATGACCTATACCCATGGTTCTCCAAAACCGTGGGAATAGCATTCCGAAGTTATGGCAAGGAAAAATCATTAGGCTAGAGAAGAAAAAAATTGTCGGGATGATATTTTTTCACGGATCATATTAATATATATAAACAGAGGAATGTATATATATTGAATAACAATGATAGCTCGGTTGGTACCTTAGTGAAAAGAGGCGTTGAGGCGCATTGTGAGACCACCGTTCGAATCCCCGTGGCCACATTTTTTGAATTTAAATAACATTTATATTAATATATATACACAGATATATGAATGTATAATAGATTAAAATAAAAGCTCGTTTGGTCCTTCGTGGGGTGCGGGTGTGAGGTGCATCCGAAGGCGTGGGTTCAAAACCCCGAGGCCACCTTTTTTGAAAATGTGACATGGTTTATATTAATATATATCCGCATATATATGTATATAAAACATATAAAAACCGCATGTCGGTTTGTGCGATGTTGTGGCGCGGCCGCGAGGCGCCGCAGGAGGTGCAGTTTTGAAACTCCCTCAGCACATCATTTATAAATTTAAATACGCCACAGTTTGAAAACTGTGGGGTCTGTTGTGTGCCACACTGGAACGATCTGTGCCACATTTGACATCCCTATACACATGGTTCTCCAAAACCGTGGGTATAGGCGGAGACCCCTATACTGATGCCTTTTCAACCCATAGTCCCCAAAACCGTGGGTATAGGCTATACCTATGGTTTTGGGGGCTATACCCAGAGTTTTGAACTATGGGTATAGATTTTTTTTAGTAGTGTCACATCAAGGATATTTTTAGTTTTAGATATTTAGAAAATTTGGCCATAACTCATACATAAGAACTTTATTATTACAATGTAGACACTTCTACACACTACCCAATTTTTCATAAACAAAAAATTTTCAAAAAGAAACAAGGTTCGTTTCATGTTCAAAAAAGATCACTTTTCCTTGATCTCATCCAGGACACTATTATTACTTATATCTTGTGAAAAATATTTCAAAAGATTTGATGAGAATAAAAATCACAATATGGGATATAGAAAGAATGGAAATTACTAGTCTTGGGAAAACATGGAAAACATGAATACTTTATAGTAAATTAACACTTTTAAACTTTAAGAAGTAGTATATATAATCCATTTAATAAAAGCTCAATAAAGACCGTTTTGGTAACCAATAATTTTCCATAAATACCATAGAAAGCAACATGTAACACATATAAGTTAACATGAGACAAAAAATACATAAATGGAATAACCATATGGTCGACTTCCACAAATATCTCTAAGTGGAATAGCCATTCGACCAACTTCCGTACCCAATGCATTAGAGGTCATAATGTAACCACCCATCCATGGTATGTCATGGAACCACCTGTCATTTGGTTTATCATATAACCACATATCATTTGTTTATCATGTAAGCACCGATCAAATTTCCAAGTACCCTTATATAATCATAACACATAATATATTATAACTATTAACATTTCACTAAAAATAATTCATTTGAAACAAAAAGAAATAATTTCATGATATTAAAATAATAAATACTTTTCAAAAGCCATTATCAATACCAAAACACCAAAAAAATGAATAAGGTATTTCACTTCCATTTAAATACATTATGGATTATAAAGGAACCTATATATCAAATAATGATTACAACGGCAGAGAGGGTGTTGTCACCACATATGTTAAAAAATTTCTTTTGTCATTTAGTAAAATGATTCTTTGAAAAAATATTCCCATTTGATTGAAATTATAATTTAAATGGGTTTATAATACATTGTGTAAAATAATGAGGTGTATATTAACAAAATATTTCTCAATGAAAGGGGATTGAGACGAAGTCCCTTTCCTTGAGTCCGACTTATCTCGTTCATTCTTCATATTCATAAATAAAAAAATTAGGTTAATTTATAATTTTTTAATAAATTTTTTAATGTTTATTATACATTTTATATTACTTGTTATCTTGTTATTAAAATAATATAATTATTTATGTTCATATGGTTCATTTTGTCGATGATTCGATACATGAGTCAAAAATGAACATGTTTTGATATAAATTGTGGATGAATTCAAAATTACATCATCTATAGAATGATATTTATGATTTAAATATCATATA
This sequence comes from Viscum album, assembly GCA_963277665.1. Taxonomy (NCBI): domain Eukaryota; kingdom Viridiplantae; phylum Streptophyta; class Magnoliopsida; order Santalales; family Viscaceae; genus Viscum; species Viscum album. Next base: position 791,828,662 of record OY728129.1, on the reverse strand, counting down.
TATATTCTATATATGTATTTATAATTTTCCATAACATTAGGAGATAATAAATAAAATACATTGTTCGTGGAGATGGTAGGTCGTTTGTACGCATGAACGCTACAATCATTTCTTTTTCATATTAATGGAATGAATACTAAATTATACATTTGTATGTTAAAATTCCAGTATAATATATATGTTATATATGTGACATATGTTCATTGATTTATCCGTTATATGTTCACTGTATGGCATGAATGAGTCATATCATTTTGAGGGGGTGGTAGTCAAGACTTCCTCAAATAAAATTATTGTATTTACGAATTATGGAAAGCATAAATTTATAATTAAAATTAAAATTAAAGAATAATAGAGAAAATATAAATAAAATTTATATAATATATAAATACATTTCCAATATAATTTCCACCATGATAGGTGTTTCATTAATATTGATCAATCATCATTTCATGAGGTTATAGTTCTCCATACACAGTAACATAATGTTCATATCCATTAGATGGAGGTGTGTGTAAGTGTAGTTAAAATTATTATCATTACAACATCATAATATATTTAGGATACTATTTTTGTTATTTAATGAGAGAATAAGAGTCACTTAGGGAGTAGAGAAATAAAATAAATGAAAGGAACTTGATAGAAAACATTACCACAAAATCGGGTAACATCTTTTGATTTGAGCCAGAAAGAATTCTTGAATTTTTTTATTCCCGTTTTAATGCATATAAGAGTAAGGGAGGGATGTTGGGAGATTATTTGAGTGGAATATGGACGAGGAAAGTGTATTGAGTGGTGTGATTAAGGGGGGTTGAGGTAGTGTCCTTTTATAAGATGGTGGAGGGGCACTTTATGAATGTCTTGATATATAATTTTATTATAAAATGATTTTCAAATTATAGTAGTCAGAAAGTAATATATATAGAGTACAAGATGGTAATGGGTATAAAGCCTCTAATCCAAAAGGTTTTAGTCATGTTTAGGTCAAAAAAGTAACCCTTTCATTTATCCTTAACCTTTAGTTAAGAACATTAACTCTTTCCATGTCTTCTTGTATTTTAATAATATATAGTTACTATTGTTACTATAAAATTCCAATAGAACCATAAGTGGTTAATTAATGAAATTTATAACAATATATAATCCATTTTTCGAGATATTATATTTTTAGGATTAAAATATCAATTAATAAAATAGTTTTTTTTAAACTGTTTAAGCCAATTTTGACACAATTTAGTAATTGATTTTAGTTAAAGTTATAAAAATGTGATGCCTTCAAACCAAAGACATTAAATTAAATATAATATGTAAATATCATCCAAAAAATTTCTGTATGGCGAAGAAATAATCAAATTAATTTTATTTTAATATTTATATTATCAATTATTTGAATCTTTCAGGAAGACAGTAATCACTACATCATCGTCATGTCATAAATAAATAAATTTATATAATTAATAATAATTTTAAATAAAATACCATGATGTAAGAATTTTTTTATATTTTTAATTACTATTTATAGTCTAATATATCACCTATATAACCCCATATAAAAAAAGGTTTTATTAAAAGTCAATTGTTTATGTTAGATTTCACTTTTCATTAAATAAAAAAATTCTTAAATGTCATTTTCCCTCCCAAATGGCTCCCAAATGCCAAAGGTTCAGCCTAAGGATGATCATGGTCGAAAATTACTCATAAAATAATATTAGGTCATGTTTTAGGGTAGTTTAATATTATTATAATATGGTTTTTCACCCTTATTTACCATATTAAACTTTTCACCATGGTAAATAAAAATAATTTATGAAGTTACTATTCATATAGTCCAAAACTAAAAGGTAGCTATTTACAAAATTTGGGGCTTCTGATTCCAAATAAAGATGTCGTTGTTCAATATTCAAAACAATGAAATTGTATTAATTAATTTCAAATTAATTCATGTTGTCTAAACTAGAAAAGAAGTTTTTAAGAAGTAAAATCTACCAAAATATTGACATTTGTTTATATAAAATTACCTAAAATGATAATAATTGGATTATAGGATAATAAAATAATCTAGTTACCCTTAAAAACCAATTTAAAAGACAATATAACTCGATAAATAAATTATATTAAAAATAATTTTTTTATTAAAATATAATATTTTCACTATTCATTTAAATATAAATTTCAGGAGAAAAATAAAAAAAATCATCCAAGGAAATTTTGATGCCCCATATATAGAGAAGATGTTTATATTTTAAAAATGATCATATAAAATTGATATAAACTATATTAAAAATGGTTCTTCATCAAAATGTGGTATACTTAACTTTTTAAAATATTATATTATTTTTTGTTTAAAATTGGATTCATTGTCATTTTAGGCCTCTAAAATTTATTGGATAAATGAAAATAATAACAAACATGTATAATCATATTGTAGTTAGTGAAATTAATTACCACTAATATAATGGCTTGGTGTTAACTACAATTTTAAATAATATTTATATTATATTATTCTTTTTCATATAACATAGAGATGTGTGAAAAAATAGTTTTGGAAGAAACATGTTCTTGAGTAGTGATAACGCTTTCGGACAATGCTTCCCATTTAATGTAAAAAATTAATATCTTTTCAGTATGTATTAATATAAATGAAAAGAATATAATTCTATAAATTCCTGGATTCCTACATCATTTCCCCTTTTTATAAATTGTGTCCCCATCATTTTATTTAGATATGAAATATGTGGTGTTATTTATCCCTCATTGGGTATTCAAATTCCCACTATGCGTCTTCAACCATATGATTTTACCACAAATCCTTTACCTGATTAATCACCTTATTATGCAACACATTCTCTCTACAGTCATGAATATATATTGTTTGTTCCTTAAAATAAAGAGTGTCTTCCAACAGGACTACCTCTGCAATCAAAACATGAGATGGATCCGGTATATACTTCCTTAACCTCGAAACCTGAAAAACATCATGTACTAGGGAAAAACATGGAGGTAAATTCACCAGACAGGAAACTAATCCTACATTCTCCAACATTTCATAGGGTATAATGAACCGCATACTGATCTTTACCTTCTTACCAAAATGAATCACATATTTCCATATAGAAACATTAAGAAAGACATGATCATATATCTTGAATTAAATATCCTTCCAATGATTATTCACAGAACATTTATGCCTATTGTGAGTTGTTCTCATGTGCTTCTGAATCAAATGATATTTTCTACGATTTATTCTACCAATTTTGGTCCCATTAACTTCCATTCTTCTATATCATCCCAAAAAGTTATGGTATGACACCGCTTTCCATATACTAAATCAAATGCTTCCATCTATATACTAGAATGAGAACTATTATTGTAGGAAAACTCAACCAAATAAATATGATAATCCCATATTCCCTATTAAACCATTGAATAATAATTTAGAATATCATCCAAGGTCTAAATGTTTTGTTCTGACTACTGATCACATTGAGTATGTAAAGCAATGAAAAAATTTAATTATGATCCTAATGAATTCTGAAGGCCTTTCAAAAAACTATATTTGAAAAAGGGATCATGATTAGATACAATGGAGAGAGGAACTCTATGTAAACTAACTATCTATTTAATAAAAAATCAAGAATGTTGATATAGAGAATGTGTATCTTGAATTGGTAGAAAATGAGTTGATTTAGTTAATTAGTCAACAATAACCCATATTACATTATTGCATCATGATGTTTTAGGAAATCTCCTGATAAAATCCAGGGATATATTTTCTTATTTCCACTCAGGCACTAGAAAAGGCTGAACAATCGCTTTTTTTGATTTCCACTCTACATTAACCTACTAAAAAATCAACCACATCACAGTGTGTCAACAATATTGATTTTCTTTCCATCCCACCAGAAATTCCCCCGAATATCTTTATACATCATAGTAATTCCAAGATAAACAGAAAACATAGAACTATGAGCTTCACATAACAACTCTTTCTTCAACTATGTATCACAGGGCACACATAATCTTTTTCAAATCCTAAATACACAATCGTTGTCAATAATAAATTCAGGTATCTTTCCCCTCTAGACAAAATCTATCTTTTTCTCAAAATATTTGTCCTCTTTCGCGTCTTTCATAATTCTGTCTGATATAGATGATTTAATTTCCATATGATACAAAAGGGTGTAATTCGCTATAAAAAAACTTCCAATACAAAATTCATCATATCCGAGACCAAAGGGTCTCTTTCCAAACACAACATGGTTTATATAGCATTACAATTTCAGCTCAAAGCATCAACCACCTTATTTGAATTTCTTGGATGTTATTAAATCGTGAAATCATAATCTTTGATTAATTCTCTACATCTTCATTGTCTCATGTGTGATTCTTTTTGAGTGAATATATACATAAATATTTTGTGATTAGTATATATTTCACACATTACAACATAAAATTTAAGTCTCTATATTTTCAATGAAAAATCTAAAGCAGTTAATTCCAAATCATGTGAAGGGTAATTTTACTCATTATTATTCTACTAATGTAAATCATAATCAATTACCTAATCATTCATCATTAGAAAAAAAAACAAATTCCATTTAATGATGCATATCTTTAGATAAAAAATCACCATTCTAGGAAGGCAGTGCCAAAATGGGAGCATTCACAATTTTTTTCAGTCCTAGAAAAAAATCATCACATTGTTTTGTCCAAATGAACATAACTCCAATACATGTTTACTTATTTAGTGGGATAGATAAATGAGAAATTTTTTCAACAAAACTTTCTTAATGACCCTCTAATACAAAAATCTATGAATCTCGGTTATATTTGTAGGTCTTTTCCACTCTTCAACAACATTTTTTTAGAATTCTCAAAAATTATTCCATCATTAGATAAAATATGACCAAGGAAATAAAATTCGTTCATCCAAAATTCACTCTTAATAAAAATTCTATATAATATATATTCTTTTATGATTTTCAAAGCATCCCTTAAGTGACTTTCATGTTCTTCTTGGATATTAGAATATAAAAAAATTCATCTATAAACACAACCACAAACTAATCTAAAAATTGATAAAAGACTCTATTCATTAGATTCAGAAATACACAGGGGGCATTAGATGACACACATGTAATAACTACAAACTCATAATTCTCATATCTCGTTTGGAAGGCTTCCTTTAGAATATCTTCTTTATTCACATTCAACTGATGGTACCCGGACCTATAATCGATCTTTAAAAAATACTGAACTCTCTGGAGCTGATCAAACAAAACCTCAATATGTGGAAATAGATACATGTTCATAATAGTTATTTTATTTAAGGCTTTATAATCAATACATAGTCTCATAGAACTATATTTATTTTTCACAAAAAAAGGATCCCCTCGTGGTGAAGTACAGGGTCGAATGAAACATTCATCATATAGTTCTTGCAACTGAAATTATATATTCTACCAATTATACATGAGCCATTTCATAAGGGGTATTAGAAATAGGTTTAGAATCAGACACTAGATAAATAGTAAATTCAACATCCTGATTGAAAACACTACTAGAAAATCCATCGGGAAAATGTTCTGTGAATTCATTCACTACTGGAATGTCACTAATCAAAATTGTTTCATTATTTTCAACAACATGATCCAGATACCATTCAATATCATCTTTAATAAATATTGTATCTTCTTGGTATGTTATGAAATATATGAAATAATTAAATAATCCATTATTAGATTTTCAATCTATCTTATCATGAGAAACAAAAATCCAATCCATACCCAATATGATATCAAATTCCACTATGGAATGTTCAACAAGATTTATAAGAAATACTATTCCACTTATGATAATAGGAAGTTTCCAATAAATCATGGTTACTTTATTAATCCCACATGGAGTTTTTACCTGAATTTTTAGATCACTTTCATGATTTTCTCTTTATAATTTACTTTCATTTAAAAAAAATTAAATAACATGAAGATTCATAGTCAAATAAAGAATTGGAATATTTTCATGAAATATGTAACATAATTATCACCACTTCATTTGAATGTCCCAAACCAACTGTAGTAGTAAAAAAAAACTTTACTATGCCCTCTTTCCTTCGATCTTGTTGGTTTCCACCCCAGGTAATTAACATTAGACACAAATTGGTATAATTGTCAATTTCATTGAAACTAAAACATATAACTGTTGGGTATTCATATACGGCCTGATCATATTCCTTATAATTATGAGCAATATTAAAAATATTAAAACATCAGAATCAGTTCCCAGACTTTGAGAGACATTCTCCAGGATGATTTATAATGTACTTTCCACAAGATGGAAATTTGGTTATCTTACTCATTGAATTATTGATGATTTCTTACCCATTTCCTTCCAACAATATCTCTTCATTTATTTTCTCTCATGGAACACATAATCATTAGAAAACTCCTTTTAAACCTTCTCATCAAATTAGACAAGTTTCTCATAGCTTTTTGAAACATGGGAAGCTGACACCCTTTGATATTTCATCATTAATACTCAGTAAAACCTAATTATCTTATTTTAATATCCCAAATATAATTTTGGAGGAACCGTGAAAAAGAGGTGAAATTGTCCTCATATGAAGCCAAAAAATATTTTGACTTTGGTCTCAATTCTATGAATTTATTTTCCATCCAAATTTTAACAATCTTAGGAAAATAATTTTCCAGAAATATATTCATAAATTCATCCTATTCCATGGAATCTATCTCTTTACTTCCTCTGATATTTTCAATCATTGGCCAGCTCTGAACGAAATCACCTTCAAAATGATAAACCGGATGAATAAACTTTTGATTGTGGGAAAACCCCATTACATAAACAATCATTTCTATTTATTTAATTTACCCTTCATATTTAATTTTGTGAGATGATCCTCAAAATGATGGGGGATATTGACTCATGAAATGCTCTGTGATCGACATATGCCTATGCAGTTGGTATGATTGATCTAGTGCATAGACACCACTACTATTTATTTAATGATTCAACTTAGACATCACTACCATAAACTTTTCAGTTCTGATTCTGACCATCTCATGATGTTGATTTGGAAGGTTATTTACTATGTGTGCATTCCCAACACAACCACCATATTTCATTTCTAAAAAACCATTCATAACAAAAATATCATAGATGATGAAATATGGTAATCTTCAAATACTATATCATTTAAATTTTACAATAATTTAAAAATCTATTATGGATAGTGTGTTAACACTATTCAAACTCCTAAAAATATCTAAACTAACCCTTGATACCAACTCGAAGGCCCTAACCCTAAACATTTCATAATATTTAGTGAAGTCAATTATTTGACATTAATTCACATCATGGATCTTTTTTGGTATAGATTTGTATATAATAATGACATAACTTATATATATATATATATATCATTATTACGACGTAGAAACTTCTACACACTATCAAATTTTTCATAAAAAATCTGTTCAAATAGAAAAAAATGTCCGTTTCATGTTTAAAAAGCACAACATTTCCTTGATCACATATTTGACTATATTCTTCTTTATGTCCTATGAAAATCATTTCAAATTGTGGGATTATCATAAAAATCTCAAAAATAGATACAAAAAGAAGGAAAATTGTCAGTATTGGAAAAAAAGAAAACCATGAATAGTTTATCATAATGTAATAATTTTCACCATTAAGAAGTAGAAAATATACTTCAGTAAATATAAGTTAAATGATTAAACTTATTGTTAAAATTAAATTACCATAAATCTGATAGAAAAATAAAAATGTAACACATATAAGGTATCTTGGGACATAACATACTTAAATTGAATAACCATACAGTTGACTTCAACACATATCAAAAAATGGAATAGCCATATGACCAAATTCTATACCCAATTCATTGGAGGTTATAATGTAACCACCCATCCATGGTGTATCATGGAACATCCCATCATTTGGATTATCTTATAATCTCCAATAAAATTTACGAGTACTATTTTTAATCCCATCATATAAAGTATTGAAAATATCAACATTTCAATAAAAACATTTAATTTCTAATCACTATAAATAATTTCAAAATATTGAAATAATCAATATATTTTAAAAACCATTTTTGAAACCAAAACACAAAAAAAAAGGAATAAAGTGATTTATTTTCCTTTTTAAACATATAGGATTATAGAAGAAGCCAAATGTCCAATAACGATTAGGGTGGCAGAGATATCATTGTCTCTGCATATGTTAAAAAATTTAATTTTGTCATTCAATAAAATGATTTGTAGAAACAAGATTCCCTATAACTGAAATTATAATCCAATGGTGTTTATTATACACTGTGTAAAAGAAGGACGTGTATATTATCAAAATATACCCCAATGAATGGATATTGAGACAATTTTGCTTACCTTGAGTCTAACTTGTCTCTATCATTCTTTACATTCATAGATAATAAACAATGGTTAATTATTAATTGCTTAAGAACATTTCACAAATTTATTATTATTTTTATATTATATATTATCATGTTATTAAAATTATATACTTATTTAACTTCATATGGGTCCCTTTGTCGATGTTCGGTACATGAGTTGAAAATAAACATGTTTAGATATAAAATTTTTATGATGTACAAACTACATGATATATAGAATTATATTCATGTTTTAAATATAATATATATACACAGTATATATTTATTTATAATAGTCTATAACAAGTGAAATAAGAAATGAAATGCACCATTCATGGAGAGGTTAGGTCGTACGTACGCATAAATGCTACTTCTATTTCATTTTAATTTTAAAAGAATGAAAACTAAATGATACATAGGTATGTTTTAATTATATTATTATATATATGTTATATATTTTACATATTTTCATTAGCTACATCCTTTATACATTCTATACATGGAATTAATGAGTCATATCACATTGAGGGGGGTGGTAGTATGGACTTTCTCAAATGAAATTATATAATTTTATTACTATGTAATTCATAATGGTATGATGTTAATAAAAATTAGATAATAATAGAGAAAATATATATATCATATATATCATATATAACTCCATTTCCATCATAATGCCCAAAATGATATGTGGTAGGGGAAAATTGAACAATCATTGTTTCGTGAGCCAGTACTTCTCCGTACACTGAAAGAGTATGTTCATATCCATTAGATGGAGGTGTGTGTAAGTATATTTCAAATCCTTCCCATAAAAATATAATATTAAATATGGGATATTTGTTTATTATTTAATCAAATAATAAAAATAGAATAGGAAGAGTATAAGGAAAATTAAATAATGCAAGTTGAGAGAAGTTGTTACCTCTAAATCGGGTAACTTCTTTAGATTGGAGCCAGAAAGCATTCATGAATTTCCTTCATCCAAAGGTAAGGAGTCCATGATAAATGGAGGGATTTTGAAAGATTATTGGATCTGATCGTGTATGATCCATGGGGTTTGAGAAGTGTGAGTAAATTAAATTTGTAACATTATATAAGTCAGTTGGATGAATGATTGGGTTTTAGGACTACTATATCATTTAATAAAATATTATTTGTTTTATAAACTCATTTACGTCAATTTTGACAATATTTGGGAATTGATTTTTGTTAAAGTTGTAACAACTTTATTCCATCGAACCAGTGAAAATAACTCAAACCTAATATGTCAATATCATCCATAAAATTATTTTATGAAATATAAATAATAAAATTAATTATATTTTAATATTTATAATTTATTTTATTTGAATATTTCATTAATAAGGCAATCAATTCATCATAATTATGTCATAAATAAATTAATTTATTTAATGTCTAAATATTTAAATTAATATACTATGAAATATGATTTTTTTATATTTATAATCTATAATTATAGTTGATGATATCAATTATATACCAACATATAATAATTATTTTATTAAAATATACGTGTTTATGTTATATTTCTCTTTGCTTTAAATTACAAATTATAAAACGTCATTTTCACAACCAAGTGGATCACATATGCCAAAAGATAAGCATACAAATGATCATGGTCAGAAATAACTCATTAAATAGTATTAGGACACATTTAATGGTAGTTTAACATTTTTATAATATTATTTTTTACCCTTATTTACAAGATCAACACATTAACCGTGGTAAATAAAAATAAATAAATAAGTTATTATTCCTAATGTCTAAAAATAATAGGTACATATTTATACAATTTTGACCTTATGATTCCAAACATAGAATTAATTTTTCCAAACACTAATCACAAAAATTGTATTAATTAATTTAATATTAATTTTTGTTGTCAAAACAAGAAAAAAAAATTTTAGTAAGACAACTCTATCAAAAGATAGACACGTGTTTATGGACAATTAAAATGTGAAATTAGTTAAAATGAACAAATTTGAATTAAATAATAAAAACAGAATCCAATTGGACTTAAAACCCAATTAAAATTTTAATCTATCTATATAAATAAATTAGGTGAAAATACAGTTTTGAATTAAAATGCTGTATTTTTCACAATTCATTAAAATATGAATTTCATTAGAAAAATTCCAAAATTTCATACACGGTAAATTTTGATGTCCTAAATCCAAATTAGATGTTTATTTTTTAAAATATATCATATAAAAGTGACAAAAAATATATTTAAAAATGGTTCCACGTAAAAAGACATTAAACCAACCTTTTAAAAATATTAGAGTATTTTAGGCTTAAAATAACAGGCATTTTCATTGTAAGGCTCTAAAATTTATTGAATTAATCTAAAAACAATTAACAAAAATTTATATTCATATTTTAGTTATTTTAACTCATTCCAATAAATACAAGGGCTAAGAGTTAACTACTATTTAAAATAATAATAATAATATATTATTTTTTCAGTATAACTCAATGTTCGGTGCAATAAAAGATTTCAAAGATACATGTTGTTGCCTGTTTATTACACTATCAAATAATAATTCCCCATTACTGTAAAAAATAATAACTTATTCATAAATATAAATAGAAATGAAAGGGTATTATAAATACCTGGGTTGCTACATCATTCCCCCTTTTGAAATTGTAATCACCTAATTTTGCAACGCTTGCTCTCTACAGTAATGAATATGTACTTGTTGTTCCTCAGAAAAACTATTCTCTTCCAACTGGACAACATCTGGACTCAAAACATGATATTTATACTATTTTAAATGTAGGATTTAATTTCATATTAATAATATCAGTTTTTAATAAATCGACGATGATGATTTCTGGAAGAAATTTTTTTCGTCTGCTTTACTAAAAACCGATGCCCAAATTTTTATGAGTTGTTTTTTGAATCGGTTTTACTAAAAACCAACTCCAATATCTAGAATACATAAATTTTTTTTTCGGTGTATGTTAAAATTGGAACAGAAAATTAAAAAAAATTGTTGCCTTTTTGGAAAGGGAAACAGAAACAATAGGTATAATTATTCGCATCAGTTTTCTAAAAAACTGATTCCGAATAAAAAAAATGACTACATTCTTTGTCAGTTGTTACCGAAACTGATGTCAAAACTAAAAAAATATATTATTCTGGTAGTTTTTGCAAAAAAAATAATGTGGATGTTTTTTTAGTGTCAGATTTGGTAAAAATCCAACACCAAAAGGCATTTAAAAAATTTTGGGATCGGGAAACCATCATCTTCTTCGTTCATCGAAATAAAAACCTGGGGCAGGTTCTCTATACTTGTGACAACATTGAAGAATTATTTGTGATCTAAAACAACCATTGTTGACTATTTTCTTCCATTTTCCAGATTTCCGCTCTGCATTCTTCATTTTATTCTCTTTATTTAAAGTCTATGGATTATTTGTTATTCTGAATGCTATTTCGATTGACATTCAACGATGTTTTAATTTCAGTTTATTTTTTATCATATGTTTTTGTTGTTTACAATCATTTTTTTCTAGATCTTGTAGTACTTTATTTTCCAATGTTTTATATGGATCAAATCAAGATTGGGGATCTATATTCATGTTAAACCCCAAACATTGTATGTTTTTCGTTAAATTTTGAAGATAAATTATTTATCACTTAATTTTAATTTTGATTTGCTTCAAATATTAGTTTATATTTTAATTAAAATGTGTTGGAACATAATTAATATTCATCCCTAAGAGTGATTAGTCAATGTTCTTGATATGGATTGGTGTTTTGTGATTTTAGGATATGAATATTTATTTGAAATTATGTATAAAATGATATTGTGTGATTTTAGGTTATGAATTTTTGTCTGACAATATGTATAAATTTATTAGTAATTGTTTTTGACTAAATTATAAAAAAACCAATTGAATTATATTTATCTAACATTATTTTTATTTGATATTATGAATAAATTTATTGGTCAATGCTCTAGACCAATTGTATTATATATTATTTCCAATTTTTTTACCTGACTTTATTTCTTACCTAACTGATTGAATAAATAATATTCTAACATTATTTTTATCTGACACTATGATTCCTCATATGACTGATAAAATACACCTAAGGGGAGTGGAGGCGGGGGCTTGAATTAGGTCTAAATTTTTTTTACCAAAAACCAATTGAATTATTTTTAATCTTTTCTACTACTTTGGTCTATTGAATCTCTATGGCCAGTTAGGACAAAAATAGATATTTCTATCTTTTACCCAATAATCCAAATCCATAGTTAATATAAAATATAAATAAAAAATCTAATTTTTTTAATTATACATGATTTATACCAGATTTAGAAAACCTACTCCCTATTATATTCAACTCCCAATGAGATGTATATTCTCTACTATGATATATTAATCATTTATAATGGTTGTCCAAGGATTCTCTTGACTCTGAATTTTCTATAATTCACCAGAATATACATAATATGACCCCTGAAAAATCATTACTACATCCCACAACACCTTTATATTGGAATCTCAATGGTTCTTTCTAAAAATACTTATTATTGAATTCAATCACCACTAATATGATGGTTGTCCCTAAATTCAAATAGTTGTCCTTATTTCTCACAACAACATCTTTGAATTCCTGTAGATCATCTATCAATAAAATTATTCAAATTGATCTCTAATATTGTAATCAGTCCCCAATTCTTATGAATCAGTCTATGGAATTATCCACTACTTTCATCAGTACTGATCTTAACTAATAGATCTTAGATTGGATTCCTCTTCAATTTATTGATTTCATTCTTTGTGAGTTCACAACTGTCATCTAAATCACACCCAACCTTTATTCTTCCTCAAAACTCCTAGATCTTTTTTATTTCAAAGTTTCACCTAATAATCTATGTATATTCTCATTATAATATAAAATGGATCCAAAACCACTTATTATTCCTCAAATGAATCTATTGTTCTCCTTCACAAATCTATTGTAATTTATAACAATTTTTTATGTATTTACTTTCTTCTGTCATAATTTGGTATGTATTATGATTGATTTCACTTATAATACTTACATTTACTCAAATTATTATTTCATATTACTAATAATAACTAATTTTTCACCCATTAAATTAATGTAGTCTTAAATTCTTCTGAAACATGAAACATCGAAATAATGAAAAAACTATGTAAAATAAACTAATAAATTTCAGAATATTGATATTATAGTTTAATTATAATATCAATATAGAACATGTATATAATATGAAAATACAATTTTCACTATTTGATATTTTTTTTCATATCTGATTTTTATATCTAATTATCAATAGTTTTTATCAAATGTGTTTCTGTTTACAATTTATCTGTATATATATATATATATTTAAATTTTTATATGATTTAATATATTCACCAATTACTTTATGATATTAGATATTGAATGGATCATAATTGGATACATTTAGGAAGAAACACTAGTGAATATGAAAAAGGAGTTCATGAATTCTTGGAATTTGCTAAACGACATCTTCAAAACATTGATTTGATTTTTTTTCCATGTGTGAAGTGATTAAATATGAGAAATTTAAACACCATAGAATTCAAGGGCCATATCATTTTATATGGATTTATCCCTAATTATACAGGTTGGATCTGGTATGGTGAAAGAACAGAAAATTCGACTTACACTGTTGATGAAAATATTCATAACGTGGAAGAGTATCATATTGAAGAATTAATTCATGATTCAGTTGTTGAAACCATCAAAAAAGCAGAAACTGTTGAAGATTTTTATGGATTTTCTAAGAAACCATTATTACCAAGTTGCAGTAAATATATAGTTTTATCAACAATTTTGATACTAGTTAACTTGAACACAAATAATGGATGGAGTGCTAAATGTTTCTCCATTATACTTGAGGTTTTAAAGATCTACTTCCAGAAGGCAATGAGATTCCAGATTCCAATTATGAGGCGAAGAAAATATTATTCCCAATGGGTTGTGGTATAAAAAGATACATGATTTTCCCAATTATTGAATAATGTATATGAAATAAAATGAATATTTATCATGTTGTCCTACATGTGGAAAATCACACTATAAGAGAGATAGGAAAGTCAACTCAGATTCATTCTCATTTGATGTAATCTAACATCATAAAAATTCAGTTTTTTTACTTTTTAATGATATTATCCAATATTTGTTTCGTACAATTATGATATTTCAATTGTGATTCATTTTTAGGTACCAAAATCAAAACTCCTACGAATTAAAATTTCGTATCTTTCAATAATTCATCGTTTGAAGCATCTATTTTCAAATTTAATTGCTGAAAAAGTTTAATATGGAATTCAGATGAGTTTATCTCTAATGGTAACTTATTTCACCTAGATGATTTACCTCAGTGGAAGTGTTTTGGTTAAAAAATAATGATTTTGGAAATAAAGTTAGAAATCTCAAAATTGGATTTTATACCGATAGAATGAATCCATATCGGAGCCTCTATAGTAAACATATTTTATGTCCAGTTTTGTTGGTAGTTTACAACTTTTCCCCACATCTATGTGTGAATACAAAATCTGTTATGAAATGTTTGATGATTTCGAGACAAAATAAACTAGGAAATGATATTCATGTGTATCTTTCACCACTGATTGATGATTTGAAACTACTATGGGAGGAAGGTGTTAATGTTTTTGATTTATACAAGAAATAGTGTTTTATTTTAAATGATATGATAATTGTCACTATAAACACCGTTCTAGAATATGGAAACATATCTAGATATATTTTTAAGGGGCATAAATCATGTCTAATTTGTGAAGAGCAGAATTCATATTATCAATTGAAAAATGGAAGAAATACAATGTACATGGGACATCGAGGATTTTTTCAAATTGATCATCCTTATTGTAGATTGAAAAAAGCATTCAACGGATTACAAGAATACAACCTTCCCCTTGACCATTGTTAGTTTATGATTAATATGGCAATTTGAAAGATATTTATTCGATATTTAGAAAAAAAATATGTTCTGGTCTTTAATGAAATATCAGGAAGAAGCAGTCTATTTTTTTAACTACCTTGTTGGATATTTTTGGAGATAAAATATAACATCGATGTTATGAATTGTGAGAAATTCATATCTGATAGTTTGATATGAACATTGTTAGACATAAAAGGAAAGAAAAATGTTGGATTGTATGCTAGATTTTACTTGATATTAATGAGAATAAGTTTGCAGTTAGCTCCCACTGTGAAAGTGAACAGAACATATTTACCTTCAGCTTGTCACACATTTAGGAATATGGAAAAGATGAATTTATATCAGCGTCTTCATGTTATTAAACTACCCAGTAGTTTTTATTCAAATGTGAATAATTTGGTTTCATTTAATGATTTTAAATTAATAGGTATGAAATCTCATGCTTTATATGTGTTGATGCAACAACTTCTACCAGAAGCAGTGTTTGGTATATTGACGTCAATTGTCAGAAAGTCTATCATCAGGTTCTGTAATTTTTTCAAATCCATTTGTAGAAAATTCGTTGACCCTAATTTGTTAGATGTGTTGGATAATAACGAAAATATTATTATTTTTCAACTAGAAAATTATTCCCCACCCATGTTTCTTGATATAATTTTTTAACTTGTGATTAATTTGGTGTGAGAAATAAGAATATGTTTCCCTGTTTTACTTAAGATGGATGTATAATTTTAAATTTTATATGAAAATTTTTATGGGAGATGTTAAAAATCCTTATCGACTAGAGGCCTCTATGGTTTAAAAATATCTATCCAAAGAGGTGATAGAGTTCTATACTTATTATTTTTATGATGTAGAGAATATTGGTCTCCATATATCCTGAGATATGATTTTTTATAGTAAAGGTTATTGGATTCCAGTCTTAAAGGTAAAGTGTATTCCATGTGATGAAGTGATGTAGTCACATTTATACATTTTGAATAACACAGATGAGGATCAATAAAATAAATCCTCTCATATTGCTGAATTAAAGTTATGATATCAGAAAAGAAATGAAAATTTATTGATGATTGAGAATATGAAGACATTTCATTCATGTTTTAAAGAGAAAGTCACCCCATATATATTTTCATTAGAAACATTGATGTGGTTAGTAGGGTACCATCTTTTAATGTGATCACATGGTCTGGTTTTAATATCAATGGCTACACATAAGACACCAAACACCTGGATAACAAGAGTACCATTCATAATAGTGGTGTGATTTGTTTTACTGAAGCTATCCATTTTTTGAGTGCCAATGATAAAAACCCAATTTCATCATCAATTCCATATATTGGAGTTCAAGGAAACATATTGGAAATTGATTTTATTAAATTTCAAGTCACAATTTTTATGTGTAAATGGTTTTATTTTTACAGTGGTCTGAAACATGATGAATATTTGATTAAACTGGTTTATTTGAAAATATATGATTACGATGAGGAATGATTAATCATGGAAACACACGAAAAGTAAGTATTTTAAGTCCCTAATCCAAAAAATGATCAGTGTTCTGTTTTGTTGCAAGGGAAAAAATACCGTTTTGGTGATGAGGATGATCTTGATGATGTTAGTTATTTACATAATCCTTATTCATCTATTATGAAATTTCCAGATGATTACAATGAATAAAAGAAAGACTCAGTGCATTCATTATATAATGATCATGAAGAAGGCGTGTGGGAAAACAATAAATTAATCTCATAATTTTTATGGTAAATATTTATATTTATTTTCTATATTTTAGTAACTTACAAATGTATAACTCTTTTTTTACTTACTTATTTTTTTATTCCCTGTTTCTAAATATTCATTTTTCTAATTATATATAGGTATTTGAAATTTCATCACACATTTTAGTAGAAATGTCAGATATAGTTAGAGAGAATCATTTATCAAGGTATATCTATTTTAACATGTTATGAAATAATTAAAAATATACTTAATTATAGAAATAAAAATATAAATTCACAAATTATTTTTGTAGGACTACTGTTACGTCCTAGAAGAGGGAGACTTATACTCTTACTACTAGAAAATAATTTTCTCATGTTGGTAAACATGGTATTACATGTTTTCCAAAATAATCACATAATAATGATGATGACCGAGTATACATCTGTTTTGATGATGATAATAGTGCAATTGGCCTAAATTAAATTTAGTTTGTCATTTATATAGCGATGCAGAGCCATTGGAGGATTAGTATTTTATATCCTAATTGGAAGTCAGTGGATATGATGGCGAAGCAATAGATTTGGGAGGTTGTGATAGTAAAATATCTTAATTGATTTCTTTTATGTCATTTTTTGAATATTGTATATTCTAAATGACATATTTAATTTATTCAATTACCGATGACATTAAATTTTTAGGAAACGAAAGAATGTAATAAAATACATCTCTCTTTAGTAGCTATTCGATAGAGAGATGTAGAAACAAAACTGAAAAAATTATGTTTTTTCAAAGAGAAGGTTTGAAAACCTTTCCCTCAAGTATTAGTTTATAGATGAAGATACATGGAAGTAATTTGTTGACACTTTCAATGATGAAAAATTTCATTTATGATAAATTTTTATAGTGTAAAATTTATTATATATTTTTCATATTAATTAGTAGTTATTTTTATATAATCATCTTCTATGTGATCACATCACGAGATACAGTTGGGAAATGTATACCCTCATACTTTATCACATGGAGAGTACTCATATTTCAAGTGGAAAATGGCTGAAGAAAAATTTTAAGCACTAAGAAATAGATCTATTAAAGGTATAGAAGAGGTCCAATTTGGTCTTCTATCTCCTCCAACTTTCCAGGAAAAATTGAAACGAGAAATAAGATGAAAAAATGTACAGTATATTATGAAGGAAGCAAAGAAAGTAGGTGAAACAATTTAATGTAAATGGTATTTTTTGTTATCAATTTTTCTATTTTCTAAATTTTTTACACTAAAATAACTTTTTTATTATTAATTTCAGGATGATATTAAGGATAAAGAGACACAATTATATTTTATTCCCGAGGGTAGAATGGATATCCTTACCACTTCATTGGGAAAGATAGAACACCCTGGATGTGATAGAAGACACCAGGCGGGTGTACGTAATTATGATGGATTTTGGAAAGAGTAAGAAATCAAGCGACCTGGAAATAGAATCCTTAAAAGAAGAGCTCAAAGATATGAAATAGTGTATGGGTGATCAAATTCAAGAAACAACACATAATTATTTGTTAGAATACACAGAAAGATAGTCACAGTCTTTACAACCTTCCTACGGATATTATTTATTTGTCATCATTTTTTTGTATTATAAATTATAAACACTAATATAAATTTTTCATTTTTCAACCTTCCAAGCATGCTCATTAGGACTACCCTACCCCATCTACATACACTACCCTTTATGTGCATCATTCCTAGGTATATTATTAATTTTTCATCATTTTTTTATTTTATAAATTATAATCACTAATATAACTTTTTCATTTTTCAGCCTTCCTAGCCTACTCACCCGGACTACCCTGCCCTATATGCCTACCCCGCCCTATAAGAGCAGCCTTCCCAGGTATATTATTTATTTTTCCTCAATTTTTTATTTTATAAATTATAAACACTAATAAAACTTTATCATTTTTCATTCTTTCTAGCCTACTCTACCAGACTACCCTGCCCTATTTTCCCACCTCATCCCGTATGAGCATCCATATCATGTATATTCATTATATGTTATCAAGTTTTCTTTTTTGTAAATTATATTCACTAATATAACAATTTCAATTTTTAGCCTTCCCAGCCTTCTCACCTAGACTAATCTACCCCATCTACATACATCAACTCTCCACCACCTCGATTGGAACAAAACAAAATATGTTGAATTGTTTTATAGAGATCCTAACATACATATTGTTGTGATAGGACTCATGCATTTATTAGGGGATTTCGCACATCACCAGCCTATGAAAATGGGTCCAGGTTAGATTACCAGTACTCGATATTGTATATCCCAATGTTCTACTAATATTCTGTTCTGCAGAGATCACCCGAGATAGGGATTGTGTAGGTCATTTTTTTTACATTGTCCAACTGGTTTGAATTGTTATGATTCATATGAGGTATGCGTTTTTTAATTATTAATTACCAATGAATCAAATTTAATTATAATGTTTTTTGACATTTAACTTATATAGGATAATCTAAAATCAATTGAAGCTACAAAAAAGAGTCAAAATGTTCAAGAACAATCGACTGTAGATACATCGGATAATTCTCATAGGATAATAAAATTATCTCAAGTGTCTTCTTCATTGAATTATATCTATGAGTTTCATATGAAACACGATACATACAAGAGAGAATATCCATTGAGATTACTAAATGTTGATATCGTGCATCTAGTATATTTTGAAGAGCTCTGCATAAATGTGGTGTAGTTGTTTACCATGTAAGTAAATTTACATCTGTATTTGTATTAATTTAATAAAATATGATTTTAAATGGAATAACTAAATATTATTTTAAAATTATATATCTTCACACACTTCATCTAAAAAATGAAATTACAGACATCATTGGTTTTATCAATCTAAAATTAATTTACATAGAAGTGAAACATGTAATGAATCCTGATAGAGTTCCTTATATGTGGGAGAGATTATCACATAAGATGATTCAGTACTGGTTTAGTCTATATCTTGATAAGTAAGAACAGAAACATAATTGTGAACTAATGATCATCATAATTTAATTAATAGTGAACTTTTTGTATTGTAGGTGAAATTGGATGTTAGACGTACTGTGCCAAAGTGAATTCACCGTATATTGTTTTCTCTCTTTATTAGGGAATTTTCATAATAATATTTACTCCTTATTAGAAAGGTATTTTTTTTGTTTTTCATATTCTAATTATGTTTTATTCTCATTTTCTTTATATGTATTATTAGATCATATATACGAACATACAGTTCATGGGAAACCATTAACAATGAATACAAATCGATAATAACACCGAATGAAATCAAATATATTGAAGTACAGGTAATTTTTTTTAATATTAGAAATTTTTCTGATTTTTTGTTATATATTATTATTTTTAAAATTTATTGTTTTATAACGGTACTGTCATCATCATAATGTTCATATTGAATGTGGTTATTATATTCTATGATTCATGTATGAGATAATCACAATTGGGGAAAATACTAAATTTGATAAGGTTAGTTGTATTAATTTTTTTAGATTTTCTTCCATATTATTCTATTTTTTATCAAATATCATTTAATGTTATTGTATGAATTCAATGATTCACAGACTTATTCCCAATCAGATATGACTCATATTCAATAAAGTTGTTTCAATCTATTTGTTATGTATGATTAAGATTTAATGTATGTATATTATAATATTTGTAAATAATATTAAATATAGGTTCAAAAACACAACTCTTTTGATATATTAGGTGTTTGAACCTCCTAATAATCAAATGAATTCTTTAATAATAATCTACAATGATCATGCTATAAGTTTTAGGTATGTGTTTTTTAATTATAATTTATTTTGAATGTTATATATTTTTAATTTTCTAAAAATTAATTTGTAACATTCGACGTAGGTTTTTTTGTTTATTCTATGTATATGAATGAATAAATAATCAACCAACCATTTTCTCAGATGATATGTACTACCCATGTTGAGATGAAACCATGTCCTAGATTCTATAACACTATGCTAAAAGGATAAAAAATACATTCTATGCAAGCAAGGACAATATCCATGTGCATTAAACATATTAAATCGTATCATTAAGGCATTGAGTATTGAGTTTGACCATAATGATGATGATTGAACATGGAATTGATATCAACATGACATTAAGATCTTGCATGGTAAGTGGAATCAATAATGAATTAAAATTTAGGTATAGCCACATGCATATCATATATATGTCGTGGTCACTGCCTCATGTCGGGCCAACCACACTAGTATAATCATATCATGAATTTCCTATTGCTCCAACTACCAAATAATGCTTCCTTAGGTATGGTAATTCCTTCAACACGAAATATCATTAAAGGAAGCATAATGCATATCATCATGAGATATCTGTAGAAACACACATAAACATGTGATAATTATGTAACATGTTAACAATTTATATAATAATTTTTAGGGAATCAGACATCAAATATGGTCTCATGGGCTACCCATGAACATTAGTTACAATATCAGAAAAAGTCTCTCAAGGAAACACACACACACACACACCACTATTCATAATACAAAAATCGTGGAAAAATTGGAATCATATATATTTTGATATATTCTAAATCCACAAGAGGTCAAAATGAAAATAACATTCATGGAATTCACGTCATTCCCTCCAATGTATACGATCACCCCATGTAGTAACAAATTAATGACGTATCCTATTCAAAAAAAATTTCATCTTATCACTCAAATAAAAATGAAATGTAAAATATTTATCTACTACTCCCCAAATTAATTTTAACATATCACATATTTCTATGAAATTGGAAACATGGTATGTTGTGTATTAAATCACAAAAACAATATAAATACATCCTAGTATACATATATTATACGAAATTTATAGACACTCAACCATTATGGGATATCATCTCACACTTAAAAGGAAACAAATCACTAATTTGAAATGATAAATGAAGTTCTTCAACCAATTATATTCATTATCCATCTCATTATCAGCGTAATTTCTCTGATAAAAAATTACCGCACAATTTACCATCAAAACATCCCATTCAGTCTTAACCACAGATGTCACGTTACCTATAGTGGCATATTCTTCATACATTTAACAGTATAATTCATTGAGTTATCTCAAGTGACTCTACAATACATTTGTCTAATTTTTTATAATATAATTTATGAATTGATCTTTAAATAAAATCCATGAAAATTTTTTAGTTACTCATATGTATTGTATTTGATATCAAAGAATAGTTGTGTGGTGCAAGAACTGAAAATAATAGAGTCATGGGACTTGCAATGTTTACAATCATTTTGAATGAAGTCACTAACTATAGGTATGTGTATATTAATTCTACTTTATAATAAAAATGTGTATATATTTTATATTAACTAGATAAAATTATGTAAGATATATATTTTTATAGAATGATAAATACTATTTCATTGTTGTATGTTGTGTTTTTTATAGTGGTTTTGATTTTATTGGAATTATAGTATTTCTGATTTTTCTAAACAAAAATATAACTTACATTGTCGTTTATTTTAAAAATGGTCACATATATTAAAAAATGGGTTTTCGAGATCGATTTTATCCAAAACTGATGTCATAAACCTAATCTTATTTTATTTTAGGCATTGTTTTTAGGTAAAGCTGACACCTAAAAAAATTTGGATTGGTTTTTTAGAAAACTAATACCAAAAATAGTATTATTTATGTTTTCCTTTATAGGATTTGGTGAATAACCGATGTCAAAAATAGAAAAAACATTAAAATGTCTTTTTCCAGTATTGTGATCTGCTATATAGTTCCTCAAAATTGGAACATAAAAAATATTGTGTACTTAGTATAAACATGGATCTAAAACCACCATTTAGGAAAATGATCCAACTTTATCTAGGTTTTTATAGGGACCAATGAACTGTGGACTCAGATTTCCCTTCTTACCAAAATTTATCCAACATTTCCATAGAGAAACTTTGAGAAATACACTATCACCTAGATCAAAAGAAAGATCCTTCTTCTTGTTATTCTAGTATCTTTTATTCTTTGTCTGATCTGTTCTCATGTGCTTCATAATCATGTAAACATTTTCTACCATATCTTCTACCAATTCTAGTCCCATCAACATCCTTTCGCCTATATGATCCCATTAGATGGAGTTCGACACCACTTTCAATATAATTCTACAAATGGTATCATCTATATACTGGAATAAAAATTATTTTTATAGGAAAAATTAACCAAAAAAAATGTTTATCCAAAATTCCCTAGTAATATATTGAACTAGAATGAAGAAAATCCTCCAGGGTCTGAATTATTGTTCAGAATTCCTATCTGATTGAGGATAAAAATATGCACTGACATTAAATCTAGTCCCCAAGGACTTATGAAGGCCTTTCCAAAATTATGAAGTGAACCTATGATCACGATCAGATATAATGGAGAGAGGAACTCCATGTAACTTAACTATGTCATTAATATACAATTTAGAAAGGTTATCTAGAGACATAATATCTCAAATAGGATGAAAAAGAAAGTATTTAGTCAATCTATCCAAAACATCACATATTGCATTGTTACGTCATGATTTTTTTTGTAATCCAACTACAAATTCAACGGACATATTTTCCAATTTCAAATCTGGTATTGAGAAAGGTTGAAGCATCCTTTCGGTAACTACCACACTAAATTATCCAAATTATATATATAACATTTAATAGTAAAGTCTTCTATATATCGTTTCATTCTATCCCACAAAAAATACTAGAAAATATCTATACATCTTTATACTACAAAGATACACTAAATATTGAGAACAATGAGCTTCACAAACAAAATCATTATTCAACTATGAATCAAACGACACACATAATCTCTTTCAAAACCTCAAACAAAATATTTAACAATGTTAAATTCCAGTAACATATTATTTTGGACCAAATCAATGTCTTTATGTAACTCATTGTCTTCATTCGTTACATGATTAATTTTTTCTGATAGAGATGATTCCACTAACACCTGAAACAGAAAAAGATGAATTCCCTATACGAATACATTCTAATCCAAAATTCATTGAATCAGAGACCAAAAGATATCTTTCCAAATGTATTATGGTTAATGTATCATTGATCTTTCAACTCAAAGCATCATCCACACTATTTTTCTCTCCTGTATGGTAATGAACCATGAAATCATAATCCTTGATTAATTCTTTCCATATCCTTCTCTCATGTTTAATTCCTTCTAAGTAAATATATACTTAAATGTTTTTTTGATCAATATATATTTCAAAAATTACAGTATACAAATGATTCTTCAAAAATTTTAGTTAAAAAACATCTATAGTTAATTCAAAATCCTGAGTAGGGTAATTTAAATCATGAGTTTTCAACTGACATGAAGCATAAGCAATTACCTGATCATTCTGTATTAGGAAACATCCATGCACGTTCAATGGTCCATCACTATAGATAACAGAATCACAATTCTTACAAGGTAGTTCTAGAACTTGATCATTCACCAATCATAATTTTAGTTCATAAAAACTATCATCATGTAATTTTATCCAAATTAACTTAACTCCCATACATGTTATCATAGTTAATGTGAAAGATAACTGATAAAAGTTTTAAACAAAATATTAGTAACAACCCTCTATCCTATAAAACTATGAATCATTATGATATTTTTACGTCTTATCCACTCCTCAAAAAATTTTATTTTTGAAGGGTTAATAGGTATTTCATATTTTGAAAAAATATTACCAATGAAATAAATTTTTATCAACAATAGTTCACACTTACTAGACCTTAAATATTGTCTATTTTCATTTTTGGTTTGAAAACGTGTCCTTGGGTGACTTAATATTCCCCTTGACATTTAGAAAATACCAAAATGTCATCTATAAACACAACCAAAAACTGATCCAAATACTTGTGAATGATTCCATTAATTAGATTCATTAATACAACAGGTTCATTAGTAATCCTAATAGACATAACTACAAACTCAAAATTCCCATATATTGTTCGGAAAGCTGTCTTTGGAATATCATCCTCTTTCACCTTCAGCTGATGGTACCCGAACCTCAAAAATTAATCATTGAAAAATACTGATCTCGCTAGAGTTGTTAAATAATCGTCGATAGGAGGAAAAAAGACTTTTTATTAAGAGTGATGCTACTCCAGGATCTGTAATCAATAAATAGTCTCATATAACCATATTTCATTTTCACAATCAAAACTAGTACACCCCATGGTCATGTTCTAGGTCGAATTAAAACTTTATCAAGAAATTATTGTAACTAATTTTTAATTCTACCTGTTCTACTTGAAACATTTGATAAGTGGGTCTACAAATAGTCTTAGTATATGAAACTAAATAAATATTAAATTCAACCTCCCATTTGGGAACAATACCGGACAATTCATCAGGAAAAACATCTGGGAATTCATTCACTATTGGGAAGTCACTAATCAATATTATTTCTTTGTTTTCAAACATATAATCTATATAACTTTTACTAAAATATTTAATCAATCTTTAAGCCTCTTCATATGTTATCAATGGTATGAAATCATTTAATAATGCATTCATTTTATTCAATACATTTTAGAATGATAAACTGAAATCTAATCCATGCCCAAAATGTTTTCAAAATGCACTATGGAAAGGTCAAAAAAATTGAAGGAAATATTATCCCAATAATTATAATAGGACGGTTCCTATAAATCTCTCTTTCTTGAATACATACCCCCATAATTTTTACAAAAAGTTCTATATCACTTTCATGAGGTTTTATTTCTAATTTAATTGCAATGCACTTGAAAATAAAAGAATTTGATGATCTAGAGTGAAATAGAGTATAGAAATATTTTGATGAAATCTATAAGCTACCTTTCAAAACATAATTTTAAGGTCCCACACCAACTATCATAGTAGAAAATGATATTTCAATGCCATAATTTGTTCGATCGTACTAGTTTCCACCCTAGGTAGTCAAATTTGGACACATATTGGTAAAATGTCCTATCACATTACAACTAAATTATCTTACCACATGTTTTTCATTGTCTGCCACATCATCTTACTTATAGTTATGAGAAATTTGACCAGTATAACAACATTTGAAGCACATACCAAACATTTAGTGAAATGTATCCTGGATTCTATTAAGCCCAATTCTCACAAGTTAGAAATTTGGTTTTCTTACCTACATGATTCTTTGATGATTTATTTCCCATTTTTCCACCAAGATTGTATCTTTTGTTTTCTCCCATGGAACACATGATCATAAAAAACTCCATTTATTTCATATTAGAACATAAAAAAAATTTCTCATATATTTTGAACTCATGGTAAGCTAACACCATTAGATATTTCGGCTTAAATCCAGAGTAAAACTAATTTATCATATTATCAATATCCGGGATAACATTTGGGATGTTCCTTGACAAACGTGTGAAATCTTCTACATATGAAGCCACATAATCTTCCTCATATTTTCTAAATTAAAATAATTTCTTTTCCATTTGAATTCAATTACCCTTAAGAAAATATTTCTCAAAGAAGATATTCTTAGATTCATCCCATTCTGTGGCATAAATATCTTCACTTCCTTTGATATTTTTAATCATTGAACACCGCTGATTCGCTTCACCTAAAAAAAATTAAAAGAAATGAAAAAATTCTATTTTTTGGACACCCTATTACATCAAAATTCATTTCCATTCAATGATTCCACCCTTCAACTTGCATAAGGTCAGATGAACCTCTAAATGATGGGGGGAATTACCTCATGAATTTCTCTACGATTGACATATTACACTATGTTTGGTCTGGTTAATCTCATGCATGGAAACCACAACCCTTTATTTCCTATGTGAAATATTTGGTCACTTCCAAAAACTTTTCTATTTCGATTCTGACCACTTCATGTTATTGATTTGGAAGATTATTTCCCTATGTAATCCTTCTTAACACGACAACCCTATTTATTCTATGGGAATCCATTCTTAACAAACATATCTTAGATGAAGTAACATTGTAATATTAAAATTTTATATCATTAAAGTTTAATAATATGATAAAATTATTTTAGGGGTATTCTGTTAAGACTATTATAACTCTTAATGTTATATAAACTAAAATATGATACCAATTATAAGGCCACATCAATAAATGATACATATTCTTGAGTTAATTTAATAAATTCACTTTAATTCGCATCGAGGATCATTTCATGTTTAGAGATTTAATGAATTAAGCCACAAATCAAGCATATCAACTTGATTATTACAAAGTAGACACTTCTACTCACAAACCAATTTTTTATAAGCAAAATCTTATAAAAGAGAAACAAGGTTCGTTTAATTTTTAAACTTCATGATATTTATTGGATTTCATCCTTGACACAATTATTATTTAAGACCTATGAAAAAAATTTCAAAACCTGGGATGAGCATAAAAATATCATTAAGGGATACAAAATGAAGGAATATTGTTTAATTGAGAAGACATTAAAACCATAAATACTATATCATAATGTAATAATTTTCACCATTAATAAGTAGAAAATATACATCACTGAATATAAAATTAATTCATATGCTATTTTTCACGAGATGATTACTATAAATCCCATAGAAAGAATATAGTAACATATATAAGGTTAAATGGGATATACAATATGTAAATGGAATAACCATACAGTCGACTTACACACATATCACTAAATGGAATAGCCATATGGCTTACATCCCTACCCAATTCATTGGATGTTATAACATAATCACCTGTCCATGATTTATTATGGAACCACACACAATTTGGTTTATCACTTAACCACCCATAATTGCTTTATCACATAAACTCCCACAAAATTTTCAATTACAATTATATAATCACAACACATATAATATTGAAAATATCAACATTTCATTAATAACATTTCATTTGTAATAAAAAAATCATTTTATGATATTAAAATACTCAATCCATTTAAAAAATTGTTTTCAATACCAAAACACCCAAAAATGTAATATGGTATTTCACTTACTTTTAAAAACATTAAATGTTATAGAGGAATACAAATATCAAATAATTAGTATGGTGGTGGAATGTTCTTTGTCACTACATATGTTAAAAATATTCCTTTTGTTATTTAGTAAAACAATTCATAGAAAAAATATTCCCTTTTGATGAAATTCTAATTAAATGAGGTTTATTACACCCCATGTATGAAAAAGAAGGTGTATGTTGTCAACCTATTTATCAATTAATGGATATTGAGACGAATTCCCTTACCTTGAGTCCGACGTGTCTTGTTCATTCTTTATATATGCGTCCTTTTGTCGATGTTCGGTACATGAGTCGAAAAGGAACTTATTTTGATATAAATTGTCCATTTTGTTAAAATTAAATCATATAAAACATGATATTCATGATTTAAATACATATATATCTATTATATAGTTATTTATAACATTCCATAAAATTTGGAATAAGAAAATAAATTCACTGTTCATGGACATGGTACGCTATATATACGCATGAACACTACTTTCACTTTGTTGTCATATTAATTGAATAAAATATAAATGATACATATGTCTGTTTTAATTATTGTATAATAAATATTTTATATATGTTAAAACGTTTCATTATTTACATCATTTATATGTTACCTGTATGACAAGTACTAGTCATATCACTTTGATGGGGTGGTAGTTCACACTTCCTCAAATGAAATTATCATATTTACACATTATGGAAAGCATAAAGTTATGTTATAAATTAAAAATTATAGAATAATATAGACAATTAGAATATAAGATATATAATATATAAATATAGGGTGATCATAATGTCCACCGTGAGAGGTGGTAGGGGAAAATTGAACAATCATCGTTTCGTGAGCCAGTAGTTGGTCGTTCAAAAAAATTGTAGGTTTGTATCCATTACAAGGAGTTGTGTGTAGCTGTAGTAAAAAACCATATCATATTAAAATAGTAGTATATTTAAAATACTTATTTTTATGTAATAAATTAATTATAAGATAATAGTGAGTGGAGAAGGCAAATAAAGGAAAGGAACGTGAGATAAGAAGTTACCTCAAAATTGTGTAACTACTTTTGATTTGAGCCAAATGGCTTTATTGAATTGTGTTACCCCCAAGGTAAGGATTCAAGGGGAAATATAGGGATATTGGGGGATTATTTGAGTTTAATTTTGATTAGAAAGGTGGTTAGAGAGGTGTGAGTAAGTGGGTAGAGTTGGTGGCCTTTTATAAGATGGGTGATGTGCACTTTAGGAATTTTTTTAAATATTAATTTATTATTAAATGTATTTCAAGTTATAATAGTTCCAAAGTGATTTATTCCAATTATAATATGATAATGTGTCTAAATACACTCAACCAATTTTTTTTAGAAAAGTTTAGGTCACCAAAGTATCCTTATCATTTAACATTAACCCTTCGTTAAAAATATTATCTTTTGCCATGTCTTCTTGTATTTTCATGATATATATTTATTAAAAAAATAGAAATCGAACTGTAAGTGGTGAATTAATAACATTTTTAAAATTATATAAGTTATTTGGATTAATTTAGTATTTTTAGGTCCATTATATCAATTAATTAAATAGTATTGTTTTATAAAAACTAATTTATTATAATTTTGTCACTATTTAGAAATTGATTTTTGTTAAAGTCATAACAACTCGATTCCTTCAAACCAAATATTTTAACTCAATTATAATATGTCAATATCATCTATAAAATTTATATATGGAATAATAATGGTCATATTAAATTTATTTTAAAATTTATAATATCATTTATTTGAATCCTTTATTAATAAGGTAATCACTCCATCATTATTTTGTCATAAATAAATAACTTTATTTAATGTCTAAAAATTAAAAATTAAATACTATATGTTAGGAAATATTTTTTTATTCATAATTATAAAATATAGTAGAATATATCTCTTATATAACCACATATAAATGTTGTTTTATTAAAAGACACATGTTTTATAGCATCCCGTCTTTTTATAACATAACTTTCATTTCATTACATGGAACTGAGGATCTTTAAGATTTATTGTCTTGGAAACAAGGAACATAATACATGAAAAGAACAAAAAAACATTATTATTAAACACTTGAAAGGCTTCTCCTTAAGTTCATCCTAGGTTCATTACTGTATCTCATAACCTAGGGACATACATCAAAAGAAAGGGTGAGCAGAAGGCCCAATAAGGGAAAGAAGAGAAACAATTTACATGTGAACTTGAGATACTTCAATAAGGACATAAAAAGAACATTAAGGAATGAGAAAGAAATTATGAGGCATATCATAAAAAATAATATTTTTCATAACTTGAAGATGTGGCTACATCATTTAACATAGAAAATCATGAACATATCACCAAGGTCCATCCCCATGGTGTCATTTGAAAATTACCAAGGTTATTCACCAAGGTATCGTGAAAATTGTAATCTCTAGTGGTTACATCATTACCCAATGCATTGGAGCGCTATCAGGGCGCACCCATAAATTTTCCTTTATTATCATGTGAGCCACATATATCATCACCAATCATTTCATAAACAACCCATATATCATAAAATAAATGGTTTTCATTTCATAATCGTAACGTTTTAAAAACTGCTTTAAAGACATGATCTTTACATCACATTAAAACCCACAGAAAAGGAAGGTGGGTCTCATGTATGTAAAAACCAGAATTTAAAATTGAACATTTTGGTATATATGTGAATAACCCTTTAGAAGAAAGAGCTTTGAGTATTCACTTAATAATATAAAATAACTTTATAAAAAGAGAGAGACATTTTGAGACGGAAATTCTGTAACATAACTGCTATGTTACGAGGTTTTAGAAGACATTAAAAAGAGAGGTAAAATGGTTAAAACATTCATAAATGACCCATAAAATAGTAGATGGACAGAATAATAAGGATACATGATCATGGTAATTAAATTTCAAGGACATACCATTTGAAATGAAAAACATGGAAGGAAGACAAAAATTAGATTTCTCTTATGAATGTTCGGCAGCCTAACGGCGTTACTTAAACTTCAACAAAAATGATTTGAAAAGATAAAATAGGGTCTCTAATCATGTGAACATAAGAGTTATGTATGATATATATAGAGATAATTCCCCAACATAACACAAAGGAACTAGAAAGAATTGACATGAAAGTAGAACTTCAAAACAAGAAAGGTGAAGAACCACTTAAAAATTCGGCAGCCTAACGACGCCACTTAAAACTTCAAAATACTGAATTGAAGAGATAAAATGGGGTCTCTCATCATATGAACATAAGATTCCAGTATTATAGATATAGAGATCAAACCCCAACATAACAAAAAGGAACTTGGAAGAATTGACATGAAAGTAGAACTTCAAAACGAGAAGGGTGAAGAACTACTTAAAATTTCGGCAGCCTAAC
This sequence comes from Viscum album, assembly GCA_963277665.1. NCBI lineage: Eukaryota > Viridiplantae > Streptophyta > Magnoliopsida > Santalales > Viscaceae > Viscum > Viscum album. The sequence continues at coordinate 791,796,977 of OY728129.1, read as the reverse complement.
GACGCCACTTAAAACTTCAAAATACTGAATTGAAGCGATCAAATGGGGTCTCTCATCATATGATCATAAAAGATCAGTATGATAAATTTAGAGATCATACCCCAACATAATAAAAAAATGAACATGAAATACATTACATGAAAATAGATCTTGAAAAATTAGAAGGGAGAAAGAATCCGTTACAAAAATTTCGGCACCCTAACAGCGCCACTTAAAACTTCATAAAACGAAATAATGAGAGTAAGAGGGGATCTATCATTATATTAACATGAAAATAAAAGTAATAGGAGTATAAAAGAACATCCTTAAACATCAGAACATGGAGCATAAAAGGAATGACATAAAAGAGATTACTTGAAATGAAAGAGAGAGGTCGGATCCGTTACCTTAAAATGTAACTCTTAAACCTCAAAGGTTGGGATCTTGAGGGCTTGGGGGAACCTTGGGAGGACTCCTAGGAAGGTAATGAGACCAGAACATCGTTGGGGAAGAGTGGGGAGTCGAATGGATGAGAGGAGGGCTTGGTATTTATAGGGAAAGTGAGGGGACAAAGCATTAATGGCCAAGGGACACCTCACATGTGCTTTTCTCAAACCCATGTGCTCTCCCTTGGCATTTACCATGGAGTTAGGCCACATGGGGCCCCCAAAACAATAATTCATCGCCCTTGGCCGGCCAACCCTTAAAATATTTCATGAAATCATCATGACACAGCTATGATGCCATTAAACATACCGAAACCCTAAAACTGTATTTTTACTATTCACTACAAATTCAACTTTCTCAGAAAAATCCCAAAATTTCACATTAACCAAATATCAATGATCTGATTTCAAAAATTAACTCCATTTTATAAAAAATATATTCTAAATATTATTAATTCATTTTTTAAATAAATACACTATTCACCAAAAATTCATTTTTTTCAGAAAAATCCGCAAAATTTTACCTTAACATAATATCGATGCTCTGAGTTCAAAAATGAAATCAATTTTATAAAAATATTTTTCCAAATATTTTTAATTTAATTTTTAATTAAAAAACACAATTCACCCGAAAAAACTAATACTTGAATAATAATTTATGAAACTATTATTTACCCATTTTATTGAATCTCATTACTTAATCTAGGTGTCTAAATTATATTAAAACATTCTTTGAGTGAAATTACTAATCCATTTGGTCACATTACTAATCCTAAGCATAAAATCACTATTCATAATTTACTATTCATCAAAAATCAAGTTGATCTTATTAGACTCAAAATTTCGTACTGAACATAATTGTAGAAGACCATTTTTTGAAAATCATTACACATTTTTATTTATTTAAGTTTTATATAAACATTTTTACAATATCCTTTCCTTAAACATCATCAATAATATTCATACTATAATTATCCGGACATTTGAAAATTCATAAACTTCATCATAAGAATAAATCCCTATTTTTATTTAATACAAATGATTAAAAAGGGAGTTACGGTCTCTTAACATAGCCCCTTATCACACCAGCATAGGACCTAAGTGTAAGGTGTGCTAAGGTGAGAGAATCCGAGGGAGGCTTGGCCAACATTGCACGTTTAGTAATTTATATCAGTTTGAATTTCTCGCGAAGGCGATCCCGTTCTAGCTTCACACGATGAAGTTCAGCTTGGGTTTGGTCCAGAGCAAAGCTCAGTGGTGCTACCTCCTTCCCAAGTTCTGTTAGATGTGCTTCGATCGGTCCAAGACTACTGGGTGAGGCCATCGAATCTTCTTTCTATATTAATTAACCAAGATTTCTTGTATTTAGAGACAATAATCAAAACATTTAGTTTCCAGCGGTCATATTGACCAATGGTCAAATAACAGTCAAAACCCAACAATCTCATTTTAATTATACTCATGTTATCAAATGAAACATTTTTGTTGAGTATAAAAATAAAATAACACAAAAAATTAGGAAACAAGATTTATTCAAATTTTCGGGTCGTTACAATCTTCCCCCCTTAAGAAATTGCGTCCTCGCAATTTTTAAAATTGGGTTTTGAAATTTTACTGAAAGTCCCACATCGGAAAAGGAGTCAGTAAAACTATTACTTTAAAAGAAAGAAAGGGAAGTAAAAGGTCACCCAAGTTAACCCACACTAGGATTCCATGTACGAAAACATGGACATGGAGGAGAAAACAAAGGGTCATGTTCTGAGGGAGAGTGATAGAGAACATGATTAGGAGAAAGTTATCTATAAGAAAATCCCAAACTATTGATGTGTGTAAATGGTCTTTGATTACCTAGTAGGAAACGTAAACCAACAAAATTTTTGTTTTATGTTTCTTTTCATAATTTTGAGGAATTCATTTACTACATAGAACAAAAACATAAGAAAATATTCCTACCTTCATTTATAGTTTCATCCTTTAATAAGTTTCTACCCAAAAATAATCTTTTCTCCAAACGATGAGCATTCATATACACTTGGTCTCATCAAAACACAAGAATCATCTTCTAGAAAATCACATAATACACAAAAGATTAACCATATATTTCATCTATCTTTAAACATTATCCCAAAAATAGAAAGGGTAAGGTAAAACAACTCTTCAAAAAGAAATAATCCCATAGGAATGGAAACTACTTTTAAATCTAAAAAGTTCCATGGTACTACCTAGAGTTCATCATAGACCATTCTGTAAATAAATGTCCTTAAAAATCCTCAAAATAAACCAAACTTAAGATTAAAACCCAAATACAAGAAGGATTTGATAACATAGTCTTCCAAGGTAAACATTATCATTCATCTCCAAACAACATCAACCACTCCTAACATCTTATAACAAAAGTAACTAACCTAAACATATTTACCCCAAGATAGGTTAATCATTTCTATAAGTAACCTACATTACTATATGTCCACCATAAATTCATCGATTCTTCAAAATATAAGTCAACCTTACTCCTCAATGAAAATACCGTAGTAATCTATTTACCTCGATCATATAGGGTCCCCAAAATAGTGAACGTTTTCGAAAATAATAATCATATTTTAATCCCCTTATCATCTATGTCCTATTAATACGGAAATCGTGGCATTTCTTATCACATTGGTTGTTGGGACATGTTCTTCCATTTCCCGCCATTAACTAAAAAATGAAACTATAATTAGGGGCTTAAATACTTAGCTAGTAATCATGAAAAAGAGCTTAAAGCATATAAGATAACTTGTATAAGAAAAGTATACCCTAACTTGTGATCCCCTAGGTTCCAATCTAGGTTATCCATGATCATATATTCTTATGTGAATATTTGTTCCTTTAACAATGGTTCATACTAAGCATATGAATTTACCAAAGCATATCCCCCAAGAGTGTCGTAACCAAGAGTAAAGCAAGGACCGTTGTCGTGTACCAGTTCCCATTTGAGTCTAGCTCAAAGCGGTGTTTTCGGGTTTTACCCCTATGTACATCTGTGCCAGAGCCACCTCTACCTGCTCGTATCCAGACAGGAATGTATTTGCTTGGCAACCCCTTACTCAATACTCACCAAAATACCAAGAAGATTTCCTATATATAAACATTTCTATAGGCTTCTTCCTAAAGTTTTCATATCCTAATTTCCACAAATAACTAAAACATCCTATGATACCAACTATAGCATCCCGTCTTTTTATAACATAACATTCATTTCATTACACGGAACTGAGGATCTTTAAGGTTTAGTGTCTTGGAAACAAGGAACATAATACATGAAAAGAACAAAAAAACATTCTTATTAAACACTTGAAAGGCTTCTCCTTAAGTTCATCCTAGGTTCATTAATGCATCTCATAACCTGGGGACATACATCAAAAGAAAGTGTGAGAAGAAGGCCCAATAAGTGAAACAAGAGAAACATTTTACATGTGAACTTGAGATACTTCAATAAGGACATAAAAAGAACATTAAGGAATGAGAAACAAATTATGAGGCATATCATAAAAAATAATATTTTTCATAACATGAAGATGTGGCTACATCAGTTAACATATACAATCATGAACATATCACCAAGGTCCATCCCCAAGGTGTCATTTGAAAATTACCAAGGTTATTCACCAAGGTATCGTGAAAATTGTAATCTCTAGTGGTTACATTATTACCCAATGAATTGGAGCGCTATCAGGGCGAACCCTTAAATTTGCCTTTATTATCATGTGAGCCACATATATCATCATCAATCATTTCATAAACAACCCATATATCATAAAATAAATGGGTTTCATTTCATAATCATAACGTTTTAAAAACTGCTTTAAAGACATGATCTTTACATCACTTTAAAACCCACAGAAAAGGAAGGTGGGTCTCATGAATGTAAATACCAGAATTTAAAATAGAACATTTTGGTATATATGTGAATAACCCTTTAGAAGAAAGATATTTGAGTATTCACTTAATAATATAAAGAAATTTAGAAAAAGAAAGAGACATTTTGAGACGGAAATTCTGTAGCATAACGGCTATGTTACGAGGTTTTAGAAGTCATTAAAAAGATATGTAAAATGGGTCAAACATTCATAAATGACCCATAAAATAGTAGATGGACAGAATAAGAAGGATACATGATCATGGTAATTAAATTTCAAGGACATACCATTTGAAATTAAAAACATGGAAGGAAGACAAAAATTAGATTTCTCTTATGAAAGTTCGGCAGCCTAACGGCGTTACTTAAACTTCAACAAAAATGATTTGAAAAGATCAAATAGGGTCTCTCATCATGTGAAAATAAGAGTTCAGTATGATAGATATAGAGATAATTCCCCAACATAACAAAAAGGAACTTGAAAGAATTGACATGAAAGTAGAACTTCAAAACGAGAAGGGTGAAGAACCACTTAAAAATTCAGCAGCCTAACGGCGTCACTTAAAACTTCAAAATACTGAATTGAAGAGATCAAATGGGGTCTCTCATCATATGAACATAAGAGTCCAGTATGATAGATATAGATATCAAACCCCAACATAACAAAAAGGAACTTGAAATAATTGACATGAAAGTAGAACTTCAAAACGAGAAGGGTGAAGAACCACTTAAAATTTCGGCAGCCTAACAGTGCCAATTAAAACTTCAAAATACTGAATTGAAGCGATCAAATGGGGTATCTCATCATATGATCATAAAAGATCAGTATGATAAATTTAGAGATCATACCCCAACATAATAAAAAAAGGAACATGAAATACATTACATGAAAATAGATCTTGAAAAATGAGAAGGGAGAAAGAATCTGTTACAAAAAATTTCGGCAGCCTAACGACGCCACTTAAAACTTCATAAAACGAAATAATGACAGTAATAGGGGATCTCTCAATATATTAACATGAAAATGGTAGTAATAGAAGTATAAAAGAACATCCTCCAATATCAGAACATGGATCATAAAAGGAATGTCATAAAAGAGATTACTTGAAATGAAAGAGAGAGGTTGGATCCCTTACCTTAAAATGTAACTCTTAAACCTCAATGGTTGAGACCTTGAGGGCTTGGGGGAACCTTGGGAGGACTCCTAGGGAGGTAATTAGACCAGAACATCGTTGGGGAGGAGTGGGGAGTCGAATGGTTGAGAGGAGGGCTTGGTATTTATAGGGAAAGTGAGGGGACAAGGCATTAATGGCCAAGGGACACCTCACATGTGCTTTTCTCAAACCCATGTGCTCTCCCTTGGCATTTACCATTAATTTAGGCCACATGGGGCCCCCAAAACAATAATTCATCGCCCTTGGCCGGCCAACCCTTAAAATATTTCATGACATCATCATGACACAGCTATGACGTCATTAAACATACTGAAACCCTAAAACTGTATTTTTACTATTCACTAAAAATTCAACTTTCTCAGAAAAATCCCAAAATTTCACATTAACCAAATATCAATGATCTGATTTCAAAAATGAACTCCATTTTATAAAAATAATTTTCTAAATATTATTAATTCATTTTTTAAATAAATACACTATTCACCAAAAATTCATTTTTTTCAGAAAAATCCCCAAAATTTTACCTTAACATAATATCGATGCTCTGAGTTCAAAAATGAAATCCATTTTATAAAAATATTTTTCTAAATATTTTTAATTTAATTTTTAATTAAAAAACACTATTCACCCAAAAAAACTAATACTTGAATAATAATTTATGAAACTGTTATTTACCCATTTTATTGAATCTCATTACTTAATCTAGGTGTCTAAATTATATTAAAACTTTCTTTGAGTGAAATTACTAATCCATTTGGTCACATTACTAATCCTAAGCATAAAATCACTATTCATAATTTACTATTCATCAAAAATCAAGTTGATCTTATTAGACTCAAAATTTCGTACTGAACATAATTTTAGAAGACCATTTTTTGAAAATCATTACAAATTTTTATTTATTTAAGGTTTATATAAACATTTTTACAATATCCTTTCTCTAAACTTCATCAATAATATTCATACTATATTTATCTAGACATTTGAAAATTCATAAACTTCATCATAAGAAGAAATCCTTATTTTTATTTAAAACAAAGGATTACACAAGGGAGTTACGGTCTCATAACATAGCCCCTTGTCACACCAGCATAGGACCTAAGTGTAAGGTGTGCTAAGGTGAGAGAATCCGAGGGAGGCTCGTCCAACATTGCACGTGTAGTAATTTATATCAGTTTGAACTTCTCGCGAAGGCGATCCCATTCTAGCTTCACACGATGAAGTTCAGCTTGGGTTTGGTCCAGAGCAAAGCTCTGTGGTGCTACATCCTTCCCAAGTTCTGTTAGATGTGCTTCGATCGGTCCAAGACTACTGGGTGAGGCCATCAAATCTTCTTTCTATATTAATTAACCAAGATTTCTTGTATTTAGAGACAATAATCAAAACATTTAGTTTCCAGCGGTCATATTGACCAATGGTCAAATAACAGTCAAAACCCAACAATTTCATTTTAATTATACTCATGTTATCAAATGAAATATTTTTGTTGAGTATAAAAATAAAATAACACATAAAATTAGGAAACAAGATTTATTCAAATTTTCGGGTCGTTACAATCTTCCCCCCTTAAGAAATTGCGTCTTTGCAATTTTTAAAATTGGGTTTTGAAATTTTACTGAAAGTCCCACATCGGAAAAGGAGTCAGTAAAACTATTACTTTAAAAGAATGAAAGGGAAGTAAAAGGTCACCCGAGTTAACCCACATTAGGATTCCATGTACGAAAACATGGACATGGAGGAGAAAACAAAGGGTCAAGTTCTGAGGGAGAGTGATAGAAAACATGATTAGGAGAAAGTTAACTATAAGAAAATCCCAAACTTATGATGTGTGTAAATGGGCTTTGATTACCTAGTAGGAAACGTAAACCAACAACATTTTTGTTTTATGTTTCTTTTCATAATTTTGAGGAATTCATTTACTACATAGAACAAAAACATAAGAAAATATACCTACCATCATTTATAGTTTCATCCTTTAATAAGTTTCTACCAAAAAATAATCTTTTCTCCAAACTATGAGCATTCAAATACACTTGGTCTCATCAAAACACAAGAATCATTTTCTAGAAAATCACATAATACACAAAAGATTAACCATCTATTTCATCTATCTTTAAAAATTATCCCAAAAATAGAAAGGGTATGGTAAAACAACTCTTCAAAAAGAAATAATCCCATAGGAATGGAAACTACTTTTAAATTTAAAAAGTTCCATGGTACTACCCAGAGTTCATAATAGACCATTCTGTAAATAACTGTCCTTAAAAATCCTCAAAATAAACCAAACTTAAGATTGAAACCCAAATACAAGAAGGATTTGATAACATAGTCTTCCAAGGTATACTTTATCATTCATATCCAAACAACATCAACCACTCCTAACATCTTATAACAAAAGTAACTAACCTAAACATATTTACCCCAAGATAGGTTAATCATTTCTATAAGTAACCTAAATTAGTATAAGTCCACCATAAATTCATTGATTCTTCAAAATATAAGTCAACCTTACTACTCAATGAAAATACCGTAGTAATATATTTACCTCGATCATATAGGGTCCCCAAAATAGTGAACGTTTTCCAAAATAATAATCATATTTTAATCCCCTAATCATCTCTGTCGTATTAATACGGAAATCGTAGAATTTCTTATCACATTGGTTGTTGGGGCATGTTCTTCCATTTCCCGCCATTAAATAAAAAAGAAACTATAATTAGGGGCTTAAATACTTAGCTAATAATCATGAAAAGGAGCTTAAAGCATATAAGGATAACTTGTAGAAGAAAAGTATACCCTAACTTGTGATCCCCTAGGTTCCAATCTAGGTTATCCATGATCATATATTCTTATGTGAATCTTTGTTCCTTTAACAATGGTTCATACTAAGCATATGAATTTCCCAAAGCATATCCCATGGGAGTGTCGTAACCAAGAGTGCAGCAAGGCCCGTTGTTGTGTACCAGTTCCCGTTTGAGTCTAGCTCAAAGCGGTGTTTTCGGGTTTTACCACTATGTACATCTATGCCAGAGCCACCTCTACCTGCTCGTATCCAGACAGGAATGTATTTGCTTGGCAACCCCTTACTCAATACTCACCAAAATACCAAGAGAATTTCCTATATATAAAAATTTCTATTGGCTTCTTCCTAATGTTTTCATATCCTAATTTCCAAAAATAACTAAACCATCCTTTGATACCAACTATAGCATCCCGTCTTTTTATAACATAACTTTCATTTCCTTACACGGAACTGAGGATCTTTAAGGTTTAGTGTCTTGGAAACAAGGAACATAATACATGAAAAGAACAAAAAAAAAACATTCTTATTAAACACTTGAAAGGCTTCTCCTTAAGTTCATCCTAGGTTCATTACTACATCTCATAACCTGGGGACATACATCAAAAGAAAGGGTGACCAGAAGGCCCAATAAGGGAAACATGAGAAACATTTTACATGTGAACTTGATATACTTCAATAAGGACATAAAAAGAACATTAAGGAATGAGAAAGAAATTATGAGGCATATCATAAAAAATAATATTTTTCATAACTTGAAGATGTGGCTACATCATTTAACACAGACAATCATGAACATATCACCAAGGTCCATCCCCAAGCTGTCATTTGAAAATTACCAAGGTTATTCACCATGGTATCGTGAAAATTGTAATCTCTAGTGGTTACATCATTACCCAATGCATTGGAGCGCTATCAGGGCGCACCCTTAAATTTTACTTTATTATCATGTGAGCCACATATATCATCATCAATCATTTCCTAAACAACCCATATATCATAAAATAAATGGGTTTCATTTCATAATCATAACGTTTTAAAAACTGCTTTAAAGACATGATCTTTACATCACTTTAAAACCCACAGAAAATGAAGGTGGGCTCATGTATGTAAATACCAGAAATTAAAATAGAACATTTTGGTATATATGTGAATAACCCTTTAGAAGAAAGAGCTTTGAGTATTCACTTAATAATATAAAAGAACTTTAGAAAAATAGAGAGACATTTTGAGATGGAAATTCTGTAGCATACCGGCTATGATACGAGGTTTTAGAAGACCTTAAAAAGAGAGGTAAAGTGGGTCAAACATTCATAAATGACCCATAAAATAGTAGATGGACAGAATAAGAAGGATACATGATCATGGTAATTAAATTTCAAGGACATACCATTTGAAATGAAAAACATGGAAGGAAGACAAAAATTAGATTTCTCTTATGAATGTTCGGCAGCCTAACGGCGTTACTTAAACATCAACAAAAATGATTTGAAAAGATCAAATAGGGTCTCTCATCATGTGAACATAAGAGTTCAGTATGATAGATATATAGATAATTCCCCAACATAACAAAAAGGAACTTGAATGAATTGACATGAAAGTAGAACTTCAAAACGAGAAGGGTGAAGAACCACTTAAAAATTCGGCAGCCTAACGGCGCCACTTAAAACTTCAAAATACTGAATTGAAGAGATCAAATGGGGTCTCTCATCATATGAACATAAGAGTCCAGTATGATAGATATAGAGATCAAACCCCAACATAACAAAAAAGAACTTGAAATAATTGACATGAAACTAGAACTTTAAAATGAGAAGGGTGAAGAACCACTTAAAATTTCGGCAGCCTAACGGCACCACTTAAAACTTCAAAATACTAAATTGAAGCGATAAAATGGGGTCTCTCATCATATGATCATAAATATCAGTATTATAAATTTAGAGATCATACCCAAACATAATAAAAAAGGAACATGAAATACATTAAATGAAAATAGATCTTGAAAAATGAGAAGGGAGAAAGAATCTGTTACAAAAATTTCGGCAGCCTAACGGCGTCACTTAAAACTTCATAAAACGAAATAATGAGAGTAAGAGGGGATCTCTCATTATATTAACATGAATATGGCAGTAAGAGGAGTATAAAAGAACATCCTCTAACATCAGAACATGGAGCATAAAAGGAATGACATAAAAGAGATTACTTGAAATGAAAGAGAGAGGTCGGATCCCTTACCTTAAAATGTAACTCTTAAACCTCAATGGTTGGGAACTTGAGGGATTGGGGGAACCTTGGGAGGACTCCTAGGGAGGTAATGAGACCAGAACTTCGTTGGGGAAGAGTGGGGAGTCGAATGGATGAGATGAGGGCTTGGTATTTATAGGGAAAGTGAGGGGACAAGGCATTAATGGCCAAGGGACACCTCACATGTGCTTTTCTCAAACCCATGTGCTCTCCCTTGGCATTTACCATGGATTTATGCCACATGGGGCCCCCAAAACAATATTTCACCGCCCTTGGCCGGCCAACCCTTAAAATATTTCATGAAATCATCATGACACAGCTATGATGTCATTAAACATACCGAAACCCTAAAACTGTATATTTACTATTCACTAAAAATTCAACTTTCTCAGAAAAATCCCAAAATTTCACATTAACCAAATATCAATGATCTGATTTCAAAAATGAACTCCATTTTATAAAAATAATTTTCTAAATATTATTAATTCATTTTTTAAATAAATACACTATTCACCAAAAATTCATTTTTTTCAGAAAAATCCCCAAAATTTTACCTTAACATAATATTGATGCTCTGAGTTCAAAAATGAAATCCATTTTATAAAAATATTTTTCTAAATATTTTTAATTTAATTTTTAATTAAAAAACACTATTCACCCAAAAAAATAATACTTGAATAATAATTTATGAAACTGTTATTTACCCATTTTATTGAATCTCATTAATTAATCTAGGTGTCTAAATTATATTAAAACTTTCTTTGAGTGAAATTACTAATCCATTTGGTCACATTACTAATCCTAAGCATAAAATCACTATTCATAATTTACTATTCATCAAAAATCAAGTTGATCTTATTAGACTCGAAATTTCGTACTGAACATAATTGTAGAAGACTATTTTTTGAAAATCATTACACATTTTTATTTATTTAAGGTTTATATAAACATTTTTACAATATCCTTTCTCTAAACTTCATCAATAATATTCATACTATATTTATCCGGACATTTGAAAATTCATAAACTTCATCATAAGAAGAAATCCCTATTTTTATTTAAAACAAAGGATTACACAAGGGAGTTACGTTCTCCTAACATAGCCCCTTATCACACCAGCATAGGACCTAAGTGTAAGGTGTGCTAAGGTGAGAGAATCCGAGGGAGGCTTGGCCAACATTGCACGTGTAGTAATTTCTATCAGTTTGAACTTCTTGCGAAGGCGATCTCGTTCTAGCTTCACACGATGAAGTTCAGCTTGGGTTTGGTCCAGAGCAAAGGTCAGTGGTGCTACCACCTTCCCAAGTTCTATTAGATGTGCTTCGATCGGTCCAAGACTACTGGGTGAGGCCATCAAATCTTCTTTCTATATTAATTAACCAATATTTCTTGTATTTATAGACAATAATCAAAACATTTAGTTTCCAGCGGTGATATTGACCAATGGTCAAATAACAGTCAAAACCCAACAATATCATTTTAATTATACTCATGTTATCAAATGAACCATTTTTGTTGAGTATAAAAATAAAATAACACATAAAATTAGGAAACAAGATTTATTCAAATTTTCGGGTCGTTACATTTTATTCATATTTCCCTTTTCGTTAAATTAAAAATAATAAAATGTCATTTTCAAACCCATGTGGAACCCACATGAAAAACATTAAGCCTAACGATGCTAATGGTCGTACATAAATTATCCCATAGGATTAGGAAACGTTTTAGGGTAGTTTAGAATTATTAAAATATAATTTATTACACATATTTATCAGATTTACCCTTTAACCATGAGAAATAATTTTTTTATAAAGTTTCTATTCATAATGTCCAAAATTAAAAGATACCAATTTTCAAAATTTGAACCATCTATTTAAAAATATGGAATTAAATTTTCCAAATTCATAATAATGAAATTTTATTAATTAATTTAAAATTAATTCCTATTTTCAAAACCAAGAAACATGTTTTTAAAAAGTAAAATCTATCAAAATATTGACATGTGTTTATGTCTAATTAGAATGTGAAATTACTTCCAGTGATCTTAATTGGATTAAATGATAAAAAATTAATCAAATTAGACTGAAAAAAATTAAAAATGAAAATATAACTATATAAATAAATTATATGGAAAGATAGGTTTGTATTAAAATGCAGTATTTTTCACCATTAACTAAAATATGAATTTCATCAGAAAAATACCAAAAATTCATAAAAGGTAAAATTTGATTTCCTGATTCTAAATAAAATGATCCTCTGTCAAATAGAACATATAAAAATATATATATATATATTTTAAAATGGGTCCCCATCAAAAGGTGGTAAACCAGCCTTTTAAAAATATTAGAGTATTTTATGCTTAAAATTGGATTCATTCTTATTTTAAGCCTATAAAATTTATTATATAAATGTAAAAACAATTAAGAAACATATATAATAATATTTTAGTCAGTTATATTAATTTCTACATATAAAAAAACAATGAATTAAGTACCATTTAAAATAATAATATTAATATACTATTATTTGGTATAACTCAATGTTGTCTGCATCGTAAGATTTAAATGAAACCCATTTTTCACATTGAGTAGGATATCAGACAAAGCATCAACTTCAATATAAAAAATAATATCTTATTCATAAATATTAATTGAAATGAAAAATCATTATTCTATAAATAACTTGGTTGCTAGATAGTTGGAGGATGTAATTGAAACAAAAATATTTAAATCAAATAAAAAAGGTAATTTCATTTATTTTAATGAAAAATGGAAAAATAAAATACATGAACTATCAAAAGATTTACAAACATATTAAAAGATCGAGTCAAATGTAATTAATAATTTATATAGTATTTTATTAACAAATAATTAATTGTAGAAGATAATGATAAACCATTAAACCAAGAAATGATACCGAGAGATAAGGTAATAATAGTTATAGAGAAATGGATGATAGTGTATATAAGAACAAAAAATAATTAAAGGATTATTTGGAGAATAAAATCACATATCAAAATAACAAAATTATAATGCGACATCTTTTAAAATATATATAAATTATTATTATATTCATAACCCAATAAAAATCTTGGTGGTTTAAGATTTATTTGGTTTTGAATCATAATAGAAATAATTATAGAACCCTAGGGTCAACTGGTTCTGCACTAGTGATACACATGAATGAAACTCCCATTTGTTGTTATTATTATAGAAAGATGAGATATTATTAGATTTTATGTTCTATAGACAAGTGGTACTAAAGGGAGTAAGAGAAATATTTTCATCTAAATATAATTTATTATTATATGAAATATTTTGAAGGTCATTATTTTTTGTGTGGAGAAATCAAACACATGGTTATATATTTGTCATATAAAATTTGGAGGAATATACCATAACACACCAAATTTGGTTGAACATAGATTTTTAAGGGATCATTAAATGAATCAGAAACCCAAGATCTATTTCCATCATTTAAGGATGAATTTATTCTATTATTCTCTATAAAATAGCGATAATATTAGTAAATATCAAGTACAAAGTCAAATAACTATATCAGAAATAAATTATTTGAGTTCGAAATGGTTTAAAAATCTTCCTTTAAATCAACATATCGAACTATAATTTGGATTATATATAGGGGAATCACCTACCATATAATGATAATTATGTATTTAGTAATAACAATCATGTCAGAAATGTAATTTGTATTTACATTTGTAAATGATGAAGGATTGATAATTATTGGCCTCAGAAAAGTCCTGTTAAAGGGAAAACAATATTATATGTTCATATGTCCTTATTGTTTAATGTATCAGTAATGAATTTATATGTTTAGTAAACTTTGTGAATTTCGAAATGCTTAATGAATTATTAATATGTTCTATGTCATCAAGGGAAAATATTGTGTAATTTTTTATGGAGAATTTATAATGGGGAATATATATCATGTAATTAGAGAGGAATTAATGCAATTTATTTCCATGGAATAATAAAACTACCATTTTTGGAGATATAGTGATACGTGATACTTCATGATATCTCCTTACGTTATCACATTATCATACTCATATGTGTGATTCATTGTAACATAGGATTATTACATGAAATATGTATAAGGTAAAAGAACAATGGTCCAAAATAGTACATGAGTTAGAGGATATTGATGTGTGTCAACCTGTTCCAACAACATATGTTGATGGGATGAGATATTATGTACTTTTCATTACTGAATTGTGTAATATGGAATGGGTTTCAATTGTCACATGTAAGTATAATGTGTTCATTTTCATAATAGATGGTTAGAGGGATTAACAAATGATGCTACACTAAAAAATAAATAAAAATCTAAACAATTAATGGAACCTAGTGGAAAACATTCATTGAAGATAATTACCATGAGATTCATGGGATATGTAACCAAGTCTCAACATTATGAAATCCATGGATGAATGGGGTGGTTGATAGATGAAATAGTATTATAGAAATCATGGCCAAGTTGATTTATATTGAAAAATAATATACAAAAATGTTTTCGATAGAATCAAGGTTCAAATAAATATAAATTTCTACAATATCATTTTTTCACTGTAACAAAAGTTGCATATAAACTATACTGTGGAAATAAGTCAACATTGAATTTTTTTTATGTCTTAAAAAGTAATTTTTTCATTCTTAATAATGAGAAAAAATGTTAATTTGAAGATACTAAAGATAAATTGATATTTAATGGATACTCAGTAGAAATAGTGCCATATAAATGATTTAATAATGGATAAGGAAGGATTTTAGAGAGAAAAAATGTTTTTGTTGTTGAAAATGGAAAACATATTCAACAACAAAGTTAACAGATTTTTAAGGATAGCGATGAAGGGATAAGAATATCGTGAGGATTACCAATATTAAAGTATGATTTAGCAAATGATTTATATGATGAAAATAATATGTGAGATTATGTATCTACATAAAAAACAATTCCAATGTATAAATTTATATTAAGATGTCATTAGGGATCAGATAACACTAGTGCTGAAATGGAGGATAATGACTCCAAAACAGTCATATTAAATATCATAGGCATATCAATATTACATTGTATATTCTACAATAAATTATTAATGGTTTTAAGAAATTAATTAATAACTTTACCATATCAAATCGAACAATACATTTTAGATTTCTCTATTTTTCAATGATAAATATGTCATTAAGAGCATGCTATTTTTCTATAAAAACATAAAAACGAATGAAAAAAAAATCTACACTAAGAATTGATGATGTTAATAGGATACTCATAGATAAATGGTATCAATGTTGATGAAACATTTTCAACTTTTGCACGGATGTAGAAAATTCAATTATTCTTTTTTGTGCTAGTGAAAACAAATTTCAAAGCATTAACTATAGATATCAAGTTAGAATTTTTGAATGGGGTTCAATATGAATATGTTTACAATGAATAGTAAAATTGTTTTATCATTCATGAAAATGAGAAATATATTTTTCCATTATAGATAAAATTATATGGATTGATGTTGGAATACGAAACACGTTATTAATGTCATGATTTTTATTTGAAAAAAGCACAATTTCTAGTATAGAGGAGTTGATGATAGTATCAATGTCAATAATTAGGGTAATTAAAGGATGATGGATATGGTATATGTTAATAACACAATCCTAGTTTAATGAATGAATCATTGTGACAAAAATTTGAAAAAATTAATAAATTTTATTTTGAAATGACAATGATAATCCAGCTAAATGTATCATTTATTTAGAGATAATTCATAGAATACATGGCACATTTATTTATAAAAAAAATTTAAGGATGCTTTAAAAAACATTTAATGGTAATTTAAAACGACATGTAATGTATATTTTCTACAAATATGATATTTTGAAGGGATTATGAAGTTAAATTTTTAAATATCATTGAATAAAAATTGGTCATTGTATTTTTTTATACATAAATGGGACATGAACTGATATTTTTTTCCATCATTATAGTTGACATGTTTTAAATATAATACAATAGAAACCCACTTACATGATGTAAAAACTAATACTCCAGTAAATAAATATAACAATGCATTTTGGATTACTATACAATAAAAAATCATTTTAATAGTTATTGGTGTTTACAGGTACCAGTTTGGATGGATAAATTGAAGAACAAATATCAACATCAAGTGGTAAATTACATCTTATGTGATTATTCATTTCATATATATGTATGATATAATATTTCATTTATTTGAATATTGAAAAATCGATATAATTTCAGCCACTCAAAATTCTTAGTACAGTTGATAAAGAGTCAACATGATGATATGGGAGTTGATGTGAATTCTATAAATAGAATAATATTTGGAAATTCATGTTCTATAAATCATAGAATAATAACCAATACAATACTCAAGGAAGATGAAAAGTGAAACAAAATATCACTTTATCAAGGAGAAAGTGGACCATGTTCTCAATAATCTAGAAAATATTCCTACTGATCATCAAGATGTATATATTTTAATAAGTCATTACACATAAATGTTTTTAAAAGATATTGACTATATCATGGAGTTTAATAGAATCTTCATATTTGAAAAATATGGATATGGGATCACCTCTCCATGATGTATGGTTTTTTTTCTACCATGTTCTAATATGTGTTCTATTCCATGTTGCTAACTAAATTGAAGTGACCATCACGTTAATTGAAAAAGGAGGATATTTCATGATCATAAATGGGGGAAAGAAGATAGAGGTAGCAATGAAATTGGGGGAGTTTTAAATTAATGTTATAGTAAGTACCTTCTATCCATGAATAATAATAATGAAAATGATTTTCCTTTTGGTCAAGTATTAATGTAGTTTACATATGAAGGTTAAGATGTAAATTCAAGGACTGCGATTTTAGTATAGATAAGGGTTCAAATAACATATTAAGAATTAATTGATTCCTTGATTTATGTTCCATTATACTCTTATTTCTGAATTTTATCTTGATTAATATTTTCCTGGACTATATATTGAGGAATTCCTTCATCCCTATATGGGGTCTTAGAATAAAAATTGTTTCTCATGTGCTCAACTTTTCAAAAATTTGGTTCTTAATGTTTCTTTGAGCTTTTAACAATCCAAAATGGAGATATTATGGGAAAAAATCCTTCACGATAGTAGTTTTGGGATTATTTTCTTTGTATACAGGGTTGGATGTTGATTATGAAGGTTATTATTAGTGGAGAAGTGTTGTTTTCTTTGTTTTGGGAGAATTTTGTTGAGAAAAAGTGTAGGGACATATGTTATAAAGGATCCCATAGAGAGGGAATGTTCAAAAGGATCACATATAATTTTTATTTCCTAAAGGATCATACAGAGCACATATGTCCCAAAGGATCTTGCAGAGTGATTATGTGCCAAAGGACTAAGCAGTGAATCCAAGTCCAAAATGATTAAAAGGATAATATAAATATTAAATTTGTATGTAAAGTGTGTGAGTGTGAGGAAGTAACACAAATCACATTGAAGGGTGAATGATGGAAATGAAATATTAGTATTGTGGTCCCTTGAAATAATAAAATCATATATCATGACCAATTATGTGAGTCACATGATTGATATAAATCTGGTGGTGGTGGGAATATATCATGATATTTTATAATCTCATGTTCACATAACGAATAATGGTTTATGAAAAGGAGTAATTTGAATTGGATGGAGTTAGACTGGATGAAAATAATAGAGTCATATTATGGTCTCTAAAAATCATGTGACTAGATGAGTGTTAGTTGATAAAATAATGGAATCACATGATGTGATTGAATAAAATGATTTTGAAAAGAACTATGTTCTTCAAAAATGAGGCATTCCATTCAGTTATATTTCATAAACTAAAATTTATTACAAAAAGAACACACACCCAATGTTTAGGTAGTGGATAATACTATTGACTCTGATATTTAGTGTTAAGGTGGTGGATTTATGCCAATAAACCCCATATAAACCATCTTTTAAAGTTATTAATTTTACTTATTTTTTTTTTTGATTTAATGAAATGTATGAAGAATGGATTTCACATAAAAATTTGATTGATTTTGTGATGTTATAATTTTCATAATAAGAAACACATAATGAGGTTTGAGAGATGACAAGAGATTAGAAAATTTCAGATAAGTGAAAGGGAGTTATGTAATGCATGCTCTTGTATACAGGAATACCCATTAGCGGCACAATATCCTCAAAATTTGAGTAGGGTCATATAGTGGATTAACATGATCCATTTAAGCTGAATAGTGTAACCTAAATGGTTTGTGCATAGGGGTCCTCTACAATGGTTACACTCTCTACGAGTAATGTTCACATAAAAATGTGGTTTACATCACTTTGATGAAATAAGGGAATAAATCCACACACAAGTCTGAATGAACTCAGAAACAATCATTATAATATTCATCTAAAGGATCAATGTAATCAAATCAATGGAGAGGGATCATTGATATTTCATATTGTGAATGGGTTTTAATAAGGAGGGACAGTGATTCCTCCATGAACCATGTAATAGAAGATTACTTTAGTGAATTTGGTACATCAATAAATTTAGTTTTTATGATAGTTTAACATAACCCAGTGAGGGTTAACCAAGTATTTTTGTGTATCTCAACTATGTTTTAGTTTCCATTTATTATTTCTTATGATAAGGAATGTGACGAGTGTTTGTTTAATATATAAACAAGATCTATATGGAATATTGTTTTAATCTGTTTGATATTAATTCACCCAAATCCTCTTAGGGTATTTGAACTTGTTATACTAAAATATATATATTCATAATTTATTTTTATGAATATTTAAATGTAATGATATATTCATTTTATTATTCCTTCGCATTCTCTACATAAATTTATATGTTTAAATAAATTTCATATAATGTAATGATAAATACCCTATCTAAATACGACATTGAGTTTCCCTAACAAATTTTACATCATGATGTATTATAGGTTATGATGAAATGTTAAGGTCCTCATGATTATTATTCCTTTATATAGATAACAAATATATTAATGAGGAACACAACCAAATATAAGACTATTCTAATGCATCGGATAGAAGCCCAATTATACCACATGGATTATCATCTAAATGTTTTTATATCCATGAATGAATAATTTAGGATTCCCACAAATGAGGTTATTATAATAATAAATGTGAGAACCTTAATAGAATGATACAATTCATATAGAATTAATCACACTAAATTTTCTATTACAGGAGTGGTTAGGTATGTTGTTTATCACGATGTTGATTGGAGCTCATCCAAGAATGGATTTATCTTATTGTATGAAAACTATGACATATAATAACACAATTGAGAGACATTATGGGAGAGTGTATCATCATCTAGACTGAATATATGAAGTTTTATTCAATTCATATTTGTGACATATGATTTGATCATCCATTAATATGATTCACATATGATTTATTCATCATCTATTTCTGTTTATAATATGATTATTAAAAAAACCTGAGTAGATGTAATGTGATTAACATAATCTTTAGAATGGTCACCTGATAGAATATACATAGGGAAATTTTTGGAATATATATCTTCATATGATACTAATTTCCAGATATAGGTATAGATACATATTTCTTTAATGGATATCACACCAGACACTTTTTTATATTGATATCATTGATGATTCCATAGAGGACTATCTTTAATTACATGTATTGATCCAGATGATCATATTTGATTTCAATTATATAAAGTTAAATCGGGTGAAAGATTTTTTTAATGAATGGTGGTTTAGTTTCAATTAGACTAAAAATCTAAAATGGATTTTCTATTGATACAAAAAGTGTTTTGTATGGGTATTTACAAGGCATTTTAGATGATATGATACAAGGTAATGATAATGATAACATTCCAAAAGAATATTGGAATTTATCCAAAAACTAATCTGGAAATAGTTTTAGGTTTTTGTATATAGTCCTAGATAAGGTAAAATTGAATAATATATTTTAAGAATTCTTGTAGTCAGGTTATTGAACGTGATATTCTCTAAATCATTAAAAATATATGATATTTATATAGTAAAAAAATATTTCGTAAGAATTATGATTTTCATTCATGGTAGATCGTTTTTTGAATTTTTATAAAAATTGATTACTTTTTATAATATATTTTTCTCCCAAATAAATTATCAATTTTAGAATCCATTATCATGGATTTATATAGTACTACCATTTGACGGAAATAATGTTCTATTTCGAGGATAATATCTAATAATCCAAAACACTATTTATTATTGTCCATAACATTAGAGGATCTAAAAGTCCAAAGAGGAATGATGGGTCCCATCAATATGATATATGATTTAGGTGAAACCCATTGATACTGATGGAGTGTGGAAGTCATTTGGAAACTCTGATCCAGATCATTATCAATAATACAATACATGGAAATATAGTAACTAATTCATTTCAGTGCATGGAATGTTTTATTGTAGTTTATTCATTTTTTATTGAATTTTTCGTTTCACTTACATGGGAGATCCTCAGAAAAGGGTGTGAATTGCTTTAACATCATCTTATAATAATTATTATACCCTTATAAAATAGGTAAGAAATGTATTTCTTATAGGTTTTTAGAAAAGAAGAAAACCATAAATTTGAAAAAATATATATTTAATGATGTTATAAATGAAATCTTATATATTGGTGAAATAGATTATGTTTGGTATTTTCAATGAAAAAACCTTACACATGGGGATTATATATCAAATTTTATTGAAATATAGAACATATCATATTTTAAAAAATGGGAAAATATTAAAAAAATTAAAATCTAATGTGAAATATTTTATTGAGGTGAAAACATATCACATTGGAAAAAAATGATTCATATATATTTTCAGTTAGGGAAAAAACCTTATCTATGGAATATTTATTTATGTAAGTATTATATATAATGATATATAGGTTTTTATTTTAATATGGTGACATGTAACATTCATATTATTAATATATATTGTAATTTTTTTCTAGGAGACACATAAGACTTTAGCAAGATTCAAGTTATCATAAAAAATTAAAATATAACGACTTATTATGATTTTCCAAAATTATTAATAAAATATTATATATATTATATAAATGGATTTAGTGATTATTTAACCAAAATAATAAGAATGAACCCATAATTTCTTCCTCATTTCTCTCTTTATCGCAGAGTATGTTCTTTATCATTTCTCAAGGGTACTTTGTAGCATTTGTTTATGATTGTTCCAATAATACAGTTTAAAATTTATTATCGTGTTATTTATTGTTTTTTCTCACTATTTCCTATTCATTTACCTATTTTTACAATTCATATATATTTTTTTGGTCAACTATTGATTATGTATTTAGGTAGTTAGAGACTGAATTAAATGATGATATTCAACTAGCAACATTACATAAAAATAAAGAGGTAGTACCTAATCAATAAATAATGTGATATAAATATATATAAATATTTGTAAAATATGTACAACAGCAGCGAGTTTTTGTGAATCAAACATAAAACATAATAAAAAATTTATATATCATTTTGATGGAATAGTTTTTTTGGGATATGAATAGTCCACCGATAATTATGAAGCATAGCCTATTGGCCAATATGAGATATGATCCTTGAACTTATGATAATGGAAATTGGATAACCTAAATTATATATTTATTCTTTTGGGATGAAAATGGTTTAATTATTTTTGAAAATTTATGTAACATTAAATATTAATAATTTTGTTCTAATTATATGATTTGAGTAATATTTAAATATTTGTTTTCTTGGGGTAGAACATGTTTCTCGTATGATATATTATAAAGGATATATGGAAAGAATTAGTTCTCCCTATGTGACATTATAAATTTCCCATCACAAGAGTTTGTTATCCATTTGTGATATTCTAGTGGTTTCTAGAAAGGGTGTGGTTTCCACTAAGAGATATTATGAATGTTCTAGGAAGAACATAGTTCACCCTAAGTGACATTATAATGGTTCTATAGAAGTATTATGTTCCCCATCAGTAAATATTGTAATAGTTGCGTGATAAAACATGTTCCCCACATATTGGAATTTAAAAATGTCTTGAGGAAGGCGGTGTTACCCCATAACTATTAATTATTTGTGATTAGAGATATATGACACTGGTCATGGTAGGTATAGTTGTGCCTATGTTTCACCTTATAACATAAAAATATATAATGTTTTTTTATTTATTAAATTATCCATTTATATTGTCACATCATCATTCACATTATTCAAACTAGATATTTTTTAGTGAAAATTTTGGAGCAAACATATTGAGTTATGATCACACTATTCTCAAGTATTTGTGGGTACTCATGTTGATTTCATAGTTATAGGATAGGAAAATTGAAAGGGATATTTGATCCATGGATGAGTTAGGTAGTATATAATAAGTATTAGGGATGGTATATTGTTAGTAATAGGGACATGTAATATGAATATTCCACGATATTGTTTATCTTGGAAATTTTTAGTCATTGATGCATATGATCATCCTATTAGGGATCTTGATTTTTTCCTTATGAAATGTATTACATATTAAATACTTATTTTGATATATCATGTGGTTTAAATTTATTTTTGTTAAGATATGAAATTTACATGTACTAATTTACCATTATTTATTAAATTCCATGGTTATATATCATTATCCAATTGATGTTGTATAGTCTACTAAGTTTGTTATCTGACCCCTTTACTAGTTAGTATGATCTAGAGTATGATGATATATGTTTTATTTTCCTATGAAACACTATCATGGTTATTATCTAGTGGCATGGGTTGAGACATTACATAGTTATATCATAACATTATTTCCATTTCCATTGTCTTATTATATCTCAAATATTCTTTATGTCCCAAGGAAATGTTTGGAACCAATGTGAGTGTTGGGGTGAATTAGTTGCACTATATTTTTATCTATTATTACCTTTTAAAAATGTCTTGATCTTACAAATTTTTTCAATCTACTCCATATTATTTCGAAGACTTGCCAAATATATTGTAAAAGTAATAGATTAAAACAAAACATGATATTTACAATACATGGTAAAAATACATACCACATACCATGTTGGTTAGAAAACCTTACATGGATTATCAAAAATAATCTTTTTTATCAAATATAATGGCTATGTGTCAAAAGGATTTACACTATATTAGTTAATCATATGACTAGACCATGCTCTAAAACCAAGTCACAAAACATCTAACTGAGTCTATTAGTCATCCCACCCATCATTCTCTTTCTAGACCAGATAGACACTTGAATGAAAAAAAACTTCATTACTTTGTTGAAAAAATAATTCAAATGATCTTATTCCTATTCATTAATCTAGTACTATAAAATCCTCTTTTATTCAATTTTATCTCCCCCTATTATCCTATATGATCATTCATTCATATTTAAGCATTCAAGATCATCAAAAGATTATTTACAGAAATGTTATAGTCTATAATCACATCTTCATTTATTGATCAATCTATGTTGTCCACATCAATATATATCTTTAATTAAAATGTTCTATCAACTTTCAATTTTATCAAAATGTGATTTAGTATTTATCATAGAAATATTCACAACTATATCTTTTAAACTACATATCATACTACATATATATATATTAATATAATGAATATAAAATTATTCCAAATGATTGGTAACCATCACAAAATAGTTACAAATATTTGAATTTAGATCCTATAAGATTATAATTAGTCCTCCATTGATTTATTCTTCATAACATTATATATCTGCAAGTAGTGAATTATTATTTAATTCATCAAAATAAGTTTAATATTACTTCAAAAAAATTTCTAGATATTATTTTTCTTTAATAAATAATAATAATACAACAATTAATCTCATATTAAATTCATTAACTCGGTTTTGAATAATTATGTTCTTTATTTGGTTAAGAAAATATAACAGCCTCATCAATCCTAAAACATCACATTAATTATTATAATGAATCATAATACTTATTTTCCTCGTTATAATGCTTATATATACCTCTATAACAATCATATTTATGTTATTAATATATTATTAGGATCGCATCAAGTTAATTATCAAATTTTAGCTAACATTTAAAGTCTTGAAATCTTTTAGTTTCATACCAGTTATTATTTCATGTGTTTTGTAATTATCCAAATTCTTGGATACTCATTTAAATATCAATTACACAATTTCTCAAAAAAAAATATGACCATAAATGGTTGTCTCAATCACCATATATCACTCATAGTATGTGCCTTCATCATTCAAGGAAAAAATTATTCTCTATAAATGAGGTTCAACATATTCCAATTTTCCCTTTAAATCACATGTATAGACATGAAAATCATACAAGTCACAATATTATGGAATAAATATTCCAATGAAAACATTTAACAATTCCTAAAAATCATCCCCCTCATTTACAATATTTTATACGAAATTCTCATTTTAATATTTAACTTGGTTACTGGATGTATCTCTTAAGATCGACAAATTATTCCGTTTTATATCACAAATATTGTCTTAATACATCATGGAAGATATGTGAACTCATTACTCACCTATGATCCATTGTTGTGGAATATAATATTGTAAGGTCATATAATTCATGCAGTATCCATGATTTCACAGTATGAATAGATGGTATGTACCCATCCTGAAATCTCATCACACATGTATGATCCTCATATTCACAGAAGTAATGTGGATTTATTTTCAGGAAATATTTATGGTCTTTATATAGAAGATTAATATTCACACTAAGATGACCATAAAAGTCATTAAATATTATTTGAATTTGTGATCCATACTTGATAAAAGGTTCTTTCACATTATCATGGATGATCCTCAAGGGAAAATATTTATTTTATGAAATTCAATGATCATAATTAAGGAAGGTCTTCAGGAAGTGACCTCACAAAATGTTTTTGTTCTTATTTGTGAATATTTGTACTCATGGAAGCATATTATGCTCATACTGATGGTGAGTCCTTATATGCACAACCTCTTCACCAACTCAACATATATTTACCAATTAACAATTCCAAAAATTAACTTCACTCAAAAATAATACACATTGAAATTTGTTTTCAACATCTACACATATCATAATATTGAATATGTGAAATCTTTTGATTCTACCCATTGTTTATAATAAAATTTACATGATATATCAGTGTGACTTCTAATATCATTTATCTTTCATTTGAGGTACAAATTTTTTTTCTACCTTGTTCAAATAGATGTATAATAACACAAGGATTTATTAGAAAATAACCCTATGTTGTTCTACTATAATTCTTTGTTGGATAAATAAATATAGAAAATAATAGAGAAACAAAAATTCTTTTCAATGATGTCCATAAACCACCATGCATGTGATAACATGCTTAGAATATAGTTATTTCTCAAAGTGGGGTTTAAAAAATATATTCTGTTTGAGGACACATGAAACCTAAACACTTCTCAACAAACTATCAAAATAGTTCACTTAAAACTCATGTTACTCCCCGTTTTCTCATCATTATATCATGGAATTATCATCTTGATAGGTTCTTAAAATACAATTATAATAATGAATTGATTTGGGTTTTTAATACCTCCTTCATTTATTTATAAAATATATCCAAAAATTCAAGATTAATTAGAGAATGTATAATGATATCTACCCCTTAGTATTTTATCCCTCTCAAGGGATTATATTCCTTACTATTTATCTCTGTAACTTATCTTCAATAATTATTCATCGAAAGTATCATCATTGTGATGTCTAGTTGGGAAATCCTCAAAAAATCTCATCAATTCCTTATAACTCTACTCAAAACCCATAAAATAAAATTGAATATATTTGGTAATAATTTTTCTATGAATTTGAATTTATTTAAATAATCTTATCACACTATCACATTTGTTTCTTCCTATCTCACCACAGTTCCTATTAACTTTTTTAATATATTTCTTATACAATTTATCTTTTAAATATTTTTTGTAGAGTATTTTCCTTCATTTAAGATGATTTTTTTATATAATTTAATTTCTATATCTTATGATACTTATTTATTTCTTATGCAAAATTATTTTTAATATCCTTCCATTGTTTAGAAAATTTCAATCGTTATGTACATAATCATATGCATACATTCCCAACATGATCAACATTCTTATACTTTTCACATGACGTGAAATTGTTTTCCTTTTGAAATATTTTCTATTTTATATTATAATAAATTTATAATTGAAAATTTTTCCTGGAAAATTTTTCTGTGCAACAAACAAATCCATATCTAAAAACATAATTCTTTTAGAAACTAAAATCGGGTTTCTTTAGTTATATTTACAACAGATCTAGTAACATGTTGTCTCATATATTGTTTCCTCATACACCAAAAAAAAACATCCACTTTATTCTTGTCTCCATATGGTTAAAGGTCATATTAAACCAACAAGAATAAGATTTCTCACCCTCCATTCAACAATACACAAAAAACAGATGAAAAATTGATTTTATAGATTGGTCCTCATACTATCCTTTTTTTGTTTTTGTCTAATATTAACGTCAATTTTCTTGTGTCGTAGAGTTATTTGATATATTGGATCTTTAATTTATTCCTTTTTCAATAGATATTTCCATCAATATATTTTTGAACTTAGCCTCCCCATTTTATATTCTATCTGATAATAACATGTATTTTTTTAATAGAGAATAATTCATTAATGAGTAGATTTTTTTTCATTTTGTAAACATTATTATTTCATTATAAAAATATAAGACAGATTTAGAAATAAAGGATGAAAATAAATTTCTATCACAAGCTAAAAACTGGGAAATAAATTGAGGATTAATATTAAAAAACACTTTAATCTTATACTCTATAGGAGCATACATGAAAAAGAACCACATTTATAGGAGATATATTGAAAATAATAGGAATATAATATTCATCAAAGTCAATATAGTGAAATAACTGAGAGAAATATATAAGCATAATTATATTTTGGTGTATATATATGGATTGATATGATTGTTGGGAAGTATGGCCATTTGATAATATAACCATTAAGAATCATGATCATTAGTCAATGTGTTTGTTGGAAATTATGATCATTTGATGTATATAGATTATGATTAGAAAATTAGGATTTTTCTATATTTTATGTAATAATATGAGTGAATTAACATATTGTGAAATTATGAATAAAAAAATTTGAAAATACCTTATGAAGTTAATTTGTTAGATAATGGGCAGGAGATAGCATCAACAAGGTTCTACCTTGACCAATCACATACATAACTACAAAAATTGGTGTTGGAGGAGAATCGTTTACAAGAGATGTTCTTGTTAGAAGCAATGAGAACCATGTAAATATTATTCAGAATACAACCTGAATGTATAACCATTGTAAACATCATTCTTATATATTACATTGGATTAATTAGAGGTTATGTATCATTGGGATTATTTTTTAGCATTATTTAAATTATTTATAACAGTAATAGTTTTGGACTCTCATACTAGAATTATAAAAAATGTATCTACCTTATATAAAATATACAATATAGATAATTTGAGAATGAATTTTATGAAATTGATTGAATATATTTTATTAAGATTAAAAAAATAACTAAAAGGTGAAATTTTGTATTTTTAGGTGAAAATAGTGAAATATGGTAAAAATTGTGGAATATGGTAAAATACCTAAAATATGTTATATATGAATTAATATTTCTATAATTATTACTCATCATGGATAGGGAATTTGTTTACCATTAGTTTTGGAAGTAAACACTAAATTGGTTCATTAAGGGTTGTAGTGGGTCATATATATTATAGTAGGTAACTAAAGGAATGAGTAAGAATAAAATAATTATTAATTGTTAAATTAAATTAAACTCACCAAACCTATAAATACTCACCCACCACGGATTATTAGTCTCATAATTTGAATTTACATCTTCTTTTATCTCTCTATGAGCCTCTCGCCTAGTCCTCTTTTCTTACATGAAGTGTTTTATGGGATCTATGGTTGGGTTCCAATATTGAAATCATAAGAGAGGTAATGGTTTTAAATTATCTTTCTCCAGGACTTATTTGAATATATTTATTTCTAATAACTTTTAATAATTACATTTTATATTATTAGTTGATTTTTTTCAACATTTTTATCTCCCCATTTAACTATTATCATGGATATTTTACGCAAACCCACTACATTATAAGATTTTAATGCATTACTATATCCATGTAAAAGTTTATTTTTTCTATATTTTAATTACAATTAACAAAAACCTTTTCATAGAATCTTTAATGAAAAAATTATTATAAAATTATCGTGTTTCTTCCATTGTATGTTACACTGTTTTGATTTCTCACCCATGTTGTCAATCCTTTCACTCACATTATTCCCAATTCACAAGTATATAATATGACGAAACGGCATCATAGAAATTAAAATATGTTATTTTGGTTAAGGAAAACTGAAGAGATATTCTATTAAGATACATATCTGTCTACATATAATGAAGGGTATCGCCCAACTTTTTTAAAAGTAATATATGTTCCATAGCGTATATAATAAGAAACAACATGACTAAAAATGATATAATATTACTATTTAAACCCAACCATTACAATCTAGCAATTAAATTAGTAGGAAGGGATAAAATTAACATTTTTATGATATATATATGTCATAATAAATTATTTTTTTGAATAATTATTGTTAAATAAATAGTCGATTTTTATAAACATTTTTTATTTATCAAATGTATATTTTCATCAAAAAAATTTTATTGACTTTTAGAGATAATATAATATTTCTTTTATACCTATTTAAGAAAATGTAATTGAAAAAATATTTCAAAATTTAAAATCATAATATTAAAATTAACATAATGTGGCATTTTATGATTTTTTAAGTATATTGATTGCTTGGCGAGTAGTGAAAAATAAAAATTTCTTTAAAAATTTCATTTGTTGTAAATAAATTATGTAATATAAAATAATTATTATTCCAGGAATATAATTTAATGTAACAGACTTATTATTAATATGGATTTTATACTTTGTTTTAATTTTAATCATCATTATACTATATTTTAGCATAAGTTTATTTTTGGGCTTAAAAATAAATGTTTGCTAAAAACTTCTTTATTATGCATAATGTTTCTCCATTTTAATAAATTTGGAAAACCATTATAAGAAATTATTAAAATAAAAATTTTTCAGTATACATCTATAAATATGAAATTAAATTATTTTAATGATAATTACAAGTAATATAGTTAATATGAAATCATCTTTGGTATAAAAATTCATTTATTGAAAAAAATTGTTGAACCTCTGAGATTAATTATAAATTATATTTTTCCACTTATATGAATTGATTTTTGTAAATCGATTATAAATTTAGAATTAAAACAATTTCTGTTATGTAATGTTTTCATATTAATAATTTTTCATAATGATAGTTAAAATGGTAAGTATCTTTTTCCACGGTTACTGTTAAAATGGGTTTACTGCGGTGTTAAACTAAATATAAAAGTGTTAAAATAATCCTAAAAAACATATATAATTTACATTATATTGTTATATTCTAAAAACTAATATATATTTCATTGAATTTAATCATTTTAGAGTAATTATTCCATGATTTGGATGTGTATAATAATTTTTGTTATGAAAAAGACAAAAAAGAACCTTCGTCACTTTTTTTACTACAATAATTTTCGGTAGGGATGGAAAAATACTATGATTTGTTATAAATAGTAATTTAAAAAATAAATTTTTTATTTTTTCATGGTAACATAATTACAATTTTTTTTATTATATAATTACATTTATATCCAACGCAATGTTGATAATATTTAATTAATTACTAGAAAAAAATAAATGATTTTATAATTATTAAATGTGAAAGAAATAAAATGAATAATTGTTTCTAATATATTTTTTGTTAAGTATAACATTTAGTATAATTATTAAGGTTTCAAATTTTAATTTTATATTTTTCATGATTTTCATAGTGTTAAATTGAATTAATATTGTCGATATTTATATTAATTACATTTTATAAAAAATAATAATTTATTAAATGATTTAAAATTCATAAAATTATTATATTTCCCCAATTAAATATTAAATTTTCTATTATATCATCCATGTCACTTTGTTTTTCCATAAGGTGTTCTATAGTTTATTTCTTGGATATAAATAATTAAAAACATTAATACCATGATTATTTTTAACAAGGGATAAAAGTGGTTAAAACAAAACGATAAGTGTGAAAAACCCAAATAAAAAATTAAATTTTTTATTGGATGGGTTGATTTTTACATAAATAATAACATCATAGAAACTAATCACTTTTTATCCAATTTAAGAAGTTAAATAATTTATATTAATTTATTAATTTAAGTAATTCAAAAAGTACCACTCCCATTTCATATAGAAACACACATCCTCTCCTCTTTTCATCACACATCAAAATAATTTTGGATTATCCATCCCAAACAAATACATTATTTTCTCTCCCCACATTCTAGAGGACTTATTTTGTTAATAAAACTAATATAGGATGACATTAGTTGTTATTGTTATGGGGTGGACTAATGATGATGTATCATTATTAAAATAATGTTATTGTTTTGTTTCTACTTTCAAATCCTTAAAATATTATCGACACCTATAGATATTATAAAATATATATATAATATATAATAAGAAACTTTTATTTAATTGAAATAAAAAAATCAATATCATCATCAATGAAATATGAAATGAAATATTTATACATGTGTAAGGAAGACTACCATATCTCAAACCAATGTAATTTGTTTCCTCATCAACTCTCCTAGATGGTTATAATTATGTAATTATTATTTACATAAGTTATTAAGGCTATATTAATCATTATTAAAAAAATTTATTTCATTTTATTCATTACAAATATATACAATGAATAATGATAACTTTGTTCATGCGTACGTGTGTACTAACATCTCCACAATGTGATGTGATATGATTTTAAATGCCACATGACTTTGATGATATGTGTTTATGAAAAATTTAATGAAATAATATGTTATTTATGATATTTTTTAATTATATAAAGGAAAATATTCCTTATCTTCTTTTAATAATTATCATTGAAAAATGGAAATATTTCCCTTTTGTATATATCACATATCATCCATATGATTGTAAAGTTGTTCGTTTTTCATAACCATCATATTTATTGGAATTAAAATATTAATTTATGTACAAATACGAAAATTATTCATTATTTTTTTGTCATAGTATGTAATAAATTACTATTTGATCAATTTAAACCTACCAAATTCATTTTGGACATATATGGTGAATATCAAAAAACATCTAGCATGAAAAAAATTAATTATGTAATTGTTTATGACATGTTAATAATTGGAATAATAGGAATAATAAACATTAAAAATGTTATCATGAAATTGTATAACATACATAATTTCATTATTTAGTATGATAAATAATTTACATGGTGTGTTATACTCAATGTAAGAGATACTTTAACTAAAAACAATGTTTTAAATGTTTTAAAGGATTATTTTTAAAATATTTATTTTAATTCCCATATTCATAATTTTTTTATATTTTAATTTTTCTATAGACATAAATAAATTCTAAATGCCATTGTTTTTTCAAATTTTTGTTTCTTTTTAATGTTTTTAAATTTGAGTCTTTCTATATAATGGTTTAATTTATTTATAATAGACACAATAAAGATTCAATATTAATTTAAAAAAAGACAATGAAATATCTAATATATCAACTGATTTATGATGATTGTATTTCGTTGCAATATTTAATGATTTATTAAAATAAAAACCACATTTCCCATTTTCTATGTATTTTGGTATAGAATGTTTTTAATATAAAAGTGTATTTAAATATCTGAAGGAGATTTCCATATTGGGTTTAAATACTTTTAAATAGTTGTATATTGAAAAGGTCAATACATAAAATGTTTTATTCATCATATGGATCTTATATTTTGATTACAATAATGGATATTCTTGATATATTTTATATGATTAGTTGAATCCCCTTACTGCTCAAGATATTATGGATTCAGTCCCATTATATCTCAAGATAAAAAATGCTAAGCACCATTATAGATCCTGATATGATGGGTGAGACCCATTATAGATCATTAATGATTCATGTAAAGGGTTATGTTTTCTGGAGAATTATATTTGATTGTGTATATATGGTTATTGAAATATTTAATGGTTTTATAATTGTTCTTTTATTATATTTTTATAATGAACTGACATGTCTTCTATATGATTGTAAAGATTTTTCATAGAAATAAATGTTTTCAAAAGGAAAGGAAAATAATTTTTTTAAAATACAATTTATTATATATTAGGTTAATATGATATGTTCTATTGAAATTTTTTTCAATTTTTTTCATATTTTTCAATAGTATAATTGTGTTCTTATTTTTATATCATTTAATGTGCCTTTTGATCATCCCACATTTATAAAAAAATTTCACATGGTTGAAGGATGGGTGAGGAAAAATAATAATTCACAATGAATGTCATGGATATTTTTATGAAAAAATATTCTATTTAAATGCTTAAAATTATAGTTAAAATGGATACTAATTTGTTGTTTCGCCATTATAAGATATTATTTTTTAATTTTAAATTGATGACCTAAATCTCTAAAACCCTTAACCTAAAAAGATACTAAAATTTCACTGAATGAATTAATTACATAAAATTCATGACTATGTAATGATTAATATTGGTTCCAATTAGTTAGCATTGTAGGTTGGTTTTGATGACATTAGAGGTTTTTATGTCATTTGAGAATAAGCTAAAAGTAATAAATGACAACAATGGTTAGTTTTTTATGGATAATTATAGTTATTTTGGATAAATAACAATTTTTTAATATGGTATAGAATTTTTAGGGATATCATGTTAATTATCCGCCACATAATAATGTATATTATTATTTAATTAATATACTCACACTAATTTTTTTGGTTTTAATAAATATCTTGATCATATAGGAACCAAATTATTAATGGCGGTGAAGGAAAATGTGGTGGTTTTTGAGTTGAGAAACTGAATGAAATGAAATATAAAGTGAAACCACCTATGGTTATTCTTAATAATATATCATGAATTACTACAGTAGGATCAAATATCAGTGGGGATGAATTCTTGGGTTATGGTTGCATGGTCAAATCTAGATGGGGGTTAATTTTTGGCGTGCTGTATAAGGATCAAATTTTGGAGGAGGTGAATTTCAAGGATACTATTGTAGTGATGTAGTAGGTAGTGTTTATTACTGTATGACGTGACACTATTTATCTGATTTGGGCCATCGGGACACTATTTTGGGCATATGAGTCTCAAATAATTTGTGCTACAAGGCATTCAGGATGTAAGGGACATCAAGAAAACAATGGACTTCAGGTCATAGGGAATTCGGGGCACAAAAAAGACCAAGAATATACCCAGACAGACCACACATGAACATACCTAGAATAAGATTAAGAGAAAAATAGAAACCCCCAAAGTATAATTAACCAGATTGGAAGAATGGGAGGGTATGAAAACGGTTATAGGTATTAGGCGCCATGCTTTTCTACACAGTGCAATGCTAGCTGATCATCCATGAAAGGAGGGGAGATGGGTGCCTTCATCATATATATGTTTGGGAGGGTCAATTTCATGTGTGTCAGGTATTGGGCCTTTATTTTCATTTATTGGGCCATGTGCCCATAAGACATTGGGTCTTCTGCGGGACTTGTGCCTTGGGCCTACGATTCATGTTAAGGTTCCACATTAACCCTTAAAAGGGTGATTATTAAAAATAAAAAAAATAACGCCCTTTGGCCATTCAGGTATTATTAACAACATAATCCTAGGTGACATTCCTATCACATTAAATTAGAGATAATTGAATTTCCATGGAAGTTCATAAGATAATGATAATAAAGATCAAAATCATAAATGACTGACATTTCATGAATGTTTGAAGCAGAACTATATAAATTGACATATGTAGATGAAATTATGTTTATTATAAGGTCAATGATCATATATATCAATAATATATTGAATGAAAAGGAAGCATATAGCTAATTCCATGAAGGGGAATAAAATTATAAACAGGGTTTTTATTGAATTTCAAAATTGTGGACATTATATTAATTATGAAAATTTTTTACTAGGGGAAAATATAAAATGATGGATCAGTAAGAAAATATACATAAATTAACAGAATTTCTTATTGTCATTACAATTGAAGATTCGGAAACTGAAAATGACAGAAGAAAGGTAAGGATTGTATATTGAATTATGTTTTTATATTTTTGAATCTTATGACATGATTCATAATATTATTTATATAAAGGATGTATTAAGTAATATTATGGGAAATCATGTTATGTATTTTGAAGAACATTGAGTGATTAAACTATCTACATATATATATTCAAGACTTATTACGTAGTGGTACATTTAAGGATGATAATAAGATTAAAATAATGAATACAATTTCAAAATTTTATATGATGTGGGTAATTTTGGATATACATATTTGGTTTTGATATATTTTTAAAATATATTTGCCATATTTTTATCATGTAAAAATGATATATGAAGAAGAATTATATCTCCAATTTTTTGTAAATATGTCTATGGTTATGGTTAAAATTTACAGTTTATATGATATTTGATGATTTAGATTATTCATGAGAGTGATCATAATATTTATGGGAATTATATGTGAAATATAATAGTATATTTTTAAAGAAATGACAAAAATTATTAATTGGAAAGGACATTGGGGCATGAACCCACATCTAAAGGGTGAAAATGGTGCATTGCCTTAATCAAGCCTATGTGATTCCCTTATTATTATAACATTATTATTACTAAAATAATTTTAACTATATTACATAATTTTATTTTGGGTCATATGTCATTCAAAAATATAACCATGGGATTGAAAAGTGATTTAGTGATTAGGTGGTTAATTCTATTTTGGAAGATGTTCTTTATTCGTGGAACCTTATATGATTATGGTTAACCTAACATTGTGGGATTTTTTTAGGAATAATGATTGAATTGTCTTTTTGAAGAAAATATAAATAAACATTTTCTTTTTGCTGATTCACGTTATTTATTGAAATGATTAGTATATCTTTTAGATTATTTGAAAATGGAATATGAATTTTTTTTATAATACATTAAAAGTGATAGGAGTTATTTGTCAATAAATGTGAAATCAATATCTAAAGAATATATGATCGAAACCTTATAATATTTGGTTTTCTTCTTTGTTAAAAATATTATAAATTTTTTTCATAGTTATTTATCGAGGGATCTATGCTATACATTGGGTGTTTTTATTGAACTTTTTTGAATGATATATTATTTTTTCCTATGATGGTTTGTTCCTTTTGTGAATTATCATACCATGTACTGAACATTTTGGTTTATCTTAATGTCTAATGATCCTGGGAATACCTTGTTATCCTTTTTTGGAAGTATGTCATATGTATGAAGCAGTTTTTAGAGCATCTTGCATAAAAATAAATTCATCTCGAATTCTAATCATTTTGGCAATGATTTGATAATTTGGTTGAAAATTAGTAATGGATAAAATTATATTTTTAGATAAGTATATTTACATATGTTATTCATCACCATATTAAATAAATTCCCCATATTTCAGAAAAGTATGTAGTAAAAAAACTAATTATTTTCAATATATTTTTCATTTATTCTCTCCTTAATAAAACTAATATATCTTATCCTAAATAAGACTTTTTTCTAAATCCATATGTTCACATCCCACCTTTTTTCTGATACTTGAAAACCTAGCTATGCATTTTTATTGATGACCAACATACTTCCCTTTTATCTCTTATCAAGAGGATGGGTTATTAAACATTTTTTCGATAATGTATTCCAACTAAAGTATATTCAGCTGAAAACCATTAATAATTGGGGTCAAGCTAAAATTTATAGGAAAACATTAATTAAAGGGGTTGGTTATAATGTTACAACTTGATATTTTAAAAGGAATATTATATTTGATATTGTATATAACATCCATAACTATTCCCAAATGTATCAAGAAATATTATTATTTAAATATAACAATTATAATTTAGATGTAAGATTAGAGGGAAGGTTATTATTAACTGTATTATGATATATATATATATATTGATATATATATATCCTAATAAATAAAATAGTATTTTCAAATTCATAGTAAATAAACAATTTATCATTATTTATGTAATTTTATTCCAAACTAATATTATTTATTAAAATAAAATTTTCATTTTTTGCATGACAATTTTATTTTTAATTTCTAACACATTTAAAAAAATATTTTATAATATAAATTTAAATTTCTAAGTCCCCATATAATTTTTTAGGTTGAAGGTTTTGGATTTTTTTTTAAAATTATTTTACAGTGAATAATGAAAAATACTAAATTTTTTTACAAGTGACATTTATATCAATAAATTAAGTAATTTTAAAGTACCATTATTAGTTAAATTTTATTTTATTTAATATAAGTATTAGTTATATATATTTAATCTAATTTAATTAATTTAAAACATACTTTTAATATATTTCTTCAGAAGTATATTTTTGGGTTTAAATTCATTTATTAGAAAACAATTCTAAACTGCATAATCATTCTGAATTTTGATTAATTAAAACAGAAAATAATAATGAATTATTTAATATATAAATAAATATTATAAATATAAATATAATTTTATATAATAATGATTAATATTCATCATGTCAATATAAAATCATGTTATGGTTGAAAAATACATTTATTGAAAACATGCTTTTTTGACACCTCTACGTGGTTATTTTTAAATTAATGTATTCCAACCATATGAATCTATTTTTATAAAATGGATTAAAAATTTATAATTAGAAATTTTTATATTTTATATTTTTCAATTTATCTTTTGTTCATAATGAATAGGAATAAAAAAATTACCATAGTTGATGATAATACGAGTTCACTTAGGATTAAAATCAACACATAGAGGATAAAATGACCTTAAAACATGTCTAATTAAAATTTTCATTCCATATATCAACCAATATCATATTTTTATAGAATTTTTCAATTTATGGTACCATATGGTTCTATTTATGACATATATAATATTTTTTGGACTGAAAAAGAAAGAAAAGTATCCTTTAATGAATTTGAAATCTATAATAATATTTGATATGTATGAAAATAATAGTTTTGGTAATAAATACTAATGTTGAAGATAAAAATTTTTAGGTAGTCAATTTATTTCTAATTTTTTGGATGAAATACATGCTTTAATAGATTATGCTATACTAACGTGGTAATTATTTAATTTATAAAAAAATGAAATAAATGATTTTATATTATTTGTAAATAATATAAATTGAATGAATTATGTTTTTCCCAGAATATTTTATATATTTACAACATATTAGGGATATTTGAAAGTTTATAATTTTTATTACACCCCTCACTTGGAATTTTATAAATTAAAATTGAATAAATGATTCCAAAAATTGAAATTAATGATATTTTATAATAAATAATGTTTTATTAAATAATTTATAATTCCTAAAAATAATTGATCACGTTGTCAAGCACGTCAAATTAGATGATTATTTTTAACTAGAATTTCTACAATATAGCAGCAACCCTGGGTCGTCTCTCGACAGAGCATTTGATCATTTATTCGAAAATTTGGTTATGATTATGAATGTAAAAAATGGAAATTGGGTTTTATAATAATTGGGATTGATGATTATATATTACAAAAGAAAATTAAAGTTATAAAACAATGTAGAAATGAACACGATTAATTAAGTGTGATCAACCTGGGGAAATCTCATGTTTCCCATACTTCAACACTTTATGAGACAAGGTTATGATATTTTAATCCCTGGTCTATAACACCTAGAACTATAATGTTTCTATGCTAATACTAGGATACCTCCAAGGGTTCAGTCAAAAACACTCAATGACCACTACTACAAAAACGGCCTTTATCAGGGCCCAAAAAGGGATTTAACAGTGCTAAAAAAGTGTTGTAAAGCTCAGCGCGGATATAGGGGTCCCTTTTATTAGTGCTCAAAACATCACTGATAAAGGCCCCTTTTATCAGTGCTAAAAAATTGCTGATAAAATACCCCTTTAACAGTGATTTTAAAAAGTGACGATAAAATTCAAAAAAATATTTGAAAAAATAAAACCGAATTATATAATGCGGAGAGAGATTTTAGAAGTGCTTCACCCCACCATTATCAGTGCTAGGTGGTCTTCTGCATGATGCCCTTCCCACGCATCCTCACACGCGTTCACCCCTTTGCTTCCACCCGAACACGAACCCGAAACATCGCCCCTTTCATGGCTCCACCTTTACCTCTAAGCCATTTTTTTTATATATTTAATGATATATCTATTTATTTATATATATAGTTATATTTATTTGTATATTGATATAGATTCATATTAATATAAATACATTTATTCATATATTAGTATATATATATTTATCGTATAATATTAAATATATATATATATATATATTTTCAGTTATGATTTCTTATCTGTATATTTATTTGTATATTAATATATACTTAAAAGAATAGTTTTACATACATTTATTAAATATGTTCTTTATGTGTGATTATAAATAAATATATATATATATATATATACATATATACGACACACACACACACAAACATGCACACAGACACATATATATTTACGAATAAATACATATATAAATGTATTTGGAAAGCCCTAGAATGTTAAAATGACTATAGCATATAATCCAGAAGCATGTTTCAGCTCCAAAACTTGTCAAATAAAAAGATGATACAATGTTCAATATGATATGTGGTACAAGCCTAACAGAGATCTGGATCAGAAGTTATACTTGTTAGAATGGTAACAAATAGGGGTATCCCGACTAAAAACTCAGTTTTTGAGGCCTTCTGGGAATTTTTTGGCCTCAAAATATGTGACCCAACCATTGCTTCGGTCACTAGCACATAGATCTCATCATAGGATTCGATTTGATATGTTGTATAGCTAAAATGTACAACTGGATCAAATGTTATGGCCATTTGAAGTTTGAGTTACATTTTTAACTTATTTTAGATCTTTTATTAATTGTTTTGATTTTTTTTCATTAAATTGTTATGAAATTATTTTTAATCATTAATATTTAGAAAATTTTTAATTTATAATATTTTTTAAACATTTTAATGCCCTCTTCATTCAATTTATTATATATTAAATTTAGTAGTCCATTTATACATATCTAAAACATATTTTCAAAAATATATATTATATTTATATCAATATAAATATACTTATATTACAATAATTTGTTTTTCATGATTTTATATGGGACATAATATTTATCGCCGATAAGAAGAAGCCCTGATAAATCCCCCCTTTATCAGCGCTATTAAAAAAACTGATAAAGGGGTCCCCTTTATCAATGCTAAAAAAACACTGACAAAGTAGTGGGGGCATTATCAGCACTTTTGATTAGCGCTGTTAAAAGTTCCCCTTTTTTAGCACTTTTTATCACTGATTAAGGCCCTCTTTATCAGTGATTTTTTTATCACTAATAAAAAGAGAGTGCTTCCCTTGCCTATTTTTGTAGTAGTAGATTTACCGGATACCACAAATTATTGGGTGATTTGTGTTTGACTTCATATCTAAAACTCACCAAGGCAACACATAAAGAGCTCGATGTACTGTCCAGTTTTGTATTCTATTTAATTTTGATACTATAACTTTAAAGTAAATTGAAATGATACTATTTATGTGAGTTCAATAGAATAACATGAACCACACAAACACTACAATTCAAAGGGGGAAAAGAAGTCCTGAAAGTTTTCGGAAATATCACACGAATGGGTACCCCTAAACATGATCATATGAGTCGATCATGACATACCAATACATAACTCAATTAAATAAGATTAGAGAACTAAGAAAAACAACATAATAACATGTAATTAAAAATACCATCCAAATATTACAACAATAATATCGAGATTTACAACATGTTCCTCCCTAGGTGATCACAAGGGGTTTAGAAACCCATGGGATGGGAGGAAGAAGAAGATGTTGAATTATCACTTCATATTGCCTCCAGAACTTATTTTAATGTTGAAAAGACTCATTGGGGACTCCAAAATTTCCTCACCATGACTCGTGGCCGAACTCCCAAATGGGGAGCCCAAGTATCCATTTTATAGGAAAATTGGATGGTGGATTAAGGCACAAAGATTTCTTCATGCCACCTATAAAACCTGTTTAGTCCAACAGACAATTGAATACCCCTTTTGAGAAAACTGGAAATTTGTAGCCCCACTTCTTGACCACTTCCACCAAAAGGTGGGAATCAATTGTACAAGTGGATCCATAGAAATGGTCAGAATCTAGAACACCACTTTTGACTTCACACAAATTTGGTGTTTGGAATTGATCGGGTTGGTTGGGCCCCTTTATGACCGAATTGGGCATGGGTACCTTCATATGAGTTTTAGACCACTAAATTTTGGAATTAAAAAATATAAGGCCATTTGGATGCAAATTATTTTTTAAACAGGCAAAACAGTGGACATGTCTTCATGGATCCATGTAATTTTGGCCCATTTTTCTTACTCTTAATCATGGGCCCTCTAAATCATCTCCTCTTAAACTAAAATCATCAAAACAAGTAACATTTCCCAAATTAATAGTGATAAACACAAAATAATGGAATAAAAAATTATGTTAAATTTGTTATTATTTGTATAATTTTCAATACAAAACATGTTTTGCACAGTGGTGTATGGGTGAAAATGAAACAACGAATCGTGGTACGATCACACCCCCACACCTAAACATTTTTACTCTGCGGTGAAGTATAATATAAAAATACTGTCTCATTCCTATATAAAAGGTTTGAAAACATCCAGGATTATTTTGAAATAAAATTCATCATGTTTCGTTTATGTAATCAATATTTCTATCACTTTTTGTATCTCAAATTTCAATTTGTTCATCTTCATTTCTTCACCCATGAAACATGTCGAAACCTATCCCACCTAAAAACTTTCCTTATTTACTCAATTAACATAAGAATGTGCATTTATGCACTTTTACCAAAGTTCATATGATCTTACTATATGCTTGACAAGATTATCCTTTCTCTACCAGCAGTAACTATTGTGCTACTCAAGAGAGATTCCCATTGGTTATTCTTGAGGTTCAAGGGTTGGTAGGATTTAATGTTTAAAAATATGATGTAGAAGAGGATTGATCAATCTCTTATGTACATAACATATCAAAATTCATCATGTTTTCACAATTAATGTACACACTCTACCCCACATAATGTCTATCACCTCCAACTCACTCTCTGTATTGTCAATTTTTTGGGTCACAACCAAACAGTGAATAATAATGTGTAAACATCCTATTTTCTCTATTTTTTTCTTTTTTTATATTTTTTTGAAATGTACATAACTATTTTTTAATTCATAGTTTTTTCTAGATAAAGAGGGATATAATAGCTTGTAATGTGGATATATTAGCTTGTAATGTGGCTGCCTAAAGGGCATTTCATGGTCTATAAGGATTAAAAAGGATAAAATGTAAAGGTAGTTGAAAATAGAAGATAATTGTACAATGGAAGTTTTAATGAACGATTTTCTCTATCATAAATGTAAATACATAAATATTATCGTTTCCAACAGAATAAAGGAAAGTTCTTGTTTCTCTACATGGCCCAAGACTTTCACGATAGTGATTAAATGAAACAATATGCAATAATGATCATAGAATATCTCTTTGGAGATGGATTAATATTATGGTTAGTGCAAATTAGGAATGTGTTTTAAAAATAAATTAAACACCTATGAATGATATGAATAAAAATATATAAAAGGCTCTAAATCAACATTCATTTGGAAAACATTTTTCCCAAACCAATGGAATTTTCAACACAATCGACTCAAGAATGAAAATTGAGTTTTGATATTCTTTTTAAGATAAATTTTAATCTAAAAACCTAAAATAACGTTAAAGAAATCAAAAATGAAAACACAATTTTTTTAATTTTTTTTGGATTTTTAACCCTATCTATGTCATGTCACCCTTACCCAGAGCTAAAAGTAACATTTTCCAAAATTAAATTATTTTAAATTAATTGAAAATTTAATAAATGTAGGGAGATGGGACAACCTGCTAAGTGGTGTCATATGTGGCATCTATAAGTTGGATTTCCTATATGATATGCTTTGGAAAATCCTCATATAAGTGTTTGAGACACTACCTATTAAGAGAAATATTTTTTCACTCTTATCATGAAAATCCTATATAGCACCAAAAGTGTAAACATCAATAATATTATAAGAACCAAGTCATTAAGAACAAAGCATATCTGGGTAGATATTTATCTTGGAATTGTACATGAGGACCTTCTCAACAATATGTAATTCCACTAATTTATCATGCTATCGTGGATATAATTTTTATTCTCATTTTAGATATGGTAGTTTTCATATGCATCACGACATATTTCTTCAAACTATTGAATCTGCAGCTTCCTATGCTCACTTACATCTTAAATATTCATATTACATTGTTTAACAGCCCAATATGCACGGTGTTATACCTCTAGTAGGTGGTGACCATCCTTTCAAAAGAAAATTCTATAAGTTGACATTCCTATTGGGGTTTTAAAAGTTATACAGTAAGCCCAAAGTGCATCATCCAAGCACAAAGGAAAATCATTAATGTTGGGTTGTACTATTTTTTCC
Organism: Viscum album; assembly: GCA_963277665.1. NCBI lineage: Eukaryota > Viridiplantae > Streptophyta > Magnoliopsida > Santalales > Viscaceae > Viscum > Viscum album. Next base: position 791,753,484 of record OY728129.1, on the reverse strand, counting down.
AAATTCTCTTAACTTCTAGATTTGAAATTTATGCTTATCTGTTAGTTTGGGGGTGATATTTTGTAGATATTGTATTAAAAACCCCATACATACGATGAAAATTTTTCATGTTGTGATAGAAAAAATGTGAACCGTGATCACTAATGATGAATCTCGGTAAACCAAACCTACAGAAAATATAAAACCTATCAAAATCAACAACCACTCGAGAGTCATCAACCCTTGTGGCCTTATCTAAATCTTATTTAGATACATAGTCAATATCCAATAAGATGTATAAAAATACAAATGAATTTCGAAAAGGTCTCATGAAGTCAATTCCCCATGTATCAAAGATCACACAAAATAACATAGGCTATTAGGGAATTTCATTTCTCTTGGAGATATTCCTTGTGAATTGAAAATTACTAAATGACATGAAAAATAAATGGGAATACCTATAAAATGTTTTCCAATAAATTCCTGAGTCAAGGAACTTTTGAGTTGTACATTGAGAGCCAAAGTGGCCCCCACATGCCAATATGCGGCAAAAGGTGAAAACAGAGGTGAAATCATTGTCAGAGACACACCGACAAACTACTTAGTCACTATAAATTCTCTACAAATATGGGTCCTCCCAAATGTACCATCGAGAATCAGGATTATGTCTCTAGGATTGTGAAGTGCTGTAATCTATGGGGACCCTATATATTTCTATAAAATTCACAATGTCCGCATACCATGGGGTAAGGACCACAAAATCACAAAGGTTCTCATGAGGGAAGAATCCTCCAATGGGGAGGGGTGAGTCAAAATCATGGTACAATAGAGGGGAAATCATACTAATGATGTAATCTACCACATTTTACACTGCTCTAATATCTCTAAAATCATGGTCAAACATCTGGAGGAGGAGCATCCACCGAATGAGGTGAGGCTTAGCTTCAGGTTTCTTTTGGAGGAAATGAAAGGGTTCATGATCAGAAAAGACAATTATTTTTGACCTAAGGACATATTAATGGAATTTTTACTAGTAAAACACAATAGAAAGAAGATCTTTTTCAGTGGTTTTATACTTTTCTTGGGTCGGGTCAAGGGTACATGAGGCATACTCAATGACATGAGGAGCTTTCTCAACACTTTGTGAAAAAACTACCCCAACTGCAATGTTAGAGGCATCATACATAATCTCAAAGGGGATATCCCACCATGGTGGATGGATATAAGGAGGTGATGTGAAACTCCTTTTTATCAAATTGAAATTATCCTACCAACTTATATGAAACACAAACTCAAAATCCTTTTTTAATAACTGGGATAAAGGAAGTGAAATCGTACTAAATTATTTAATGAATCAGTGGTAAAAACTAGCATAACCTAATAAATATTTCACCTAAAGGACAAAGTTTGGATATAGAAGGGAATAAAGTAATTCAATTTTAGATTTATCAACTTGAATTCCCTTATTTAAAATCACATTCTCATGAACTATCCCTCGCTCAACCATGAAATGAATTTTCCCATAATTTTAGACATGATATTTTTCAATGTAGTGGCGGAGGACAGAACCTAGGTGATCCAAAAAATCATCAAAAGAATAACCATATACCATGAAATAATCCCTAAATACTTCCATTAAACAATCATGGTACGTATAAAAAATATTCATCATACATTGCTAAAAATTACACAGAGCATTACATAGACCAAATGGCATCCATATGAATGAAAATGTAATGAATGGAAAGGTAAATATTGTCTTTTATTGATCCCCTGAGGCTATATGAATTTATAAATAACCCTAATAGCCATCAAGGAAACAATAATGGGATTTACCAGCCAATAATTCTGACATTTGGTCAAGTAATGGTAGAAAAAGGTTGTCCTTTGGTGTGGTTTGATACAGTCGACAGTAGTCAATAAAGACTCACCAACAGTTTTTCACACGTGTTGTAACCAATTCATTTCATTCATTTGACACAACAATTATTGTAGTTTTTTTACACATAATTTTTACTAGGCTGACACATTTACTATCAGATATAGGATAAATAATCCGCGTAGTAAGTAATTTACTAACTTCCAATTTTTCCACTTCACGGAGAGTGGGATTCAACCGATGTTGATATTTTCTCACAGGCTTAGCCTTATCATAAAAAATTATATGGTGGATACAAATAGATGAGCTAATCCTAGGAATATCATCCAATGTCCATACAATTTCCATTTTACACTCTCTCAAAAGGCTGAGTATTTTTTATTCCTTTTGTTGAGAGTGGTTATTGAAAATAATGATGGTAAATTGTTAAATACCTTCTAGAAAGGAATTTTTAAAATTATATGGAAGTGAATTTAATTCCAATGTTGCGGATTTTATTACTATGGGAGGGATTTAGGGGGTGTTAGTCCCACTAAACTGTCTATATGCTCATGTTTATTCACTAAGGAAAGAGAATCAATGGAAATGATATTTACAGAATCATCGATGGTCATGGGTACCTCATAATGAACACACTCATAAATCATAGAAAAAACATTACATAGTTCAGAACCCACACAACACTCAAAACATGAATCAAAAATCAAATTATCCAACGGTGAAGAAGTGGAAAATGTATCAGAGTATGGGTTGATGAGAGAATTGTGTGTGTGTGCATCATCTGAGATCACTTCCATAAAATAGGTAGGATGAGTGGAATTCTCTTTAATGGGGTGTTTCATAGTCTCATGGATGTTAAAAATTACCTTTTCTCCACCAAAAATCATGGAAAACTATCCATTGTTAACATTAATGATCATCTTTTCTGTTTTGAAGAATGGCCTCCCATGTATGATTGGGGAATGTCCTTGGGTTTATGTATCTTCCATTTCATGAATGTAGAAATCAATAGGGATGATGAGATTATTCACTCTTACAAGGAGAGCCCCAATCACTCATATTGGATGTGTAGTACTTCGGTTGTAAAGTTGCACGATAATGACTACTGGTTGAAGTTCTGCAACCTATAGGGAAGTATACATAGAGTAAGTCATTACATTAACAAAAGAACCTAAATCCAACATAAAATTAGAAGATAAGGTCTCCCCTATGTTACATAGTATCATGAATGTGCCCAAATCCTTGAATTGGGTTAGCATTGCTAGTTTAATTAAGGATGAGACATTCCTTCCAAAGTTTACACTCTCATTCCCCTTCGTCCTTCATCTATTGGTGCAATGTTCTTTAAGAAATTTGTCATAATTGGGAATGTGATTGACATCATTCAACAATATAATATTAACGTGAATTTGCTTAAATGTATCCATTATTTTATTAATAATTTCATTATCAAATTTTTTCCTGGATTTAGAGTGTCTTTAGGGGAATGGAAGAGAAATGGAATGTTTATTTGAATCATCAATGATAATTTGGATGCCCTTTTTATTTTGTTTTTATTCGTTGGAATATTTTATAGGTGGAGAATTATTGTTTTTACGATGGGGACGTACATGTTGCATAGAAATAGTAGAAGGAGTAAATTATTTACCACTAAGAAGTGTAATTTCACATGCATTACCTTTTTCCATCAGATTGGAAATCGGTTGGAATTTTAGTTTTCGAGAACCATGAATATTAAGCTCACCGATGGTGTTCCCCAATTGTATCACTTGAGTTCGTAGGTCTTGAATTTCCGATTTTGTGGTCTATTGGAACTAGAGGTTCCATGTTGCCATTTTATCTACCATATCCTCAAGGCTTGGTTCAGATTTTGGATGAGGCGGATGATTTTTTTGAGAAGTTGTTGAATAAGAAGGTTTCAAACCTTGGCCTTGTGGATACCAATTCTTCTTGGGGTAGCGTGAGTTTTCTCCATGTCATTACTGGGGTTGTTCTTGCCACCCATGGTTTGGATTTGGCCTGAATTGTTCTTTCTTTTAGGTAGGTGCTTGTAAGAACAGACGCCCTGGGAACACAACATCACAAGACTCAGGTGAATCTTGATGTTGTGGGCACTGGTCATAAACATGAGTAATTTTAGAAAAAATGCCACAATTTAATGGAAAAGGAGAAGATTGTGAGTTACCTTATACTTGAGATAATTTCATTTTAAGTGTATTCATCTGATCAAGATTGCTATCTTACTTTTTTCCTAGAGATGGATGAATTTCTTCATGAACTCCTCGTGTTGTCCTAATAGCTCGTTTACAAAATTGTTGTACATTATGAGATATATTGGCTATTTAGTCATGTGGGGTGGAAGGATTTTTATCAAACAATGCACCACCAACTGCATCATCTATCATTCCATGATCCATGGGGACAAGTCCCTCATAGATTTATTGGATTAATATTTGTTCAGAAATATGGTATGGGGAATCTTGAGAAATGTCTTTTGAATCTCTCCCAGTATTTGTGAATGGTTTGTCCTTGTTATTTCTTAGTTCCATAGATTTATTTACTAATTGATGTAGTTCGAGAGGCAGGGACGAAATTCTCTAGAAAGAGTTAGTTATGGTCATTCCATCCCCCCATTGTGGTGGGCCGATAGTATAGCCACTCTTTGGCTACACCATCGAGGGAGAATGTGAAGGCACTAAACATAATTGGGTCCTCCGTCACAATTTGGGGATTCATGGGGGAGCACACTATGTGAAACTCATTGATATGTTTTTGAGGGTCCTCCCCAGAAAGACAATGAAATTTTGGATGTAGGTGGAAGAGGCCTGATCGCAACTCAATGTTGGCTACTTCCTCGGGATATTGGATGTATGCAGGTTGGTACTCCACATCCCGGGAGGTCAGTTCTTTTAAGGTTCAATTATTTTCAACCATGTTTTATTGGATTTGATTGGGTTGAAATTTGGATTGGGATAGGACCTCTTGGGGGACACTCTGTGTTACATGATCTTCCTTCTTTAGATGCCTTGATTTGTGTTGATGTGAATTTTGAATTTTAGGGTCAAATTGAAGTAGTGTTTCTTTACCAAATATTATCATGCAATAGTGATGTCCAGTTTGATTGCTTGATTTATTGTTGGTTTTTTATGATTTTTTTATTTTTATATAGAAGATGAATGAAATAAAAACACATAATAAATGAATAGAGTAATGTGAAGAAAATTTTATACTAAAAAATTAGAGAGAGGGATGGAGAAGAAGAAAAAGAGGGAGAGGAAGAAAAAACCAAAACAGCTAATAATAGAAAAAACCAAAATAAAACAATAAAATGGGGTGTTGTATTGGAAGAAGTATTAATTAAGAATAAATATAAATAAATAATGAAAAAAATTAACAAATAATGATCTTGGATCCCCCAAAACAGCACCAAAATTTGATCGTGTGGTCGAGCATGTCAAATTAGATGTTTATTTTCAACTAAAATTTCAGCATTATAGCTACAAACATTGGCCATCTTTCTACAGAGCCTTAAATCATTAATTACAAAATTTATTTCTGGTTATAAATGTAAAAAAGAGAAATTTGGTTTTATAATACCTGGGTTTGAGGATTAAATATAAAATTATAAAATTAAATTGATAAAACAATGTAGAAATGAACAATATTAATTAAGTGTGATCAACATGGGGAAATCTCATGATGCTCATCCTTTATCTCTTTAAGAGATAGTGTTAGTATCTTTTAATCCCTGGTTTTTAACAAATAGAACTAAAATTTTACTAATTTTATACTAGGATACATCTTATTTTTCAGTCAAAAATACACAATGATTCACCGAATACCATTGATGATTGGGTGATTTGAGTTCAACATCATAACCGATACTCACCAAGGCAACACCTTAAGAACTTGATGTGCTTTCCTGGTTTTATTCTATTTAAATGTATAACAATGAATTTAAATTACATGACCATCATATTGTTTATGTGAGTTCAATTTAACAATATTAACCACACAAACACTACAATTGAAAGGGGGAAGAAGAAGTGGTGAATGGTGTTTGAAACATCACAAGAATGGGTACCCCAAAGCATGATCATATGAGTGGATCATGACATACCAGTACATAAATCAATAAAATAACAATATAAGATGTTTAAAAACAACATATAAACCAGGAATTAAAAAGTCCATTCAAATAATAAAACAATACGCTCGGGATTTACAACATGTTCTTCCCTAGGTGATCACAAGGGGTTTAGAAACCCATGGGAGGGGAGGATGAAGAAGATGTTGAAGTAGAAAATCCCATAACCATAAGAACATATATGTATGTTGAGAAGAATATATGGGGACTCCAAAATGGAAGATCCTAGCCTCCTAGTGGAACTCTCAAATGGGGAGCCCAGAGTTCCATTTTATAGGAAAATTGGATGGTGGTTTAAGGCACACAAATTTCTTCAAGCTGATTGTAAAACACATTTAGGCCAATAGAAAATAAAATAACCCTTTTAAAAAAACAAAAAAGTTGTAGACCCACTTCCTGAATTTCTCCACATAATGTTTTCCAACCATTGCACTTGTGGATCTGCAGATATGGACAGATTACAGAACACCACGTTTGACTTCGCACAAATTCGGTGTTCTGAACAGATCAGGTTGGTTTGACCCCTTGATGGATGAATTAGGATTGTATTCCTTCATAAGAGTTGTATCCCACTAAATAGTAGATAAATAACCCAAACTATGTGACCATGTGGATGCACAAATGTTTCTAAATAGGCACAACATTGGACATGTCTTCATGGATCCATGAAGTTTTGGCTAGTTTTTCTTCCACATCATCAAGGGCCCTCCAAATCATCTCCTCCTACATTGAAATCATCAAAAAAAGTAACATTTAGCATTTTAATAGTGATAAAAATTAAATAATTTAACAAAACATGATGTAAAATTTGTAATTATTTTTATAATTTTCAATACAAAACAAGTTTAGGATAGTTGTGTAAGGGTGAACATAAAACAATGAATCTTGGTATGATCAATAATATATTAAACCAGATGAATGTTAAATAATTCATGATATCATTCATAGTCCATTTATGGATTTTCTAACCTTATATATGTTGTTATATGGTTCTTAAATTATAAAAACTTTTATTCCATGGTGACCTTCAAATATGGTTAAAAGGGGTTAAAATGAAAATATATAGGTGAAAAAATAGCATAAACATGTTAAATATTTATTGTACGAGAGGATATAAAATCTCCATCATATATTCATTGAAAATTTTAATTATGGATCCATTGTAATGAGATAATTATTATATGTTAATTTAATATATTAATAAATTATAAAATAACCACACCCATCTCCTATAGAAGTCAACATCATAACCTATTTTTTTATTGTTCTAATTTTCATTAACCTACACAATACATGACCATATCTATAATATACCCCCTCACTATTTTATAATGGATTTATTTGATCAGAAAGACAATCATGGAAATATTTATGTATAATCCTAATAATTTGGTCTGAAGAATAATTATCATTCTTAACCATGTATTTTTGTAATGTTCCTTCTTCCACATAATTTTATTATTCTTATACCATGATTACATAATTGATTCATTATTTATCATATATGGAGATATTATTATGTTAATGAAATAATCTAATTAATTATCATTTTCCATTAAATGGTAATGTAAACCCTGATTGTTTTTATAGTGGTATACAACCTCACGAATCAATGTAATTGGGTTTTCAACATTACCTCTCATAGTTAGTTATAATTATAGTGTTTATTATTATATAATATATTAATGAGATAATTATCATTACTAATTTTTAATATATCAATTTTTTTATTTTATTTCCACTCAGTAAAAAAATAATAACATCCTCCTTTTATACGTGTGGACAACCACCTCCATAAAGAGATGTGATCTTTTTGAATCACCCCATCACATGGAAGTATTATACACGAATATATAAGGAAATAAAATAAAATTTATGATATGATAATAATTTTGGAATTATATAATATTACATAACCACTCTATATAGTGATCATTGAAAAATTGAAATTTTAGTCATGTGTACGTATGACCTACCATCTCATAATAATAATATTGTTTATTTTTTATAACATACATTCAATATTGGTTTTAAGAGTATAATTTATTTTTAAATATCCTAAATATATAATGATGAATATTATTTATATTATTTAATGATGATATCATTGACCAATGTCAACCTATCGATTTTATTTTGGATATATAAGCTGAATATAATCAAAATGTCAGACATAAACTTAATTAATTACATAATTAAATATAACATGGTAATATGTGGAAGAAAAGGTAAAAATTGAAAAGGATTATAACTGATTTTAATATTTGAAATACTTTTATTATTCATGATGATAAATAATTTATATAATGAGTCAGATTGAGGTTATGAGAATTTATAATTAGAAACCTAGTGTTAAATTTATTACCAATATAATTTCTAAATGTTTTTCTTCAATGTATATATTCATTAAACTCTATGGAAATTTTTATGTTGAAATAAAAAATGGGAAAACTGATCCCTGTGAATAGTTTTACCATTGGGATTATTGGTGGAGTAAGGACCATAGCTTTTCACAGAGGAATTCCACTAAATTCTCTCAATATCATGATGTGTTTCTCATATTGTCACGACCCATCTCCCGAGACCCAAGTCGGGCCTACCCGAAGCCCACCATCCATAGGCCATGGGATGGCGACTTGCATTAGAAAGGTAGATCCCTATAACTGGGATGACATTTCTATTGTAACATGCAACTCATACAATCCATGAACACAAAAAGAAACATGAACAAGGTAAAATATATAGTAAACAGAGTGTGTACAGTAAGTGAGGGTATGGAATAAAATCAAAACTGGAAAGTAAAAGTAAAACTGAAAACAACTCATGTGACCACCTACAAAGAATCCTACCTGAATGATAGATGCAGCTCTCGAACGGTCATCTTTGTGGTACACCTCGTCTAAGGTCCACCTCTGAAAACCTCCAATCCTAGTACCCTCTTCTTCGATCAACATTGTCTCTAGTATGCACAAGACACAGTATGGTGAGAGCAAAGCCCATGAAGGGGTGAGTATTACGATACTTATTAGGGACACCGAGACCTCCTAAGGTCTTTTAGAATCCACAAATGATAAAACACAAAGCACAAAAACAACTGTAAAACCTAAATTTGTATATATTCATACATAAACCTAAGTAATCAAGTATACCCATCTAAATCATGATGAAACAAAAATACCAAATCCATATCCAAAATCACAAGAGTTCCGCGATGGAAAGAATACAACTAAGGTAACACTACAAAGGTATGTACCACAAAGGTAACACCACATAGAAGAATACCACAAAGGTAACACTATCCAGAAGAATACTACATAGGTAAGTACCAAAAAGGTAACGCCACACAGAAGAATACAACAAAGGTAATGGCTCATCTCACACCAGGTATAACATTAGTACGAAAGTATAGATTATCAGCTGTATTGCTAGATCATCTGACTTCATCGAGAATATCTACTATTGACCCACACCAGATCAAAGATAACCCAAATAGGATTGGAAGATGACCCACACATGATCTCTAAGAACTGACCGGCACAAGATCTGATGATAACCCACACAAGACCTGAGGACTCCTCATGTACAAAAAGCCATAGGGTTCCCACACAAAGCGTTGATGATTCTGGGAGATCCTCTCCTCAAGCCATCAGTCGATACTTCAACTTCAACGAAGTCCCAAAAATAAATATCTCAAATGTATTTCACATGATAGGGGACACAACACAACAGATAACGCATCAATCAAACACTAAGTCTGTATGTTATTAGAGTTTTTGTTCTAAGGGCTCGGTTGGATTCAGGTTCGATCCTACCCAGACGTACTCCAAATTTATCCAAAACACAAGTGGAGTACACCAGAAGGACCATCTCAATCCAAGGATTCTAGTGCTGTAGAGGGTTCCTCAAATGGACTACTAGTTCTCATGATATTCCCAAAAATATGTATTTGGGTCGAGAGCGGTGGCCCCAGCCCGCTGGGATGTAGTCCGGCCCGACCCCCTGGGCTGGATGGTCCTCCCTTGCTGACACTCAGGGGGAGCCCCCCCCCCCCAGTTTCTCGAATGGTCCAAAAGACTATTTGGACTACTGGAACATGGGGCCCATAGGAACTGCTCCAGGTCGGTGTGACTCGGCCGACCGGGAGCCCGACAAGTCCTCCTCCCAATGCTGCAATGGTGTCGTTGTCCTCCCGCGGCCGGCCGGTTATCGGCCGCCCTTCGATGCACCATTGTGGCTATGCATTCGCGGCCTCCTACTCAAATGGTTGTGCAAGCACGCGCCGCCCCGCCACCATGTGGCCGGCCGGTGTGCAGGCCATTGTCCTCCCACCGCTGCAGCAGACTGGGTATCGCATTCTTTGCTACCGGCAGTGCATTTGTGCCACCGCCATCATCGCGGATGGCCGGAGTTCCATCCACCGCCTCGTTCCCTGTCGGTGTCGGTCACCGATGACGTGATTGGGTTCTTCTCAACCCATCACTCCACCGTTTATGAACACGTCATCCCACAAAGAATTGCAATGGGATCATGATGTGTTTTTTGGCCCACACCCACCGCGTTAGACTAATAACAATTGGTTTAAGAGGATTTAATCAATGATAACCCAAAAAGAACAAAGAATAACAACCAAATTTAATACCCCTGCTCATTTGTTGGAGATTGTGTGAGGAGGGATATGAGGAAGACGATGTATGGTGCTCCCGTAACACTCTCCCAAGTCAGTTCCTTGTCTTGATCCAGATAAGGTTCTTCGTTGGAGAATATTCCTCCAAATATCTCCCTAAGTTCTTCCTTTTCCATTTTTACCTCAAACATAAATGAGGTGAGGATACACTTAATTAATTACCTGACAAATTAATTTTTGGCTCATCAATTGCAAGAATTCAAAGGGTTTCCTCACATTAAATGGTAGTTCAGGCAGTCCCCACCACCAAGCATTCAAATGGGAGGTTACATATAAAAATAATGGTTATTGTTTTATTTTTACTATTATTATTTTTAACTCTCCCATGAAAATAAAAAAAATAACATCCACCCTTGACCTACTACAGTTGAGGTGAAGGTCTCCTTAAGAGAATATAGGCTCTACGAGTTCAACAGTGTCCTCATATTTCAATTCCTAGAACCGGTTCGAAAGAAAAAGATTCCACTCACGCGTTTACATAATAAACTGACAAAAAAGATCAAAATTTCATTTCGGGCACACCGGTCCTCGGAATCACACGCCATCAATTTTCGAAGACTCATAATATTCCCATATAATAAAAAGTAATTAAATGTGAAAATTTGGGTGTTTACATTATCCCCACCTCAGGGATTTGCATCCCATAAATCCACAATACAAACTAGTGAAACAAGTGGTGGTAGTGAGAATGAATATGATCCTACCACTACCATGTTCTCTCCTAGAGGTTCCTATGCTAAAAATGAATTCACAACAGAGGTATATATTGAAAATAATGGACTCTCTCTTATAGATCCTCAATCTCTACTAGAACCTCCGAAAACGTCGCCCCATTGTCGATGACCAGCTCAACATGGTCGATGTTGTGAGATGGGTCGTGCACGTATCTCCTCAACTAGGATAGGTGAAATATGTCATTCACCATATCCAACTGTGGTGGAAGGTCTAGGTGGTATGCCACCTCGCCAACTCTGCTATAGACCTGAATGGGTCCTATGAACCTCAAAGATAACATCCTACACTTTCCAAATATATACAAAACTCAATGAGGTGAGACCCATTTAAAGGCAAGGTCACCATCTTTGAACTCCAGATGTCTCTATCTACTATCAGCATAAGACTTATTCCATTTCTGTGCAGTCTTATTCCACTTCTGGATGACCTATACTTTCTCTGAGGTAGCTCGTACCATCTCTGGACCCACGAGTGTTGACTCCCTCTAGTCAGTTCATCACAAAGTTGACCTGTGAGGTCGACCATACAGTTCCTCGAATCATGTCAAATAGATAGTGGAGTGATAAATATTATTATATTGGAACTCCACCATAGGCATGGGATCCTCCCAACTACGACTAAAATCACGGATTTAATAACGCAACATGTCCTCAAGGGTTTGAATGGTACACTCTATCTGAACATCTATATGAGGAAGGAAGGAGGTGATCAACTGAAGTTGTCTCCCGAATGCCTCCTGCAACCCCATCCATAGCTGGGAAGTGAAATGTGAATCATGATCGAAGACAACCGTATATGGCACCCCATGAATCCATACAATCTCCATCACGTATAGTTGTCTCATTCCCTCTACTAGTCATTGGTATCTAATAAGTATGAAGTGGGATGACTTGGTGATTCGGTCAATGATCACCCAGATAGAATCATGAACCCAAGACGTTTGTGGAATCCATGTCACGAAGTCCATGGAAATTCTATCCCAACTCCACTCTGGCACCTCATGTGGCTGAACTAAGCCTGATGGGACCTGATGCTCTATGTTCACTTGCTGACAAGTGAGGCATCGTGAGACAAACTCTGCCACTGAGTTCTTCATTCCTAGCCTCCAATGATGACGTCTAATTTCCTAGTATATCTTATCCAGTACAAGATGTAATGCTAGAGGGGAAGTATGGAACTCCCTCGTGTATCTCCACTAGTACCATAGTATGCCCTCTGAAGAGGATGACATGATCCCCACATTCATGAAAATATTTCATGTGCCTGTCCTTTGGATATTTGGGAATGTTGAGCCTCACAGTCAGTGTCTTCAATCTGCACCTCCCTGACCCACTGAATGAGTGGGGTCGTGACTATCAATGAATGAAGACAAGATTTTACATTTCTACCCACATAGGATATCTGGAAAGAATCTAGCTACCCTATTTCCTCCCTCAGCAACTGTATAATTGATATCCTAATGAGTGCATCTGCTACTACATCCCCCTTTCCAAGAGTATAGACTATCTCAAAGTCATAGTCTTGGATGAACTCAATCCAATGCCACTGTCTTAGATTCAGGTCCGTTTGAGAGAAGATATACCTAAGACACTTGTGATTAGAGTAGACTGTAAAACAATCACCCATCAAGTAATGTTTCCACATATTCATGGAAACGGCCACTACTGCTAACTCCAGGTCATGTGTAGCATATTTATGCTCATGTTATATCAGTTGTCGAGAAACGTGGGCAATCACTACACACTCGTTCTTCAAGACATATCCATGATCGATCCCCGATGCGTTGTAGTAGAGTACATACCCAACACCATCCTCTAGTAGCCTCAATATGGGGGCATTCTTCACTCTATGCGTCAGCTCCCAGAAGCTACACTGTAATCTCTCTAACCACACGACGGGTTTCCCCTTCTTAATAAATGCTAATAATGGTGCTGCAACTCTGGAAAAGTCATGACAATCCTCTAGTAGTAACCAGCCAGTCCCAAGAATCTTTGCACCTCCATCACACTCTTAGATGGATCCCATGAAAGCACAACCTCAATCTGCGCTAGATCCACCGCAACTCTAGCCTCCGAGATAACGATTCCAAGAAAGTGGACATGTCGTATCCAGAAAAGGATCTTCGAGAGCTTATCATAAAGCATGTTCTCTCAGAGTGTGTCTAGAACTATTTACAGATGATATGCATACTCCTCCTCAATAGCTGAGTATGTCATGATGTAATCGATGAAGACTACTACAAAGAGATTGAGGAATGGCTGGATGATCTTGTTCACGAGTCCCATGAACAATTTTGGGGAATTGGTCATGCTGGATAATATAACCATGAACTCATAGTGGCTATACCTACATCTGAAAATTGTCTTCTGCACATCCATGTCTCGTACCTTGATCCAGTGATAACCTGACCTAAGGTCTATCTTAGAAAACCAACCTTCTCCCTATACCTAGTTTAAGAGATCATCAATCCTCATGAGTGGGTAATTGTTCTTCAAGGTTACTTGGTTCAGGAACCAATAGTCCACACAGAGTCTGAAACTCCCATCCGCCTTCTTGGCGAAAAAAATTGGGGCTGCCCAAGGAGCAACACTGGTCCTAATGAACCCCTTTCTCTATAAGTCATAAAATTGTACTCGCAGCACTCGAAGATCCATGGGATCCATCCTATATGCTGGTTTAGATATCGGTGTCGTCCCTGGGTATAAGTTGATATAAAACTCCACCGCTCTGTGAGGAGGTAGACCCAGAACATCATCATGAAAAAACATCATCTTACTGGTCCACCACTACTAGATAGCTCAGAATATAAACATCAATCTCTATGAGGGTATAGATAACCAACTAATTAGTGATCAGATGCACCATCCTCCAGGTAAGTTCGTACTATGCTTAACAGAATCCATTCTTGCTGGTTAAGGAAAACATGGTCTAGTCTGTGTGGACACAAAACACATTGAACCTAATACAGTCAATCTGAGCATTGACTATGGATAACTAGTTCATACCCAAGATGACGTTTTAAGGCCTTGACGCTACTACTAGAAGATCCCGACCAAAGCTCTCGTCTCCTAGAGTAAGATAAAAATACCAGTAGTGGAATGTAATCATTCAATCCTCTCCTGTAAGAGTCTCTAGCCATAATGATTGAGCCATCAACTCCACCGGTATCTCCGAGCTCCGAAAAATATTCATGGAAATAAAAGAGTGACTGACACATGTGTCTATATGTACTTCAACTAAGGTGGAGTAGACACAGATCGTACATCATATCATCTTCAGAGCACTGTGGTAGTAGACCTCAGCTTCATAGAGAATACTGGCAGCAATGAACACCTTGAGATTAGCTGGTGTCCCTAAAAGTCTAAAAACATTAACCATGGCCTCCAGTCAGTCCTAAGATGCATGTGGATCCATCTCGCCTCAGATCCTCGGTGGCCTTTGGTGCTGAAACGCATGCAGCGCGCTTAAGTGGCATGCACCCTCTCCTACTAGGGCTGGTGGAATTAGCTTCCCAATGAGTATTAGTACTAATAGTACACCACATTATGGTACAACATCCATAAGGGTCCCCACAACGAAGCCTTGGTGCTCGGTGGGCTGTCATCGTGTACTCTAATTGGAACCTTAGCTGGATATATGTGTGGAGGAATCCTAAGAGAAACAGGTGTTCCATGGTTAATATGTTATACCTGATGATATGACTCAAAGAGATCATAAAAAAACACTTCAAAAACAAACATGCAATCAGTGTTTTTGTGAAATGAGTTGGAAATCTGAAATCAGGGTCCTGGTGTATGGATACGTCAACCGCTGCAACAACATTGGATTCCCTAAAATGAAAACCACAATCAACACACAGAAAAGTATTTCCACATAGAAAAGATCAAAGCTCTACTTATTAGGTTGAACTGTAATCCTCTAATACCAATTTTTCTTGGCCCGTACCTCGGGGCCCGTGCCAGGACTACCCCAATCCCACCTTCCATACGCCAGGGGCTGGTGACTAGCATAAGAAAGGTATATCCCCATGAATTGGAAGGCATTAACTTTTTACCCAGAAAATCATAATGTCCATGAACATAGAAAGATACAAGAACAAGGTAAACTATATAGTAAACAGTGTGAATATCGTAAGTAAGGGGCTGGAATACAAGCCCAACTAGAATGTTCAAGTGAAAATAAAACTAGCTCCTGTGAACACCAGCCAAGAATCCTACCTGATGCGTAGGTAAAGCTCTCAAACATTCGTCTCTACAATATGCCTCATCTATGGTCCACCTCTAAGTAGCCTCATGTTCTAGTTCCCTCATCCACGATCAACATGATCTGTCATCTACACAAGATACAACAAGGTGCGGGTGAAGCCTGTGAAGGGGTGAGTATAATGATACTCAGTAAGGAAACCGATACCCCTTAAGGTCTCTCAGAATCCACGAAGGATAACCCACAATGCACTAAAACAAAAGTCAAACCAACCTATGTATTATCCCATACGTATAAATATGTTATCAAGTATAACAATATCATTCATGAGGAAAAAAAAGGCCAAACCCTTAGCCAAAAGCTCAAATGTTCCACGAATGAATGAATACCATGAAGGTAACACCACAATGGTAAGGAAAACGAAGGTAACGCCACACAGAAGGATACCACATAGGTAAGTAAGACACAAATATAACCACAAAAGAGAATACCACATAGGTGAGTACCACAAAGGTAACACCAGACAGAAGAATATCATAAAGGTATAGACTCAGCTCACACCAGGTATAACATAAGTACAGAAGTGTATATGATTAGATGTATAGCTAGATCATATTACTTAGTGAAGAAGATCAGTTGTTAATGAACAAATGATCTAATATGACCCACACAGGATCTAAAGATGATCCATAGAGGATCGTTATGTGTTGACCCACACAGGATCCCTGAGCTCTAACCCACATAGGATCCGAAGATGACCCACATAGTATCTGAAGACTCCCCAGGTACATCCACCCACAGTGTTCCTAAAAAATGTGTGATTGATTCTGGTAAGATCCACTCCACTAGCCCTCGGTCGATACTTCAACTACCATGAAGTCCCATGAATTATTACAACGGTCTGTCATGTCATTGGGGACCGAACATGACAGAAGATGTGTCAATCAGACACCTGATATGTATGTTATTAGTGTTTTCGTTCTGAGGGACCAGTTGGATTTGATTTTGATCCAAACCGGTCATACTATAACTATATCCAAAACAGATGTGGTGTATACCAAAATTACCTTCTCGATATAAGGATTCGGGCACAAAAAATGGTTCATCAAATGGATTCATGGTTCCCCAGATATACCCAAAAGGGGTATCTGGGTCTAGATGGGCCTGATTCAGACCCGACCTGGTCGGACCGACCAGACCCGACTTGGCCCAAATCGGGTCCGGCCTTGTTGGGATGGACCGGGGTAGGCCAGACTTGGCCCACTAGGCCACCTTCCATCCTGTCCTGTAAAGGGGGCGCCCCGGCCTGCTGGGCAGGGTGGTTAGCTGTGGTAGGGTCCTTTCTAGCCATCAATTGGGGGGAGCCCCCCCTGTATCACGAACGGTCCAACAGACCGTTCGACCTACTAGATCGTGGGACCCACTAGAGCGGGTCCTGCTATGTGTGACGCGGTCGGCCTGTCCTCCTCCGTGCGGTGCAACAGCTCCATTGTTCTCCTGCAACTGGCCAGCTGTCGGCCGCCCTCCGGCACACCGCCATGGAAAAGTAGTCGCGAACTACTGCTCAACTGGTGGTGTAGATGCATGTTTCCTAGATTCCATGCGGCCGACTATTGTTCCAGCCACTATCCTCCCACTGCCTTGGCCGACGGGCCTTGGCCTTATTCACTATTAGCGGCATGGATGCGATGCTGCCACCTCGTGCCCTGTTGAAGTAGGTCGCCGGTGACGTGATCGAGTTCCGATCAACCTGTTGTTCCACCCACTAAGAACAAGTAAAACCATGAAGAATTTCGGAGGTATTGAAATTTTTTTTGGCCCGCACCTTTCGTGTTAGACCGACAGCAGTTGGTTCAAGAGGATGGAATCAACGTGAACCAACAATGTACAAACAAGAAAAAAGAAATTCAAAACCACTACCTCTTTTGTTGGAGATGTCGTGCGAAAGGAGAAGAAGATAATGAAGATGATGATGTCCATAGCTCCCACAACATGCTCCAAAGTTGGTTCCTCGTATTGATCTTGAGAAGGTTCTTCATTGGAGAATGATTATCTAAATCTATCCCGATGTTCCCCTTTTTCCAACGTTTCCCCCAACCTCAAGAAAGGTGAGGATCCACTTAATTAGTTACCTGATCAATTGATTATTTTCTCATCAATTGGAAGAACTCCAAGGGTTTCCTCACATTAAATGGGAGTCTGAGTTGTCCCCACCACCACACATTCAAATGGGAGGTTTCAAATAAAAAAAAGTTATTGTTTTATTTTAATTATTATTCTTTTAACATTCCCACAAAAATCAAAATTACTAACTTCCACCCTCGACCAACTGTGGTTGAGGGGAAGGTCTCCTGTTGAGAATATTGGCGTTTCCAGTTCAATGGTGTCCTCAGATTACAATTCATAGCAACTGTTCAAATGTTACAAAAAGTCACTCTCGCATTTACTCAACATACCAAAAAAAAGTTCTGAAATTTATTCCGGGCACACTAGCCCCTGGAATCACGCGCCATCAATTTTGGAAGACTCGTAATTTTCCCATATAATTAAGAAAAATTACATTGTAAAATCTGGGTCGTTACACATATATCCCCTAAGGAAGTTCATAATTAATCCTTGATATTTACTAATCATATAGGTTGTACCACTCGAGAAAGATCTTTCTTATGAAGAAAATTCTGTAAAAACATTAGATCATATATAAAAATAGATATAGAATATGAATGGTCACAATGTTAATGTGTTCAAGAGGAATTATAGATTCATATATGCTAAATGAAAACCCAATGATGTAAAAATGATGAGATATCAATATTTTTTTTATCAATGTGAAAAAATTTCAAGAGTGAAACTATTTTTATGTGGGTAGAATGCAAGACACAAATATTTTATGATATATATATATATAACTTCATTGGGATTTTGTGATATATGCAATCTCGGGTATAAATAAAGCGTAATATATTATACCATTATATTATAGTTATTAATTTTTTGGTATGAATATGAATGTAAAAAATTTAAAAACATTATAAGTTATTTAGATTGGAAAATATATTTTCAGTAAAGTCATTCTATGCTTCAAATAAAGAAGACATTTTCCTCAAAATTATAGTATCTGAATATTTTGTGAGAAAATAATATAATTATGGGTTTTTTCAATTATAGAAAAATTACTTATAAAATTAAACTTATTTATTAAAATTATAACTGAAAAATTATATTATATTGATACTTTTACAAATTTATTTAAAAATATTTATTCATTCCTGAAGATTAAAAAATATCAATTTGTTATTTTAAATTGTCAATTTTTAATCATTTGAAAAGTTACATTTTATTTTAAAATAATTTAAATGTAATATTTGTTAACTTATTTATTTAATAACTATATTATTTTCAATTAGATTATATTTATATCAAATTTAGTATAAAAACATTGTATATGTAAGAAAAAATTGTTTGAAAACTGTTTTTCTTCATATTTTTATATTTTAAATTAAAATTAAATTATGCCACATTTATGATTTGAATATTATAAATAATATTACATATTTTTATACATAATAATTAATATTACTATATAATTTCAACAAAATTGGTTTTCATATTGTATATATAATATAATAATAATGTGTTTTGTTATTTAATGATAAAATTGGTTTAACATTGGGGGGGTGGGTGTCCAATAATGAATAAGGGAAAATTTACAAATCCGTATTCTATAAATACAATTGAATTGACATATTGAAACCTATTCCAATACAATATTTTAAACTCTATCCATATAGAACCATTTTACATTAGAATGAAATTATTATACATTAGTCCTTAAAATGATTCAATTTGTGTCCTCTCCTGCACTTATAAAAAGACAACCCTACATTGGTTATTTACACCGAATTCAGAATTATATATTGATAAAACTCCACATATCAAATAAAATTACCGATACATGAATTAGATATTTTATTATTTGTAAAATACTATTCTAAAGGTCCTTATGAAATGATCAAACAGAGGCCATCTGACGGAGATGTAATCATGTTACCAAAAATGCTTCAATTTATTTATTCTTATATATAATATTAATATGTGATAATTACACTAAAATAATATAGAAGTTACCATAAAAATACATAAATGTTGTTGTTATTATTATATAACCACCACTATAAAAATATATTCTATCCAATGGATAGTGAAACTGTTGTGTTCATCCAGGTAGAGTACAACCTCTATGTAAAAACACAATTCATTTTCCCACACCATAATCCATAGATGTTTATAATGATTAGTTAAAATAATATATATTATATTTATATATTATATATTATTCTATAATTAAATTATGATATCAAAAAAATTCCTTCCAATCTATTTGAAAAAATATCATTGCAAGTGCGTTTGTGTGGACTACGACCTCCATGAAGTGATGTGATTCATTTTTCATTTTAGGATTAAATGGATTGTAATAATGATACATTTAATGACTATATGATAAATAGAAAATAGTATAATGATTATATAATGGTAAATTTTCATTTTCCTTTCATTTGATCCATTCATGAAATATCAAATTCAGTGTTCATGCATACGTATGACCCACCGTCACCTAGAATGGTGTAAATAATTTTTATATATCAGTAATTTATGGATGTATATATGTATATATATAGTGAATATGTATTATATTTTTATAATTATTAACATTATGGACATAATGTCACCATCTATAATGTAAAATTACCTTACTACTGATGAATTGTTTTCATGAAAACTAAGATATTTAACACCCAGAAACTATGATTTTAATAAGGAATTATCAATATATTATTTTTTAAATTTAATAATTGCATCATATATGAAAATAAAATTAATTATTTGATTTAAAATAATTTTAATTTGTTGTATTTTATGATAATTTATTCTATATAACCATGAATAAAGTCCAACATGCGGTAATAGATTTTCATATCACTTTCATTTATATGAGACACATGATAAATTCACAACATGTATATTTTATGTGGTGTATATACATGTTGTTATTGTAATATAGGTTTATTATAATTAAAATTTTCCTATACTATTATTCGTAAAATTTTATTTCTTTCTTGGGGATCATGATTCAAAAGTTACCAAATTAGTAAGGGATTTATGTTACAATCTCATTTTTTATGGGATTGTGTGTGATTTAATTTTTAAGGATAAAAAATAATGAATTATATCTCCAAGATCTAATGATAATTTTCCTCCTATTGTAATTTCTATAAAAATATTTTACCTTTAAATTTTCTCACATTTCTACTGATGTGAAAGAATAATGATTTCAATGGAAAAGGGATTTTACCTCTCCACCCAAAAATCCATTTCTTATAGATCCATAACGTCTATATTTTTTTCAATTAGTTTTTATATTATAATATTTTATCTAAATTATTATTTACCGAATAATTAATTTTTAGAATATAGAGGAAAAGGATCTTCTTAATGTTTTCCAAATGAAGATGTTTTGACATTTTACTGAAAATAAGAAACGAATATTTTTATTAAAATGAATAGCTTTAATTAAATTTATTTATATCAAGAAAATTAAATTCATTTAACTAAAAGTTTATATGGATATCTTCAAATAAAAATCATTCCATAATTTTTAAAAATATTTATATTTTACATTGGTTATTCCAAAATACAAAAATTATTTTCCTCATAAAATCACACCATTGATCTTTTATAGGAATTTTCATTAATGATAACAAACATTGATGTCACATATGGATTAATGAAGATACGATCAAGGATGAAATCTTTATTAATTCACTGAATGTTATTTATTATGGTGATGATATGTTATTAAAATAAAATTATTTTTTAGATGATAAGCTTTGGTGAATTTTTGAAATGTTTATGAAACCCATTTCATTACTATGGGCTATCATATATGATATTTATATTATGATATGGTGGTAATAATATGAACTGATTGTGATTATTTGATAGGTTGTTCAATAAATATATATCCCAATAAATTGTTTTGTAAATATGGATACATCTTGAGATAATATGTACTAGAAAGGGGAGAGAAACAAGTTTATAAAGGGTCATTCTACTGTGTGATAGATATTCAAGTGAACCCTGACTAATGATATTATGGAATAGAGAGTGAACCTAATACATTATGATAGACTTAAATGTGATCTTAAACTAAGGAAATTATTTTCCATTCTTATGTGTATTCCAAAAAATTAAATCTTTTTACAATTCAATACATTCATTTCTCATGTTCTTTGATTCTATTATGATTCATGTATTTTTGACTACCAATCCATATGACATGACTCAACATTATGATCTCTGATATATGAGGTTTGGTTTTCAAATGTTATTCTCATGATCCCACAACATAATGCTAATTTTATCATGATATTATAATTATTCATCTTTATTGAGGGTCACACCCCTTCATATGATTCATGTCCATTAAAATATGATAAATTATTTTTTATGATATTTAGAAGAAGTGAAATAGTTATGAAGAACATAGTGGGAGATGATTTAGATTTATAATGATCATTTTTTCAGGTGTAAAAGAATAAAATGTATTTATACCTATATGACATTGAAAGGGATCAAAATGATATTTATTTAATATTGATCTAAAAAGAGGTTAAATTTATATATGAAAAGTATGGGTTCGTATACAACAATACAACGACATGTAATGAATTCAGAAGAAAATGGTCGTTTCACCAAGTCCAAAAAATAACTCATCATTATGATGTAATTTGTACCCCTCTCTACATGAATATAAATGTTTTTAACAGCTTTTTATAGATATGAAAAATAATTTGGATGATATGAGTGATATATTATTTTTTCTGAAGAATGATAAGACTCTGAAATTAACGAAAAAATCGATAAAATGAGTAATAAGTATTGTAGTTCCTAATTGGTATAATTCAAGAACAAAAATCGAAAATGGGATCAATTACCTTATATAAAGAAATAAATGGATTAAAGAAACCATGTTGGATTTACAAAATGAATATGATGTTTAATATAGTGTTGACCAATTTCGAATGTTGATGAGTATAATAAAGAGTTAAATATCCATTGATGCTTGATTTGGAATATCTAGTTGTTTCATGACACAATTGGTGATTAATAAATTTTATTACGAAATTTATCTATTGTTACCAAAAAACCAAATGAGGAGAATATATTTTATTGGATGAAGAATCAATGATCATATATTTTATGATTATTTGTCTATATACAATCAATATATGACTGGATTATTTTTTGGATATAAAGAACCATAAAGTATAAAATATTATTAACCTATAATTTTTTCCCAAAACTAATAATTATCTCATATCAAGATATAAATATATGAATGCATTCATTGTGATTATTATAAGAACATGCTATATATTTATAGATTCATTAAGATAAACCTGATTCTTATGCAGAAAGTAAAGATCGTAGATATCAAATGTAATCAAATGTTTACAACAAAAAAGTTATATCCTTCATTTTAATATATTGTAGGGATCACACACTTGTTACATAATTTAACATTATCTTATGGTTGTATGTATGTGTAGTTAAGGATAACGGATGTTTTGGAAGGATTAAAGTCCAATGTTGGACATGTTTTTGGATGTATATTGGTGACTTGGAAAAGTTTGAGTTATTTGACTTGAATTCATATTTTCAACACCGAGTATCAATTCATCATGTTTAGAGGATATTTCAATGAATCAAAGTTATGTTCTAACTTAACCCATTAATTTTTTTATGTAATATATAGTTAAATGAATAAATAATATGAATCAAAAAAATTGAAAATCATTATTTTCATCCACAGAAGATGTGTCAATTAGTTTTAAAAGTGGAAACAATTCAATAAATAATTTTATGGGATAACATAAAGGAATGATTAAGTAACTGGGTGTAATATGAACAACAATTCATTTAGATTAGTAAATTATTAGAAGAACCTAATTTTATATATTGTAAAAATAAATAATGTTATTATTATACGAATTACGGAAATAACACCCCAATATTTTATGGTATGTTTCTTCTTAAAAAATATCAATTTAGTAGATAGATTATAATTCATGGAACATTGAGTCTTTTTTAAACAACACATAGTTATAGGATATAGTTATAAGCTATCCATTAAACATAAATTGGACACATCTGTGATTTGAATTCCAAAAAATGGACAAACACGGTTGTGTTGGGTAAGTTATTTATAGTACAATAAAATCATATTAATTCTGGGAGAATAGTAACATACCATTATGAATAGTTAATCAACCTTATAGATTGTAACATACCCTTATGAATAGTAATGATAAACTTAGGAATAGTAATATGACACTTATGAATGGTAACCTTACCCATGACTACATAAATAAAATTTAGGGAGAATATAAATGAAGGTGATTATTTTGATTAAGTGTTGGTATTTATGTGAGTAATAAATATTTAAAAAAAATTATAATTAATAAAATGATTTAAAATATAATTAATTTTCATAAAATTTATTCCTAAATCAATATTTTATTTCTCTATTTTTTTAGAATAATTTATTGACACACCCATTAATATTTCAATTAGTCATAAAGTCAGTTATAATTATAAAATTGCTATTATTCGAGTAATGATGATTTTATTTGAAATTATATTTCTCATATTTAGAAAATTATTTTCATTAAATTAATTTAATATTTGGATTCCCCATGTTGAGAAATTGTTAGGGTAATTTTTTGGGATCCTTTTGAAATACTTGAATTTTTGGTTAATAGTAAAATACGATACATTATGATAAATGCTATATACATGATCTACTAAGTTAGGGATGATGTCATACTAGGGTAATCACACTTGGTTATAACTCACACAAATTTATTAATATTTTGGTAACAAATTCAAGACTATTCCATATGTTATCAATGATAATACACTAATGATTAAAATAATTCAAAAAACATCCTCTCCTCCACAATATAAACAACCCCTCAGCCCCTCCTACTCTCACACAACAACATCTTTGAGAATTTCTTGAGTTTTACCAAATACACTTCCCAGGACTTCTCCCCAATATCCAATACCTTCTGGTCACACCAAAATTACAAAAATACGGGTCTTTAAGAGATTCTCAATGAGGAGTACTCAAGAGGTGAACCTATCTTCATTTTTCTTCCAACTTCTTTTAAAAGTTCCGTTATTTTGTTTCCATATCCACAAGACTTATCAACCAAATGATATGATAATTGTAGTACATTAAATTTAATTTAATTAAATAATGTTACTGTAATATTTCATCATCATCTCTCGTCCCCCCACCTCTTATACTAAAAAGGAAAACACTATTCGAGATATGTTAATTTATCACATTCAAGGACAATGACATTTCAATTTCCATTAATATATGTAATTATGGCCATGATACAATTTTTAGGGCTTAAAAATATATTAATATAAGTAATATATCCGATTTAATGTTTATAATCATATTTTACCAATGGTATTTAATTATAAAACAAAATGTGCACATGGTGATCGAAAAACCATCAAAATAATTCATGTGTTTTTCATTTAAATTTTATATAATGAATTATAATCAACCAAAATAAATAAATAATTTAAATGGTAATTTTACATATTATATGATAATGAATAAACCAAAACATAAATTATGAATTTTCAATCTCCATTTTACATGAACATCCATAATCTAATACAAGAGAAACGAATCTAGAAACTAAGAAAATATGCACTCCCAAAAGATGGAATTGAATCTCTAAACCCATATAAATGACCGTAATTGATATTAATGATGATATAGTAAATAAATTACATGTATATAAGGTATTAGAATACATAATTAATGAATGTAATTTTATTATTCAGGACATTATGATCAAGTACAAAATACAATAATACTTAAGGCAAGGGGTCTCTCATATCACTATTATTTTCATGAGATTTCCATTAATCACCATTTAATTCTCTTATTTAGAGTATGTCTACTAAAGTTTGGTATATAATATAATTATTATCTTTATATTACTAGTATTCAGTGATTCACTGGATTATTTCTAGCTTGATTGATTACAATGTTGTAAGGGACATTTTTTCAATTTCGATTTCATTGTGATTTACTTGGTTTTTGTACCTAATCGTTATTATTTGGAATATATAATTCACATTTGGGACTATTTATTAATTTAAATTTTAATTATATTATATATACATATTCTTGATACATGAATATGTCTATGGTGTTATTCTTCTACCATTTCACATACAGTGAATGTTTGGAATGTTACTTTTACGGTGGAAATATTGAAGGATCTGTATCCTATGCTCCTTAAGGATATTGAAAAGACATATAGATATTTTACAAATCAATGTATAAAGAATTATATTTACTAGAAGTTATCGGAGGTGCCTGCTATATACCCTCGATGAATCGATAGGTCTCATGAGACAAATCAGTCGGCGACAAACTCTTTAAGTTAGTTTGCAATAATCAGATGGGTTTCTTCGCACAAACATAAACCATATCATTGGTATAATGGTTCAGGATATAGATACATGAAATACAAATAATAAGAATTAATTTTTTTTCATTATTCCGTTAATACTATCAATGAGGTTTTTATTAAGAAAAAAATATATTGATGTATTTTTATTATGTGCTTATTGACGACATGTTTTTTCATTTATTCACTGTTATATATCAGTTATGTGTAGTTTTTTATGATCCACCTATTATTGAATCATGATTCCAATATGTTTAAACCATACTTATCATGTGAGAAAATAGTTATTATGTTTTCTTTCCCTAGGTTATGAATAATAGAAACTTGAATAATCTTTCAAAGAGATAGTTTATTTTAGTTCATTAGGTATTGTATTGTTTTCTATATTTCCAAATTTAATATGGATACAATGAATATAATATGTTCTTCCAAAGATACTAAACTAATTTTTACTAGGGAATTTTCTTTCATGTAATCATGACAATATATTAATATAAATCACCATCTCCTGGATTCTGGGTTTGGGGTGTTATTGTTTCTATCAGAGGAATTTCCACAAAAACCATGGAAACTAGATTTAGGAAACATAGTTTAGAGGAAATAAGACTATGAACAATTTTTAGGATAAGAATAGAGTAACATTCTAGAATTATGGTATGGTAGAGACTATTTGGGTCTTATTATAAAATACATACCTATCTAGATACTATAAGTGGACATTGTTCTGGAGAATATTTACCTAGGAGTAACAACTCTGATAAGGAGTTTCGAGCATGACCTGAGGTATCCTTATAAACAACAATGAGCATTACTACCCACCTGGTTTAAAACGCTTGTGAGATATTCATAGGATAATTCACATTTCTATACAAACCATTATGAAGGAATCAAAAGTTAATTAAATCCATGATAATGATTATGAGATTAGATTTGCATAAATTTTGAAATTATGTTATGTGTTTTCTAGTTAGAAATATTTCATTGTGACATAATTTAGTGTATTCCATTATTTAGTGATGGATCCTAACAGATGAAAGGGAATCATGCCTGTGGGAAATTTGGGGAGTTCCCCACTAAGAATGTCAAAATTGTTAGGGTTGGAGTGGATCACATCATGACATTATTATGACAATTTACTAAACGTATGATGAATAACAATGGTACACCTGCATTGGATCATCTCATGTGACATGAGCCCCCATATTTTTGTGTGACACTAACCTTGTGGTATTTAAGTAGTGGATTAAGTCCCTTCAAAAGATCATTATGGAATTAATATGTAATGAAAATGAAAAGATAGTAATAGTAGTATATTTCCTCAACGGTGATGCTGATCAATGGTAGTCCGTGATCCCAAATACCATTAAGGAATAAGAAATAAAATATATGGAATGTAGAAATTTTAAGGAAATTTTCTTTGACAAATTTTTCTCTCATTGACAACAAACTGAAGAGAAGTGGGAATTACTAAGCCTAATGAAAATAAAAGAAGACAGTGTTTTAGAGAATGAGGCTACATTCCCAAGAATATACATGTATTATATATATTATATACATTATTTGGAAGAAAATATTGATCATTTCATTAATGGTTTTAAGCAAATCCTTTGAAACGAAGTGGCTTCTCAATAATGTTCTTATTATGATGAAATTATATTAAGTTCCATCAAAACAGAGAAGGAATTTTCTAGATCCTATTTGGTCAAGGGAAAATAATTTTCGAATGGGTCTTATATTTATCATAAAAAAGTTGAATATATAATGGAGAATAAGGGAATTAAGCATTTCACATTATGTGATAATTTGTGGAAAGAAACATCATGGATAATGCTTGAACAGATTTTGATTTTGTTATATTGTGGAGAAAATGGTCATTAATATAGTGAATGAAAGGGGGATAGAATAATCAATAATTTTCAATTATATAGTTTTAAGGAGATGGGATACTATGAAGATGAACATCGAATATGTTAGGGAAACCTACCTCAAAAAATGACACTACTAAAAGGGAATGCATATGTGATCACAACCACGAAGTATAAAGTTCCCAATAATGTTTAGGAAGGTGCAATAATTTTTTTCTTATCCATTGAAAATTATTTATTTAATTATAAATTATTTCTATAATTTTATATTCCCAGTTTTCTATGAAATTTAGATATTTCCAATTTGATTTAATACAGGATTTATTAGTCAAAACTCATAAGGGGAGTATCATTGCTACAATGATGTGTTATGTAGTTCTCATCATGGAATATAAACATGCCTTATAAGAGAATTTTATCATCATACTCATGAATTACATTGATACAATCCTCAGTAAGGATTTTATTTTATACTATGATGTAAAAATATTCTATAATAAGAAGAAAGTTAAAATTGATTGGGATGATGTAGAATCCCTTATCTTTTGAGAAGAAAAATATCTATTAGAGTCTTATCTAGATCGACCCCCAGTAACTATACAAAATGAAATTAATTGGGTTAATGAGAACTCTATATGTATGAGTTAGGAAATAAATATTCAAATTGAATATGTACATATTGGGCAGCAATATGTTGACGTGTTTCCTGAGCAATTACCTGGGAATCCTCAAGAGAGGGAATTTGACTTTACTATTGATTTAATTCATAGATAAAGACCTACATAAAATACTAAAAATAGAATGGTGACAGGGGTATTAGTAGAACCCATAAAACAACTAGAGTAATTGAGTGATAAAGGATTGATCCACCCTGGTGTTTCTCAATGGGGATCCCCTATTCTCTTTTTACGAAGAAATATTGATCTATGGGGATGTGCACTAACTTCATGGAGATCCATTCTATTATGATAAAGAAAAAGTATCCTCTTCCTCAAATTGATGATTTATTTGATTATTGTCATGTTTCACATTATTTTTGGACAATTGACCTTCTATCATGGTATCCTCAGCTATGTGTAAGGAAGGAATATATTTCTAAGATAGCGTTTTGAACAGGGTATGAGAATTATGAGTTTTTGGTAATTCCTTTTGGACTATCTAATGCACAATATTTTATCATGGATATGATGAATAAAATTTTTAAGTACCCTCTTGATGATTTTTTTGTTGTTTTTATAGATGATATTCTGGAATACTAAAAAATCTATGATGACCATGAAAATCACTTGCGGATTGTTTGTAAAACTCTTAGAAGAAATGTATTATATGGGACATTTAGCACCTATTAATTATGGATTCAATTAGTTTCTTTTTATGGCCATAATATATATAAGGATGGAATCCTAGTAAATTTGGCGAAGACAAAGGAAATCCCTGAACTGACCATGCCAATGAACATAACTGATGTACCATGTTTTATTGGTTAAACATGTTTCTTTCCGCATTTTGTTCAAATTTTCTCCCAATTGTATAACCCACTAACCAAGAATATATGTAAATGGGTTATGTTTTTATGGATGAAATAATGTTCAAAATGCATTGTTGAATTGATAATGTGATTTGTCAAAGCTCCAATTTTGACTCTCCCCTATAGAAATGATGGAGTTTTTATATTCAGTGATGTATCAAATAATCGACTACGTTGTGTCCTTATGAAAATGATAAAGTCCTTACTTATGCATCATGGTAGTTGAAGAATCATGAGAAAAATTATCCAACTCATGATCTTGAATTAGAATCTGAAATGTTTTCTCCAAAAACATGGAGATACTATCTCTATGGTGAAAGATAAGAGATATATACAAATCACAAGAGGTAGAAGTAGATTTTTACATAGAAATAGATAAACATGAGGGAAATTAGATGCCTCTAATTACTAAAGTGTTATTATTTTCCAATACACTACTACCCATGAATGGAAATCAATGATGAAGATGCATTGAGCAGGAATGTTCATGGACTTATGACCCATATGAGGATTGAGATAGATTCTATATTCATGAACATGATAAAAATGGATATGGGATTTTTTATGTAAGAAGAAACATCTTTAATTTTTCAAATGATTTATAAACAAAATTTAGTAAAGAAGATAAAATGGCCTTAATCTGATAATTTGACTCTACAAAAGAAAATTTAATCTATTTGGGATTGAAGATTAGAAGACTTCTTGTATGAGGATGGAGTTCTAAAATTTTGAATGAGGTTTGTTCCATCAGTACCTAAGCTAAAAATGAAACAATTAGATGATTACCATAGCTTAAATTTCTCTGTACATAATGGTACCACAAAAATGTTTAGATTTCTAAAATACCATTTTTTTTGTGTGATTGCATGAAGCGAGAAATTACTGACTATGTGTCAAGGTATCTAGTTTTTCGACAAGTGAAGTCCTAGAGACAAGATCCTAGAGGGGTCATGCAACCTATACATATTCCTATGATTAAGTGGGAGGAATTTATAATGGATTTTTTCGTAGGAATACTGAGGAAACCTAGAAGGAATAATGCATTATGGTTAATTGTTGATAGTCTTAAAAAATAGGCACATTTACTTGCTACAATATAGGAATTACAACTTGAGATCCTGGAAAGACCTTATATTATGGAATTTTTAGGACATCATGGTTAACCTATATTGATTTTGTCCGATCGAGATCCCTAGTTTACATCAAAATTCTAGAAAAGTCTCCAAAATTCTTTGGATACTGAGCTTCATATGAGTATTTCTTATCACCCCAAAACATACACTCAACCCAAAATGACTATTCAAACATTAGAGGACCTGCTTTCATCATTCTCTATAGTCTTTTAATGTATGTGGGATCAATACACACCTTTTATGGAATTTGACTATAATAACAGTTTCAATTCTAGCATTCAAATGGCACCATATGAAGTATTATGTGGAAAGTGGTGTCAAAATCAATGTTTTTGGGATGAAGTTGGTGAGAGGAAACATATATGACCAAAATGTATTTAAGATGTAACTGCAAAGGTAATGAAAATTTGGGGCCATATTAAAGCAGCAAATGTAGGAAAACGAGTTGTAGTGAATACCATAGAAAGGATTTCGAATTTCAAATAGGTTATCATTTCTTTATAAAATTATCTCCCTAGAAGTGTGTTTTAAGGATCGTTAAGAAATGGAAACTAAGCCTTTGGTACATTGGTTTGTTCGAGATTCTTGAAATAATTGGTGATGTATCTTACTGTATAGAAATGTACCATGTCACTCTATATTTTAAAATGTTTTCCACGTGTCTTTGTTAATGAAATACATGCTAGTCCCAACATATGTACTCACATGAGGAGAAATCAAACACGAACCTGGTTTGTCTTAATGTGAAGATCCAATCATGTTTCTTAACATTAGAGTGTAATTATTGAGAATTTAAATGAATTGACTCATATGAGATCTTTTGTGAAATCATAAAATAAATGAAAGAACATTGGAACCTGAGGTTGTTATAAAGTGGAACAAAACATAGATGCATTAATATGTCAAACATTTCGAGGATGAAATTCCTGAACTAGGAATGAATATAACACCCCATTATTTTATGGTATATATATTCATATTTAATTTCAATTAAAGTGATATATTATAATTCATGAAACACTGATACTTTTCAAAACAACTCCTTGTTAAAGGAGATAGATATAACACAGCCATTAAAATGGAGTTTTCCGATGATCATGTGTTTATTGAAAAACAATAGAATTAGAGGTCAAGGTGGAAGAAGAAAGTGAAAAACTCTTCAAGAAATATTGATGGTAAGAAACATATGTTTATAGTTTGTGAAAATTGTGGCAAAGAGCATGTCGGGGAATGCCTTTTGAATTCTGTTAAGTGCTACCGATGTGGTAAAATGGGACATAAGGCTCATAATTTAACTCAAAATATCATGGTAATGGTAATAAAAAATCTGATTTAGAGTCAAAAATATGATTCATGTTCAATGAAATGGGTCATTATGAAATGGTGTGTCCAAAGTAGAACTCAAATGATGGAAAGCAGCCAGAATACAATCAGAAAGGGGTGGTGAAATCGTTGGAAAATACTTCAGCAGATGTTGGTCCATCGAATGATGTATTATTAGGTACACTGTTTGTTTTTTCAGATTATGCCAATGTATTGCTTGATTCACGGTCTACACATTCATTCATGTAACGCCCCCAACCTAGTTACCCAGAGTCGGTGAATTATTACATAACATTGGAATGATCAGAAAAGATCGAGTCTCGAATGACCGATTAGTTTAGTAGTCTTGGAAACACTAGATATATTCATAAGTCATACATTACATCATAAAGTAAGAAAAACTACAACAAAATCTTGTCTTCATATCCACTCTTACTATCCCTGCAGGTCATTCATAAATTACTTCTTCACATCTTGTGAGAAATAAAACATTGAAAGGGGTGAGCTCAGATGCTCAGTATGTATAGTAAGGATAACAATATAGCGGACACTTTTATAAATAAGCATAGACATTTAAGGCAATGTATAAATAAAAAAATCCTTTTAAACATGAACTTCACCATTATATGGAAAAGATAAAATGAAATAATTCCATTTACTTATTCACATGGATATTCTACTTGACAAATAATCACATGCAATATCAATAACCACTTTCATAATTATTGAATGCAGAATTCCAGACTATCATAACCACGTAATCAAGGCCTTATACCATGACTACAAATAATATTTTGTCAGGGCCTTGTTCCAAGACACTAGTTTGCCTCATGATACCTACCGATTCATCGAGTAGCTATAGTGGGCTCCACCCATCACATACTATGTCCAATGCATTCCTCATATGGAATGATTAAAACATAACATAAACATTCGTTTTAAAACTATCATAAAAAATGTCAATACTTTATCCACAAACCCTGAATGTTATAAAAATAGCACATCCATTGTCAAAAATACCTCATTCAATAAAATATGGAATATTTTTTTGTAAAATATTAACCTAAATCGAGAATAATAAAGGATATTGATATAGATGAAAATAGTCATCAAAATTATTCGAGAGAAATATCCCCCTTATTCTTGAAAACATATACAAGTCACACTATTTGTCCAGAAGACATTTAAAAATAGATTTATCAATCAAACTGTCTCATACAACTTTGATTCTTTCAAATGAATTATCATTTGAAAACATTAATGTCCATATAAATAAATCCTTAAAACCATTTTTAAAACATGGACATTAATTAGTAAAAATTTGGAATAATAAATTTTTAAAACATTTAAAATGACATTTTTTTAGAGTTCCTAACCAAAAGAGAGACACTTGAATAGAAATAATTGAGGTAATCAAAACATTATAATATCATGAGAATAAGGGGATTCATAATACACTATGTCAAAGTAAATTATATACACCATATAAAAGTTATTTGGTGTATAACAACAATGAAGTCTCAATGGAATGTAAATTGAGATGAAATCTCTTATAAAGACCATATAATTAGGTTAAGCATAAATAAATGACATAATTATGTGTGAAAAATATAAATACACTAAATATTATTGGATATTCAGTGTAAAACAATCATAGGACATTCACACATATTCTTGTAAAAAAACACCAATGAATTAGATGTTTAACTCAATAAATAAAGACTGAGTTAATATTACTCATATCAAGTCCATATAGATGACTTGAGAATTTATCAATGGAGTGATTATGTGTATCAAAATTATATCCACAGAAAGGGGAGTGGAAATTATGACATAAGAAAATAAATAGTGAATCCACACATAATCATGGAGTAATATAATTAATGAACAATGTGTAAAGCCGGATTTCAACTTCCCTTATTGATTTGGTAACGTACGAAACATACACCCATGAAAGAAGGATCATAAAATGATGATTTAAATATCCTTGAATTAAAGTATATTACACAATGAATACAAACATGGGTAGCACACACACCACATGTAATAAATAAGTGGCAGACAATGGAAATCTAACGTAATTAAAAGTGAGATAAGAAACCCCTTACTTAGTACTTTTTCATTTGTTTAGGGTAAGTTATCCTCCTATATAATGGTTAAATATCTGTTGTTTAATTATAAAAGAAAAATATACATTAATATGATATCATATATGAACTTTTAACATTTCTTTGTTAAAAATATCTTAGTATTATCATCATTTCGGGTGTTAACATACTCATTTTCTTTTAGATGTTTTGTCACATAAGTCCTATTTGATATGGAAAGGTTGTATCTTATTCATATAAATAATTATATCAATTATTTAAACCTTATTTCAAATCATAAAATTTCAATTATACTTCTATGGATACGATGGGGAAAAAATCTCATCGCGTTCGTGGAGATGGTAGTCCGTACATACGCACGAGTGATAATATTATTATTTTGACACTAAAATCAAATATAACTGGACAGAATATCATATATAAAGAATCATTACCATGTTATACCTATTATTTATATGAATTTCAAATCATTATTATACCCCTAAAAATAATAATGTATTGAATAATAATTACACCACTACATGGAGACGGTAGGACGTACGTACGCACGTATGGTGACATGTCATTCAATGGATGGATAGAATACAGAATATAGTTGTACCATATTTATAATAACATCATAGTATATAAAAGATACGGCAGTTATTATTTTATAATGGAAATAACAAATAAAGAAGATGTTTGAAGAAGAAAGGAACTCAAAAGAGGGTTGTGAAAACATTACCTCTTCTTCAGGTTATTCAGTTTGATTTGATCAAAAGGGCTCCATAGGTTGGCTTTCTAAACAAACTAAGGCCTCTAGGTTGAATTGAGGGAAGTTGAGACAATATTTTTGCAGGGGTTGGCCGAGCCAAAAAACATTGAAGGTGTAAATTAGAGAAAAGGGGGAGTACCCTTTTACAAGAGGGGTGAGGGGCACCTTTGGAAAAGCTAGAAATGTTATGTTATAATATATTTATATTCGGTTTATAATGGCTTAAAAGTTTATTATTTAAGGGTTAAGGTGGGGATGGGTCTAAATCCTTTTAGCAAATAGATTTTAGACAGGTTTGGGTCACTATATTAACAATATCATTGATATTTAACTCTTAGTTAAATAGTTTGACATTTACCATGTCTCGTTGTATTTTTATATTATCTAATTAGTAACATACTATATACCTCCAAGAGACCCCCAAGTGGTCCATTAATTTTACACCTATAATTATCTAAGTCCTTTGGCCAAACCTTATTTTTTTAGTAATAGAATATCAATTAAAAATGTAATATTTGTTTTAAAAACTCTTTTATGTCAATTTTGACACTATTGGGTTTTTTTTCGATAAATTCATAACAGCATTATTACATCGAAAAAATCAATATAACCAATCCTAATATGTCATATTAAATTGGAAAATTAGTTTAATTCATAAAATGTCTAAAATTACATTTATTTTGATATTTATAAAATAAATTATTTTTATATTTCATTAATTTGGTAATTAATGCATCACCATTATGTCATAAATAAATTAAATTATTTAATGTCTAAAAATTATAAATAAAATACCATTATGTATAAAATAGTTTTATCTTTTAAATGAATTTTTATAATCGTATTTATCATATGTAAAACCCTATATTAAAAATGTTTTAGTTGTTAAAATTTGATTTTATCTCTTTTAACTCTTCTTTGAAATAAATAATAATAAATGTACTAATCTAATCCAAGTGGACCTAAATAAAAATATTTTATTCCTAGGGTTATTTTAGGTTGAGATAATCTTGTCCAATAGAATTAGGACATGTGTTAGGGTAATATTAATATCATTTTCCCTTAGTTACCCTATTTACTTATAACCGTGGTAAATAAAAGAAAAAAGTTACTATTCATGAAAAATTATTTTCATCACATTAAACCATAGTTTACTCCTTAATATTAACCGTGTCTCTTGGATTTTCGAAATTCCACTCATCAAAATGGTAAAATTATGTTTTATGTGAATTTCTATATTATCCTTGGAGGTGGGTGAAAGACGGTGAAATGTTCAATAAAATTTTTATATATCTAACATTATTATAAACTAACTACAATTAATTACATTGAACTTATATAGGTATTATGTATATATTTTGAACTTAAATAAAATTAAATAAAATAATAATTATTTAAATAAAATTTCAGTTTTAAATTATAAATCAGTGTTTTTTCTCTATTCATTAAAAATTTATTGTTTTCAGAAAAATACCAAAAATTCACACTTAGCTAATTTTGATATTCCGAATCAAAAAATAAAGACTATTTTTGTAACATCCCTGTTCCAGAAGCCACCCAGAGGCGCCCCGTACCCGAGTGGTCACAAATCCTCAACCACATTTCCCCAAACGCCAGAGGATGCCGACAAGCAGCGAGGGCCTTGGGTGTGATAGTGGGGAAACTATTTCCTCATTGGAAGAGTACACAGTAGAAATAGATAATCATGGGATAAGAGAAGCAGTGAATAACCAACAACAATTAAATATAAGAACACTTAATCAAAAAACTGGGGCACATGTGTATATATTGAATGATGCAAGATACAACTCTAGGAAAATAGCCAAACAAGTCACAATGCTGAAAACACCACAGTACCAAAACAAGTACAAACTAAAAGTAAACATCTCCTCAGCATCGCAAGCCAATGCATGGTCCCATGCTCTCTTACTCCAAAAAATCGTGTACCAGAAGTCGAACGACACTTTCCCTTGTCTATACCTGCAACAACATAGTCTTCTTGGGCCCAAAAGCATGGACCAAACTGGGTGTGAGATAAAATCCCAGTAGGAAACCACCTGATGATATGTTCCTAACAGTCAATGAGTATGTGGAAGGTAATAGTACAATATGAAGCAACAGTAGCAGTAAACAAGATGATACATAACAACAATCAACCACAACAACAGTAGTAGTAAAGAAAATCGGCTAACACAAACAAGAAACCCTCTGGGAAGTACCCAAAACCATCCCCTATAGTTCTCACCACGATGTACCACAAACCTATGGGCAGTGAACTCAGCCTAACCCCTCTTACATGGTCATACGAATATATGATACTCTATGGGGAAGCTCACTCGGTCAATTCCCCTTATAGTCTAGGTTACTTAGGGAGTTTCAGTGGAAGATCACACGGTCTAACCCACTTAGCCCCAACGTCTAGAGACTCTCTAAGGAATCTATCTCAGTCAATTCCTCCTATACCCTCAGGTATACCACAGACTCTCTGAGGAAGCTCACTCTGTCAATTCCTCCTCTAGCCTGGGAAGGTTCCTAAAGAAAAATCAAACAAGGTAGGACTCTATGAGGAAGCTCACTCGGCTTACCCTCATATAGTCTATAAAATTTGAAGGCACTTTGGGAAGCTCCCTCAGTCTATCCCTTGTGTCCTTTAATGACTATGATTCACTGAGGAAACTCAATTGGTCTACCCTCCTATAGTCTATAATGTCATGGACTCTCTGGGAAGCTCACTCTGTCTATACCTTATAGTCTATAGCACCAGGTTCTCATAGCCATATGCCAGTCAGTGCTTGATAATTCTATAAGGCCAATGAACACCTATATAGATTCTTGGCTAACATTCTATAGGACTACAAGCATGTTATACAAAACACTCTATCATATAGACACAAGACATGGCAACATTCATAACGGCCAAAGACTAACAAGACCCAAAGGTCATAAATAGAAAAAAGCATGGGAAAAACATAAAATCATAAAAAACTATCCTCTAGCATGAATAATTTACCTCTACACAAGAATACATGCAAGGCCGGAAAACAACAAGGGCAAAAAGGTAAACACACAATACCCTATTCACGGGTATTGGTAGAATTTGCACATAAAACTCAAATACATTGAACGGCAAGGAAAAAACCACCTTGCTCAATCCTAGGAGATCGATGTACTTGAACCATGATGACTGATTCTCCCTTTAACGTCGTAGATCTAAGAAAACATCAAAAATAATCAAACCACGATAACTTGAGAAAGATGAAGAATCAAGGAATGAAACTCAAGAATAAGGAAGAACTGGCCACTACAGTTCCAATGCAATTGACAGCGGTCGAATTGGCCAACAGATGGAGCCTCGGGAATCTGAAGATGTTTTGTGGTCGTACCCCGTCTCTCGGACGAACCAGACATAGAAAAAGGCATTTATGGTGATCAGGAGCGACCTCGGTCCGTTTAATGAAAAACAATAATTTACATGATATTTAATTTTAGAGTACATGGCGTGTACTAGGTCTTTCTGTACTCCGCCAAAATCGGCCTCCACATCACCCCTAGACACTGTGTTTATGGCCCGCAAACAGCCAAACCACGACTTTGAGCGGGAAAAGAGTACACAGCGTGCACTCAGAAAGTACACGACGTGTACTCAGAAAGTACACAGTGTGTACTTAAAAAATTTCCCAAAACACCATTTTTCTCGAAAACTCTAGGAAAAGAAAAGGATATACCTTAAATGGAGATCCGGGTTCATAAAAACTTCCCCCCTTAAAGAAATTCGTCCCCAAATTACCCTAGCGAGGCGTAGAAGAAGAAACCCAGAAAAGCTCCGGCCACTATGATCATACATTAGCCTCCCTCTCCCAGGTTCCTACCTGTACACGCCCATGCAGCCAAATCACTCGTACTAAAGGAACAGATTGCCACAGAGAACCTTCGTACTCTGATTAAAAATCCGGATGAGATTCTCCTCAAACAATGCATCCGCTTCGAGCTCAACCTCCTTGTGATGAAAGACATGTGATGGGTCTGAAAAGTAACGTTGGTGCTGAAAGACGTGGAAGACGTCGTGCATGGCCCGATACCTCCGAGGTAACTTCAACCGATAGAAAACTGGCCCAAATCTGTCTATAACCTCAAACGGCCCGATGTACCTTGGTGAATGTTTACCCTGTCTCTGAATCATTTTGTGTCCCATCCTCGGTGCGACACGCAGGAACACCTGATCTCCAACCCCGAACTCCAAAGGTCGTCTCCACTGATCAGCATAAGACTTATGTCGAGACTCTACTATAGCCATCCTTTTCCAAATCAACTCTATCTTCTCTGAGGTCACCTGAACAAGATGTGGTCCTAGCAGAACTGCCTCTCCTGCCTCCAGCTAGCATAAGGGTGATCGGAATGGCCTACCGTACCAACCCTTGTAAGGTGATATCTGAATGGTCACCTAAAAATTGTTTTTGTAGGCGAACTCCACAAGAAGAATATGCTTTTCTAAAGAACCTTTGATGTCTAGAATGCATGCTCGGAGCATATCCCCAAGAAACTAGATCGTGCTCTCGGACTGGCCATCTTTCTGGGGAGGATATGTTGTATTGAAAAGTACTCGTGTACCCAAAGGCTTTTGAAGTCCCTTCCAGAACCGAGAAGTAAAGAACACATCTCTGTCT
Organism: Viscum album; assembly: GCA_963277665.1. Lineage (NCBI taxonomy): Eukaryota > Viridiplantae > Streptophyta > Magnoliopsida > Santalales > Viscaceae > Viscum > Viscum album. The sequence continues at coordinate 791,713,917 of OY728129.1, read as the reverse complement.
GAAATAATTGAGTGTGGAAATCCATGTAGACGTAATGTCTCTCGGATGTACAACCATCCCAGGTCATCGACACTGAATGTCTCCTTGATCGGAAAGAATTGAGAAACCTTCTTAAGCCTATCGATGACAACCCAAACAACATCGTTTCCCCGAGGCGACCATGGAAACCCAGTAACGAAGTCTATAGAGACATCGTTCCTCTTCCTCTCAGGAATAGGTAACTGCTGTAAAATCCATGTTGGTCGCTAATGCTCTATTTTCACCCACTAACAAGTAGAACATCTCATAACAAAACCAGAAACATCTTTCTTCATACCCAGCCGCCAGTACTGGTGGTGTAGATCACGATACATCATGGTGAGGCCAGGATGAACTGCCAAAATTGAGGAATGAAAATCCCACATCAGCTCCTTGCGTATGTCTGCTGGAACCCATAAACGTCCCTGGAAATGAAAGATCTCGTCCTCTCCTACAGTCCATTCAGGATGAGGGTCCCCTCCTGACACTCTCACCCACAAGACTAAGGACTCTAAATCTTATAGGTTCCTCCTTCATATCCGATCAAGAAGTGTATAGGTTACAGCTATATAAGATAGAACAACCTGTTCCTGCCTGTCGTGCACTTCCAAGTGCATCTCAGTGAATTGAGCCATAAGATACCACTCACTGATGGCATCATGAACTACCTAAATCTGAGTTTTTATACTCAACGCATCTACCACTGCGTTGCCCTTTCCAGGAGTATAGGCATGCTCGAAATCAATGGACTGAAGATACTCGACCCACATGCACTGTCTCTGATTCATATCATGCTGAGTGAAGATGTGCCTGAGACTCTTGTGGTTGGGGAAAACAGAAATGTTCTCTCCAAGAAGGTAGTGTATCCAACAGAATAAGGCATGAACGAAGACTACCATCTTTAGATCGTGTGTAGGGTAATTCCTCTCATTTGGCCTCAACTACCGAGACCCATATGCAACGACTCCATCTCCCGACATAAGCACAACTAACATCATGATACTAGAAGCATCACAGTAAACTATGTAGGCCTTTCCCGGCTCTGGAAAGAAGAGTATCGATGCTGACATAAACATCCCCTTCAACACCTAAAAGGCTGAGTCAAAAGAATCTGACCTTAAAAACATCACCCCCTTTTGGTCAAACCTGTCAATATTGCTGTTAGGAGCGAGACGTCCTGAATGAAGAGTCTGTAGTATCCCTCCAGTCCTAGGAAACTCCTTACCTCAAAGAAGTTCTTCAGATACTCCAAAGAAACTAGAAATCTCACTTTCTCTGGGTCCACAGACCATCCTGCCTCTGAGATGACATGACCCAAAAGTGAATCTGGTCCATCCAAAAGTGTCACTTCGAGAGTTTAACATATAGATGATGCTATCTCAGTGAAATCATAACGATCTCAAGATGTGTGGCATGGTTGTGTCGAGTGTGAGAGTACACCAAGATATCATCCACGAAGACCACGATGAACCAGTCCAACTACATTTGGAATACTCGGTTCATCAGTGCCATGAAAACTACAGGCGCGTTCGTGATACCAAATGACATGACTGTATACTCGTATAGACTATAACTGCTCCTGAAGGTTGTAATGGGTATATTAGATGGTCTAATGTGAAACTGATGATAACCATACCTAAAATCGATATACGAGAACACTCGGGCTCCTTGAAGATGATCAAAGAGGTCAACTATCCTCAACGAGGGATATCAGTTATAGACCGTCAAATGGATCAGCTTCTGATAATCCACACAGAGCCAAAGAGTACCGTCTGCCTTCTTCACTAACATGATAGGTGAACCCCAAGGATAAGTACTAGTTCGGATGAAACCCTTTCCTGCAACTCCTCCAGCTGCATCTTGAGCCCTTGAAACTCATGTGTAGCCATACTATAAGGAGGAATGGATACCAGTTCCACTCCTGGCACGAGCTCAATCGAAATGTCTACGGCACACTCTAAAGGAAAACCTGAAAAGTCCTCTGGAAAGACATCCATGGAACGATCCACCACTGGGGGAAAGTATAACTGTGAAGTCCCCTTGTCATTCAGATAATGACTGGAAATCTTGGTTGTAAATTCCCCAAGCCCATAATTCTCTAGTCTAGCTCTACCCGCCTGGACATCCCACTCACCTCTATGAAGGAATGATCTTCCCTCGGGTGATATGAATCTCACCATACGACGATAACAATCGACGACTTCCTGGAAGGGAACCAACCAGTCCATCCTAAGTATGACGTCATAACCCTCCGTCTCTAGGACATAGAGGACCTATAAGAAAAGAAACCCCGAAACCTCTAGAGGGCACTCTCTACATTGATGTATGCTAGATTTCCTTGTTCCCAACAGCTTGTCATGAGTTAATATGTTAGAAGAAGAAAATCTACAGAGCCCAAGGCTCTCCACGACCGTAACAGAGATAAATCTATTGGAAGAAACATTATCAAGAAGGGATAAAGATAAAACTTAGGCTACTAAGATTATAACTCGAACTGTAGAAGGCCCGAGATCTTGCTCCTGATAGGTCTGCTCCACGGTGAAATACTGGCCTGCACCGCGGCCCTACGCCCCTGGCTGACCACTCTGAGCAGATCCACTCTGCTACCGCTGATGACTTGGTGACTGACCACCACTGCCGTTGTAACACCCCACGTTTTTATAAGATAAATATAAATGCATGGAACTTTTTTTAGAAACGATATTTGAAATTAGCCTTTAAAACATTACTTTTCTACTTCTATATTCTGAATTTCAAGAAACTGTCATCTACAATTGTGTTCAGTATGTTATTTAGAGTCTTATGAAAGAAACTTGTTTTTTTTGAATAGTAACATGCCCTTATGAATAGTAATATTCATAGTAATATGACCTCATGAATAGTAAATAATATTATTAATTTATTTTCCCAAGGCAATATGATAATGTGATCTTAATTAATTTTCTAATGTCACATAAAACTAATTGCACTTCAATATTGTTATTTTTCAAATTATCTGTAAACTTATATAAAAATTAAAATAATAATGTTTAGAATATTATTTTTGAAAAATGGAGTTCATTTTTTAATTCTACATGTCGATAAATGGTTGGGTTAAATTTTTGGTATTTTTCTAAAACTCTTGAATTTTCGGTGAATATTGAAATACAATAAAATACCGTATAATCAATTTATCAGTAAAAATGCACTATTTAATACATAATAAGTGATGCAAGGCCACATCCTTCAGACTCACATGATATTATCACTATTTCGGGACACTTTATTTGTTATTATTCATAGTCTTTATAAAAATATTATAATAATGATTAAAATAATCTAAAATACCTCCCTCCTCCACTATAAATATCACCCTCACTCACCACTTCATCCCACACCTCTCAAGCCTGGGGCATTGTCTAATTTCGTCCAAATTCCCTCCCTAATCTTCTTCCCCACGTCCTAGATCTTCTGGTCTCACCAAAAGACCAAAATCAAAGCCCTTAAGAAGGATCTCATGGAGATGAGATCAAGAGGTAAACAACCTCTTTTATTTTCTTTATTTTCTTTCATTTTTTGGTATTCTCTTCCATTCCCTATGTCTTGTGTTGGGATATTTCATTAAATATTCCCCCCTTACTGTCCATATCTTTTATGAATGATGATATATTCTATTCCTCTCATCAATCTTGATTTTATAAATTTTTAAGAGACGTCGTTAGGCTGCCGAATTTTCGTGAGAAATTTTTTCAAGATGTTCTTTTATTTCATGATTCTTTTTTCTTTTTTTCCTCACTCCCTCTTATCAAAGAAGCATGAAATCTCCAGAATCATGTATATTCATTATGTTTTAATGTTTATGGAAAATTCCTCATCAGTATTCTTCTCCTCTTACACTTATTAAAAGAATCAAAAATACATTTTCCATTTGTGTCGAATTACCAGCATCGTGGAAGATGTATTTTCAATTTCCATTAATTCATTCAATTCTTGTAATGAAACCATTTATATGGTTGAACCACGTTATAATATATATTTTATGACTCATATAAGGTTCTGGAATTATTTTTTACCCATGGTTCTAATTTAAAAGACAAAATGACGTTGTTATTATCAAAGAACCACTTAAATGATATAAACGAACATCATTAATGTTTTATCTCATGAATCATCCTCATATAAAGAAATCAAAGTTATAAATGGTGTAATTTATGGTACTGGAAATATTTAAATACTAATCCATTCCAATTCTGACGTTTCACTTCCAATCAACAAGAATGATTCATCGTGAACCGATCGTGAAAATCACAAAATAACTCACCCAAAATAATGCAAGGAACAAAATACAAACAATTAAGGGGTGAAATGAGGTTATGAAATGACCATATAAGATGTTATAAACATGAACATGTATCTTTAAAATACTAATAACTCTATTTTAACCATTATACAGGAGGTTTAATTAATTTTTAAGTATGACAAGCCTATGGTAAGGGAATTCTTAACCCGATTTCCATTCTTTGGGTTAACCTTCTACTTTATAATTTATGTGCTATTTAAATTTTGTGTGTGATGGGTTCTGTTTATATTATGTTTCATTATGTGTACTTACATAGTATATACATATTCAATCCACTCTATTAAGTATCACATCAAGTATATGATGTTTATAAGGGACTTTTCTTCCAAAATCCTCTTTTAAAATTCTGTTTTATAAGATTCAAAAGCAATGTTTTTTTGCTATTGTTTATATTGTATGATTATGTTTTATTTATTGTTCATTGTTAATGATGAAGGGTGGGACCTATATCTCCCTCAAATTCATTGGTTATGAGTAAGTTGGAGGTCGGCCGTATGGTTACTCCAAGTGTAACTGTGATGGTTAAACAATGTAAGGTAGCCGTGAGGGTTACAAATTTTAAGGTTTCCAAGATGGTTACAAGATTATGTAAGTAATGCCCCAAGATAACTCTATGATTATATTTATGTTTGTGTGGATCTTGTGTTAATCTCATGTTACACAAAGTAGGTATTAATGGGTAGAAATAATGTCTTTTGAAAATGTTTTCATAAGTCATGAGTGTTCATGGACTAATGTGATTTTTCCTTCTTTTTCATATATTACTGTGATTTTATGCGCATCCCAAGTTTATAAATGATTTTTCACAGGTTAATTGATGAGTAATACAAGGAAGGAAGACATGTTAAATGCTGAAGAATTGTCAAGGAGTCTTGTTTTAATTTTTAATGTTTTATATTATGAGGAAAATGGAAACTGATTTTATGGTATCCACTATGTAACAATGTGTAATGTTATGAATGTTTTGCCTTAATTATCTAAAGCTCTAATCATGAAAAGTTCCTCAATGTAAAAGGAAGTGTTTTATTGAAAAAATTCAAGATTATGTATGTAATAAGTGCGGGTCTTTATAGATGGTATTAGAGGATGGTTTCGATAACATTAGGGGTTAAGGTGATCCTAATAGAATACCATAAATAATTTTCACTCTATGTTTAATTTGTTATAGCATTTAAAGATTACCATGTTGCTTCATCTAAGAAATGTTTGTTCAGAATGGTTGTCCGCATAAGGAACAGGGATGCTGAAGAGGAGAGGCACCGACAGAATGACATCATTCTTAATCTACAACCCAGAATGGTAGGGATTGGAACCAAGTAGTTTGTGATAGTAATGGCTCATCTAACGTAGGCAATAAATGGTGGTGGAATCCATGCAAGAGAACAAATAGAGGTACCCCAACGAAACATGACAGTGGTGGAACATTTTATGAGAAAACATCCTCTTGCATTCAATTGATCTTCTGAACCAGTGGCAGCAGAAGGATGGATTAAAGCCCTTGAAATGATATTTGATGTTATGGGATGTTCGGCCAATCAAAAGGTAGGTCTTTCCATTTATCATTTTGAACGGGAAGCTGATCAGTGGTGGTCAATGGTAAGGAAAATCAGGGGTAGAGAAGATTTTTATTCCATAGTGTGGGATGAATTTAAATGCCTTTTTCTTGAATTTTTTTTCCTAAGGTGGTTCGACTTGGAATGGAGAAGAAATTCCTTGAATTGAAACAAAAGGATGAAGATTCAGTGGATGTGTATGAAGAGAACTTCACTCGACTGGAAAGGTATTCTCCAAATCATATTCTGGATCTCGAGAGAAAAATAAACCACTTTTACTCAGGACTGAATCCAAGGTATCGAAGGGCGTTGGCCTCCCGTGATTCAAAAGTTATGAGAAACTTGTCCGATGTGCTGAGAGGGTAGAGATGGAATTTGATGACTATCACATGCATTTTGGAAACAAAGAGAAGAAGAGGTCCCGTTGGCAAGAAATGGGTAAGAATCAACTAATGAAATATGATTGTATGAAAATCCAGTTTCCAGTTTGTGAAGAGTGTGGCAAGATGCACCCTCGGGAATGTCTTATCAAAACTGAAAAGTGTTTTAAATGTGGTATGTTTGGACATATGGCCCGACATTTCAATTAAAATGATCCAATGACTAATCCTGATAAGCTAATTCTAACGTGTTTTAAATGTGGTGAGATGGGTCACTATGCAAATTCTTATCCAAAGAGGGATCCAAATGATCTAAAGAAGCCAGATTATAAGCAAAAAGGTGTAGTGAGATCATTTGCAACTACGTCAGCAGGTGTGGGGCCATCCAATGAAGTTGTATCAGGTACTTTGTTTGTTCACTCAGATTTTTTTAAAGTTTTATTTGATACGGGTTCTACACATTCCTTCATCTCTGAGAAATTTTCTGGTAGATTGGAAATATCACGTCAACAAATGAGACCTGAACATGTTGTTAAATCACCAGGGGGAAATTTTATAGAAAAGAGGAATTATAAGAATATTTCTATTGTGTTATGCGGAAACAATTTACCTACAAACCTTGTTGATTTACCCTTAGTCGAGTTTGATGTTATTCTGGGGATGGACTGGCTTTCTGATTATCATGCTATGATTGTCTGTAGAGCTAAAGAAGTTGTTTTTCAGAAATAGTTTCAGTTTGTATACAAGAATGAACCCATAAAATTGATATCATATCAGGAAGCTGAGAGACTACTAAAAGATGGAGGTGAAAGTTATCTTGCTCATATTATTGAAAACAAGAGAAATATTCAAATTAATGATTTACCAATGGTAAATGAATACCTTGATGTTTTTCCTGAGGAGTTACCTAGTGTCATACTTGAATGAGAAGTCGAATTCAAAATTGATTTAGTTCCTGATGCTAAGCCAATTTCAAAACCCCCATATCGTATGGCTCCAATAGAACTTCTTGAATTGAAAAATCAATTGTAGGATTTTCTTTTCAAAGTCTTCATTCGTCCTAGTACTTCACCATGGGGATCCCCTTTTTTGTTTTTTAAAAAGAAAGATGGTTCCATGAGACTTTTCATTGATTATAGTGCTTTGAATAACATCACTATTCAAAACAAGTATCCTTTGCCTCGTATTGATGACTTGTTTGATCAGCTCTAGGGAGCTTAGTACTTTTCCAAGATTGACTTGAGATCCGGATACCATCAGCTGAAGGTGAAGGAGGATGACATCCCGAAAATAGCCTTTCGTACTAGATATGGGAATTATGAATTTGTTGTTATGTCATTTGGGTTAACTAATGCACCTTCTGTATTCATGAATCTTATGAATAGCGTATTTCATGAGTTCTATAATAAGTTTGTGGTTGTATTTTTTGATGACATTCTGGTTTTTCCTAAAAAAAAAGAGGGGCATGAAAAACATCTAAGGGTTGTTTTACAAACTCTAAAATAAAAGAAACTATATGGAAAATTCAGCAAGTGTGATTTTTGGTTGCAACCGATTTCTTTTCTTGGGCACATTGTAAATAAGAATGGAATAACACTTGATCCTGCCAAAACAAAAGTAGTTGATGAATGGACAAGACCCACAAATGTTACAGAGATTCGTAGTTTTCTGGGCTTATCAAGTTATTACTGATGGTTTGTTAATAACTTTCCATGGTTATCTATCCCAATAACTATGTTAACATGGAAAGGGGATAAATTTGTTTGGATAGAGGATGTGATGTTTGTTTTCAGGAACTAAAGAAGAGATTAGTGAATGCTCCAGTTTTTACCTTACCTTCCCGGAATGGTGAGTTTGTCATCTACAGTGATGCTTCTTTGAAGGGACTTGGTTGTGTTTTGATACAGAATGATCAGGTAATTGCCTATGCTTTGAGACAACATAAACCTCGTGAGCTAAATTATCCCACAGATGATTTGGAATTGGCAGCTGTGGTTTTTGATTTGAAAATATGGAGGCATCATCTTTACGGAACCAAATACCAAATATATACTGACCATAAAAGTCTTAAGTATATATTCACTTAGAAGGAATTAAACATGAGATAGAGAAGATGGCTAAAACTGAAAAAGGATTATGACTGCACGATCAATTACCATCCTAGAAAAGCAAACAATGTAGCGGATGCCTTAAGTCGGAAAAATCATGCATCATTAACTATGCTACGTTTGAACATGATCCCTTGATTAATTATTTGATGAATTTTGGATTAGAAGTTGTCGGTGAAGGGAATATATCGGTTTTGTTTCAGGTTTCAGTGCAGTCTTCGTTGTCGAACAGAATTATGAAAGCGCAGAGGGAAGACTGTGAGCTACAGAAAAAGGTAGAATTTGATAAAATGGGAAAGTTTCTAGAATTTAATCTTGATAAAGATTGTGTTTTATGATTTGGAAAATGGTTGTGGGTACCTTGTGATTCCCAGCTGAAGAATGAATTGTTGTTTGAAGCTCATAGTTCTCCATTTTCTATTCATCCTGGAAGTACTAAGATGTAAAGAGACATTCGAGAGTATTATTGGTGGAATGGGATGAAAAGAGATATTGCTGATTTTACAATGAAATGTTTGACATGTCAGCAGGTTAAAGTAGAGCGGCAGTTACCGAATGGGATGCTTCAGCCTTTTCCAGTGCCAAAATAGAAATGGGAGAATATCTTCATGGATTTTGTGGTGGGACTACCAAAGACTTCTCGAGGTAACAATGCAATTTGTGTTATTGTTGATCGGTTAAAAAATTCTTCTCATTTTATTTCTTTTCGAGATACGATGAAATTAGATCAGCTTTCTCGATTGTACCTCAAAGATATTTTTAGGTTACATGGAGCTCCTCTTTCCATTGTGTCTGATCGAGATCCCACATTCATTTCTACATTTTGGAAGGGACTTCAGATGTCTTTGGGCACAGAGATGAATTTCAGTACAGCTTTTCATCCTCAATCAGATGGGCATGAAGAATGAACGATTCAAACATTAGAGGATATGCATAGATCTTGTTCAATGGACTATCAGGGAAGTTGGGATCAACATCCTTCATTAGTTGAGTTTTCTTATAATAATAGTTTCCATTCCAGTATTCAGATGGCACCTTTTGAGGCCTTGTATGGAAAGCGCCTTCAGACTCCTGCGTTTTGGGATGAAGTCGGTGAAAGAATGTTGATGGGGCCAGAATTAGTAGAAGAAGTGGCTGAGAAAGTGAGGATGATCCAGCAACACATGAGGACAGCTCAGAGCAGGCAGAAAAGTTATGCAGATAACAGAAGGAAAGACTTCCCTTTCGAGGTAGGTGACCATGTTTTCCTTAAAATCTCTCCTTGGGAAAGTGAGATGTGTTTCGGTAAGAAAGGGAAACTATGTCCACGGTTCATCAGTCCTTTTGAAATCTTGGATAATGTTGGAACAGTTTCATACCGCGTAGCTTTTCCTCTGATCTTATTTCAGGTACACAATGTTTTTCGTGTTTCGATGTTGAGAAAGTATGTTCCAGATTCATCACATGTCTTGAGGCCGAAAGCAGTTCAGCTTGCAGAGAACCTTTCTTATGAAGAGAAACGAATTCATATTCTTGATCGAAGGGAACAGGTATTGCGGAACAAGGTAATCAACCAGGTAAAGGTTTTGTGGAGGACCCACATGGTTGAAGAAGCAACATGGGAGTCTGAAAATGCTATGAGGGAAAAATACCCTCAGTTGTTTAAAAAGTAAATAAAATTGTGAGGACGCAATTTCAAGAAGGTGGGGATAATGTAACACCCCATGTTTTCTACGATAAATAGAAATGAATGGAACATTGTTTTAAAAAGATATTTTTAATTATCCTTTAAAACATAACTTTTCTACTTCTATATTCTGAATTTCAAGAAACTATCATGTACAATTGGGTTCAGTATGTTATTTAGAGTGTGCTGAAACAAAGTTGTTTTTTTGGTGAATAGTAACATGCCCTTATGAATAGTTATATGAATAGTAATATGACTTCATGAATAGTAAATAATATTATTATTTTATTTTTCCAAGGCTATAAAATAATGGGATCTTAATTAATTTTCCAATGTCACATAAAACAAATTGCACTTCAATATTGTTATTTTTCGAATTAACTATGACCTTTTTTAAATATTAACTTAATAATATTTAGAAAATGATTTTTAAAAAATGGAGTTCATTTTTGAATTCTACACTTCGAAAAATGGAAGGGGTAAATTTTTGGTATTTTTCTGAAACTCTTGAATTTTCGGTGAATAGTGAAATACGATAAAATACCGTATAATCAATTTATCAGTAAAAATCCACTATTTATGACATCATAAGTGATGCACTACAACTTTATTCGAACTCAAATTATATTATAACTATTTAGGGCCACTTTATTTGATATTATTCATAGTCTTGATAAAAATATTATAATAATGATTAAAATAATCTAAAATACCTCCCCTCGTACATTATAAATATCACACTCACTCCCCTATTCCTCCCACACCTCTAAAGCCTTGAGCATTGCCTAATTTATGCCAAAATTACCTCCCCAATCTTCTTCCCACGTCCTAGAGATTCTGGTCTCACCAAAAGTCCAAAATCAAAGCCCTTAAGAAGGATCTCAAGGAGGAGAGATCAAGAGGTAAACAACCTCTTTTATTTTCTTTCTTTTCCTTCATTTTTTGTTATTCTCTTCCACTCCCTTTGTCTTGGGATGGGATATTTCATTAAATATTCCCCCCTTACTATCCATATATTGTATTAATGATGATATATTCAATTCCTCTCATCAATATTGTTTTTATGAAATTTTAAGAGACGCCGTTAGGCTGCCGTATTTTCGTGAGAAATTTCTCAAGATTTTCTTTAATTTCATGATTCGTTTTTCTTATTTTGATCACTTCCTCTTATCCAAGAGGCATGAAATATCCATAATAATGTATATTAATTATTTTTTCATGATTATGGAAAATTTCTCATCATTATTCTTCTCCTCTTCCACTTATTTAATGAATCCAAAAATCATTGTCCGTTTGTGTCAAATTACCAACATCGTGGACGATGTATTTTCAATTTCCATTAATTCTTTCAATTCTGGTCATGAAACCATTTATATGGTTGAACCAGTATATAATATATGTTTTATGACTCATATAAGGTTTTGTAATTCTTTTGTACCCATGGTTCTAATTTAAAAGACAAAATGACGTTGTTATTATCAAAGAACCACTTAAATGATCTAAACGAACATCATTAATGTTTTATCTCATGAATCATCCTCATATAACGAAATCAAAGTGAAAAATGGTGTAATTTCTGGTACTAGAAATATTTAAATACTAATCCTTTCCAATTCTGGAGTTTCACTTCCAATCAACAAGAATGATTCATCATGAATCGATCGTGAAAATCACAAAAGAACTCACCCAAAATAATGCAGGGACCAAAATACTCACAATTAAGGGGTGAAATGAGGTTATGAAATGACCATATAAGATGTTATAAACATGAACATGTTTCTGTAAAATACTAATAACACTCTTTTAACCATTAAAAATGAGGTTTAAACAATTTTAAAGTAAGACAAGACTAAGGTAAAGGAATTCATAACCTGATTTCTATTCTTTGGGTTAACCTTCTACTTTATAATTTATTTGCTATTTAAATTGTTTATGTTATGGGTTATGTTTATATTATGTTTCATTATGTTTATTTACAGAGTATATACATATTCTATCCACTCTATTAAGTCTCACTTCATGTATATGATGTTTATAAGGGACTATTCTTCTAAAATCCTCTGTAGAAATTCTGTTTTATAAGATTCAAAAGCAATGTTTTTATTATATTGTTTATATTGTATGATAATGTTCTGGTTATTGGGCATTGTTTATGATGAATGGTGGGACCTATATTTCCCTCCAATTCATTGGTTATGAGTAAGTTGTAGGTCAGCCGTATGGTTACTCCAAGTGTAACTGTGATGGTTACACAAAGTAAGGTAGTCGTGAGGGTTACAAATTTTAAGATAGCCAAGATGGTTACAAGATTATGTAAGTAATTCCCTAAGATACCTCTATGATTATTTTTTTTGTTTGTTTGGATCCTGTTTTAATCTCATGTCACAAATAGTAAGTATTTATGGGTGGAAAGCATGTCTTTTGAAAATGTTTTCATACGTCATGAGTATTCATGGACTAATGTGATTTTTCCTTCTTTTTCATACCTTACTGAGATTTTGTGCTCATCCCAAGTTTTTAAATGATTTTTCACAGGTTAATGGATGAGTAATAAAATGAAGGAAGACATGTTAAATGTTGAAGAATTGTCAAGGAGTCTTGTTTTATGTTTTAATGTTTTAAATTCTGAGGAAAATGGAAACTGATTTTATGGTATCCACTATGTAACAATGTGTAATGTTATGAATGTTTTGTCTTAGTTATCTAAAGCTCTAAACATGGAATGATCCTCAATGTAAAAGGAAGTGTTTTCTTGAAAAATTTCAAGATTATGTATGTAATAAGTGCGGGTCTTTATAGCCACGACCTCCACCTCGGCCCGAATGGCCGGAAGAACTCCAGTTCCCAAACTGTTGGGAAATTGGCGAAGCATCTCCAGAAAGCGGGGTCATATAATGAACCCCTACCACTAGCTTAAGGTGAGAAGATGTTATAGAAGCGCTGAAGATGGACCATCTTGCTGCAATATCGGAACTCCATCAGATCTCTCTGGATCTAAGTCCTGGTATGCCCACTCCTACCGCACTGGTAGCATACAACTTGGCTGCCAGAAGACGCATCCCGCGAACCCCGGTCTCCTCGAGAAGACTCTCTGCGACGCTTCCTATTTCCCGTAGGAGGAACACCATATCTGGGTGTCCTACCGCCCTATCTCACTACTCTTTAATCCTTCATATTGCACTCAGTAATCAGTTCCTGGTTGAAAATGGAGGATATATAAGTCAATTGGAAGATATTCACCTGGGGGTGGATCTCCTACCTGAGACCGTCCTCAAGCTTCATAGCATGGAACAACTCATCATCTGCTGGGATCAGTGTGAAACACTGAATCTTAGTGAAACAGGAAAAGTACTCCATGCCAGAAAGAGCACACTGCTACAGACTTATAAACTCTAGGGATCGATTAGCCCTCAATGTTTTCGGATAGAATTAGTCATAGAAGGTGCATCGGAACTCATCCCATGACATACCCTACTGGCACCCAGACTGTGAGATCATCTCCCACAACCTCTTGGTGGGGTCCCGAAGCATATAGGTGGTCCTCTTTAACCTCTTCTATGGGGTATCTCCAGATGCTCGAAGATAGTTAGGGTGGACTCGAACCACGACTCTACAGCCTGAGGTCCTCCATCCCCTGAAAAAGTAGGAGGATGTTGTAGCTAAAAACCCCGCGTCAACTCCGCCATCGAATGGGATGGAGGTGTCGCTCCCTGAAATGTCTGCATCATCTTAATGAAATCCTCCCTAAACTGCGCATCGGCACATACAGTGGGTATAAATACTGGTGCTAAGGCTGGTACATCAGGAGGATCAATAGGAGGTCCCTAATCAACCATATCCGGTGTCTGGTCACCATCTAGCAGCTGACGCACGACCGAAAGATGTGTCAGAGGCATAACTCTGAAATATCAAAATCACACCTTAGATCAGGATTAACAATGACTGAAAGCACTGGAGTACAAAATGGGAACATGGGAAAGAAACTATCAAGTTTTATAAAACACGACTGCATGACGTGTATAAACTAAACGTCGTTTCTTCTTATCCATTAACATGGGCGTGTACTCCTGCAACTACTGGTCGTGTAACACCCCAAACTACACGGTGTGTTGTTCCCGCACAGGGTGTGTACTTGAACTCTAATCCCCTACATGAGTCTCCATACACGGCTAACCCACACGTTCCAAACTAACCCCAGACAAAACGGCATGTTCCCTAGGGACATGGCGTGTACTAGATAGGATCTCGGCGGCCCGTGCTGTTAGATACACGGTTTTGTACAAGGATTCCCTTACACAGCGTGTATAAGAGAGGATAAAACCAACCCGTGTTGTTCGTGACATGATCGGGTACTTGGAAAAAAAAATACATGGTGTGTTATTTACCAAAACGGCGTGTTCTAATCGAGCTTTCTCGGCCTGTGTTGTTAGTGACACGGCCGGGTACACAGCTCTAAACAACACGACATGCACCTACCGTAATTTGCGTGTTCTTGACGTTATTTTCACGACACTATGTTTCTTCTCACATGGTCAGTGACACAGCCTGAAAACTACACGACGTGTATCCATAAAGTACATGTCATGTATTCTGGGTTTCTCTATGCGGTTGCTCAAAAACTGCACAGAAGCCCATAAAACACTTAAACCAAGGCAATGGGGTGCCAAATTTTGACCAGCGAGGGCCCATACTCCCCACGAATCAAATCTTGGCATCTCTTACAGTCACATATAAGAAAAAACAGGTCAATGATCCACCAATTTCCGATTCAAGAGGGCACATAACACCTTGAGAACCAAAACTTTGTGTTCATTTTAAGAAATGTATAAATCAAACAGTTTTGTCTATCAAACTGCAATTCTATCAATCATCTATCACAATAGCATGCATAATATACACAAAATCTATCACAAAAACATGCAATCGCTAATGCAGCCTAGATGGCATGGGAAGAATACATGGAATGTGATATCTAACAAGTGCCAATATGATGCACGAGATGGCATACCCTCCTCTCATCGGGTTGCGACAAAAATTGAACCATAATAGCTAAACAATAATAACAATGCAAGTCATGTGAATCACTCTAGGTGAAATCATATCAACCATAAAATCTCAAAACCCGAAAAGTGCAATAAACATGGTGGTATGGATTTTCCCTGTACAGGGTTAGCTATGCCTATGCAAAGCTTATTACCATGTACTGAATCCATCCAATCCCAAGATTAAGTCTCCAAACAGTAAATCAAGAGAAAAGAATCCCTCTGATACCACTTTGTAACGTCCTGGTTCCGGAAGACACCCTGATGCGCCATATACCCGGTTGGTCACATGGACTCAAGAGAATTTCTCCAAACGCCAGAGGCTACAGACTAGCAGCGAGGGCCTTGGGTGTGATAGTGGGGAAACTATGACCTCATTATTAGAGGACACAACAGAAATAGATAAACACGCAATAATGGAAGTAGTGAATAACCAACAATAATTAAACAACAGAAGACAAAATCAACAAACAGGAGCACATATGTATATATGGAATGGTGAAAGATACAACTCTAGGATTGCATCCAAACAAGTCACAATGCTGAAAAAAAACCATAGTACAAAAACAAGTAATAATGAAAAGTAAACATCTCCTCAGCATCGCAAGCCAAAGCTTGGTCCCATGCTCTCCTGCTCCAAGCAATCAAGAACTAGAAGTCGAAGGGAGGTAGCCCTTGTCTATACCTGCAAAACATTGTCTACTTGGACCCAAAGCATGGCCCAAATAGGGTATGAGATAAAATCCTAGTAGGCAACCAACAGAAGATCTGTGCCTAACTGTTAGTGAGTTTATGGAAAGTAGTAGTACAGTATGCAGCCACAGTAGTAGTAAAAAGGATGATACACAACAGCAATCAACCACAACAACAACAGAAGTTAAGAAATTCAGCTAACACAAACAGGAAACCCTCTGGAAAGTACCCACATCCATCCCCTATGGTTCTAAACACGAAGTAACACAACCCTCTAGGTAGTGAACACATCCAAACCCCTCTGACTTGGTCAATTGAATTTATCAGTCTCTCTGGGGAAGCTCACTCGGTCAATTCCCCTTATAGTATAGGGTAATCAGGGACTCTGTGAGGAAGATCATGTAGTCTAACCCACTTATCCCCAAGGTCTATAAACTCTCTGAGGAATCTATCTCGGTCAATTCCTCGTATAGCCTTAGGTATACCACAGACTCTATGAGGAAGCTCACTTGGTCAATTCCTCCACTAGCCTGGGAAGGTTCTTATAGAGAAATCAAACAATGTAAGACTCTTTGAGAAATATCACTCGTTCTACCCTCCTGTAGACTATAAAATCTTAAGGAACTCTGGGAAGCTCGCTCGGTCTATCCCCTGGGGCCAATAATGTCTAAGACTCACTGAGGAATCTCACTTGGTCCACCCTCTTGTAGTCTATAATTTCTTGTACTCTCTGGGAAGCTCACTCATTCTATCCCTTATAGACTATAGCACCAGGTTCTCACAGCCCCAAGCCAGTCAGTGAATGATACTTTTATAAGGCCAATGTACAATTATAGAGATACTTGGATAACATTCTAGATGGCAACAAGCATTTTATAAAAAAACTCCATCCTATAAACACATGGCATGGAAGCAATCATAACGGCCAAAGGCAAACAAGATCCAAAGGTCTTAAATAGAGAAAAGCATGGGAAAAACATCCTATCACAACAAATTATCCTCTAACATGATTAATTTACCTATAAAAAAGCAAAAAAGCAAGGTAGGAAAACAAAAAGGGAAAAAAAGTAAACACACCATACCTCATTCATGGGTATTGGTAGAATTAGCACATAAAACTCAAAGACATTGAATGGTAAGTCAAAAACCACATACCTCGATCCTAAGAGATCAATATAATTGAACCATGATGACTGATTCTCCCTTGAACGTCGTAGATCTGAGAAAACATCCAAAACACACAAACAATGATAACTTGAGAAAGAGGAAGAATCAAGGAATGAAACTCCAGATTAAGGAATAACTCACTATTGCAGTTCCAAAGAAATGGACGGCAGTCGAATCGACCAACAGATGGAGGCTCGGGATTCTAGAGAAGTGTCTCAGTCGTACGGAATCTCTCGGTTGAACCAGACCTAGAAGAAGACGCTTATGGTGATCAGGCGTGACCCTGTTCCATTTAATGAAAAAAGTACACGACGTGTAATTTTAGAGTGCACGGCGTGTACTAGGCCTTTCTGTACTCCACCAAAATTGGCCTCCATGTCACCCCTACACACTGTGTGTGTGTGGCCCGGATACGTCCAGCACACGACTTCGAGCGGGAAAAGAGTACACGGCGTGTACTCAAGAATTATAGGTCGTGTAATTCAAAAATTACCATAAACATCATTCTTTTCAAAAACTCCAGAAAAAGTAAAGACATACCTTAAACGAAGATCCGAGTTCTTACATTTTTGAAAGATAATATTTATAAAATCTCAAAAAGTTGGTATTACTATTCATAATAGCTAGTTCGATTGGTTATGGTGTGTGTTTGAACTCAAATTTGCATACAACACATGCTACTGTGTTATCCATAGAGAAGCGTACTGTGGATTCTTGGGTTATTAAATTCTCACCTCCTTCGAATAATTTCGTCCTCAAAATTTTTATAATTGGCCTTGGGAATATAATGGAATGACCCACATTGGAAAAAGAGTCAATAAAACTATCAACTTAAAAGAAAGAATGATAAGAACAAAGGTCACCCAATATAACTAATACTAGGATTCCATGTAGGAAAACATTGATATGGAATATAAAATAAGTTTCAAGTTCAAAATGTAGAGGGATAGAAAACATGATCAGTATAAAGTTAACAATAAAAAACCACAAACTTGTGATGGGACAAAAGGTCATTAGTTTCCCAGTAGGAAAAGTATACGGACAACATTTTTTTATGTTAAATAACATAAATATGAGGAATTAATTTAGGATATTGACTAAGAAAATAAATATATATAATTAGTTTTTAAGTAGAGTTTCATTCATTAATAAATTTCTACCACTATTTTTTTAAAAAGATGAGTATTACAGAAGACATGGTCATACTGGAAGAAATAGAATAAACTTCTATAGAATCACATGATCCACGAAGGATAAACTATATATTTACCTTGCCATTACAGATTATTCAAAACCAAAACGGTTAGTACATGATTTGATGATCCCCCAAAAGAAAATTCCTTTAGAGAAAGAAAAACTAATCTTAATTTCTAAAATTAAACCAACAATACCCCAAAGTTCAATAAATTCCATTCAATAAACAATTTTTCTTAAAATCGTTCAATATAATTTAAACCAATATTGAAACCCAAAACATAGAATAATTTGGTTATGCAGTCTACCACATTAAATTGTATCTCTAAATGACATCAACTAATCTTAATGTCACATACTAAAAAGTAATTAACCTAATCACATATTCTCTATTATAAGTTAATTATTTCCATAAATAACCCAAATCACTATAAATCCACAATGAAAACATAGATAAAAATCCACCATTACTCTTCAAATTAAATCCCATAGTATTCTAGTTTCCTTGGGTATATATTGTTCCCAACAAAGAGAATTTCTCCGTAAATAACATTTATCACTTTATCTCCAAACCATTTTCCTATATTAAGGGTATTCATTTGATAAGATAAAACAACAAAAATAAACTTATTATTGATCAATGAAATAATTTAACTAAAAATAATTAATCACACTAACCAGGGACATCACGTAGTCCAGTGGTAGGTGATAAATACTGATCGCACTTTGGTTATCGGTTCGATTTACCACATCTTTGTCTGATGTAAACTATTTTCATACAGACTGTGTGTTGTCCTTTAAAAAAATATTTTATAACATTACCAAAATGAGATAAATTCCAAAAAATAACCATAACATAATTTTAACCATAAATTTTATCTCAGACCTTGCATTTTCATCCCAAAATATAAAAACATGTAATTGCCTCAAAACCAATGATCATATAAAACTAAATGTTTATTTATAACTACTTCTATAAGGGAAAAGATATGTCTTCCCCAAATATCATTCTCACATGGAAAACTGTGGGTTTAAAAATACAAGAGAAAATTATTCCAATGTAATCCCATTAACAAGGAGCACTAATACATTTAAACATTTCTCCAACCATTAATTTCCACATAGCTTCTTCTTTGACAAAGAAAATATCCTATAGAATAGGGCATTCACTCAGGTAATTTCTAGGTCCACTATATTTTTAGAAAATGACTGTAAATGGATTTTTGGGACCATTTTTATTTTCTTCCATAGTACACTTCATTTTTCCTCGGTAATTCTTCACTTTATGTCCTTTTTTCCCACACATAAAGAATTTATTTTTTCCGTTGAGACACATTCCTAGGTGTCTCCTTCAACATTTCCTTCATGATAAAAATTTAGGATTCTTTTCAACATGGTCTCTACTGCTAGAGCTCTTATCATTCATCACCTTTCTCTTCATTGTTGAGTCTGGGAGTTGGTTAATATATATTTTGTTTATCATATTTTTGGAAAACTGATTTGGCATGAACACGATAACTTTTATTCCTATCAACATTCCATTTTGTTGCTCATTTCCACCACCATTCCAACCTTCTACATCATTCTCGAAGTTTCTATGACTTCATTGGACTCCATCCATTGACTAAAACCAGAAATCATTGTGTGAGTAACAATAGTCATAAATTCATTTAGACAATATCATGACGCCATATTCTCATTTTGAAATACCTTAGGATTAACCAAGGACATTTATTCTCATCTTACATTAAAATAAGACATCTTTTTTGTAAATAAAATTAAAATTATCCTAATAATATCCCCCAGGAGTGTCATTACCAAGATTACACCAATGACCATTATTATTCCCCAGTTCCCATTTTTGTCTAGATCAAAGTGGTGTATTCGGGTTTTACCCCTAGGTACATCTGTGCCAGATCCACCTCTATCTACTCCTTTCCATACAATGTTTTATTTCTTGGAAAACTCAAAAAAAATATATACAATACCAAAATTATGGGAAGTTCTTCTATTATAATCCACAAAGTCTATATTAGGGCTATGTGCTCTTGTCAGAGTTTATCTAAATATATTTTCAGAGGTTTGTATTAATCTTACTCTGATACCAACAGTAATACCCCGAACCCAGTTACCCATATTCGGTGAATTATTACATAACATTAGAATGATCACAAAAGATCAAGTCTCGAAAGATCGATTAGTTTTGTAGTCTTGGAAACACTAGATATATTCATTAGTCTTATATTACATCATAATGTAAATAAACTACAACAACATCTTGTCTTCATATCAACTCATACTATCCCTGCAGGTCATTTATAAATTACATCATCACATCCTGGGAAAAATAAAACATTGAAAGGGGTGAGCTCAAATTCTACGAAAGGATAACAATATAGCGGAAGATTTCATAAACAACCATAAACAGTTAAGGCAATGTATAAATAAAACAAAATCCTTTTAAACATGAACTTCAGCATAATATGGAAAAGAAAAAATTAAATAATATCATTTACTTATTCACATGGATATTCTGCTAGACGAATAATAACATGCAATATCAATAAACACATTCATAATGATGGAATGCATAATGCCAAAGTATCATAACTACATTGCTAAGGCCTTGTACCAAGGCTACAAATAAGATTTTTTCAAGGGCTTGTGCCAAGACAATAGTTTGTCTCATGAAACCTACTAACACATTGAAGAACTATAGCGGGCTCCACCTGTCACTTACTATGTCCAATGAATTCCTCATATGGAAAGGTTGAAACGTAACATAAACATTCATATTAAAAATAGCATACTAAATGTCAATACTTTATCCAAAAACCATGAAGGGTATAAAAAAAGCACATCCACTGTCAAAAATACCTCATTCTATACAATATGGAATATTGTATTGTAACATATTGACCTCAATCGAGAATAATGAAGGATATTTACATAGATTAAAATAATCAACAAAACTATTTGAGAGAAATATCCCACTTATTCTTGAAAACATTTACAAGTCACATTATTTGTCAATAATCCATTTAAAAATAGATTTTTGAATCAAACTGTCTCATACCACATAGAAGATTTTAAATGAATTATCATTTGAAAACATTAATGTCCATATAAATAAATCCTTAATACCATTTTTAAAACATGGATATTAATTATAAATATTTAGAATAATAAATCTTTAAAACATTTAAAATAATATTTTTTAGGGTTCCTAACCAAAAGAGAGACACTTGAATAAAAATAATCGTTTAAATCAAAACATTATAATATCATGAGAATAACGGGATTCATGACATACTATGTCAATGTAAATTATATAAACCATATAAAAGTGATTTGATGTATAACATCAAAAAAGTCTTAATGGAAATTAAATTCAGATGAAATCTCTTATAAAGACTGTATCCTTAGCTTAAGGATAAATGAACGAAATAATTATCTGTTAAAAATATAAATACACTCAATAAGATTTGATATTCTGTTTATAACAATTTTAGGACATTCACACACATTCTTGTAAAAACAACACCAATGAATTATATGTTTTACTCAATAAATGGAGATTCAGTTAAAATTACTCTTATCAAGTTCATATCAATGACTTGAGAATTTATCAATGGAGTGATTCTGTGTATCAAAAGTATATCCACAAAAAGGGGAGTGGAAATTTTGACATCATCAAATAAATAGTGAATCTACACATAATCTTTGAGTAAAATAATCAATGAAGTATGTGTAAATCCGAATGAGTGGAAATTGAAATTTCAAATTCTATTATTGATTAGGTAAATTACGAATCATACACCCATGAAAGAAGTATCATAAAATGATGATGTAAATATCCATGAATTAAATTATATTACAAAATGAATACAAACATGGACAGTATGCACACCATATGCAATCAATAAGTGGTGAACAATGGAAATCTCACGGAATTAATAGTGAGGTAAGAAACCCATTACTTTGTACTTTTTCATTGGTCGAGGGTAATTTAGCCTCCTGTATAATGGTGAAATAAGTTTTATTGATTTATACAATAATCATATACATTATGTGATATCATATATGATCTTTTAACAATGTTTTGTTAATAATATCTTTGTATTATCGTCGTTTCAGGTGTTAACTTACTCGTTTTCTTTTATATGATTTGTTACATAAGTCTCTTTTGTTATGGATGGACTGTATCTTATTCATATAAAGAATGATATCAAGACCTTAAAAATTATTTTTATTCATAAAATGAGAATTAGACATGTATGGATACGATGTGAAATGAATCTCATCGCGTTCATGGAGATGATATTTCGTACGTACGGACGAGCGATAATATCATTCTTTTGATATTAAAATCATATATAATTGGATGTTATATCACATATAAAGAATAATTATCATGTTATACTTATTATTTAAATGATTTACATATCATTATTATAGCCATACAAATAATAATGTGTTGAATCACAATTACACCACGACGTGGAGACGGTAGGCCTACGTACGCACGTATTGTGAAATGTCATTCAAAGGATTGATAGAATACTGAATATGGTTATACCATATTTATAATAACATCATAGTATATAAAATATACTGTATTTGTTAATTTAGTATAGAAATAACAAACAAAGATGATGTTTGAATAAGAAAGAAACTTGAAAGATGGTTGTGAAAACATTACCTCTTCTTCGGGTTCTTCCTTTTGATTTGATCAAACAGGATCCATAGGTTGGATTTCTGATCAAACTAAGTCCTCTAGGATGATGCCAGGGAAGTTGATAGAATATTTGGGTAGGGTTTGGCTGAGCCAAAATTCATTGAATGTGTAAATTAGAGAGAAGGGGGAGTACCCTTTTATAATAGGGGTGAGGGGCACCTTTGGAAAAGCTAGAAATATTATTTTATAATAAATTCATATTCGGTTTATAATGTCTCCAAAGTGGATTATTTAAAGTTCAAGGTGGGGATGGGTCGAAATCGTTTTAACCAACAGATTTTAGACAGGTTTGGGTCACTATATTAACCTTATCATTTATATTTAACTCATAGTTAAATAGTTTGACATTTACCATGTCTCTTTGTATTTTTATATTATATAGTTAATAAACTTACTATATATCTCCAAGAGACCCCCAAGTGGTCCAGTAATGAATCACCTATCATTATATAAGTCCTTTGGCCAAAAAATAAATTTTTTGGAATGGAATATCAATTAATAATAAAATATTTGTTTTAAAAACTCTTTTAGGCCAATTTTTACACTATTGGGTATTTTGTTTTTGATAACTTCATAACAGCATTATTACATAAAAACAAATTAATATAACCAATCATAATATTTCATATTAACCTATAAAATTAGTGAAATTAATAAAGAGTCTCAAATCATATTTATTTTGTTATTCATAAGATCTATTATTTTAATATTTATTAAATTAGGTAATTACTACATCACCATTATGTCATAAATAAAATAAATTATTTAATGTATAAAAATTACATAAAATACCATTATGTAGGAAATATATTTATCTTTCTAATGAATATTTATAATTGAATTTATCTTATGTATAAACCAATATTAAAAATGTTTTAGTTATTAATCTTTGATCTTATCTCTTTTAACTCTTCTTTGAATGAAATAATAATAAATGTCCCAATCTAATAAAAGTTTACCTAAATTATAATATATTCTTACAATGGTTTTTTATGGTCGATATACACTTGTCCAATAGAATTAGTACATGTGTTAGTGTAATATTAATATCATTTTTACCCTTAATTACCCTATTTACATTTAACCGTTGTAAATAAAATAAATAAGTTACTATTCACAAAAAATAATTTTAATCTATTTGAACCAAAATTTACTCCTTTATATTAACCGTGTCTCTTGGATCTTCAAAATTCCACTCAAAGAAGTGGTAAAATTATGTTTTATGTGAATTTCTAAATTCTCCTAGGAGGTGGGTAAAACATGGTGAAAAGTTCAAAAAAAAAATATATCTAACATTATTGTAAACTAACGCCAATGAATTACAGTATTATTATATAGGTACTATGTATCTATTTTTACCTTATTTAAATTTAAATAATATAAATAATTACTTAAATAACAATTTAGTTTTAAACTATAACTCAGTGTTTTTCACTATTCATAAAAAATTGAATGTTTTCTGAAAAATACAAAAAATTCACCCTAAGCTAATTTTGATATTTCAAATCCAAAAATGAAGTCCATTTTGAATGAAAAAATTTATAAAATTTCAAAAAGTGGGAATTAATATTCATAACGTCTAGTTTGATTGGTTGTGGTGTGTGTTAGAACTTGAAGTTGCGTACAACACATGCTACTGTATTATTCAATGTGAATCATACCGTGGAAGCTTGGGGTGTTACAATTAATTCCTATGAATATTTCTAGTAAATTAGGAATTCCATCTCATTATATGAATATAGAACATATGGTAGAATTAGATAGAGGGAATTTTGGGACAAAAAGAAATTATAACAACCTTCCTATCCTTGTGTGCTGGAAGAATCTACATGAAAATATTTGTATCCCTATAGTAGAGTTTAATGTTATTTTGTGTATCGATTGAAATTATGTTTATCATGCTAAGATTGACTATAGAGATAAAGATGTTTCTTTTTAGAAATATTTTCAGTTTATGTACAAGAATGAACCCTTACTTTTGATACAATATCAGGAAGCTGTGAAACTAGGAAAAGATTGAAATGAATGTTACCTTGCACATATTGTTAAAAATAAATGAAGTGTTGAGATAAATGATGTGCCAGTGGTATATATGTACCTTGATGTTTATCATGATGAGTTTCCTGGTATTGTACCTGATCGGGAAGTTGAATTTACTATTGACATAGTTCCTGATGCTAAACCAATTTCAAAACCCCCTTATTTAATTTCTCAAATTGAACATTTCGAGTTAAAGACGTAATTGTAGGAGTTATTAGATAATGGTTTTATTCGACCTAGAACATCACCATGGGGTGATCCTATCTTCATTGTTAAAAAAAGGACGGTTCAATGAGACTTTTCATTGATTATAGAGAATTGAATAACATAACATTTAAGAACAAGAATCAATTGCCTCATATCAATGATTTGTTTGATCATACCCAGGGTGCTCATTAATATTGGAAGATTGATCTCAGGTCAGGGTACCATCAGTAGAAAGTAAAAGAAGAAGACATTCAAAAGACCGCGTTAAATACTAGATATGGCCATTATGAATTTGTAGTTATGCCTTTTCGGTTTCCAATGCATCTACTTTATTGATGGATCTTATGAATAGAATTTTCCATGAGTTCTTGGATAAGTTTGTGGTTAATCCATTGATGATATTTTGGTTTATTCTAAAATTAAAGAAAATAATAAAAGTCATTTAAGTGATGTCTTGAAAACCATAAAAGAAAAGAAGATTTATGGGAAATTCAGAAAGTATGAGTTTTGGCTACAACAAATTTCATTATTGGGTGACATAGTTTCAAAAAATGGCCTAACTGTTGATCCTGGTAAAACAAAAGTTTTTGAAGAATGGAAAAAACCCACAAATATAACCTAGATTCATAGTTTTCATGGTTTGGCATGTTATTATTGATGTTTGGTTGAAGATTTTTCAAGTTTATCCAGTCTAACAACAATGTTAACTCAAAATGGTGTTAAATTCATCTAGAAAAAAAGAATGTGATGATCATTTTCCGGATTTGAAAATTATATTCGTGAATGGTCCTGTTTTGGCACTAACTTCTAGAAATGGTGAGTTTTTTATCTACAGTGAGGCTTCGTTAAAAGGACTTGGTTGTGTTCATATGCAGAATGATCAAGTAATTGCTTATGATTCTCTTCAGTTGAATCCTCATGACTTAAATTACCCTACACATGATTTGGAAGTAGATTTTTTTGTTTTTGTTTAAAAATTTGGAGGCATCATTTTTATTTAGTGAAATGTGAAATATATACTGACAACGAAAGAATTATGTTTATATTCACTCAAAAAGAATTGAACATGTGATAGAGGATATGGTTGGAATCAATCATGGATTATGATTGCACGATCCATTACCATCCAAGAAATGAAAATAAAGTGTTTGATGCTTTGAGTCGAAAATGTAATGCTTCATTAACCATGATACGTTTGGAATGTGATCATTTTGGTTTTGATTTGATAAAATTTGTTATAAACGTTGTTGGTGCAGGAAATTGTTTTTTTTGTTTTTGGTGTTAGTGGAAACGTCTCTATTAGACAGAATTAAGCGAGTGTGGAAAGAAGATAGTGAGTTATAGAAAAAGGAAGAGTTGATTTAGAAGGGTAAGTTTTCTGAATTTAACAATGATAATGATTGTGTTTTGTGGTTTGGGAAAAGGTTATGAGTGCCTTGTAATTCACAGTTGAATAATGAGTTGTCATGTGAAGCTCATAGTTCCCCGTTTTCATTTCATCATGGCAGTACTAAGATATAAAGAGATCTTCGAGATTATTACTAGTGGGATGGAATGAAAATAGATTTTTCTGATTTTACTATGAAGTGATTGACTTGTCAGTAGGTTAAAGCAGAGAGGTAGTTACTGAAAGAGATGATTCATTCTTTACTGGTGCCAGAGTGGAAATGGAAAAAAATATCCATGGACTTCATCGTGGGATTACAAACAACATCTCGAGGTAACAATGAAATCTGGGTTATTGTTGATTGATTGACTAAATCTACTAATTTACTTCCTATTCGAGATACTTTGTCTCTTGATCAACTTTTTCAATTGTATGTTATAGAGATAGTGAGGTTTCATGGTGTTCCCCTCTCCATTGATTTTGATCGTGATCCCAAGTTTACTTCTAACTATTAGAAAGGTCTTCAGAAGTAGTTGGGTACTAAATTAAATTTTAGAACTTATTTTCATCCCAAATCAGATGGGCAGTCATAATAAACAATTCAAACCTTGGAGAATATTCTACGTGCTTGTTCACTGGATTACCAGGGAAGTTGGGACCAAAATAATTCTTTGAATGAATTTTCATATAATAACTGTTTTCATTTGAGTATATATATGGCTCCATGTGAGGAATTATATAGAAAGCATTGTCGAACTCCATATTTATGGGACGAAGTAGGTGAAAGAAAGCCGATGGGACTAGAATTGGTATAATAGATGACAGATAACATTTTGTTGATCTAGAAGAACATGAGAACATCTCAGAGTAGGCAGAAAAGTTACGCGGATAACCGGAGGAAGGATCTATCTTTCGTGGTAGGTGATCATGCCTTTCTAAAAGTTTCTCAACGGAAATGTGTGATGTATTTTGGTAAGAAGGGAAAGTTATGTATGAGGTTCATTGTACCTAATAAAATCATAGTGAAAATTGGATCAGTTTCATACATAGTGGCTTTACCTCCATGTTTATTTTAGGTACATAATGGTTTTCATATTTTAATGTTGAGAATGTATATGCCAGATCCATCTCATGTTTTGAACCCATAGGTTATTTAGTTGGAAGATAATATCTCTTATGAGGAACAAACAGTCCAGATTCTTGACCTGTATAGAGAAAGTGTTGCGGAATAAGGTAATTTTTCATGTAATGATTTTGTGGAAAACCCATATGGTTGAAGAGGCAATGTGGGAATCTGAAAATGTTATGACAGATAAATACACTAACTTATTTTATAAGTGAATAAAAATTGTGAGGACAAAATTCCCAATAGGGGGGAAGGATGTAACATCCCATTAAATAAAGAATGATACATTTGAATATTTATTAATATTTGTATGTTAATTGTTAATTTTACTTTAATGGGGATTATATGTTCAATAGCGTACCCGATTTGCAACAACTGGTTTCTTCGAAATCATACATTGCATACTAATAATATAATTTTATTATTTTAAATGGTAGTTAAAGTTGAGCCATTTTATTGGTGGGAATGAATATAACTAACTATAATATGATTATAAATGTTTGTTAAATGTTTTTACATTTATCCAATAAATGATAAAGGATTAAAATGTGAATGAATCTAAGAATAAATACATTAATATTCTTTAAAAGGCCTATTTACCGCATTTTGATGGGAAACCCTCATTAATTCTATTTTTGGTCATTTTTATATATTTGATTTGATAAAAGACGATTCTTCTTTATATTTAGGACATAAAAATTTACTTTGGGTAAATTTTTGGTATTTTTTCTCATAATGTTCATTTTTTATTGAATAGTGAAAAATACTGTATTTTAATTCAAAAGTGCCTTTTAATGTAATTTATTTATATGGTTTTCTTATTTTATAATTTTTTATAATGTGTAATGAGAATAAATTTTTTCTATTTAATCAAATATTTGAAATTGGAATTAATTTCACTTTGAAATTGAACATAAACAAGTTTAAAAATTTTGATAGTTGTTATTTCTTAAAAACACACTTATTGTTTTGACAGTGGGAATTAATATTAAATTAATTTCTTCCACTTCTGTGTTTTGAATTTAGAAAAATGGATTCTATATTTGTAATTATTAGGTCCAAATTTTGTAAATATGTAACTTTTATTATTAGTCATTTTAAATATTTACTTCAGAAAATATTTCATTTACCATGATTAAAGGGAAAATATAGTGAATAAAGGTAACATATAATATTATAATAATATTAAATTACCCTAACATGTGTCCTAATCCTATTTGATGATACAACTCTGACCATGGGAATTTTTGGGTCGAATTTGGGACCCCGTGAAGCCACATGGGTGTAATAATGACACCTTTTATTAATTAATTTACTGTAAAGACAAAAACGACATAAACAAATATCTTTTAGTAAATAAATTTTTATATGGGGTTATATAAGTTATCTTATAACTATTAATATTAATTGAAAATATAAAAATATTTCCTACATCATGATATTTTTTTAATATTTTTTAACGTCAAATAAATTAATTTATTTATGACACAATAATGATTCAGTATTTACCTCATTAATAAATGATTTAAATATATAAAATTAAAAAAATTAAAATGATATCCACAACAACTCCAACTCTTATTTGATGAATTTATTTTGACAAAGAGTCATATAATTTTTTACTTTAATGATTTTTTTACCATTTGAAACCGAAGATGAGTTTATATTCAAATAATTGTTTCAAACATTCCTAAAGAACCCCTCCTCTCCCTTATAAAAAGCCCATCGCTTCTATCTCATTCCTCAAAACTCTCAAACCCCTTGTCCCGTTCAACCTCTGAAAAAATAATCTCTCAATATCCTTCTCCTCCTACCAGAATCATTAACTTATGCATAAATCACTTCAAGAAGTCTTTTTGGTTCTAACCAAAGGGAGTTACCCAAATTAACGTAAAAGTTTCTCTTAATTTCATTTATTTTATTTTACTTCTCCAACAGATAAAATAATCTTATTCCCTTATTTTGTAACAAAACCATAATCCTAAATATATTATGATGTTTTTATGATATGGATTAGAAATAAACTTACACAAACCTTTATCTAATGGGGGATGAACATACTGTTTCTGTGGATGACAAACTAACACCTCACAAAGAGATGATTGTTCAATTATCTCATAATGACTCTCATGGTGGCCATTAATATGGAACCGTATATATGTATGATATATATCATGTTTAGGTTTTGTTTATTCTTCTTTATTTTTCATTTAATGTATACATTTATGGTATCCATAGTGGGTAAAGACTATAATTTCTTTAGAGGAAGTGCAGACTACCACCCAATCAAAGTGACATGACTCGTTAATGCCATATGTGGGACATATTAAGGATAGTGGTTAATGATATTAAATATTATATTATACTGGAATTATAATATACCTAGGTATAATTATGTTTTACTTCCATTAATGTATGAAATAGAAATGAAAGTAGTGTTCATGCTTACGTACAGCTTACCGTCTCCATGAATCGTGCATGTCATTTTTATCTCCAAATGTTATATACTGCTATAAGTACATATATATACAGGATATAAATAAATTTTATGATATCTAAATCATGAATATAATTCTGGATATAATGGATTATTGATGACTTCGACAACATGTAATTATATGTTGTTCATTTTTTACTCAAGTACCAAATATCGATGAAACAACCATTAATAACTCAAATGATTAAATAATGTTTATAACATATAAATAAGTGAAATAAAATGAATAATAATCTTGAAAAATGTTCTTATGAATGTAGAAATTTATATTAGTTTATTATTCAGGAGATTAAAGAACGACCGAGTCAAGTTAGACATGAGGTAAGGGACTTTATCTAAATTTCCAATCATTAAGGCATATTTTGTTTTATTCTCAACTTTATTTTATACAGTGTATAAATACCATTTACATTTCATTTCATTCATAGTAAATATTTTCTTATGAGCTGTTTTACTATATGACAAAAAATATTTCTTTTTAATGAATGCAGTGACAATGGCATTTTCCACTCTCGTGAGTATTGTTAGATCTTTGGCTTACATAAAATTTTGTTATGTTTTTAAAAGGAAAATAAATACCATTTACTCTTTTTACATTTGTGTAATTGAAATTTGTTTTTATAATTGATCTTTTTTGTTAATATATTTAAAGGATACATTGTGATTAAAATATGGATTTGGTATCTTTCATTTATTTTTGTTTTATTTTTCATCAATATGTTATAGTTCTTGGGTATTATTTTCGCATATGGGTGGTTCCATGATGAATCCTGGGTAGGTGATCACAAGGTAGATTTCTAATGTATTGGGTAATGCGACAAATGTTAAAGTGAATGTTTCTCCAAAGAGATTTATGGAATATACCCTGATGGGTATTCCAATGTAACCGTTTGTGTAACTGTGATAGCTACAATGAATGTATGATATGGATTCAACAAGTTACCTTTATAATTTTTGATCACTATGTGTTATTCATAAATCATATGTTTTCATGAGGTAAGTAATAGAGTTTATGATTTGTATGTATCGATGGAACAATGATTACGTTCTAATTTTATAACCCATATAGTACTTTTTATTCTCATCTCATGTTTTGAAATGTATTTCACATGACATAAATATGAATAGGGTCATGTATGGGATCAAGGAAAATTATTGCTTTCTAAAACATGGAAA
Organism: Viscum album; assembly: GCA_963277665.1. Lineage (NCBI taxonomy): Eukaryota > Viridiplantae > Streptophyta > Magnoliopsida > Santalales > Viscaceae > Viscum > Viscum album. Next base: position 791,682,586 of record OY728129.1, on the reverse strand, counting down.
TAGACTTGTCTCTCTTTTTTTTAAGAGTTTTTTATTTTATGAAATAATCTATACTCTGTAGTATTGTCTACATGAAATATTCATGTATTTTGGTAAATGTTTTGACCTATTTCTCTAAAACTCTAATCCTGAAAAGATCCTCAATGAGAATTATTCATTTATTTCATTATTATGTAAAATATTATGGCTGGGTCCTTATAAAAACAACTATACACTAAATTCAATCATATTCAAACTTTTAGAAGTAATATGTTTTTATTTTTATGGTTATCAAGATAGTCAATATTGTTTGAGAAAAGGAGTGGTTTATTTATGTATAAATTCTTTGAGTAAAGTAATCATGAGTCCACATCTAGATTTCGTAATTCAAATATATTCATATTGCTTGAAGGAATGATAGTGGATGAATATATCATTAGGTATAATAGAATTATAAACTCTAATAGTTAGTTTGTAGAAATATTTGATGATTCTTTGGATTGTAATAACATACATCATATACTTAAAAGGTGGATTGAAGTTTAATATTCACCATTTAATGATTATGATATAAATCCATTACCACGTGATGACATTAATTCGGTTTAGATTTAGTATGAGATGAGGGGTGTGATTTAATTAAAAATATATGTTATTTTACGAGAAAAATGGCCTTTAATTCCATAAAACGAATACTAAAAATGATTTGATAGATGGGGATGGTTATTTTTTCTTATACGAATACATAGATATAATTTTATGAAACATAAAATCACTTATATAGAAAAATTATTTCAATGGAAAATAAAAATATCCAATAATGTTTCATTCCAAATGTTTTAATTATGGAATAGTTAGTCAAATTACCATTAATTATCATAAGGTTAAATAATATGGAAATGATTGAAATGATGATTTATTTAGATGGTTTCCATTATAATGATCATCATTTTATGGCTCATTTCTAAAAAGAAGAAATACGGTCATCATGAATAATGAAAATAAATAATTTATCAAAAATTTAGAAATGTGGGAGTGGTGATAGTATCTGTGATGATGATTTATAACTTAAAGATAATGAATCAAAACAATGAAATCTAAATTTAAGGAAAAGTATTTCTCTAGTTATAGTGAATATAAAGTGTTTTCCAAATTTTACATATTAAAATGAGTAATGGGGTAGTGAATTTTGTAATAAATTTACCCTTAAAAAAATGTACACCCCATATCAAATTTTCATATTTATTTTATTCTTTTTAATAACATATCAATTATAAAATGGAATAATGGATAAATTATTTAAAAAAATTTATCATTCGATATCATAATTTTAATCCGCTTCTCCACTTTATTAAAATCCAATACAGGATTTATTATTTTATTCAATTTGTTACATGGGATATTCAAATATGAGTACACAAATATATAATTTGGTGTCCTTAGGGATGAATAACAATCAATTGTAAATTATTAAAGGGGTTGGATTTTCCCAAAACCTTATATTTTCAATTTTTGTCTTTTGAAGAATTATTGGGTTGTTTTTAGGTAGTGTTGTAGGTTATAAAATGGTTTATATGGATTTTCTTAGCGAATATCGTCATGAATGTGGGGTCACAATGTCATTTTTGAGTGATAGAAATGATTGTCTCATGGATTGGTGGTGAATGTCATATGAGTTATGGGTTACTCTATTTTTGTGAGGAACGATGGTTTCATCATGATTGTTCTGGTTCTGACAATATTATTTCATGTCAAGGAATGATGTGAGTTGGTCACAATGTGTTGGTTTCTTAAAAATGTTGATTATTTTTCATTTATATATATACAATGATATATAATATATTTATTTGTACATTTTTATATCATAATATGTGAAATTTGAATCATTATATGAAGCATAAAAAATGGTTTCCTTTGTTATTTTATTTTGTAGAGCATTGAATCTTGGGGTGTAGAATATGTCACAGTTTTCATGAGGTTAATATAGTTGAGGATTAAGTAAAGGGGTTCACACCATGATTCTTACTAGTTTTAACATTTTATAATGTCACCCATATCAATGTTATGGACCTTCTTTTTTTCAAATAAAATCATCATTTACTATTTTTGAAATGGGGTGTCATGTGGGGGGTTCATTCCATGCTCTGTAGAATATGGAATGTTGTGGTGTAATATTTTTTTTTATCATTTTATGAAATATTGTTCCACATGTATCTATAAATTTGATATGTCCTAAAATTAATTAAATTTTACACAAATTAGATGAAACATCGGGATATTATGGGATAATTTTTGAAAATCACGAACTACATTAAAAGATCCTTTACGCCTTACACTTGTAAATGAAATCTTTCAATAAACTGTATATATTATACTTTTTCATTCATTTCAGTATTAACTCATTCCAACATTCTGATCCATTTAAATATATATTCCTATAATTTTATTTTTGTACTTATTAGTGATTTATAGATGATATATTATTGGATTATATACATAGGGGTTTTGGGTTCATTGTTAGGTTTTTAGCTGGTGTTCATCATATACTTGTTTTTTCATTTTTGGTGAGCATTTATTATTATTGTCAAGGTAGGTGATTCAATGATTTTCCATGTGTAATGTGTAAATATGGTATTATAATGCATTGGTTTCTAATGGGTAAATATATTATATTTTTGTAAATAAGATAATAATAAAGAATTATATAATTTAAATGTATTGGGGTGGAATACCATGTTATTATGTTTTTCATCATGTTTATTACATCATCATTTTTTCTGGACAGTGTGATATCATATTTTATTACCCTATGTGACTTCATTTTCATATTTTACATTCCAATACAAATAGAATAACTTATTGGTGGAATGATAAACTAGTTAATTAAGTAGATATTTATGGGTTCATTGGTCATTTTTAGAAATTCATAAGATGATAAAGAATTTCAAGGAGCATATTATTCCAATGAATATGGATAATATTTTTTTATTATACTCGATTTGATTTTTTATTGAATGTAATAATATATATATTATATAACAATCAATTTTAATGAAAATTTAGAATTTTAGTTTTAATGTTTAGTGATTTATAATCCATGAATTGTGTGTTTTGAGATTGTTTCCATGGTTTATTCCATATTTGTTATTCATTTAGGTTTGACATTCATAAACATATTATATATTTCAAGAATTTATATTATCATAGTACCCATGATGTAACTTATTTGGAAATAAATTTTCAAATTATTTTTAGTATATGGTTGAACTATATTGAAATTTTTATTGAAACATGATGTTGTTGATGCTAGGATGGGAAATGATTTTGGAATTGATGTTGGAATGGAAGATTGAATCTACGAAAAATTATTTATTATTGTTTTATTATTTCTTATGGATTATTTCATATTTCATTCAAGGTATATCCTTTCTAAAACTATGAATATATTTTTCATGATACTTGGAATCATTTATTATAATAATAAATGAGTTAACTAAATATGAATATAAATAAAACAAAAATTATAGCACTTTTTTTTTAAATTCATACATACCTTAAATGATTAATGCGAACTCTTATACCAATATTTATCATTTATAATATAATTTATTTGTGAGTGATTAGAAATAGTATTTATCCTTTTATTTTTTTGTTCTTAGGAAATTTTTATCCCCTCAATTAATATTAATGTAATCAGGGATTCCATGTTGCACATTATCTAATGTTTTCCACTCTTAAAGTTAGACTTAGGATAGTTTTGAGCGGTTATATCAATTTTGTTTTGCTATTTATTTTTATCCATGACCCAAGTCGAATGTGGGGAAAAATTCTTATACACTAACATGTGTAATATGTGACTTTCTGTCATCTTGGGTGTCGAAAAAATAATTGGATAACTACTCTTATACTCTGTTATCCCTTTGCGACGTACTATATATGTATGAATATATGAGATAATGTGAAAAGGGTTATAAGATTTTATGTATTATGGTTTTTAGAGGATTAAAAAATTTAAATATATTCATATGTGGTCTTCGGTGGCATACAATTATACTATCCACATTTTTTAAGCTATGATGGCCAATGATTATTACATATGTATTTAAACTAAGGATATAATGGATAATGGTGTAGTGTGTTTACATGGGATATAATAACTCTCAATATTTCTATATTATTTTCCGAATATTATTGTGATATGGTTGTGATGTTATTTCATAGATATATACATTTACTTATCGAGAGGATGGGAGTTACACGACATAAGATATTGGCTTTTACGTTGAATGATTAAGTAGAATGTGATAGAAGGGTACTCTTGTTTGGTCTACAAGTTTTTAATAATATGTTCCTTGTTGATGTTTTTCTTTAGTGAAAAGGTATTATTAGGATAAACATATATTTCACTTAATTTATGTAACAATTTGATACCATCTATTTATTGACTAGGTATTTGGTATGCTTCTTCTACTGAGAACATGGGACCCCCATGGGGAAACACTATGGTAAATAAACACTTTATCACAAAACTCATATAGATTCTTGTTTAACTCTAATAATTCTACTCTGTCTATTATATAGAGATTATTTTATGTTGTTTTTACATTAGTGATTAAATCAATAGAAAATTTATCTTCTTGTTTTTGTGGATGTCCAAGTAATATCATTGGAAATACATTAATGTCTTCCAGTGTATTTGGAACATCATAAATTTGAATATTGACTTTTAAATATGTTTCTTATTTCTTCTCTTCTGCCCCATTAATCTGATTCAAAACATCTTCTAGGTGTGGAACATGACATGAATCACTCTGAAGAAAATGAATTCCATATCATTATCATGACGAGTCACTTCCTTCACCTTGTAATAGATTTTTTTCATCACATTTATAATGATCTTTCATACCATGGATTATATCAAATTAAACTATATGTATGAGAATAATGTCCTAAAATGTATGTTTATGTGTCATAATGGGAACTTCCATACACATTCTTATAAATGTGAGATGTTCAATTTGATTTTGACTAAAATTTCCCTTCCAATTGTATTAGGGAAATATCTAATTTTCTTGGAAACATGGATGTAAAGGTGGTGTTTAGAAATCTAGAATCAAATAAATTGTTATATAAATGTGATGTTATGTATATTATTCCAACAACCACATCATTGGTTACATACACCTTAGTTTTAGTGATCACATGATCTTTGCCTTCTCCCCATAACCTCTTATATGGTATGCTCACATAACTCATTGGGAATTGATGTGAATAATTCCACATTTATTTTTAGATGAAGCATTGTATATCTTTTATTTGTTTCCTCTCATTTCATTCATTATCCATATGACATGTATTTCTACACTTTTAACAAACTCCAATACCCATCAATCCTTTTCACGGATGTTAAAACACACAATATATACATGGTGAGAATTGATTCATTTTATTCTTATTTATTGATTCATTGTCTCATTCATGTCCGTGACATAAAAAATCTTATCATTATTACAATTTAATATATATGATATTAAATATTGACTCATTTCTTTCATGGAGAAATAATATTTTCTTTATTTGATGATATTTTTTGGTAAACTAGCACCCTTTGTATTCCTGGTTTAAACCCATAATAGAAATGTAAAATATTTCATTAATAATCTTTTATATAATCTTAAGAATAATAGGATAACATTATAATGGTAGACTCATAGTCATCAATACATTCTTCTTCCTTTACTCAAAAGGGAAGTATTTTTCAAAGAATGTTTACTAATAATCTCACCAGTACATGTGTCCTATTTCATTTTCCTACCTACTAATCTAGATCACTGACAAATATTGATTATAATAACCTTTGAGGAAATATAAGTCAATTATAACCTATTTATTTTCCTCATATTCTATGTCCATATATTAAATTTCAAGGGGCATAATCTATTTATCAGCAAACACATGATTAATTGTCTGACTAACCCAAAATTACTTCTTTCATATATAGTAGTAAAACATAAGAGAATCATTCTTTAGAAAAATGAGTTGATCCATTCAAGAAAGTTTGTTTTTTATAAAATGACCACCTTCCAAAAATACCTAGGATTATCTTTGTTCTAATAACATCTATATTTCTATACATAGTAAGGATATTTCATTATTTACCATGATGGTTGATACCCTTCTTTCTTACATGTACCAATTCTAAACAATATAATATAGTATATCAGATTATAAAATTATTTATTTTAAATCATAATGTATAATTTCAAATCATGTTTAACACTTACCATAAATTAAATATTTGTTCATATTTAATATAAGTATCATAAATATTGTATCATTCGGAATAACATTAATTCACAATTTTTTTCAAATCCTTCATATATTTTTGAATTTTTTTTTCATTTTTATTATTCAAATACCTCAATATTTCCAAATTTAGTGTATAATAACAAATGTTTCATTTACCAAGTGATTATGGAGTTAAGTCCCAATGCCCCATTTTCTGTGTTATTACCCCTATTTACAACTATTTTATAACCACATACACTTGTAGTATCATTAATATCATTTATTTCTATAAAAAATAATATAAAATAAACATTAAAAAATTGGATATTATTCTAAAATTTTACAAATCCTCAAATTCTAACAAAGGGTTAAATTCCCTATTATATGTTTTTTGTAATCTAGTTTCGAATTTTTCTACAAAACATTATTTGATACCAACTGTTACAACCCTTAATCAAGTATCCATGATATAGTGGTAAATTTATAAAACTGGAATAGATATATGGGAAAAATGAATAAATAATCATTATAGTTTTATTGGTGAGATAGATACATATATGTTACCCATTTTTTTATTTTTAATTAAATATAAATAATTGAATGTGATGAAATTCGAAATAATATATCACAATCAAAGAATCCTTATTCATATCAAAGGGAATAGAAACAAAATAACAGTGAGATAGAATAATGAGTAATGGTTACATATTTTGGAGTCTATCCTGAAATATAATTAATTATCAATATAGTTAGGTAAATACCTCAAAACACACGACATTTAATGAATAACATGAGCTTAAAACAAATAAATTGGTAATAACAACAATAAAATATCATACATAATAATAATTGATTTAATGAATTGGGTTTTGATTTGAAGGACTTTAAAATATTATGTAAAATATTTCGCGACATGGGCACTAAGTCGGCGTGGGAAGCCATGCCCTAAGGAGCCTCAGCACAGTGGTATTAAAAATATTATCTATATTTTTTCAAGCGCTCACAGTTTTGAATGGAACAGAAAAACTCCCATTCAGATTATCAAATCTATTTCCAATGACTTTACTTGAGTATAGAACATCATATTCAACCCATGGCGCAACCTAAAGTCCTTTTTTCCAAGAGTTTCAATTAGGGGATGTTTTGGTGATGTGGCATTACAAGGGTAATTAATGGGATTAATTTGATTAAAAAATGTTCCTCCCTTGTATCCCATGGATGCATCCCTCACCAAGGAGGAGATCACCTCTCCCCATCCCTCTCAATCCCTTTGGTGAAAAATGAAATAGATGTTGAATCCTCGAAGCAAGGTGCTATCAGCATCTATTTCTAAAAAATATCATAAAATGATCATGTATCAGCTGAATCCGGGCATCGTACTTCATCCAATGCTTCAGCGTCTCAACAAAAAGGTAGGTGGATTTGATTTTTTGTCCTCATTCACATTTTTATTCATTTTTTATGGTTTTGGAGCCCAAATACAATTTCTAGATATCCCTTCATGGTAGATTTGCTGGTTTCAGGGAAAACGGTGGAACATCAGAGGTTTTTTCTTGTGATTCCTGACTGGTATCACCATCTTCAAGGTATGTAGTACAATTAAACACATGGTGTAGTTCTTATTAGTTGGGGAAGATGAGATTTTGGGACTACATGTTGTGTATAGGGGTTACACAATGTGTAGTGCCCAAAACCATTCAATCATTGGACATGGCTTGGTTTAGTCATGTGAAACTACATGGTTGTGCACTAACATGCGACGAAGATACATGGAGGCAGTGTACTGTACAGAGACATAGGTAAACTACATGGAAAACTGTCTATTTATCCCGAACATCCCATTTAGAATGGGATGCATGGGGTATTAGGGGAAAAATTGGCTAGACTTTGGGGAAGAGGAAGACAGCCAAGGGCTGAGTGATTAGGGACACAATGTTTAACTCATCTACACACCATGTACACCTACATTTTATGGAACCCACGTAGACTAGACACACAGAAAGCTAATCGGGCAGGATCACACACCATGTGTACCCCGATGCATGCCATGCACTTCTAGGAGATCCTAAAGGGATCTTCCTCATTACGTATCTCTTTCTCTAAGAATTAGATTCAAGATTTTTTGCATTCTATAATGAGTGGATTTCATCATAGGAATCAACGGAGTCCTTTTTATAGGTTATAAGATATGAGGTGGTGTGAATCAAGCATTATTTTTGTGGTGCAGTACTGATATGATGTTAGATATCATTGTGGCTCTTATAGAGAGACAATAGGATTGTTACTCCATTGATGGACTAGGGCGATTGTTTTCCTTACCTATCATCATAGGTTGAGATGAGACTCCCTGAATCATGGCCATGAGTTCATTACATTTGTTTAGTTTCCTCCATGGGGTTACTTCTCTGATGGACTAGGGTGAGGGATTCCCCATGATGCTCCTGAAGGTAGAGTACAAACTCCCCTGTTGTACTGGGGAGAGGGTCCTCTAGCCAAGGATTCACTAATACCCTAATATACTAGGGAATCTGTCCCCAAAATATGAAGTATAATTATAGTCATTATTCCCCTATCATGTTAAGGTGAATGTCCTCTATTCTAAGAGTTGGTACTATGTTGTGGTTCTAGGGTGCGGGTCCTCCATATGTGTTGTTCTGCTAGATTTGGTACTCCCATACCATGTTAGGGAATGGGTCCTCTAGCCTTGGGTATATATTCCCCTATACTGTCAGGTTGTTGTTCACCCATAAGGATAGAGTTGGTAGAGTCGGTACTCCCCTGTCATTCCACTTTGTGGGTACATGATCTATCAAATGGAACTCCCTTATCATATTAGGGTGTGGTTCTTTCATGTGTAGTACTCCAATATTATATTAGGTTGTAGGTCCTAACTTATGGAGCAGTACTACTCCATATTAGAGTAGCAGCAGGAAGTGGGTCCTCCAATGGTGTTGGAGATCCCTTGGATATGGGTAACATTTATCAGTTTTGGGCCCTTCAACATGATGTGAACAATTCCTTGATAGGTTTATATTGTCCCTCAATGGACTAAGGTTTGGGAAACTTTTTACAAGAGCGATATATTTTTCACGAGTTAGTTAGCAGCAGTACACCATAAATTTTGGGGTACTGGAGTGGATTGAGACCCTTTATTCTCTCTTGTTAAAGAGGATGCACACACTTCATTTTATAGATCAGTGCTCCCTCAAACATGTGATGTGGTGAGGGATGGGACACTTCAATTGGTTTTATTTAGTTTACACGGGGTGCAAGGTAATGAAGACATGACCTCTAGTGCTGGGCATGAGAGATACACCTAGTAAGATGTTCATGATGAAGAAAATTATCTCAGAAGTTACATTTGGAATGGTAGTGTTATTTTTGAGGGAGCTAATATCTCAGATGGGTGACATCTAGGCTGGTTAAGCTCATGGAGTGTGTTTTCCTAGATTCATGGTATGGTTAGAGGTTATGAAGAACATCCTGTTGTGGGTTATAAGGTTAGAACCTCATGAGACTTGGAGTCCAAGATTAGTATATATGAGTGATTTCTAAGAGTCCTTATTGTGTTTTCACAAGTCAAGGTTGACACCCTAGGTAGATCAAGTTATCTTTTCATATATAACTGAAGATGGGTTGAGATGGATAATCTCTCCCGACTCAGTTTCCCTCTTACTAGGCAGAGTACACTTTTTTTCATTTGGTTTCTCGATTTTTATTTTGTGGTTCTTGGGGTGACTAAGTTGTATTTTTATACTCACACCTAAATGGGATTTTCCAACATATGGTTTGAATCTTGTGAAGACCAAAATCCTTGAAATAGATTCCACATTGATCCTAACGAAGTATGAGGTTAGTGAGATAGAACGACATGAGGTGTTTACCAAAGCTTGGACAAGGAGTATTTTCGGCAGTTTTAGTTGATAGAGATCCCCTACTTCAGAGCTGTTTAGAGACTTTTACAATATTTATTGGTGGGCATATTTTCCGTTTTAAACATTTAGTACTTCTATTTTACTGTGCTTGTGGGATATAGATATATGTATGAATTATTTTCCTTTAATTTTTATATTTCACCATTTTGTGATCTTATATAAGTTTTCTTGTCCATAGGTATAAATTAAATGCTTCCAATTTTAGTGATATTACTTCTCGGTGCTAGTTTCATGACTTTGTACAATTGGAGGTGGAAATGGGGAGTTGAGACATTGGCCCTATTGGGTTAGGTCCTGATAATTATATCCAAAATTATTTTTTTAATAAAAAAATTATATCATGGTCAAAAAAGTCATGATATTTAACCCATCAAGTCATTTCCCAACTATTTTTTAAATCAAGGGGTAGAAACCCATTTAATATGGACAAACTGATTTGTAACATTAGACTAGTCAGTGAATAAATGGGATATATAATTCCAATCCACACCCATAAAAAAATATCCAATGAATTCATCATATATCAAATGATATATATCATACCTAAAAAATATTTTCTATCAATGAATATATTTATTGTATTAATGTTATAGATTTAACTAGATATATACCAGTTAATCAAATAATGTAAATATAAAAACACCATTAATAAAAATGGTATATAGTATAGGCGATGATAATATTAACAATATAGTGAATATGAATATTTAAGATAAATATAACATTCAATTAAAATTGATCTCAAGATAGTTATTTTCTTAAGAGAAATTTAACAACCAAAAAATTAATCAGGAGATGAGAGTGGGAAATTGGTTCATCGAGAATATAGGTTTCTCTGTAAAATCATGTTTGTTAGAAGAATAAAGGGAATGGAACAAAAATATTATAATACTATTTCAAAAAGGTATTTTTTTAAAAACATTGCAAACATGTATTAGAAGAAAAACATTTCAAAATTTATATAGAAATAGAGAATCTCATTTTCAATGTATTCATTAAAAAAATTAATTTTTACTTTTTAAAAAGAATGATGAAAATGTTCAATTTATAGAATAGTAGAAATGTTCCATTAAAACAAATTTTAAAATACCATTTTATCATAAAATACAATTGAAAAATAATATGAATAAATAAAATTACATTTATAAAATTATTTTGAAAAATATTGAAATGGAAGAAATATATATTCAATTTTTAAAAATTAATATAGGTTTTTAATTTATCAATTAATTTTATTAATTAAAAAAATAAGGAGATGAAAAATTAGAATAAAATAAGGGGTGGCTTCATGTGAACTAGGTATTTCGGGCTATTGCAGTATCATTAGTACTCATCAAGGACTTATTAAAGGGTAATTTTGTCATTTCATTAGGAGTGGTTTTGAAATTGATGATGAGTTGTGGGATAGGATTAAGGAGATCGACTTTGATATTCATTTTGGTTGGAATATGTTATGGTTAGAATCATATTCTACAGTATCTATGAAATGTATCAAAGGCCAATGCTAGAAAATACAACAGAGAAAGTGGGAATCTTAGATTTAATAATATCCTCTGTCTAATAATTTATGTCTTGACGTCACACATGTCTACAGGGAGGAAAATGACATTGCAGATACTCATTCTATGAAGGATATTATAAAGGACAATTTGAGTTGTTCTTTTCTATTACCAGATTTTTGTTCTAGTTTTGTTGAGGCAGAATCTCATGGAGATTGGTATAGATAAATTTTTAAATCATTTTTGTAATTTTTCATTGCATTTTATTTTTCTAATAAAATATCATAGGACCAAGTCCTCCTGACTTCTTATCCTTTTAGATAATATATCTGAATGGAGTTAAATTTGAGATGGAATCTCTTACCACATGGTAAATTTCAATACAATAAACTTTGATGAAATAATTTAAATTTATTAATAATGATATAACAAGGAAAATAGACATATATACACCATATAAAAGTTTTAGGTACATGACATAAAATAATTCCTCAATTATTGGAAATTAATAAGAATCACCTTTCCTCATGATTCCATTTAGATAAATGTTATTTAACATTCTATATATTATTTTTAATTAAGATAATAATTAATAAAATAACCATATTAATAATTATAAAATCATTTATGGTCCCCATTTATCATCTTAAAATCATTTTGTTAATAATATTTCATTTTTATCGTTGTTTCTTATGAGAATTTCTTTATTTTACTGTTAAGGTTTTATCTGGGATGTTTTGGTTATTATTAATAATACATGGATAAATCATATATAGAATAAAAATAATCTTATAAAATTCACATTTATTAATTAGATATATTTTTACAACCATTTTTAGAGATGGACATATATTATGAATCACATTTCATTGTTGAGGTAGTAGGACGTATGTATGTTAGGGAGACAATATCAAACATAAATTGGCAATGTGTTAAGAAATTGGAGGATTTATTAATTTTAATTAATAAATATCATTTCATATGATTCATATATATTAATTAATTATATTATTGTTACTATCTATATGAGTTAGTGATGGAAAAAATATTATATGATTTTGTGATTTGGTAGTCAACCGTACACATGAGTGGTGGATTTATTTCCCATATGATGGAGGATAAGGTAAATAAATATTATGAAATCAACATAATAACATCTTAATATATGTTAGAATTTTTTGTAATTATATTATCATTTTAAAGACATAATTAATCATGTTAAAATTATATGTGAAAAGAAATAGCTTATTGATGATCATTACGTTCTCCAAGAAGAACTTCTTTTTGTTATAATATTAAGGTCCCCATGGTTTCTAATTTTTAATTAATTAAAAATATTGAACGTGGGTAATAATTTTTTTGAGGTATTTTGACAAAGGTTTTTTGAGATAAATAACATGAGAGGTGTGAACAAGTGAACAGAGTGGTGGGCCTTTATAATTGGGGAGTGACATTTTTCTAAATACCCAAAAATATTCAATAATCGGTGGTTACTATCGACTAAGGGGACTTTAAATTTTCGAAATATTGTGGTGGATGTATGATATAGTAAGAAAAACATCAAAAACTAAATTTAAATATTTTTAAACATTGTATTCTCATTACGTCTATGGTCCCTCACTTTTACAATTTTAATTTTAACTATAGTTACCAGTTTTTTCAAATAGAAAATTAATCCATATATCCTAAAATAAAATTAATATTATTTAATGAATTTGAAAAACAAATTATAAATACGAATTCAAATTTATCAACATAAAATTCAATTTTTAAGGAAAATTATTTTTATCAAAATCTCATGCGATGTGAAAAACCATGTTTTAACCATAATTGTGATAACTAATTTTTAATTGAATATTTCTAATTATGAATAAATATTATATGGAACATTAAAAAATTATGATGATTTAAAATATGGAATACATAATTATCAAATTCAAATCACAAATGTGAAATTTTTTAATAAAATGCTATACCCTCTAATCATGTTGATACATGGATTTTTATGAAATGCATTTTTAATCTATAAGATCATATTATATTTTGAGTGTCTAAAGGATATGTATGTTACTCATTGTAATTTCCATTTTCATGATAAAAGTGTCTTATTTGGGGTTTCTGTAATATTTATCCATTATATTGAGTTATTTTATAATGAATTAAATATAAATAACCATATAGTGTTCATAGTTTTTATGACCCCTTATATTTAACAACAATTCCCATTATCCCATGCGTGGAACAATTTTTTCCTTGATGTCGTGGAGACACAATCTCATTAGTTTGACCTTTATAATCTTCAAAGATACAAAATTAGTAAGATATATAATATCCAAAAATTATTCTAACTTTATAAAATGGATATTGAAGGATTTCTTTTGGATTATAAATTCAAGATTTTCATAAATCGTGAAAAGGTATTTATATTCATAATGAGCTAATATAGAAGTACCTGATGATGTTGTTTGAGATTTTTGGGGGTAATTTGGGATTGTTTGAGGTGATTTTTCTAATTCACCATGATATGAATTAATTTGATGGTAGATGGTGTCCATATCGAATAAAAGAATGATATTAACAAGTTCCACATGTCGTGGAATCATAGTTAGTAGATTCAAAGGTGGAGGTCTAGAAGGATGGTGTTGTTTTTTGAGGTTCACCTAAGGGATGGTATATCGATGATTGAATTTTTTTTGTGTTGAAGGGGGATTTGCATTTCCTTAGTGATACGTGAGGTAGGGTTTCTTGAGTTTCACAGATCACTCTTGGTCATCTGTCATTGAGAGGATAAAATGTAGTATTCATTAATGGGTTAGTTATCATTGTCAAAAATGGAGAGATCAATGATAGAGTTTATATATCATTACATGGTCTTCCATATAATGAAATCTTGAAAACATGTTCGTAGTGGGTTTTATTAGAAACTGGATGTTCCTTGTGGGAAATGTGTAGAAATTTAATGGGATTTGTTAACCAATTTACCATTAACATATAGTTGATATGTTGTTTTCTGTGTGAATATGGACAATGTTAAGACTTTATTTCAATTATCAGTGATTAACATGTTTTTCCCAATGGATATCTTATCAAGGAACGATTTAGAGGACATTGTAAGGCACCATGTGGTTCTCAGGATGCACATATCTAATCATGATACTTATTTTACCTTATTAGTATGGAATGATATCTTGTGTTATTTTTCCTATTAGATATTACCTAGTGCATCTTTTCATTATATAAATATGGAGATATTATGAAGAGTATAAAAATGATAGGAGACATGTTTCATTCATGAATTCATGATTTTGTTGGTTCATGGGTGCCACAATCCATTGGTTACATGTTCAAATAATATTATCCATTAATAGAACATTTTTATATCCCTAATGAAATATATATATGACCAAACATGTTGATATTAATTTTATTATATTTATGTGGGATATTAAAAAATTAAAAATACTAAATTAGTGGAATGCATGATAGAAATGTTGTATGTGATTATTAAGTGGTTAATGTTAGATCAAGATCACCAAATGTCCAATGAGGATCATAAGAGGACACATATGAAGTTAATTTTTAATATAATGTGTTTTTATTGGTATATCATTGTCATGGCTAGTTGGAATTTTTTATGGGACTAAGAATTATCCCTATTTTGTTTGAACATTCGAGGTTTTAGAACCCATCATTTAAATTTTTATTGATTGTATCTTTTTATGTTGATGTATCAGATTCATGAAGAGTTACATGATTTGAAAATGTATAGTATTTTTATGATTATTTCCTTGTAAATATATTGAGTTATTTTTATTTCTAATGTAGAATCAAATTATAGGAAAAAATATTGAAATTTAGGACCATCATAAAAAGTAATTTCATAGACATGTTATTCTCAATGTAAGTCTCATATCGAAACATAATAGATTGAAAGGGTGTTATTTGGAACATGAGTTGTAGATTTGAAATCAATATTTTGAGTTATTAATAATTTAATTTTTTGAAATGATATATATTATACAGTATCGATCAATGGGATATTGGTTATGATGTTTGATTATGTGTATTATTCTCATGATGATTATTTCATGCTCTTATTATAATGAGACCCCTTTTAAGTTGTATCTCGTGAGATGATTTATTTAAGATAAACCCTTTTCAATTTCCTTATAATTTTTTTATTCTTGAATAATGGTATATATTAAATAGAATCTGATGTATGATATTAAAGTATTCATAACACTTCATTTTAGTTATAGAGTCGTGAGGCAGTCTTCATTTTTTGTAGCAATCCTTTGGGAGCAAGAAGAAGATTGGACTGATTTCCTTGAGATTCAAGAAACCAAGGTAGGTTAATGGTGTGATTGATAAGAAATATAATGAAAATATTTATTATCTTTTGAGTGTAATATATTAGAGTTATGTATTATGATGTTTATTTGGGATCCTAATTGTGGTGTAGTGGTTTTTTGGGGTGTTGCATAAGGAGTCGTAGTAATCATGTTTGGGGAGTTGGGTATGGCAATGATTATTCTTACATATGAGATTTATTATTCTTCGAAAAGTATATAAATAAATATATATATATATATATATATTACACTTATTCAATACATTTAAATGTTTTATATTCATGACAAGAGATATTTATTCACCTCTTTAATTCTATATGCCAGGATGTATAGTTCTATCATGTTAGAGATTGATGTATCATGGTAAATTGACCATTACTTGTTTTTTTAGTTTTATTGAGATTAGAATTCCAATGGAACACAACAAAAATAATGACTGTTTAAAAATTTCTTCATGAATCCCTTATAATCATTATGACCCACTTTTTTCATTGAATAAGTGGTGTTAACTATAGGGGAATGAGGAAATAACACTGAGGGTCCGATCATAATACTAGTATAATTCCATACTGAGATCTAAAAATAATATTAATTGAATGTAAGGGTTTTATTATATTTATATAAATTCATGGACAATATAAAATTCTCTTAATTTCATTCTAATCATCATCTTAACATATTTGGTTTAGGTTATAGTTGGAAAAAAACTAGTTCTTTAAAAATGATCTTTTTGTCTTTTATTATGATATGACTACCATTGATCCAATGTATCTTATATTTCATCTTCCTCCTATATGTTAGTCTCAAATTTCATTATGAAAACACTAAATTTTATTCATTTTCAATATTTTATTTGAGTTCTATCTTTGATTAATGATGTTTTTTTCACAAAATTTTGTCTACATGGTTTATGGGATAGATGAAAAAATACATGTTTTTATTCCTCATAAATAATGAAACCCCTTTTTAGTTATAATTTATGATTTTTATAATGGAATATGATTCATTAATTCTTCTAATATTTTTTTATAAAATGTGGGGTTTTCATAACATGGGTTTGTATGGAATCTAAAACAATGATGATAAAAAATTAGAAATAATGAGTTAAAAGGGGTAGTGGAGCTTCACCTGTTATTATGTTATCCTTTGGATTAAAATCCACAATATATTTTAAATATAGTGTGATATCATATTTCTATGATTATCTATATCATCTTTTTCATATTTGGAATTCATAATACTAATTTATTAATATAACAAATGTATCATAAAGAGGTTAGAAAACTATAACATAAAGAAATTTTCAATATTTAATGAATTTTAAGATAATGAGTTTCATTGAGTGTATTTTGTGAAATTATAATTCAACTTTTATTTGATTTTATACTAGGTTTATTAATTGTGTTATATGTTTGTAATGAAATATTATTATAAAAATTTATATGGAATATTTTCAAATCTAAACATATTTATTTGGCATATATAATCCTTTTCATGTTTTCATTATGATTGTATTCTATGGATGAAGTTGGGAATATAATTCATATTATTTTTTCATAGAATAAGTATATTATTCCATGATTGAAATTATCATAGAAACCTTACAATGAATTATTTTTATCCAAATGGTAACAACCTCGACCCCTATAACATGGAATTGGGGCCTCTTTTATTACATAGCCATAAATTTAAGTGTGTCAAAGACCAAAGGACCAATCAGTTTATATTTTTTTTGTAACTAGATACATATAGGTTTTCTATTTTACATTGGGAATAGAAAATAAATAATTAATAAATAACAAAATAAAACAAATTTAATCCATAATAAATAATTCCATGATTTATTCTTTTTTTTCGTAGAGAAATGGAAAGAAATAACTATAGTCTCACATTCTCAGTATAGGTTACGTTTATTGGAATCTATCATGAACAAATTAAAAAATTATCAATATAGAAATTTTATTAACAGAACAAGAAAGTAATTTAATCAATAATTTAGATTTTATAATTAGTTAAGGTATGATAGATTTGTCATGATATAGAACTAAAGATAGATTTCATTTAATCAATAAACTAATAAGGTAATGAATCTAAAGATAATATCATTGTGAAAATATCAATGAAAATAGTAATAAATAAATTCTAAATTAAAATGTTTTAAATTATTATAATTCATGATCCAAATTATCTTGATAATGATACATTTATGATCTTCTACAAGTTGTATTAAAAGTAAATTTATTAACATAGTAAATTTGGACAACTATTTTGTCTCATGAGACAAGTCTATGCATTAAAAGACGTTATAATTATGATCACCACACATCACCTAGTTTACAATAAATTAATAATATATCAAATAATCTATTTAATTCATGAATATTATTCCTTTTATGCAAATATTCACACTGATAAAAGAAAACCGATTTAACTATATTTCTATAGTTAATCAAATAACATCAATGTAAACACTATATGTAAGAATAGTATATAATGTAGTAAAAATTAATTTCCATGATACATATAAAATATATGACCATGAATTCAAATACTAAACATCATCAATAAATATGTATTCTTGTATAATACATCAAGGGGTATTATATACACCACATTAAAGTTAATATGTACATATTAAAAAAATGTATTAATGAAATGGGAATTGAAGCACATTTCCCAAAAATGATCATTAAATTAATTTGATAATTAATCAATGAATAAATTATTTGGTTGAAATGTAAAAAGATATTGAAAAAGTGTAAATAAAACATAATATAATAAAAAATCATTAAAAAAGTCATATAATATCTAAAGAAAACGAGGATGTAATATACCCTAGTGAAATGAAATTGAGTTTTGAAATTCATTAACTATTAGTTACTATCATGAAAATACCCCTTAGATAAAATAATCAAATTTAAAACATAAAATAACTTATATGACTTATTATTCAATATATTACATGTAGGTGTGGAATCATGTACACCATATAAAACAAATTAGGCACACAATAATAGAATATCCCTCAACGAAGGGAATTTGATAAGTAGTCCTTTATATCACACATTCCCTTATTTGAAAAAGATTTATGAACATTTATATTGATGTTAATAGTATTATTAAATTATAAAATAACCATATTCATACTTATCATTTCATATATAATGATTTTATTATATTTTACCACCCACTTATTTATAATATTTTATTATTTTCATTGTTTTGAGTTCCAATTACTTTATTTTATCATGCACATGTTTCATTAATGATTAGTTTAATATTAATAAGGCATTAAAAAAATAACAATATTAAATTAATATGAAAAATATCATATTTAATTACTAGATATATTTCAGTCATTATTTTTTAAAGTTAAACTTGGAAGATGAATCACATCACTTTGTGGAGAAGGTAGGTTGTATGTACCCACGAGCGACGTTATCAATCCATTATTGTGTGATAGGGTAATAAATTTAGTTATATGTCAATTTTAAATAATAAAAATTATCTTATATATATAAATTACGTTCATTAATTTTACCCTTATTATATTCCATGATGTGTGTAAGGGGAACACGAGTCACATCTCTTCTGGGGAGAGCATCCACCACATAGATTAGTGATTTTATTATGTTTTAAACCGAATAGAATATAAAAATTTATATGTCATATTAAAATTATGTAACTATAATTAAAACACATATATAATATAAATTCATTAAATAAAAGTTTATATTCATCCTTTAATGGCGGTGATGGAAAAAAAATTAAATCAGTTCGTGAGGTGGTATCCTTTATAGAAATAATCTATAGTTTCAGTTTCCAATTGATGGAAGATGAGATTGATATATGTCGTTAAATTAATATAAAATAATATGGTAATATTTTATATAAATATTTTTCATTATTAATTTATTTAATAATATTTGAAGGATGTTGAATATGAAATAAAATAAAAACAATTGTTTAGGAATGTAACCACTTCTTCTGAGAATATCGTTAGGATTACACCGCAATTATTCTAGGTATGGATTTTTATTAAGAATTTCTTACAATATGAAGAGAGTAATGTAGGGAATTGTTTTTTTAATCTTATTGGACCACATAAATGGATTAATAATTTTGAATAGTGGATGAAATATGGTGGTCTTTTATAAGAGGGGGAGAGGAAAAACATTGATTTCTTGAAAAGAAATAATTACCACCCCATATTAATCATTAAAAAGGACTAGAAATTTGTATCATTGGGAACCAATTGAGATTATATGGTCTAAATATGATCTCAAAATGGGTGTTTAATAACATGGTTGGTAATTTTAACCCTTAAATTTTCTATTTAAACTTATGGAAAATTGGTTTTTACCAAAACCAAAGTAATTAATTTTTACTAATTTTACTACATATAATGATTAAAAATTATGTTCTCATTATTGGATGATATGAATAATGATTATTAAGAATATGTAATCTATTTTTCCAAATATAATTCATAGAACTAGAATAATCTACTTTAAAATTATAACTATAGACGCCCAAAAGGTTAGTCTCCAAATCAAAAACTAATATATGTAAGGAAAATTTCCATTTTAAAATTGAACACAAACATGACCCTAGTGATCTAAAATAGTTAATTTGTAATATAAATAATATAATTTTTTTAAAAAAAATTACAATAAAATTTACATTTTCAAATAATTTAAATTTAACGTTTTCATTCAATAAATATCAGTATTTTTCATAATTGATCAAATAATTAATATTTTGATAAAAATATGAACAATTAACCCTAAGATAATTTTTATTTGGTGATTTTAAAAACATAGATAGATTTTTCAAATAAATTTTATAATTTTTTCATAAAAATTTATAACCAAACATTTCAAGATGCGATGAAATATTTTTCATTAGAACAAAAAGGAGTTTTCAACAAACATTTCAATAACATTCATATGAATATTATTTTTAATTACAATCAAATAATTACAAATAAAAATGTTTAATATAATTATATATATATATTTGTTATTTTTGGATTATTCTTATTAAAACACTAAAATTTAATAGCCAGTTATAATGGAAATATTTAAATTATTTTGAATAAAGTACCACATCTCATTTAAACCTGATATTACATGCACCACAAGCTATCAAGGAGATTGAATTGTAATTAAAGGTATAATTCCTAATATTTCAAGGTGTAAAATTATTTCCATTTAACATAATTACATCCTTGAAATTTAATGGATTATAAATTCAAAATAGATGAGGTTAATTCCACTTCATAATATCATTTGGCTCCAACAATTCTTTCACCATTTTTGTTATTTCTCATAAGTATCATTAATAGTAGAGTCGTCTGATTCGTCAATAATTTCTATCTATCATCAAGAATCTAGAGGGGTTCTTTATATTATGGTAGATCACATTCAGATTGTATTTCACTATAGGCGATCACATGTGTTGGTTCTAGCTTGTACTTCCTTAACAAGGACATACAGATCTCATCATGTACTTTTTAGAGACATAGTGTCATTTCCAAATGATAAGCCACAACTCAAATTAATTCTATAATTTTGATGTGCTTGATGTAAATGGGGATATTTTTTACATATTTATTAACCTCAAGTAACAATTACATGGATATTCATATAGGAAAACATGATACCCCAAATTAAATTTCAAATCCTTCCTCTAATTGTTTGAATAACCCTTTTACTACTTTTAGATAGTTTAATGTCATCTTGAGCAGTCTTCACCTTTTTGGTTCATATATATATTCTAGAAATAAATTTTTTTGTTCACAAACTTCATTCCAACATATTGAAGTATGAAATAACTTCCCAAAATCACTCATAATGTGGGGCATTATAATTATAAAAAAGAAAAATTGTTATATCTATAATCTACAAATGGTAAATAATGATCCCACCTGAAATGAAAACCGAGAAGGAATGACTAAAATTTGACTTCCATTGTTTGAAAAGACGTTTCAAACTTTATATGAGTTTTATTTTTGTATTTTATGCTCATATGATTCAAATTAAAAAGATCTATCAGAATATAATTTCATAAAGATAATAAAAAAATGTTATTATGATCATACACAATCAAAAGTGGTGAACTGTTATGTAATAAAACATCATTAATAGATATTTTTATGAGGTATTAAATATGTAAACCTTCAATTATATTGTGGAAATGGGAATATTGTTTTTAGGAAATATATAATAGATCATATAACACAATTAATTTTATCAATCATTGGTATTCCTACAAGAGATACCACAAAAATTTCATCCCATTTTCATATAGATATATTATGTGGTTTTATTACTTCTCTATGATGTTTTCTCTAATCCATGAACAATTTTATTATGAAGTGTCATGATATATATTCCATAATTTCCTTCTTCATGTTATCCTTAAAAAAATATTCCCTCAAATGCATTTTCATATTGGTAATACTAAAGAATTTAGAGAAATTCATGCTATAAATGTCATCCCAAAATACCAGTTTAGGTTTATTATCGATGTAACACATATTCTCCTTCAAAATTTTGGTATTATATTATAATTTTTCCCAAATTATCATAATTTAATGAATTACTTTTCTTATATAATCCTCAAAATCATATTTGAGTACTTTTTATAATTTAAAAAAAACATGGTTATCCATTCATTTAAGAAATGAGTGATGCCTCACCTTCGTTAATAATTCCCAAATATATATTAACAATATCCATGAAAAAATAATCCCTCTCAATCACCATTTGGGTAAATGAACATTTAACATTCTGACTCAAGGAATTCATTTCATTATTTTATTTGTCTGGTTGGTAGTGTATTGAGAAATAATAATCCTTGAGTAGCTCAATCCATCCCTGTTTCTTTTTTTTGATCCCTTTCTGTGAAAATATGTATTTTAGGATTTTTTTTCTATGTATATCTCACATATTTTATTGGAGATAATGTGTCCATATCATCCAGTAAAATACTAATCATCATTCTCAATAACATGGTTTGGATAGTCCTTTTCCGAGTCATCAACTACCACGACGCAAATGAAATAGCAATATCATTTTTTAATGAAAAAACTTAGTTCTTTATTTGATTCATCAATATATAATATAAACCCATTATATAATGACAACAAATTAAAAATCGTATAATTTAAAAATATGTAATTCAATCCATCAAAACATTAATCAAATTAATTTATCTAGAAAACCTAACCACTTTACATATAAGATTTTTCAAATGGTTAGTCAATTAATAATAATTATGAATTAATTCCTAATAGTATCCCCCCAACCTAGAAAATATAAATATCTCAATTACTTTTTTTGGTTTAGGATACTATATGACTACCATTTGCATCATTTTATCAATTGATATTTTAACCATGGAGAAAATATGGACAAGAAACGAAAAATCATGATCATAGAAGTCAAACTCACTAAATTTACCACATAACTATTTTTCTCTAAGAGTCTTATGAATGATCCAAATCTGATTCAATTAGTTCTCATATAATTTATAATACAATTGGATATCTTTAATTAATTTCCAAATAATATCACAAGGATACTCTTTCATTAAATTGTTCGTTAGATCCAAAAAATATGGGCTAAATTAGTCAATACAAATTGATTTTATGTAAACTCATGATGTACATACCTCATTGAAAAATTTGTCCTTAAAATTAATTCCATATTTACTAAAAAATAACGACACACTGATCAAAGGAAAATCATTGAAATATTTTGATCTTTGTGACATTTTATGAAATAATTCATCAATACAAGTTATGAAACATGTTATTTATCAAAATGGAATTTATTTCCCTATATTAAATGAAAAACATTATTGATCCATCATTCTTCTTAATAAAGGTAACATTATATCATAATGAGAAAAAACTATATTATATAAATCCTTTATTAAACAACTCCCCATGTATAATATTCCACTGCATAAACTCAAGATCAGCTATTCTTTGGGGGGTCTTTGATGTGGTTTTTTCATTAAGGATTATATCGATAGACAAGTCAAAATCATGATCTGTTGGATGCATAGGTAATTACACAAAAAATAAATTAATTTATTACTATTAAATATGTATACCCCCAATTTGAAGAATACTTTATTTATCTATATTCTTTTCTATTCTTCCCTATGATTTTTATTGTGATGTCCTACTAGGGGTGGATCTGAACATGACTCACATTATGATATCTGCACTCTAATGATTTGGAATCACTCAATATCATCATGAATCATAATTTACATCTCCTTATAAAAATTTAATTCTTTATATTTTAAATCCACTACATACCAATGATTATATCAATGAAAACCAAACGCATATTAATAGTTTTCGTAATTTGTTAACATTTTTATGTCGTAATGGTACCTTTTTGAAAAATCCATTTTATAGTGAGACATCCCCTTGGATTTTTGAATGGAAAATTAATTTTTAAAACGAATTGGAAATGTATATTTTTATTAGAATTTTTGTTATATATAATATATTTTGATTAAATAGAATCAAATAATTAATTTTTTAAATTTAAACACATTACTAATGTATCTTCCACTGCATTATTAAGAATATCCAACATTAGTATCGTGATCGCTAAACATTATTCTTCTCCCTTGTATCTCTATTGATGTACATTAATTTTATTCCTGGGGAATTGGTCTAAATAATAACCCAATGATTGGTTTATTCCCCTTCAAGCCATTATCAAAATGACCCTTAACTTTGTATTATACCAATCTATGCTTCCCTATATGTATTTCCTAGGATGATTCATTCCATAGTTTTTACAGGGATGAAATTTATTCATTATCTTCTTACACTATAATGAATTCCCCTATTCCTGGGCTTTCTACATCATCTTATTCTCTTGATATAACTTTAATACATTTGATCAAGAGAATTAATTCTCTATTTACAAGGTGTATAAAAACATTCATCATATGAAAAATAATTGAGTGACCATCACTATTCGTATATATGGTTTATTAACATAAAATATATGGTCAATCATTCAATATGTGTTGTCTTTGTAATCAAAATCATACCTTGATAATTCAATAACGTTATCCTAAATATCAATAAAAAATTATTCTTTAATTTTCTTTATTCCAAGGATGATTCACATTGTTTTATTTTATTTCCAATGGAGAAATATTGTTCTAAGAATGTGCCCTTAAAATATTTACATTCCATGAGTTCTATTTACTTTTTCAATCATAGAATAATGGATCAACAACCACCATTAATCGAAATTCCCATAGGGAAAATAAATAGAAATTATATCATTTTCCTTTTCTTCACATCCCAATTCCATAAATATATTCTTAAGATACATTATAAATTTATTGACAAAATTTGGGTTAGTAGTCCCACCAATTTATGGGGAAATATATTTCAGGAAGTGATCCAGCATTGTAGATTCATGCTATGGAAAATATTTCACAATAGGTAATGATTATTTTTCAAAAACTTAATTTTCTTCCCTAATATAGCCATAATTTTCATAGTTCCATTACCTTATCTATTGACATCTTTATCTAGGGAAACTTTGAAATGTCCATGAGTATCAATACCATTCATCCTTATAGGTCTCATTTCTAAATGATTGAATATTCTGGATTAACTCATAAAATCAATAATTTAAAATGACAATTTTATTTTCCAAATATGGTGAATCAATTAACATTAATTTATAATTTATAAATTATTAATTTCCTAATTTTAAAATTTGATTCTTTGGGGGATCCTTGTTTTAAATCATTTATATTTTTTATTAATGAACATGTTAATAATACATGGAATTTCTATCAAGAGTGTCAAACTTAGTGAACAATATGGTATGCTATCTCACACCACATACAGATCAGGTGAATCCAAATGCACCATTTCAGTTTTATTATTTCTATATACATTTTATATATAATATCATCTACTTATAAAATCCCAACAAAAATATACTACTTAAAAAAACACCATAATATATTTATTACGAAAACATTAGCATGTTTTAGTTAACATATCCCGAAATTATATCCTAAGGTTTTCTTCCTTATTCAAATATTTCCATAACATAGTTATCAATTTTTATAATAAAAAAAACTCTAATACTAACTGTAACAACCATGATTCTATTATCCTGTAGCTGGTGCCCATATTATTATATTTTAATAGATACATGGTGGTTAATTCCCAAAGGACCGATCATTTTCCTGCTTCGGAGAATCATTTACACAAATGAAACCCATTTTACATTATGAATTTAAAAGAACATAGTATATAACAAAATAAAATGAAATTCACCCATTAAATATCATTATAATATTTATTTTTCGTATCATAGAGAAATTAAACAAAACGGTGATGAGCTCAAATGACCAGTAAGGGTTATATAGAGTGGATGCTATTGTAAATAAAAAAAATTATAATCAATATATGAACGTAAATAACTAATAATACTTTCCCATTAATCAATAACTTGTAAATACTAATTATTTATGGAATAATAAATATGTAAACATAATTAACTGAATAGGAATTAAAATTTAATAAATAAACTAATAATGAACTACATCAAGATATAATTTGATTTTAGAAATATCATGGAAAAAATTATAACTAAATTCTCAATGAATAAAATAATTAGTTACTAGAATCATGATATAATGAATCAAGATACCTCTACCATAATTTCCATTTCAAATATTGTTTAGAAATACATCTAGAAACTCTTCTTATTGAATAAATTAATTTGATTCCTATGTAATGTTGATGCTTCAAGGGTATACATAATTTTAGTCCCCACCAATTATTAGTTGTCAAAATAATTCCTCATATATAAAATGATTGATTTAATTTAGGTATTAAATTCCTCATAATGAAATATTTTCATTGATTAAATAAATGAATTTTTTGAATATTTCAGTCTTTAATCAAATGTGATTAAATGTAAACACAATATCTAATAATGGTATGGGGTTTAGTAAATATTCTTATAAATGATAAATATATTATGGATAATCATTAATTAAAATAATAACAATAATTACTAAATATGTATTCATGTTAAACAAATTATGGTGTAATATATAAAATACACTAATGTGAATATTTTTACATTAACAAAAATGTCTCAATTGAAAGGAATGAGAGAAAAAATCCCCCATAATAATCAAAATAATTAACAAATAAATTTTTAATGAAAATATTATTTTGATCACATTCAAATCCACATATAAAAATTTGAAATAAAAAATAATACAATAAAAAGACATTATACATATTATTATATAATATCAATTGAAAATGTATAAATTTTATATCCAAATGAAATGAAATGGGGTTATAAAATTCATTTCTTATAGGTATCATTAACAAAAATTCCCCTAATATGAAATAGTTCAAATGAATCTTAAAATAACAGAATTATTCATTATTCATTATACTACATGTAAAATATGAATTATCTCTACCATATAATATAAATTAGGCTAATAAAATAGAATATACATCAATGAAGATAAATTGAGATGAAGTCACATACCTCATCATTTCATTAATTTAAATGAGAATTAAAATATTTTATAATGTTTTTAGGAATTTTATTAATTAATAATATAACTAGAATCATTCTAATAATATCGTATATGATATTTTTATTTCATATTACCAGCCATTTGTTAACAATATTTCTCTATTTCCAAAATTTCTTGTGTTAATTGCATTGTTTTATCATACACATGTTTTCATAAAATTTCTAATTCTAGGGAATAATATATATATAATTAATATATTGAATTATATTAATGTTATAAATTTCTTATTTACAATGTAGAAATATTTTTAAACCATTTAGAAAATATGTTCATAGAAAGTGAATTGCATCGGTCTGCAGAGAAAATAGTCTATACTTACGCACGAGCTATGATATAATTCCTATAATGAGTAGTACAATATGTAAGTGGATGAAATATTAATTTTCAAAAATTAATATCATCTCATATATATCACATATAATCGTTAATTTTATCCTTATTACATTCTCCGTAAATCATAAGTGGAAAAAATCACATCACCTTGCGAGGAAGTATACCATTATAAAAATGAACAATATTATCATATTTTATATGTAATAGAATTAAAAAATGTATGTTTAAGTGTAATATTATATAATTATAAAACAATCATATATAAATTTTACATTCGATTAATAAATTATACTATCATACTTTAATTGGTGGTGATGGAAAACAAATTAAAGGAGTTTACGAGGCGATAGTCAAATGTAAAGATGATCTATATTTCCAATTTTCATATAAAGAAAGTGGATATGGATATAATTATTCCATTAAAATAATAAAATATATGTACATGGGATATTATAGTGTTATTACACAATTATTATTTAATATTATTTTATTCTAGGGGAAGATTAAATAAAATTAATATTATAGTTTTAGAATGATACCTCCTCTTTAGAAGACCACATTGCATTACAAAAAATCCTTCCTATGATAGATTTATAATAAAAACATCTTCAAGTATAATTTTTAGAATTATTTAAGTCATTAATAATGGTATTGGATGATTTAAATGGCTTTTTAAGGGTGACAATAGGAGTTGATGTTGTAGCCTTTTATAAGTTCAGAGGAGGGAAAACCTGCAGTTTTTGTTAGAAATAATTACAAAAATTATTTTTTTATCACTAATAAGGTCTAAAAAATATCTAATTACATAATATTATAGGTTATAGGGTATAATTATGTCCTTAAAATTTGTGTGAAGAATTTATTAGGCCAATTTAACAATTAACTTCTTAGTTTAACCCCGGATAAATAAGTTTTTACCATAATGATAATAAATACATTTTAAAATTTTTATTATTACAAATGGTACAAAAATTAGGTTGAAATGATTAGATAATATAAATTTTCATTATTCCAAATAAATAATCTATTTCTTCCAATTAAACTAATATAAATTGCACAATACAATTCAAAATTATACACATAGGCATGACAAAAAATAGATATTTTGAAGAGAAAACTCGGAAAGGTATGGAATGGTTTGATATTGGAATTTAATGTAAAATTGATATAAATTATAGTAAATAGTTAAATTTAAATTTTATTAATTTAATATAAATTAAGAACCAATTTAATATTTAACTTTACTTTTTAAATAATCTAAATGAAAATGTTTATTTCAATAATAATCAAAAAAATTCACTATTCTACGAAAAAATGAATCATTTAAAAACAATTGAAAAAACTCACCTTAAGATAATTTTGATATTATGATTTAAAAAAATTAATAAATATGATAAATTAAATTCTCAAAATGTGTCAAAAATTATTCCATTCACATTTTTTCTCAGAGCAACAAAACCATATTCTTTTAAAAAAACAATATTCAGAAAAAAAAATTCTTCAAATTTGAAATGATTTTTATTTTTATTAATAATAAATAGAGAAAATATTAGTGTTTTTAAACTATAAACATTTTTTGTATAATTTAGTTATTCATATTCATACCTTTCTATTAAATGGCTATGTTATAATTTTATTTTTTTAATAACGTTTCAATTGAGTATTGAGTTTTATTTAAACACGGTGTTGCATGCATCATAAGCTATCGAAGAGAATAAATTTATTTAAAATGAAATAAATTATAATGAATCGATCTATTAAACATGTTTTAGGATAGTTTATATGAAATATTTTAGTTTTATTAATAATATTATGGTTACATGATGTGGTTAATGAGGTATGGTATATATGGAATGGAATTTTTTGGAATTGTTATAGGGGACGTTGGCTCAACCAGGGTGATTTACATGATTTTTCATCATTACATTTTTTTGAGTTTTAATTAAATTTTTGTAAAATATATATATATTATATCGGGGTGTCTTCTTGATCAAAATCATGCAAAGATCAAATTAATGACTTACTTACATAGCAATAGATATTTAAACTAGAATAATATTGCTATATTTTAGAGTCACCTTGACCTTTTCTTAATAATGTAATGTTTTTAAATATCATTGATAATAGATATTTATAATTAATTTTTAATTATTAATGATACATTTTTAGTGATATAATTGAACTATTTGTGCTTTTTTCATAGGAAATTTTTGTTTTCCATGTCATTTGTAATGGAATATGTATTGTCCTAGGGGAAATTATCTAAAGCTAGAGTATTAGGATAGTTTTACTCAAGATGGTTCTATGATATTATTTCATATATGATTTGTTATGACATATGATTCATCACCTATGTGAGATATGGTAACAAATTCCCAAACAGGGCCTAGGGTTTCTGATCTGTTGACAATATCATTGGTGTAAAGGATATATTTGAATTAATACTCCCCCACCCCACTATATTTTTAAATTTTTTATATATTGTGGAATATCATGGATTTTGTGACTTATTGTTATAATATATATACTCATATGGGTTTTAGTGGATGACAGTTATAACATAGAGTTATATACGAGTTATAGTAGCATATGGTTTTAGTGTGTATATGAATCCAAGTAGTGATGTCCTATAATGATTATATGTATATTTAAGAAAATATCACAATGCCTTGAGTTGTAGTGTGTATTTTCATAGGCTATAAAATCTCTCAACCATACAATATTATATTTGAGATATGGTACTGTTATTGATATATACATTAACTCACTTATGTATACATCATTTTTTGAACATGTTACCGAATTTATGAATTATTTATAGACATTTCTTAGAGTTGATGCGAATATAGTTAACATTATTTAGGATACAAGTTTATTCCAAATATTTATTAATGGGGGAATTAGTATTCTTTGTTTATATTTTCACAAGTGGTTTGGTAGGATCCTGCTGAGTATAAATATATTCTTACCTAAATACCTATATTTTTTCAATATCCTTAAGAGGTAGTTGGTGATCGAACTAGACATGACCAGCTCATCGAGGTTATATTTCACTACCTAAAGTTCATGGTCACTGTCATTTGAGATTCTTGGATATATATTGGTTTTAATAATAAATTTTTTTTACATAGCATGTATTGGAACTATTTATTTCATTATTATGTAATTAAATGGAATTTACTTATCATTTAATAGGAATCTTGAGGGAATCACCTCTAATATGATCTTGATTTATACCTTAGATACTGATCTTAAACAAATAGTGTATTAAATTTGGGATTGAGGGTTACTTATATATTCACTCATAGCCTAGGAGTGGTGCTATTTGGGGTTAGTTAGAACAATATTTAAAAGAAGATCTTCCGCAGGCCTCACAAACTCATATTTAGTATATTAAGTGTTCATTTAAGAATAATGTAGAAAAAATGTTGTGTTTAATTTTTAAAAATACATACTATTTGGATATAAAAGAATTAAAAAATGTATGTTAATAAATAACTCTTCTATGTTTTGTATTTAATTTAAATTAGATATGTAATAAACACATTTTTTTAAAATAAATTTACTTCCTATATTAAATGGAAATAGTATAAAAATATTTCAAAAATATATTATATTTTCTAAGAATCAAAATTTTTCAATCATCTTATTTTTCCAAAATTATTGGTTAATGATATTTCAAATTCACCATTAATGAAAATTTTTATTAATAGTATCTAGTGTTTCTGTTGAAATATTTGTCATCAAATATTGTTGTTAATATATCAATTCATGATCTAAAATAACATGGAAATAAATCAAACAAACCCTTCCGAAAAAATTATTTCATTTCGAAAAAAAAATCAAATATGAAAAAATAATTTCAATATATTATAAACTAAAAGATAATGAAAAAATCTTCAATATTTTAACTAATAATGAATAAAAATACATTATATTTTTTGTAAAATTTTCAATCACATAGAAAACATTTGTATGAATAAATTTAATGGTCTTATTTTAATGTATAAAATAATTTGTTTCTAAACTCAAAATATATTATTAAAAGAGTTAAATTGTAATTAAAATTATATATAACTATATATTTTGGCTTCTAAAAAACATTCATGTATGATTATCTCATTACAAGAAATATTTATATATTATTTTCATCAATCTAAGTTAGTGGGCTTAAATAAAAAATATCATTCATATAGAAACTATTCTAATCAATATATATTAATTATTCTTATCATAGATCTATGTGTGCTTTCAGTCATTAAAAACTTGTTTTAATATTGGGTAATTAATAAAATCAAGAAATAAATTTTCCATACTGTGGTAACATGACTAAAAATACTTCTATATCCATTGTATTATATATAATTGATTTATATAATCTCTATCATTATGTGAAATGTTTTATGTATTTCAAATTTAATTATCTATATTTTCCAGTAACATATTTCAATATTTCATAAGATATATAAATTTTTTCTATTTAATTAGGACAAATTTTCCACTAGTTACTCATATTATATATTTCATGAGAATATATGTCTAATAATTTTATCAATATTTCATTATTCAATTTTAAAATTACCTGATATCATTATCCAAATGAATATATATATATATATATATATATATATATAATCCACTCATGTGTCTTAACTCATCCTTATCCAGAAATGCACTAAAAACATAATCTATGTTAATTTACCATATATTAGTAACTTTATCTCAAATATGATTTTTTATTCAATACAAATCACTAAAAGATAACTCAAGTTCATTTAAGTAGTTCAAAAAACATTATTTAATAACAATTTTAATTTTCAAAAACTAACTATCTCATTGGATTTCAGGTTATATCATAAACTACATTTCCTAGGTTATTATATTCTCCATTAACCTTTAATTATTCACACTCATCAATATTTAATATTTTTTAATAATTCTCCCATTTACATTGAATAAAATTTAATATTTGTGTAATTTCAGATCAAAATGGCTATTAAATAATAAATTACTATTTTTTGTGATAAGAAATGAAGAATTGATTCCAAAAACTTTTCTTTTATCATCTAAAAATATATATGATAATATATTATATATTTTACATTTTAAAAACCTCATTCTGAATGTTGAAGGTCTTATAATAATGTTCAGATATATCATAAATAGATATTATATAAATATTATTATATTTCACAAACCTCTACAATTTCATAACTCAATCTTTCAAACATGTTAGAATATGTTCCCCCTAATATTACAATTCAATTTAAGACTATAAATATTAATTAAAAATATAACATGTACATTTTTAATCCAGAAATGATTTCATATCCATAAAATCACTCCCAAAAATAAAATTATCAATCAAATACATTAGATAATACTAAAAAAAATTACTAGTTTTTTATTTCATTGAATGATATTTAATATATATATAAATTTTTAAAATATATTCAATGTAAACTAAAATATAATTTCATCAAATTTTTAATCATCCTTATTTAGATATGGTGTATTTTCAATTAAATTAACACTTCTTTATTTCTAGTTTTCTCACTTAAATCTTTATCAATATCATATTTTAAATATTCATCACGACTAGTCACATAAATATATATATATTAAAATATTACATTGATTAAAAATATATTCATCAATATCAACTTTCTAAAATTTAGATCCACCACAAAAATATCAACATCTTTTTTACAATTGAATATTTTCTTTTAATCCTTAAAATCAACTAAAACATGTTCTATTTGGTTTAATTGTAAAATGATTCAACATGTTTTAAACTAAAATTATTTTCCACAGAAATAAATTTCACATTATCTAATAGATTTTCATTATGAATTATAATAATACCTCTAACTCTAGATTCTATTTTTTTCTTTTTTCCCTCAATTATAATATAAAATACCATAACATCCTTATTTGAATCATTAATCCCTATTTGAAAATTTTCTATTCCATTATCTTTAATATATGATTCAACATTATCATTAAAAACTGTATCCCATAATTTTTACATTTAGTACGATAAAAAATTTCAATAGAATTATGTTATGTCTCAATATATCCCAGTTCATGTGTAATAATTAAATCTTAATTGTCATTTTATTTAGAAACATTAACTTTAATAAATATTTATTTCATACCAATAGTATTATTAGTCTCTTATTAAAATCTATATGGTAATTATTTTTCATATAAATAATCATATGAAATCCCATATTTTATAATAAAATAATTTTTTAAATTATTAATCTAACGCTAAATGACTTTCCTAAATACTTCAACATATTTTGTATTATGATGTGGAATTTATATAGAATCTACTCCATTAAATAATTGATACACTTATAAAATTGGAGAGGTAAAAACTGAACATAAGGAAACTAATTTTGAATATACCTTACATGATTATAATTATGTATTACTCTCATAATATATACATAGATATTAATCATCTTCTCAGTAGGAAATAGTTTAATAAAACAAAAGTTCTAATGTATATTAAAAAATCTATTTTCCATTATGAAATAATAGTTTTAATTAAATTTATCAAATAAATTTTCTTAGTCTCTAGAGTCTAAAATATATTCTTCTAAATAACTATTTTTATCAATTTTGAAAAACAACACAGTGATTACATTATTTCCCATCCATAAAAAAACATATATTGAATAAAATTATCCATAGAAATATAAAAAATATAAATGAAAATTGTATTTAATTCACCATATATTTCAAGATATATTTCATACTCCATAAAAAACCAACCTTTTCTATAATAATCATCTAAAAAATTATTAATAGAAAAAAATATTTTTTTGATCATCAAATAAATAATATTAATATTAAATGATCAGTACTTTTCAAAAACATATTCTTTTTATTCATCCATGAAAAATCACCCACCTTACTAAGAAAAATCATTTTATCTATATCAAAATTATTTTATAAATTATAGAACTATAGGGTTCACAAACATTTATATTGAATATATATTCCATATCGAAGATACAGACATATTCATTCGAAGGACAAGATTCTTGGGGTTTTTTTGATAAAGTAAAAAAAATTATTAGGGTTTAAAAATCTCAGTCTATAAAAAATGAACCATTAAATAATAAACTGAGATATATATCATTATATGAAAAACCAATTTATATTAAATATTTCAATAAAAAATTCTTATGAATAAACATTAGGAAAATGATTTAAAATTGTGAATAATAGTATTGAAATTAATATTAATCATATATTACAATACCAATAATTTTTACGTGGTAAGAGTAAATAATAAAATTAATATTCTATGTATTGTAAAAAAACATTAAAAATTACTAAAATAATAAATGTTACATTAAATATGAGATTAAAATAAAATAAAATATTATATTATTATCTACACAACCATTATAACATACAAACAGATTAAATAAATGTATCACCAGAACGTAAAAAATCTCAAAATTTGGTCACATAAAATCAATCAAACCATAGTCACTCATAAAAAAATCATGTCTATTAGACGGTTAAGGAATTATTAATATATTTTCTAGATATGATTATGATAACTTAATAAAAGTACACTCATCTCTATATAAATTCGTATATAATGTGTTATTGGATTTATAGTAATATTGATAACAATTTTAATTCACATATGATAGAAAAATGTTCAAAATATAATAAATTTTCTTCAAAATATGGTTTTTCTGGAGCACATGAAAAAAATAAGTCCAAAATTTAACATATTCATATTCAACTATTAAAAATGTAAAATAATAGTTACAAACATGATTAAATTATTGTAAGTGAATATTTTACTTTCAAAGAATTATAAAAAATTAAATATTATTATTTAATGGAATAAAACTTATAATTTTATAGGATGAATATCAATTTTGAACATTAATAGTGAAAATAATCCATGAAGTAATTTTTTAAAATTTCCCTTTGATGTAAGAGTTAATTAATAATTGAAAATATAGAATTTAAATAATCCAAATATCAATTATATTAATATTTTATAATATTTATAATTTAACATGTTGTTATTATTAATTTTACATAAATAAATATATTTTCATATTTTGGTAAATAGGTATATTTTACTGTAAACTGGTTTTCAATGAAAATATTATCCCCATTTTAATTAATTAAAAAAGATAAAATGAAATATTTGAATGAAATTTATATATAATATATCAAAATATATTCATTTTAATCTATATAATTAAAAATAAGGGACATATAGTGAATATGAGATCATTTATGCCTCAATTATACATATTTTTAAAAACTGTGTTTTGAAATGTTTTTTTGGATTTATTTTCAATTATATTCCACAAAATTGTACAATTTAATTTGATAAAATGGATTATATATTTTTAATAAAAATATTTTATATTATTAAATAATTTCATCATATGTTTCATACAAAATTTATAGTAAAAATTGTAAAAATTTATTTATCATAGTTGATGTTAAAACATATTTACAATGGGTTATCTTATAAATATAAGGGTCAAATGTAATGAAAAACTTTTTAATCCCTGTTGATTAGTTTTATATACTAATTAGTCATATGAAATTATAATCTTATCCAATTGAGATCTATTTTACCATGAATTTCAATTATCATTATTATCATAATTTGACAAATTCTCAGTGTCCCAGTCACCACAATTATAAATGAAAACCTACTACCCTCACTAGTTGGAACATATTAATACTTTTATCTTGGAAAAAAACTAATATAAATATGTCATAAACATATTTATACATGTTTTAGATATAAATTCAATACCGAAAACCAACCCTATTGTTCATAATAAGATATCCAAAGTTGGTTTTATTACGCTATGGTAATATTCTTCACCAAGAACGTTATTTTTTCTATATTTATTGACCACCATCAATTATTCATTAAAAATTAAAATAAAATAAATTCAGTATCAAAATTATATTAAGATTTTGTTATGTTTGTGGATTAATATTTTTTAATGTCATTCTCTATAAAATGTGAATAAAAACTACCACCCGTGTGAACAGTGGACAACCACCTCATGAACATATATAAATTGTTATCCATCAACAAATTATTTGGACAACAATCATTATGTACGAATATATATATATATATATATAATTGATATAAAATTATATTTATTCTAGGAAACTAATATTTCTTCTAATTCATTTCCCATTCGCCAATTAATGAAATTATATCATCGCTCATGCATATGTACGATATACCATCTCTGCAAAGCAATGTGATTAATTATCATTGTCCAAATTCCATTTATGATTATAAATATGTACCCGATTAATAATTATGTTATTTATATAATAATTATTAATTTAGATATTATGAAACCATGGTAAAATTAAAAAGATAGAAACTACTGAACCGAAATACCCATGATAAATAAAATATTTAACACTAGAAAATATGAAATGTATTCAATTATTATTGATAATAGGTTATTAAAATATTATAATTGGATAATATATGATATTATATTTTATATATGGTACTTTAATATAAATATTATAAATTTAAATTATTAAATTTGAGGCTACAATAACATACAATGAATGTATGACCTAAGGATAAGGTTTATTTCATAATCTCTTCATTGATTGAGACTTTTTTTACATCCACACAAGGGGAATTACAAAAAAATTATAACTCAAACACATTATATTTTATACATATATAGTAATAGCATTAAATAAAATGTTTCCCTTTCATTTTTTATATTTATGCTGTTATGATACATAAATAATTTTTTAAGGCTTACCGACCTTGTTTCTCTACTCATTAAATAATTTTTCTCTTCAATGTCCATATTTTGCTTGTAAATTAATAACTAATATTATTAATCTTTTATACAGATTTAATAAATAATTTATTAATCAATTTATAATTTATTAAATGAATATAAAATATGTTTTCTGGTTATTTTCTTAATGAGTTAATAATTTTTTATTTTTTAAAAAGTGTTATATTATTATTTTTACTTATACGGCATAAATATATTATTTCTCTATATTGAATGGTCATTAAATTGATTCTTTCGTTACAATTTTTAATATTCCATACAATGAAAATGGTATCCATAATATTTGGGAAATATTTATGTTTTAAATAAGTTATTTCAAATGAAAAAGGTATTTACCACAATAAATAGTCCAATGATATTTATAAAGCCTATTCATCTTTTTCACCGTTATTTGGAGAAAGTTATGTGGTACTTGGAATGTACTATTCTAATACCATTATCCTTATTACACTCTATAGATTATGATTACATCTATTTATTGGGTGATTATTATGATTTCATATGCGAGATTTACAATATTAATGGTTAAGTTGATTTTGATTCACTTCTTTCATATGATAAATTCATTGGACATGGTAAGTGATATATAGGTCATGATATAGCCCCTAACTTTTACCATATTTCAAATTAGACAAAATAGTTTGTGTATATTTCATACACAATACCTTTTTATGATTGTTGTCTTGTCAAATGACAATGACATAAAGATTATGATGTCAAAATTATGCACTCACTTATTATGAAAATGGTTTTTATTATCTATTTAACTATTTATTTTTATATGTTATTTGTGGATTTTTTTCTTGTTTAAATATATTGGTAATCTTAATATTTTTTCTTGTGTCAGACATATTTCTCATTTTATTTTTAATTTTAGATATATTCAGTTGTAGGATTTCCCTAATTGAGCATGTCAACTCACCAATTAATAATTTATTCTATTCCACTAGATATTAATAAGGTATAATAAATTAAATTATAGATATAAAATAATATATAATAAACATTTCATAAATATTATTATTTTATGTTTTATGTTTTCCAATGTAATGTGAGAATAATGTTTGTATCTAGTCTCCTAGGACTAGTAAACTGTAAATCGATTCTAGATGTGATCTATTATCAAATTGGAATTAAAGGAAAATAACCACAATATGCGGGATACTGGAGTTTGAGTGTTATTGTTGGAATCAGATTAATTTTATTATAATCAGTAGGAACTAGAATTTAGAAAACATTTTTTAGAGAACATAACCATATAAAAAT
Organism: Viscum album; assembly: GCA_963277665.1. Taxonomy (NCBI): domain Eukaryota; kingdom Viridiplantae; phylum Streptophyta; class Magnoliopsida; order Santalales; family Viscaceae; genus Viscum; species Viscum album. The sequence continues at coordinate 791,643,443 of OY728129.1, read as the reverse complement.
GTCTAATAATAAGTCTAGTTATGGAATAATATCATGATTTTTTGATGTTCCAAGGATCTAATAACAATTGAGAAGTGTGGTTGAATTAGTTGTTTAGGTTTTTATATGATTCAAAACATTATGAAATTTAACCCTTGTAACCTGTTAAGATTTATTTCCTTATCAACCTTCAGCAAGAAACTCTATCATGCTAGAAAGGTAAAGCAAGAATGGCACACAACATATACAAGGTTCGACCTCATTAAGAGAACCTATTTCCTTGACATTACCACTCTCATTTGTCTATGGAAATCCACTATAACAAACAATTGACTACAACTTGTACCAACTCTTGTTAGACACGTTCTATCTCCCAATAAGAAAGATTAAACTTACTCCCTTTAGTTTACAATGTTTTCATAAAGAAAAAATGATCAAAAAACAAGAATAATAACTTTGTCGAAGCCACTCCACTAATGCTCACTCCGCATCTTCAGCCCAGTTTTCATGAATATGATTTTTTGAAATCGGTCTTTATAGCAAGGTAATGATGGTTCCGATTTCGTTCCAATGAAAAACACAATAAACTTCTTCAAGATAATTTTGATCTTCATAGTAATTTAATATGATTCTAATTATTTTCTTCTCAAACACTCATGAAAAAATCTTTCAGATGGTATTAACTTTTCACATTGAATTATGCATCACTCCTCTTTTTATGAATTTGTGAATGTTACACATGATAGAATGATCTGAGCATATAATTATAGGCCACTTGGAAAATAAATGTGGGAATCTTGAAAATTAAACATGTTTCCTAAAATCTCTAAAACTCCCAAAATCTCTTGAATGTAATATTCAATATTTTACTTCATAAAAACTCTTTAAATTTATTGGATATTTTTGCAATGATGAAATTTGATTTTTCCTTGTTGAACTCTTCATAACATTATCAGATTGATAATGCTGGATATTGGTTATAATTATCATAAAAACATGGTCAGAAATTAGGTTCTGAATTGTGTACAAATCAAGTTCATTATTATGCTGAAATCAGGTTCAAAATTTATCATAAATAAGGTTCATAATTACTTAGAAGTGAGTTTCCAAATTATGTATAATTACAGTTATGAATTATTCATATATCATGTTTCAAATTATCCAGAAATCCGGTTCCAAAGTTTTTAGAAAGAATTTTTAGAATTTTTCTGAAATCAGGTACCGAAATCAGGTTTTGTTTTTCAGTTTCAGAAATCAGGTTCTAGTTTTCTTAAGAATTAGGTTCTTAAATCTGGTTCTAGTATTTTGGGTCAGAAAATAGGTTCTAAATTATCTCAGAATTATTCTCAGTTAAAATCATCAATCCTCTTCACCATTTCTTCAACATATTTTATGAGGAAAAATTTCATGATTTTTGTTAACTTTAAAATTTTAGAAGCATCATCTAATTTAGATTAAAATTTTTGACACACATTCTTAACTTCTGACATCATAATTTTTAACAACATCCTTTTTATGAATATCATAAGCAACCAACAACATCAACCTTCTGTAACTAAAAAACATTCGTCAACATAAATATTAGTTTCCAACAAAAAAAAAGATTGATAAAACAAAAACACCACAATGATTCTTCAATCTCTCCCATTATATTTGTTGGAAGCCCTTGTTAAATGATTTTCACCTCTCAAAATATTTTCACATCTTAATTTCTTTAACATTACCAAAACATATCCTTTCTCAAAAAGAGAGTTTCCTTACACCACACTACGGGATAAAGTAATGTTTTTAAAGAATTTCCATACCTCAGTGACATGAAATTTTTTCTGGCCAGGCAATGATAAACATCACCTTACAAAAACTCCCCATCATCAATTATCTTTCTCTTTATCACTTTTCATTTCTGATCATTTTTCTGTCTCTCTCCCCCATTATCTAATAAAAATAACATCATTTTTTTAAAATAAATCCAAGTTAACATTATTACTTACTCTCCACCTTTTAAACATAATCCAAATCATGGTGCATGAACTACCTTTTGATTTTTAGGAAGTTTAGGGAGGAGGATGAACATGGTTTTGAAACCTCAATTCAACAAACATTTTCTTTGACATGGCTTTTGTAAAAATATCAGCAATCCGATACTTTTTTGAAATATATTCCATCAAGTCTTCTCCAGCAACATCATTCTATTTTAAAAAGTGATACTTTATATCAATGTATTTTGATCTTGAATGTTGACCATGATTCCTATAAAGATCAATGGCACATTTATTATCACATGGTATTTTCAATGGTTTAGAAACATTCACTTTAAAACATTCTTGATAAACATCCATCCACATCATTTGAGTACAAAACTATGTATTTGCAACATATTTGGATTCATTTGTTCTTAATGTTATGGAAATTTTTTCCTACTGTTCCAATGCAAACAACATTCCCCTAAGAAAAATGTTCCTCTTGCTGTTGATTTTATATCATTACAATCACCAACACAATAAGCATCAATATAAAAATGAAATATCATCTCATTTTTTCTCTTGTATAATAACCCATGGGATGTTATTACATTAACATATCTCACAATCCACTTAACTGCCAACATGTGTGATTCTTTTGGATTACATTGATACTGGGAACATAATGTCACAACATAAGAAATATTAGGTGTTGAAGATGTCAGATAAAGAACACTTCCAATCAATTTTCGAATATCTTTCTGATTCAAGCTTTTCCCGGATTCATCATTGCTCTAGTTTCTTCTTACTATGATAGGAGTTGAATCTTCTTTTGATTCTTCCATACTAAACTTCTTTAATAATTACTTGTCACACATTTCTTGGGATAAGAATATGTAGTTTTATTTTTGTTGAATATGTAATACAAGGAAGATTGTTAATTCTCCCAACACTGACATTTCAAAATTTTCCTTCATCTCTTCAAAAAACACCTAATATACCTTTTCATAATCACTAGCAGAAATTATATCATCCACATAAATGATTACAATTATAGTTCTGGATTCAATAAATTTAACAAACAAGTTTCTGTCAACCATTTCTTTAAAAATGTTCATCTTTCTCAAATAATTTTCAAGATTTTAATCCATGCTCATTGGGCTTGATTTAGTGCATAAAAGGATTTATTCAATTTGAAAACTTTGTTTTCATCCTCATCATGTAGAATCCTGCAAGGTTGTTTAATATAATATTCTTCCTCAATATCACCATTTAAGAAAGTAGAATTTACATCCATCTGATAAACCATGTAATTCCAATGAGTATCCACTACAAGAAACATTGGAATAGTTTCCAACAGTACAATAGGGGAAAAGGATTCATCAAAATACACACCTTCCACCTATGCATATCCATTGCACCCAAGCCTTGCTTAGTTTCTTATAACTTCTTATGGCTCACTCGATTTATTTATGTAAGCCCACTTGGTTTTGATAACATTTTTATTTTCTATCCTTGGAACAATTTCCCAAGATTAATTCTTCTCAATTTGGTCCAGTTATTCATTTATAGAATCCATCCAATCTTTATGTTGAATAGATTCTAAAATTGATTTTGGTTCATCTTTTGAGATATGGGATGTCTTATTTTTTAATCTCAACATCTTTCTTGTTTGAACTGGAGCAATATGATTTCCAACTATATTTACAGATTCAACATGTTTTTGTAATGTTGGAAAACTAACATTTCCTTTACCATTATCCCTTTCTTCCCCATGTTCCACATATGACTCACTTTCACTTATGTGGGGATTCACTAATTTATCTTCGTCAGTATTCTTAATAGATGTAATGATGAATCATGGATTTTCAACTACCATTACCTCATATGATTCCACCAACTTCTATAAACATTTGTTCTAGAATTTTTACCTTCTTGCATTTGGTGTATAATCCCTTAATATTCCTTCTTCATTTTTCTCATAAAACATTCCTAATAATGTATTTTTTATTTTGAGAAATCATGGACTTAACAAAACATATAAGTATTTAAATGAATTTTTTTTATACCACATCACATAAGGATTCATATTGGTTTCCGGTCTCAACAAGTATCTGTTTTAAAAATGTAGAGCTGTGCAAACAGATTCTCTCGAAAAGAATTTTGAATGTTTATATTCTGATCATAGACTACTTCCCAATCCCTCCAAACATCTATTCTTACATTCTGTTACTCTATTTTTTGTGGAGTATATGGGGCACTATACTGATATTTTATACCATACTTCCTTAGACATGTTTCGAAACCATTACTTTTGAAATCAACACCATTTTATATTCTCAAATTCTCTATGGAAGCTCCCAATTCTTTCTCAACTTCTTTTTTGAAGTATTTAAACATTTCAATAGACTCTTACCTACGATTCTTGATCATTATGTTTGTCATTCGAGTGAAATCATCAAAAAAGAGATAATATACAAATATTATTTTATTGATTGATGTCTCATCGACCCACCGAAATTGGAATGAATAATCTCAAGTGTTTTTTACATTGAATCTCAACTCTTTTATGATTTTTGTAAGTTATCTTTCCTCTATAGCATGTAATAAAAACATATTCATCTTTTCTTTTCAGTTTTGGAAAATTCTAAATAGTATTAGATTTTGAAATATTACTCATGTTATTCTTCCCAAGGTGGCCAAGTCTTTATTACCATCACATGTATTCATCTTCATCAATCAAATAACAGGAGTTATTGGATTATCCAATTTGAATGAGATTCTCACTTGTTATTTCCCTTTTGTAATAACTATTCCATTTTTCACAATTTTTATGATACAAGAATTTTTTCGAAAGATAAATTATTTTCCATCATCTCAAAGTAGACTTACACTAATTATGTTATGTTTTAAACCATCAACAAGCTAGGATTCATCATATTTTAGTTTCTCTAGTTCAATCTCCACAATTCTGATCCCATTAATTTTTAAGGAACTATCATTTCCAAAAGTAAATCCTCCTCCATCAGGAATTTCAGAATGTTCTATGATTTTTATATCACTTTTCATGTGTGAAGAACAATCACTATCAAGAATCGATGGTTTGTTCCTCTTAAATGTTTTTAAAGTTGTCTCAACAATAGAAGCTCTTTCATAATCTTTCTTATTTTCACCTATCTTTTCCTTCTCTTCATAATTAACTTGCTCTATAAGGAGTTGCATACATATTTTCCATGATGACCAGAATGATCACATCTTCTACAATAATGATCCAAACATTCAAACTGATTATTTTTTGGAATGTCTCTAACATCTTGAGAATTATCATCTTCGTCTTTCTATATGTACGGAAGATTACTCATTCTTATTTCAATATTTATTCAACTTTTCAAAAACCTTCTTCTAGGTGGAGATAAATTATGTCAAAAAATAAAATATCTATGTTCGTATATTCCATAGCACCCAAAATATCCATCAAATATTGATTTTCTATTACGGGATGATCATTATTTATTTAAACTTTGTTGAGGTTGATAACTTCATTCACCTCTAAAAAATCAGTTTGTAGGCATCTCTTCTTTTGAGAGTGTGTTCTACTTTTGTAGGATTGATTGGTTTCTCACATACTTTCCCCACACAATATTTAAAAATTCATTTTTCATAACCTGAAATGTTAGAATAATCATATTAAACATTACTTTTTATAGGATAAGATTTCACCTGATTCTCATGGTAAGCCTTCTCAGCAATTTTGGAAGTCTCTGCTTTTAGTTCAGTCAAGTTGTTGATGTATTCATTCATCATACCTATGGTATTTTTGGTCTCAACATCTTTTTATTGAAACTTGTTGACCTCTAATTATTTAGTTTGAAGCTTCTTTCTATGATCTTCAATATTTTTTTCCCTGTTCTGTATTTCTACGTTTGTATTTTAAAATTTCTTGAATGTATTCATCTTCATTCTTGGTGAAATATTTACTTTAATCATGAACTTCATCATGATTCTTCTTTATCACATGAATTTCATTCTTGAGAGATTTTTTTCTTTCAAGACATTGAATAAGTTTGGATCATGGATGATATTATCTGTAAGATTCTTCACCACCTTCATCACTCTCTAAGGACACATTTTTCTTCTCACCTTTTGAGAAGAAGGTTCTGAATCTTTATTTACTTTCATCTCTTAAGGAATCATTTTTGGATGATTACGATTCAGCCTTCTTGCTCAACATAGTTCTTTTCATTCCAGAAAATTTCATCTTGAAATTGTTAGAAGTCTTATTTTCTTTTTCAATATTGTGATACTTCTTCCATTGAGGATTCTCATCAAAAATTTATAGATATTCTCTATATATTTTCATTGGAAAATTCATTGAAATTTTCTGACTCTGTCATAATAAAAACATTTTTGATTTATTTTCCCTCCATAACTTCCTCTACCCCATCGATAGTTCTTGGATATGAGAGACTTGTTTTTTTCATTCAAGTCTTCATCTTCCTTATCATCATACTCAGAAGGACCAACTTCAGCATCATCCTTGATTTTCATCTATCTCATAGATCCAAAAGCCATTTCATCTTAAATATTCATCTTAAATATTGGATATTTCCTCATTTCATTTGCAATAAGAAATTTATGCAGTTCATAAATATATAAATCATCATCAACTTCTAATGCTAAAATTTTAGAATCAAACATGTCTAGAAAGTTTCTCATAAGTTTATTCACAATTATTGAGACTTCTAAAACATATCCAAACCCCATGATCTTGAAAACAATTTCATTCACTCTGGTGATGTATTAATCAATTGTTTCTTTATATCTCATTCTGATGTCTTCATATATACAATTCCAGATCTGTAGCTTTTCTTCCTTAACATTAGTATTCCCTTTAAAAATACTATCATGTTTTTCCTAGATACTTTTTCTAGATTTAATACCCATCACCTTTTCATAAATATTATCTGATAAAGACAAAAGGATTACATTTCATGCCTTTCTATCAAGTTCTCTATTCATTTTATTAGTAGCAGTGTTGGGGGAATCTTTCTCAATTATGGTAAAACCAATATTGGAAGCATAAAAACTTCCTATCAAAGAGATAAGTGATAAAAAATTATCATATACTTCCATCCATAATAATTCTTTCCATCTAATATAGGCAATCCTCAACAATTGACAGAATTGATATTATCTATGATAAGGATCCAATAAGGGAACATTCCTCTAATAACACTTCAACTTCCAAGGACTTAATAACAACAAAGAGATGGGGTTGAATCAGTTGTTTAGATTTTTATAAGATTCGAAACTTTATGAAACATAACCCTTAAGATATGTTAATATTTATTTACTTATCAACCTTTTGCATGAAAGTAAATCATGCAAGAAAATGTAATGCAATAAAGGAGCACTACATTTACAAGGTTTAGCCACAATAAGGGAAACTATGTCCCTGCCACATCCACTTCCGTGGGTCTATAGAAATACACTATTACAAAGAAGTGAATACAACTTATGGCATCTCCCGTTAGACAGATTCTATCTATTGATATAAAAGATAATACTATTTTTCGTCTGTTTCAATGATTTCTTAATGAAAAAATGATCCAAACACAAGAATAAAAACATTTTTTTAAACTGCTCCACATATGATCACTCTATATCTTTTGTTCAGTTTTCTTGAATCTGAGAATTTAAAATTGGTCTTCTTAGTATGGTAATGATGGTTCTAATTTCCTTTTGCTAAAAACTAAAGAAAAATTCTTCAAGATAATTCTGATCTACTTAGAAAGGTAAGATGATTCTGATTCCCTTCTACTCAAACACATTAGAAAACTCATTTCAAGTTGGTAGGAACATTTCACATTGAATTATACAGTGCTACACCTTTTTTTCATTTTAAAATATTAAACTCAAGTTAATGACCTGAGCACATATTTATAGGAATCTCCGAATACAAAGGCGAGAATCTTCAAAATCATTACAGCTTCCTCAAATATCAAAACTCATCAAATCTCACACATTTAATATCAATCATAGACTTCATCAAGACTGGTTAAATTTTTCTGAGGTTTATGAAACATTGAAATTCACGTTATCCTTCTTGAACTTTTCATATCATTATCAAAATGATAATGATGTATCTTGGTTCTGATTTTCTTAGAAACATGCTCCGAAATCAGCTTCCAAATTGTGCAGAAATCAGTTTCTGAATTATACAGAATACATGTTCTGAATTATTCAGAAATCAGGTTTCGAATTACATAGAAATAAGGTTCTGAATTGTGTTGAATTTTGTTTTCGAATTATTTAAAAATCATGTTCCAAATTATTGAGAAATCAGGTTCTGAAATGTTCAGAAATCAATATCCGAATTACTCAGAAATCAGGTTCCAAATTGTGTAGAATTCAGGTTCCGAATTGTTCATAATTTAGGTATTGAATTATGTTGAAATAATGTAATGAATTGTTCTATAATCAGGTTCCAAATTACTCAGAAATCAGGTTCAGAAATCAGGTTATGATTTTATTAGGAAGTTGGTTCCAAAATAATGTTCTAGTTTTCAGGTTCAGAAATCAGTTTCTGGGTTTCTACGGAATCAGGTTCCGAAATCATGTTCTGGTTTTCAGGTTCAGAAATAAGGTGCTTGATTTCTCAAGAATCAGGTTTTGAACTCTGGATTTGGTTTTTAGGTTCTGATATCTGGTTATGGTTTTCTCAGGTATCAGGTTCTGAAATTAGGTTCTGGGTTTCAGCTTCATAAAATAGGTTTTTAATGTTCTCATAATTTTTCTCAGTTAAAATTGTCAAACCTCTTCACCATTTCATCAACAGCTTTTGTCGTGAATCACTTTGTGATTTTGGAGAAAATTATGATCATAAAATCATCGTATTATTTCGTTTAGAAAGATTGAGACACTTTCTAAACTTCTGACTTCTTATTCATCAAGAACATCCTTTTTATGAAAATCATGAGCAACCAACAACATCAACTTTTTGTAACTCAAAAACATTATTCAACACAATTATTATTTGTCAACAAATACCAGACATTGTTAAAATTAAAACACAATAAATATTCTTCAATTTTAATTTATGGTATATACCTTGTGGTTATAATAGCATAACATCCCCATTTTGATAATGAAAATGGATGTGGTTTTAATATATATACATTCTGGGTTAATCACCCAAAATGGTCAGGTTAATTATATCTTGGAAATAATTTGGGGGCACAATGAGTGTTCCCTTACTATACAACCTGTTTGACACTTTCAGTGGATATATTTGGGGTAATTTTGATTTAATTTACCTACCATTATGAAATATTGAAAAGATATTGATATTATTCCCAATTATATTAATCTTATGATTATAAGATTTCATATTAATTTAATGACGTCAAATCTAGTAACATGATGATTGGGTATACTTCAATACATTAAAACAAGATATAATGTATCACATCCTAAATAACCAAATAGTTTAGTACTCTGGGTAAACCAAATGTATATTTGAAATTCTCATTAAATTTTAAACACAAAATACACAAAATATTTTATTTCAAATCAAAATTATTCCCAATTGACTATCTATACATCTCAATCAAAAAGCACGTCTATGTATCATGGGGAAAATAAAACATAAGAATGGGATGAGTTTGTATTTTTTGTATGGTCAAGATAAAATAAAATATATAATTATTAAATGATCAAAATTGGAATGACATGGAAAATAACTAAAATACATTTCATTTAATCAGTAAATATTGAATAAAATTGAAGAAATAAATGATGATCAAATAAATACAAATAAATAGTCACATAATTTTAAAATATAACCAAGGATATTTTGAATAATTTAATGATCACAAGGAAATAACTGATCTCATAATGAGTGAACTCAGAATACTATACATTTGAATCTATCAAGACCTTGATCAAAGATATTTAAATCAAATGGATGAAACACATCTAATTTTTCAAACTAATATTTCTCATTATAACCATCAATGCATTCAGGGGATTTTCATTACTGGGACCCATATGCCACATACTATGTATAATTAATTCAACTTATAAATTGGGTGAAACTTAATCAACATAATCATTCATGTTGAAAAATTAAAATATGAAATATTAATAATTACATTAGTCAAATAAAAATAATTAAAAACCATCCATTATAATAGGTTGAATATAAGATAAATGATAAAAACCTTATCGAACATATTATAAAAATGAAAATAAATATTAAGGATGGTTTCAATGAAAAATATCTCCCATGGATCATATGTACAATATTGTATTTATTTCATTGATGAATATTAGTACCATAAAAATTATTTTAATTATTTTTGAAGAAAATAAGCTTTTCAATTTGTAAATTGTTTAAAAATACATTTTTTTTTAAAAAAAATTAATTATTTTTCATTCAATATAAAATTTAATACATTCAAAATGATATTAAAAATATTTCACAGTCATGGAGGTGCAAACTTATGTTCATGATGTACATGTTAAGAAATTATTCATTTCACAAAATTTCTAAATGCTTAACGATAATTTTTTGATAAGGATAAGAAATTTATGCTTAAATTTTATATAAAAATTAATAAAATTAAAATATTTTTTAATAAAAAATTCATAAAAAGTAATAAAAATTGAAAATATATTTATGAAACATTAATTTTGATGGTAATGGATTTTCAACTGAATAGCGATTTAATGTTAGATTTTAATAAGTTTTTTAAAACCTTCTTAGTACCATTGAGTGGAAAACTATTAATATTAATTTAAAAAGTAATTAATAAGCATATTATAATAAAGTTGGATTTTTAACATATAAATATAAATTAATTCCCCGAATAGAGTCATTAAGAAATCTTTAATAATGATGAAATTATGAAATAATCCCCTTTTACATTGGTAAATTTTGAATCATAATCCTCCTGAATAAAATAACATCAAATGAAAATTTAAATACCAGGAATAAAAATAGCTTTAGGATATAACATATCATTAGTTTTATTACAAACAACACACAAATCTATAAGTTTCTAGAATGATGTATTTCTCAATGAAGTAAAACTGAGACAAGAAACCATGACGTCAGGTATGACTTATATTTTATGAGTATAAAACTCCAATATAATAAATATTTATTTCTTAGAAATCTATTAAAGAATGTATTAATATATTTTATAACATATATTATTTAATTATTGTATTCTATCACAAGTTGATTAACGATTATTTGTTGAAATCATTGTTTCAAATGATAATTGATTCATTTTTCATTTCTATTATTGTATAGATTTTTTTTACTTTTGATTAGATCATGGATATATAATCTCTTTTTTATTAAAATGATATAAATATCATATATATTAAGTATATATTATATTTATAGAAATATATTAATTTTTAGATATAGAAAATGATTACAATGTTCATGGATAGGTTAGGATGTACATAAACATTAATGCCTAATCTATTTTCCTCGATGGATTGCATGTAACAAAAATAAATACCAATCAATCTCTCTTGAATCATCATTATTTAATATATATATATATATATTATATTAATCTAATAACTTATTATTACCATCCATCTAAACATATAATGAAAAACATTTCATATCGCTGCGTAGATGAAGTAGTCCACATATACATATACTATAATTATCTAAATGTTTCTAGGTGCTAAATATCACATATATTCATTTATTTAAACTTTCATACCATCCATGTAAAGTGAAATTGAAAATCAAATCACACCACTTTGTGGGGTGTTAGTTTACCCTACACCCATGGGACGCTATCATAACACAAGTTGAATGTAATGTATGAAGGTATATATGATATTATATTTATATAAAGATAATAATTTTATAAATATAATTTAGATAAGATAGATTCATAATTTTATAATTCCTTGAACTGTTTTTATGTAAAATAAATTACATTAGATCTCGAGGAGGTAGTCTGTCACACACATGATCAATGGTTTCGTTTCAAATAAAATTGAATTCGATATAGATATGTTTAATTCAGTTAAAAAATACCATATTAGTATATATGGGATTGTTTAATCATTATTTATATTAGTTTAATAATATTAGAATGAATTATAATAAGTCGTATGATGAAATTTCATAGCTAAAAACATAACCCTTTCTTGGGAAAACCTATTTAGGTTTAACCCAAAGCCTTTCTAGAATTTAGTTTTGATAAAACAATGCCTCTATGATATGGGTAAATATGTGATGAAGTTATTTTATTTGCTCTTATCTAATCCAACTGGTTTTGTATGTGTGATTAGGGGATGATATGGGTGGCCTTTTATAATTGGGGGAGAGGATAATCATTATTTTTGAAAAGTGTAAGTTACACCAACGTTTTAATAATGAAAAAAATAAAAATAGGGTCATTGAAAACCCATATATATTATAGGGTATAGAAAGATCCATAAAATGGGGACTTAAATTTTTTTAGAACATTGTAACACTTATATTCATACTTTAATTCCAGAAAAACAAATTTTAATCTTAGCCGTTGTAATTATTTTTAAATGTTTTTAATATTTTTAATAGTAAAAAATAATGTTCACATGACAAAATAATATAAATTATTGTGATTCAAAATATGTTATTCATTTATCCAAATTTATTTAAAATATGTATTATAATAAAACATAAAATTATACACACATAGGCGATAAAATAGTAGGTTTCAAAAGAGAATTTTCTGATAATTATAGAATGTTTTAATCTCAAAATTCGACATGAAATTTATTCCAATGAAATGATATATTTTTATTTTAATATAATATAAATATTTGTACATTAACATAAATTTATAATATAATTTAAATTATTGATTAATTTTCTAAAGAAGGTAGTTATAAATAAAAATTTGTTTCTTCACTATTCATTAAATAATAATATATATTGAAAAAATCCAAAATAATCAAACAAATATAAATTTGAATTTTATCTTTAAAAAAATATGTTTTCTTATTTTAAATATTTTTTCCGAAAAATGGTAAAAATTAATATTAAGTTCTGTGAGGAATGTGTTATTAAACCCCTATTATAAAAATACATTTTTTTGAAAACATTTTATTCGATTTCAAATGGTATTTATCATATTTCTAATAAATAAATAAACATTGAATTTTTTTATTCATGTCTAAACCATATAATTTTCATAATTTATCAATTTTTATTCATACCCTCCATTTAATAGGATAGGTTAAAATGGTCCTGTATAAATAACAACATTTCAATAGATCCTCAAAGGTATATCAGTCCCAGGGTTTTGTGCAATGAAATATATAGATGAGAATGAATTTATTTAAGATGAATCATGTTTTAAATTATAGTGGGGTAAAATTTAATTATAGGATTAATAATTTGTGTCATATAAGATATAATATATGATGTTCCTTTTAAAAAACAATATGACAACAATATATTCCATTTCCTTTAAATAAATTCATTCCACACAATTTAATTAAGATATCAATGATCAATGTTTAAAAAGTTCAAGTTACCATTATTTAAATCCCACATTGTTGTATGTGTTATAAGAGTGGAATTGAAGTACAAAGGTCATATGTAATAACTACATAACTAGGTTTTCAAGATGAACACATGATAGAAGTGGAGATTAATACATATAAGAAAAGAATAATGATAAAAAAATAATGTAGGGTGATAGAGGACATTATCATAAGAGATTTAAATATCAAGATAATTTAGACACATGAAAAACCATAAATCTATAATCATTTAAAAATACATTATATTATTCATAAATGATGGTAATATGATAATATTTTTATTTTAATTTCCTTCTCCTAGAGTCATGAGATTTCATTAACATCTTTATTTTATAAATATAAAATATACATATTTCTTGTATTTCTATTTCATAATTATAATTCGGTTTATTTTTTGTTCTTCAATCAATACCCACATAATTCCTATATCTATAAAATGAATATAAAAAATGGGGTTTTATGAATGAAGCACTTTTAACTGATCATTATAATGATAACTAAATCCTACAATTTCAAGATATGTTCCAAAAATAAATTACGTAGAAAATGTTATCAAATAACTCTCATGGTTCATCATAATTAATTTACTATAAATTTAACCATTATATGTATTAAAAATATGTCTATGAAAATTTAGAGACTATTTATATAGCAATAGGATCAGTAAATAAAAATTCAAATACCCAAAAACTATAAACTAGATCTTTATGTCACCATATAAATATGTGAAAAAAATTATCACCATAAAATCTTAATGAAATCATTCATTCTTTCAAAAATAAAATAGCATATTTAAAATATAGTTCATAAATAAAAATTTTCAATAAAATCTATTAGAGATGGCATAAACCAGTAGAACTCTAAAACATTTCATGGTAAAAAACACTATCCAATAACTATCACATTATTATCTAGAAATTATACACATATATTGGTTTATCCTCCTTTAATCATATGTTTTTGAAGAGGATTAACTTGTCATTGAATCAATTTTCCTTGTCATGAGTACCATTAAACATAGTCTATCAAATCATTCACGAAATAATATTGTAGTAAAATAAATATAAACTTCAGGAATTTAATAACAATAATATAATTGATAAAATAATGTTATGACATAATTATTGACTCTAAACACAAGAATATTTATAATTCCACTTAGTTTGTTGTAATCGTATAATCATGTACATACTTCCACAAATTATTTTTAGGTATATTCCCTTGACACTTGGGGAATTCATTTCCAATGTACCATATCTCTTTATAGTTTAATCATTGACCATTGGAAAATTTTTTATAAGCCGTGAATTTATGATCATTATTTCCTTTCTCTCCAAACATCTAGATAACTCTTATTCAATTCTATGAAGCACAAAAATTTTTATTACCACAATTATCACATGTAATTAAACCCTTTATTCCCTTCACCCTCATATATTTTATGTTATTTGATCCTATTATTATTTTAAATCCCTCAAAATCCATATTATGTTGATAATTAATTCTTTATATTGATAGCACATTATATAATTTCAAAATATGATGAGAATGTTTGAAGTACTGTTTAACATTGAAAGATTGTCTTTAATCCATTAATGAAATATTCATTCACACTCTTTGGATTTTGTTCAAGGATACGATTCAAATTCGTTCCAATATGATTAATTTCTAAAAAATTATATAAAATTGATTAAATCATAGGATTATGTATTATAATGTATAATCACAAAACAATTGATAAATAAACATATATTAATAACTTTATGCTTGAATAATCTGAAAATCGTAAACATGGGTTTTTTGGAATGTTTCCTAAACATGAAAATATTTCCATGTCCATCATAATGTTTTTTAATGAATGTCTAAAATATACTACATATATCACACGTAAGTGTCAATCCAAGTGCATAATAATTCCAATTATCATGTATGAGGTAATGTTTGAGTCAAGAATGATGGTTCTTTTTAATGTTATTATTCCTAGGTACATCTTCTGAAGATTCGCATCCACATTTTGTATCCATACGTTGATGTATTTATAGGTAAACCTAGTACAACATTCAATAATTAATTTTGATTTTCTTATAAACTTATATTCAATGTTTATCATTGGGTTATGTTCCACATTTTATGTTTTCTTAAATATAGTTACCATGTTTCTTTTAAATGTCATTTGATACAAACTATAATGACCCCCACTCTGGAAACATGATGCTGATGACTAATTTATTTCATAGGGTGTCATTATAGAAAATCATATCATGAAGGATCAAAAATTTTATTAATCATGGGAAACTAGATAGATACCTCAAATTCACGTTACATTTTATTGATAAAATAAATAATGAAATTTCTATGAGAACTCCATTACCCCAATTAGGGTATCCCTACATATCTATTACATAATAAATCATAAAATCCATGGAAAAATAATACAAAATAAATGTGTGATATTAGATTCTCAGTAAGGGACATTATACAAAAGAATATATAAAAGATAAATTAGAATACTAAATTTTTAATTGTAAATAACTATTTATCTTCACATATTTTTCTAGCTACACAAATCTCGGACTTGTTTCATTACAAAACTGTCAGTTGAAGTTTTTCCTCTTCATTCAACCTTGGTGGTCATTTTTCCTTGTGGATGTTTTATTGTTTCATTAAATGAAGACTTGGGAAACAAGAAAGCATGAGAATCCAAAGGGGATCCACATAGATATATTTTGTAGGGGAAAATGAAATAATTAATTGGGATGTTTTTTTGAATTAATGGGGTCTAGGTATAATTGGGTCAAGTTCTATCAGGGGTTATTGTTTTGTCAGGAATCTATAAAGGGATTTCAGGTCTCTATATTGAAATTAATATAACAAAAGTCTACCATAAATTTTCACATCATTTAAATGGATTTCACAATGTGTAGAAAACACAAAAATGATGTCATGAACTAATTCATGATGTGAAGTAGTTAAATATCATTAACCAATTATATATTTTGTAATGTTTGGGTGAATTTAATATTAAGTATATGAAAATGGTTTTTTGTGTATCCATTTAAATAGAAATACATTACATGTCACTAAAAAACATGCCATTTAATTTCCCAAGAAGTATTTTTTAATTCGATAGTTTGGTTGAAGTTTCATTACATTATTCTGAAGCCTTCTCCTCTTGAGAATAGGTAATCATCAGGGTGATTTTTTAGCCTCTCTTAGTTATAAACATCCTGATTTTATATATAATCCATATTAAGTGGTTTGGTTAGGGTTTCCCATCCCTCCATAATTCTCCTACCATTGTAGTGTAATCTCTTAACCCTGTGCATTTCTAGTTTTTGATATAAGAACCTTATTGTGATCAGAAAAACCATTATTCTTATGTGTGAATCCTACTAGAATCATTGGTTCACCTTCAATTAAAGCTAAGTGGTCTAAACCTTAACTCTATGGTTTTATAATTTTTTAATATGTGTAATATTGAAATTTTGATTATGTACCATGCACTAAATGAATTAAAATTTTAATATATATTTTATTTGGATTTCCTTTTGATCCTTTTGGATATTCACCTAGAAGAGGGTCACATTATGTTGAAGAAACACATGTTTATATATGTTTTGTTTAATTTCATAAAGTGTGTTTTTCATTACATGGAATTCAGGTGTTTTTAAATAAAAATGTCACATGTAAAAATGGGTTTTTTATTAACATAATAAATTGGATATTGAAATACCAATGGTAATTAGCTAAATTATCCTTTTTGAATTATGTTGTCATTTTTTAATTTTTTTCCTACTGTGATATGCACTTGGGACAAATGATATATTGTTTATATATAGGGTATTAACCTAGGAACATACTGATTATAGTATATTGTTGGATATGCCTAGTTTACCAAGCTAAAATGATTATTTAACAGGTTTTTGAAATTGACACAAGTAAATATGATTTTATAGGGGTCATTCCCAATTAATATTGATTAAATAATTATATATCATGTTTCGAACCTTGATTATGCTGAAACTGTTATATATTTTCCTATTCCATGACACATTCTGAAATTATTATATACTATACAATTCAATTATTATATGTTCAAATGAATATATATAATGTCTTGATCCAAATTTATGTCATATCTTCCTTGAATATAAGTTTATAGTTGGCATTTTTTGTGAGACATGATCATAGAGATTCCTGCATGGTTTCTATAAAGTTTATGATTTACTAGGGTCAAATTATTTTGATTTGCATGATTATGATACATTATCAAAGACATTATGGAATAGTGCGGAGGTAGGTCATTGGGGAATTAATTCAATTTTTTAATTAATTGATACACATTTTTATTTCATTATTATTTACACATGTCATTGTATAGTTTATATTCAAACACAATGGTGTTAATCTACAATGTTATAATCACACCCTAATTGGGTTTCAGTTTGTTAACCAATAAGCTTTCATTGATATAGTTTTGTATAGGGGAAAAATGCCTTTCTTTTAATGGTTTGGTTGTTGGAAGTTATGGATATTGAAGATGGGGCCAACATGGGGTGCATTACTAGGTACTTTTGAAATGTTATTGATTATTCTAGTATATTGTTTGTATTATTTATAAAATGAACCCCATTTATATTCCAGAACATAATTACATTATTCCATAATTATTTATTAGGTCATTAGTAGAATTTTATTATCGGTTTTTTTCTATATTTTATTATTTTCATTATTTCCAAAAACTAATAATTATTTATTTATTATTATTTAATTATGATATTATGTATCATCTCTGTAAACATGGGATATAGTATTTGTACTATATATATCAAATCCCCACTTCTATTAGGTAGCCCCTAGAATATGGGTAGATGTACCATTGTTCTCATTACCAACCCTTTTTAGCAACCCTGAGTGTCTGCTAGAATGGATGAACATATCAAATGGTATAAGAGAGCATGTGTCTTTTATATTTCATTACTATCTGGAAATGGATGAAATGAGATTAGGATGTGTCAGGACTTGGTAATGATCTTGTTCATGGGTCTTTCTAACCCATGTATGGTGGAAAATCAGAGTTCCCAGTAGTGGATTGTAGTTTATATTATTTTCTTGTTATTGGTGATTTGATTTTCCCTTAAATGATCCACATGTTATATGAGGTTATTATTTTATGATGACATTGGTTCTAGATATATGTATATATATATATATATTCATGGCCTGATATAAAACGAAATAAATATACATTCCTCATTATAGGAAGATAATGATATATTTTTTTATACATTGTTCATGGTAGGGAATATCAATTCTTCCTAGATTTAAACTCTAAAATTGATCTGTGACTCGAGATATCTGTTATAGCTGACTAATGAAATAAATAAACTATTATTTCGTGATTTAAAATTAAAATCCACGACTAGAGAGCCATATAGTAGTGGTTCTTTGTGGTCACCTATTAAGGTTGTTGTTATTGTTATATCTTGTATTCAAAGGAGTGTCTGTGTATTGCAGGGAAAAGGCTCCTCATCATATTTTAGTTGAGTGTCATGAGGGTGGAAGTGATCATTCTCCTAACAAATTTTAAATGGATCATCTTATATTTCTTTTGGATTTGATAGATGCTAAATTTCACAATATCTTTTAAAGGTTCATGTGATCCATTGAAAGAGATATTTTCCACATCGTGCCATAGATGAATGAGCTAACTAGAGAGTTGTAGATATAATAGGCACCCACATTCCATAGGGCTCGAGACCCTAAAAATTCCATGTTATAGATCAAGTCTATTAATATAATCAGTAAGAATATTGATACACGTGTAGATAATAGGCTAGTGAATGCTTCATATATAATTCGTGGAATAGAAAAAAAATTGTTGGACATTCGGGAGAAGGCAGGGAATCATGACGAATTATATTGGATGGACTCTGAGATGAAGTACATGAGCTATTTCTATCTTGATATTTTTATGGATGATAAACCTAATGAGTTTATAAACTTAACACGGGACGGAATGTTAGTGGAGGACTATGCAGAACATTTCAATGACATGTAGTGGATTTCACCATCTTCAGAGGCTGATGAGACCTCTTGGGTGGGATATTTTTTGGAGAGTCATCTCCATGGGACTATGTTATAGGTGAATGTGTTTTCTGAGATGTTTTTCAAATTTTATTAGTCAATAAATTATCAAATAAGGGGATTTGAGAGAATCCTAGAGTAGTGGCTAGGTTGTTTCAGAAGGAAAAATTTGTCACTCTTCTTCTTGTGGAAAATAATTTCACTATGATAACTTCACCAAGACCGTAATGGATATTTCCATTTTGGAAGTGAATGTCCAACATAGTACCATGTTCTATTTTAGTGATTTAATGTTGCAAATATGTGAAATAAATCTCAGTGTAAATACCACTATATGGAGTGTCTTGCATGAAGTAAATTAGGCCACCTATAGAGTATTTGTTAATGAATACAATAGTATGGTAGTGGAATGGGAAGATGAAATATACAATAGTATGGTAAGGAATTTGATACTCTTTAGTAGAAAGGTCACTGGACTTCCAAAATATGTTGTTTTCAAGGAATAATACATGGTAGCCTTGTGCATTAATGGCAATAACATGTAGAGGACATTGCATAGAGGAGTTAGGCTAGACCCCATGGAAGATGGAATGGTCAGCTACATGTTATGAGGACAACTTTAGCTTGTGTGGATTTATAAATATATATGGTCAGAGGTACCATCCTTATATTATCTATCATTTGTAGTTTTTTTATATAGTAGAATCAAATTCCCTTTAATCTACCATTTTTGTAAATTTATTCGGTTGTATGTGAATATATTGGGTGGTTTTTTGACCATTGATTCATCATTGGGAGTGTAGTAAGAGAATATCAAATGTTTATCGGTCTATTATCTATATATTGGTGGATTAAAATTATATTATGAAATGTTTATTTTAGAAATTGTATGTTTGTATTTTCTTCTTCATATGGACTGGATGGTTCTATATGAGGATCCTATTGACTATTATGAGAGAATATTTACCATTAGATATTAGAAAAAAGACAACTATTCTCATCATGTTGAGTGGGATATATATTCTATTCATGTAGGACCAATTCATTACAGATTAGATTGTCCCCCGGATCAGATTATTGGTCATACTCTAGACGATGATGGAATAAAAAAGGATTATTTTTTCTGAAGTGGTAGACCATTTTTTATATTTCTTCATGATGATTTCTATAGCTTCTTTCATGAGTAATAGATTGAGTTTATGATCGAGTGGTGTCAGTAAGAGAGTAAATTTATATCTGACCTCACAATATGAAACCAGTAATGATTTTGTACATGAATGTTCATCCAACAGATCTATAATGTAAAGGTTTTATATGGACTATTATATCTCCTTGTGGTTCCTAAGTTCTGTTCACTATGTAGGCTCATGGTACTTTTCACATGTTTGTGGATTATCATAGATTGAACTAGATGACAGTTACGAACTTGTATCCTATTCCCAACATCGATCATCTCTTCTATCATCTAATCGGTGCTATGATATTATGCACAATAAAATTAAGATTATGATATAGTCAGTTGGGGGTGAAACCATCAGAAATACCTCAGACTTCTTTTTGGAGGAGTTACAACATGAATTAGTTCATAGTGATTCCATTTGGATTGACTAATGCACCTTTGGTATTCATGTAAGTGACAAATATGATATTTCATCCATTACAAGATGTTTTTTATATGATATTTTGATAATATAATAGTGCAATCATAGTCAGTAGATGATCATTACCAACGTCTTGACATCTGTATGAGTACATTATTGGATCATTGTCTTTACATCAAGCTAGTCAAATCTTGTTTCATGATTGATAATGTTTTCTTCATTTTCCATGGCATCTTAGAATATTGGATTTCAGTTGACCCATAGAATATTTCAGATATTTTATCTTCATAGATACCCATTATTGGCAATGAGGTTTTGATATTTCTTGGTTTATCAGGTTATTATCAAGGATTTATCAATGAATTTTTTTGTTTGTAAGCACGACTATTTCGAATGACCAATAATGGGTTGATGTTTGTTTTGTATAAGGATTTTGAGGGAGGTTTTTTTGATATAAAATTCTTTCTAACCTCAACAACAATCATCACTTTACATGTGTTGGGTACAAAATATACAATTTATTTAAACATATCTCTAGTTATAGTCATATCATTTCTGATGTAGTAGGATAGAGTAGTAACTTATGGCTCCATACATCTAATATATGATGGGATGAAATATCATATTCGTGATTTGGGGTTAGTAGTAGTGGTAAATTCTATAAGTTCTCGAAAAATTATATAATTGATGAGAGTTTTTTTGGTGTAAAAAAAACTACTAGATATTTAGGAAATTATTTCCAAATAAGGACATAATCCTTTGGAAGATGATGTGTGTTAAGTATTTATAATCATTCAAAATTGAGTTGGATTATACACCAAGAATATTCAACATAGTATCTAAATAATTGAGCCATAATATAGAGGAATAGTTAATATGAGAGTCTTGAGATGAGTGGAGAGTGATATTCGTCATATTTTACATAAATCCTGTTGTTCATGAGTTTCAGGGATGAGTAGCTCCAACATCCACATCAGTTAGACCAGTGCTTTTGGATCATATTGTGGATGAAAAATTATCTAATTCAATGGTCTTAGCTCTAAGAGAAAACATATATGTTTGGGAAGAAACATTTTTATTGTCTCTTATCAGTGTCAATTATCATCTTATTTATGGTTGATTATGGGTTCACATTAGATTTCATGAGTAACATATAAGTGACTTCCATGTTTCTATATAGGTGGTACATCCTAGAATGACAATGAAATATCGTGATCTGAATAGATAGTACTAGTTATTAGTAATGATAAAGGATATAGAAATGATGGTATAAAGATGTTACACTCATCAAAAAGTGAAATTGGAGTAGAAGAGGCAACCCAATATTTTTCCTACATTTCCCATTCTATAGTGAAAATGGGATGATGTCACTATATGTTTTGTGCTAGGATTACATATGACATCCTATTTGAATAATAAAATATTATTGATTGTTGATTGATTGATGAAGGTATCCAACTTTTTAACTATTAGGGAGAGCATTATTGTTGATGATCTGGGTAGTCATTACAAGAATAAGGTAGTTAAGTTCTATGGGGTTTAAAGGATTATCATTTCATTATGATATATTCATTTCACACCATGTTTCTAGAAGGGTGTTAAAAAGACTATAAGAGCCTAGTTTCTTTTGAGTATGGATTATTATTCATATAATGATGGCCAATATGAGTTGAATAGTTAGGTTCTTGATGATTGTTTTGAGCATGTGTTTTTGATTTTGGTTGTTTGTGGGAGAAACATATTGAAATTCTGGTGTTTTCATATAATAATAACTTCCAAGAACCAACAGTTTTTCCACCATTCAACGACATTTATTAAGGGTTGTGCCTTTAACTACTATTCTAGATGGAGGTAGGTGAGTCAGTTCATGTTTTCTCTGTATCATTCAAAAGCTTTCTGAACCAGTTTAGTTGAATAGTTATAGATTGGAGATATTGAATTGTATGAAGAAAATAATATACATACCATCAAATCCAAACTAATTAGTTTTAGTTTTTTCATTGTGTTTTCTTTATTGTTTTTTTCTAGGTTGGGACAACATCGTATCATGAAATAGGGAAACCTAAAGATTGAGTTTCTCAAATCATTTGAGATAGTTGACATGGTCAGTCCAGTGGTGTACAATTTTTTCCTTTAATCGTGAAATAGTTCAATGAATGAAGAGTCTCATGTTTCTTAGTATATAAAGTATTTTTACACTCTTACCTAGGTGATATACTTATTAGAAACCAATCATAGTGTGGATGAATATTTCGAGGAGTATCCTATGTGGATTGTGGAATGTACTGAGAACTATCTCTGAGGTAGGAAGATTCCTATAGTTGTGTTGTAGTGGGAGCATGGGTGTGTTCATTAAATATATTTTGATTATGTTTTCCCAGTATTTAATCTTTTGTGGTCATTTTTAATTGTGGATGTCTAGATTTTTTAGTAAACGAAGACTTCTGTTGTAGGGAAACTTGAGAAAATTAGAGAGGATCCACATGCATTGCCTTTATTTGGGAAAATTTCTCAATATTCAAGGCTATTTGTATGATTGATTTAATGAAGTTTAGATATAAATGGTTCATATGATACCAATGGTTCATGTTATGATGAAAACCCTTAAAGGGTATTGGGTTTATTTTATGAATAAAATGATAAAAATTGTCTGTATGAAATTTATAAATCATGTAAATGGTTTACACAATTTTGTAAAATCCTCCAGACTCATGTCGTTAAAAGATTAATGATGTCAAGTGGTTAAAAAAAGAAAATATTTCAAAATGTTTAATATTTGGTTGCATTAAATATCAAGCCATGTTGGCTTGTTTTTTTGGAGTAACCATCTATAATAAATACACTACATGTAAATAAATTACATAAAATATAATTACCTGGGAATAATTATTAATGGCTACCATGTGGATAATTTTACATTCGATTATACTTCAATTATATCCTCTTGAACATGGGTCATATTTTGATTAATTTGGGAGACCACTCTTCGTTCTTGATGTCCCTATCATGCATCTGAACCATTTTAATTAGTTTTGGTAATTTTTTCCCTTATCTTCCTTTGTTCTCCATACATCGAGGAGTATTCTCATGACTGTGTTCATTATTGGTTTTGATCTTGATCAGTTTTTATCCATGAACATCCTTGTGATCATATTTACAATTGTTCTTATTGGGGAATTTATCTTAAAGTGTTGGTTTATTTTCAATTAATGGTTGGGGTCTAAAATTTAATCTTATGGATTGATAATTGCCATGTAGGTTTAACATTTCAATTATGAAAACATATCATGTGATGAATGAATTATGTATTAAATTGGGTTTTTCATTGGATTCCATTTTGATCCAAATGAATATATACCTAGATGAAGGCCATAGTTTGGGAGATTAAATCATGGTATATAAATTATTTTTAATGGGTTAAATTTTGTTTAGCACGAAATGGATTTCAAGAGTTTTCATGTTATAGTTTCAACATGGAAATTTGATTTTTTTGACTAACTTAATATATAAGAAATTATAATACAAATGGAAATTAGTAGAATTAATAAATTGGTTTTATATTTTCATTTTGTTATTAGATTTATATTTTTATATACACTTTTGAAACATGTGGTAATCCTTATATATTGGGTTTTTAACATGTCACAAGTTAGAATTCTTATATAGAATGATATTCCTCATGACATGTTCTAAAATTCTTATATACCTGATGTTGACCCTGACACATGTTGGAATGATTATATAAGATTCTAAGACCATTAAAAAATGTTAATATTCTTATATAATGGGTTTTCAACCTTGCATTTTTGAAATGTTCATATACCTGGGAATTAACTAACACATGCTAAAATTATTATATACTAGGTTCAGCCCCAATTAAATGAGGAAATGATTATATAGTGGGTCTTGGTCAAGAGTTTTGTAATTTATCACTTGGTTATAAGGTTATGGTCATCATGTTTTGTTATGTTATCATATAAATTCTTACATGCTATCGAGGTAGGTTATGTTTTACCATGTTTATATGGTTTTAATTGTAATGGTTGTGATACATGCTCAGATACATTTTATTATAGTAACAATGTAGGTTGATGTTTCACTAATTTAATTTTTAATTAATTAATAAACTTTTTATAAGACTGGTTATATTGAGACATGGTGGTGTTGGCCTACTGAGTTATAATAACACACTATTCAATCCTCTATTTGGTACTAGAGTAGATTAAATTGATATAGGTTTGGAAAAGGTAAAAGGTACATTTTATTAATTTTCTTCTTACTTGATGGGATGCAATTTGGTGATGGGACCAACATGGGGTTGGAGACGGGGGAGTTTTGATTCATTATTGAGCATTCTAGTATTTTATTTTTATAATTTCTATCATGGCATGTATTTAGATTTCAAAACATCATTAAATTTTTCTATTACTAATTATTAGATCATAAGATTCATTTAATTGTCGGGTTTCCACTGTATTTTATTTTGTTAATTATTTCTTCATTCTAATGTTTGATTATTATTATTATTTGATTATTACACTATGTTGCAACTTTGAAAATAGGGGTTATAGTCTCCCCACTTTACACATGTAACCCTATAGATAATCAGTATCCTCTAGAATATGTGGAGGCATGCTTGAGGAATTTTAAACAACCCTATCTTATCATCTGAAATATCCCCTAACCGATGGACATTAAAAACTAAAACACATTCAATGTAATCAATATGTTGAGAATTATATTGAATCAATAAATTATTATCAAATAAGTCCACATAAAAAATCATGTAATCTTGAACCATATCCATGTGTATTCTAACAAATCAAATGATCACATAGAAATGTGTAATAAAAATGGGGGAATGAATAGTTCTATACGTCTAAAATTGTCATTACTTTAAAAATATAGCATAATATTTCAGTACAATCCCACCTAATGTTCCATACTGATTTGTCTCATGAGACATTTTTTGCATCAAGAGGATATCTATGAGCAGGACACAATCATTATATTTTCTGTCCATTGAATTGGTCATATGAAAAGGTTGAATCATAACTAACATATACATTATTTTTTCAAAAATCACATTTTAAATGTTTATACACACACCAATTAAAGAAACATAATCATAAACCATCCAAACTAATATTTTTAATGGTTAAACAATTATACATCATTAATCTAAATTATAATAACCCATATAATGAAATAATAGGTTTGATATTAACAAAAAATATTCCTAGTGGATCATATTTACAATAAAGCATCGATGTCATTTATAAATTAATGTAGTATGAAAATTCTATTAAAATATTTTTTTACGAAAAAAAAATATTTTCACTAGGAAAATATTGTTTAAAATGATTTTAAAAAAAGTATACATTTTTAATTTGGAACTAAAAATTTGAGAAAAATGAAAATACTCATTTAAACACTGATTTTTCATGGTGTCATTAAATTTAGATCGTGTATTACTCTTTATAATAATGATTCCATTCACATTTTCCTTAAGAGAAAAAATTGGACTAATAATGAAAATGACATGAAGATTCCATTGAAATATATTTAAAAAAATTAAAAATAGTTAAAAATATATTAATAAATATTTTAAAAAAAGGTTTCCATTTTTTTGTAAACATTTCTAAAAAACATTGATTTTGATGAATAGTATTTTCGACCGAAGGGAGAAATAAATTATGATTATCAAAAAAATAATATTTAAAACATTATAAGTTACAAAGACATAAAATGTTCCACTATTAATAGAAATGGTTAATCAATAAATATAGGATAATAAAAAAGAAAAATATTAATATATAAATATGTAATTAATCCCCTAATGGAGAATTTAAAAAAATAATAATGAATGTTGATTATATTATGAAATAAACCCTCACCGCTTTGGTTACATTATAATAATAATCCCCATGAATGAGATAACATAAAATAAAACGTTAAAAATAATTAAAATACATATTTTCATGATATGACATAAAAAAGGTGTATTATATTCCCCAAAAAAGGAATAATTGGTGAATATATTCTATATCTCATGGAAGTAAAATTGAGACGATAAATGCCTACCATATGTTTACTTCCTTTGTATATGTATAAAACTACAATATAATAAATATAAGACTATTATAAAATTTTCAAAAAAATTAATCATATATTTCACACCATATATTACCTCTCGTCTTTGTTAACTATTTTATTAACATTTCTTTGTTAATTTCGTTGTTTGGTGTAGCAATTGATTTTTTTCATATATGTTTTTGTATGGTAATTTTGGTTATTTTATATTTATCATGATAACATAATTTAAAAAATGATTACCTTTATATAAATATCATTTTAACTCATTCTATATCTATTTAGAGTAATCCATTAATGTATGATACGTAATATAGGTTACACTGTTGATAGAGATGGTAGGTCGTATGTGCACAGGATATTTGTCTCCATTTTCACATATTTGTGGAATGAAAGGAAAATAATTTTTAATAAGTTTTTATAGAAACATTAATATGTTATTTATAGAGTTAATATTAATAAATATTCTCATTATTACTATACATGAGTTAAATTAAAAACATTTCAAATCACAAAAAGGATGAAATTGTATTATATTTCAAGATAAATGGTTAGGTCATAAATATCACATATATAAATTAATGTAATATTTTTTACCTTACACATTATGCATAACTAAAAAATGAATCACACAACTACTGTGAGGGGGTAGTATGCCTTATACATGAGTGGTGTTATTATATCCCCTATAAAATATAAATAATAAGGAAAATGTGATATGATAAATCAATCAGTGTAATATTTCAATAAATATGTTATATATATATAATCCATAATTTTATCCTTCATTTAATGGCTGTGCTGGAAAACTAATTTAATCAGTTTCTGATTTAATTGACCACCATACACACAATCAATGGTTTCATTTTTTTTTATGCAAGTGGAGATGGATGTGAGATATTTCATTAGAATTAAAACATCCAATTATATAGGGTATTTTATTTTATTTTTATTTTCATAGTTTAATGATATTAATAGGATTTTGAAGATGAATTAAAATTAAAATGCATAATTAAAAATAATATTTATTCTTTTGGAAACCTCTTTATGATTAACCTAAAAAATTTCTAGATTACATTAATGACATAATAAAGGCTTTTAGAATGTATGTATGGATTTATGAAAGGTGTTCTGGAAGTTCAAAACATTACATTTGTCTTATGGGATAGTAAATATGGGAGGAGAGTGGGTAGCCTTTTATAAGTGGGTGATAGGCCACACAAGATACTTTTGAATAGAATTAGTGACACATAGTTTTTAAGGTAAAACATATCCCCAAAATGGGTAATTATCAAACCATATACATTATATATATGGTATATTTCCTTAAAATGGGTGTTGTACTAGTTTTTGGTCATTTTAATCCATATCGTCTTATTTTAACGCCAAGGAAACCCGTTTATAATATAACCATGATAATTCATTTCTAATATTCTACTATTGATAGTGTTGAAATATTAAGATGATAATATTAGATAATAAAAAATATTCTGAATTAAAAAATGGGATGCATTGTTTCAAATAACATTCCCAAAATTGGTAGAATCAAATTAAAAATTATATTTCAAGATGTAATGAAAATATAGGTTTTAAAAGAGAGAGTTATTAAATTATGGAATTTCCTAATATCAAAATTCAGTATCAAATTAATTTCAATGAATGAAATTATTTATATTTTAACATTATTATTAACTTTTTAATTTAAAAAATATTAAAAAAAGTACTTTAATATTATAAAAAATTGAAATGAAAAAACAGCCTAAAAATCTATATTTTTTTACTATTTTTCAAAAAATTTATATTTTTAGAAAAATTCCGAAAATCATCAATTTTTTTTTTAAATTTATATCTCAAAAATTAATTTTATTTTTAAAATATTTCTAAATTGTAAAAAAAATACATTTTTTAGATATATATAAAACATGAATAAACTACCATTTTAAATAATATTGTTTAAAAAACATTTATTTCTCGTTAAAATGATTCATATTTAATTTATAATAAATGTATAACAATTGAATTTTTTATACATTTTTGAACCACATAATTTTCGTAATTAAGTTATTATTATTCACACATTCC
The DNA here is from genome assembly GCA_963277665.1 of Viscum album. Lineage (NCBI taxonomy): Eukaryota > Viridiplantae > Streptophyta > Magnoliopsida > Santalales > Viscaceae > Viscum > Viscum album. Next base: position 791,614,069 of record OY728129.1, on the reverse strand, counting down.
ATCATAACGACTAGTTTATAATAGACATGTTTAAATAATAATATTTTAATATAGTTTCATGTTTCATTCAAAACCGGTGTTCCATGCATTTTAAGATATCAAAGATACTAAATTTATTTAAAAATTATTATACTATAAATTATGGGGGTGTTAAATTCCCTTAAGATATTGTTTTTTTGTATCATATAATATATCATACTCAATGATTCTTTTTTTAAGAAATCACTGGGTGTTATAATGATTATATTTTCACGTAACATTATTTATTATAAATGTTTCAAAATTATATAATATTTTTCAAAATTTTATACTATAATGAAGTCTATATTGTTGATTATAAACAGATTTATGTATAAGAAATGACATTCGTATCACTTCATGTAAACCATATAAGTATTTCCCTCCTAGGAATAATAATGAAGATGGAGATGAAGCTATAGTTGGACATGAAAAATAATAATTATATTGGGAATAATGAATCTTGTTATTACCAATTAACTTTCTAGTATTGATCATCCTACTAATATGCAACATGGTGAAGAAATAATGGATTGTTTCTTGTGTTAGTCACCTCCATCACTCAATGAAACCATATATTCATTTGTAGGTGAGTAATGTATAGGTTCCTTAGAAAATATATTTTTAACATTGGGATATAATGAAAGGAAGATGAATTTCATGGATGTTGGTCATTTATTGTGGGATGAATGTCAATTACGGTAATCGATTCAATACAAGAAAATATTTTTTAGAAATAAAAAACCCGCAGAGCAAGGATTTTACGGTATATTTCAAGGAAAAATATTTAAATACTAGAAAGGACCACATATGGATAGATAAATTATGAGTCTAAGATAAAATGAAGAGAAACATATTTATATATATGATTACACCATTAAAATGATAAGAGAGCGTGATAAAAAAACCTATGTCCTCCACAGAGTTTAATAGACTGTTTTTTGATATGATAATCAAATATTATAAAGGGTACCTATCATCTAAACCATTTATAATAAAAGGAAATAGTATCCTGTAATATTATTAAAATGAAATTATTCTAAATGAGTTTTTAATTTTATGGAATGAATGATAATAGAAGGCTAGATGAGCACATTGAAACAAAAATCACAACAAAATTAAAGTTTTGAATAGTGTAATTTTATAATTGTAATAAACATGGAATGAAATTACATGGAACATGCTTGTTTGGAAATATGTCTCATACCAAGTGTGAATAAAATTTTGAATAATATCATGATTCCATTGGATAGAAATATGATTCAAATCTTTAAGGAATCGATTATAGTAATTTTGGGCACTACGATAATGATTTTCTATGCATCTATGATATATTACTGAAAAAATACCAAGGGATAAATGTTGAGAAATGAGATTATAAGAACCGATGTTGGAATTCTAAGGGATATAGTTCATTGTACATTAATTATATATTTAAATTTAGTTACTGAATTATTTCATTCTATATATTCTAATTATCATATATCGTCTATGTCTTCTAATAAAACTAGATTCTTACCAGGACCATTTAAAAAATTATTATCACTCAAAACTCATAGTGGAATTCTCACTACAATAAGGATGTGTTAGTCGATTCCCTTTATAACACATAAAAATTGCATCTCTGTTGAAATTATTATTATTTTATGTATTTTTTTTATAATCGTTATCAGGTAATGAATTTTAAAATATAGTAAAAAAATATAATGAAAATTTATGGAAATGAAAATCCGGGATTAAAATGTTAAATTGGTTATATTTATATTGGAGAGTTTATTATCTATTTCATTGGAAAATCCACCCCTAGTAGCTATATTAAATGAAATTGTTGTGGAATATTTTTAGAAATAATCTATAGAATGAAAAGGAAATATTAAAATGGGGATTAGATTATTGTATATGAAAAATGTGGTTTATTCTATGATGAATTTACAATACAACCACCATAGTGTGAAGTTTATTTTTCCATTTCCTTAATCCAAAATGAATGGCATGCATCAAATAATCCCTAAATATTGATTACTATGGAATTATTGGAGTTAATGAAACTACTTGTGGAATGATTTTTTAAGGGATTTATATTCTATAATATTTCACATTGGTGAGCCACATCTCTTTTTGTCAAGAAGAAAGATGGATCTATAAGGATGTGAATTTATTATTAGGAAAGAAATGTTATTTTGATGAAGAATAATTAACCTTTACCTTTTATTGAATATATTTTTTATCAACATCATGTTTCTCAATATGTTTCAATGATTGACATTTTTTCTGTGTATCATCAATTATGAGAAATTATGGGTTATACTCCAAATATACCATTTCAAATAAGGTATAGACATTACAAATTTGTAATAATTCCATTTTTATTATCCAATGAACCATTTATTAAGGATGTAATTAATATAATATTAAATTAATATATTGATAATTTTATTTTGGCAATTATTGGAGATATTTTGTGTAAACTATGATCTATGAAAAAACTGTGAATGATTTATAAAGATTTCTTGAGACATTTATATGAAATGAGTTATATGTTAATTTTATAGATTTTAAATTATAGCTCCAGATTGTTTATTTTCCTTGAAATATATTAACCTAGGATGGAATCTATATTGATCATAGAATGAAAATGAAGTACCTAGAATAGACTACACCAATGAATATAATAGAGGTAAATCGTTTCACTGGTTTTTTATGTTACTATCTGTTATTTGTTCAAAAAAAAGTTTTGACCATGAAACATATTAACCAATCTTATTTGTAAAGTGGTTATGTTTATATAGAAAAATTAATTTGAATAATAATGTGGATAAAGTAATTGAAGATTTCTAAATTCTATTATTTTGACTCTACCATCACGAACTGATGGAATTGTGATATATTCTGTTGAATTAAATATGTTAGATGGTTGTGTCCTGATGTAAAATAATAATTTTTTTACTATAAGTAAATAAATTAAATGTCACATGAGAAAAAATATCGAACAAATGATCATGATTTTTCAGTCATAATTTTTTCATTGAGGATATGGAGAAACATTATCTATGTTGAAAATGTGAGATATATACCAGTCACATGATTTAGATATACATTATAAACATAATTTGATAAACACAAGGAAACTGAGATTCATTGAGATTCACAAGGACAATGACTTCTCGATACACTAAACTGTAGGGAAGGAAAAGAAGTTAGTAGATAAACAGAGTGGGATAGATCATAGTGTTTTGAAAAAAATGTGGATTAACAGGTTTCATCTATTCATGGATCTAATAAGGATATATATAAGAATAAATATAGATAATGGTACATCCCCCTTCTAATTATTGTGAAACCATAGTTGTTAGAAAATTTGAAGAGTTATCACCCTGAAGGTGAGAAATTTCAATAGAAAACAATATTCCTAATTGATGGGAAATTAGATGAATTTACATATGAATATAATGTTTAGAAATTTGAATGGTGGAAATCTGTTCTCTCTATAACTAAGATGAAAAGGGAGTTAATATATAATGAACAGGGAATAAATGTCCCTATAAAGTATGGTAATAATAAGATGTATAATGAATTGAAGGAACATTTTGGAAGAGGTAATATGAGAAGGTAAATTGTTTGTTATGTTTACAAACGATTGGGTTATCTATATGTGAGAGATGAATGAATGAATCCTACATGATCATCCAACTGATACATATTAATATTTCAAAATAGGATTGATATAAGGATCTAGACATAAAAATGAAATAATCTTGTGTTTTGATGTTAGGAAATCATTCTATTATATTTTTAGACATATTTAGGTTTGGTGTTTTAGAAAATTATTACAATTATTTACATATTTATTCCTTACATTACAAGTTAAAACATATAAATATTTTCATTTTTTCATATAAAACAAAAGTAATTAAAATAAAAAATGTTTTATTTTCATAAAAAATCTTCAAACCATTCATCATGGATTCACATTTTCATCTTCCCATTCTTAAACACTATTAAAACCCTTTGAAAATTTGGGATATAAAAATGATAATCAATAAGGGACATAAAAAGAAGTAATAAAACAATTAGTTGATGAATAAATATAAAAAAAGGATGTATTTTTAAAAAAAATATTATTTTCATCCATAAAACTAACACTTAGATTCCTCAATAACATTATTTGTGAAACCCTGAGATTTCTAGAAAACATAAAATAAAAAAACAAAACATTTGGAAACTTAGGGAATTAATTCATATCATATTTACAAAAAATGTTACCCTCAAAGAAACCATATGTTGTAACCTCAATGACTAAAATAAAATAACACTCATTGTTATACTAGGATATAACCATCACAATTATACTAAGAATAACAATACTAGTCAACTTCATAGAGATCGAATGATTTTTAGGTATATAAAATAACCAACCATATTATTGTTTTAATGGATCAACCCATCATCATAAATAATTCCCATGAACTAGAAAATATTCATTAAACCTGAATACTTGTGTCATAAAAATCATTCCCTAAGGAAAATAACTTATTTTTGAGGAATACTACACACATATAGAGGAAGGAATAATCTTAGAAAATAACCACGTAGTCATATAATGTAATCATCAAAAAATTAATGTTTATTGAATGATAATTTTTTTAATGAAGTGTATGTTAAATAAAATCATTTATCTATTTTAAAATAGAGACATTAAAGATAAATTTTAATGAAAATTCCATTACCTTGTATTTGAATGCAATGTGAAAATCACCTAATATCCTGAATAGTTAAATAACATCCATTAAATACACAATACAAAACCTATTACAAAAGTATTTTTAATTTTAATTATATTATGTCCATTTATGGTCACTTTTATGAGTTATAAAGAAGAATTTCGATGTTTTATGGAGCATATGCGTCAATGTTTCATGGTTGGTTAACATATTCATATTTATGGATGTTATTTTCAAATGGGAATAATATTATATAATTGATAAAATATGGTATTAATTGACCGGAATGTGTTTAAATTTTGATATATATTGTTGTTCTTTCATACATGAGTATGATTCATTTGGTAAATCATTAGTGATAATTTTATAGTTTAATATGGATGTTTTTATGACTATCACGAATTAGTTTCATTTAATTTAATATTATATCTATATATTAGTTCCATAGCATGTAATAAGTTATAATATACATATTAAAATATTATTTAATCATAAAAGTATTTTTTTGAACTTCCATTAATGCTTTAGTAGAAAATAAAAACTCATTATCCATTGAGACAGTAAATTGCCAAAATTTGGAAAATAGTCTACTTTAGTTAAAAAATAGGTGAAAGGAAAAAAATGTTGGGTAGAAAATATTCAATTATAAATACACCCTTCGAGTATATAAATGATATTGATTGTATTTTTTTATTTTTTTATTAAGGAGATAACGATAAAATATAAGAAGAAAAGATATTAAGAGAGGTTATTTAAGGAAGATACCTTTTGAATATCAACTACATGAATGATACCATAAGGAACATGGAATTGGGTTTTTAATGAAAAATAACATATAAATGGTGTCTATGGATGTGTAGAATAAACTTTTTTAGATGATAGTGGATCTTGAGGGATAATTTTGGCGAAATTTCATGATGGAAGGGGTGTCCTTTTATATTTGAGGTGAGAGGGACATTATTAATTTTTCAAAATATTTGAATATAATAAGAAAATTCTAGAGAAAAATAATTCCAAATAGCCCTAAAATGTATATTTGATGTAATTTTAGAAAATATATTATCAAAATTTGACTTATTAAATATTTTTTGTTATTTTTCATTAATTTAATAGAATATTATATTCATGAAATATCATTACTATAATATTTGATACTATTCATTACCATGACATTAGAAGCATAAAAATATAGATATTAATTTAATTATATATATATATATATTATTGTATGATAAACATATCATATTATTTATATATGTTATTTATCTTCTTAATAAATGTAAATTATATTTATTTTAATATTATTAATATGGTATATTTTTTCATTAATTTAATAATTAATACATCATTTTTGTGAAAGAATTTAAGGTAATAATTTATTCCCTATAATTTAAAAAGAAATTTTGTTGAATAAGAAAAATATTTTTCTTCCAAATGAGTAATTACTTCCTTATATATTTTGTTAATCAATATAAAAAAAATGTTATAGTTATTAAAAATACAAGTGACAAAATATTGACTTTATTAAGATAAAATACTATAAGGGAATGAATTTCAACCAACTATCTCCAAGGGGTCATATATTTTTTCCAATGATATTTTGGTTGAAATTCAATCATACAAAAAAACATAAGACAATTTATATGTTTATTTTCTAATTCTTATCATATTATTTTTACTCTTAATTACTTGAGACACTGTTAAGAGTGGTCATAAAAACACACCATGTTAACAATTAATATTATTGTAATTTCCTAGAAATCCTATAGATTTTTTTTATTATATGGAATTATTTCGAGACCGGAAAATCTAACAGTGTGCGATACCAAGTCCCAGATTGATAAAATTATCTGTCGAAGTTTGGTTAATCTTAAATTAGCATGTGTAAGCAGTTTTCCTGAAAAAATGAAATAACTCTTAAATGGTAACTCCAATCAGATATCTGAGGGCACTATTGTGTTTAGGATGTCGGTTTTACTCTAGGTGCGACTTATGTTTAGTCGGCGTGGGCCTCCTGTGAGAAAACCCAAAAATGGAATAATCATAAAAAAAAATATTAAAAATATTATTTTATTTTTCAAATTCTTATTACTCACAAACGGTAACTCAGATTGAAAATCTGAGACCACCATTGAACTCATGAGGGTATATCTCTTTAGGAAGATACTAAAACTGGTCAGCACGGGCCACCAATGAATTTTTTTGGCCGTAAAATAAAATAATTAAGATATATTTTTCATATTGTAAAGTTCCTAACATCTAAACGGTAACTCGGATTGAAAATATGAGAGTACAATTGGGTTCGTTGGGGCGTGTTTCACTTAGGCAGAGCCTATCCTCGACTGGTGCGGGTCAAGGGTGACTGTTATAATTTTTCAAACCTTTTTATCAGGTAGGATTAGTAAACGTGCGAGTGGCATTATATAACTTTTGAACCACTACTCGGAATTAAAATATGAGGGCACCCTTGTACTTGCAATACTGATATTCACTTAAGGAGATCATCAAATTTACCGCAGTAGGTCGAGGATGGAAGTTAGTTTTCATGATTTTCGTGGGAGAGTTAAAAGAATAAAGATAAAATAAAGTACAACTTTAATTTTATTTTGAAAACATCTCAATTTGTATGTGCAGTGGTCGGGACCACCCGAACTAAGAAACCCTCCAAATTAAATTCTTAATGGTTTGGACCATCCGACCTGCTTGAAATCCCACCTAAATGAAGGAGGATACTTTTGGTTTCCTCTAAATTAATTATGCCAACATTTTCAAAATTAATGGCCAACATTAATTTCATCAGTTGGCTATTCTCTTTATTGGGTATGGAAAGATCGTTGGATAGGGATAGAGAATCCTTGGAGAATTTAGATGGACTATTCTTCTCCAACGAAGAATGCTTCTCCAACGAGTAATGAAGAACTAGCCCCTAACCCGTATAGGAAGTGCTTTATGAGAGTGACGAACACCGACTCTTCAATGAATTCATCTTCTTCCTCATGCCCCCTCCAATGGAACCATCAAGGTATGGTTTTTTGTTTTCAATACCCTCTTACTCATTCTTGACAGTCTTAATAATTGTATAATTAATGATCCAGTTGTTGTCACCCTAATGTGGAGGGTGCGGGCGAAACGAACATGGCTAGGGCTCTTAGAAATATTTGTGATTTTTGTCTCATTACTCGCAGTGGTGGAGGATGGAGATTGGTGCCGGCGATTGGAATCAGTAGGACTTGGGAATGGTGGCTAGCACTTTGGCCATATGCGAATATGGAGGCGGCGCAACCGCACTTCCAGTGAATGGTTGCAGCCCGTCGGCTGCGGTAGAGCAAGGGCAGCGGCCAAAACTCTGGCCAACAACGTGATGGGGACAACGGCGTGCATTTGTACTGCCCAGTGTGAAGAAGCTGTGGATTTATGACGTGATTGAAATGAGAGGGTATCTGACTGAACCAGCTGCCGGAGAAGGCATGACGTGCGACCACACCACGCAGAGGAGAGGGTTGGCCGTCCTGCCAGCCTCAGGAGGGCCGCCGCACCGCTGGCAGCCACACTGTGGGCCCTGCACCATGGGCCATCCCGCACCGTGAGCCCAGTGGACCAGGCCAGACCCAGTCTACCAGGTCGACTTGAACCGGGTCGATTTATCCCAGGCCGAGTCAGTCCGACTGGGTCGGACCGAATCCAGACCAACATCGACCATTTTCTCTCTTTCGACCATACGATGAGTTACGGGCATCTGTTTGACGAATCTTCAGTGGTTCCAAAAACCATGGAGTGAGATGTTAGTTCTTGTAAACCCAACATGAGTTTTTGATAATGTTGGTGTATGACCGGGTTGGATCGAACACGAATCGAACTGGGCCCTCAGGACTAAAAGTCTAATAACATACAGACCAGATGTCCAATTGACGCACCATCTATTACATTGAGATCCCTATTACATGGAGTTACATTTGAATAATTCTTCATGAGACTTCATTGTAGTTGGAGTATCTACCAGTGGCTTTAGGAGTGGACCCTCCCAGAATCAAGCAATCATAGTGCCAGAAATCAGTAGAAGGCTGTAACAGGAGAAAGGGGTCATATGTGGGTCTATGCATTGGAATCTTTTGTGGGTATGTGATCGAGAGTATCACTTGGATCCACTCTAGGAATCCATGTGGGACTACTATAGGATCCTTCATGGGTCTTCTGTACTGGAATCTTCTATAGTTATGATGATATACTAGGGTCCTTTGTGGGTATGAATATTTAGGATACTACGTGGATATTATGAATTATGATCCTACGTGGGTCTACCTGTTAATAGAGTAAAATGATCAAGTAGTTTCATCTAATCATCTTCACTATTTTACCTATGTTATACCTGGGTTGAGGTGAGTCCTTACCTTTGGGGTTATACCTTTGTGGTATTCTTCTGTGTGGCATACTTTTGTGGTACTTACCTTCATGGTGATATCTTTGTGGTATTCTTCTATGTGGCGTACATGTGTGGTACCTTCCTTCTTGGTGATACCTTTGTGGTATTTTTCTGTGTGGTACATTCTTTCATGGGGAAACCTTGGTGGTATTCTTCTGTGTGGCATACCTGTGTGGTACTTTCCATCATGGTGATACATTTGTGGTATTCTTCTGTGTGGCCTGCCTATGTTGTACATACCTTCATGGTAATAACATTGTGGTATTTTTCTATGTGGATTACATATGTGGTACATTTATTCGGGGTGATACCTTTTTGGTATTTGTATGTGTGGTGTACCTGTGTGGTACCTTCCTTCGTGGTGAAACCATGGTGGTATTCATCTGTGTGGCATACCTGTGCGATACATTCCTTCATGGTGATACCTTTTTTGTATTATTTGGTGTGGCATACCTATGTGGTACTTACCTTCGTGGTGATACCTTTTTGGTATTTCTTATGTGTGGCATACCTTTTTGGTAAATTCCTAAATGGTGATACCTTGGTGGTATTTTTCTGTGTGGTGAACTTGTGTGGTGCTTCCCTTCATGGTGATACCTTTGTGTTATACATCTGTGTGGTGTACCTGTGTGGTACTTACCTTCATGGTGATACCATAGTGGTATTTCTTCTGTGTGACCTACCAGTGTGGTACTTTCCTTCTTGTTGATATCTTGGTGGTATTATTATGTGTGGTGAACCTGTATGGTACTTTCCATCGTGGTGATACCTTTGTTGTATACTTCTATGTGGTGTTACATTTGTGGTACTTAAATTTGTGGTGTTACCTTTGTTGTATGTTTTCATTCATGGAACATTTGACCTTTCATCTAATGATTTGGGCCTTTTTTTTCCCTGTGGATAATATGGGCGTACATGATATGTTAGGAATATGTATGGGAATATACCTATGTAGGGTTTTCAGAGGTTTTCATGCTTTGGGGTTCATCATCTGTGGGATTTGTTAGACCTGTGAGGGTCTTGTGGTCCCTAATAAGAACCGTTATACTCACCCCTACATAGGATATGCCCACAACTTATTCTATTTGTGGAAGATGAAAGACAAAGCTGATGGAGGACGAGGGTTCCAAGACTGGAGGTAGCTCAGAGGTGGAACTTATATGAGGCGTATCGTAGAGACGAACATTCTAGAGATATACCTACACTTTAGGTAGGTTCCTGGGCGGGTGTCCATAGGATCAGTTTATTTTACTTTCACTTCTCAGTTTTATTAGTACTTTTCATTTTCTTGTACATTAGAGTTGGGATTGTATTCTGGCCCCTTTTTCTTGCTGTGAACACTTTTTTTACTACAGAGTTTACTTGTGTTCTTATCTTGTTGTGTGCTTGGTTGTGTGTTCTTACATGTTATAATGGAAATTCCTTCCCTGTTTTAGGGAATATGTCTTTCGATGCTAGTCTCCAGCCCCTGGCCTACGAAAGGCAGGCTTGGGGGAGTCACAGCAAGGGCCCCAGGGGATGGGTCATTACAAATTGGTATCAGAAGAGTCAGTTGTACCATAGAACTACGACTCTGATCTATTATGTGTGGAAATAATATTAAGTGTTATGAGTGTGGTTTTTGGTTTGAGGAATCCTGTGTTGGTGTGGTGGTCGATGTATTCATACACCAGGACCCTGAATTCTGATTTCTAACTTAGCATGCAAAAACACTGATTTTGCGTGTTTTGAAATGTTTTCTTTTCGATTTCTCTGAGTCATCTCACTAGGTATAAATTCATGACTGTGGTGAACCTCTTCCTTATAAGGATTCCGCTGCGTAGACAACCATCTAGGATTCCCAAAAGAGTACATGATGACGGCCCACTGAGCGAAGAGGCTCTGGTGTAGGGCCTTATTACTATGATGGAACCATTGAGGTGGTGTACTAGCTGCACCACCACCAGTTGGCCAACAATTACCACCAGCCGCATTGGCGGACGGTGCATGCCGACTGAGTGCATTGTACAAGTTCCAGCAGTAGAGGCCTCTGGGGTTTGGAGGCAAGATTGTTTCTCAGAGGTGGAATAAGTATAGCTTGAGGAGGTGGCTGAAAGTTATCTAGATATTCTACAACTTCGGCATAAAGACATGTCAGTGGATGGTTATTCATCGAGGCATACTGATCATTCCTTGTATTCGATGAATACTATACGATCAGTGCATTGGGGATCAGGCTTTTGAGTGTAGTTTGTTTAAGGATGTCCGAGCCAACACTATTTTTCTAGGCATTCCTACTTATGTTAGGGTTCTAGAGAGAACCTTTATAATGGAATGTACATTAGATGAGCGGATGCAGCTAACGAATATTTGTAGTGGGAAAGTTGGAAACTAACACTAGTCTCAGAGACTTGGGAGTGTAAAATTTTTCTAGGAGAGTAAGTGTTAAGGACATATGAATATGCAGTGATGAAGATATTGAAGTAGAACTAGGATTGTCACATGAGGAGTAATAAATTTGGACATGTTACAACCACCACACCAATGTGGCCCCCACCAAGCTCAGGGAGCGGGAATACAAGACATGGGAGTAGATGAATGTGGTCAAGGATTGTGAACCATGGGCTCTAGGAATGATTTGATGTATGGTTTGGGTCTAATGCTTGGTGTCGTATCAATAGACATATGTACCAATCATTATAGCCTTCTATGAATCTTTTTCAATACCTATAGTTTCCTATAACACAGTTGACATGACTCTCACATCTAGAGATATCTTAGGGAAGAGACTCGATAATCACACTTATACTGACAGTGTGATATGACCATTGATGTGATAGTTTTGGTTTTAACCTTTTGGTGCTAGTGTCAAGACCATACGACGTTAGTTTGGGTATGATTGGACATCCACAATTCTTACTTAGATAGACTTTATTAGGAAAATTGGATGTGGTTTATCCAAATCATTAGAATGGGGGTTTCCTTAGTCTGCAAAAAAGGTATCCCAGGATGCACAGGATGGACACATGCATAAGAGGGTGAAGTCGATCACCAATGAGTCAACCAGCCTTACCCTCGTGGTAGCTGGAGTTTTAGATTTCCATAGAACTGGTAGAGTTGGGGATTTCTTCTTAAAATATGTTTCTAGGATTTCCTCCTCGAAGGGAGGGGGAATTCTTCTTTGGATGGGTACTACCAGAGTTTTGGACAAGACTTCTCTTGGGTTGTAGCATCTTTTTCAACTTTGACGAAGAAGGATGAGCCTTTGTTGTTGATGAAAAAGTCTCAATAGAGCTTTCATAAGTCGAGACAGTGAATATGACTACAGTTCCACCAAGACTATGACATTTTGGTAGTCTATACTCTTAGAAAGGGTAACATGGTAGAAGACACAATCACCAGGAGGCATGGCCTAAAACTGTTGAGTGAGGCGTTAGTTCAGTTAGTCGTGCTATTGATATCCTTCGTGAATAAAGATGGGGTTGATTACCTACAGTCTATGACTGTCACATCCCCAATTCTTCCACGAATTCGGGAGCCATAGCTTGAGATTTTGACTGTGAGGCCCAACATGCTTAGATATCCTCTTGACGATCTCTTGAAAGAATTTTCAAAAGGTGGGGTGCACGTCATCCTTTTCAGAGGATGCACCATGGTACCAGTTATGCTTTGGGAGGAAGTGTTGAGAGAGTTCCATACATCTCTTTTTAGTGTTAGATCCTATAGTGGTGAAGGTGTACCGGGACTTCCAACATTAGTACGAGTTGCCAAGGATGAAGAATAAAGTGTCATAAGACTTATGCCACAAGAGACGGAGAACCCTGGAGTTCGAGGATGGAGACTATGTCTTCCTATGGGTATCACCACAATGAGGATTGCAGAGGTTTGGCTGGGGCGGAAAACTATCTCTGAGGTTCATCAGACCTTTCTAGATTCTTAGCAGAGTAGGCAATGTGTCTTACTGCTTTTCACTTCCACCGCATTTCGAAAAGATGCACGACGTCTTCCATGTATCCCAGCAAATGAGATATGTGCACAACACAACACACATCATCAACCATGACGAGTTTTCCTTAGATGATGGGAAGACATTTACAGAGGTTATAGTTGAGATTGAGGATCGATAGAAGTGGGTCCCTCATGGGTGGTCTATAGCTCTGGGGCACGTACGATTGAAACACAAGAACCTCCTCGAGAGCACATGGGATCCAGTGGCTCAGATTCATGCTCAGTACCTTCTTATGTTTGTTTTACATTTGTTTTGGATTTCAGGGAGATAAAGACATATGTTGGTGAGAATGTATTGTCCCAAAAATTCTGTATATATTTTTTTTAATTATATGTAAATATTTCAAAACCGCGAAATCTAACGTCGCGCGATACCGAGGCCCGGGTTGATCGAAATGATCCATCGATGTTTTCTTATGTTTTAATTAGCATGCTTAAGAATTTTTCTTTAATACATGGTATATGTTTTAAATGGTAACTCAGATCAGAAATCTAAGGGCACCGTAGTGTTCAAGATAGCGGGTTTACAGTAGGCATGGCATAATTTTAGTCATTGTGAACCTCCTGTGAGAAACCCAAAAAATGGAATAATCCTAAATAAATTTATAAATACATTATTTTATTTTTCAAATGCTTATAACATAAAAATGGTAACTCTGATTGAAAATCTAAAACCACCACTGAACTTGTGACGGTATACACTTTTTAGGAAAATATTAACATTGGTCAGCACGGGCCACCAGTGAATGTTAGTTATTGGCCGTAAAATAATATAATTAAGGGAAAATTATTTTATTGTAATATTCTATAACATCTATACAGTAACTCAAATTGAAAATTTGAAAGAACCGTTGGGTTCGTTGGGGCATGTTTCAAATAGGAAGAGCCTAACCTCGACTGGCGCAGGTCAAGGGTGACTGTTATATTTTTCTGAACTTTTTTTAGGGTACATTCGGTAACGCATGAGTGAGGTTATATAACTTTTGAACCGATGCTCAAAACTGAACTCTGAGGACACTGTTGAACTCGCAAAACTGATATTCTTTTAAGGATACATTCACCTTGACCGCAGTAGGTCGAGGGTGAAAGTTAGTTTTCATGATTTTCGTGGGAGAGTTAAAAGTGTAAAAATTAAATAAAGAAAAACTTTTATTTTAATTTTAAAACCTCCCATATTTTATGTGGTGTGGTGGGGACCACCTGATCTAGGAAACCCCCCAAATTGAATTCATAGTGGTGGAAACCACCAGACCCCCTTGAACTCCCTCTTTTGAGAAGGAGGTGATTCTTTGGTATCCTCTATATTAATTATGACGACCTCATCATAATTAATGGCCAAATATAATTTCATCAGTTGGATATTATTTTTATTTGGTTGGGGAAAATCATTGGATAGGGTTGAAAATTCCTTTTATAATTTAGAGTAACTCTTCTTCTCCAACTAAGAACACTTCGCCAATGAAGAATGCTTCTCAAATGAAGAACGAGGAACCGATACACAGCATGAATTGGAAGAAATTTTCAAGAGCGACGAATGACGACTCTTCAACGAATTCATCTTCTTCCTCCCGCATACTCTTACAGAATATTCAAGGTAGGGTCTGTTGTTTTGAATACCCACTTACTAGTTCTGGATGTTCATTGTAATTCTAGAATTTTTGAGCCACTTACTACAACCCTAACATAGGACGGTGCATGCCAAATGAACATTGCATGACCTCTCTATAATCGTTTTGGTTGTTGTATCGTTCTTTATGGAAGAGGTAGATGGCGACCTGGCCGGATTATTAGCACTTGTGGTACTTTGGAATGGCGGCCGAAACATGGGTCGGCCACGAAGACGGTGGCGGTGCAACCACGCTGCCAAAAAGGGTCGCGGCCTGTTGACAACGGTGGAGCGAGGGTGGCTGCCAGCACTCCTGCTGGCTGCACAATAAGGATGGTGGAACGCGTTCACGCTGCTTGGTGTGCATAAGTCGTGGCTTTGGGCTGCAGCGGCGAATAGAGGGCAGTCGTCTGAACCGACCACTAGCGAAGGCGTGTCACTTGGCAGGACCATGTGGAGGAGATGGCTATAGCTGCATTGTGGGCCATTTCACTGCTTTCCGCCGCACTATGAGGGCCTCACTGTGGTCCGCCTTGCACCGCGGGCCGATGCACCCCGGGCTGTCGCACCGTGAGTTGCCTCACCACAGGCCGTCGCACTGTGAGCCTAGTAGGCGGGGCCGCTTCGGAGGGCCAAGCCAGACCCTGCCATCCGGGCCGGACCCAACAGGACCGACCAGACCCTGTGGGTGGGGTCGACACGTACCAGGTTGGGTCATCCCAGTCGGGGACGGGCTTGGGTACTCCGATCGGGTCGAACGGGTCTAAAACCAACTTCAACCATTTTTTCTCTTTCATCCATATCTTGAGCTACAAGCTTCCGTTTGATGAACCGTCAGCAGAACCAGAAACATTGGCATGAGGAAAACCTTTTGGTATAACTAACATGTGTTTTGGATAATTTTGGTGTAAAGCCATGTTGGATAAAACAAAAATCCAACAAGGCCCTCAAGACTAAAAGGCTAATCATTTTCAGACCAGACATTTGTTTGACGCACCATCTGTTGCATTGAGATCATTTTTACATGGAGGTCCTTTGGAATAATTCTTCATGGAATATTGTTTCAGTTGGAGTATCGACCAGTGGCATGAAGAGAATACCCTATTGGAATCAAGAAAATATAATGTGGGAACCCTATAGCTAGCTGTAACATGAGAAAGGGATTCTATGTGGGTCTGTGATCGAGAGTCTCATATGGATACACTCTATGAATCCATATGAGACTACTCTAGGATACATTGCAGGTCTGCTGTACTAGGATCCTATGTGGGTCTGGTGATGTACTAGGATCATTCAAGGTTCTATTGTACTAGGATCACACATGGCTTTGATTATGTACTAGTATCTTTTGTGGGTCTGATTATTTAGGATCCTACGTGGGATTATTGATTTTTGATCCTACGTGTGTCTGCCTCTTAATAGAGTAAGATGAGTCAGTAGTTACATCTAACCATCATTACTATTGTACCTAAGTTATAACTAATGTGAGATGAGTCATAACCGTCATGGTGATAAATTTGCGGCATTATTTTGTTTGACATACCTTTGTGGTACTTACATTAGTGGTGATACATTTTTGGAAGTCTTTTGTGTGGAAAACCTGTGTGTTACTTTCATTCATGGTGATACCATTGTAGAATTATTCTGTGTGGTGTACCTATGTGGTACTTTCCTTCGTAGTGAAACCTTCATGTTATTCTTCTGTGTGGCATACCTGTATGGTAATTTTCTTTGTGGTGATACCTTTTTGGTATTCTTCTGTGTGGCGTACCTATGTGGTAGTTACCTTATTGGTCTTATCTTTGTGGTATTCTTATGTGTGGAGTACCTATATGGTACATTCCTTCATGGTGATACCTTTTTGGTATTCTTATGTGTGTTGTACCTATTTGGTACATTCCTTCATGGAAAAAACTCATTGGTATTCATCTATGTGGAATACCTATGTGGTACTTTCCTTCATGGTGATACATTTTTGGTATTCTTCTGTGTGACATAACAATGTGGTACTTAACTTAATGGAGATATTTTTGTGGTATTTCTTCTCTGTGGCGTACCTATGTTTTACTTTCCTTCATGGTGATACCTTTGTGGTATTCTTCTATGTTTTGAACATGTGTGGTACTTTCCTTCGTATTGATACCATTGTGGCATTCTTCTATGTGGAATTACCTTTTTGGTACTTACCATTGTGGTGTAACGTTTGTGGTACTCTTTCTTTCATGGAACAGTTGAGCATTGAGCTAATGAGTTGGGCCTTGTGTTTTACTCATGGATGAGATGGTTTAATCTGTTAACTTAGGTATATGTATGGTCACATACCTAAGTAGGGTTTTCAGATGTTTTCATGCTTTGGGGTTCATCCTTTGTCGGTTTTGTGAGACCTTCGAGCATCTCAGGGTCCCTAATGAGTTTCATTATACTCACCACTGCACGGACTATGCCCACACCTTGTTGTATTTGGTGCAGACGACGGAAAACATTGATGGAGGACGAGGGTACCTGGACTGGAGGTAGCTCGGAGGTGGACCCTAGACAAGGCGTACTTTAGAGACGACCAATCAATATATGTACCTACACTTTAGGTAGGATCCTTGGCGGGTTTCCACAGGAGCTCTTCAATTTACTTTTACTTCCTAGTTTTACTTATACTTTTAATTTTTCTTGGACTTTTATTTGGGATTGTATTCTCGCCCCTTTTTCGTACTGTGCACAGTTTTTCACTATAGAGTTTACATTTTTTCATATCTTGTTGTGTTCTTGGTTATGTGTTCTTACATGTTATAAAGGCAATGCCTTCTCAGTTTTAGGGAATATTCCTTTCAGGGATTGTCTCCAGCCCCTAGCCTATGAAAGGCGGGCTTGGGGTAGTAACGGAACGGGCCCCGGCGGATGGGTCGTGAAAAATTGGTATCATACGAGTCATTTATATCGTATAACTGATGCTCTGATATTTTCTATGTGGCAATATTGTTATGTGTAATGAGTGTGATTTTCAGTTTGGGGAATCTTGTGTTCTTGCGGTTGCCAACATATACATACACCAAGACCCGGAATTCTGATTTTTGACTCAGCATGTGAAGACACTGATTGCATGTGTTTTGAAAAGTTTTCCTTTCTATTTCATTGAGTCATTTCACCAGGAATAAATTAATCACTATAGTGCACCTGTTCATTATCAGGATTTTGCTACGTAGAAAGCCAGCTAGGATTCCGAAAAGAGTAAAATATGATGGCCCACCGAAGGATGAGGCTCATGGTGTAGTGCCCTCTTACTATGCTAGCACCTACGGTTGGTGTACCAGCAGCACCACCACCCATTGGCCAGCAGTTACCACCAGCCACACTGGAAGACGGTGTACGCCGACTGAGCGTGGTGCACGAGTTCCATTAATAGAGGCCCGCGAGGTTTTGAGGTGAGACAGTTTCTTACAGGTGGCTGAGGTCTGGCTTGAGGAGGTGGCTAATAGTTCTCTAGAGCTTCTACAACATCAGCACGACAACATGTTGGTATTTGAGTATTCTTCAAGGAGTACCGATCATTTCGGGTATTCGATGAATACTATACGATCAGTGCTTCAGGTTTTGGACTTTTGAGCGCAATGTGTTTAAGGATGTATGAGCAAGAACTATTTTTATATGAATTCCTATTTATGTTTGGGTGCGCGAGAGAACCTTCATTTTTGAATGTTCTTTGGATGAGAAGATGCAGCCATGGAATGTTAGCAGTGGGAAAGCAGGAAACGGACGTCAGTCTCAGAGACATGGATATGTAAAATGTTTCGGGAAGAGGAAGTGTTAAGGACAGATGAATTTGTAGGTTTGTAGATATTGAAGTAGAGCTATGAGAGAATCATGAGGTGGTGTGCATTTGGACATGTTACAACCACCACCCTAATGTCGTCCCCACTAGGCTCATGGAGCTGGAGGACAGGACATGGGAGTAGCAGCATGCAGTCATGGAGTGTGACCCAAGGCTTCTTGGAATGATTCAATGTACAGTTTGTGTCTACTACTCACTTCCATATCAATAGACAGAAGTACCAATCATTCCCTCCTTCCATGAAACTTTTCCAACATGTAGAGTTTCTAGTTAAACCATTTACTTGACCCTCACATCTGGAGATAACTTTGGGAGGAGACTTGATAATCACAATTACAATAATAGGGTGATATGACGCTTGAGGTGGGTGTTTCGGTTAGAACATATCGATGTCATTGTCGAGACCTTACGGCGTTAGTTTGGGTATGACTGGACATCCACAATTCATACTCAAATTTACTGTATTTGATAAAATGGTTGTGATTTATCCATATTGTTAGAATATGGTTTTCCTTGGTTAGTGAAAAGGGAAACCGAGGCAGCACATGATGGACTCATGGATAGAAGTGTGTAGCTGATCACTCATGAGTCAGTCAACCCTACCCTCGTGGTAGCTGGAGTTTGAGATTTCAGTAGAACTGGAAGAGTTTGGGATATCATTTTAAAAGGTTTTCGAGGATTTCATCCTCAAAGGGAGGGGTACATATGCTTGGGATGAGTAGTACCAGAGTTTTCGACCATACGTCCCTTGGGTTGGGGCACCCTTGTCAGCTTTGACGATGAAGGATGAGACTTTATTGTTGATGAAAAGTGTCAGTAGATCTTTCAGAACTTGAGACAGTGAAGATGGAGAGAGTTCCTCCAGAAATATGACCTTGTGGTAGTCTATAATCATGAAAAGGGGAACATGGTAGTAGACACACTAAGCAGGAGGCTTGGACTACAACTACTTAGTGAGGCATCAGAGGATTTAGTCACGCTATGGATATCCTTTGTGAATAAAAATGGGAAAACTTACCCCCAGTATATGACTATCGCTTTTGCAATTCTTCAATGAATTAGGGATGCATATCTTGAGACATTGACTGCAAGGAACAATGTGCTCAGATATCCTTAGGTCGGCCTCATAAATAATTTTTCAAAAGGTGGGGAGCACGTAATCCTTTTCCGATGATGCACCATGGTACCAATGATGCTTCATGAGGAAGTGTTTAGGCAGCTCCATACATCCCCTTTTAGTTGTACATCCTGGAGTGGTAAAGGTGTGCTAGGACATCCTATGTTTTTAATGGTTTCCAAGGATGAAGAATGAAGTGGTAGAAGACTTATGCCACCGGAGATGTGGATCCTTGTAGTATGAAGAGGGAGACTATGTCTTCCTACGAGTATCACCCCGATGTGAATTGTGAAGGTTTTACTAGGGTGACAAACTATCTCTGAGGTTCCTCAGACCTTTCTAGATTTTCAACAGAGTAGATAAGGTGGATTACCTCTTGGAACTTCCAACAATGTTGGAAAAGGTGCAAGACGTCTTCCACGTATCCCAACTAAGGAGATACGTGCACGAACCGTCTCACGTCATCGAACACGACGAGTTGCACTTAGATGATGGGGTGTCATTTACAGAGATACCAGTTGATAACGAGGATTGACATAATTGGGTTCTTAATGGGTGGTCGATACCTCTAGTGCGCGTAAGATGGCAGCATGAGAACCTCTAGGAGAGAAAATGGGAGCTGGAGGCTCAGATTTGTGCTCAGTACCCTCTTTTGTCTGTTCTGCCTTTGTTTTGGATTTCTGGTATGTAAATCCCTAAGGTGGGGAGAATGTATTGTCTCGGAAATTATGTATATATATTTTTTAATTATATAGATTTATTTTGAGACCTTAAAATCCGACATCGCGTGATTCCGAAGCACTGGGTGCCCGTAATGATCCGTTGAAGATTGGTTATGTTTTAATTAGCGTGCATTAGGAGTTTTTCTAAAAATTTGGAATATGACATAAACGGTAACTCAGATCATAAATCTGATGGAACTATTGCATTTAGGATGGTGGGTTCACCTTAGGAGAAACTTATGTTTAGTCGGCACTGGCCTCTTGTGAGAAACCCCAAAATGGCATAATCGTAAATAAAATAAATAAATAAATTATTTTATTTTTCAAATATGTATAACTCAAAAATGGTAACTCGGACTGAAAATATGATACCCATACTGAACCTGTGATGGTATACTATATTTATGCAGATATTAACATTGGACAGCGCGGGCTAGCAGTGAAAGTTAGTTTTTGGCCGTAAAATAAAATAATTAAGTGACAATTATTTTATTGAAAAATTTATAAGTTCTAAACTATAACTCGGATTGAAAATATGAGAGGATCGTTGGGTTCGTTGGGTCATTTTTCACTTAGTCAGAGCATAACCTCGATCGTCGCAGGTCAAGGGTGACAGTTATTATTTTTCTGATTTTTGTTTTGGGTACGTTCAGTAAACACGCCGGTGGTATTAAATAAATTTTAAATCGGTGCTCGGAATTGAAATATAAGGGCACCATTGAACTTGCAGAATCGATTTCCATTTACGGAGACCTTCACCTTGAACATAGTAGGATGTGGGAGAATGTTAGTTTTCATGATTTTTGTGGGAGTGTTAAAAGAATAAAAATAAAATAAAGAATAACGTTTATTTTATTTTTTAAACCTCCCAATTTGTATGTATAGTGTTGGGGACCATCCAATCTAGGAAACCAACTAAATTGAATTCTTAATGGTGGGAACCACCCGAACCACTTGAACACCCTCTTTAATGATGCAAGTGACTTTTGGTTTCCACTAAATTTATTATGCCAACATCATCATAATTAATGGGCAACAAAAATTTCATAAGTTGGATATTCTTTTTATTGGATTGGAGAAACTTTTTGAAGAGGGTTGGCAATGCCTTGTAGAATTTAGAGGAACTCTTCTTCTCCAATGAAGAATGATTATCCAATGAAGAATGTTTCTCTGACAAATAATGAGGAAGCGATCCTGAGCCCGGATAGAAAGTGCTTTGCAGGAGCGACGAACGCTAAATCTCCAATGACTTCATCTTCTTCCTCGCTCCTCCTCCTACGGAACCATCAAGGCAGGGTTTATTATTTTAAATACCCCCTTACCCGTTCTTAACATTTTTCTTAATTCAAGAATTATTGAGACACTTTCTACTTCCCTACCACGGAGGGTGTGGGCCATGCAAACATGCCCGACCTCTTAGAAATCTATTTGTTCATTGTCTCGTTATTCATAGTGAAGGAGGATGAAGACCAGTTCGGCGATTCGCACTAGTTGGACTTGGCAAGGGCGGAAGGAACTCTGGTCGGACGCCAAGATAGTGACGGCGCAACTGCGCAACCAGATATGGGCTGCGACTGAGCAAGCGAGGCGGTTGGCTCTCCGGTCGGCTGCATGATTGGGACAACAGTTCGTCTTCACACCAGCTATCATGAAGAAGCTGCATCATTGTGCCTCGACGATGAAGAGAGGGTGGCCAGCCAAACCAGCCCCCGGTGGAGGCACGACGCCAAACCGCACCGCGCGGAGGAAAGGGCTAGATTCCACAACGTGGGATGCCGCACTGAAGGATGCCGCACCGCGAGTCCCACACCACAGGATTCCCCACACCACAGGCCGCTGCACTGCGGGCCACCGCACCATGGGTCACCACACCGCAGGCCACCGCACTGTGAGCCCAATGGGCCGCACTGCGCTGGCGGGCCGATTCAAACCCTGATGTCTAGGTAAGACCCAGCGGGCCGGGCCAGACAAGGCAGGTGTGGCCTGTAACTCGCCAATATTTCATAGTTTTTTATTTCTTCAATGTAATTCATTATCTTTCACTACACAGAACACCGAGTTCAAGCGCACAACAACTTACCATACTAGTCGTTCAAAAGAGGTTATTAATAGTATTAACTGAAATTATAATTTTACATAATACTTATAATATTAGAATCCATATTATGTGTTTCTTAGACATAATATAATAAAAAATTCATTTATTAGATAAAAGAAGAATTTTTTTAAAAAATGCAATTTTACCGCCTTTTAATGGAGAAACCTTTATAAATCCAATATTTGATAGTTTTATAAATTTAATTTGGCGAAATAAAATTCTTCTTTAGAATCATTAAATAAAAAATTAGTTTCGATAAATTTTTTGTGTCTTTCTGATAAATTTTATATTTGGGTGAATAGTGAAAATTACTAAATTTTAACTGAAAAAAACTTTTTTTATCAAAAGAATTAATAGCACTAAATTTTAGAGTTGAGTCTTTTTATTATGTTATTAGATTATATTTTTATCATTTAATATAATGTAGGTCATTGGATGTAATTTCACATTTAAACTAGACATAATAAAGTGTCAATCTTTTGATAGTTATTATTTCTTAAAAACACGCTTTTTGTTTTGATAGCGGGAATTAATAGTAAATTAATTTCTGCCACTTTTGTGTTTGGAATATGGAAAAATGGATAACATATTTGGGATAAGGAGGTAAAAATTTTATAAATACGTAACTTTCATAATTATACAATATGAGTAATTATTTCGGTAAATACGTTATTTACCATGGTTAAAGGGTAAATCCAGTAAATATGGGTAAAGATATAATATTAAAATAATATTAAATTGCCCTAAAACATATCATAATCCTATTGCATGATACCTATCCGACCATGGGAATCAACGTGTTGATATTGGGACTACTTCGATCCACTTGAGAGTGATATTGACACTTTATATTAATTAATTTAATGTAATGGAAAAAAGGACATAACCATATATCTTTTAGTAAAACAATTTTTACAAGATGTTACATAAGTTATCATTTCAACTATAAATATTAATTAGAAATATAATGATATTTCCTACATAATTGTATTTTATTTATAATTTTTAGACATTGAAAAATTAAATTTATTTATGACACAATGACGATGTTGTGTTTTATTTATTAATGAAAGAATCTTAAAATGGTATTATAAATATTAAAAAATATATATTTTGAATATTTTGATGCCATACACGAATTTTCTTTGCTACTATATAATTTCAGGATTGATTAAATAAATTTATTTTTAATTAATAATGTTCTTATTACATTAACAGAAATCAATTATTAAATAGTGTCATAATTGACGAAAAAGAGTATTCAAAACAAATATTATATTATTAATTGATATAATATTCATAAAAATATAAGGTACTTCCAAAGAAATTATATGATGAATGGAATTTCATTAATTAACCACTTGTGGTTATCATGGCATTTTATAGTAAGTTTATTAACCTAATAATATAAAAATACAAAGAGAAATGGTAATTGTCAAACTAATTAACTTAGAGTCAAATTTAAAAGATAATTTAAATATAGTGACCCTAACCAATATAAAACCTATTGGCTGAGTTTATTTCTACCCATACCCACCTTATCCTAGAAATAAATCAATTTGGAGACACTATAACTGAATATGAATTTATTATAAATAATATTTTTCGTTTTTTACTAAGGTTCCGCTCACCCCTCTTAAAAATGGAAACTCCCACTTCTCTCAAATTCATACCATCAAAGCCTCTTCGTTCTTCGAAAACCTACCCAAATATCCTTTTATAATCCCTCACTTCATCCTCGAGACCCTACTTTAGTCATAGAATGGACTTAAAGAGCCTTTTTTTGATCAAATCAAAAGGAAGAACCCGAAGAAGAGTTAATAATTTCACCACCCTCTTTTAAGTTCATTCATCTTCCACTTCCTCTTTCATTGTTGTTTCCCATAAAAAAATGACAACTACAGTATATTTTATATAATATGATGTTATTATAAATATGTTACAACCATACTCATTATTCTATGTATTCTTGGAATGACATGTCACCATACGTGCGTACATACGGCTTACCGTCTCCAAGTCGTGGTGTAACTATTATTCAATACCTTATTATTTGGATGGGTATAATAATGATGTGTAATTGATATTAAATATAACATGATAGTGATTCTTTATATATTTTATATCATTCAATTATATATTATTTTAATATCAAATGAATGATATTGTCGCTTGTGCGTACGTACAGATTACCGTCTCCACGAACGTGATGAGATTTATTCCCCATCATATCCATTCAAGACTAATTTTCATTTTATGATAAAAAATAATTTTTAATGAATTAATATCCTTATGGATATGAATAATATACATCCCATCCATAACAAATATGAATCACATAATAATGAATATGATGGAAAACAAATCCATTAATACATGAAATAATGATAATACTAAGATATTATTAAAAAAATAAAAATATCATATATGATATCATATTAATGTATATGATTCTTGTATAATTTAATAACAAATTAGTTCACCATTATACAGGAGGTTAACCTACCCTCGACCAAGGAAATGTACAAGGTAATGGTTATTTTCATAATCTTTTTATTATCTGAGGCTATTTTACGTAAGTATCTACTCGGACATATTTATTATCCATATCCATGTTTCATAAAATTGTTTTAAAATGTATTATTTTTAAGGGACCTTTTTACTAAAACATCATTTTAAATGTTTTATGTATTTATCTTTCTAATCCCGTTTAATAAATTTCCATGATTTCAAAATGATTTTTAAGGATTTATTTATATGGACATGAATGTTTTGATATGATAATTATTTTCAAAAGATTCAATGTGGTATGGGACACTTTGATTCAAAAATTTCCTTTAAATGAATTCCTTTGTAAATTGTGATACTTTTAAATGATTTCATAGAAAAAGGGTTATTTTTGTCAAATCATTTTACTGATCAGTTTCATCTAGGTCAACACCCTTTTTTGGATTTTTAGCTTGATTGAAGTTGATTTATTATGATAAAAATCATCAATATTTTATTTAATGTTTTGTGATATATTTCACTAGGGATGTGATAATTTTATACCATTCATGTTTTATGGTTAATGTATTGACATTACATATGTTATTTTAATACAAATGTTTACATTATGTTCCAACCTTTTCATATGAGAAATCTATTGGACTTAGTAAGTGACAGGTGGAGTGTGCTATAGCTCATCGATGCATCAGCAGGTCTCATGAGATAGTTATACATGTAATTGGCCAAGGCCATTCCAAATTTGATATATGGTTTTGGCTGAGGACTTAACCATTTGTAGACTTCTTGGTTGAGGCCTTGAAAAAATGATTCCAAATTTCCGGCATTATGCATTCCCTCATTATGAAATCATTTATTACATGTGATTATTCGACTAGTAGAATATCCATGTGCATATTTATATGGTAATATTTGATTTATTTTTACCATATTATGTTCATGTTTCTGTTTAAAGGACTGTTGTTTTTATTACACATCGTGCCTTAAAAGTTTATAGCTTCCGCTAAATTATTTACCCTTACTGAGAATTTGAGCTCACCCCTTTCTTATGTTTTATTTTACCAAGATTTCGAAGACATGTATTATGATTGTTACATAGGGTTAAGAAAAATGGAACAATGGAATTCTCAAAGGATTATTAATTATGTGTTATGTGCTAGAATGTGTAATGTATTTTTCATGCATGAAATCTATTTTTGAAGACTTCTAAACTGATTGGTCCTTCAGGACATGATTCCTTATAATCAAACCAATGTATTAAAATAATGCACTAACTCTGGGTAACTGGGGTTGGGGAATTATAGTTGGTATTAGAGGATGTTTAATACAAACCTTGGAAACTAGATTTAGATAAACTCTGATTAGAGCACATAGCCCTGAGATAGACTTTGAGGATTAGTATAGAAGAACTTCCATGAATTTTGTTATTGTATAGATTTTGTGAGTTTTCCAGGAAATTCATCCCTATATGGATACGAACATATAGAGGTGGATCTTGCACATATGTACCTAGGGGTAAAACCTATGAACACCTTTTTGAGCTGTACACGAACGAGAACTGATGCACGACAGTCGGGCTTACTACTCTCTTGGTTATGACACACCAAGAGTTATTCTTAGGGTAACTCACATTTTCATTACTAGCCATTATGAAGGATTTAATAGTAAATACATCCTCAAACAAAAAAATTTATCATTATATCCATAAATTGTTTAATTTACGTTAGTTATTTCACATTTTTGGAATTATGAATTCCGATTCATAAACCAGCCTAGTGAAGCAATTGTTTAGAAATGGCGGCTAGTAGAAGGGATGCGAACTCCAGTAATACATATGATCCAAAGAGTACGAATGATCATATATTTCATGGTATTAAGCCAATAGCCTCACACGTATGCTCATCATATGATGAAATAGAATCATGTGTTAATAAGATAAGTAAATAATTATCTGAGTCCTATAGCATTGAAGGGAAGAAAGATAAGAAAAGGATGGAAGAGCGAATGATGGATAAAGGGAAGAGGTGAAACAAGGATTTTCCCATATGTGATTAATGTGGAAATAATAACCATGGTAAATTTATGAAGGTAATGTGTGTTTGTTATAAGTTTTGAGAATAAGGACATCAAGTATGTGATTGCAATGATAATAAAAAAATTTAAAATGTAAAAGCTTCATCTGCAAGGAGTTGGGACACTACGTGAATCAATGTTCAGATCATTAGAGTTTTCCCCAAATGATGATAATTAAAAATAATCCTGTTATGATACTACCACATATGAAGAGGAATGACTAGTGTTCTTATATTGTTATTAAAAAGTTGTTTCATTTTAGTGTTGTATCAAAGATGTACTGGTTATATATATTATGGAAATAAATAACGATTGTACTGCAGTACTATTTCATTGATGATTTGAGATTATATGGCATTTTGAAATGTGACTCAACATAATGTTAAAAGGTTTTTAAAAATACATGGATGAAGTAAATTTAATCCTTAATACGGTCCTAATACTGAGGTAGTAATTTTGGAATAAGGGATTGTTGATTTTGATAAATTGTGTTGGATATTTTTGACTACCTTGGCAATGATTAATGGTTTTTTTATTTCATCATTGTTGTATTATTAAATTTTTTTTGGATATAATAAAGATATGTAGTATTCTATAATAAAAAAGGGAGCATTAATTTAATCAATAAGGGTTTATGGTAATTCAGGGTGTTATCATGTTTTAGAAGAATACATGAGGAAGGTATTCACAAGTTATTACGTGGAAGAATGGATCTTCATTGTGTTTACATTCCTTATAAATTTTGGAATGTGAGTTTGGATAGAAGTATTTTGGATTAGTATAAAGGTTGGAATGAATTCAGTTTTTCATTATATTCTATTGTTAAGGTTAAATCATTTCATGAGATTATTTTTAGATTACCATAAAAACGACATCTCGGAGGCCGGGCGACAACCCGTCACATCCAGTAATGTCATGAGACTTGAACCCACAACTGAAGGATGAAAAGGGTGAATCACCTACCACTGGCCTATTTGATATCCTGGATTTTATAATTTAGTTTCTTTTTAAAAGGCCAGATAGGTGAATTATAAATTCATTATTTTGGAACCCTATACGATTAGGATAAATATAATATTTTTTTTGCAATCATTTGGAATGAAAGATGTGTTTGTGGTATGAATAGTTGAAGGATAAAACTGTACTTGTCAAGTATATATTTTTTCCCATCTTATTCTAGGGATAAATTTATTCTTAGACATTAGGGAAGGGTTCTTAATACCCAATATGGGTTGCCCTAATACCATATGTTTTGTTGAACTGGTGGTATTTTAAATTATCATAGATTGATGGGATTGAGTTCCTAAATTTTACACTTGTTTGTGATTAATGACCTTAATAAATCCCTATAAATATTTTCATTTTTCCTACAATTATGTGTCTCTAATTTCCACCAAGGTTCTCCTACTTGAGATCATAATTTGGAAGTGACTTTTTCCTTTCCCTTTCCCTCTTTTTAAGTCTAAATTTTAATAACCCAATTTCAGATGTGAGTTTTCCACAAAGGTATTTTTCTATATTTAACCATTTATTATCGAAAAATAATTTTAAATTGCAAGGATGAAATTTATTGAAGGAGGGGATAATGTAACACCCCAAGATTTCATAGTATGTTATTTCTTCAATTTAATTCAATAACTTGCACTACACACAAAACCTAGTTCAAGCGCACAACGACTTACCTAACTTGTCGTTCAAAAGTAGTAATGCATATTATTAACTAATATTTTAATTTTATAGAATCATTATAATTTTAGAATCCATATTATGAGTTTATTAGACATAATATATGAACAAATTAATTTTTTAGATAAAAAAAGCATTTTTTAAAAAATGCAATTTTACCGCCATTTAATTGCGAACACTTTTTATATCCATTATTTGACACATTTATATATTCAATTTGATAAAATGAACTTATTATTTAGAATCAGTAGATAAATATTTAGTTTCAATAAATTTTTTCTATCTTTATGGTAACTTTCATATTTGCATGAATAGTGAAAATTAATAAGTTTTAACTGAAAAAAACATTTTTAATAAAAATTATTTATAATAAAAATTATACATTTTAATTGCCTTAATATATCATTAGATTGTATTTTTATAATTTAATATAATCTAGGTCATTGTATGTAGTTTCACATTTAAAGTAGACATAAACAAGTGTCAATATTTTGATAGTTATTATTTTTTTTAAAACTCGTGTTTTGTTTTGATATCAGGAATTAATTTTAAATAAATTTATCCCACTTCTGTGTTTAGAATTTAAAAAATGGAATCCATATTAGGGATCAGGAGTTCCAAATTGTGTAAATAGGTAACTTTTATTTTATGTCATTATAAATAATTAGTTTGATAATATTTTATTTACCATGGTTAAAGGGTAAATCTGGTAAATATGGGTAAAGCAATAAAAACAAAATTAAATTAAATTACCCTAAAACATGTCTTAAGAAGATTTCATGATAAATTTCCGACCATAGTTATATTTGGGTTGATTTTGGGACCACGTTGAGCCACTTGAGAGTGACAATGACACTTTATATTAATTAATTTAAAGTAAAGGCAAAAATTAAATAAACATATATATTTTAGTAAAAAAAATTTACAAGGGGTTATATAAGTTATAATTTAGGCTATAATTATTCATTAGAAAGGTAAAATTATTTATTACATAATGGTATTTTATTTATAATTTTTAGATATTGAATAATTAAATTTATATATGACACAATGATGATGCAGTGTTTTTCCTTAATAATTTACGAATCAAATAAATGGTATTATAAATGTTAAAATAAATATAATTTCAATATTATGATTCCATCCACGAACATTATAGGTTACTATAGCATGTGAGGATTTAATAAATAAATTTATTTTGAATTAATAAGTTCTTTATGACTTTAAAAAAATTTGTTATTAAATAGTGTCAAAATTTGCATAAAAGAGTTTTTAAAACAAATATTATATTATTAATTGAGATAATATTCATAAAATTATAAGGATAGGCCAAAGGAATTATATGATGATAGGTATATCATTAATGAATCACATGGGGTTTTATAGCAGTTTATAGTATGTTTATTAACCAAATAATATAAAAATACATAGAGACATGGTAATTGTCAAACTAAATAAGTAAGAGTTAAATCTAAAAGATAAGGTTAATATAGTGACCCAAACCTGTATAAAACCTATTTTTTGAGTGTATTTATATCCATACCCACATTATCCTAGAAAGAAATATTTTTTGAGACATTAGAATCTGAATATGACTTTATTATAAAATAATATTTTATCTTTTTTCTAAGGTGCCCCTCACCCCTCTTATAAAAGGGAACTCCCCCTTCTCTCAAATTAATCCCTTCAAAGCCTTTCAGGTCGGCCAAAACCTACCCTAATATCCTCTCAACTTCCATAAATTCATCCTATAGGCCTTACATTAGTAAAAATCCAACCTAAGGTGCCCTTTTTGATCAAATTAAAAGGAAGAACCCGAAGAAGAGGTAATAATTTCACCACCCTCTTTCAAGTTCTTTCTTCTTCCGAATCATATGTATTTTTTGTTTCCATTATAAAATGACAACTACAGTATATTCAATATATTTTTATGTTATTATAAATATTTTATAACCATATTCATTATTCTATAAATCCTTTGAATTACATGTCACCATACGTCAGTACGTACGGCTTACCGTCTCCACGTCGTGGTGTAATTGTTATTCAATACCTTATTATTTGGATGAGTATAATAATGATGTGTAATTTATAATATATATAACATGATAATTATTATGAATATATTATATAACTTCAATTATATATTATTTTAATATCAAAACAATGATATTGTCGCTTGTGCGTACGTACGGATTACCGTCTCCACGAAAGCGATGAGATTCATTCCCCATCATATCCATTCATGAAAATTTTCATTTGATGATTAAAAATAATTTTTAATGAGTTTATATAATTATGGATATTAATACTATATATCCATAAATGACAAATACGACTCACATGACAATGAATATAGAGGAAAACAGATCTGTTAACACCTGAAATGATGATAATACTAAAATATTATTAACAAAGAAATATAAGAAAGTCATATATGATATTACATTAATGTATATGAATCTTTTATAATTTAATAAAAATTATTTCACCATTATATATTAGGTTAACCTACCCTCAACCAAGGAAAAGTAAAAGGTAAGGGGTAATTTCCTAATTTCATTATTATCTGAGGTTGTTTTACGTAAGTATCTATTGGGACATATTTATTATCCATGTCCATGTTTTATAAAAGGGTTTTAAAAGGGGTTTTTTTAAAGGACCTTTTTACTCAAAGATCATTTTAAATGTTTTAATTATTTATCTTTCTAAACCCTATTAATTAATTTCCATGATTTCAAAATTATTTTTAAGGATTTTTTTATATGGACATTAATGCTTTGAAATGATAATTCTTTTCAAAAGTTTCAAAGCTGTATGGGACACTTTGATTAAAAAATATCGTTTAAATGAAATCCTTAATAAATTGTGATACTTTTAAATGATTTCATGAAAAGTGTTATTTTAATAAAATCATTTTACATATCATTTTCATCTATGTCAACATCTTTTGATGGATTTTTAACTTGTTTGTAGTTGATTTACTATGATAGAAATCATTCATATTTTATTGAATATTTTGTGATATGTTTTAATATGAATGTGTTATTTTTATACCATTCATTGTTTATGGTTAGAGTATTATCATATCTTTTGCTAGTTTTAATAAGAATGATTACGTTATGTTTTGAACTTTTCATATGAACAATGTATTGGACTTAGTATGTGATGGGTGGAGCCTGTTAGAGCCCCCCGATACATTGGTAGGTCTCATGAGACAATTAGACATGGAATTAGCCAAGGTCAATCCCAATTTGATATATGTTTTTGGTATAAGACTTAATCATTTTTAGATATCTATGCCGAGGCCTTGAAAAAATGTTTTAGAATGTCTGAAATTATGCATTCCCTCATTATGAAATCAGTTATTACATATGATTATTCGACTTATAGAATATCTATGTTCATGTTTATAATGTTATTTTTGATTTATTTTTTCTATATTATGTTCATGTTTATATTTAAAAGGTTGTTGTTTTTATTACACATCTTTCCTTAAATGTTTATAGCTTCCACTAAATTATTTACCCTCACTCGGTATCTGAGCTCACCCCATTCTTATGTTTTATAATCCAATGATTTTAAAAGATGTCTATTATTGTTTTTACATAGGGATAAGATAAAGGGAACAATGTAATTATAAACATAATATTTATACTGTGTTATATGTTAGAATGTGTAATGTAACATTAATGTATGTAATCTATTTTCCCAGACTGCTAAACTGATCGGTCCTTCGGGACAAGATTCCTTGTAATCATACAGTTGTATTAAAATAATGCACCGACTCTGGGTAACTGTGGTCAGGATGATCCATGTCCAGACCCAGCGGGTGGGATTGACCCGTACTAGGTCGGGCCTGGGAGGTCCGACCAGGTCGGACCGGACCCAGACCATCTTCTACCATTTTCATTGTTTTGGCCATATCTTCAGCTGTGGGTGTCTATTTGACAAACCGAAAGTGTATCTAGAAGCCTTGGAGCAAGAAAAACAATTTGGTGTACCCTCATTGTCTTTTGAATAATGTTGGGTACGTTCGGGTTTCATCGAACACGAATCTAGCCTGGCCCTCGGAAAAAATGGCCAATAATTTACAAATCAGGCATCCGATTAATGCACCCTCTATTGCGTTGAAATACCACTTACGTGGTGGTCCTCTGAGATACGTCTTGATGGTAATTTTTTGTAGTTGCAGAAATGACCAGTGACTTGAGGAGTGGACCCTCCCGGAATCAATAAATATTAGTGTGGGAACCCTATAGTTTGATGTAACATGAGAAAGGGATCATATGTGGGTCTCTGATCGAGAGTCTCACATGGATCCACTCTAGAATTCCATGTGTGAATACTCTATGATCCTTTTTGGGTCTGTTTTTCGAGGATTCTATGTGGTTCTGATTATGTACAAGGATACTTTGTGGGTCTGAAGATTTAGGATCCTATGTGGGTCTGATGATTTAGGATCCTACATGAGTATACCTTTTAATAGAGTAAGATGATTCAGTAGTTACACCTAATAATATTTACTACTTTACCTAAGTTAGACCTAGCGTGATTTGAGACCTTACCTTTGTAGTGATACCTTTTTGGTATTCATCTATTTGGCGTACCTTTGTGGTACTTACCATCATGGTGATACCATTTTGGTATTATTTTGTGTGGCATTCCTATGTAGTACATTCCTTCATGGTTATACCATTGTGGTATTCTTATGTCTGGTATACCTATGTTGTGCTTTTCTTCATGGTGAAACCATGGTGGTATTCTTATGTGTGGCATACATGTGCGGTAATTTTTCTTCGTGGTGATAACATTGTGGTATTCTTCTATGCAGAGTACCTTTGTAGTACTTATCTTCATGGTCATACCTTTGTGGTATTATTCTGTTTGGAATACCTGTTTGGTACTTTCATTCATTGCGATACCCTTGTGGTATTCTTATGTGTGGTGTACATGTGTGGTACATTACTTCATGGTGATACCTAGGTTGTATTCTTCTGTGTGGGGTACATGTGTGGTACTTTCCTACTCGGTGATACCTTTGTGGTATTCTTCTGTGTGACATACTTGTGTTTTACTTACCTTTTTGGTGATACATTTATGGTATTTCTTCTGTGTGGCATACCTATGTGGTACTCTACTTCATGGTGATACCTTGGTGGTATTCTTCTATGTGGAGAACTAGCGAGGTACTTTCCTTTGTGGTGATACCATTGTGGAATTCTTCCATGTGGTGTTACCTTTGTGGTGCACACCTTTGTGGTGTTACCTTAATGGTATTCTTTCCTTCGTGGAATAGTTGAGCTTTGAGATAATGAGTTTGGCCTTGTGTTTTCCTAATGGGTATGTTGGGTTTACATATTAACATAGGTACATGTATGGGAATATACCTATGTAAGGTTGTCAGATGTTTTAATGCATTGGGATTCATCCTTTCTGGGTTTTGTGAGACCTTCGAGGGTCTCAGGGTCCCAACTGTGTATCGTTATACTCGCCCCTTCATAGACTATGCTCGTTCCATGTTGTGTTTTGTGCAGATGACGGACAACGCTGAGGGAAGAAGAGGGTACCGGGACTGGAGGTAGCTCAGAGGTGGACCTTAGACGAGTCATACTACATTGACGACCGTTCAAGAGCTGTACCTACCCTTTAGGATGGATCCTTGGTAGGTGTCCTCAGGAGATATTCATTTTACTTGTACATCCCATTTTTACATGTACTTTTCAGATTTATTGTACATTACAATTGGGCTTGTATTCTGGCCCCTTTTCCTTAATGTACACACTATTTTATCTATAAAGTTTTCTTGTGTTTGTATCTTCTTGTGTGGTTGGTTGTGTATGTTTATAGGTTATAAAGGCAATGCCTTCCCAGTTTTAGGGAATACGCCTTTCGTTGCTAGTCGCTTTCCCATGGCCAATGCAAGGAGGGCTTGGGGTAGTCACGGTATGGGCCCCGGGGGACGGGTCGTGACAATAATCAAAAAAATATAAGGGTACTATTTAGTAAACTTGTTCTTTATGATTCTATCATTTAAACCATTTTCAAATGTCGAAAGATAATATTATAAGAGTTTAATATAAAATTACACCCTCAAAATGTAGCAAAAAAGGTTTTTTAGATAAATGGATTTTTTAAAATGAAAAAGGTTTTTATATTAAACTCAAGTATAAACCCCATTATAAAAATTATTTGAATTAATATTAATAAATATCAATAAATAAAAAATTTAATATATAAAAAATAATTGTTTTTCCTTTAATTAAAATATAGAATTATACCAAATGAATATTCTTCCTTATTCATTTAAAAATAAATATTTTCTGAAAATTCCTTTAACACCATACAATGATAATTTTTAAATTTCCAATTTAAAAATGAAATTATTTTTTCAAATTAAAATCATAAATTTAAAAAAGCCTTCTAAATATAAAAATATAAAACATTAATTAAGTATAATATTTAAATTTTTATTTTATGAATTACTTAACATTCATATAAAGAATTTAACTATTTAATTCAAGAGTAATATTGAATATAAATATATATTATTTATGAGTACAATGTTTTTTCACATTCCCTATATAATTTTAAATTGAAGCCCCATTATTTATTAAATTATTAATAAAATTGGGATACATTTCCCTCAAAGAAGTTTCAGATTCCAATAATGATTCTTCAACCATATGGTTTCTCCAAAAACACCACAACTTATGGAATTAATTCCCTAAATAATGATTGTTGTCTAAAATCAATAACTTTATTAAATGTTGCTTTATATGAAAAGTTACATCCATGATAATCTACCATAGGGATCAAAACAGTAGTTGAATTCGACAAAAATTTTTTCATTGAAATATGAATAGTATTCTATACCTAGGATATAATCATAGGTAGGGATAATCAATAAGAAATAGGTCAAACATTTTCATAATTCCTCTAAGAAATGATAGACATGGAATATTATTTTCATAGAATTCCTCTAACGGTTTTAATTGTATGCAGGAATAAAAACTATTTTTATCATAAAACTAATCAAAAGAAAGATGATGATCCCAAATTAGATGGTAATCCATTTAATATGAACTTATAATGTAATAGAAGGTCTTTTCTGGACTATCTATCATATTATGGATGAAATTGTATTTTGAAATTTCATTTTTACCCAACTACTTATAATAGACATTCCAGAAGATAGATTTTTTGGATCATGGTCAGATACAATAATTTGATAGATAAAATTTAACCTAAAATATCCATAATATAAATTAAAACAACTAATCTAAAGATAGTTTATCCCGAATGAGAATTAGATGTTCATATTTTTTCAATCGTTCAATAATAACCCAAGGAATCCTTTGGTAGTCCCACCGATAAATCTATATATATATTTTTCTTTTTTCCACCAGAAATAGCTAAAGAACCCCCTTTGATATTTTTTTATCTATGTTAAACCATTGAAAAATAAAACATTTCAGGGTAAAATCAGCATTATATATCATTCAATTCCATCCCACTAGTAATACTTCTAAATGATTTTGTACATCTTAGTGAATCCACGATGAACTAATGACATAGAACTATGAGAATAACTTTAAAAATCATTCTTCAACATTGAATCACAAGGAACATATAATCTCATTCCCAATCTCAATATTAATTATTTATCAACATTAAATTTAGATAACATACACTTTTAACCATTTATATATATTTATATTAATCAAAATCATTCATGTGAGATTTTTTATTCTGTTTCATAGAGGCAATTTCACTAACACATGAAATAAATTAGTGTAATTTCAAGTACCCACAACTTCAGCACCAAAATTCATTAAAACATTAACCAATACTTCATGTTCATAATGTAACTTGGTTAATATTTATTTATATTTATAGCTCAAAGCATTGACAAATTTATTTTCTTTTCCATGATGGTAGTGAATTGTACAATAAAAATTCTTAATTAGTTATATACCTTTTCTCGACCACATGTTCAACTATTTCTAAGTAAATATATATTTTAAAATAGTATGATTACTATATATTACAAACTAGGAACCATAAAAATGATTACGCTACATTTTCAAAGAAAAAATCGCATTTTATAATTCCAAATCATGGGTAGAAAAATTTAACTCATAGGTATTTTGTTTTCTTGAAAAATAAGATATTACCTAATGTTTCAACATCAGACCTCAACCGAGTTGTTTTAATGATGAATTTATGTCGATGAAAAATTTCTATATATCAAAGGAAAATCCAAGTTAGTTGAACATTTTTATTTAATTCTGAAAGAAGTTGGTTCTATTGTTTTTCAATTTATATTCTTGAAATGATATCACCTCAGATTGTAGTTTTGCAGATCATATGAAGAAGGTACCTTACCCCGTTGATCATTTGTATGTTTGATAAGAATTTTTTTCATGTTTTCTATATTTATTATGAGTTATGTTGTTCATAAGACTCACCATGAGTTAAAAATTAATGTTTTGATCGGTATGAGAAGTTTTATCGATGTTTGAATATATCCAAAATAAATCATATGATGATTTTATTTTTCGTTTGTTCTCATATATCATAATTTTTTTGGAAAACTTGTGATGTCGTAATTATGAATGAGTGTGTGAAATGATATGTTTGGTAAATTTTTTCCTATGAAGCAATGAAAATAATAATAGCTCAATGTCATGAATAATTCATGATTCTCATAGATATTTTTAGAATAAGATAAGTGAGTATGTTTTCTTACAGTTTTAGTTCATTGGTGTGATATCACTGGTTGTAGAGCTTATTTGATGGCTATGACGTCTGATGTTTTGGAAGTTGTAGTTAAACTAATGAAATAATGAACTAATCCATTGGTTTTGATAGATTCATTGAACTGTATGATTCTTAAAATGAAACAATTCACATGATCATTCATCAACTAGTTTTCCTAGAAAAAAGTAATTACTAAAATCGTTCCATTAGACACAATATGACACCAATCTATCAGAGGTAGAATGCATAAGAAATCATCGATTTTTTGGGACCTATATTCTAAATTAAATCAGAGGAAATTCAATACGATGATGTTCAACATTGTACTAGCCGGTTTTTATCATGTTGTTATTTTATCCATTTTTTTCAAATTTGGAAGATGATCTCAAATGAGTTATTCAAGTTGGTCAAGAGTAATTAGACAAGAAGTTGCTTTGACTAATATGTCAGGCATTGACACTGATCTATAATAAGGGGGAAGATAAAAATCCATCAGACACATGCCATTAGTAATATTTCATTAGATTCCACATGTTATTGGACACCATCTGAGGAAGATGTGTAAAATTAATGAATATGTATTTTTTGAGAAGGTTTGTGTCACGACCCATCCTCGGGGCCCATGTCGTGATACCCCAAGCCTGCCTTCCATAGGCCAGGGGCTGGCGACTAGTACCAAAGGCGTAGATCCAAAAAAGAAGGGAAGGACTTGCCTTTATGAAGTAACATACACAACAGAGTACGAAAGTGAAGTATGCACTATGTAAAACTGGGTACAAGAAAAGTTTTGAAATGTAAATGGTCAAGTATACAAAACCATCTTAAAGTACAGTACAACTGAAAAGAAAGTACAACAGCAGTATGTAAAACTGCAACACCGAGCCGTCCTCCGGAAATCCCACCAGAAGGGTGCGTACAGATAGTATCCTCAACTCCTCAGGTCCGACCGTCTGCTTCGTGTACGTCCCGTGAAGTGGTCCACCTCCATGCACCATCCAGATCCACAAGCCTCCACCTCGATCTGTGTTGTCCGTCGTCTAAATCCAACACAATGTAGTGTGGGCATAGCTCGTGCAAGGGTGAGTATACGATACTTAGTAGGGACCCCGAGACCCCCGATGGTCTCCCAGAATCCACAAAGGATAAATCACAAATAAAAGATAAAAACACGATGTATCAATCAACTCTACATAGGTATATACCCATACATATACCTAAATCATCAATACTAGTTCGGCACCGACTCACGATCCCATGTACAACCCAGTCCACACAAGAAAGAACTACCCAGTCCACACTGGAAATCACAACCCAGTCCACATAGGAAACCACAACCCAGTCCACATAGGAAATCACAACCAGTCCACATAAGAAAACAATTCAATCACACCACTGATAAAGATTGAAGTCAAGACTCAGCTCACCCAGGTATACTACTCACAAGGAGGGGTGGAGATGATTAGATTTATCCCTTGAATCATCACCTCTGTCGAACCCATATATGATCCAAGTATATAAGTCGTCGCTTCTAAACCAACGTAGGATCCAATTACAATAACCATCACTGCCGAACCCACATAGGATCCAAGTACAGTCGTCATCACTGCCAATCCCATGGAGGATCCAAGTACAGTCGTCCTTGCTGATGAACCCACGTATGATCCATGTACAGTCGTCATCGCTGCTGAACCCATGAAGGATCTAGTTAAAATCTTCATCGCTGCCAAACCCACAAAGGATCCATGTACAGTCTTCCTCGCTGCTGAACCCACGCAGGATCCAAGTTCAGTCATCATCACTGTCGTAGTCGTAGCCAACTCTAGGGTTCCCGCACCTAGCACGCTCGATTCTGTGAGGGTCTGATCCATGAGCCAAGGGGTCGATACATCAACCATCATGAATATTCCATGAAGAAGTATCTCAAAGGACCGCCTCCTCAAACGGGTCTCAACGCAATAGACGGCGTGTCTATCAGATGCCCGGTCTGTGTGTTATTAGCATTTTAGTCCAGAGGGCCTGGTTGGTTTCGTCTACAAACCAAACCGACCGTATCTCAACTATACCCCAAACACTAATTGGGTATACTCAGGGGACCATTACTCAACAATATTACCAAAGTCGGTGACGGTTCGTCAAACAGACGTCCGGTTTGAGAGTTATTGGCTTTTCTGTTCGAGTGGCCCGGTTGGTTTCAAAGCTAAAACCAACCCGACTATAGTCCAACTGCGTCCAAACCTCATTTTCGGTATTCCAAAAGAGCCATGTAATCAAAATAAATACAATGCAGTCGATGACACATCAATCGGATGTCCGATCCTTAAGTTATGAGCGTTCCCGCTCCGAGGGCCCGGTTGGTTTTGTGTTCCAACCTACCCGGTCA
This sequence comes from Viscum album, assembly GCA_963277665.1. Lineage (NCBI taxonomy): Eukaryota > Viridiplantae > Streptophyta > Magnoliopsida > Santalales > Viscaceae > Viscum > Viscum album. Next base: position 791,574,150 of record OY728129.1, on the reverse strand, counting down.
TACACAAGCTTTTTCGAAAGCTTAAGTGTAATATAATGAAACGACCGTATCAATCCAAGGATTCCAACGCAACTAACGGTGCATCCATTGGAGGTCCGTAGAACATGATATGAGTATTTAACTAAAGAGGGTCAGAAAATAGGGGGTTTGGGCCCGGTCTGACCCGACCCAATACCCCCAAGGTCGGCCCGACTCAGGTCAACCCGACTCAGGTCTGGGTCTGGCCTGGTTGGGCGTGGCCGGGCCCGGCCTGAGTGGCCCATGCGGTTGGCCACGCGGCTGGTCGACCTAGCGGGGCGGCGGCGCCCAGCGGGACTCGCCCTATCTGCGGATTGGGGGGGGGGGGGTTTACACCCCCCGATTTCTAAGAACGGATTGCACCTTGTATGACCGCGGGACCCACCATTGGGTCCCGCCTCTTGATGGCACTGGCGACTGGCATGTCCGTCCGCCCTTCCAAATATGTTGCGGCCATAGGCCGCGTCTTTCTTCCAACGGCGCCGCACCCCACCGCCACGACCCGGCTCCTATGACTCCGGCGCGGCACGACGGTGTCCCGCCCCTCCACCGCGGCCCGACCCGGCCATAGATCCTATAGCTCCGGCTCGGCACGACGACATCACGCCCCTCCGCCATTGCTCGGCTAGGCCACGGTCCGACTCTACTCAGTGCGACATAGCGGTGATGCACCATTGCGGAGACCCAGAAATCATTCGCTGACAAACCGTTCGTGGTCGGCCTGTCGCAGGACGGTTCTTCGCAAATGCCTCCATCATCCACAAACAAAGAATGAGAGGGGAAGGGTCAGACCATGTTCGTGCAGTCCGAGCCCTTCTTCGTCATGATGATATCAAACTGCCAACCAAAATCAAAGAATTGGAGAACCATAAAGAACGGTATTAAAACCTAAACATAACAACCCTTACCATGTTCCATTCGTCGTTCTTCGGATATGACGCAAGGAATATATCAGAGTAAACGTAGTTCGTTGCACCCACACCATGCTACCGATTGCTGCTCGTTCATCGGTGTCTCATCAGAGAAGTTGGAAGCTCCATATTATTCGAAGAAGAGGTGTCTTTTTTCACGGGAGGAAGATGTACTTCAATGATGGAAAAATCTCTCTTCTCATCCAGAGGTTCCACGATAATATTTTCCAAACCTAAATTAAGATGAGACGTCCTCAACTTTAATAGGAATTCCATGTATTCAAAATAATTCAAACTCTTTAATCTATTAATTAAAGATTTTGTTTCATTAATTTTGATAGGTTGGCAAATCCAAAGGAGTGAGAGGGGAGGAAGTGGAAAGGTTACATAAATTAAGAAGTGTTACAAATTAATACAAAGGGTGATTATGGGGGGAGTTAATGAGAGTTAAAAGTGAGTTAAGGGAATGTGAAAGGTTATGGCTCATGTGGGACCCACCTCAGAAATATCCTCACAATGGTAGTTAGGTGCATGTGGGTCCCACCCCAACCCCCCCATGTAGGATAAAACCACCTTATATATAAAAATAAAATTGTTCCATAATTTTATTCACTTCTCATTTAAACCACAAATTTTAACTTCTCCTCCAATGCAAACGCAACCGTGGTAAAGGCCCCCTTAAGAAAATACCGGTGTTGCGAGTTCATCGGTGCCATCAGATTTCAATTCCGAGCTACGGTTCAAATGATAGAAAAACCCGCTCGTTTTTTTACTGAACGTACCCGAGCTAAACTTAGGATATTGATTCAGGTACACCGGGCCTTAGAATAAAGTGTCTTCTGAAGCCACAAATTCATCAAATTCCAATGTATTTAAGAAAAAAATTTCTTTGAAATTTTTGGGTCATTACATTACTCCCACCTTAGGAATTTACATCCTTATAAATCTACATCATAAAAAAGGGAAACAAAAGTGGGAACTATGCATGCATGTGAGCCTCCTGCTCTAATGTGCTCTCCTAGAGGTTCTCATGCTGCCAACGAATGCGCACCAGAGGAATCGACCGTCCACATAGGAACCACTCCTGTCGATCCTCAATCTCCACTGGAACATTCGCAAATGTCGCCCTATCATCGATGTCCATCTCCCCATGATCAAAGATATGTGTCGAGTCGTGCATGTATCTCCTCAGCTGAGATACATGGAAGATGTCATGCACCCGGTGCAACTGAGGTGGAAGGGTCAAGTGATAAGCCACCTCGCCTACCCTGCTGAGAATCTAGAAAGGTCCATTGAACCTCAGAGATAACTTTCCGCCTCAGCCACATCTCTGTAGACCTCCTCGAGGTGAGACCCATAAGAAAATGTGGTCACCAGCCTCGAACTACAGTGTTTTCCATGTCCTATCAACATAGGATTTCGGCCAGCTCTGTGTAGTCTTCATCCACTCCTGGATGATTTGCACCTTCTCCAATAGCCTTTAAATGAGCGCACTGGTCAACCTCTGCCTCATCTCCTGAAATGATCTGCTGGCATAAACCTGACCACACGAAGGGTTTTCACCTTCCTCGTTAATGCTAAAAGCGGTGCAAGAACTCTAGAGAAGTCTGGCTCAAATCTAAGTCTGGCTGACTCATGAGTGATCAACTGTACCGACTTATGCATGTTTCAATCTCATGCTTCCTAGGGTTTCCTTTTCACCGACCAAGGAAAAACCCATCCCAACGATGTAGGTAAACCCCAACCTTTTTGCCTAATACAGTCAATTTGTGTATGAACTGTGGTTACCCAGTCCATATCCAATCTATTGTCGTAATGCCTCGATGCTAGCACCAAGAGGTTCCTACTGAAACTCTCGCCTCAAGGGTTAGATCACATCATCGGCATAACCGTGATTATTGAGTCTCCTCCCAATGGTATCTCTAGACGTGAGGGTCAAGTCAACAGCTTAACCAAAAAATCTAGGTCTGGGACAAGATTCATGGAAGGAAGGGATGATTCGTATGAATGTCTGTTGTTACGTCAGCTATTAGAAGACACAATCCATATTTTGAATCATTCCTAGAGCCCTTGGGTCACAGTCCATGACTGCATGCTTCTACTCTCTTTCCCCTTCCCTCCTTCTCCCTGAGCCTGGCAGGGACTACAAAGGTGTGTGGTTGTAACATGTCGAAATGTACACCACCACATGCTGCTCTCCTAAATATGCTTCCATGTCTGCTACTCTGTAGTTTCATCTGTCCTTAACACTTTTTATTGTTGAAACATTTTACTTGCCCAAGTCTCTGAGATTGGCGCCAGTTTCCTGCTTTCCCACTACTAACGTTCACTGGCTGCATCCTCTCAGCCAAATAATTTTCAACCACAAAGGTTATCTCTATCACCCTAACATAAGTAGGAATTCATAGAAGAAAATTTTCTAGCTCATATATCCTTTAAACACACCTCGCTCAAAGGTCCAATCTCTAAGCACTGATCGAATCGTAGTCATCAAGTACCTGGAATGGTCAGTACACTTCGATGACTACTCAGCTACCGACTGGTCGTCCTATAGAAGCTTTATAGCTCTAGAAAACTATCAGCCACATCCTCAAGTCAGCCCTCAGCCTCCAGTGATTCGGGCTTGCCTTGGATCCTTAGGGGAATCTGATTCTGAAACACTTGTAATGAACTGAACCTACATGTGTCATCTACCGGTACCACCGGTTGAAACTACTGACCAATAGGTTGTGATATAGCTGGCACACTACCCTAAGGTACTATCTCAGGGATCGGTCCATGTACCGAAGCCTCATCACTATACGGAACAACCTCAGGGTAACTCATTGGGAAAAACGAGTAGCCAAGATCACCATCTACTCTACTAGCGTCTAATCTTGGTGTAGAACTCTACCAATCACATCCAGCAAGTCCACTACTGCCGAGGAATCTGTATCACCTCGTAACCTCGGAGGCCTATGCTGCTGGAACTTGTGTAACATGCTCTGTCAGTTTGCACCGTCCACCAGTATGGCCGGTGGCATCTGTTTCATAACGGGTGGTGGTGTTGTTGGTACACCACCCGACGGTACCAACATAGAAAGAGGGCCCTGCACCGGAGCCTCGTTCCTTGGTGGACTGCCATCGAGTACACTCTCAGACCTCTAGCTGGCTGCCTACATGGGGCTATCCTGAAAAGCAACAGGTGCACCACGGTTAATATGGTATACCTGGTGAGCTAAAACAAAGTAATCACTAAGAAAAAATTTGAAACACACATGCAATCAATGTTTTCATGCACTGAGTTAGAAATCAGAAGTCCGAGTCCTAGTGTATAGATACGTCATCCACTGCACCAACACTGGACTACCTGGACTGATAATCACACTCAATATTCTTAACACTATTTCTTCATAGAAAGAAATTATAAAAGGCTTATGTTCTGCGGTAGAACCTCCCTCTGATACCAATTTGTCATGACTCGTCCTCAGGGCCCGTGTCGTGACTACCCCAATCCCGCCTTCCATAACCAGGGGCTGGCGACTAGCACCAATGGTGTAAATCCCCAAAAGAAGGGATGTATTTTTTTTATGAAGTAACATACACAACATAGTACACAAGTGAAGTAATCACTAAGTAAAACCGGGTACAAGGTAAGTGGTGAAAAGTAAATGAGCCAGTATACAAACCCATCTGAAAGTACAGTACATCTGAAAGGAAAGTACAACAGCTGTAAGTAAAACAGCAACACCGTGTCGTCCTCCAGAAATCCCACATGAAAGGTAGGTACAGATAGTCTCCTCAGCTCCTCAGGTTCGACCATCTGCTTCGTGTACGTCTCGTGATGTGGTCCACCTCTAGTTACCGTTCAGCTCCACAAGCCTCCACCTAGATCTATGTTGTCTATCATCTGCATCCAACACAATGTATTGCGGGCGTAGCCCGTGAAGGGGTGAGTATATGATACTCAGTAGGGACCCTGAGTCCCCTGAAGGTCTCCCATAATCTACAAAGGATAAACCAAAAAGGAAAGATACAAACAAGATGTATCAACCAACTCTACTTAGGTATATACCCATACATATATCTAAGTCATCAATTCTAGTTCGGCTCCAACTCACGAGCCCAAGTACTACCCAGTCCACACAGGAATGCACTACCCAGCCAACACAAGAAATCACAACCCATTCCACATAGGAAATCACAAACCAGTGCACACAAAAAAGCACAACTAGTCCACATAGGAAAACAAGTCAATCACACCACTAATAAAGATTGAAGTCAAGACTCATCTCACACATGTATAGTACTCATGAAGAAGGGTGGAGATGATTAGATGTAGCCTATGAATCATCTCCTCTACCGATCCCACGTAGGATCCAAGTACAGATGTAGTCGCTGCCAAACCAACGTAGGATCCTAGTACAATAACCATCACTACTGAACCCATGTAGGATACAACTAAAGTCACCATCACTGCCGAACCCAAGAGGATCCAAGTTCAGTCATCATCGCTGTCAAACCCATGCTGGATCCAAGTACAATCATCATCACTGTCGAACCCATGTAGGATCCAGGTACAGTCGTCATCACATCCGAACCCATAGAGGATCCACATACAGTCATCCTCGTTGTCCAACCCACGTAGGATCCCAGTTCAATCGTCATCATCGTCGCAGTCGCAGCTAGCTCTAGGGTTTTCGCACACAACACACTTGATTCCTTTAGGGTCCGTTCCATGAGCCAAGGGGTCGATAAATAAACTGTAATGAAGTCCCCCGAAGAAGTATCTCAAAGAATCTCCCCATCAAAGGAGTCTCAAGGCAACAGACAGCGTGTCTATTAGACGCTCGGTCTGTGTGTTATTAGCCTTTTAGTCCCGGGGGCCCGATTGGTTTCATCTATGAACCAACCCGACTGTATCTCAATTGTACCCCGAACTCTCATGGGGTATACTTAAGAGACTATTACTCAACGATATTAACAACGTCTCTGACGGTTCATCAAACGTACATCTGGTCTGAGAGTTATTGGCATTTCCGTTTCAGGGGCCCAGTTGGATTTTAAGCTAAAACGAACCTGATCGTACTCCAACTGCATCTAAACCTCGGGTGAAGTATTCCAAAAGATCCGTCTCATCAAAAGGAATCCAAAAAAGTCGATGGAACGTAAATCGGACATCTGATCCTTAAGTTATGAGCATTTCCGCTCTGAGGGCCCAGTTGGTTTCATGTTCAAACCAACCTGGTCATACACAAACTTCACCAAATTCTTGAGTGTAATATACCAAAACGTCCATCTCGATCCAAGGATTCCTACTCAACTGACGGTGCATCGATCGGAGGGCCGTAACCCATGATATGAGCATTTAACTGAAGAGGGTCTGAAAATAGGGGGTTTGGGCCCAGTCCGACCCGGCCCTATACCCCATGGGTCGGCCTGAACCGGGTCGACCCGACTCGGGTCCAGGTCCAGCCTGGTTGGGCGCGGCCCGGCCCAACCCACGTGGCCCACGTGGTTGGCCGCACCGCTGGTCATCCTGGCGGGGTGGCGTCGCCCAACGAGGCCCGCCCTCTCTGCGGATTGGGGGGTGTGTTACACCCCCCGGTTTCTATGAACGACCGTCCTTAATGGCCGGGCCCTTGGATGACCGCAACACCCCCCTTGGGTCCCGCCTCTTGATGGCGCCGGCATCCAGCACGACCGACCGCCCTTCCGGATCCTCCATGACCATAGGTCGCGCTTCCTGTGGCTCTGGCGCGACACGACGGCAGCACACCCCTCCGTCGTGGCTCAGCTAGGCCACGATCTGTCTCTACTCTGTGCGGAATGACGGTGCCCCGCCATTTCGGCGACCTGAAAATCATGCACTGATGAACTGTTCGTGGTCGGCCTATTTCAGGACGATTTTTTGCAAACACCTCTATCATCCACAAACAACGAACGAGAGGGGAAGGGTCTGACCATGTTCATGCGGTCCTAGCACTTCCTCATCAAAATGATATCAAATGGCCAAATGAAACCAAAGAATTTGAGAACCATGAAAAACAGTATTAAAACCAGAATATAACAATCCCTACTACATGTCGTTCGTCGTTCATCAGATATGATGCGAAGAAGATGTCGGAGTCAACGTAGTTCGTTGCACCTGCACCACGCCACTGATCCCTGCTCGTTCGTCGGTGTCTCGTCATAGAAGATGGATCCTCGGTATTCTTCGATGAAGAGGCGCCTTTCTTCGCAGGAGGAAGATGTTCTTCAATGATAGATAAAGCTATCTTCTCGTCCAGAGGTTCCACAATAATATTTTCCCAACCAATATTAAGATGATACTTCCTCTACTTTAATAGGCATTCCAAGTATTCGAAATAATTCAAACTCTTTAATCTAATAATTAAAGAGTATGTTTAATTAATTTTGATAGGTTGGAAAATCAAAAGGAGTGAGAGGGGAGGAAGTGGAAAGGTTACATAAATGATGACGAGTTACAAATTAATACAAGGGGTGATAATGGGGGGAGTTTATGAGATATTAAAGTGAGTTAAGGGAATCTAAAAGGTTGGGGCTCATTTGGGCCCCGCCTCACAAATACCATCACATGGGTAGTTAGGTTCTTGTTGGTACCACCCCCACTCCCCCATGTAGGATAAAACCACCATAGATATAAAAAAAATTGTTCCAAAATTTTATTCACTTCTCATTTAAAACACAAATTTTAACTTCTCCCATGAAAACGCAACCATAGTAAAGGTCCCCTTAAGAAAATATTGGTTTTGTGAGTTCATCAGTGCCCTCATATTTCAATTCCGAGCACCGGTTCAAATGATAGAAAAACCGGCTCGTTTGATCACTGAACGTACCCGAGCTAAACTTCGGATATTGATTCCGGGCACACCGGGCCTCAGAATCACGTTCCGTCAGAAGCCACAGAGTTGTAAAATTCCAAAGTATTAAAAACAATTCTTGAAATTTTGGGGTATTTAGAGTTTGCAGCGGGTTTTTCAAAGGGGGTTTTGAATCTTCTGTCAAAGTGTTGTTTTGGAAGTATTGAAGCTATTATCAAAGTTTTTTCAAATGAGATTATAGTATCATTAAATGACTCAATGATATTTTTGGAAAATGAAAAGAAATAAAAGTATATTGAAGATTCAATAGTATTTATGGAATAATGGTTTCAATTTATTTAACAGGTCTTATAGTTGGTATAGAGCTTATATATGTGTATGAATTTGTTTATTAAATTTTCATTGCAATGAAAAATGAATTCGAATATCATATGGTTTTTAGACAGAATTTTTTTAGATATAATACTTTGAGTTGATGACATGAGTTGATTCTATATGTTTTTAGATAAATCAGGGAGTGAAGTTATGAGATGGGAGAGTAGAAGATGAAGTAGAAATGTATATAACATTCAGGTTTTTGAATTTTTTTGACTTGGACAGTGAAAATATCATCCTGACCATTCCGCTCTAGGAACACCTATAAATAGAAATATGTAAATTTAAATTTCTCAAACATATAATATTATCAAATTGGGGGTGAGAGAAAGTGCTAAATGTTTTTTTAAGAGAGATGATGTTTTCAGATAGAGTTTTCCTGATGAAGTTTTCTGGATAGAAGATGGAGAAGAAATAGTTATTTGATCAGACCATGTAATCATAAACTTTTTTATGGTGAAAAATTTAAGGGTTTTAGAAATATTTAGAAGGTTTACATTATTTTTTCATCTCTAGACTGAGAAATAAGGATAAAAAATCATACTGTGAAATCATTCTACATTTTTTCAAAAAGAACTGTAATGATTTTTCTACCATCTATTGGGTAGGAATGTAAAAAATTTTGTTTTGAAGAATGTTAATTTTTAATTATTGATAAGGTGACATTGTAATTTTTTGAACCAACTATTGAAGGTTTCAAAACATGTTACAAACATATTTTATATTATTTGTTTTAGAATAATTTCATGCACATTTTTATGGATCATAGTTCCACACATGTGTCAGGATATATAATACAAGTTGTATCCATAAAAAGGTATGTTTTATAATGGATTTTATGTTATTGGATTGTTTCCAAACCTTCCCAATGATACTGCTACTCTGGCTGAGTAGTGAACCTTGTAAATACTTGTGTTCATGTGGATGTGTTATTTTTTTCAGAAATGTGATGAAATATTTAATGAGAGATTATTTTTTTCAAAATCTAGGAATAATAAATTAAAAATATATATCTTAATCACCCATACCCCTCTCAGTGATACATTAATCCTGGATGAAAAATTTCAACTGATATCATAGTGAATGTTCCCATCATTTACTCTTTCCTAATGCTTCTTAAGAGAAGATATTGTAGAGAATATGAAATATATGAATAGTTTGGGTGTTATATTCTTTTATTGACACAACTACCATATCAAAAAAGATATAATATCCCCTTAGCTTATGTATCTTGGGAATGATGTTTTGGGTGATTCTATAGAAGGATTTTATTATATTGATTAAAAATTTACTCTTACATATATAGATAAGATACATATAGATAATTATGGATGAGCTAAGAATTCATTACTCTAATCACTTATTGAAAGTGAGTTTCTAAGAGTGAAGGGATTCTCTACTGGTAATGGTAGCTAGGATAAGTTGAATGACATTTAGTAAGGAAATACAAAGGTGATGAAACCAAATATTAAAATATAGAGGTTAATGTATAAATATATTAAATTGGGTGACTATGAATCTATTTTCGACTTATTCACAAGGGTTAATGATATTGTTTGACCCATAATATATCCATGTGATATTTTAGAATACTCAACTATTATTGAATATATCTTGATAATTATTAATGACAAGTATTATCCAAAAGTTTATTCTATGGATAATTCAGACAATAAAACTGTATTTCTGGAGGACCATTATAGTAATATCATTACTTATAATATTAAAATGGAGAATTATTTTAATGTAAAAACAAAATTCATTAAAAATTTCTATTAAGGATTCCAAAAAATGATTTTATAAGAATATTCCTAAAACTTGAAGAAGATGATTACACAAAATCCAAAATTATATTATTTTACAATCATGATGAATTTTTAACCTTGTTTTATAAAAATTTTAAAATAAGTATAGGAAATTATAAAGGGGGACTTCCATTGAAATACTTTTGTATGTGGAACCATCAGGAACATTGTTGAAAATATTTCTTAAATAATTAATGAAAAATATAGAGATGAAGATGATAGAAGGAAAATATGATCATTAATTAAATAGTGTGATATGTAAAAATATTAATCCATGTGGAAAAATAAAAATTTCATTAAATACATTAGGATATGATTTCAATAGAAAGATGATGAAGATGAATATAGTGAAGTTAAGGGTACGGATTTGACTATTATTTATTGAGAAAATCATTACATTGCAACAATTAATGAAGAATATATTTGAATTAGTATTTTTTATAATGATGAAACTAAATTTGAATTTCATCTGATGAGACAAATTAAATAATTTATTAGAATGATAGTATGATTTGAAAGACAAATCATGAATATGAAGAAATAATTTCCCTAAATAAAAAATAAAGAATGTCCTCCTAAGGAGAAATATTCATTACTATATGAGATTGTTTGTTTTAAGAAGTCTCTAGAGAAGGAAAATAAAAATAATGAACGACTTGAAGTAAATATGAAGGATAATGTGCAATAAATCTAACATATTCAAAAAACAATTTCTAATTTTGAGTAGGGAGATAATAGATTCAAGAAAAATATTTTTCAAGTTGATGAATGTTATGGAATGGGTAAACCTGAAAAATATATAAAAAAAGTGACTTCAATGGTAGAAAATTATTTTTATTATTTTATTTACAAGATGAATATATATAAATTCATGTATGTTACCTGGAGAAAAATTGGTGGAATTTCATATGTTTCTAAAAACTGTACGTCTGAAATGAAAGATTCAACTATTTCCGATTCAGATATCCTTGGTTATAATTAAATGTTAATGATTATACTTACAGATGATAGAAATATTTTGACTCAAAAAAGATCATATGTGAATGTTAATAATGTTTCTGAGAAACATGTTCACATTTTTGGATAGTATGGAAGTAACAGATGAATATATTCCATTTATGGAAAATTTTAGTTTAATGGAGTACATGGTAACGTGGAATATATGTGTTGGTTTGAACAACAAAATTACAATTATACTATGAGTTATATAATGCAAATTTTGAGAATGATTTAGTTTCCTAAAATGAGGAATCTTGAGAAGGATGATGTGGATGTTGGGAATATGTTCTATCCTGTGGAATTTATTTGTGAAAGACATGAATATCCAAGAAATCCTACAAATTGGTGTTTTATTGGGATACCATAAGAAAAATATATATACCAATTCCTAGAAGATATATGTAATGAAGGATAAACGAAAATAATAATCTTTTTTGTAGAAACCCCTCTAAATGTTAAATGTGTAACAAACATGGACCTCAGATAGTGGGTGTTATCATATGAAAGGATATTTGAAATTATTGATGAATGTGAATGTTTTATAAGAATGAAATATGATAGTTTTGAAGGGTAAATCCCTCTGAATCAATTGTTTTGGATTTCAATTATAGTTCAAGATATGTTGAAATCCAAGAAATATTTGTTTTTTTATAGGTTGAATCTCAATATATTGAGTTTTTCAGATAATTTTGGTTAATGATTTTTTTATCAAAAAATATAGTTCGTAGTGAAAATATATGAAGATATAAAACTCATAATAATAATACGATAGGAAAAAGAAAACCTCTTTCATTTGGGATATGTTGAAAAATCATGATACATGAACATTATTGAATAAAATAATATGTGGAATAAAATATTGTGACAAATTTCTTAGCTAAACATGTTAAATTTATCAATGTGAGATAGTGTCCATGGAATTACTGATATATCAAGAAGAAGATACAGGTGTAGTATAATAATCTATAAAGGAATGATTTCAAACTATATATATATATATATATATATTAAAGTTAATATTCATTAAACATGAACATTGGATCTTATTCACTCTGATATTTGTGGGATAACATGTAAATACAAAAATTTTGGTGATACATGCATCATTTCAATCATTGATGATTTTACTTTCATTACATGTGTTATGTATTTGAAACAAAATTCATATTCTCTAAATATATTTAACATTTTAAGGTAATGAGATAAGAAAGAATATGGGTATTTTACGAAGAAGGTGATAACTAATAACAAACATTTTTATACATAAATTTATGTCCTCTTCAAATTAACAAAAAAATTTGACAACATAACCATAAAATTTTTTCAACACACCACATGTAATAGAATACCAATCCAATAAAAATTATAATCTAAGTAACATTTTTTAGTCTTGGCCATCGATCATATAACATTTTTTTGGAAAGATACATTGTTTTGTTATATGTATTGACAATGATCCCATGGAATGAAAGCTGTTGTAACCAAACATAAAATTTTCTCATTTCTTTTGTATAAATTATTTTCTTTCAGATTATTCAGAACAATCCTTATTTTATTTTCTTGATCCTTTTAATATTAGAAAAACCCCCTGATATCATAATTATAAAAAACCATACACCTATCCAAATATTTATGAAATACTATATTCAAGAGATCTACAAATAAAAATTGTATATTTTTTTCAAACCAAATGAATAAATACTAAATCATAATTTTCATATATAGTAAGGAATTATATTTTTTTAATGTCATCTTCCTTCACAATTTGCTTATGGTATCCAGATCTAAAGTCAATTTTGGAATGATACAGAGCTCCCTAGTGCTGATTAAACGATTCATCGATATGAGGCGATATATACTTAATCTTAAAATCAATGATATTAAATGATAAATAATCAATATAAATTCTCTTATAACTATCATTATTATTATAGAAAATTGTCTCAACCCTTGGTGATGTTCATGGATGAAGGAAACCTATATCTAGAAACTCATGCAACCATTTTCTCAATTCCAAATGTTCTAGTTATGCCATTTGATAATGGGGTTTTAGTATTTTCTTTTTGAAATGAACTAGATTAATAGAAAATTCAACTTCCCTATAATGTATAAAATCATGAAAATAATTAGTAAAAATATCATGATATTCATTTATCATTGAATAATCATTAATATGAAAAGTTCCATTATTTTCAAAAAACGTTTCAAGATAACATTAATTTTTATATTTTAACAGTTTTATATCTTCCAAATATGTTATCAATGCTATGGTTTAATTATTTTATAAAATATTAAACTATTCATGAAAAAAATTATATTTTATCTATAATATATCTTATCCTGATAAACAGAAACCCAATCCATACATAGAAATATGTCAAACCCTACTAGTGAAAAAAATAATTAAATGTAATTCAATTACACATACATCAGATGGATAATTCTTATAAATATGTTTCTCGTAATATTTTACCATGTTTTTTTTATCATAATTTATGGGTCCATTTAATGAGGTAAAATTTTTATTTTACCATAAAATTTTCATGAAATGAAGGAATGTATAGACCTCATATCAAATAATACATGGGAAAAATATAAGTAAAAAATTTACTTGATACTACATAATTGGATGCAACAACATCTATTGAAGTAGTGGAAAATTATTTAAACATAGCTTTCTACTTATAGTATAGCTTCTTCTCATCATTTAGATGACTATTTTGGAAGCTATGTGCATAATTCCTCATCTCACCACATTTAAAACACTATATATTTTTTTTCGAAATTTAAAATATCACCACAATGATCTTTTTAATTGAAATAATGATCCATATTTACAAAAATAGAAAACTAGAAGTACATTCCCAATTCTACAATTAATTTCCTATGGATATTTATACCAAATATTCCATAAATTGGGAAATGGATTTTCATATCTATGTATATATCTTTTTGGATTCTACCCATGGCCTTCTATGTAGACCTTTTCATTTACTTGTTTTCAATAAATACAAGGACTTCTGAAAACTCTAAAAATACCCTCTTATCATATAAAACTAGTTTCTAATAACCTATTATTCATGGAATAAAAATTCCCATTGATATTTTTTCTTTAATACAGAGAAAAATTCATTATTATACTATAAAGATCTAAGATAAACTTTTTGTATGTACCATAGAAATTCAGTGATTGTTTCTTTGTACATGGCCAAGAAATAAACCTCATTGTGTTCCAATTACATTAATTTATTTTCCATCCAATGTTGGAATGTCTAGGAAAATAGTTTTCATGGAAAATAATTACAAAATCACCTAATTCTAAGGCATAATGTTTTTCTCTTTAAATTATTTTATTAACTATTGACCACTACTGGTCAGCTCCACCCTCAAAATGTTAAATATAAAGACTATCCTTTGGATTATATAAACACACAATGAGAAAAATATCTTTTCAAGGGCATTAACATCCAAAAAGATACCCTTGGATTAGATGATCCTCCAAATTATGAAGGGTGTTTCCTCCTAAAATATTAATCTGTCATCATATACCATTGTGGAAGATTTATTTATTCTATTTCATGGATTACACCAAAATTTATAGACTATGTAATGTGATCAACTGCTATCACACATTGTGTAGTTTCAATTCCAATAATTCATGGTTATGAATTAAGTTGGATATCAACCTTTATGTTCCTTCTTACTTTAGTTTTACTGTTTCAATTACAGAACACCATTATGAACTAAACGAATTTAGTCAAATTAATTTTTTAATATTAAAATTCAATATCATTTAAACATAACCATATATGAATAATAATTTATGGGTACTCTATTTACATTATTCTAATCCTTAAAAATATCTAAAATGTTCTATGATACCAACTATAAGGACAAATCCTTAAGAATACATAATCATTGATTTTTATGTTATGAAATTATTTTCATACATTTTAGGGAGTTTTTAGATTTATAGTTTTACAAAATTATTACAAAATATTACATAGTAAATCAATAAATTACATGTTTGAGCTTCTATACAGTATCCATTTTCCCTATAAAACAACATTCATTATAATTAAACATGATTTATTTTCACGAAATATCATCACAACATTCAAAATTACTTTTTCGTTTCCATTACCCATTCTTACACACTTTGAAAACCATTTAAAACATGTGAAGAACATAAGAATTTCATGTTGGGATATAGAATTATGGAAACCCCCATTAGTCCTTGAATACATATAAACATGTGATGTCATTTTTATAGAAATATGCTTCTCACCCTTAAATGTAACATATACTTTCCTCAATAACATACTTTGTGAAAACATCATATTTCTATAAACATAGAATTAATGAATAAAACATTTTGGTAACTTATTTTTCCATTTATAATCAAAGGTACTTATGATTTCAACATTATGATACCATATGTTGTATCCATCTTGGTTACCATATACTATCTTTCATGGTTATAAATGGATGTAACTATTACAGTTATATATGGAATAACCATAATGATCATGTTTCAACATACCAAACTCATTAGAAGTCTACAAAGAAACAACATATATTTTGTTTAAGAAAAAACCAAACACCGCCATGAATAATACCCAAGAACCAGAACGCAGTCATAAAACATGAATACTTATATCATAAAAATTATTCCTTGATAAAATAAATTCATTTAATGAAATACTACGCACATAAAAACATAAAATTTTCATAAAAATTAATCCAATAAAATATAAATGGAAATTTATAAAGATTAAATTTTCATGAAAATTTTAAAATTAAATCATGTTGCATATGTTAAAAATTTTTCTTTTTGGATTTTTTTAAAAGATACATTAATGGGTATTTTTAAAGGAATTTCACTTATATAATGTAAAAATGTTTTCAACACATTCCCCTAATTTACTAGTAAATAAAATTTGATTCACTAACTAATTAAATTAGAAGCTTTTTTCACAAATATTTCATTTATTATAATTTTGTTATGTTCATTATGATGAGTTCTAAAGATGATTTGGATTGTTTTTTGGAGAATTCATTTCAAGGATTCATGGTTGATTAACTATTATATATATATGTTCTGGTAAAATGGAAATATGATTTTAATAGGAAAATTATATGGTATTATTTCAACTATATAATTTTAAGTGCCCATTGGATTATTTTTCATTCATATATTAGTATGATTCATTTTATAAATTATTATTGATAATTGTTTAGTTTATTGTGGTGGGTTTTCAACCACCACGAAATTGTTTAATTTTATTCAATTTCATGTCTATGTACAAGTTACATAACATTGAATAGGTTATAATATAAATATTACCATATTATGTAATCAAAATAATTGGTTTATTACCAGCTATGAAGGTGGTAATAGAAAATAAAATTTCATTTGTCATGGAGGTAGTTAATCACTATAATTTGCACTATGGTTTCCTATAATTAAAAAATAGGTGATGGAAAATGGGTTAGAAAGAGAATATTAAATTAGAAATAATAAATTCATGAGTAAAAAGTTTACTAGAGTTATTAAGATTTTTGGATAAATGAATTATAGAGAAAGTAGAATAAGAAATGAAATTAAGAGAGGTGGTTCAACGGAGTTACCTCTTGAATACCACCTCCTTTAGTGATCCCTTAAGGAATATAGAATTGGTCTTTTTGTGAGACAGGAACATATATAAACATTATAGGTAAGTGGAATAGATAATTATGTAGAGTAAGGTCATGCTATAAGAATCATGGTGGTTGTAATGACCTACCAATTCTCATTGGCTTTAGAGTAAAAAGAGTCATTACTAGGCCTTATGATACATCCCTAAGTCGCCAAAGGTGGGAATAAATGACAAAGGCTATCAAGTAAAATAGTGGGTCGATTTAACCTTTATGAAATAAACCAATTAACCATCCATCCATAATCATAAATTCCTTATATGATGCATGAAAAAATGAATGAAATAAAACTCAACAACATAATGTATCTCAAAACCACATCAATGTAAGAAATAATGGATGATTAACCATGTTTCAAGGTACACTATGGATAAAATAAACAAGACTCTCCAAACACCTTAGGACTCCATGCTCCACAAGCTCCATGATCCAAAATCTCCGAACAACCCAAACATCTCGAGTTATTTCAAAACACATGTGAAACACTACCTTTTCCCTTGTCTGGGAAGATAGCAAAAAAACACCAAAGTGCCAAAGCATGGGTGAGTATAAAACAGAGATGGTTTTTCCCATTGACATTCCTTCTCAAGACAATAGTATAAAAGGTTTCGAAACAAATGTATAAAATATTATATATAAAACAGTTTCTGAAAAATATTTTATTACAAAATATAACCAAGTTTCCAAAACCATTCATTACCAAAAGCATACAAGTGTAATTGAATCAAATTTTCCCAACAAGATATTTTTTGAAAAAAATAACTAAACAAACATTAAAATAATTTCATAATATATCTTTATTTTCATATCCAACACTTACACAAACCCATGCAACTAACCATTCATGCTACGTTATGACAGTTCCATACTCATGAGCGTTTTCTCGTCGATCTACCATGTCACCACAAGGAATTTATTTCCCATGTTCCATTAACCCTATGGAACAAAAAACACGATCATATTTCTACCATGCCCAATATATGAAATATGAAATCCATATCCCATGTCCCATTTTACCATTGGCACTGAGCACAAGGCCATATTCCAACCCAACCCTAGAAATTAAATATGTACTAACACCCCAATATGTCCAGGAATCTTTCCAAAACAACTTTTTAATAAAAACCCATTTTTATTAATAGAAATTTATATCAAAACATTTAAAAATTCTAGAAAATTAATTATTTAAAATCATAATTTTAAATTCAATAGGATAAATGACATTGCAAAACAATTCACCAAGATTTTATAATTTCAGTAAAAAAAATTAATCATCACTAAAGAACATTTATTCAATTATTTTCACAATAATTATCATTAAAATAAAAAAAATTGAAACTGATACAATAAATTATAACCAGAGGATTCTAGAGTGCAGCCACCTACATCGAAGGTTTTAACGAAACTCAACAACAGAAGAAGAACGCAAAAGAAGACAGGTTGATTCTCCAAGAACGAACTTAGTTTTGTTTTCCGTGCAATATAAAAACATAAAATTAAATTATTTGGTATCCAAAAAAAAAAGATATACCCAAAATAGGTTCATATATGAGATGTAATGAACATCAGATAAGTAGATCAAAGCATATAAAAGAAAACGTGACAAATCTAGAATTAATGGTGACATTCCTCAATAATCAGATCATGATTCCAAAAAAGTATCTTAGATATCTACCCATACATGATCAAATACAATATTTAACCTTACTTGACGTTAGAAAACTTAAATCTACCCACATAAACTGTTGATCTAAGGAAATGAGAAGGAGGAGTTTGCAGAAAATGGAAAAGAGCCTAGAAGATCAGAACTGACCCTACGAATTGGGCTTGAAACCACCATGGGAAGGCTCTCGGATGGCTACAACTCATGTGGGGATGCTTTTCCAAGATTATAGGGAGATTAATATAGAAATAGGGGAGTTTTAAAGCCAGAACAAAATATTTAGATAAAAAAAAGTAAGCTCCTAGAAAGTAGGATCCAGATTTGACCTCT
The DNA here is from genome assembly GCA_963277665.1 of Viscum album. Taxonomy (NCBI): domain Eukaryota; kingdom Viridiplantae; phylum Streptophyta; class Magnoliopsida; order Santalales; family Viscaceae; genus Viscum; species Viscum album. Next base: position 791,555,528 of record OY728129.1, on the reverse strand, counting down.
AAGAAAGTTTTGACCGCATGGTATGGGCCAACTGTGTATTGGTCATGTGAAAATCATTTTTATCCCAAAACTAATTATAAATTTCTCAATAACTCCCATCTGCCTCCTCTACCCTTTTTATGGAAACATATTTTATATGGAAACATCCCACTTTATGGAAACACCCCACTTTATGGATACAACCCACCTTATGGAAACAACCCAATTTATAGAAACAACCCACTTTACAAAAATAACCAACATTATGGAAAAACAAAAAATTATGGAAACCCTATATATAATAAAAACTCTATATTTTATGGAAAATTTATAATTTACGAAAACTCTCTATTTTATGGAAACTCCCTATTTTATGGAAACACTCTATTTTATGGAAACTCTCTATTTTATGGAAACCATATCAAAGGCACACCATTTAAAAAACATGGGGAATGTGGTTATATACCCAAAAATGGGGGTACTACAATCTCCCCACCATTATTCTTTCCATCCATATATAGTAGAAAACTCTCACTCGCCCAAAAGAATTCTGACCACTGCTCTTTCATTTCAATCTCACGTTCCCTAGTCTCTTCATGTATCTGACCATGTTTCCCTAAAACATGCACTAGGCTAATTCTTTTCCCACACAAGACATTCTCTTGTCTATCAAAGATCGACATTGGGACAAATAATAATGATGCATTCAGTTTTAGGTCAACATGATCCCATCTGATCAAATATTCAGGATCATGGGGATACTTTTTTAACTCACATACATGGAACACATTATGCACCGAGCTAAACTGTGATGGTAATGACAATTGATATGCCACCTCTCCAACCCATTATAGTATCTCAAATGGGATAATGTATCTAGGATATGAATTTCCCTAATTACCTAAATAATGATGTCCAAGCCTTAGAGAGACCATTTAGAAGACATGATCAACCAAATTGAACGAGAATGGTCTTCGATGGTGATGTGGATAAGATTTATGAAGACTCTGAGACGTCTCCATCCTCTTTATTATAAAATAGATATTCTCTATTGTTTCTTGGAAAACGATTGTCCTGAATTGTTGCGTTATTCTTGTTTCCTCCTTGTATAGTGGAGAACGACAAGGATGCCCATAAAAATCTTCAAATAGAGTCATGTGTATCAATGATTGATAGTTGTTATTGTATGGGAACTCTGGTAAGGGTATATGCTCCTCCCATGAGCCTCCAAAATCCATTACACAAGCCCCCATCATGTCTTCCATTATTTTTATTGTACGCTCAGATAGCCCATTCGTATAAGGATGATACACCATGATCATAGTCAACTAAGTCCCAAGGGCCATCTTAAAAGATTTGTAGAAACGTGAGGTGAACCTCAGATTCAATCTGAAACTATTGACACTATATGCTATGACCCATTACCTCCTCTTAGATATAGATTATTGAATGATCCTCCACCGTATGAGTTTCAATAATATGGATGAAATGGACTAACGTGGTTAGACGATCTACTATTACCCAAATGGATTCATGTTTCTGGACATTTCATGGATGACCTATTACAAAATCCATTTCAAAATGATACCATATATACACTGGGGTGGTCAATGCTTATAACATACTAGTTGATCTCTGATGCTCTTCTTTAACCTGTTGAAAAGTTATGCACCACAAGAGGAACTTAGTCACCTTCATTTTCATGCCTCTCCACCAAAACTGCGCCTTCAACACCGTATACATCATTTGTGTACCTAGATGTAGACCCCATATCGAATGCTGGTAAGCATGTAGGAGTTGTTCATGAAAAACCATAGGTACAACCATTTGATCCCTAAAACACTAAACTGAACCCCCATCAAGTTTCCAACCCTCAATGGTCACCCCACCATATAGTTTCTAACATTTTATGAGACATTCCACATCATATGTTTGTGCCGCTTTGATCATTTTTACTAAATTAGGAACAAGTGTAAATGAATATAAAACTACATCATCACCTCGGTATTCAAATTCCACATTCATGTCAGCTAAGAATGAAATAAATGTCCATTCAACTGAAGCATCTTTTTCCAAATGAGAATATGTGTTTCTACTCAATGCATTCTCCACTGAATTTCTATTCCCTGGTGTTTATATCATGTCAAAGTCTACCATTTGTATATAATCCATCTAACTCATTTTCATCTAATTCAAATATCTTTGTGATAAAATTTGGTTCATGGTTTTTTTATCTGTAGAAACATTAAAATTATCACCAAAAAATATTGTCAGCATGTTTTCAAAGCATGGATGACGACAGCTAACTCAAAATCATGTGATGGGTAATTATTCTCATTCACCCTCAACTACCTTGATCCATAAGAAACCACATGATCAATTTTTAGGAGAAAAAAAATCCAAACCTAATCTAGAAGAATCACAACACACCACATACCCCTGTCCAGATTCTGGAAAGATCAAGACAAGTGTTGATGTAATACGAACATTTAGTTCATGGACAGACTTGTGACATTCTTCTATCCATTGGAATGGAGAATTATTATGCATTATTTCTTTCATTGGTGAAGCTAGTCATGAGAAATAATGAAAAAAGTGTCATTAGTAACTAGTTAGACCAAAAAAACATTGTATCTCAAAAACATTTTTGGGTGGTTTCTAAGAGATAACTTCATTAATATTTTATGGATAAAAAGAAATTCCATTATTAGAAATTAAATGGTTAAGAAAATGTACTTCCTATACCCAAATATCACACATTGAAAATTTGGCATACCAATGATGATATCTCAAGATTTTTAATAGTGTTTTTATGTTCACCTCATGGACATCCCTTGTCTTTGAATAGATGAAAATGTCCTCCACAAATACCAAAAAAAAATAATCATGATATTTTTGAAATATATGATTCATTATTTCCATGTAGACCAATGCTGTATTTGTTAGGCTGAAAGACATGACTATATATTCATAGTGTTCATATCTACTTATAAAAGCTATCTTTGGTATATCATCTTTCCAAGCTCTCAATTAGTGATATCATGATTTCAATTCAATCTTGGAGAACCACTACAACCCCGTTAAATTATCGAACAGATAATCAATGTTTGGATTTTAAAATCTATTCTTTATCATAACTACTTTAAGCAAACCAAAATCAAAAAACAACTGAGCACTTATACTTGCCTTCTTAAAGAACCAAACTGGTGATGCCCATGGAGATGTATTGGGTTGAATTAAACCATTGATTTCTAGGTCCTCTAACTACACTTTGAATTGAATTAGCTATGTTGCTTCCATCCTATAAGATGGAATGGAAATTGAGATGGTTCATGGAGGCAGATCAATTGTAAACTCCATTTCCCTTTATTGATGTTGACCCTAAGAAAATGTTGGTAAATACATCAAGAAATTGATCGATCACTGCTGGAAAACCAGTTCTATCTATTTCTTCAATAGCTACCAATGTCAAGGAGGCCAACTGATAAGATATCATTCTCACCATTGGTGCCAACAAGCTATCTGAACCTTTCTTTAAAATCTTCTCTTCTCGGAAGAGACGATAGACTTCATCCTTAGTCATGAAACTAATTGTTCTCCTATAACAGTAATCATGAACCTTAATCATTTTCAACCAGTCCATACCAAGAATTACATCATAGAAATATATCTCCGACATGAAGAAGTCAAATTTTTACTCTTCTCACACTATAGTTATAGGACATGCTCTACAGACAAAGGATTGACATAATCTTTCACTAGGTGTAGTTTGCAGTTTTATCATAGAAGTAATCATTTCATGTTTTAAACATAGAGAAAAGTTGACCCACTTCCCCATTATCTTAATACTAGAGTTCTCAGCTCCTCTATTTAAAACATATGTACTTATTCCACTGGGATTTTCCATAATGAAAAATAACGAAAATGGGGTATTCGGTTGCAGTCCCAACTCAACAATTTGAACAACCAGAGTGATGTTTTGGACCAACTGTTGGTTTACCTTGGGATCAGGTGCAACCATATTCTAAATATCCAATTCTGACTAGTTCAAGCAATTCCTACTGGGTTCTATTACTAAACAAACAACAACATCGATAACTCTCACTCCTTTGAAACTAATGTCTTATAATTTCAAATTATATCAAATCAACAATCACATAATTGTTTTCCAAAAACATCCATTTTTCACATTCATCCATTTTTGGAAATCAATTATTTATTTTGAAAAAAAATCACACATCAAAATACCCCAAATAGCATACTTTTAAAATCATTCATTTGAAAAACAATTCATTATTTTTCATAAAATTACACATTTTAATAATATCATAAATCGTTACCCCAACTGAAATATGAAATCCTAATGGGTAGTTATTCCTCTACGATGAATTTAATGCTCGCCTCATTCGCTAAACCCATGAAATGATATTTCAAAATCCATGAAGTGTGTCCAAACACTTATGTACCCAACTCCCTGGTAACTTGAAATTCATTATAAAAGTTTTAGCTACGACCTTTTATGATAAACATTTCAAGTTCTAACAATCATACTCATATCTAAGATTCCCAACCAAGGAATAGAAAATAAGGGATTTCAACTCCAAAATATGGAACATCGATGAATACATGTCAGGAAAGGACCAAATAAGCTGATACCATTTGTAATGAACCGCCAATTCTCATTGGCGTGAGAGTACAACAAGTCATTACTTGGCCTTAAGAGACATCCCCATGATGCCAGATGCTGGTAATAAATGCCAAATGTTTTTAAATAAAAGTGAGGGATGATTTACCATTTCAGATTTAAACCAATAAACCAACAAAAAAACCAAACATTCACTATATGAGCAATGAACAAATGAAATAAAACTCAACAACTTCATGTATCTCAAAACCACATCAATGTAAGAAACAATTTAAGAATAACCATATATAAAATTACAAAGTAGATAAACAAAAAAATCTCTAAAGACCCCGACACTCCATCATCCACATCGTCCATGTTCCAAAATCTTGTATCAAACCAAAAATCATGAGGTAGTGCTTAACACATGTGAAACATTACCATCACCCTTGTATAGAAATATAGAATCTGTAAAAGCACCAAAGTGCCAAAGTAGGGGTGAGTGTAATACTTCGTAGATTTTCCCCCAATGAATTCCATACTAATGAAACTAGGATATATAATTTAGAAACAATTATATAAAATATTGTATATAAAAATATTTCTCAAAAATAGTTTATAACTAAATATATACATTTTTCCAAAACCATTCATTACAAAAAACATACAAGTGAATTTGAATCCAATTTTCCCAGAAAGATATTTTTCTAGAAAAATAACTGATAAATCTTTAAAATAATTTCCCAATATCTTTTTTTGTCATATCCAACCCTTCCACAAACCCACGCAACCAACCATGCATGCCAGGTTAGGAAATTTCCACACTCATGAGCAGTTTCTCATCGATCTACCAGGTTATTACTAGGTAATTGATTCCCATGTGCCATTAACCCATTGGCACCGAGCATAAGGTAATATTTTAACCAAGACCCATATATGAAATATTAAATTTATATCATGTGTTCCATTTAAACATTGGCACTGGGAACAAGGTCATATTTCATCCAAGTCCTAGAAATGTAATATGAAGTCACAAACTAATATGCCTAAGAATCATGCCAAAAACCTTTTCAATAAAAACAAACTTTTTATTCAAAACAAATGTTCTATAAAAGAATTTAAAAATCCCAGAAAATCAATTATTTAAAATCATCATTTCCAATTCACGAGTCTAAATCACATTGCACAATAATTCACCAAGATTTCACAACTTCAGTAAAACCATAAATCATCACTGAAGAAGATTTATTTCATGATTTTAATAATAAATACCATTCAAATAAACCAATTTGAAACTATGACAATAAATTCTTACAAGAGGCGTAGTGAGTGAGGACACCTACCTCGAATGTTTTGACTAAACTTAACACTAGACAGAGAAGGAACAAGAATCAGGTCGATTATCCCAGAATGGCCTTAGTTTTATTTTCCTAGCAAGATTACGACAAAAAAATGAATTATTTGGAATCCAAGAACGTATATATACCCACTATAAGATCATATATGAGAAATAATATAGATCAAAGAAGTATATCTAAGCAGATCTAAGAGAACGTGACAAATCAAGAAAGAATGGTGACATACCTCATGAATCAGATCATGCTTATATATAGTAGCTTAGTTCTCTCCCTCTATCATGAAAAATGCCATATTTAGCCTTAAATGACATTAAAAACTTATATCTACCCAAATGTGATGTAGATCTAAGAAAACAAGAAGGATAGAAGGAGGGGTTCAAAGAAAATGGAAAATAACCAAGATGATCGACACTTAGCACATGAATCAGGCTTGAAATCACCTTGGGAAGGCCTTAGGATGGCTCCGACTTGTTTGGGGAGGGTTCTACAGCCTTCTAGGGAGAATAATCTCAAAATAGGGGCATTTTGAATCCAAAATGAAATATATAGAGCAAAAACAAGTATTCTCCCAGAAAGTAAGATATAGATGTGACCTCTGTGCAAGGATTGACCTCATGGTTTGGGAAAACCGTGTGTGGATCGTGAAACCTTCATTTTGGTCACAACACTCCTTATAAAGACCCCAAAAATTTGCGTTTTTTAACTTTACCCTTTTTATGGAAACACATTTTTATGGAAACATCCCACTTTATGGAAACACCCCACATCATGGAAACATCCTACTTTATGGAAACAACCCACATTATGGAAACAACCCACTTTATCGAAACATGCCACCTTAGAGAAACAACCCACTTTATGGAAACAACCAACATGATTTAAACACCATACATTATTGAAATCCCTTATATTATAGAAACTCTGTATTTTTTGGAAACACTCTATTTTAAGGATACTCACAATTTTATGGAACCTCTCTATTTTATGGATACTCACTATTTTATGGAAACTATATATTTTATGGAAACTCTCTATTTTATAGAAACTCTTTATTTTATCAAAACCCAATCAAAGACTCACCTTTTAAAAAACATGAGGAAAGGGGTTATGTACCTGAATCCAGGGTTAAATAGAGGTGAAGATACATAATGGATATAGTTCCCTTTTATTATTGAGATGAGAGGTGCTTTTAGAATTTTTCAAAATTTAAAAATATAATAAGACTATTGAAGAGAAAAATAATTCCAAACAGCCCTAAAATGTACAGGGGATGGCATTTTAGACCCTATGCTATCTGTTGTTGAATTATTTAATATTTTTTGATATTTAAATAATATTGTAAGATATTATACTCATGAAATATAATTATTTTCAAATTTTATATAATTCATTCCCATGACATTAAAAACATCAAAAAAGTGACAAATTTGTACCAACTAATTTACTATTTCAAATTAATGTGATATTACAATATATAATTAATGGATGATATGAATTTGTTCAAATTATGTTTATTTCGATATTTTTAATATTATATATCATAATTTTCATCAATTTAATAATTATTTCATCATAGTTATATAGGAATTAAGACAATTAATTTCATTCTTAGAAATAAAAAATAAATTCATACGAATAATAAAAAAATTTAATATTTAAAATATTAATTATGGTTGATCATCTCTCTTGTAAAACCATATACTAAAAGTGTTATACTTATTAAAAACCATAGTGTAGATAGTTAGACATTTTTAAAATAAAATCCAATGAGGGACTTAAAGTAAATAAAGTCAATCCAAAGAGTCAAAAATTCAGCCAATTGATTATTTTTTTAGAAAATAACTCATACAATAAAAATAGGTCAAGTATTAGGGAAATTTTATAATTCTTATCATATTATTTTTACCCTTATTACCTTATTTATCTATAACCATTGTAAAAAGCTATCTATGTTTTCAATTCATAGTTTCCTAAAAAATACCTATTTAATAAATTTGGACCTTATTTTTAAAAATATGGAATCCATTTCTAAAAGTTAAAAAAATAGAGTTATATTTAAATTAAAAATTAAACCAATAAAAGACACTGAAAAACAGGTTTTTCAGACGAACTGGGTCTTTAATATATATAATACATAACATATTAAAATTACTAATTGGATTCATATAGATAAAAATTAAATAATGAAAATTTAAATTTAATCCAAGTCACTATTTCACATGTAAATAAATTATATTTTTCAATACATCATGTATTTTTCATCATTCATTGTCAAATAAATATTTTTAGAAAATTATCAAATATTCATCATAAGATAATTTTGGCATGATAAATTAAAATAGAAATTATTTTTGTCAAATTAATTTTATAATTTTAGAATAAAAATTTAAATGTTTATAAATATTAAATTAGTTCTATAAATGAATTTTCCTTTATGATTTAAAAATTAATATAACAAATTTATAACAAATATAACTATTTATTTCAAGAATATTAACAAATAACGAAAAAAATTATTCTATCAGCACATGGGTTGTTATAATGACAGTATAATTTTATTTTTCACTAGATTAAAAAATATTATTATAATGAATTAAACAAAATCAGTTATTTTTTGTTAAATTACCACATATACACATTTCATAGTTATAAGATAATATTTACCTATGGAATGCATTTCATGAATATTTATAAATTATGTTTCAAGACTTCATGGTGCCTATATTTTAATTTTTTCACAATATGATCCAAAATTGACCTTGAAATTCACAAAATTTTCAATAAGACTCATGAAACCAAAGAATATTTGGGCTTCTCTTATAACCCCCAAAAAAATTGGTAGTTTGAAAAGACTATTCCTATACTATATGACTTGATTAAGTCATTATGACATGAATTTAATGCTCTATGGGATTAGTATTCACCATTGGTAGAGTTCACATATAAAAATAACTTCTATTTATGTATTAAAATGGAAACTTATGAATAATTTTATTAAAAGGGATGTTTTACACCAACATGATAGGGGGGAGGGGGTGATGTTGGTGAAACAAAGATAGTAGGAATAGAACATGTGGAGGATACAGTGGAAACATTAATAAATTTTCATACTCATATTAATGATTCTAAAAGGTGGGAAAAGGGTTATGATGATATCTACATGAATGATTTGGAATTTCATGTGTGAGGTCATGTTTAAATGATATTATCAACAAGGAAGTGTGTTTTAAGGATCAATATGAAATGTTAATTTATCCCAATTTACATCAGACCATTTGAAATTTTAAAACAACTGTAGTTATGGACCACAATTTGGAAATTCCCCTGATTCTCACTATTGTTAATTATGTGTTCCATATCTCCATGTTATGTATGCACATTTCTGACCCATAAAATGCTCTCACTACTGCTGAAATAGTATTTGAACCTGATAAATCCTATTTTGAAGAGTTTTCTATATTATTGATGCTAGATCGAAATTATAAATGAATAATGAAAAAATAATAGTATTTTTAATTTATAGAAACCATAAGATAATGGATGAAATAAAGTAACTAAATTATGCTATGATAATGAAGTAAACAAATATGTTCATGAGGTGATATTATCAAAAATTTGAGAATGAAATTTTTATAGGATAGACTCCTATAATACTTGAGATACCATTATGTTAAGTGGAAATTATATTTTAAAATAACTATTATAAAATTTAAATTCATTATTTTTTTATAAAAAATACATCTAATTTTATTTAGCGAATATAACTTTTGAGAATACCCTATAAAAATGATCATAAAATGAGTTTTTATAATTTTACCTTATAAACAAGATTTTATGAATAATTAAAAATATATAATTTAATTGTTCCTAAATTTATTTATTACAATTTGTTATAATATGTATCATTAACAACTTAGTAATTTTTATTTTGGATATAGATATTGGTAAAATCATTTGGTTGTAAAAAGAGAAAATTTTCAACAAACTTGTTTTAATTTATTAATGTATTTAAATTTTAATTACAAATAATAATAATTAATAATGAATTATTTGAATCAAATGTATATATTTTATGTCTAAATATATTAAATTAAATACATATTATTATGATTAATAGTTCTATAGTTAATATAAGATCATATTTTTCTTGAAAAATGGATTTCCTAAAAACATGTTCTTCAAAACCTTTTGGTGGTTTATTTTAAATACAATTATCCCATTTCAATGAATTCAATTTGGTAAAATGGATTTAATATTTTGAATAATCATATATATTATTAGGTAATAATTTCTGAATAAGTTTTTCCCATAATAATAGTAAAAATAGAAAAAAAATTAAATACCCTGGTTAAGGATAAATTGAGTTTACATGGGGTTTAACAAAAAACAATAAGAATTAAAATTTATTAAATCACATTTTAAAGCCGAATAAATTTATTTTATTTCTATTATACCGTTATCATATTCTAATATAATCAATTTGGGTTCTATTTTCCCCAATTGACATTATTTTAAGTCTTTTTAAAAATTTAAAGTGGGTTAGTCAGCTCATTATAAAATCAAACCCCATTCAAACATTTATTCCCAATGCATGATCCACATATCTGATAAATAATACAAAAATACCTCCTCAAAATACTTATCCAAAATTTATAAATTATTTTATTCCAAGAAGCCTATACTTAAGGTCCTTAATTGTCTATTAAATTGATGATTTCTATGTAAATATTATCATCTTCACCAAGCTCTTTCTTTTTTTAATTCTTCTTTAACAAATTGAGTTATGTATTGAAAATTACAATATACAAAAATGTTGACCATATAAATATATATTAGTATGTTTTTATGAAAATATTTTACCATCACTTTATTCATAAAATGAGAAACAAAACTATCGCACATGTGTATGAATGACTATCTATTCTTGAACCCATGTAATTTGTTCCATCATTTAATTACATGGAGAGTATTAATGGAGGATTATATTATATAAATATATATAATATAAAAATGAAATAATGTTGATTTCATCACATTAATATATCATCCACTTATTATCTCTTTAACTCATTAATGAAATCATAATAGCACTTATGCGTACATATGACCTGCTATCTAAATGAAGTAATGCGATTCATTTTCCATTTCTGAATTTCATGGATGATTATAATAATTTACTAAATTAATAAATTTTATATTTATAAAATTATTAATAAAATTATATTACATAACCTTAACAATATACAAGGACAAAAACTACCGAACCAAAACATACATACAAAATGAAGTAGTTAAGACACATAAATAGATTATTTAATAAGTAATTATTGAAAAATGGGGTATAAATTGATATAATTTAATCATATATGATATTATATGTATGAATATTATTATTTTATATAATTATAAAAAATTAAAATTTTAATATACAGGATGCTAAATTCACATACTACACAATTCAGAATCGAGTTAAGGGTTTATTTCACATTCTCATTTTTATTTGGAAATTTTTATGATAAATTTCTAAGGGGATAATTATTTGATCCTTCTATTATATAGATAGTATATTATATAAATCTATTTTCATTCTAGTAAAATAACTTTATTCCTTTCATTTTCCTCAATTTATGATCTCTAGATACTGAAATAATGTTTTAATGATGAGTCAACCTTATTTTTCTAGTTGATTTATAATCACTCTCTTCTATGATTACATTTAACTCTTTATTTTTTAAAAAATATTTTTTATTTTATTAAATAATTTATTAAAATGTTTTTTTACATATTTCTTGTTGTTAATGAAATTTTTAAATGGAACTTTCCATTCTTTTCCTAAATGATGTATTTTTTCATTTAAAAAATTCTGTAAAATGGATAGTTTCCTCAACATATATGGTATGAAAAAAATTCACCACCATTTAGAACACTCGATAATTTTATTTTTCCATTAATATATTAATAAATTAATTTAAATGAAAAAATATCCAAAATATTTTTGAAATTTTTATATTTTTAATAAGTCATTTCAACTAAAAAGTGTATTTCCATAAGAAACCCATATATTGATATGTTTACAGTATATTCATGAATGTCAAAATTATTTAGAGAATGTTATGATTTTTAAGGGATTTAATACTGTCATTCAGATCACTATATTACATTGGATTAATTATTTTTATTGATTATTGAATTATTAATATTGCATATGTTTCTTTTAAAATATTAATTTTTATACCAATTATATTTCACCAAATTCATATGATTATTTCATTATTATTATTAAGTAATGAGTGGTGACTACTATATCCCCTTTTTGAGATGATGTATCTCATTAGAAAAAACTTTTTGTGTATTTGGAACACGCCTTAGATATTTATTAATGTTTTCATCATACAATCCATTGAATGTAAAATTATGAATCCCATTATTCTATATTCAATCATTATAAAAGTAGTTATCATTATCTATTTTTTTATTTTTTTATTTTTTTTATTTTTTTATATGGGTGTTTTTATTTCTATGTTACTAGTTAAAATAATGAGTTTATTAGTTATTTGAGATATGTTATTAATGTCTTTCTCTTGGTGATATATTTCATTATATTATTTCCCTCCTAGGGGATCTGATTTCACCATTTTATCATTTTATCCTTTTCCCAAGATTCTACTAATGGATCTATTAATGAAATTTATGATTTAAGATAATAAATAATAAATCTGTCACAAGAATTAATATACCATAAATTGTGTTTTCTAATGTTATGTAATAATCATGTATGTGTAATGTATCTGAGGAATATTATACTATTTGATCCTTGTTATTATAATCTATTTCTCTTATTCCAATATAAAAAATTAACCAGTGTCTCATGGCTATGTGTGTCATACTGTTAAAAAAATATTGTTTTTAGTTGACCAAGAATGGAAAAAAACCACTATAATAATATGCTATTGAAAAATACAATATATAAATCCAACAACCTGAATAATTATCATCAGAATATAAAATAAAAATAAATTTATAGGTTTCAAAAATTAAAATTTCTGGATTCATATATTTTTTAAGATTGATTCAATTTCCTTGGAAATTATTTAGGATTAAATTAATATCTACAATAAATATACCCAATAAAATTTATTATTATTGTAGAAATAGTAAGATATCATATCGTCCCAATTGACCCTCTATTTGATTTTATATTAATATGTATTATAACATTATTCATTCCAATCTAAAAATTATATAACACATATTGAGAATATATAATAACATTTTTATTGAATCAATTTCTAAATAATTTTTTGTAAATACTTTTTTATATACAGAATTAAAAATGTGTCTACACAGATTTGAAAATATATAACAGAATTCAACCTAGCCATCGTAATATTTTTAAAAACATATTTCATGCATTTTGATAGATTATTATACAACATCTGGTTTCTTGAACAAAACAATATATCATTAACATATTCTTTAACAAGAAATATAGTAAATGATTATTCATTTTATAAAATAAAAGGAAAAACATCCCAATAATAAAATAATTTTAAAAAATAAAAAAATATTTTATGAAGCTAAAGTCATATGATTATGTCCATATAAATATTTACTGAAAATAGTTAAAAATGTATATTTGGAAGAGGATATAGTTATTAAATATATGATTTCTCCATAATAACATTTTTAAAAATAAATTTTCCAGATTCATGTTAAAATATTTCAATTTGTATTGGTAATACAAAAAGGAGGATCCTTATGGGTTCTAACACAGAAATATGTGTAAATGATTCTTTATAATTTAATATTTCTTTATCATTATGTCATGTTGTAATTAATTAAATCCTTTTGGATAATTTCTAATTTTGTAATTTTAAAAAACAAACCAATTGGTTTGATATTATATTTATGTTTATTTCTCATTTTATAGATATCACATAATCTCTTATCATTAAACATTTACATTGGAAAATTAAAAATCATATTATTTTTAGTCAACTTTCTCAGTGAATAAATATTACAATGTCTAATTCATCTAACAAAAATATTAATATCATTAATTTTAATATTATAATGATATGTATTTTCACAAATATTCTAGATCTAATGGTTAACCATTTTAAATTTACAAGGATTAAAATTAATAATAATCCGTAAAAATTTAATGTTATATATTAAATCATAAATATTTCAATCGCCACATCATTGAGTGCTACATATATATTGTGATTTAATACCATGACATTTAAATATTTTTTATGATAATATATTCTGTATTTCAAAAAAATATAACACAAATTATTTATAATTATTGTTATATATAAAAAAATTAATCACCATCTATATTTGATAAAGAATAAAAATTTCATAAATCACAAATCATATTCCATAACCAATAATTTCCCACATTTCAAAGATCAAAAATATTTTAATGGATCTTTTCTTTTAAAATAACTATGAACTATTATTTATACCCATATGTAGTTGTATAGTGTTTTGTCAGCCATTATATATTTAGAACCCAAATTTTCTAGTTTAGAGTACGATATTAAGGGTTTTGGATGTTAAATATTATATAAATATTATTTTTTAACACCTAAAATTGGACTATATATCAATACATAATCCTATTAATATTGACCGTAAATACCACATTTAAAACAAGTAATTAAAAGCATGTTTTTTCTAAAATATGAAAGTAATATTAAATTTTTAAACTTCTTTCTCTTATGTATTGTAAAGTCAATACATTTTTTATTTGTTTCGTATTTTTGATTACCATGTTTTAATTTTGGTATTATCACCCATAAGTAACATACCATTATCTAATAATAATTTTATTCTTTAAGATTAAAAATATTCAATTTTTCTATCATTACGGCCATAAAATGGTTCAACATTAAAAAAATTTATTTATACTCTGATATTTGACAAGATAAATATTGTTTTTCAAAACATACACTATCATATATTCTTATAAAAATTATATGTTATTTTTCAAGTGAATATTTTTTTATCTCTAATAATAAAAATGCTCATTACGTTCATTAAATTAATAATTGACATTTTTTGGCATGGGTGAACAAAAATATTGAATCACATCAATTTATTGATAAAACACATAGTTTCTTATTGAATATTTTGATTATTATCTAAATCTAAATTAGATAAATCAAATGAATATTAAAAATAACTTGAAGTATATTTCATCGAATTCATTATATTATTATATTAATAATACATTATATGATATTTGATTTCTTATTTATTAATGTCCTTTAGTATAGTAAAATCAAATTTTATGTACCCATGTTTATTACACCAATAATATACATCCATTTTATAAGGTCCATAATTAGTACTAAATTTATTATAATTACTTTTAAATGCATTTTTTCTATTATTGATGTCTTTAAACATTCATACTTACTAAGAATGTTCATAAATTGAATTTAGTATTTTTAATTTACATCATTAAATGAATGAAAAAATGTTATTAAATTTTTGACTTCATATTTGAAATTAGTAACTTAGAGTGTATAATTTTATATCATAATAATCTTATAATCATACTCTTATTGATATATTTTACCCACATATATCAATAAATCACTGAAAACATTATTTATTATGAGATATTTCATTTAAACAACCTATTTGATAGCCGATTCTATTCTACAATATCTTATATGTAAAAATATCATCCTTTTATAATCTTGATTCGTTTTAGGGGTTCCATTTCCCAAGCTAAAACCATTGTAAACTTTTTTAAAAATTCTCTTATTAATTTGGGTTGTACCCTCTCAATAAATCATTCTTGAGGTATAAATATTAAATTTAATAGTATTTTATCTCAACTATCTTACATTTTTATATTCTTTTTTATGAAATGAATACAATATCCCACATTTCATTATAATTATGAAAATGGGAAATTTAAATGAATTCACCTTGGCCTAAACTATAAATGTTGACATCCATAGATAAATAATTTATGTCAAATTTAGTTTCTTGTATAACAATATAGAATTTGGTTATTCTAGAATTTTTTATGTAAAAAAACAATCATTTAGTCATTATAGACTAAATTAATAATTCAGAGAGTTAATATTGTATTCTAACATTGGAAATTTTATACATTCAATTATGGTTATAAAAGAATATTTATTTCATATAATAGATCATTCATTCCACTAAATATTATATAAATGAATAAATTTGAACAAACAAAATTTTGAAAGTGAAATTGTTTTCCTTAATTCCAATTTGTTTCCAAATTTTATTTGAAAATATTACTAAAATGAGGGGGGGGGGGTGAATTTGTGAATTTGGACTTTTAGAAAATTTAAACATCCTTATTCAAATATGAATATTTTATTATAATATCATTAGTTATATAGTCTGTATAAAATTAAATAAATGAAATATAAAAAAAAATATTATTATGATGTAATGTTTACAAACAATCCCTCTTCACAGATCAACTGGAACATAATATTGATTTGTTTATTTTATTTAGATCCTATTACTGTGTATCTTCTTATCTGATTACACATATTTCACACATAATTTCATTACAAAATAAAATATTTCCATAATATAATATACCAAAAAACATTACCTTATCAATACAAACTCATATTATTTATAATATGTCTGTAATTTAGAATAAAGTATAATTCATTTTTTTAAATTAGCAGAAAGCTCACTATTTTTATAGAACACCTTTTACAAATGTTCATGTTCTTCTAAAATATTAGTATCATGGTTTGTAATATTTAATAATCATATATATATATCTAAAATAGTTTCATAATAAATACATAAAATATCCATTTTTATAGGAGTTATAGAATGATATGAAAATATATTCTATTTTATATATTTCCTAACTATTAGTCATGAAAATTAACAATTTTGTATATAAAAATAAAAAAGAATTAAAATATGTCACACGAATTCATGATTTCTAATCATATGTTTTATTTAAAAAAAATTCATACTATAATTATAAATATTCATTCATTTAATTAATATCATTATCTTCCATAATTCATATTTAAAAATGGAAAAACAATATAAAAACATCACAATATCTAATCATCCACAAAATTACACAGAAATATATAAATCATATATTTCTATAATGGTAACCGTTTTAAAAAAGAAAATTTTTAATGTTTATCAAATCAATCCTATAAAATAGAAATTGACAATTCAGGAAAATATATTCAAAATATGAAATATTTATGAATAAGTTGCTATAAATCTCTTTATAATATTATTTTTAAAGTAAACATATTGTGTATGAATAACATCACTTTTTGTTTATTTATGTATAAATAAATATGTAATTGAAATATCATATGAATAAAATAATCTCCATGAAATATTATTCATTGAATAAAAAAACCAATATATGATTGAATTTTTTTAGTATAATAATAACGTCTAAAATTAACATTTTACATGTGATTTATTATACATGTATAATGATTTAATGTTGGAAATTTCGATCATGAAATAATTCCATCAAACATTAATAGATTATGTATAATTTTCTTCTATACATATATTAGTTTTAAATTAAAAATATCATAAACAAAAATATATAATAATTTTTAATATATATAAAAATATAGATTATATTAATAAGTTACCCATTAGGCACTTAAATAAATATTAGTAAAATTAACCTTGGATTTTGTGAGGATAAAATCTATGATGTGTTGGAATCAAATAAAGGACAATAAACCTACAAGAAGGAGAAATAGACATTGAATTTTTACTAAAACGAGATTTAAAGTAATTTATAGGTAGGATAGATATATTGGTGAATGATAATATAATGTTGATTAATGTACCTCAATCATTAAATTGCATTTAAAATTTTCAATATTGTAAGATGTTATTACTTTTTATGGAAGATAAAGAATTGAAAGTCTAACTATCAGAGTATAATAAGGGGAATGATTCAATGAGTTATAAATTTTAAAAAAAATAATGAAACATAAAATTAAAAAATTATGGGTTTTATAAAAAATATTATTTGGAAATGTATTTATTTATTTTTCAAAAATTCATTCAAGAAGTTAGTGAACATTTTAAATGAAATGAGAGGAAGTGTTAATGATATAAGAATTTAGTTAATAATATTATTGAATAAGAACCATTTTTTTATTGTTTTCAATTGTATTATAGTTAACATTGAGAATTATTAAAATAAACTAAATATAATGTAGATGACGTCTGTCAGATAAAAATAAAAATTACATAAATAAATTTTTTATAAAATTTCAGTATTATTTAAAAATAAATTATAAGATGTGAATATTTTATTATCAGAAAATATTTTACGAAATATTTTGACAACTGTGTAATATAAATCAATTATTATTCTAGTAAAGGAAGAAAAATTGTTTTCTAAAAAATGAATAAAAATTAGTTTTTTTCAATAAACAGGGAAAATTTTTTGGACTAATGTTTACAATTTATATTTATTATTACAACATTTTAAATAAAATAATGGTGATAGGAATTTTTTTCAGTGTAATTCTGTGAAATGATTTTGTTATATATAGATATATAATGTTCATAAAGAGGATATCCACTCTTGGAAAAAACAATACAAAAGAATGTATATATGTTTCATGTATAGTTGATGAATTAATTTCATTTTTTAAAATATTTTTTTTTTCAAAAGGTGACCCATTAGATTAATGTGAAAAAATTTTCTTCAAAATTTCCATATAATAACTAAATATGAATAATTAAACTATGGTTTATCAAAATATGACGAAATATATTGTGATGGATTGGGTTGTAGAAGTTTCATTTAATTCTTGATTAATTGATATCCAAGACCAATGTTCTCATGATACTTTTCTTACTCACCTATTTAAATATTCATATAAGTCTCTAAATAATCTTTTGATACTAGAATAATTAAACCAATATAATGGTCATTTTTTTCATTCTGTTCAGGAAAATACCATGTATGATTAATTTTATACAAATTTTTCTTATTTTTGAAAATTTATTGTAAAATATACCCCATTATGTTTTTCTTTCAATTAAAAACTTTTAATTATATATATTTGATAATGATATTTTGTCATCCCTATATTATTTTAATAAGTTTTCATAACTTATTTTTCAATTGATAATCCATATAGGACAATTTCAATAATTAAAACACCGAAGGACTCCATAGATGAATTATCACTGAGAATTTTGTAATTTTCTCCTCATGTGATTTCATTTTGTATGGTACTAAAATAATTTATTCTTCAAAAAAATTAATAATTCATAATTTCATGTATAACCCAAAATATTTTGTTTTTTAAAAATATTGCGTTTTTATAATTTACTTAATTATGTTGATAAATAATTAGTTCTATGACTTATTTGTTGGATTTTTTACATCCAATATATTTATTTATATAATTTGTATTTTAAATTTATTTTTTATCCATTTTAATATAAAATATGAATATTGATTCACTATTTTCAGAAATTGAATAACTTATCTATCTTCATATATTATTAAATTATTTTCTTTGATATCAAAAAATTTCTTCACACCAAAGACTCATAAAATATCACGGTGATTCATTTGCCACATAACATTATTCGTAATAATGATGATAATATTCATTAAGGTCTAATATTACATGTCATAAGTGGGTCGTTTTTTATCTACACATATAAATAAATAATATTGATAAGAATTAATAAAAATATAGTAAATATTATGAGGCGATAATTTAGATCTCATAATCTTATTCCAATTATAGAATACTTGTAAATAATATTTTGAGTGGCCATTTTTTCAAAAAAATGTGATCCAATATTCTATGAATAAATATCAATGTCTTCTCAAAAGAACAATTTCCTACATTATTGATTCTATACATGATTATGATTTAAAGGATCACTAAGAAGGGGGTGATTATGTAATCCAATACCTATAAATGTTTTTCGTAAAACTAATTCAAACTAATTCAACATTTTCATTATCATTGATATATTTTAGATTTTTCCTAATAATTTCCTAAACTTTTTAAACTCTAAAAATAAAATTTTTTATATAGTGATTATGAAATAAATTTATTGTATGGTTCACTACTCAATGAGTGTGACCATACCATAGTGTAATTGGTGAGATATAACAATTCACATCTATATTATTTTTATATTATGTAAACACTAAATAAAATGAAGTTACTATATATGAACTAAATTTACAATGGATTTTCTATTGAAAATATTTTATGACTCTCATACCTATACGAAATAATATTCTTTAATAATTAAAAATTGATAAAAAAAGTCAATCATTTTCTATAAGATAAAAAATTAAAATTATTTAAATGCTTAAATAAACCTACTAATGTTCCATGGAGTGAAATAAACTACATGTAAATACTATTTTTCAAATATTTATAATTTGATCTTGTCATAAAAATGGATATAAAATCTTATAAAATTTCATAAATTATCTATTAAAATTTTACAAGACATTAAATTTCACCCCATTAAAGAATGAGTAGTTTCCTAAAATATTATTAACAGAATATATATTTCTAAAAGAGCAAAGAAAATTATTTAAATGACTATCGTGATATAGATAGTAATTTTCTACTTGAAAATTCATCTTGATTTATTTTAGGCTGGTTGTTCATTATAAATTTTTTTTGTTGTAGTGGTTTTGGGTGATAAAATGGACATAACTTTTTAATAGATGGGGGTTGATAATATAATCACCTTAGAATCATTTTTTATTTGTTTTAATATATTTTTTGAAAGTTAGATATAAATTTTAATCGGCATATAAGGGAAAAAAAATAATGATGATTTTCTATTTTTACTCATTGTGGTGAGTGTGGATCAAAACTAATGTTATTTCTTGTATATTATACAATTACTTGTTATTGTTATTGTACTGTGAAGAGTTTTGGGATCTAATTACTGAAATATATATAGAAAATAAAAAAGGTAACCTAAATTATTTAATGGTTAACATGTGTGGATGCAGTTCATACATATAAAAATATATATTTTAGGGAAGGGAATTTCGAATGATTTCATGGAATATTATTAAAATTTTAAATTTAATATTGTTCTAATTAAAATTATAAACTTTTAGACATTAAAAGTCGAATTTGTTTTTTTGAAAAATATCATTCATATCATATTATTAGTAATTTAGATGATGTAGTTATCCATAGTTTCTTTTATCAATTATTTATTTCTCAATTAATGATTATTTCTTTGGAGTTTTTTTGTTCTCCCTTGGAGATGGTTAGGGTATGTTAATTTATTTGTTTAATTTATTTATGGTATTGATTATTATATATTATTGATTTCAACGCTTTTTTATGCTTCATTGAGAAATACCATATGGTTTTAATATGTTACTAATTCTATTGAATAAGCTCAATTATGAAATCTGGTTTGTGGGTTTTAATGATCTACTTGTCATTCAAATATTAGTAAATAATTGTTTTCATAAATTTCCATAAAATTGTGATGCCACACATATTTGGAAAATATGGTACACTAGAAAAAATATCTAAAATTATAAAACAATATTTTATTTCCATATTCATAAATTTCCCCAAAATCTAATCATCCTATTTTTAATTCATATGAGAACCTAGGGACATAGTTTAAAAAAATAATGATCTATAATGCCCATTATGTGTCTAAATAGAATAAAAAAGTGTTGGTTTATCTTGTAGCTAATCATCGTATCATTGAATAATATAGTAATGATCATAATATACCATATAAAAATATGGAATTAGATTCTAATATCATAGTAACAAGGTAAACTATATATTTATAAAATTTTGAAGAATCATAAAGCATTCCCTTATAAATATAAGTTACTGATAACAACGAAGAAAACATAAAATTATAAAAACAAATAACATTATCTTTTCCATTAATAAAAAAGTGAAAAATATAGAACCTTGATATTTTAAAATAATAAACTTATTTTTCAATGAGTATAGGACAGACAAATCCATGCTTAAACAACCCACAAAATATATTAATTTACATCGACTGTTATAGCCTAACCATTGATTTGGCTGCTATACATCGGAATTAACAATATTATATGATATATATATATATATATATACAAGGACATTAATCAGATAAAATATATTAATTAATTATTTGGAAATATGAAAACAATTTTCATTCATGTAATTTTATGCTTTAATAGTATATTTAAAAAAAATATTTTTATTAAATTTTTTATGAAAATTGTGTAATTATTTTTTAATAATTTTTATATTAATATTTTATAAAATAGAAATGATTTTTTAATAAAAATATTTAAATTGTATTCCAGTAAAATTTACATATTTTTTATAAAAAAATTAGTTTTCCAGCGAATAGTGGAAAATATCGATTCCTGTAAAACTGTCATTTTTTTCCAGAAAAAATGTAATTTCAATAAAATATATTTTTTTTATATTTTTATTTAGTTTAAATAATAATTATTTATTCATAATAATCTAAATAATTCTCATTGAATCATAACTTTTTCTAATTTTGGTATAAATCTATTTTTTATGATTTAAAATGCATTTGTCTGAAAACTGTTGTGAAATTCTTTTTTCTATTTTTAATAAAAAAAAGTAACCTATAATTATAAATTATTTAAAATATATGAATAGAATATAAATCTATCTATATTATTTTATTAACATATAATGAATTTTATTATTCATAGAGATAATTTAAAATCATATTTACATTTTAAAATTAATTTTGTTTGAAAAAAACCCACTTTTCATAGCACATTACATGTTTAACTTAAAATTAATTTCTTCAAATTTTTTGAATTAAATCATGAAAAATGTACTCAATATTTTGAATCATGAGTTTAAAATTCTATAAACTTTTTATTTTATTTTTTGTTCATTTTCAATATAAACTATTCTGAATCATTATCACCACAATAAGGATAATTAGGGTAAATAAGGTTAAAAATATTATGATAAAGACAAAATATTTACCCTATAACATGAATTTATTTTATTTTAATTTTATTAACTATACATGGCCATTGTAAATAAGAATAAATTTCCATTTTCACAGTTTTCAATGATTGTGCTATTTATAATATTTTATATATAGAAAAGTAAAAAATAACAATTTCATGCATTTAATTTCAAAAATATTTTGTAATATGGATAAATAAAACATCTTTCTGGTTAGAATTACATATTTTAAATATACATTTCTTTTTTATTATGTTTATTTACTTCTATTTTTAAGGATGAAATTATTACATTAAATGATTACGCAACACTGGCATACTTTTTATTCAATTAAAAGAAAAATAAAATAAATGATTTAAAAAATGATAAAAGATATATTAACTTAATGAATTATTATGTGCTAATTTTTCGTAGACAAATATATAATGTTATGGAATTTATAATTTATTATATTTTAATACCCTATATTATTTTTTATATTAATATCAACGTGAATAAAATTCTTCAAAAATGGAATTAATGATATTTTATAATAAATGATAATATATTTAATTATTTAAAATACCATAAAACCCAAAATTCATAAAAGGTATTGATATATAGATAAAAAATAAAACGCTGTTAAATTATATGAAAATTTTATTTTTTTATTAAGGATATATAACCCTAATTATGAAAATCAATGTTACCACAATAGTGGTCAAAAAAGGGTTAACACAAGCTAAATAAAAAATATAAGGGTGAAAACACCAAAAAAATTAATTAGATTTTTAGCAGACGTGTTGAATTAATTATATCATTATCAAATATTAAAATATGATTAGTTTGGTTCAATTTTAATATTGAAATTTATTTATATTATTTTAATTCTTTAAGAAATATAAAATTAATTCCACCTCTCGTATAAAGTTAATATACTCTTATATTTTACTCATAATCAAAAAGAATATTTGTTCATCCAATCACTTTCAAAATAAATTCCTAAATTTCCCCTCAAATTTTCTAGTGTAATTTGTTTGATTGGGAAAACCCACATTCAGAGATATTTTATAATCTTAAAGAGGGTTTTAGATTAAAATGTATCATTATTAACAAATAATTTATTAATTTATTTATTATCACACCTCCTTAAAATCTCATTCAAAAAAGATGATATAAAAATAGAAATATCTCTTATATTTAATTATTTTCTTATCATACTGTGATACCCTATATCTGTCTCTCTTCCATCAAATGGGAAATGAAACTCACGTTCGTGTCTTCGGTGGAATACAACCTTTTGAACAAATGCGATTCATATTCCATAACCACCACTCATAGATGATATTTATAATGGAATATATATATATATAATATTCATGAAATATTTATCATTTTCAAATATAATATACCATATACTTTTTTAACTTTCAATTCTTTTTAAAATGATAATTCTATTTGGGTGTACCTGTGATCCCTATCTGCATGAAACGATGTGATTAATTTTTCATTACAACATAACATGAATGATATATATATATATATATATATGTTTATTTAAAGAAATAATATCAATTTAATGTTACAATTCTGATCATGAAATGTTAAAATAATACTTAGGTTCTTTCCATCATGATCATATAATGATGGAATTATTACTCATTGATATGTACGATTTACCATCTCCATGATTATAACATAGTTAATTTTTCATTTATTACATTTGAACTATATATCATCAAAATTTCGAATGGGAAATTAATTAATTAATTAATCAATTTTAAAAAAGGGATAAAATAAAAATAAAAAAAATATAATTCATTGAAAATATTATCAATCATGTTAATAATTATCATATGTTTATTATTTAGAAAAAATAATGAATGTACCCGATGAGCCAGACCTATTGTAAAGAATTTCTTCGAGATTTCCCTTTGTTGTGGTATATTTTAATGTTATAAAACTAATTTATTTTATATGGTGTATATATTTAAACTTTTAAATTTTATATCATGAATCCATCATACATCTTTGTATTTTATATTTCTATTCAAATTATTAAATTCGATGGGATTTTCCATGAAAGATACCAAGTTGTAGGATTTCATAACTCAATTCTCTTTAGTTGGGTTATATCACTTTTTCATTGATTATATTGTGAAAAAGATATTTATGAAAGGTACATTATTTTATTTATGTTATATTTTAGAAAATTATATGGATTTCCATTTTTTACACATAATCACGTCTTTGATTATTCTCAATTCAATATTATGATCATTTTAAGTGTTCTTCATATCAAAATTGGATTATATGGGATATATGTTATGTTATACATGTATCTTATTTTATGAAGAGTACATACTACCAATTTGATATATTATATCATGAAGCCTTTCACATTAGTGATATTTAATGTTTTACGTGATGTTATTTCTCTTATTAGGATTTTGATTTAAATGGTACCAAAGTGGTTAGGGTTAATTTTACAATAGCATCCTTATTAAGAAGTTTTTATATTTATGTCTCCATTGGAGAAAATATTTTATCATTCTGTATTAACAAAAATAATAATTTCTTATACTTTAATTATTTTTTTATTTTAGGGTTTCCATCAATTTTCTTCTTTTATGTACTCAATATACTGGAATAATGCTTTGAAGGAAAATTGAGAATATTTTCATTTCAGTCATGAATATTTTTCTTCTATGAACATATTTTCATTTTATATAATGTTTTTATTATTCTCAAATGTTTTATAAAAAAAATAAAATTTTTTCAATTTATGTTTTTTCTAAAAGTTATAATCATTTCAATTTATAAATGTAGTA
This sequence comes from Viscum album, assembly GCA_963277665.1. Classification (NCBI taxonomy): domain Eukaryota; kingdom Viridiplantae; phylum Streptophyta; class Magnoliopsida; order Santalales; family Viscaceae; genus Viscum; species Viscum album. Next base: position 791,529,736 of record OY728129.1, on the reverse strand, counting down.
ATTTTTACATATTATACATAATATGAATGGAATATTTATTTAAAATCACTCGAAATGAATTTAATATTACCACTGTAATGATCAATAATTTCCTTTAATAATTGTTAATATGTTTACTGAGTTATTTAAAAATATTTTATTTAACATTGCGGAATTTTTTTGCTTCTAAATGTGATATTCAATGTTACAAGAGATTTTTTATTAATAATGTTTTTAATGATCTTTTTGTTTAATTTCTATTAATAAACAAATAAAATTAATTATCTTATATTCCGATGGGGATATTTTTAATGGTATCATCAATACTATTTCAATAGATGGGTTATCCTCAACTTGTCAAGGAAAAGTATTGATATTTATTTTCATTATTAATTTATCTATAAATAACATTATCATTAAATTATAACATTAATGAAATATTTAAAAATATATCTTCCCATAAGTATCCTAATTCATTATCTTGGATATAATGATATCTTAAACTATATATCATTTGTATATATTGTGTTTTACTCTTAAATAATTTTATTGAATGTGAAATAACATGATAAATCTGTATTCAACACTCAATAATGATATATACTAATAATGAATATTTTTCATGAATGTACATAATCATTAAATATTTTAATAATTCATTTGAAATTTAGTGAATGGTGTGCCCATTAATTGGGATCACCTTGATGCATCGATGAGTTTAATGGGAAAAATAGTAAGTTAGATTTAAATGGGTTTTTGGAATATACCTACCAATTGATTAAACTTTAATGGAATTAATTTTTAACAGTATCGAAAACATAATATATGAGATCATTATTATTATTATTGTTAATTTAAATTATTGTGATTATAGTTATTATTGTCCTTGAGTTTAATAAATTGATATTATCTGTGGAAACATTTTGTGGTATTGTTATTGATTATGTCATATTTTTTATCTATCTACATACAAATAATGATTATTCATTATTGATTCAAGATAGTTTATAACATATATATAAATCATGGATAATCTAATAAAACACTTAATATTTTTATTTTTTCCATTATATGAAGAATGAATCTCTGAATGAGTTCAATGATATATATTACTTACTTTTACTATGTTTTTTTATTTTATGTTTTCTAATTAAATGTGAGATTAATGTGTGTATATAGTTTACCAATACTACTAATATTTTTATTCATTTATGATAAAATATCCTAAATCATATACTAATATAAAAATGTAACCACCATCTGTGGGAAACTAGGGAAGAGTTCATTATAGTCAGTATCAGTGAAAGTTTCGTAGAAACCTCTAAAGTGATATTTAAGAAAAAAATAGAGTTGGGACCATAACACTATGATTGATTTTGATAATAATTCTAGGAAAATGATGACATCCTAAAGTTTTAGTAATGAATAAATTATGTGGTTTTCCTATAAATACATCCTAATATGGAAATTATATGTAAATTTTGTTTTTTAATAAATGCGTCAAGGGGTAATAATACTAAAATGAATTGGTCAATTGTATTTAAACCATAATTCTAGGGAACAATGAGTGTTATGTAATGATGCACTATGTTTTTCACCTCAGTGGGATGTTTATGGGTTAATATATAAATTTTCTGTTATAAATAATGATGAATTAAAATATAGAGACTATAAAATCCTATCATATAACATAGTGATATGGTATAAACCAACTGTGAATTGGGTTCACATTTATATGGATTATAATATATTTAAAAGTATATACATTCACTTTGAGGTTTTATTTTGTGGAATTTTAAAATTATTATTGATATTTTGGGAGAAATTATTTTCCCGAAACCCCTTAGGTGAAACAGTAAGTATTATTTGAAGAATAATTTCCTTTTCATTTGATTAAATATATTGATAACCTTTATGGTTAAAATTATCATTGTTGTTAATGTAATAATATTAAATAATGATTATTTGATATTGTGGTAGTAAATTATCTAGCCTCTAAAGACTAAAACGTCATTTGATCAATTATATTTAGGATATTAATATCATTATTGTGAACAATATGGGAGATATATAGATAGAGTTTCATAAAAAGTAAAACCCATATATCTTTTGGAAACCCATTATATCCAACAATATCATGAAGAATCAACCCCCAAATGAAGGGATACAAGGGTGTAGTACCTACCACGACCCATCATGATATCCTTCTTAATATATATTTATTTACATAAATGATTTTATGGATAAATATTATCTTTATATTTTCCTGTTGAAATTTATGATTTAGGGATTGATGTATTATAATGTATAATATTTTCAAACTATTTGGTCTTAGAAAAACATTTACAGACATATAAAAAACATTTCACTAATTTATTGATATTATATTCCTTATAAGTAAATTTTAGTTATTTGGGACATAAATAATTCAAATTTTATATCCCTTTTATTGAATAATTAATGAAGAAAGAATTGATTGTACCATAGACAAATTATGAAATTTTGTTTAAGAAATAAATAAAATCTTGTAAATTAATTATACAGTGTTCCTTATCTTGATAATGGGTTTCTTAGACAACATTATGTAAAGGAAATTGAAATTAAAATGTTATAAATTTTACATCAAATATGATGAATCACTTGTATTTTCAACCATAACTAATTTATGTATTTTTTTATTATAATTCTATTTACCATTTTTAGTATCAAACTATATTAATCCATGAGAATTATTTTTCTCTTCTATTTCAATATGTTAAATTCCCATAAATTTAATAAAATTTAGAAAATTTTTTTTTTATTATTTTAGATGACCTCCATATTTACCACTCCCACATTTCATTAGAATGTTCTATTAACCCATTTAAGATTTCAGTTTTCCAAAAAATATTTTTTAAATTTAAAAACACTCTATTTTGGAGCATATATTAAAATATCAAGGAAAAAAATTCTTGAAGGTGGGGAGACAATGATACCCTAATATTTTAAAATATTTAAATTATGTTTGTTATCATATATGACATGTAACAAGAAGCTTAAACAGAAAAAAGTATATTATTTCAATGTGGCCATTATAACCTAGATGTTGATTTATCATATACAAATAGGATTATCCACAATATGATATATATATATATATATATAGGTCATAATAAAAATAAATATATTGATTATTTCTTATTAAACAATCAAATAGTTTATTGTAAATTAATTGTATTTATTTAAAAATAGTTTTCATAAAAATGATTTTAATTTAATTTTAGATGTGATTTGTGACACTCTACTTTTATGTAAATACATTTTTTTATATGTTTGGTATCTATAAAATTCTTGGGTTAATATTTAGGGTGATCAATGTGGCTTAAAAATGTATTTTTGTATATTTATAGGTGAATATTTAGTAAAAATCTAATATAATTTGTCAATAAAATTCAAGATATTGTGAAACATGTTATGGGAATCCTTGGGAAGGAAGACAAATGGTGAATAGTTATTTGAAAACATATTCAATACATAGGGGAAACAATGTAAATGAAATCCTAGGGAAGGAAATGATTTTCTAACTATGTAATCCAATTATTGTAGTCGTGGGCTTGAGATAGTGGGCATGTACAATTGGTTAAGTGTTTGGGAAATGGTGCAATAAATAACATGTGGCTACTTGGATTTTCCACTATCATGTGAGAAAATGTAACATTGTTTAAAAACCAAAGAGATATAACCTATAACATATAATTATTACATTTAAATTTTGATATTTAATCCAAATTATTAACTAAAACCCGCAATAGTCTCTTAATCTATCGGGGTGTCAATTTAAATTACCTCTTAAGGATCTATTAGTTGTTCCCTTAAATTAAGATTAATATTTTTTCTAATCAATGCATATTTGAGATCCCTATTCCTCAATAATTCATTTTTCATCCTTTTTTATTTAAGATCTAGTCATATCCTTTCTCTCTAAGAAACAATTTTATAGTCTTTTAGGGATATATCTATTTTCTATGATAGGATTTCTAATGGGAGAAAATATAATATATTATAGTAATTATGACCCAAGTCCGAATCAAAAAAATGTTTCTATCATTGAAAATTTATTCCATACTTTGTGGGTTCAGTGGCCTTTCTCTAAATACCAAAATCGTAGAACGTAATGAATATGTTTTTAGTATTTGATTGATATTTTTGTTAAATAAATGTCTGATTCTTGAATGAATAATATTTTTTTTATTATGGTTATGGATGTTTTGGGAAATTGGACAGCATCATATGTTTATCATGGTTTAGAATTTAACAATTTTTATTCAAAAATTAGGATGTTGTTTCAATTTAGGCTAGTTGATTTTAGAAATATTTTAAATAAAAATTCATTTTATTTTAAATTTATTTGTCAGAGAATCAGACAACATGGTATTCATGAGTTCATTCATGAAAATGAACTTGTTCGGTAGGTGTTTTCCATTGAGGCACCTGTACATTGATAACCATGAGATGAATTTGTAGATTTACTAGGGACTAGTCATGTGTATATATATATCATATAGAATGAATGTGTGTGTGTGTGTGGAAACATTAGAATGATAATTCCGAATAATTGAGAAATGGTTTTAATACATTTTATATTTACATCCATGTAAATTGTTTACGGTTTTGTGTAAACTATTTTGAAAAGTAGTAAACTATTTTATATAAAATATTTTATTCAATTCGTGTCCTGGTGGCATGAGTTGAAATGTCATTAGGGAATGATGACTGATTTTATATTCAACCTCTACTTGGAAGCATTTTTGATTTTGTAGATGTCTTATACTAGGAAATAGGAAAGGGAATGGGATAATATTTATCTAGGGATGCATCTTGATTCTTTTTGTATGGTATGTGGAGTTTGAGCATGGATCAGTTGGAATAGTTTCAAGAGTGGTGGATTTTGATAGCATTGGCCTTTATATAACATTAGTTTTTTAATGTGTTTAACTTATTTCATATTTCACTCTAATGTTATTATCTACATAGGGTTTACCTTTAATTGAGTCATATCTACTTATGTATCATATTAGTTTATTGTGTGTTATTTGATTAGTATTGTCAGATTATATTTTATTTAAAGGGAAAATCTCCCCTTAACATTTTCATAATCAATGACCATTTATTTCCAACCACTTCTGTGTTGTGGATGTCAACTAAGGCTATTAGCACCTCATCAATTCTCTTTTCAGTGAGGAAGGGATTAAATTTGCTAATAGTATTAATCTTGGTCATTGGGACTGTATGTTTTTGGATGGTAGCAAAGATATAGGAATGTCAGGACATGAGATGTATATCTTAAACATATATAGATGTCTTTTTTATGTCAAAAAATAAAATACATGTGCTTTTAGATACAAATTATTTTAACCCATCTCTATGCGAGTTTTCACATATTCATTATGGGTGCAATAGTCAAGTATTTCATATTATGAATTTGTAGTAAGACTTCCAATTAGGAATACATCGTTAATATTTGGTTGTGTGATTTTCGATTTTTTTTTAAATTCATACAATTGTTTAATTTTGAAATGATTGGTTTTGGTATATATTATTATGGTAATTTCAAAATTTTAAGCATTTAGTTTCTACTGAATGAGTATAAATAATATTATATATATAATTATCAAGAATAGAAGTGATTACATAATGAATGAATCTACCTAAATGGAAAACAAAATATTAGTCTCTACCTAACCCACATGTGAACCAAAAACTTATTCGAAGCATTGTTTAAGATTATCAATCCATTAATAGTAAAATCTAGAATAATGATACAAATAAAGTAAACCAATGCGTCCTATTTTAATTACAGAATCAACCCATATTTCAAGGTCATTCAGATCATGAAAAATAATCCTTGTGGTTGAATATGATGAACTGAATCTTTAATTTCCTTGGAGCACAATTCAAGATGATTGTCATGTTTGTAATATACATGCGTGAGGATTTGGTAGGACAATGGTGGGATTTATGTGTTTTGGATATATTTGAACATGGAATTAAAAGGGAAAATTGTTGGGAATTGTTCAAAAATATATCATATCCTCACATATTTCAGATCGCAAGAAAAATAAATTTATTATATCTAGAGATAGATCTTCTCTATATGACTGAGAGCCAAACTAAGATTATGAATATAATTTTTTTTACCAAAATGAGCCATGAGTTCAGAATTAAGGAAATAAATTTTTAAGAAGTTGGTATGATAAATAAATTATCTCAATGATTTATTTCATTTGTACTATAGACTATGTAGATATTTCCAATTGGTCAATTGCTGTATAAATTCATATCTCATGAAATATAACTTTTGGGAGAATGTTTATCGCAACTAAAACATATGGGAAATCCAATATTGTGAATATGGTAGAGATGGATAGATACTTATATTATGGTTTTATATCTCATAATTAGACCATTGGAATAGACAACATCCCTCCCTGACCTAAGAGTAAGAAGGGATGGAACTAATGTTGTTCCATTAATCATATTATGTGACATTGTATAAAAAATGCATGGCATTTAAAAAGTAAAAATAATTGGATATGCCCAACATTATAGAACTATGAATACTAAATATGGGAATACATATTATTTCTCTCAAAAATATTTCTCTTTGATTATATGACCTAATTAGACTAAATACCATCCTTAAAACCAAGCAGGCCAACATGATTACAGAAAAACTGTAAATCCTTTAGCTAGACACATAAGGTCCCATCCTTATACATTATATAATCTTAATATATTTCTATAATTTTACTTTAATTAACATTCATGTTATTTTTTAGGTTTATATCTGTATTGAATTATGTAATAACTCATAAATAATAACTAAAATATAACAAAGAATACTCTTCTACTTACATTTTATTTTTTTCTTCCTAAAACATAGATCTTTGAAATAAAACATTGTTTCTTTTCATGATAAAAATGATATTGACTTCTTCATTTCTCATACCCATCTTTATACCCTATGGAAAAAATTTCAAAACTTTGTACGAGAATAAAAATCTCAACAATGGATACAAATTGAAGTAATATTTTTACCCTTCTGAAAATAAGTAAACCATGAATTCTTTATTAAGTACTACTTCTCACGTTAAAGAATTAGTGAATACTCTTCACTAAATGTAATATCATTGCTTAATATTTTGGTAATAAAAAATATTGACATAAAATCCATATAAATAAAATATAAAATATAATAGTAACATGGTATATAATCATATGTAAATGGATAAAAAAATGTCATACTTCTTCACATATCTCAAATGTAATTTCCATACGGCTGACATCCATTCCCAATTCATTGGCGATTATAACATAACCCCTTATCCTTACATTATCACAGAACCACCCAACTTTTGTTCATCACGTAACCATGCATCTTTGGTTTAACATGTAACCACATGTCAATTTTCTAAGTATAATTATATTATTATAACACAAGAAATATAGAAATTATTAACATTTATCTAAAAAAATTTGCAATCACAAGTAATCATTACATGATATTGATATAATAATACCATTATTAAAATCATTTTAAATAATAAATTCTTTAAATTAGAATATGGTATTTATTTTTCATTTAAAAACATTTTTGGCATGTTGAGGAAGCCAAATACCAAAATTATCACGACGGTGGAAAATATATTTCCATCGCATATATTAAAAAAACAACCTTTTTTCATTTAATAAAATTCTTCATAAAAAAGATGCATTTTGAAAACTTAAGAATAAAATTAAAATTTAATGGTGTATATTTTACACCTTATAAATGATGTTGTTGTATATTAACAAAACATTCCTTAATAAATGGATATTGAGACAAAGCCCCTTACCATGAGTTCTATTCATCGTATATGTTTCATGTTATTATTGAATAATAAAAATTGGTTAATTTTTACTTTTTTTAGAACCTATTTCTGGTTTATTATTCTCTCTATTTCATTAATTTAAAATGTTATAGAAATTACTTATTTATTTATGTTCATATCATAATTTTTGTCGATATCAGGTACTTGAGTCGAAAATAAACATGGTTTGATGTACCTAGTCCATGTGGTCATATGTCTATCATCTAAAAAATAGTATTAATGACATTTTTTTCAACATTATACATTAATTATTCCTTTAATTGAAACAATTATGTGTGGTTATTAAAAATTATCAACATTATAATCATAGAGATGCTCGGTTATATGTATGCATGAGTAACATTTTTCATTTTTTATTTATCATTATAGAAATAGATTTATTATTATCCATAATGATAGTAACATAATAAATAAAATATTGATCATTTAAATATACTTATAAATATCATAGAAGTGGTGTGGTGAATAAAAATGATTCCCATAAATTTGTGGAGGTGATAGTTCAGACATACATATGAATGACGAGATCATGTTCATGTAGATTGAAGGTAATAAAATAAATAAAATATTATTATTTTACAATTATAATTACGTAATTAATAAAATATATAAAAATTTATTCCATCATTATAACTATTACTGATAGACTGTAATGAAAAATGAACTATATTGGTTTGTAATGCGGTAATCTACCATACACACGAATGAAATGTACATTTCCTATTTGATGAAATTAGAGATGGATTTAAGTTATGATAATAACATAATAACATATCATTATTTATAGGATACCATGGATATTATTCCATACTATAACAATAAAATTTAATTGAAGTGTCATAAGAGATAAGCTATAAACGGTTAAAAAACTTACTACTTCTTCGGTTTATCAACTTTGAAGAACACTATAACACCTCTAAAAATGATGTTCTACCTGAACAAAGGATAAAAGAATGTGGATAGGGGTATTAATAATTGTTTATTGGTAAATATTTTTCAAACCAAATTGTTTTAGAAGAAAGTGTATTACAGAATAGTGTGTACCATTTTACCGGATAATGGAGGGACACCTTCAGAAACTCATAAAAAATAAATTTAATATACATTTATTTTTAGACCAAAATGAATAAAATATGAGTTATATAGAAGATAAGATGATTAAGGTCGATATCATCATATCTAATATCATGTATACATGTGTTGATTTTATATTGAACCGTATCATTCCATTTTACCCATATTTACTCCCTTTTAATTTTAATTGTGGTAGAAATATTTAAAATATAGAGGCTAAAAAATTTACTTATATTGGGTAAATTTCCCATAAATAGACAATTAATGAAATTTATGGCCTTATGATATCAATTATATATTTTTTAAATATTTATATATATTTTAAATGATTTTAAAATATACTATATTTACAAGATATCCATAGTGTCAATTTTTTCACTATTCATTTTATTGAATTTAAATTAAATCCAAACATAGAGATAATATAGAAAGAAATTAATAGACTTATAATAGGTAATATTCACCTATAATTTTAGTGTATTATATTAATTAATTAGAATTATCTTTATTTTAATATTTTTATTATCATTTATTTGATTTTTAAATTAATAAAGTAGTTAATGTTTCACATTTTTGTCAATATTAATGAAAATAATTTCATCTCTAAAAATTTATAAATAGATTCTGATAATGTATATAGTCTCATTAGATTCATGGAAACTATTTACGATCGAGGTTTTTTTAATTTTTGTCCCTATATTAAAATATTATACTTATATGAAATACTTGGGTGAAATGTTGTCACCTTATTTTGTTTTAATAATATTTATATCACATAATTGGATAAAAGTCTATTAAATGAATCAATTGTGATCATTTGTTATTAAGGTTTGAATTTGATTCATATAACTGGACTTCATAATGTTTTAAGGTTGTTTTATTGTCCTTATCATAATTTTTGTTACCTTAATTTACCAAATTTAACATTAACCATGTTAAATAAAAATTACCGAAGTTACTATTCCTAATATCCAAAAAATTAAAAGTAGCCTAAAAACATAATTTATAACTACTAATTAAAAAAATGGACTCTATTTAAAGAAAATATATAACAAATCTATTGTAGTAATTAATTTAATATTAATCCTTGTTGTCAAACTATAAAACATGTTTTTTAAAAGTAAAAACCATCAAAATATTGACATGTGTTTATATAAAATTTCAATTTTAAATTACCCCCAAGGTCCAAAATTAGATTAAATTATAAAAACATAATATAATTAAACTATAAAACTAATGAGAATGATAAGAAATCAATATAAATTAATTATTCAAAAATGATGTTTTAAATTAAATTAGAGTATTTTTCACGATTTATTAATATATGAATTTTATCAGAAAATACCAAAATATGAACAAAAGTAATTCAATCCCCATTCTAATGAATATGTTTATTTTTTCAAATATAACACATAAATGTGATAAAAAAAATACTAAAAAAGGTTTCTCCATCAAAAGGAGGTAAAAATACCTTCTAAAATATTATATTATTTTATACTAAAAAATCAATTAATTCTCATTTTAATCCTCTAAAATTTATTTGATGAAATAAAAAAATTTATAAATGTATAAACATAATCTATTTACTTATTTTCATTACCCATAGTAAACAATCTAGGTGATAACTACCATGTAAAATAATAATATTTCAACATATTATTTTTTTAGTATAACTCAATCTTATGTGCAATGTATGATTTTAGAGAAACCCATTGTTGCGTATTGACTAAGTTATCTCACCTAGAATCCATTTAAGGTAAAATTAATATATTTTACATAAATATTACTAAATTTGATAATGTTTTATTCTATATATATTTTGGATTTCACATCCTACCCCCATTAGATACTGCATCCTCACAATTTTATTTACTTATCAAATAAGTGGGGGTATTTCACCCTCATAGAATTTTTAAATTTCCATGTTGCATTTTCAACCATATAATTTGTTGATAAACCATTAAACTGATGAATCACATTATTTCACAACACTTTCTATGCAAATTCAATAATCTAGAATGGTTATTCCTTATAATAAATATTCTATCTCACGTGAACTGCCTCGGGACTCAAAACATGAGATGGATCGAGAATATACATTCAAAACATTAAAACATGTAAATATTTTGTACCTGGGATAAAATCAGAGGTAAATCCACTCTTTTGGAAATAGATCCTACTTTATCAAGGATTTCATAAGCATAATTAACCATGGACTCAGCATACCATACTTACCAAAAAAACATCACTCTTTTCCCTGGAGAAACATTAAGATGGACATTATAACCTACCTCAAAAGAGAGATCCCTTCTCAAATTATATGTGTAAACATTCTTCCAACTCTATGATGTTTTCATGGGAATCTAAATTATATTAACTTTATATACCATTTCCTATAACAATTTTGGTCCCATAATTATCCTTTCACCAACATTATCCCAAAAGCTAGAATTCAACATCGGTTTCCAAATATGTCTTCTAGTGGTGTCTTCTATATACTAAAATGAAAACTCTTATTATAGGAAAACTCAACCAAATAAATTTGTTTATCCCAACTTCCCTGGTAATCCATTGAACATTCACATAGAATATCCTCTAATGCCTGAATTGTTTTTTGTGACTGCCCAGCTGATTGAGGATGAAAAAATGTACTAAAATTTAATTCATTAACCATCGACATTTGAAGGCCCCTCCAAATGTCAGAAGTAAATTAAGGATAAAAATAAAATAAAATTGATATGGGAACCCCATATAACCTAAATATCTCTTTAATATAAAATATGAAATTTTGATCTATAGGTAGAGTATCTCAAATTGGAAGAAAATAGGCATATTTAGTCAATAGACCATTAATAACCATATCATATTGTCATCTCGAGAAGTCTTTGGTGATCCCAAAATAATATCCATGGATATAATATTTCATTTCTACTATGGCACTAAGAAATGATGAAGAATCACATTCTGTAACTATTTCTCTACTTTAACCTTTTGATAAATAAAAAAATTCATTGTAAAGTCCATAATATTCTTTTTTACTCCATCCCAATAGTAATACCCACATGGTCCCCATATATCTTAATTTTGCTCGGATGAAATGAAATTGAAGAACTATGAGCTCAAAATACCAAATATTTATTGAATTTTAAATCACAAACCACACATAATATATTTAAAAAACTCATAACACATTCTTTATCAATGTTAAATTCATGTGAAATACCCTTATAAACAATTTTTAACTTTTTCATCATCTCACCGTCTTCCATCTGATCTTTCTTAATTCTATCTGATATAAATGGTTTCACTTCCACCTAAAAAAACCACGTAATTGCATATAAAAACAACTACCAATCCTAAATTCCTTAAATCACTAACCGAAGAATCTCAATCCGAACATATCACGGTTAATGTAGAATTACATTTTTGAATCAAATCATTATCCACTTTGGTTTCTATTATAGAATGTGCAATAATAATACGTAATTAATTCCTACTATATTATATATCTCATGATAAATTATTTCTGAGTGCATATATACATCCAAATTTGTTGGTTAGTTTATATTTTACATTTTACACCATAAAAATGGTACCTCCAAATTTTAAAACAAAAAAACAACACAACCTTACTCCAAATCATGTATAAGATTACTTAACTCAGAGGGTTTCAGCTGACGTGACACATATGTAACTACCTGATCATTCCGCATTATCACATAACCATGTCCAATCAATGATGCATCAATATAGATATGAAATTTTCCTATCCTAGCGGGAATGGTCCAAACTATATCACATACTAATATTCATCTTAGTTCCAGAAAACAATCATAACATTTGATTGTCCAGATGAAATTATAACCTTTATGTTATAAATTAGATAGTGGGATATATAACCAATAAATTTATTCAAAAAAACATTTGGTAATATCCTGCAAATAAATGAAAACTATGAATTTCTGTGATATTGGTAGGTCTTGGAAACTCTTCTATAACATTTTTTAGAAGTGTTAAAATTTATGCCATCTTTAGAAACAATATTATGAAGGAATTAAATTTGTTGCAACGAAAATTCACTCATAATAAAAATTCCATATAGTTTCTTTTTATTTTATGGTTTACAAAACTATCCTTAAGTGACTTTCCTATTCCTCCTTACATTTATAACATACCAAAATATCATCTATAAACACAGCCACAAAATGATCAAAAAACTGATAAAAAACTCCATTCATGATATTCATAAAAAAAAATGGAATTAGATAACCTAAAGGCAATAACTACAAAACAAAAATACTTATGTATCTTTCAAATTTTTGACATTGGAATTCATCTTCTTTCAAATTCATCTGATGGTACCCGGACCTCAAATCAATCTTTGAAAAATAATTATCTCCATAAATCTTATCAAAAAAATCATTGAAATGATTCAAAGGATACATATTCATAATATTGATGTTAATAAATGCCTGGTAATCAACAAAAATTATTATATAACCAACTTTATTTTTCAAAAATAAAATAGGATAGCCTAATGGTGAATTTCTAGGTTGAATGAAACCTTTATCAATAAATTTTTTCAATTTTTCATTTATATTCCATAAATTATACATCATACATTCAATAAGGGGTTTATAAATAGTCTTAGCATTAGGAACTAAATAAATAGTTAAATAAACTTCCTGATTATGACAAATTCTTTGAAATTCGTCTGTAAAAATAAAGATGATTTTTTTCACTAATAGAATGTCACAAATCCAAAATGTTTCATTATTTTCATCAACATGATCTAGAAAAATTTCCCTGTCATATTTAATAAATATCTCATATTATAGGTATGATTTCAATGGTTTGAAAGCATTGAATAAAATATTCATGTATTTACAATCATTTTAGCATTATAAATTGACATCCAATATGTACCCTAAATGATATCAAATTCCACTATTGAAAGTTCAAAAAGATTTATAGGAAAGAATATACTACTAATGATAACAGAAATAATCCTATAACTCATAGGTAATTTAATAATTTCAATCGGAATTTTTACCTATAAGTTTATATCACATTCATGAGGGGATACATACTATTTATAGGAAATTCTATCGGAAATGAGTGAATGTTATGATCCAGAGTCAAATGGAGTATTGGAATATTTTGAGAAAAACCTATAAAATACCATTCACTAATTCAATTAATTGTCCCAAATCAAACATTTTAGTAAAAAAAATTAAATTCCCTTCTCCTTATGATCATGTTTGGTTCCACCCTTTGTAATCAACTATGGACACAAATTGGCATAATTCTCTAATTCATTGCAACTAAAATATCTTGTCGCTGACTTTCCATTTCTTCCCCGATCATCTCTCTTGTAGAAAGAAGAAATATGAATATTCAATCCACATCAAGATAATTTCCCATACATTGAAATACATTCTCCAGGATGCATTTTACCACCCTTCTCACTAGATAGAAATATAGTTTTCTTACTTTTATATAACAATGTTGAATGCTTTCCCACATCCTGGAAACTAGATGACTTATTTTTCTTGCTCTAATAGAACACATTATCATCAAAAAACTATATTTCAACCTTCTCAACACATTGTAAATATATCACATAGCCTTTTAACTCATGAAAAACTAATGAACTTTGATATTTTGGCGTCAATACTGAGTAAACATGATTTTTATTACAATCAATATCCCTGATAAAATTTGGGATGATCCATGAAAAACGAGTGAAATTTTCATTATATGCAACCATTTAATATTCCATATTTAAAATCAATTCCATGAATTTCTTTTCTATCCAAAGCTGAAAAACCATAGGAAAATATTTCTCAAGGAATATATTCTTAAATTAATCCCATTCCAAGGAATTCATCTCTTCAATTCCACTGATATTTTTAATCATTGACAACCACTGATAGGATTCTCCATAAAAATTATAATGATCATGACTAATGTTTTATTTTTCTGAGCACCCCATTACATTAAAAATATTTCCAGTTATTTAATACACCATTTATCAGGCACATGGTTAGTTGATCCTATAAAGGATGGGGATGTTGCTTTATGAAATGCTCCACTACCGATATATTTATCTTTGGTTGATTTGGTTGATCTCATGAATGGAAAATACAACCACTTATCACTTTAGACAACTATACCATCACTAATACAAACTATTCAATTCTGATTCCTAATATTTGTGGATGCTTATTTGGATGGTTGTTTTCCTTTGTATGTCATCCCAATAAAGCAGTTATGTTACCTTTGTAGAAAATGATACATAACCGTAATATCTTAGATGAAGAAAAATGGTAATCAACAAATTCTATATCATTTAAATTTTTCCATAAATTAAAAATAATTTATGAATATTCTATTAAAAATTTCCTTTCCCTTAATGTTTTCTAAACTGACCTCAGATTCCAATTATAAGTCCCCAAGCTTATATATTAGATAATCTTTAGATAAGTCAATAATTTTACATTAATTCACATCAAGGATATTTTCAGTTTTCATTATTTGTAGAATCAAGAGATAAATCATATATAACAACATAAATACAACATTGTGGGCTCTTTTTCTCACAAATAATATTTTTCTTCAAAAAATCTCATTAAAATAAAACACAGTTTCTATTCTTGAAAAAATCATCTTTATTTATTCATTTCCATTACCCATCATTATACCCTGGGGAAAAAATTTAAAAATGTTGGATGAGAATAAAAATCATAGTAAGGGATACAAAAATAAGAGAAATTATTATCCTTGTGAAAACATGTAATCCTTGAATATTTTATCAATTAATTACTTTTACCATTATGAAGTAGTAAATAATATTAACTGAATATAGGATTATTTTTTAAAAATTCAAAATAAAAATATTACCATAAAACAATATAAAGCACATATAACTTATAAAGTAAACATGGGACATAGGAATACATATGGAATAACTATACGATCTACATCCACTCATATCACTAAATGGAATAGTCATATGACTAACTTCCATACCCAATGAAATGATGGATATAATATAACACCTTTTCATTTATTTTTCATGAAACTACCCATCTCTTGTTTATAAAAAAACCACCCATATTTGGCTTATCATTTAACCACCAATTAAATATCCAAGTACCATTATATAATCATAATAAATAAAATATATCAATTATCAACATTTTACTCATAAAATTAGATATCACAAAGAATCATTACATGATAATTATTTAATTATAACATTCTTAAAAACATTTTCAATACCAAAATAACTAAAAATTTAATGTGGTATATATTTTCATTTAATTTGTTTTTCTTGTAGATGAATCCAAATACCAAAATGGTCACAGTAGTGTAGAATTGTTTGTCACTACATACATTAAAAAATATATAATTTTTGTCATTTAGTAAAATATTAATTAGAAAAATATTAATTTTAAATATAATTTAATGAAAATAAAATTAAAAGGGGTTTTTTCAACATATAAAATAAGTTGTTCTTTATTATCAAAATATTCCAAAATGAAAGGATATTGAGGAAGAGTCCCTTACCTTGAGTCTAATTCATCACATATAATCCTTATTGTTCCTTGATAATAAACATGGGTAAATTTATATGTTATTAATATCATTTTATATGTTTTTTATTCTCTTTATTTCACTAATTTAAAAAGTTATAACAATTACTCAATTATTTGTGTTCATGTTAGACGATTTGTCAATATTCGGAACATGAGTCAAAAATGAACATGGTTTGATGTCACCAGTCCATGTGGTCATAAGTCCATCATCACCAAAATAATATTCATGACATTATTTCTTTCATTATCCACAAATTATTCATTTAAATAAAACCATGATATGTTGTTATGGAAAATTAATAATGTTATAATGATCGAGACATTATGTCGTACATACAGATGTGTAATTTTTTCCATTTTTTTGATAATTATGGAAATAAATTAAGTATTTTATTATCCTTCCAGAATTATAATAACATAATAAATATCATATAAATAATTAATATATACTAATATATATATATATCATAAAAGTGATGTACTGAAAAAAACAATTCACAATTCTTCGTGGATGTGACAGTTCACACGTATGCACAAACGACATTATCGAGTTTATGAGCATGAAAAGTAAGAAAATAATTGAAATATTATTCTTTCACAAAGTTAAATATGCCATTAAGATCATATATAAACATTGTTTCAATAATTATAAGTAGTCTTGATCGACGGTAATAAAAAATTATTTGTATCTGTTCGTGAGGTGGTACTTCACCTTACAGAAAAACAAAATGGTCATTTCCCATTAGTTGAAATTGGAGATGTATTTTGGTGGTAATATTAATATAATAACATCATAGTATATTTAAGAAAACATAGATATTATTTCATATTTTAATAATATGTTTTAATAGATGTTTAATAAGAAATAATATAGAAGCACTTAAGAAACGATACCTCTCATTAGGTTGATCACCATTGAAGAACACCTTAAAACCCCTATAAAGGGTGATCTAACTAAAATAAGTCATGAAAAATGTGGTGAGGTATTTTAGGAAGACATTTTAGTACATATTGTATAAAAAAACGGGTTTTAGAAGTGTTGGTACCTTTTAATATGATAGGTGAGGGGAACCCCTAAAAATTATTAAAATTTTATATTAATATAAATTAATTTATAAATAAAGATAAATCTAAATTATGTTATGTATAAGATAATATTAGGGTGGTTAGAAATTCTCTTAGCCAATAATTTTTAGGCAAGTTTTGAGTGTATTTTAAACCTTATTATTTATTTTTTTCCTTAATTAATATCTTTTATTTTTAATTATGGTAATATTATTATAAATATTTAGTGGCTATAAATTTTAATTATATTGAGTAAATTTACATTAAATAAAAAATAATGAATTTATAGACCTTATCATA
The DNA here is from genome assembly GCA_963277665.1 of Viscum album. Lineage (NCBI taxonomy): Eukaryota > Viridiplantae > Streptophyta > Magnoliopsida > Santalales > Viscaceae > Viscum > Viscum album. The sequence continues at coordinate 791,511,807 of OY728129.1, read as the reverse complement.
GTAATTTTTTAATTTTTAAAATTTTTTATGATTTTTTAAAAATTGAAAACTATATTAATTTTGTAAAATGTTAATATTGTAAATTTGGACACTATTCATTTCATTAAAATTAAATAAAATATAAATAGAGATATAAAATTGGAAAAAATCATTTAATAGACTTATAATATATCATTTTCACAAAGATAATTCTAGGATTATACTAATTAAATCTAATTATATTTATTTTAATAATTTTTTTACCTTTTATTTGATATTTATATTCATAAAATAATTATAGTTTCACTACTATGTCAATATTTATTGTAATTATTTAATTTAAAAAAATTATAAATAAATATATATTATGTATATTATATAATTATAATTTTGGATACTATTTTTGATCGATGTTTTATTATGTTTCTCCCTATATTCTATTTATTATACTTATAATAAATAAGTGGGTGACGTGTTGTCACATTCTTTTGTTTTAAAAATAATTATATCACTTTCATGGAAGAAAGACCATTAAATGAGTCAATTATTATCCTTAGGTTTTAGGGGTCTAATTTTATTCATCCAATAATATTTTGGTATGTGTTAGGGTAATCTTAGTTTCCAAATAATAATGTTTGTTACCATAAATTACAAAATTTAATTTTAAACACGTTAAATAAAATTTTTGTTTTTACTATTCATAATATCAAAAGAATAAAAGTAACCTATTAAAAAAATTTCACCCATTTATTCCAAATATGGTTTAATTTTTTCAATGTTCAAAACATAGAAGCCTCAGTAATTAATTTAAAATTATTCCCTATTACCAAAAGGATAAAATCAGTGTTTTTTAATTTAAATACCATCAAAATATTGACATGAGTTTATATATATTTTCAATTTGAAATTAAATCCAATAGAAATAATTATATTAATTTATCCACCAGAAAATATTTTAGATTTTATAAAAACACTTTAGGGGAAAGTGAGAATAGCCATGCACGCAAAGGACTCACATAAGTGGGACGATCTTGACACCCCACCAAAGATAGATCCGCTCAAAAAGAGAAATACAAAATCAATCAAAAACAAAAAAACTAGACAACCATGAAACACTGCCTAGGGAAAATGTATCCACAATGAACCGCTAGAATGTCAGACCATTGACCACTGAGTCCATATTGAAACCATCCATCATGTTACCTATCTTCGAGATGATGCGCTGCCACTGCACCAGGGACCACCAATCCATGAAACACTGAGTTGAGAGTCAGAATCCATACCGTTGGAGCTTTGAGGGAGGGTTAGGGTCACTAGAGCATTCTAAACAAGATTACTAAAGGTGATGGATCCATTTTCACTGCTATGGGAAGAAGCAACACTATTATACTAGAGTACCAGAACATGAAATCCCTCATAGAGGATACCAACACTATCTAAAATGCCATAGGAGCAGTCGAGATTGACCAAATTAGGGTCAGGATCGACGGGGCAGAGAAAAATGGAAGAGGAGTCTGGGGATAGGTGGTACCATCTGAAGCTATGAAAAACAAAATGCTACAAAGGGCCATACCAAAGAACAAGGCTGCAAGAAAACGATGAAACAGAAACTATCAGAAACCAACGAATAAGGGTGAGCAATGGAAAATTCTTCCTTGATATTACTCTGAATGCAGAACAAGGGGATGCAAGACCAAAATGCCGAGAAGAAATTAGAAAGGGATCAAGAGAATAAATATTAAGGGGATGAATACATCTCTTATCATTCTTATGGTCTCCCTCTCCAACCTCATAATGATCCTCGAGGAATATGGCGTCCTTGTCATGTTATGACACCAACAACCCAAACCAACCGAGGAACCTACGACAACCACCGAACACTACAGGAACCCCATACCTCAAAAAATCAATACTTAGGATCCAAATTATTTAGTATGCGTTAAGTAAAGAGGGATAATTCATGGTTCCCATGACATCACACTACCGAGATGAAGAAACCCTAAATGAGAATAGCGCACAGAGAGCGTGAGTGAGACCGAGACAACCCTTACAGGCCCATACATAGATTAATTGATAGAAAAATAATATAATTATTCTTAAATTCTAATTTAAAATAAATGATATCATAATAATTAAATTATATGAAACAGAATTTTTCTATAAAAATGCATTATTTTTCACAATTCATGAAAATGTAAATTTTATTAGAAAAATAATAAAATTTAGAAAAATGTAAGTTTTAATGTCCATATTCCAAATAATAAGATTATTTTGTAAATATAATATATAAAATAGAAAAACAATTATTTAAAAGGTTTCTCCATCAAAAGGCGGTACAAATACATTTTAAAAAATTATAGTATTTTATGAATATGATGAAATTTATTCTTATTTTAGGCCTCTAAAATTTATCAGAAGAAACTAAAAAAATTTTAATAAACATGTGTAAAAAATGTATATTTAGCTATATTCATTCCTTCTATTACAACATCTAGGAAATTTATACCATTTAAAACAATAATATTACAACAATTTATTTTCTTAGTATAACTTAGTCTTGTGTATAATATAAGATTTGGGTCAAACCCATTGATTCGTGTCAGGTATGTTATCGAACACATCACCCCTATAGGTAAAATTAATAACTATTTCATAAATACCAAAAACAAAATTTAATTATTCTATAAATACCTGGAATGTAATAATACAATCTAAATAGGGAAAAAAGAGAAAGGGAGAATGGGTTAGAAATTGTATGGTGATGAGAAGATGATCAAGAATGATTAATACATTCCATTGATGTTATAAGGTATGATTATTTTTTACATTAACCTAATTTATATAATTTTTAATATGTTTTCATCACACTCAATGTTTTAGTTTATTCTCTTTTTTTATCATATCTGTTTTAATTATGATAGGATGCCTTATATTTTGAAATTTTAAACATCTCTTAGCCTATGAGACAATCATTATTTTATGTGCGTGGAATGTTTCATGTCTATTAATATAGATGATTTTTTAGACTTTCAATTGTACATATCGAAAGCTATTACATTATCTTGAGACTGGTTTAGTTGAAATCATTGAGGTAACACATCGATTGTTATTGTAGTCATGTAGGTTTTTCATATTTCGATTGAATTAATAATATATTTATTTTATATAAGGGGGAAAATACAATTATATTGTGACAAACCAACCTAGATTGACCCTGGACAAGATAGCCGAGCCGATCCATATCAAGGAACTAAGGGCATTCTTGGTCCCCATGGGCTGGCAATGGGTGCATCAATTGGTACTCAAAATGACTCCCGGTAGGCTCCTAAGCTTGTGGTCAGAGTTTCGAGTTGTGAGGGAGGTGATAGAAATCCTCATCAGGTAGGGGATAGTTCCTTTCACATGTTATCTAGGTCAACCAGAGGTGGGGTCCTATTATCTGCCAGTAGGCGGGGGTCTAATATCTGATAGAGGGTTGTGGTCGGGAATATCTGAGTGCATTGGGCTAGCTGCTCACTGAGTTCATTACATGGATAATTTCATTTTCTAATAGGGATTAACATTATCTATATTCATTCTTTACCTAATACTTTGGAATCATTTTACGTAATAAATCAATGGTATTTTCTAAATATAGTTGACATGTTTCCCGATTTGTTTCTTAAAAGTAAATAGGTTTTCCACATAAAATTAATGTAACATGTTTGATTTCATTCGTACTAGGAAGTAGAAAAATTTCTTATCCATCAAATACGATCAAAAAAATATAATTTATAAAATTCAAGGTTCTTAATGAATATTTTCATTGAAAATGGTTCATTAGACGAGCACTTCTTCCTGGGAAACATATATTCATTATTAAGAGAAGGAGGATAAAACACTGAGAACTTATGTGGATTATCTTAATATTATCAAAGTTAAATACAAAACTGGTACAAACTTCCATTGATTGTAGACTATTTTGTTAATTTATGGTATCCAAGTGGTTCACTAAAATTGATAGATGTTTAGGGTACCACTAACTGTGAGTTTGAAAATTCGATATTATAAAGACATCCTTCATGAGTATATGTGAAAATTTTGAGTATACGGTTATATCCATTGGTCTCATGAATACACAAGTAGTGAATATGGAAAATATAAATGAGATAACCTAAAGGCATCTTTATTCCTTTTATGTTTTGTTAACTGATGAATCCATTTGATTATAGAACTAAAGAGAATAATGAGGATCACATGGATATTGTTTTGCATATCATAAAAGAACTATACCTCAATACTATAAATTCAATTTTTTATTTCTATATATTAGAGGTAGGTTTCATTAGTTATGTCATTTTTGAGAAATTTTTTAGATCCTAAAAATATAGAAGTTGTATTATCTTCAAAACCATAGAAGAATTTATTTGAGATATATAGTTTCCTTGGATTTTCAGGATAATAATTACTATATTTTCCTGATTGTTGACATATTTCATCACCAATGAAATATAAAACATGGATGGGAAATCCTTACCAATAAAATTATGTGTAGATGATATATTTCAATGAAAAACAATTTCACTATAAGTCAATATCTATCATTATATTTCCATTTTTGGATGGGATACATGGTGAATTATGATTCATTACGGTCTAAGATGGGTTATGTTCTCATTTAGGGAGATCATTTCATAACTTTTGTCTCATGATAGATATGGTTTCATGAGAAAAATTACTAAACATATTATTTTTATTTGGATTTTGAGGTCGATGCTTTAAAGACAACGAGTCGTTATCTTTTTGGTGAATAATTCCCTATTATATAGATCATAAGACTTTTAAACACATATTCTCAAAATGTGATTTTCATTTTAGTAATAAAATATCGATAGTATATGTGAATTTATTTTACTTCACATCAATGTATACACTGTGTAAAGGGAATTTGGTGGAAGATGCACTAAAATGGAGGTCATATAACTAGTTGGCCATATAAGATTTAGGTCAGTGGATGTTAATGTAAATTATATAAGATATACATCTTTAATTTGATGTGAAAGGTAAAAAAATTTCATTATTCCCTCAATTTTTGATTTCCTTAGTAGACCTTATGTAATTGGATCAGGCCTCAAATCCTAAATGTTTGACATTTTGGTCAACACATAATATTGTGGAGACTCTAGATGGATGGAAGATACATCAGAAACAAAAGATACTATATAAACATCAGATTGTATTTCATCTATAAAATGCATGAATAAATACATTCTTATCACCAATATATAATTTTGGAACTTATATTATGTTTAAATTGTTGAGAGAATTGTTTTGGTGGGATGGCATTAAGAGAAGAATTGAAAAGTTCATTCTAAGATACCTCACCTATCCATAGGGCATGGAAGAGCACAATGGATCGATGGTCTATCAAAATCTCTACAAATTATAATGTGGGAATGAGAGAAAATGGATTTGTATATTGTTCTCAGTTTTCTATGAATTTTCATGAAAAATGATTCCATGAGGATGATTTTAGATAGAATGATAATTTTGTCTCACATTATACCTATTGATGAATACAATCTAGTGAAGTATTTATTCAAACTATTTATTTATGATATTATAATGATTAATGGAATCCCAGTTTTTATTGAATCTAACACGGTACCATGTTTTACAAATCAGTTTTGGATTTCTACGAAGAATTCCCCTGGAACAGAGATAACTTTCATTATTGATTGTCATACTCAATAGGATGGAAAATATGAATAGAAAATAAAAATATTAGAGGACATGATTGGGGTTTTTTGATGAATTTTAGAGGCTCATGAGAATGTTAAATAAAATTAATGTAATTCTAACACAATAATTGTTATTAGTCCTTGATAAATACGGATGATATCGAAGAATTTTATGGTCATCGTTTTTATTTCCCACATAGTTCAATGGAAATATGTGATACATCACTTATTGGAAGATTCCTAGTTCATAATAGATTTCTAAAGATTGAAATCATCAAAATATGAATGAAAATTTCATAGAGTCATTATAAATCAAATATTGATCAATTTTTATGAAAATTATAATATGATGTACATAATCATGGTCTATTGAGAATATCTCAAATACTATGAAATTATAAATTTTATAAATAAAGAATATTTTCACAATACTACAATAGCCCTTCTGATATAGATGAATTAGTGGGTGATTTAACATAACAGTTGGTATTAAGAACAAAAATATTTCTATTTAGAATATCTCTCATTTATATCCATTTAAGAATTACCAACCTCATCCTAACATATGAGTTGATGGGATACTGTTTATGTTGAACCAGATTCTATATTGATATGTGTTCTAATATGTATTTTGGATCGAAATCATAAAATATTTTCTACAAAAATAATCAATTTTCAATGGGTTATATGTTATCATGTTTTGATTTAAGAAGATATGTTGATGTATGAAATGAAAATGTTAGAGATGTGGCATGATCATTTCAAGAATACATTTTTTCTAGTTTCTGTGTATGGAATAGACAATGGTTTCAAGAATGTGAGACCATCATGTTCAGGTACATTACCTTTGTTTTATGTTTGTAGATTCTATATAATTCATAGGATATTATAAATGATGTTTAGGGTGGATTTGGATTTTTGTTTGGTTTTCTTAGAAGGTGCCAAAAAATTTAACTATTAGTAGAAATCATTTACCAACTCCAAGAAACCCTGAAAATGTTTTGGGTGTCACTATGTAGGTACACTTTAGGTTTGCAATTCCAAAAAATAGTATGAGTTCCTAGTAGAAATTGTGAAATGGAAAAATTGGAAAATTCACTATTGGGACATATTTTTTCTAACCATGAGTTCTAGCCATGAAGGTTGATAGCTTAATATAGTATCACTGTATTGTTGGAACATAGTATTATTAACAATGTTACCTAGACGATGTCGCTATATGGATTATCTAGTAACACATGTTCCATTTCACCATTATTTGGAATACCATGTGACCTAACTATAAAAAATATACTTGGAAGCCAAATATTTATTTTAATAAAAACTAAAACAAGGAACCTTAAATACTCCACTAATCTCTCAGTGTGTTGAATTCCCTTTCATTATAATGCACCTTTGGAAATTAATTTCAATCCAAAGATATATATTTTTTAAATGAATGTCAGTTAGATATTCTGATTTTCCAAAAAGAAATTGTTCTTCCACATTCTTCTTAGCTATACTATTTTTCTCTCAGTAAGAAAAATAAATATAGAATTTTATGGATAGATCTATCTAATATTATGTAAATATTGATGAGATATGATTGAATCTATTAACCGAAAAATATCAATTGTCAGATCTCAAAGCTATTAGAATTGTTCTTCATTTTACCCATTGACTGTGAGGTATGTGAACTCCCTCATATCTCTACCATTATAAAATAAAAATGATTAATTTTAATACATGTTTTGTTTAATTTTTTTTCAAAAGAGGTTTTATTGTTGGAGTAATTCTATTTTCGATTATGTAATTATATGTTTTTGGAAATTGGATGGCTTCAAAAATCCCTCTTTGTTTATGATTATAAAATAATAGTTTTATAAGTATAGTTCGTTAATAATTCATAATTTCTAATTAAATTTATTTGAAAATTGAATTGTTTTTATTTGAAAAATAATTTTTCAGGGAATTTGGAAAACAAGGATGGTGTGAGTAAGTTCATGGATGTGACCATGAGGACATGAAAGTTTCCATTGCAAAACATGAATGTTTATCACAATGAGAAAACATGGTGGATCAATGAGAGAAATCTAATGATATAGAACTGGAAAATATCATTCAAGTGTTTGTGTATGGGTGTGTGTATATAGAAACACTGTAATGGGTATTCTAAATAACAAAAAAAATTGATAGTATTTATTAAGTTCCATGTAGTTTGTTCAATATTTTGATAGAAACTGTTTTAAATCCTTCTAAACTAATTTATACAAAATGTGATAACCAGTTATTGTCATAGTGTAACGATATTTGATGTCTTTGTTTAATTCTTAATAAGTTTATACTTAAACTATACTTGGGAACATTAGTGCATTTGCAAATATCATCTACTAGGACACATTAATGGGTAAAGAATCATATTTCTATAATGATGTGTCTTCATACCACAGGTATGAATGGTCGAGTCTTATCATGGGGGTAGTAATATTTTTCTTGGATATTTTCTTTTGATGGATTTGGTCTGGTTTATATATCTTGTTTTTTTTTCATTTTTTCAATTTTTTCATTATCACTATAATGTTGTTGTCTACTTTGGGTTGTGCCTTAGATTGTTTTATTTCAATAGATGCACCATATTAGATGAATAGAATTTTTAATATTACTGTTTATAGATTTTATTATCATGTAATATAAAATAGACCCCCCATAACTTTCCTACTACATTATCTTTTATTTATTGGCATTGTTTTCTAAGGGATTCCCCCTAAGGTCGGTGTAACCCCACAACTTAACATGAAAATATAAAAGGATAAAAGATTTCTTATATAATATAATTAATTTGTACAAATTTTATTTATTGTATTTTTAAAAAAATAAATTTTTTAAAATAATAATATAAAAATCATATTTGGTTGAATGATTCGTATTTTTCCTAAAAGGATGGGTTTTTAATTGAATAGTGAAAGGAGCAATTTTTTGAAACTATTATTTCTACTCATAAAATAATGTAAACTAGATTCCAATTATATTAATGACTTATATATAATGATAGACATGATCCATTTAATTTAAAATAATATAATTAATTTCATTTTAATTAGTAATTTTCAAGATTTTGATTTAAATTAATTTATATTCTTAAAATACCGTTAAAGGAAAAATATTTTTATATGGATAATTTTATCCAAATTTAATTAATTAAATATACCCCTACTTAGGAATGATTAAAATGATATTTATATTATATATATATATATATGAATTTAAATTCATATAATGAGGATTACTTATCATAAAGTTAATTTAAAATCATGTTTTCCCTGAAAAATCCATATTCTGAAAAGATTTGTTTTCATTGCACTCTGAAAGATGAATAAAAGTTTTCCCTTATATAATATAAATATTGAAAAAATTATACAATATTTTGAATTAGGAGTTCCAAATTTGGTAAATAGTTCTCTTTTATTTTTCATCTTGATGAATAATAACAATACAAAATATTTATCACCACGATTCGGTTAAATTAGGTAACTATGGTTAAAAAATTATAAGGACTAAAGTATGTCCATAACACCTGAATTAATATTATTGGATGATAATATTTGTTCCATAACAAACAAAATATCAAATATATGACGTCGTTCTAACATTTGGCTAGGATTATGACCTTTACAATATGTTATATAATGAAAAGAATAAAATGTAACATTTTTTCTTCTAATTTCTATAATATTCTATGATAGTGATAAAAAAACAATTATAAATTATACATACTTATTTAAAAGATAAATAATCTTTTATCCTAGTTATATAATTTAATTTTTTATTGTAAAAATATTTACCTTAAATTCTTTCACAGCACCAATACACTATTTATTCAGTTACTATAAAATTATAATAGATTCTTTGAAAGTGGTAAATATAATAATATATGAATTAATTTTTATATTCCATAATTTTTTATCATAATGAATATATGTTGGGGAATTTTAAAATTTTTATACTTTATTTTTATTTATATCAGGATGTAATTAAGTTAATGTAAAAAAATTGTTCCAAATCTGACAATTTTTATATGATGGAATAAATTATGTTTTATAAATATATTAAATATTCCAAAAATTAATATCTTCTAACAAGTTAATTTTTTATTGTTTTTAATAACAACGATAGTTTAATTATTTTCCCATTTTCATTTTATAGAAACTATCATGACCTCTATATAGTAAAAACTCTATTACAATGAAAATTATCAAAATGTGCTTCCATGGGTAAAAATAGAATAATAAGGGTGTAAAAATTCCATAATCTTGTATAATTTTTATTTTATGAGAGTATATAGAATCAAAAAAGTATTATATTTTTATCTTATCTATTTTTTTCTAGTTTAATATGAGAATTATCGTATACTTATTTAATAAATTTCATTTTTTTAAAGTACCCCTACCCTCAAATATAAAAGGATACCTCCTCCCCTATTTTTTTTCCAAAAAATATAATTTTGGATTATAAAATACCTTCCCAAATATATTCCTTATACACATAACCATGTATTAGAGTCCATTAGTATATAGGACACCTTGTACGTACGTTATTCATGTAAACCTAACAAGGTTATCTAAAAAGTGGCATTAATCATAACCAAGGGTATTTTTATTTATTTCTTCATTGAACTACTTAAAATATTATTCAACCATAATGATATCATATAATCAATATCTACCATATAATTAGACATTTTAATTTTAATTTCATTTCATATATCCATCTCTTTATCAATCAACAAAGAAATAAAACCGACATATGTGTCTAAATTATAATACTTCATTATTAACTAATATGAATCGTTTAACATCACCACCTCTCATCTATATTTATAATTATAGATTTACTATATATATATATGTGATATTAATAAAACATCAATCTTTATATAAAAATAAAATATCAAATAATATCTTATATAACTACCCAAACTTTTTTCAAAGAAATTTCTTCCCTCATATAGTAATTTCATATAGTATGATTCACATATAATCACATGTAGAGAATAATTAAATCATTTTAAATGATTAATTACTGAAATAACAAGTGTTTTTTGATGTTAATAAACACATACACATTAAATAGTAACATGACTTTAAGAATTTTAATATGCTCATTATTAATAGTAATTAGAACAAATTAAATGTAAACACACCCATTAATGTATAAAAATAATTTATGCCTCTAATAAGTGAAATAATGATATAATGATATCATATTTTATGTAAATAAATGTTTTAAAAATAATTAGTCAATTCTTTGGATTTTTATAATTCATAAATATTTAATTACAATTTTATGATTAATATTATAATTTAAATTAATCATTATCATCATAAAATGCATTCATAAACTAATTTTATGATGTCTTATGATTTTATGAAAATTTTATGAGACCCTCAATAATTTTTCAATGTGTTTTAAAATTCGTTATATTTTTAAAATCAATATTTTCTAAGTAAATGATGATTTTAATTAAAAAATAAATTACTCATATTTAAATTATTTTTTTTCATAAAATGGAATTTATTTTTAAATTCTACACATTGAATAATGGTAACGATTATTTTTTGGAATTGTCCGAAAATAATATAATTATTGGTGAATAATAAAATTTGATAATTTTCTATAAATGCTAAACACATGAAATATTTAGACATTGTTTATGAAATTATAATATAATCCCCTTAATCTAGATCCATAAATTATTATTTTAATAAATTTAAATACAATTATAAAATTATTCTTATTTTTTATCGAAAATAATAAACTAATGAATATTTCATTGAGAAAACACCCATCTATTCTACTATAAATTAGACACCTCACCCCCTCATCTCCTGAATCATATAAAGGTTGTGCCCTTTCTGAAATTATGACCAATAATATTACATATACCCCACACCACAACATGCATCTCTTGATCTCATCAAAAACCATGCCAAGGCTCCCTTAAGAGGATCTCTATAGGAGAATTCAAGAGGCAAATCTCTTCTCTTTTTTCTATTATTGTCATTTCAATTTTATTTACTTTCTTCTATTAAACAAAAATTATCTTATCCAAGTGGAATGAAAACTCTATTATTATTTATACATTGTAATTATATCACTTTAGTGGATGATTCATCATTAATCTCCTCCCTCTCACTCTTCGGTTATAAAAATGAAATTGTCGCCCATGATGTGTCAATTTACCTATATCGTGGGTGATGCACATTTATATTCCTTAAACAGCTTCAAGGATGCTAATAAAATAATTAATTGGTTTCAAAAATATTTTAATGTGGGTCGTACAAACCTATTTATATTTTCCTACTAAAATTTATACATAATACAAAATAATTCAATATAATGAGTTTGTTGTGATAAAAAAATGGAAAATTTAACCCAAAACAACGATTATTAACATTAAACTATTTATTAATACTCATAGTATAAATCAAATTCATTATATAATCATTTACAATTCTGGAATATTGTTAATAACATATAACTAAAATTATGTATATTTATCTAAATTTATGGGAACATTCATTCGTGCATACAAAAAAACCAATCATGAAAACAGTGGAAACAAATGCTCCTAACTGAGGAAATTAGACACTATAACTCATCTGGAAGCCCAAAAATGATATTTCTAAAACCATAATGAATCAAAATAAGGTATAAATTATTTTTAATTTAATTAATGAATCTAATATGATTATATTGGACATTAATGTGGAGAAATCATTCAGACACATGGTAATGGGAATTATAAAACCCAACTCTCAATCATTGTGTTTTTAATATTTCACCTAATTTATAGTCTTTTAATTCAATAAATTTCCTTTCCTCATCATTATAATACCTCTTCTTGGATATTTAGGTTTTCTACATCATTTTATGACCAGTAAAATGTTTTACAAAAGAAATATTTTTTCGACAAAACACACCTTTTACTTCTCAATCAAGGCTGAAGATTCATATATAAAGTATGTTATTCCATCATTCATTTGAGAAATGAATGTTTAGGAATGTGACTTTTATGAAGTGAAACCCATTCCATTACCTGGGTTATTTTGTGTACAATATTGATATATTTTCTATTTGTCATTCATGTTAATGTAAATGTTATTATGTGACAGGTGCACCATGAATCTTATTGCACAATGAAATTATTATGTTGTGATGGGTGCACACTTAATTATATAATAATATAATACATTGTGTAATGTGATGAATCTCATGAGTTAAATTGAAATATGTGAGAACATGATGCTAATTTTTTAACAACTATGTGTGATAGTTTACCATTAAGACATGATGTTTCATTTTTATAAATTGCCACATTCCATTCCATTATCCAATGACTCCTCTCATGATTATAATGACAATGTTACCATTATGATCTCCCAATGTTATATTGTATAATGTTATTATATGTCCTCCTAAAATGATTTTATCTCACTCGGTATTGATGTATATCCTTAGGTGTTAACAAATTCTAAGGAGAATTCAAAGGGCCAATATGAAGCTATAGAAGAAGTAATTAAATAAATGCTTATGTCTTATTTTGAAAATTTTATTTATGGTTCTAAATTTCCCATGGCACTAAAACATTGCATCATCGTTGTTTAATTATGTTATTTCAGTTATATATTAAATTATGTAATAAGAAATTTAAGAAAACATATGGTCTTAATATTTTGTATCATAGGATGGTTTAGTTTATTTTGGAATTAGGATTAGATAACCTGAACGGAATCCATTAGGATGAGAATATGAACAAGTGAGCAACTAAGAAGGTATTTTCTAGAAAATGGTAATAATAGGTATCCCATAATATATTCCATTATAATTAAATTCACACAGGAATATATTATTTATTCATTACTTTTTAACTTATGTTTTGATCGAACATTTCCAATATTATAAAATAGTGATAACAGTGAGAACTTGTGAAAACAAACCGTGCAGGGGACAATACAATGATTGCATGAATGATATCCCCAATGATTTTAGGGATGGATTTCAAAATTTCATTATAGTTCTTACGCAGCTATCTAAGTATATGAATAATAATATGAATAATTTGAAATGTCAGCTTCACCTAGGAGGGACCAACTTCATATTAACTGTTTTATATATAAAAATCCACTGATATTTATTGAATCTTCCAATCCACAAGTTGTTGGGGAGTGGTTCAACTATAATGAGACTATATTTTTTTGTTCTTATCTTTTCTGAGATGGAAAGGGTGAATCTAACTATTTATCGTCAATATGTAGAGGAAGATTTATAAGGCCCCAGCCTTAAACCTTACTTAATCTTGAGTTATTACAAGATTTCACATTGAGGACCTTTTCAGGTTTAGAGTTTTAGAGAATTAGATCACTAAACATGCATTACATTCCACATTTAAACAAAGTGGTTACATAAAAGACAGTATTCATTCTTCCCATCAACAGAAACATATTGAAAATAAAACATGGATTCTTTCTTAACACATCCTTGACACTATCATCACATCATGTACCTTTCCCTTGACATGTGAAAAACATTTCAAAAACATGGGATGAGCATAAAAAGCTCAATAAGGGTTATAAAAATATGGAAAGGAAACATGAGATCACATACACATAAGAATGAAATCATACTTTACCCATAAAACATAGGCACTTTAACATACCTCATAAAATCATGAATAAATCATAGAAATCATAAGACATAAAAGGTAACATGAGGCATTCATAACATTCTTACGTAGGGAGTAGCCCTCTTGGATACGTTTGGAATACCCATCACAGTATATTCCCTAAATCTCTTCGGAGAAACCTTAACATTTCACTCCTTCGCGTTACCCAATGCATTGGAGAGATATATTGGGCTCACCTGCCCTTAGTTTATCATGGAACCACCCACCTTCATAATAATGCCCAAGAACCTCAACATAATCGTATCACATAAAACATTCATAAAGGAAACATAACATTTACAACATTCATTCACAATATATCAATACAACAAATTGATATAAAAACATTATGAAAACCATTTTAAATACCAAAATTAATGAAAAGTAAAACACGGTATTTATTTTTCTTTTAAAAAGAAGGTATGGCTTGTAGTGGAAGCCGAAACTCAAATAATGGTCACGGCGGCGGAGAAGTCGTTGTCGCCGCATTCATACAACAGAAACATTCCCTTTTGTCGTTTAGTAAATGCTTCGTATAAAAATGATTCCTTTTGGATAAACGTAAAAGTCAAAAGGTTTTATACACCGTATAAAAGAAGGTTATGTATAAAACAAAATATGCCTCAATGAAAGGAGATTGAGACGAAGTCCCATACAAAGACGGTATCCTTGGTTTAAGGATAAATCAATTACATAATTATGTGTTACAAATGAATACACCAAATATAAGTGGATATTAAGTGTAAAATAATCAAAGTTCATTCACACATATTCAAAGGATGACATATTCAATAACTACATGTTGAACCCAAAGAAATCGAAATTGGGTTAAGAAGTTCCCCTGACAGCCTAACGGTGTCACATCAAAATGAGTTGATGAGAGATAAAAATAAAGGGTATCTCATCACTTGGACATAAAATTTACATCAATAAGGTTATATGAGAACATATACCAACATAACAAAATGTAAATTAAAATACCCAACAAAAGAAGTCTTTTAAAAAGAGGAGGGTGAAAGGTTCCCTTACCGACATGGGTATCTTTCAAAACATACGCCCCGTGAACGAAGGGCAATACAAAATGGATGTAAATACTCATAAATGAAATAATATTACACAATGAGTAAAATAATGGTCATTACATACACCACTGAAAGGAAATTGTGGCAAATTTGCATAAATCTCACAGAAATAAAAGTGAGATGAAAAATACCTTACGAAAACTCGGCAGCCTAACGACGCCACTTAAAACTTCCAAAAATGGATTGATGAGATAAAATAGGGTATCTCATCACATTACAAAAAAATTTACAGCAAGAGGAATATAAAAGATCATCCCCCATCATAAAAAAGATGATCTTAAAAGAAGTGACATAAAGGAGAGTACTTAAAGAGAAAGAGAGGGGTTAGATCTCTTACGAAAATTCGGCATCTTAACGGCGCCACTCAAAACATTCAAAATAGAATGATGAGAGAGAATAGGGTCTCTCATCATATGAACATAAAAATTACAGTAATATTAATATAAAAGAACATCCCAATCACAAGAATGATTATCTTAGAAGGAATGACATAAATGAGTGTACTTAAAATGAAAGAGAGGAGTAGGATCCCTTACCTCAAGTCCAACCTGTCTTGTTCGGTTCATTATATTCCTGAATATTAAACTTTTGTCAATTAATAATTTCCTAAGTACCTCCTTTAGATATTATTATTCAGTTCATATCACATATTATAATGTTATAATAATTGTTTAATAATGTTAGTTCATATCAGACGTTTTTGCCGATGTTTGGTACATGAGTCAAAAATGAACTTGTTAGAAAAAAGATTGCCCATGTATTTATAAGTAAATAATTTCCAGAATAGTATTAATGATTAAAATATCATATATATCCAGTAAATATTAATTTCATACTATTCCATATCATTTGGAGAAAAAAAAATGAAAAGGACCGTTCATGGAGACGGTAGGCCGTACGTACGCATGAACGCTACTTTCATTTTTTTTTCATATTAATGGAATTAAAACCAAATGAGAGAGATATATATATGTTATAAATGATATCCATAATTTTTATGTAATATATTACATATATATCCATTATATATATGTACTTATAATATTACACAACATTTTGAGATAAGAAATGAAATGTACCGTTCATGGAGAGGGTAAGTCGTACGTACGCATGAACGCTACTTCCATTTCTATTTCATATTTAATGGAATTAAAACATAATGATACATAATAGTATTTTAATTCCAGTATGGTATCATATATAATATTATTAAATATATCCTTTATATGTTCCACATATGGTATTAACGAATCAAATCACTTTGAGGGGGCGGAAGTCTGCACTTCCTTAAATGAAGATATCGCTTTTACCCATAATGGAAACCATAAAGGTATGCCCAAAATGAAAAATACAGAATATTAAGGAAAAAATCAACATATTATATATCATATATAAATATAGTATCATCTTAATGGCCACCATTGAAGGTGTTAAAAGAATGTTGAACAATCATCGTTTCGGGAGGCCAAAATTCGCCATCCACGGAAACCGTATGTTCTTTAACCATTAGATATAGGTGTGTGAAAGTGTAGACAGAATACTTCTTATAAAAACATCCAAGTATATTTATTATACTGGATTTTTTATAAAATAAATGAATAAAAATAGTTTAGGGGGTTGGAGAAGCAAAATAAAACAAAAGGACTCAAGTGAAGAAATTACCTTAAAATCGGGTAACTCCCTTTAGTTTGATCTCAAAGGCTTCCTTGGGAAGACTTATGCCCAATGTTAGGCTTCAAGGAGTAAAAGAGGGAAGTGTAGAGACAAAATGGGCAGGGGTTGGTCAAGCCAAAGGCTTTGGGAGTGTGGGTAAGGAGGTAGAGATGGGGGCCTTTTATAAGAGGAGAGGAGGCGCACCCTTGTAAAGTTACAAAATGTTAGTTTATTTTCAAATGAGTTTCAGATTTTAAAGGTCCCACATTGATGTATTTCGAGGCGAAGGTGATAAGGTTTCTAAATACACTCATCAAATAGGGTTTGGACATGTGTAGGTCTTAGATATTACATTATCTTTCCATCTTATTTAAATCGTTAAATAATGAGGTCATCGCTGGATCATCATGATGTCATAAATAATTT
Source organism: Viscum album (assembly GCA_963277665.1). Lineage (NCBI taxonomy): Eukaryota > Viridiplantae > Streptophyta > Magnoliopsida > Santalales > Viscaceae > Viscum > Viscum album. The sequence goes on along the minus strand of OY728129.1, from coordinate 791,494,246 downwards.
AATTTATTTAATGTCTAGAAATTATAAAAAAATACTATTATGTAGGAAATCTTTTTATATTTCCAATGACTATTTATAGTCAAAAATATGACTTGTATAACCCCATGTAAAAATTGATTTAGGTAAACATTTCATGTTTGTGTCATTTTTACTTTGACATTAAGTAAAAAGATATTTATGTCATTACCCAACCAAAGTGGTTCCATGGGGTCCCCAAGTTGACCCATGGATTTTCTTGGTCAGCCATGACACATCCAATGAGGGTAGGACATGTTTCTAGGTCATTTCATTTTATTAAAACATTATCCTTACCATAAACTACACTAATTACCTCTAATCGCGATTAAAAGCATAATAAGTTACTATTCACCAAAAAATTATTTTTATCCCATTTAACCACATTTTACTTCTTAATGACAACCATGTATGTCGGATTTTTGAAATTCAAAACACAAAGATGGAAAATTATCATTTAAACAGAAAAATCAGTTTTTGTAAGTACCACATAGTGGTTTCACTATTCATCAAAAATTGATGTTTTTCCGAAAAATCCCAAAAATTCACCATAAGCTATATTTGATATTCCGAATTCAAAAAATGAAGTCAATTTTAAAAAATTCAAAACATATAAGTCACATTAATTAATTTAATAATTAATTCCCGCTGTCAAAGCAAATATCGTGTTTTTATGAAATAATAAGTATCAAAAGATTGACAGTAGTTTAAGTCTGATTTCAAAGTGAAATTAATTCCAATGACCACTATTGGATTTAATGGTAAAAATATATTCTAATTTAACTTTAAAACCAATTAAAAATATAATCTAATCATATAAATAAATTATATTAAAAAGATGTTTTGAATTAAAATACAACATTTTACACTATTCATTAAAAAAATGAACTTTATCAGAAAGATACCAAAAATTTACACAAAGTAAATTTTGATGTCCCAATTCTTAAGAAGAGTTTTATTTTGTCCAATAGAATGTATAAGAGTGAACAAAACTATATTTAATGATGGTTTCCATCAAATGGCAATAAGTGAACCTTTAGTGAAAACTAGGGCATATATGCCTAAAATTGAATTCTTTCCGTATTTTAAGCCTTTATCTTTTATTGGATAAATGTAAAAACATTTAAAAACATATATAATCATATTTTAGTTATTTCTATCCATTCCCGCCAATACAATAGCTACATGTTAACTACCATTTTAAATAATTTTATTTTATTATTAGAGTGCAACGTAAGATTCCCAATAAACTCATTGTTGCGTGTTGGGTACGCCATCTAGCATAGCGTCCCCTTTAAAGTCATATTAATATTTTATTCACAAATATGGATAAATATGAAAATTTAATATTCTTTATTTACCTGGGGTGTTAAATCTTTCCCCCCTTTTGGGAATTGCATCCTCGCAATTTTTAAAATTAGGCTTGGAAACATCCTTGAATGTCCCACATTGGAACAAGAGTCGGTAAAACAATAACTTTAAAATAAAGGAAGATAAGTACAAAGGTCACCCGAGTTAACCCATTCTAGGATTCCATGTAGAAAAACATGGACATGGAAGAAAATGCAAAGGGTCATGTTCTTGAGGGAGAGTGATAGTAAACATGTCTAGGAAAAATTTAACCATAAGAAAACCACAAACTTGTGATGGGTTAAACGGTATTCGATTCCCCTGTAGGAAAAGTTAATAGACAACATTTTTGTTTTAAGTTACTTTTTATTGAGGAATTTATTCATAAGGAAACATAATCACTTATCTTGTTGACTTTCAACTTTTACTATATTCCATAATCAAACTCAGATTTTTTTCCAAAAGACGAGTATTTAGGGAGACTTGTTCGCATTAAGAGTACTATAATCAACTTCTAGAGAGTCACCCAATCCACAAAAGAGAACTATATACTTCCCATGTCTTTAGACTTTAACCAAAACCAAAACCAAAAAGGTTATTACAAGATCAGATAATCCAGAAAAGGATAACCCTTTATAAAAAGAAAATCTATTCTTAATCTCCAAAATTTGACCAACAAAACCCAAAGTTCGACGAGGAACATTCTATAAACAATTTTTCTATAAAATTCTTCAAAGTAAAACAATATAATATTGAAACCCAAATATTTGAAAGATCTAGTCACATAGTCTTCCAAGTTAAATCGTAACATTTATCTCCAAACAATATCAGTTTCTCCTAAAGACTCGTATTAAAAAGTAATTAACCTAATCACATGTCCTCCATGATAGGTTAATCATTTTCATAAATAACCCAAAATCAACTTACTCCTAATTCATAAAATCATATAACTAAAAAGAATAAGTCAAACTAACCAGGGACTTCACGTAGTCCAGTGGTAGGTGATAAATACCAGTCACAATTTGGTTGTGGGTTCGATTCCTGCAGCTTTATCCGACGCGACGGGTAGTCACACGGTCTGCGTGTTGTCCTTTTTCCAAAACAATATAATTCTTAAATCATTCCCTAAAAGTGATAAAATTATAAAAAATGATCATAAAATATTTTATCCTCAAGATTATCTCATGCCTTTCATTTTCCAGCATATCATATAATAAACCATAATTACCTCAAAAGAAAGGATTATATAAACTCTAATGGTTACCTTTATAATTATTACCTGAACTTCCACATAGATTGGTCATCTCATACATGATTCATTACAGATGATACCAAGGTTCAAGTGGTTGATCATGACTCCTTGATATTTGGTTTAGAACAACCACGAGTTTCCTCATTGAATCCTACATTTTATCTAGTCTCTTCATCAGAGGACCACCATAGTTTCCTTCAAACCTGTTGTCTCTTTTGTGCCTTCTAGATCCATCCATTCACTAAAAACAGAAATTTCAGTGTGATTATATCAACAAAACCATCATGTACTAATGAGGAATGTAAACACTAAGATATACGTACTCATTCACTTTATCAAAAACTAGGACTCTTTCTGAAATCCTACCCATTATGGTACTATCACTTATGCTTAGAGAATACCCAAACCTCTAAAGTTATCTAAACTGACCTTTGATACCAACTATAAGGCCCCAGCCTTAAACCATACTTAATATTGAGTTATTACAAGATTACACAATGAGTATCTCTTCAGGTTTAGAGTTTTAGTGAATTAGATCCTGAAACATGCATTACATTCCACATTTAAACAATGTGGTTACATAAAAGGCAGTATTCATTATTCCCATAAATAGAAACATATTGAAAATAAAACATCGATTCTTTCTTGACACATCCTTGAAACTATCATCACAACATGTACCTTTCCCTTGACCTGTTAAAAACATTCAAAAACATGGGATGAGCATAAAAAAGCTCGGTAAGGGTTATAAAAATATGGAAAGGAAACATGAGTTCACATACACATAAGAATGAAATCATAATTTACCCATAAAACATAGGCACTTTAACATACCTCATAAAATCATTAATAAATCATAGAAATCATAAGACATAAAAGGTAACTTGAGTCATTCATAACATTTTTACGTAGGGATTAACCCTCTTGGTTGCGTTTGGAATACCCATCACAGTATATTCCCTAAATCTCTTCGGAGAAACCATAATGTTTCACTCCTTCGCGTTACCCAATGCATTGGAGAGCTATATCGTGCTCACCCGACCTTAGTTTATCATAGAACCACCCATCTTCATAATAATTCCCAAGAAGCTCAACATAATTGTATCACATAAAACATTCATAAAGTAAACATAACATTTCCAACTTTCAATCACAAGATATCAATACAACACATTGATATAAAAACATTATGAAAACCATTTTCAAAACCAAAATTAAATAAAAGTAAAACACGATATTTGTTTTTCTTTTAAAAAGAAGGTATATCTTGTAGAGGAAGCCGAAACTCAAATAATGGTCACGGCGGCGGAGAAGTCGTTGTCGCCGCATACATACGAAAAAAAAATTCCCTTTTGTAATTTAGTAAACGCTTCTTATAAAAAATATTCCTTTTGGATGATGGTAAAAGTCAAAAGGGTTTATACACCGTATAAAAGAAGGTTGTGTATAAAACAAAATATGCCTCAATGAAAGGAGATTGAGACGAAGTCCCATACAAAGACGGTATCCTTGGTTTAAGGATAAATCAATTACATAATTATGTGTGACAAACAAATACACAAAATATAAGTGGATATTAAGTGTAAAATAATCAAAGTTCATTCACACATATTCAAAGGATGACATATTCAATAACTACATGTTGAACCCAAAGAAATCGAAATTGGGTTAAGAAGTTCCCTTGACAGCCTAACGGTGTCACATCAAAATGAGTTGATGAGAGAAAAAAATAAAGGGTATATCATCATGTGGACATAAAATTTACTTCAATAAGGATATATGAGAACATATCCCAACATAAAAATATGTAAATTAAAAGACCCAACAAAAGAATTCTTTTAAAAAGAGGAGGGTGAAAGGTTCCCTTACCGACATGGGTATCTTTCGAAACATACGCCCTGTGAAAGAAGGGCAATAAAAAATTGATGTAAATACTCATAAATGAAATAATATTACACAATGAGTAAAATAATGGTCAGTACATACACCACTCAATGGAAATTTTGGCAAATGTAGCATAAATCTCACATGAATTAAAGTGAGATGAAAAATCCCTTACAAAAACTCGGCAGCCTAACAGCGCCACTTAAAACTTCCAAAAATGGATTGATGAGATCAAATAGGGTATCTCATCACATTACAATAAAATTTACAGCAAGAGGATTATAAAAGAATATCCCTCTTCATAAAAAATTGGATATTAAAAGAAGTGACCTAAAGGAGAGTACTTAAAGAGAAAGAGAGAGGATAGATCTCTTACGAAAATCCGGCAGCCTAACAGCGCCACTCAAAACATCCAAAATGGATTGATGGGAGAGAATAGGGTCTATCATCATATGATCATAAAAATTATAGTAAGATTAATATAAAAGAACATCCCAATCACAAGAATTATTAGCTTAGAAGGAATGACATAAAAGAGTGTACTTAAAAAGAAAGAGAGGAGTAGGATCCCTTACCTCATGTCCAACATGTCTTGTTCGTTTCTTTATATTACTGAATAATAAACTTTGGTCAATTAATAATTTCATAATTACCTCCTTTAGAGATTATTATTCAGTTCATATCACATATTATAATCTTATAATAATTTTTTAATAATGTTAGTTCATATCAGATGTTTTTGTCGATGTTTGGTACATGAGTCAAAAATGAAATTGTTTGAAAAAAGATTTCCAATGTAGTTATAAGTAAATAATTTCTAGAATAGTATTAATGATTAAAATATCATATATATACAGTAAATATTAATTTCATACTATTCCATATCATTTGGAGATAAAAAATCTAAAAGCACCGTTCATGGAGACGGTAGGCCGTACGTACGCATGAACGCTACTTTCATTTTTTGTCGTATTAATGGAATTAAAACCAAATGAGATATATATATATATTTCATAATTCCGGAATGATATCCATAATTTTGATGTAATATATTACATATATATCCATTATATATATGTACATATAATATTACATAACATTTTGAGATAAGAAATGAAATGTACCGTTCATGGAGACGGTAAGCCGTACGTACGCATGAACGCTACTTCCATTTCTATTTCATATTTAATGGAATTAAAACATAATGATACATAATAGTATTTTAATTCTAGTATGGTATCATATATAATATTATTAAATATATCCTTTATACGTACCACATATGGTATTAACGAATCAAATCACTTTGAGGGGGCGGTAGTCTGCACTTCCTTAAATGAAGATAGCGCTTTTACCCATAATGGAAACCATAAAGGTATGCCCAAAATGAAAAATACAGAAGCTTAAAAAAAACATAAACATATTATATATCATATATAAATATAGTGTCATCTTAATTTCCACCTTTGAAGGTGTTAAAAGAATGTTGAACAATCATCGTTTCAGGAGGCCGAAATTCGCCATCCACGGAAACAGTATGTTCTTTAACCATTAGATGTAGGTGTGTGAAAGTGTAGCTCAAATACTTTTTATAAAAACAAACTAGTATATTTATGAAACTGGATTTTTTATAAAATAAATGAATGAAAAGAGTTTAGGGGGTTGGAGAAGAAAAATAAAACAAAAGGACTCAAGTGATGACATTACCTTAAAATCGGGTAACTCCCTTTGGTTTGAGCTCAAAGGCTTCCTTGGGAAGACTTATGCCTAAAGTGAGGATTCAAGGAGTAATAGAGGGAAGTGGAGAGACAAAATGGGCAGGGTTTGGCCGATCCAAAGGCTTTTGGAGTGTGGGTAAGGAGGTATAGGTGGGGGGCCTTTTACAAGAGGAGAGGAGGGGCACTCTTGTAAAGTTACAAAAAGTTACATTATTTTCAAAAGAGTTTCGGATTTTAAAGGTCCAAAATTGATTTATTTCTAGGATAAGGTGATAAGGTTTCTAAATGCACTCATACAATAGGTTTTGACATGTGTAGGTCTTAGATATTACATTATCATTCCATTTTATTTAAATCGTTAAATAATTAGGTCATCGCTGCATCATCATGATGTCATAAATAATTTCATTTTTTTAATGTCTAAAAATTATAAAAAAATACTACTATGTAGGAAATATTTTTATATTTACAATGACTATTTATAGTCAAAAATATGACTTGTATAACCCCATGTAAAAAATTGTTTTAGTAAAACATCTCATGTTTGTGTAATTTTTACTTTAACATTAAATAAAAAGATATTTATGTCATTTCCCAACCAAAGTGGCTCCATGGGGACCCCAAGGTGACCCATGGATTTTCTTGGTCGGCCCTGACACATTAAATGAGGTTAGGACATGTGTCTTGGTCATTTTATTTTATTAAAACATTATTCTTACCATAAACTACACTAATTACCTCTAATCGTGATTAAAAACATAATAAGTTACTATTCACCAAAAAATTATTTTTATCCCATTGAACCACATTTTACTTCTTAATGACAAACATTTATGTCGGATTTTTGAAATTCAAAACACAAAGATGGAAAAATTTCATTTAAACAGAAAAATCCGTTTTTATATGTACCACTTAGTGGTTTCACTATTCATCAAAAATTGAAGTTTTTCAGAAAAATCCCAAAAATTAACCATAAGATATATTTGATATTCCGAATTCAAAAATGAAGTCTATTTTAAAAAATTCAAAACATATAAGTCACATTAATTAATTTAATAATTAATTCCCGCTGTCAAAGCAAATAGCGTGTTTTTATGAAACAATAAGTATCAAAAGATTGACACTAGATTAAGTCTGATTTCAATGTGAAATTAATTCCAACGACTACTATTGGATTTAATTGTAAAAATATATTCTAATTTCACTTTAAAACCAATCAAAAAGATAATCTAATCATATAAATAAATTATATTAAAAATAGGTTTTGAATTAAAATACAACATTTTACACTATTCATTAAAAAAATGAACTTTATCAAAAAGAAACCAAAAATTTACACAAAGTAAATTTTGATGTCCTAAATCTTAAGAAGAGTTTTATTTGGTCCAATAGAATGTATAAGAGTGAAAAAAACTATATTTAATGACAGTTCTCCATCAAATGGCGATAAGTGAACTTTAGTGAAAACTAGGGCATATACGCCTAAAATTGAATTCTTTCCGTATTTTATGCCATTACCTTTTATTGAATAATTTTAAAAACATTTAAAAACATATATAATCATGATTAAGTCATTTCTATCCATTCCCGCCAATACAACGGCTACATGTTAACTACCATTTAAAATAATTTTATTTTATTATTAGAGTGTAACGTAAGATTCCCAAAAACTCATTGTTGCGTGTTGGGTACGCCATCGAGCATATTGTCCCCTTTAAAGTCATATTAATATTTTATTCGCAAATATGGATAAATATCAGAATGTAATATTCTTTATTTACCTGGGGTGTTACAAGATTAATGGAGGTATTTGATTGAGAAAAACGAGATGAAGGATTAAATTGAAGTGGTGGAGTGTTAAGGATTTATGATAATTTTTATTAACAAATATTTCCCTAGAAATACTCATACAATGATGGAGAGAGAATTATTAGAGTTGATGAAAAAGTAAGAGAATAATTCAAGACCTATGAAGAACATTTCAAAAGTCTTGAAATGTGTTATCTGAGTTCTGTAATAAAATATTATAGAAAACTTTATAGACAATTTAGTGGTTTAAAATGAAACATTGAATTGTATCTTGCAATCTGAGGCATTGGGAGTTATGAATATGTTCTTTTATGTTCTCTCAAAGTGGATATGGAATTTTTAAATTGATCCCATGGTTGTGATGATAAGAAACGAATGATGGAGTTTCATTCTAGTGGTTCTAATAAGAAAGATTGATTGAAAACTCAACCACACACATGTCAAAAATGAGAAAAGAGGCATCGTCATAATGACATCAATGTGATGGGGAAATGCTTCATGTGTGAGAGAGAAGGCCACCAAGATCATTAATATCAAAAAGAAACAATGAAGTATGATAATGTGGTGGAGGAATGTAGAGAACCTCTAATGGTATAATGGTACATGTAAAGAGTGCAAAATGACTTTTAATTTTTTTATATTTTATGGGATTATTATGAGTCTGCGACAATTGACGATGCTTGATTCTGAGGCCCGATGTTCCGAGAATAAATTTCTGGACATTATTTTACAGTGCGTTCAGTAAACGCACATGCGACGTTTTATATCGTTTGAACCGATTGTAGAGACCTGAAGCTTGACGTACATTGACATTACATTACTTTAGAGGAATACTTAATACATAACAAAAAACAGACACACAAGGTCCGTAATATTTTAGTGTCTTTGGAAACTTGGAACATAATCTTCTAATCGGGGTGAAAGATCTTCAACATCTACCATAAAGATCTTCCTCTTTTAACCGAAAAACATTATTTATATCCTGGGGAGATGAACACATAAAAGGGTGAGATAAAATGCTCAGTAAGGGTAAACAAAAGAAATATCAATCACATCATATTCATAAGAACATAATATTTTGGAAATCTTAACCTGCAAAAGAGAACTTAATTTCATAACATGGGATAAATCATAGTAGTAAAATGAAATCCCAATAATCATAAAATAAAACATGAAACTTTGTGGCATACACACATAATCATAGAGAATCATATCTTATTAGTCAAGACTCATTTCCAACACTATCTTAGTGGACAAAGTCCATTTCTGAACAGAGTCACCCTCGTTTCAGTCCTGTTTCACTGAACCGGTATAACCTACTGTTCCAGCCATGTCTATCTCATGAGATATAAAATATTTACCCAATGCATTGGAGGGAGATATAGGTCCCACCCATCTCTTAATGATACCATTCTTATGTGTGCCACAAAATCATACACCATACATCATAGCATAACCCGTGTAATAAAAATGGGAATCTTAAACATCGTGACATCATAAAACAATTCATATAAGATAAAGGAATTCATAAATATAATTCCATCACAACATAATCAAATCAATTTAATAATAGGGATAGAAAAAAAACCATTTATTATCTTAGATGGAAAATAATTTTGATAAAACATTTGAACTCCATTCTTGAGGAAAATATCCTTTCTACTTCAAAAACACTTTTCCTTTCTTAACATGTCATACAATTATAAAATAAAAGAAATTTATTAAAAATAAACTTGAAAACTTGTAAAGTAAGCTTCTTGAAAATAATGTTTTAAAAATCCATTCATGTATAATGATATAAATAATGACATTAACTTATTACAGAATCATATTCATTGATATGATATCATATATGGTTCACTTATGACATTATATTACTCGTTCTTTTGTAAATTCCATGTTAAAGAAGCGTTTTGGGTAAAATCGTTTCATTTATCGTAGGTGTTTGGACTTATTGTTCTTGACATTATTATTACATATATCATGATTTACTTACTTCCAGAATCTAAAACATGATTTATATATCATATATATTCAGTATATATATATTTATAATAGATATATAAATGAAATGAAACACACCGTTCATGGAGAAGGTAGTCCGTACGTACGCATGAACGTTGTTTTCCTTTCCTTATTGTCATGAATGGAAGTAAGTAGATGACATACATATATATATATATACATAAATCCATTAGATTTAACATGTCATATATTTCATTATTATACTTTATATATACTTTATAATCATTCATGAATGGTTAATGTGGAGAATGAATCTCATCGCGTCGTGGAGATGGTAGTCTGTACGTATGCACGAGCGATGATATCGTTCTCATGATCGTGAACTTGTGTTTAAGTGTATGTATACTATTTGAGTATCAATATCACTTTATAATAATAATATATAGATACTCATTACACCATTATACCCATCCAATTAAGGTGGTGGAAGAAAATAGATTACACCACGGCGTGGAGACGGTATTCCGTACTTACACACGCGCGGTGATTTCCTTTTTTCGTAGGATGGATAGAAGGTTAATTAGAGTTGTTTAATATTTATAATAAAATATGAGTATATAAGAAATACTGATGTTATTACTTTATTATAAAACAACTAATGAAAAATAAGTTGAAGAAGAAAGAAATTGAAAAAGATCGGTAATGGATATTACCTCTTTTTGACACGCCTTTTCATAACCTCCACTAAAAGAACTAATGATGGTCTTTGAAGAAGACCAGTACCTCTAGGATAATACTAGGGAAGTGGAGAAGAGAATTTGTCAGGGGTTGTCCGAGCTTGAATGCTCAAATTGGTGTGAGGAGGAGAGGGAGGAGGTGCCCATTTATAAGGGAGGAGAGGGGCACCTTAGGAAAATCTCAAAATATTATTTTATATTAAGGTCAAATTCGGATTATAATGGTTCCAAAGGGTCTTATTTCGAAGCTAAAGTGGGGATGGGTCAAAATCCTTTCATAAAATTGGATTTAGACAAGTTTCGGTTATTATTTTAACCTTATCAATTTGATTTAACTCTAAGTTAAATAATTTAACTTTTACCGTGTCTTTTTGTTTTCTAACACTATATGGTTAATAAATTTACTATATCAAGCCAAAAGAACCCCAAGTTGTTTATTATTAATATATATAATCTTATCGTAGTCATTTGGCCGAACCTTAGATTTTTATGAATAAAATAACAATTAATAATATAATATTTGTTTTAAAAAGCAATTTATGTCATTTTTGACACTATTTGGTACATGATTTTTATGAATTTCACAATAGAATGATAAGTTCGAACCAAGTTACTTACATCAACAATAACATGTCATAATAACCTATGAAATTAGTTTAATTCATAAAAAGTCTCATATTATATTTATTTGGGTATTTATAATATCAATTATTATAATTTTTCACTATTATGGTTATTACTGCATCATCATTGTGTCAAAAATAAATTAATTTATTTAATGTCTAAAAATTATAAATAAAATATCATTATGTAGGAAATCTTTTTATCTTTTTAATGAGTATTTATAGTCGCATTTATCTTATGTATAACCCTATATGAAGAGATTTCCGCGGCTTGCGTCCTCGGTGGTCCAGCACCAAAGCTGGAGGTCTTGGCGATTCGGCTCCAACGACTTTTCTTCCTCGGTGTCTTGACTCCAAATTCGGAGGTCTCGGAGTTTCGGAGTTAGGTTTCTTGGCGTTTTGCTTCCCTGGTTTTGCTGAGAGATCTACAAAAATTCTTCTTTCGCGGCGATTCGGTTCTGGATCTGCACACGATCTTGGTTTTTCTCCCTTTATGGATTTTCCGCACTTTCTTGGTTTCAACCGGATCGATGAGAGGCGATCCGTTGAAAGGGATGATTTCCGAGCACCAGTCCGGCTGTTTGGGGATGTGCAGGAGCAGGATTGTGAGGCTCAACCTCTGACCAACGCTACTCGGTCACGGAATGGTGCTTTTCAAGGTCCTGCTCGGCTGGATGTGGATGTGCAGAAGAAGGAAAGGGCGGCTAGCACAGTTGCTTCCCGACCTCGAGACATGGATGAAGCTAGGGTTTCGGGTGGAGATTCTTTGGGAGCATCGCGCAGGCAGCGATCCTTCGTGGATTTCATGAAGGCATCGGCACCTGTGTCTAAGAAAGAGGACCATAGGAGGATTCTTCGAAAGGGTTCTCTTGCCCATGTGGAGGCTAACCCTGGTGTCATTGCAGAATGACTGGAACTAGGGGAGAACTCTTTGATTGCTCGTGTTGTCCTTCCTAAAGGTGTTTTTCCATGGATATGTGATGATTTATTTCAAAGGATTTCGACATTGTGGGGTTTTGACAACTGGAAATGTGTCTCTCTTGGTCGGGGATTCTTTCACTGTTTATTTCCATCGGATGATGTGAAGATGAAACCTTGGAGCTTTGGATCCATGTTCTTAAAGCTGGGTTGGATTCATTTACATGAATGGTCATTGGATTTTAATGTATCAAGTGCTAAGAATGTCTTCTCCCGGGTATGGGTTCGTCTTCATTGGCTGAACTGGGTACATTGGCATCCAGAAATATTGCATGATATTGGAACGGCAATCGGAACACCCATCCGTCTTGATAAGGAGATGACAGATGTCAGGTATGGGCACTTTGCCAGAATTCTGGTGGAAGTTGACCTCAAGTCCACTCTCATTGACACGGTTACGCTTTCTATTCCCTCTGATCAAATTCTGATTGATGTTGAATATGAAAACAAACCCCTCTTCTACACGAAATGCATGGCTGTGGGGCACTCTTTGGAGTCATGTCGTAAAAACATTTCTTGTAAAGAATGTGGACTGCGAGGGAACCCCTCCAATAAATGTCATCGTAAAGTGAATATAAAGGATCCGCCTTCACCAAAGATTGAAACTAGGGACAATGACCCTCTTTTGGAATCTGACACTCGTGAGCTGCCGCTTTATAGGAATGGGAAAGAGGTGATAACTGATGCTTCTCCGCCTCGATCTTCTGATCATTTTGGAGCTCAAGATCCTCCCTCTGAAAAGACTCTGAGTACAGCCCCCGCTATGATGGTGATTGATCCTCCACATCAGAATGCACAACCCTCTTCCTCTGCATCTGAGAAAGGAAGGGAGGAGGAATCCACTCCTGGAGTTGGGGACCTAACCCTCTGCAAAGGGGGTGCCTCTCATGTTGAGACCAAGGGAAGAGGTATGGATGCAAATACGATATCATATAGTGATATTGTCCGAGGAGAAAAGAAAATAGGCTCTGACAATGAGGGTGTCAGATCTGCCCCTGTTTCAAGGAAACCAAGGAAGGACTACTCTGCAGTTCCGAGGACTGTGACCACTAGGGCATCTGCCAAGAAGGAAATTGAGAAGCTTTCGAAGGAGCAGATGGACAAATGTAAGTTCTATAAGATGTTTCTTAAACAATACGAGACCCAATCAGATTGGGAATCAGCTGATGCTGATGACACGATCGGGTATGGTGGTGGTGACTTTGAATGTTTTGACTTGTAATCTCTCTCTCTTCCTTCTCCTGTTTCTACACTTTTATTTTATTAATAAATTTTGTGTTCCAAGCTTGCTTGGATCGGACTTTCTGGTATAACCCTATATGAAAAATACTTTACTTATTAAACATTGATTTTAACTATTTTAACCCTTCTTTAAATAAATTAGTAATAAAAGTCCTAATCTAATCCAAGTGGGCCTAAATGGTCATATTTTATTCCTAGGGTTGTTTTTGGTCGAATTACACTTTCCCAATAGAATTAGGACATGTGTTAGGGTAATAATAATATCATGTTTACCCTTAATTACCCTTTTTACTTTTAACCGTGGTAAATAAAAGTAAAAAGTTACTATTCACCAAAAATTATTTTCATCTCATTGAACCACATTTTACTTACTGAAATCGACCGTGTCTCTTGGATTTTTGAAATTCCTCTCACAGAAGCGGTAAAATTATGTTTTATGAAAAATTTATTTTTTTTAACTACCACTTAGTGGTTTCACTATTCATCAAAAAATGAAAGTTTCCAGAAAAATACCAAAAATTAGGCCTAAGCTATATTTGATATTATGAAATCAAAAATGATGTATGTTTTACCAAATTCAAAACATATCAGTTTCATTAATTAATTTAAAAATTAATTCTCGTCGTCAACACAAATAGCGTGTTTTAAAGAGATAATAACTATCAAATGATCGACACTTGTTTATGTCTGGTTTAAATGTAAAATTACATCCAATGACCAACATTGTATTAAATTGTAAAAATATATTCTAAATATAAATTAAAACCACTAAAATTAATAATTTATCACTATTAATTATTTTGATTAAAAAAGTTGTTTTTAATTAAAATTTAGTATTTTTCACAATTCATCAGAATATGAAAGTTATCCGAAAAGTACCAAAATTTCACCATAAGGTAATATCGATATTCTGAATCCAAAAAATGAAGTCCATTTTGAAAAACAAAATTTAAAAAATTTCAAAAAGTGGTTATTACTATTCATAACTGCTAGTTTTAATAATATTTTAATAACATATCGTTTTTTAGCAAAACTTTGAATTGTGTACAACACACGCTATCTTGGAAGGTCGCGCTTGCGTGTAATGCAAGCCAAGTCAGGGATGCATGTTGTGCAACTCTTTTTGGTGTAGCATACAACACAAGACATTAATGGAATTAAAAAGAATATTTTTCGTAAAATCTTGGGGTGTTACATTCTACCCCCCTTAAAAGGAATTTCTCCCTCGAAATTCGTCGGGGTTATAAATGGTTTACTACCCGAAAGTTTCTTTAATAGAAACCCACATCGTAAAATGGAATACCAAAACATGGATTTTAAAAACTAATGTATGAAATGTAACAGTTACCCAAATTAACTCATCACTAGGTTTCCACGTATGAGAACATAAGTGAAAATATGGATATGGAAGAAAAATCTAACCATCAGGTTCTGATGGAGAGTGGTAGAGAACATGGCTATGAAAAATCCAACAATCACAAAGCTAAAGATTTGTGATGATCTAAGGTACCATCTGATTAATCGGATATAAGGGAACTAGGACAACATTTTTGGTTTTCACGATCATTTCCCTAAAGTTGACGAATTAAAAGAAATACTTGCATGATTTTGGTACAATCTCACTGTTGTTCGTGAATTGAACAATTTCCACTTCATCCCTTAATGAAATTAAGTTGAATTTGTTATTCGTAATGTGTTAGCAGATCATGTGATAGAATGATGGGTCATTCCATCTCTTTCAAACAAAAGGTTAGCAAAAGTTAGAAGTCCATATTATGGTTAGATTAATCGTATATGGTTCTAAAAATGAACTTATACTTCATATATCATACCTCTTAATAAAATAAAACTAGTTTATACTAACCAAGGGCTTCCCGTAGGCTAGTGGTAGGCGATAAAGGCCAGTCGCACTTCGGTTGTGGGTTCGATTCCTACAACCTTGTCTGATGCGATGGGCTGTCGCCCATCCTGCAGGTTGTCCTTTTTCTAAAACTATATTACTATAACATCCCATCAACAATATCGAAAAAAACTTCTATCCTTAAACAATTCTAATGTCCAACATAATCCATTCCAATCTTTAGGCTTATCCATAATACTGCAGTCCATTTTCATAATATAGTGTAAATGATTACCAGATATTTAATACCATCATTGATCCCCATATATCATAAGATATATCTTTTTGGTCACATTCCAAACATTCAAAGGCCTTAATCATGTACTCTATTGAATACCCATTGAACCATAGTGAAAACATGAATTCAGTTAAAAGTTAACACTTTCCACATATCAAAATCCTCAAAATTTAATATACTCAAACCATGATATCACTTAGTCCTTATATCAATCATGAGCTCAAGAATACTATCAAACATATTAGATTCTCGTTATCCATTCATTATGTGCATATCATCTACTTTCCAAAAATATTTCAATCACTTTTCATGGTTACCGAAGCCATAAAATTATTGAAAACCACAATAGACCAATACATAAATATTCCAATATTCCACGATACTATATACAACATTATTCTGGAATCCCATTACATAAACACTTAATCATTCCACCACATCGTTGTCATATTAAACATCACCAATGGTGATCGCATGTGACTTCCCTTTGTCCTTTGCCTTAAGTGGTTTCTCATGTCGATCATCACTAACCCTTGGATTAGGGAATTTATTAGCATAATGCCCCATTTACTTGCACATGAAGCATTGAAGTGTAGTAGGTTCATTCTGTGTATCCCTTCCTTTGTTTGCATCATTAGACATCTTCTTCCCATCATTATGGCATTCAAATTCCCGATGACATTCCTTTCCACATTTGAAACATTTACTTGTCCCTTTAAGACAATCTCCACCATGCTTCATTCCCCACATTGAGCATAAGGAAACATTCATCTTCTTTTCACCATTATTCTGAGATTTCTCCTTGAACTCCATCTTTCGTTTCTTGTCAAAACTATGAGATGGATACGTAACACCAACTTCCATTTCTACCTTGATAGCACAACACAAAATTTCTACATAGCTACTGAAGTCTCTTATAGCTAATACCTTTCGAAGATTTGGTTTTAAGTCACTGAAGAATCGATCAACATTACTTTCAGTTTGGATGATAAATCCAGATGCATACCTTGCAAGCCTTGTAAAATTCACTTCGTATATACCAACAGATTCATCATCCTTTTCCTTTAGTTCAAGAAACTCCTTATCCATCTTTGTTCTATGAATACGAGGGAAGTACTTATTGAAAAATAAGTTCCTGAACTCGTCCCATTCCATGGACTCAATTTCATCCCTTTGCCTCATTTTCTAAATAATATTCCACCATTGATCAGCATCAACTTCCAAATGATACACTGCTAAGATGACTTTATCATGATCAGAACATTGAAGTACTGAAAATATCATTTCATTAGTACTGATCCATTGTTCAGAAATAATTGGATCAGAAGACCCACTGAAAGAAGGTGGACGTTGCCTCATGAAGGACTCAATAGAATATTGTTCCCTTCTCTACTCATTTGGACGTCCAGAATGATTCATAGCTTGTGTAAGTATAGCAATAAGATTTTTCACTCCATCTCCCAAAACATTTTTTTGTTCAGTAGGACAATCATTGAATTTTCCATTACATTTATCAACATGGTTCTTTCGGGATCCAGCCATCATCTAAAACCCAAAAAGAATAGTGTGAGAGGTAAAAATAACACTAGGGAAAAAAATATAATAAAGGGGGATTACCTTCAATATCTAACATCTTAGGTTAAATTCTATGATTGTTACCGTAGTTCTAGGACTATATCCTATATGTATACTTATCCTTAGGTACATCCCTAGATATACATTAGAAATATCTCTAGGGATCTCACTAACGTTTTTGCATCCTAGTTTCCAAAGGTTGACTAAACCTTTCCTCTGATAAAAACTGTAGAGACCCAAAGCTTGACGTACATTGACATTACATTACTTTAGAGGAATAATTAATACATACCAAAAACAAATAGACAAGGACCGTAATAGTTTAGTGTCTTTGGAAACTTGGACCGTAATCTTCTAATCGGGGTGAATGATATTCAACATCTCCCATAAAGATCTTCCTTTTTTTTAACCTACAACCTTTCTTTATATCCTGGGGAAAAGAAAACATAAAAGGGTTAGCTAAAATGCTCAGTAAGGTTAAACAAAATAAATATCAATCACATCATATTCATAAGAACATAACATTTTGGAAATATTAACCTGCAAAAGAGAGCATAATTTCATAACATGGGATAAATCATAGTAGTAAAATGAAATCCCAATAATCATAACATAAAACATGAAACTTTTTGGCAGACACACATAATAATAGAGAATCATATCTTATTAGTCAAGACTCATTGCCATGACTATCTTAATGGACAAAGTCCATTTCTGAACCGAGTCACCCTCGTTTCAGTCTGGTTTCACTGAACCGGTATAACCTACCTTTCCAGCCATGTCTATCTCATGAGATATAAAATCATTACCCAATGAATTGGAGGGAGATATATGTCCCACCCATCTCTTAATGATACCATTCTTATGTGTGCCACAAAATCATAAACCATACATCATAGCATAACCCATGTAATAAAAATGGGAATCTTAAACATCGTGACATCATAAATCAATTCATATAAGATAAAGGAATTCATAAATATATTTCCATCACAACATAATCAAATCAATGTCATAATAGGGATAGATACAAAACCCTTTATTATCTTAGATGGAAAATAATTTTGATAAAACACTTGAACTTCATTCTTGAGGAAAATATCCTTTCTGCTTCAAAAACACTTTTCCTTTCTTAACATGTCGTACAATTATAAACTAAAGAA
Organism: Viscum album; assembly: GCA_963277665.1. Classification (NCBI taxonomy): domain Eukaryota; kingdom Viridiplantae; phylum Streptophyta; class Magnoliopsida; order Santalales; family Viscaceae; genus Viscum; species Viscum album. Next base: position 791,475,797 of record OY728129.1, on the reverse strand, counting down.
GTTGATTAAAAATAAACTTGAAAACTTGAAAAGTATACTTCTTGGAAATAATGTTTTAAAAATCCATTCATGCTGTATAAGTTAAAAAAACATTCTTCTCGTACTTTTTTCGGAAAAGTCAAAAAATACCTCGTACGAAAAACGACAAATGATTCCTTTCATATCTTTTACTAAAAACTCACCGAAGGGTAAAATTGGATATAAAATATTGTAGAAGGATATAAATATTACATATTGAGGAAACATTTATGTGGATGATAAAATACACCCCAGTAAATTCCAAAGTATAAACAATCTCGGATAATAATGATATTGTGATATTTCCCTTACCTTATGTCTGATATGATTTGTACGTATCTGAACCTCTTGTATCATGATTTAAATAATGTCATTAACTTATTACAGAATCATATTCCTTTTTATGATATCATATATGGTTCACTTATGACTTTATATTACCCATTCTTTTGTAAATTCCATGTTAAAGAAGTGTTTTGGGTTAAATCGTTTCATTTATCGTAGGTGTTTGGACCTATTGTTATTGACATTATTATTACTTATATCATGATTTACTTACTTCCAGAATATAAAACATGATTTATATATCATATATATTCAGTATATATATATATAATAGATAGATAAATGAAATGAAACACACCGTTCATGGAGACGGTAGTCCGTACGTACGCATGAACGCTATTTTCCTTTTCTTATTGTCTTGAATGGAAGTAAGTAGATGACATATATATATATATACATAAATAAAGTAGATTTAACATGTCATATATTTCATTATTATTCATTATATATACTTTATAATCATTCATGAATGGTTAATGTGGAGAATGAATCTCATCGCGTCGTGGAGACGGTAGTCCGTACGTATGCACGAGCGATGATATCATTCTCATGATCGTGAAATTGTGTTGATGTGTATGTATACTATATCAGTATCAATATCACTTTATAATAATCATATATAGTTACTCATTATACCATTATACCCATCCAATTAAGGTGGTGGCGGAAAATACTTTACACCACAGCGTGGAGACGGTATTCCGTACGTACGCACGAGCGGTGATTTCCTTTTTCCATAGGATGGATAGAAGGTTAATTAGAGTTGTTTCATATTTATAATAACATATCAGTATATAAGAAATACTTATGTTATTACTTTATGATGAAACAACTAATGATGAAGATGTTGAAAAAGAAAGAAATTGAAAAAGATCGGTAATGTATATTACCTCTTTTTGACGCGCCTTTTCTTAACCTCCACTTAAAGAACTAAAAATGGTCTTTGAAGAAGGCCAGGACCTCTAGGATGATACTAGGGAAGTGGAGAAGATATTTTTTCAGGGTTTGGCCGAGCTTGAATGCTCAAATTGGTGTGAGGAGGAGAGGGAGGAGGTTCCCTTTTATAACGGAGGAGAGGGGCACCTTAGGAAAATCTCAAAATATTATTTTATATTAAGGTCAAAGTCGGTTTATAATGGTTTCAAAGGGTATTATTTCGAAGCTAAAGTGGGGATGGGTCGAAGTACTCTCATCCAATAGGATTTAGACATGTTTAGGTTATTATTTTAACCTTATCAATTAGATTTAACTCTAAGTTAAATAATTTAACTTTTACCATGTCTTTTTGTTTTCTTACACTATATGGTTAATAAACTTACTATATCAACCCAAACGAACTAAAAGTTGTTTATTATTAATATATATAATCTTATCTAAGTCATTTGGCCGATCCTTAGATTTATAGGAATAAAATAACAATTAATAATATAATATTTCTTTTCAAAACTAATTTATGTCAATTTTGACACTATTTGGTACATGATTTTTATGAAATTCATAACAGAATGATAAGTTCGAATAAAGTTACTTAAATCAACAATAACATGTCATATTAACCTAGAAAATTAGTTTAATTCATAAAAAGTCTCAAATTATATTTATTTGTGTATTTATAATATCAATTATTATAATTTTTCACTATTATGGTAATTACTCCATCATCATTGTGTCATAAATGAATTAATTTATTTAATGTATAAAAATTATAAATAAAATATCCTTATGTATTAAATCTTTTTAGATTTCTAATGAGTATTTATAGTCGCATTTATCTTATGTATAACCCTATATTAAAAATAATTTACTTAATAAACATTGATTTTAACTATTTTAACCATTCTTAAAATAAATTAATAATAAATGTCCTAATCTAAATTAAGTGGGCCTAAATGGTCATATTTTATTCCTAGGGTTGTTTTTGGTCGAATTACACTTTTACAGAAGAATTAGGACATGTGTTAGGGTAATAATAATATCATTTTCACCCTTAATTACCCTATTTACTTTTAACAGTGGTAAATAAAAGTAAAAAGATACCATTCACCAAAAATTATTTTTATCTCATTGAACCACATTTTACTTACTGACATCAGCTGTGTCTCTCGGATTTTTGAAATTCCTCTCAAATAGGCGGTAAAATTAAGTTTTATGAAAAAATCATTTTTTTAACTACCACTTAGTGGTTTCACTATTCATCAAAAAATGAATGTTTCCAGAAAAATAACAAAAACTAGTCCTAAGCTATATTTGATATTATGAAATCAAAAATGATGTATATTTTACCAAATTCAAAACATATCAGTTGCATTAATAAATTTAAAAATTAATTCCCGTCATCAACACAAATAGCATGTTCTTAAGAGATAATTACTATCAAAAGATTGACACTTGTTTATGTCTGGTTGAAATGTGAAATTACATCCAATGACCTACATTGTATTAAATTGTAAAAATATATTCTAAATATACATTAAAACTACTAAAATTAATAATTTATCACTATTAATTATTTTGATTAAAAAAGTTGTTTTTATTTAAAATATAGTAATTTTCACTATTCATTCGAATATGAAAGTTATCCGAAAAGTACCAAAATTTCATCCTAAGCTAATTTCGATATTCTGAATCCAAAAAATGAAGTCCATTTTGAAAAACAAAATTTACAATATTTCAAAAAGTGGTTATTACTATTCATAACGGCTAGTTTTAATAATATTTTAATAGCATATCGTTGGTTAGCGAAACATGGTATTGCGTACAACACACGCTATCATGGAAGGTCGCACTTGCGTGTAATGCACGCCAAGTCAGGGATGTGTGTTGTGAAAGCTCCTTTTGGTGTAGCTTACAACACAAGACATTAATGAAATTAAAAAGAATATTTTTTGTAAAATCTTGGGGTGTTACACCGATGCTTAGGTTAAAAGTTCAAAGTAACCATTGAATCCGAAATCACAAGATTGAATTAAGGGATTCTACACTTCAACATCAGTAGGTCGGGAGAAAAAGATAAATATTGGACTTTAAAAGAAAAATAAAACAATAACATGAAAAGATATTTTATTTCTTTTTCTCCAGTGGGTGGGCGTTGGTGGTGGGGACCTTTGATTTTTCATGCAATTAATGGCATGAATCTCTTTTATTTGTAACAAAAACATTTTTGGAATTATGTGGTTACATCATTAAATGAACCTCATTAATTCCTCTGTTTGTTACTCACCATTTCCCCCTCACATTAAGTGTGTCTTGGGGTGGAGTTTTGACACTACACCAATCAAGGAACCTCTGGAGAAGTTATGTGACATCTTCAACCAATGGAGGACATAATATTGGGTGGATATGATCTAGGATTAACGAACACTGATGACCACACTCCAATGGGGACTCTCCCTCCACTAACATACACCATACATCTGACGGTACACAATGTAGGGGGTGTCATTTAATTCAATAAATTCCCATTATTCTTCTCCTCATTCTTGAATTATGTGGTGGTTAATTGGGGGATTTGAATGGGGTTTATAATTATTTTTTATGTGATTTATAATTTAACTGTACTTATTATAATGCTAATTCTAAGGGCACAATACTAACAAATAATGCATGGACCCTCCACCACTAGATTTTTCATCATGTTATTTGGATGTGGGTTGTTCCAACTTGACGGAACATGAAACTCAGAGGAAAGAAATGATAGAAGAATCCCAAAAACACCACCTGGAAGGAAGAACAGACCATCAGAGTTTACTCGGTGGCCCACAGAAAAAGAGTCAGAGCTGTACCAGTGTTGCACCAGCGCGGCAGAGCCGGCAACCGACACTGCGGAGGTAGGATTGGTGGACGACCGCGGAGGTGGAGGTATCATGCCGTCAAATTACGAAATTATGGATGCCGCGAAGATGTATGGGAAACACTCCATACAGGTCCCCTGGGTGATGAGGCGGTGCCAGCTGGCGCCACCAATAAAATAGTCGAACGACTCCTTTGAGATGTTCGGGTGTAACAGACTGCATGACCCCAAGTGGGTCACGCTAGCTTTTGGATTGCACCGCAGCGGCCTAGGAAAGTTCATCTTGGGTAAGGTCAAAAGGATCCAGGTTGGGTCCGCCCAGTTTGGGTTGGGCAAATTCAGTTTGACCGGGTCGGATCAGACTTGGACCCCTCTCTGGCACTGATATGCATAAGTGACTATATGTTGCTAACCAAACATCAGTTTGAAAAATTTTCTACGGCGCTGGGATACTTGGAGAGATACAATCCTTTTATGATACTCCATAAGAGTTTTTGAGAAGGATAGAGTATATCTAGGTTGGATCGACTTCGAATCTAATCAGGCCTTGGGCACTAAAATGCAAATAACTTATAGACCAGACGTCTGGATGATGAGATGTCTATTGCGTTGGAACCCTTATAGTGTGAAATATCATCAGGCTACATCTTCAAAAAACGTAGTGCTTGTTTAAATATGACTGATGGACTGGGGAGCGGTTATCCCATAATCAAGCATAATATCTTGGGGAATCTAGTGGCTCGTAGTGAGGTAGAGGTTGGTGACATATCATACCGAGGTTAGTACCAAGCGATCCTATGTGGGTTAGCTCCTAGCGATCTTGTGTGGATCAGCACCGAGTTATCCTGTGTAGATCATCACTTAAGAAACTTGTGTATTTCAGTAGTACCCGACCCATACGAGGACCGATCTAAGAGTGGACCATCATAGGTCAGCGACACACTGATCTTGTGTGGGCCAGCTCTAGTATGGATCAGTTCTCAGTGATACTGTGTGGGTTAACAGAAACCGATTTTTCCTGGTTCAGATCCTATGTGCGTCTTGTGGGGGTTAGTAACTAGCGAATCCGGACAGGTCAAATGTAGTGTGGGGTTTGTGGGTGTAAGTAGATACCGATCATATGTGGGTCAACCTATGTATGGTCAGAAGTTGTGCCTCTCGATAGAATAAGATTATCTAGCTTCTTGAATAATCATCTATACTTCTATTCTATACTTTTAACTAGTTTGAGCTGGGTCCACTACTTTGTTCATTGTGTTCATGATCTTGATTTTATATTTTCTTTTTTGGAACACTGTGAGACCATTGAGGTATCAGGTTCCCCGATATGTATTGTTATACTCACCAATGTAAAGGCTTTACTGGCACCTTGTTGTGAGTTGTGTAGACGGAGAGCACCTTGGTAGATACATGAGGAAGCCAGGGCCAAGCGGTACATATAAAATATTGGATGATGTGGAGAGGAGTGGAGACGATCTATACCTACCCTTCAGCTAGGATCCTCGTAGGATGATTCCCTGAGCTGTTTTCTATTTTTTAGGTGTAGTTTTACCTTCCAGTTGGGCTTGTATTCCGGACCATTTACTTTTAGTACACACCATTACTATTGTAGATTTAATTTTTGGATGCATGATGTTGGGTTCTTGGTTTGTCTGTATGTACATGTTTAAAGTCAATGCCTTCCCATTTTTGGGATACGCATCTCTGATGCTAGTCGCCAACCCCTGGACTATGGAATGCGGTTTTGGGGTCAGTCACTGAATGGGCCCTCGGGGATGGGTCATGAGAAAATGTTAGTAGAGGAGTTAGTTCTATCGAATTAATATGAATTTAATCCTTTTAAAGGTTCTATAATGTTATGTTTTTTTAGTATGGTTTTTAGTTTGGGAAGTCCAGTGTTGGTGCGACGGACAATGTATCCATACACCAGGACCATGAATTCTGATTTCTGACATGTTGTATGAAAACATCGACTGTGTGTGTATTAGAAATGTTTTCTAATTTGATATCTTTTGAGTCATCTTAGCAAGTATAACTTATTTACCTTGGATCACCTGTTTCTTTTCATGATGCTCCCATGTACACAGATAGCTAGGATTCCAGAGAGAGTACATGAAAATGACCCACCGAGCGATGAGGCTTTAGTGTAAGGACCTCATAAATTTTTAGCAGCATTGGTTGGTGCACCTGCAGCACCACCACCCATTGGGAAGTAGTTACCTCCAAACCCACTGGCGGATGGTGCATACCGACTGAGCACATTTCCTGAGTTCCAGCAGCAGATGCCTAATAGGTTTTGAGGCGAGACAGATCCCTAGGAAACTGAGGATTGGATGGAGGTTGTGACATGAGTTTTCCACCTATTTGGGACCCCATCAGAGAATATGGTGATCATAGTTAGTAGAAATTTTTTGGGAACGATAGAAAGATGATGGAGTTTGATGCTATAGTTACTTACTGAGGTGACCCCCACCTAGATGGACTATGAGATCCAGTTACTGGAGGAGTTTATTCCAGTGACACTATGATCTATGCTTGTCTAGGAAGTTATTAACTTATAGTAGTGTAGCTTATCTGTGGCCCAGTACTCTATGAGATTTAATGACCTCTCATGCTACTCCACCACCATTGTAAGAGACCCATTCATGAGGGATCGGACCTATGATTAGGGTCTCTTCCAAGAGATCAGAGTGTCGATGATATCACTCAATATCTTGTCGTAGGATGGAGTGATTGAGAAAGAATTATTGGTGGAGATATTCTTAACTGAGCTTGAATCGATGGTGAGAGCCTCCGCTAGACGATAGGTAGCCAAGTCATCTAGAGTAGGTAGTAGGAAGATGACGTAGAGATCTAAGAAGACATGACCTTCCAGAGGGAGACCCAATGATGTAGGGTTGAAGGTATGAAAATGGTGAGGATGAGGAGGTCAATAGGGAAGAATAGTGTTCTTCACGTGCGGCGGGCAGGGCCACATGGCTTGCGAATGCCTGACCCGTCATACAGACGACTAGTAGATAGTCGATCAACCATCTTGGCAGTGGTCGTGGATCAAGCGAGGAGGTCCGCAGGGCAAACAATGAGGTAGAGGAGTAGTCCATTCAACAGGTGATGGGTGGTGATTTTATGTTCTACCACCACCACCACTTGGAGGTCCACCCCATCCACATGAAGTATGTGGAAAGTGGAGAGGAAAGCTTAAAACATGTGAGGCCTATGACCACGATGCTCCAGAGATTATTAGTGGTATGATGTATGACTATTCCACCCTACCTGCAGTAATTATATACATAGGTCCCAATCACTGTTTCATTTCCATGACACTCATTTGGAGCTTGGAGATTATAATGTTGTCATTCGCTCGATCCTTATGATTACAGACTCCTACAGGAGAGGATTCGATGATTAAACACTGGTGCCGTGAGAGTTAGATTACTCTAGGAAGTGAGAGCTTAGTTTGGGATATCCTGGTAGTAGAGTCAAGGCCTTACAACTTCATCTTGGGTATGGACTGGCTATCCCTAGTCCACGATCAGATCGACTCTTTTAGGTGAAAAGTTTGGTGTGTCTGTAAGGATTGGATCAGGTTTACTTTCACTAGTTAGAAGGAAACATTTTCAACAGAGGATGGACTATCTCAGAGGATGGTGGAGCCGATTACTCATAAGTTGGCTAGCCTCACCCTCAGATCAGATGACGTGAGTAGTCCAATTTATCATGTAGTGGTGGAACAATATGTTGATGTCATTCCAGATGTTGTTCTAGGACTACAACCACATAGATAGGTAGACTATTACATCAACCTTTAACCCTGGATGACACCGATATCTACACTAGCATATCAAATGGGTCCCATGGAGCTTCGATATTTGGGGTTAAAACTGGAGGACTTCTAGGGAAAAGGGTTTCATAAGGCTCATTGATTCTCCATCGGCATCCACGATTTTGGTCTCCAAAAAGGCATATGGGGTATTGAGTCTTTGTGTGAAATATCGGCGCCTGAACCAGGTGACTGTGAAGAACAAGTATCCACTCTCGAAGATCGATGATCTCTTCAACCAGATGAAGTGATCTCATTGGTTTTCTTAGATAAATCTCAAATCAGGATATCATCATCTTAGAGTATGGGATGAGGTCGTACCAAAGATTGACATTAGATATCGGTATAGACATTACGAGTTCATGTTGATGTCTTTCAGAGAAACCAATGCTCAAGATGTTGTCATGGGGCTAATAAACCAGATTTTTTTGCAATTCCTCGGTCACTTGGTGGTGGTCTTCATCTATGACATCTTGGTATACTTGGTGTCAGAGGAGAATCATGTCATGCACCTACAGATAGTTATGGATACACTCCAAAAGACCCAGATTTATAGAAAGAGCTCGAATTTCTTGATCTGGATATGGAATGTCCACTTCCCATGGCATTTTATCTCAGAGGCAGGAGTCATAGTGGATCTAGAAAAGAAGGGAGAAGTGCTTTCTTGGGTGCCTCCTTGGAGTGTGACTGAGGTGCATAGTCTCCTAGGATTGGTTGGGAATGACCAGGGATTTATACCTGAATTATTTAGGTAATCAACACTATTGTGAGCCTTGATGATCAATGGGAAGTCTTTCTTATGTATGGAGAATTGATAGCATACTATTCAAGATTTGAGGTAGAGACTGATGAGTAAACCCATCATGAGGCAATCAAAATAGGGTGTAGGGTATATAGTCTACATCAATGAATCATGGAGAAGAATAGGTTGTGTCCTAATACAAGGGTGAGCAGTGATCACGTATAGCTCATAATAGTTGAGGTAGCATGAGAAGAACTGCACTACCCAGGACCAGGAGTTAGTAGTGGTGGTTTTTGCAGTGAAGATGTGGATGCACTACTTAATGGGAAAAAAATTTATTATTTACTCTGATCACATGGGTCGTAGGCATATATTCTCATAGAATACCTCGAACCCGAGACAATGATGATTTCTAGAGTTACTCCAGGACTATGTCTTTGGGATAGTCTATACATCTGTAAAGGGGATGGTAGTGGAAGACACACTCAGCAATTGGTCTGGTCTACAGCTGCTGAGTGTGGTGACAGAGTAGCTATACACGTAGCATATATATTATGAGGATAAAGATAGATCCTATTACCTTTAGTCTAAGACTATCACTACCCCACTTCTTCAATGAGTTTTAGAGGCACATCTTGGGGACATATACTGCGAGGCCCAATGTGCTCAGATATCTTAAAGAATTTCTTCTAATGGATTTTCTAGAGGTGGGTGTCATGTTATCCTCTCAGAGGATGTACTATGGTACCAATGAAGATTTTAGAGTAGGTGTTGAGGGTGTCCACACATCCCCTTTGATGTTACATATAGCAGAACCAAATATGTACCAGGACCTCTGGTATTGTTGCTAGTGGTTGGGATAATGAAAGCGGTGGTGAAGTTCATTTCATGATGCCTCACTTGTTATAAAATGATGGTTGAGAATTAGGTTCCAGCAGGCTTAGCTCAGCCACATGAGGTACCGATTTGGATGTGGTATCTTATCTCCACGGAAGTTGTGACATTACTACCATGTACATCAAGGGGGCCTAATTCAATCGGGGTGATCTTTGACTGACTCACCAAGTTGTCCCACTTCCTACCCATATGAGAGAAGGGATTAGTAGATATATTAGGACATGTTTACATATGGTATATTTTATGGCTTCATAAGGTTACACCATCGATCATCTCTGATAGTGAAATATGTTTTACATCCCACTTGTGGAAGGTATTGTAGGAGGCTTTCAGAACTCAGCTACGCTTGAGTATTAGATTTCAACCTCAAATAGATGTTTAGACTGAGCGGACTATAAAAACACTCATGGACATGATTTGTTCTTATGTCCTTGATTTTTTACAAATTCAGGAGGATACACTACCATTGCTCAAGTTTTTATACAACAACAGTTATCACTCCACCATCGGCATGGCACCGTTTGAGGCCAAGTACGAGGGACCATGTAGATCACCTCTTTGTTGGACATACCCATAAAAGTCAGAACTTATGGGTCCAGAGTTAGTACATGATTCCATGGGGAAGGTGCAGGTCATCCATGAGTGGATGAATACTCTAAAGAGCTAGCAGAAATATTATGCCGATAGGAGACAAAGACCCATGGAGTTTGAGTAGGGAGACCATGTGTCCTACGGGTCTCACCCGATGAGTGTTATGGAGGTTTGGTTGGGGCGTCAAACTTTATCTGAGGATAATCAGACCTTCGAGATCCTCATAAGAGTAGGTGAGGTGGTGTACCATCTAAATCTTCCACCACAAATTCACCAGGTGCATGAGGTTTTCCACATATCTCAGCAGATAAGATACATGTATGATCCATCGCACGTTATTGACTCGGGAAATCTAGACATATATGATGAGGGAACATTTGTGGTGCTCCCAGTAGAGATATAGGATTGAAATAAGTATCTCTTTAATGGGTAGTCGATTCCTTTTTCATGAGTTCGTTGGTAGCACATTAATCTCCTGGAGAGCACATGGGATAAAGAGGCTCAGATACGTGCTCAGTACCACCATTTGTTTCCCTATTTTTATTGTATCTATCTGGGAGGAAAATACCTAAGGTTTGGAAAAATTAAAGCCATATAAATTACATGTAATTGTTTTTGAAATTAATTGGGATTATTATGAGTATTAGAAAATTGAAGGAACCCGAATCTGAGGCCCGGTGTGCCCGTAATTAATTTTAGAACATTTTTTATGGTCAGTTCAGTATATGGACGGGCAGTGTTTTCTATCTATTGAACTACTGCTCGGACTAAATATCAGAGGGCACCATTAAATCCATAGTTCTATGATTTTTTAAAGAAATCTTCACTTCAACTGATGTGGGTTGGGAGAAAAATTTAAATTTTGTACTTTCCTGATAAACAATTAAATAACATAACATGTTATGTTATTTCTTTTTCTCTAGCGGATGAGCGGTAGTGGCAGAGATCAGTGACCTTTCAAGACAATTAATGTCCTATCTCTCTTTTATTTGTAACGACACTATTGGGAAATTAATAGTTCCATTCATTAAATTAACCTCATTAATTTTTCAGTGTATTACTCACATTTCCCCCCTCTATTTATGTGAGGATCGAGGTGATGTTTTTATACAGATTCACCAAGAATGGAACCTCTAGCGATGTGATAGGACTTATTCCACCAAAAAAAGATATAATCTTGGGTGACGGTGATCCAGGATCAACGAACGCCAATGAAAACATGACGACATGGACTCTGCTTCCTATAATGACTCTGATACCTCTGATAGTTCATGAGGTAGGGGTTCTAATTTAATTCATGAAATTCCCGCATTTCATCTCCTCATTCATGAATTTGCAGGTGGTCGATGTGGGAGATTTTAATGGGGTTAATAATTATTTTTAATGTGATGTATAATTTACCCCCACTTGTTTTATGCTAATGTGGAGGGAGCATTCCAAACGAACAAATCACGGACCCTCCGCTGGTTGTTTTCATTACGTTATTTAGAGGTCGGTTATTCCAACATGACGCAACTTGATACTGAGAGGCAAGAAAAAATATTTGTATCTTGAGAGGTTCGTAGCCACATCTGAAAGAAAGAACAGAACAACAAATCTCACCTGATGGCCTGCAAAATAAGCATTTGTGCGACACTGGTGACCAGTGCTAGAGGACGAGGGCGGTGGATGGCAACCGCCTACCATGGTGAATGAGCAGCGATGTTCGGTAGTGCAGTGGTCATACAGGTTTCCGGCAGTAGTCGACTGTGGAGGTGGATGTGGTGTTCCATCGTGAACCACACAGGTGGAAGCCGTGGCTTGAAGCTGCGACGATGAAGGGGAATCGATCCATGTATGTCCCGTGGGTGACGAGGTGGTCTTACTTGGCACCCCCAAAAAAGGTGCCAAATGTCTCCTTTGATCCATTCAGGTGAATTCGACCGCGCAACCCCACGTGGTTCATGCCAAGCTGTGGGTCTTGTCATTGTAGCCTCAGCCAGTTGGGGTGGGCCATGCCGGTCTTCAGCCTAGTCGGTAGAGCCCACCACAACCAATCACAACTGGGATGGCCCATCCCGGTTCAGTCCTGGTCCGGTCGACCAAATCCGAGTCAGATCGGCCCAGGCCTGGTCTGCTCGGGTTGGTCCGACCGGGACATACGGGACCCCGACCCCTCTCGGGCCTAGATATGTTTAAGTGACAATATCCTACGAATCAGACGCCCATTTTACGAACCTTCTATGTTGCTGGGAATCTTTGAGTGATACAGTCCTTTTATGAAACTTCACGAGAGGTTTGGATAAATTTGGAGTATTTCCGGGTTGGATCAACACTGAATCTACCAATACCATCGACACTAAACTGCCAATAACATATAGACCGGGCGTCTAGTTGACGTGATGTCTATTACATTGGAACCCTTATGACTTGAGATATCATCGAGATACATCTTCGTGGAATTTCGCGCTAGTTTAAACATGAATAATGAATTGTTGAGTGATTATATTAGAATTAAATGTTCTATGAGTAGGAATCCAATGGCTGGTAGTCAGGTAGAGGTTGGAGATAGATCATACAGAGGATAGTACTGATCTATAATGTGTGCTTCATCAAATAGAAATATTTTTGGATAATCACCGAGAGATCCTTTATGGGTCATCCCCTAACGATCCTGTGTGGATCAGTAGTACGTGACTCGAAGAGCACAAGCCTTAGGGCGGCCTGTCATGGATCAACGACATACTAATCTATTGTGGCTCAGATCTAATGTGTGTTAGTACTCAGCGATCCTATGTGGGTCAATGCATACCAGTACTGTGTGGTTCAGATAATATATGGGTCTTTCGGGGGTTAGTACCTATCGAAATTGGGGGGGTTAAATCAAGTGATGGTTTTCAGGGGTTAGTACCTATCGATATTGTGTGGGTCAGACACCATTTGGTCAACAATAGTTCCTCTCAATAGAATAAGATAATGTAGCTTCTCAATAAATTATTTATACCATTGTGATTTAATTTTACCTCGATTATGTTGTTTCTATTTCTTTGTTATTTGTGATTGACATCATGCTATGTGGTTTTCCTTTGTGGAATTCTGTTAGACCGTCGGGGGTCTCAGGGCCCCTACTCAGTATTGTTATACTCACACTTACACGAGAATCACCAGAACCTTGTTGTGTATAATATAGATGATGACCTTCTTGGTTGAGACATGGGGGATCTTCGACTAGGTGGTACATAGAGGAGATTGTCTGACATGTAGAGCAGTGGAGATGAGTTGTACCTACCATTTAGGTAGGATCCATGGCAGATGATTCCAGGAGCTATTTTTTATTTTTCAGTTGTATTTGTACCTTCTTGTTGGGAATCTGTTCTGGCCCCTTTACTTTTAGTAAACACCATTACTAATGAATTTTAACATCGAGGTTTTATCTTATTTTGTTTTTGGTTTTTGTGTTTTTATAGGTTTAAAGGAAATGCCTTCCCATTTTAGGGATACACCTTTTCAGTGATAGTCAATAAACCCTATCATATGGAAAGAGGTCATTAGGTAGTCATAGTGAAATCCTCGGGGGATGTGTCGTGATAGTTCAATTATAGAGAGAATGGTCACTGTGAAAGACATTGCACGAATCCTCAAGTTGTCGAGGGTAATCAGTGTCATCGCCCACCAAATCCAAATGAACATGGTAAAGCTTATTCCATCACTACTATGGAAGTGGATTATGAAAATGAATTCATTAAATGTACACATTCTATTCACTCAAGAATGGAAATAGTATTATTTGATTTTGGTTTTATTACTTCCTTTATATATTGTATGTTTGCTATATAATATGAATCGAATCACAAAAAACATGAAGTAGATATATTCATAAAAAACATAGTGGTATAATAATTGGAACCCATATGTTGGACTCTTCTTATATCGACACATTTGTGAAGATTCTTCCAGCAATTCTTATAATACATCCCTTCGTGTAATTTGATGACATAATTGGGATGGATTGTCCTATGTTATATAGAGCACATGTCAGCTGTGTGGAAAAGTAAATATCATTTCATATTCTAAAATATCCCATCCTCATCTATAAATTCAAGGAAAATCATGAATCTCCTTTTGATATTTATTTAATGGTATGGGTATTGATTCCCTATGAAGAAGAAAAGATCTCTAAAGCGGATGAGTGTAACACCCGAGACTTTTATGTTATATAAATCATCAAAGGAATCTTTTTCTACACAACACTTGCTTGGCTTGCTTTACACGAAATCGTGACCTTCCTCGTTAGCTTGCGTTGTACGCAATACCGAGTTTTACTAAACAACGATATGCTATTAAAATAAAACTACCCGTTATGAATAGTAAAAACCACTTTTTAAAATTTTATAAATTTTATTTTTCAAAATGGACTTCATTTTTGGATTCGGAATACCGAAATTAGCCTAGGGTGAAATTTTGGTATTTTTCTGAAAACTTTCAATTTTTGATGAATAGTGAAACCACTAAGTGTAGGTTAAAAACTGAATGTTGCATAAAACTTAATTTTACCGCTTCTGTGAATGGAATTTCGAAAATCCGAGAGACACGGTTAATATCAAGGACTAAAATGTGGTTCAATGAGATGAAAATAATTTTTGGTGAATAGTAACTTTTTACTTTTTTTTTCCACGGTTAATAGTAAATAGGGTAACTAAGGGTAAATATGATATTACTATTACCCTAACACATGTCCTAATTCTATTGGATAAGTGTAATTCGAACAAAAACAACCTTATGAATACAATATGATCATTTAGGTCCACATGGATTAGATTATGACATTTAATATTATTTTATTTAATGAACAGTTAAAATTGTTAAAATCAAAGTTTAATAACTAAAACATTTTTAATATGGTGTTATACATAAGCTAAATTCGACTATAAATATTCATTAGAAAGATAAAAAGATTTCCTGCATGATGGTATTTTAATTATAATTTTTAGACATTAAATAATTTAATTTATTTATGACACAATGATGATGCAGTAATTATCTTATTAATAAAAGATTGACATAATTGATGTTATAAACACCAAAATAAATGTAATTTGAGACTTTTTATGAATTACACTAATTTTCTAGGTTACTATGATATATTAGTGTTGATTTAATCAACTTTTTTCGAACATATGATTCTGTTATGACTTTCACAAAAATCATATATCAAATAGTGTCAAAATTGACACAAAATAGTTTTTAAATCAAATATTATATTATTAATTGTTATTTTATTCCTAAAAATCTAAGGTTCGGCCAAATGACTTAGATAAGGATATATATATTAATAATAAACAATTTGGGGTTCGTTTGGCATGTTATAGTAAGTGTATTAACCATATAGTGTAAGAAAACAAAAAGACACGGTAAAAGTTATATTATTTAACTTAGAGTTAAATCTAATTGATAAGGTTAAAATAATAACCTAAACTTATCTAAATCCTATTGGTTGATAGGATTTCGACCCATCCCCACTTTAGGTTCGTAATAATACCCTTTGGAACCATTATAAACTGATTTTTACTTTAATATAAAATAATATTTTGAGATATTCCTAAGGTGCCCCTCTCCTCCCTTATAAAAGGGCGCCTCCTCCCCCTCCTCCTCACACCAATTTGAGCACTCAAGCTCGGCCAAACCCTACCATATTCTCCTCTCAACTTCCCTAGAATAATCCTAGAGGTCCTGGTCTTCTTCAAAGACCAATCTTAGTTCCCTAAGTGGAGGATTCAAAGAAGCGTTCCAAAGAAGAAGTAATATCCATTACCGATCATTTCAATTTCTTTCTTCTTCAACTTATTCTTCTTTAGTTGTTTCATTATAAAGTAATAACATCAGTATTACTTACATAATGATATGTTATTATAAATATGAAACAACCCTAATTCACTTTCTATCCATCCTACGGAAAAAATGAAATCACCGCGCGTGCGTACGTACGGAATACCGTCTCCACGCCGTGGTGTAATCTATTTTCCACCATCACCTTACAAGGATGGGTATAATGGTGTAATGAGTAACTATTTATGATTATTATAAAGTAATATTGATAGTGAAATAATAAACATATACTCCAATACAATTCCATGATCATAGGAACGATATCATCACTCGTGCGTACGTACGGAATACCGTCTCCACGATGTGATGTGACTCGTTCTACATGATCATCATTACATAGTAATTATATAAATGAATTGAATGAATAAATATGATATATGTTACAGTAATAATATTTTGGATATAAGGTATCTATAACCTTAAAAGAAGAATAAGAATTTATTCGGCAAAACACGCATAAAAACAAAAGGCAATAAAGACCCGAGTAACAAGTAACAATGAAATATTACTAACAAGAAGCTAAGAATATGACCATATATGATAAAATATAAATATGTATGATTCTGGAATAAGTCAATAACATTATTTAAACCATTATACAGGAGCTTCGGACACGTACAAAGAAAATCGGACCTAAGGTAAGGGAAATATCACAATCTCATTTTTATCCGAGATTGTTTATTCGTATGTATTTATTGGGGTGCATTTTATCATACACATCCATGTTCCTTCAATATGTAATATTGTTTCAATCCACTTACACTAGTTTAAATCCAATTTTACCCTTCGGTGAGTTTTTAGTAAAAGATATGATAGAAATCTTTTGTCGTTTTTCGTACGAGGCACTTTTTGACTTTTCCGAAAAAAGTACGAAGAATGTTTTTTTTAACATATACGGCATGAATGGATTTCTAAAACATTATTTACAAGAAGCTTCCTTTACAAGTATTCAAGTTTATTTTTAATCAACTTCTTTTAGTTTAAAATTTTATAACATGTTATGAAAGGAAAATTGTTTTTGAAGTAGAAAGGATGTTTTCCTCAAGAATGAAGTTCAAGTATTTTATCGAAATTATTTTCCATATAAGATAATAAAAGGGTTCTGTTTTTATCCCTATTATTACATGGATTTGATAATGTTGTGATGGAAATATTTTTATGAATTCCTTTATCTTATATGAATTGTTTTATGATGTCATGTTGATTAAGAATCCCATTTTTATTACATGGGTTACGCTATGATGTATGGTTTATGATTATGTGGCACACATAAGAAATGATTCATTATAAGATGGGTGGGACCTATATCTCTCTCCAATGCATTGGGTAAAGTTTTATATCTCATGAGATAGACATGGCTGGAACGGAAGGTTATTTCGGTTCAGTGATACAGGATTGAAACGAGGAGTGAACTCAGTTCAGAAAGGGACTTTGTCCACTAAGATAGTCTTGGCAATGAGTCATGACTAACAAGAAATGATTTTCCATGATTATGTGTGCATGCCACAATGTTTCATGTTTCATGTTATGATTATGGGGATCTCATTTTCACTTCTATGATTTGTTCCATGTTAATATATTATGATCTCTTTTGGAGGTTATGATTTTCAAAAAGATATGATATGATTTTTATTTCCTTTATTTGCCCTTGCTGAGCATTTGAGCTCACCCTTTTATGTTTTCTTTTACCCAGGTCAGGAAGATGGATATTATGTATAATATTGTAAAAAGAACCCTAGATATGATGAAATAAATGGAGACACTGTAGAAGATTTATGAACCAGATGTTTATGTTTCCCAGTTTCTAAAGACACTATACCTATAAGATCCTTTGTGGTTTTGTCATATTTTGTAATAAGTGTACTTCAATTTGGAAGTATTAACAATGTATGTAAAGTATGGGTCGTTATAGTTGGTATCAGAGGAAAGGTATAGTCAAACTTTGGAAACTGGGATGTGAAAGCCTTAGTAAGAACCCTAAGGATATGTCTAAGCATAGAACACAATCTTAGTGTTTTAGAAATGGCCATGAATAACCTAGGATAAGACCATAAGCGTGAAAATCTTATTCTTGAATTATGTGGTTTTCCTATTATAATTAGTGTTGCTCACACTATTCTTTTTGGTTTTAGTCAATGGCTGGAACCCGAAGGAACCGTGTTAATGCGAAATGCGATGGGCAATGCAATGATTGTCCCCCCGAGCAACCAAACGATATGGGAGCTAGAATGAAAAATCTTGTAGCCATGCTCACACAACTTTCTCAAGCTATGAATCTTTCAGGACTTCCAAACGAGCAAAGGAAGGAGAAACATTCTGTTGAATCCTTCATGAGGCAGCGTCCACATTCTTTCAGTGGGTCTACTGATCCATTAGTTGCTGAACAATGGATTAGTACTACTGAAAAGATATTTTTTGTTCTTCAATGTTCTGAACATGATAAAGTCATCCTAGTCGTGTATCATTTGGAAGGAGATGCTGATCAATGGTGGAATGTTATTAAGAATACGAGGCAAAGGGATGAAATTGAGTCTATGGAATGGGACGAGTTCAAGAACTTATTTTTTAATAAGTACTTCCCTCGTATTCTCTGAACAAAGATGGAGAAAGAGTTTCTTGAACTGAAGAAAAGGGATGATGAATCTGTTGGTACCTATGAAGCAAATTTTACAAGACTTGCAAGGTACGCTTCTGGTATTATTATCCAACCTGAGAGTAAGATCGATCGATTTTTTAGTGGCTTAAAACCAAGTCTTCTAAGGGAGTTAGCCATAAGGGACTTCAATAGCTATGAGGAAATCGTTCGATGTACTCTCAAAGTCGAGATGGAGATTGGAGTAACCCATTAGTCATATGGGTTTGATAAGAAGAGGAAAATGGAATTTAATGGAGAATCTAAAGAGCACACTGAAAAGAAGATGAGCTTTCCCTTATGCTCAAAGTGTGGAAAGAAACATGGAGGGAGTTGTCTTAAAGGGACAAGTAAATGTTTCAAATGTGGAAAGGAAGGTCATCGGGCATTTGAATTCCGCGATGATGGGAAGAAGATGTCTAATGATGCAAACAATGGAAGGGATACACAGAATGAACCTACTACACTTCAATGTTTCAAGTGCAAGGAGATGGGGCATTATGCCAATCAATGCCCAAATCCAAGGGTTGATGATGATGGTCGACGTCAACAAACTCTTAAGGCTAAAGACAAAGGAATGTCACATGCAATTTCAATCAGCGATGTGGAGTACGATAACGATGTGGTGAAAGGTACACTTACCATCCACTCTAAAGTAGAAAATGTTTTATTTGATTCTGGATCCACCCACTCTTTTATTTCTGAAGAATTTTCTAAGGGTATCACCGTATTACCTCAACAATTAGTTGTTGAGTTAACTGTGACAACACCTAATGGCGCATCAATCGCATCAAAAGTTTATAAATCTTCTCCGATCAAAGTTTGTGGGAAAGTGCTTCCTGCAAATCTTGTGATCCTTCCTATAGTGGAATTTGATGTGATTATTGGCATGGATTGGCTTTCATTATACGGAGCTCATATCAATTTCCAAAGAAGGGAAGTCACATTTCATATTCCAGATCAATCTACGATCGTCTATTGATGCAAGGATGAATATAACCTTCCAGTGGATATTTCATTCATCTTATGGGTCTTGATTCCACTAAATGAAAGTTATTTATCTCAAATGGTTGGTGAGAAACTCATAATTAAGAATATGACCATCGTACGGGAGTTTGATGATGTCTTTCCGGAGGAATTACTGGGTCTTCCACCAAATCGTGAAGTTGAGTTTTCAATAGAACTCGTACCGGGTGCTTTGCCTATTTCAAATACACCTTATAGAATGGCCCCAATTGAGTTGTAGGAATTGAAGAAGCAACTCTAAGAGAATCTTGATAAGGGATTCATACGCCCTAGTGCATCACCTTGGGGAGCACCTGTTCTATTTGTTAAAAAGAAAGATGGATCAATGAGACTCTGCATTGATTATCGAGAACATAACAAGATCACTATCAAGAACAAATATCCTCTCCCACGCATTGATGACTTATTTGACCAACTACGCGGAGCTCAATACTTTTCCAAGATTGATCTTCATTCAGGGTATCATCAATTAAGGGTCAAAAGGGAGGATATATCAAAGACGGCTTTCCGTACAAGGTATAGACACTATGAATTTATAGTGATGCCATTTGGTCTTACTAATGCCCCTGCTATCTTCATGGATCTAATGAATAGAGTCTTTAGAGACTATCTTCATCAATTTGTGTTAGTCTTTATAGATGATATTCTTGTCTATTCAAAGAGAAAGGAAGAGCATGAAGATCACTTGAGAATTATATTGAAGACCCTGAGAAAGGAGAAGCTTTATGCCAAATTTACCAAGTGTGAATTTTGGCTTCAAAAAGATGCATTTTTGGGTCACATACTCTCAAAAGAGGGGATATCTATGGATCCAGAAAAAACAGAGGTTATCGAATGATGGTCGAGACCAACAACAGTAACTGAGATCCGAAGTTTTCTTGGTTTGGCTGGATATTATCGACGTTTTGTAAAGGATTTTTCACGATTATCTAATCCAATCACCAAGTTGACTCGGAAAGGAGTTAAGTTTGTTTTGACAGAGGAATGTGAAGATAATTTCAAGGAGTTGAAAAGAAGTTTATCCAGTGCACCTGTGCTCACACTGCCTTGTAGTGGAGAAAGGTTTGTGATCTATAGTGATGCATCCAAGAAGGTATTGGGGTGTGTTCTTATGCAAAATGATATGGTGATAGCTTATGCCTCACGACAGTTGAAAATCCATGAGCAAAATTACCCAGCACATGATTTGGAGTTGGCTGCGGTAATCTTTGCATTAAAGATTTGGAGGCATTACCTTTATGGTGAAAGGTGTGATATTTATACTGATCATAAAAGTTTAAAGTATATTTTCACACAAAAGGAGCTGAATATGCGTCAAAGAAGATGGTTGGAGCTGATTAAGGATTATGACTGCTCAATCCATTACCACCCTGGGAAAGCAAACAAGGTGGCAGATGCATTAAGTCGACAAGACCATGCTAGTTTATCCATGATGAGGATCAAAAAAGATCCAATATTTATGGATTTACAAAGGATGGATCTTGGAATTATAATGGAAGGGGAAAAATCTTATCTTTCTCAAATGAATGTTCAACCATCTATACATGTGAAGATTAAAGAGGCACAGAAAGAAGATGTCGAGTTACAAGAGAAGGTGAGAAATGTTCCTGAATTCAACCTTGATTGTGATGGGATAATAAAGTTCAGGAATCGGGTTTGTGTTCCTCCCATCCCCGAATTTAAGAAGGAGCTGCTGGATGAGGCTCATAGTTCTTCATTTTCTATTCATCCTGGAAGCACGAAGATGTATAGGGACATGAAAGAGTACTTCTGGTGGGATGGCATGAAAAGATATGTTGCTGAATATGTCTCTCGATGCTTGGTTTGTCAACAAGTTAAAGCTGAGAGACAGAAGTCTAAGGGGATGTTACAACCATTACCCATACCCGAATGGAAATGGGAAAACATCACTATGGACTTTGTCACAGGACTTCCTAAAACATCCAAAGGCAATAATGCTATCTGGGTCATAGTTGATCGCCTTACAAAGTCTGCACACTTCATTGCTATTAGAGAGGATTTCTCTCTGGATCAGCTTGCCAGGATATATGTAAAGGAAGTGGTAAGATTGCATGGAGTACCACTTTCTATTATATCTGATCGGGATCCAAGATTTACCTCGAAGTTCTAGCGAAGTCTTCAGCATACTCTGGATACAGAGTTGTGTTTCAGCACTGCTTATCATCCTCAGACAGACGGTCAGTCTGAGAGAACAATTCAAACCCTAGAAGATATGTTGAGAGCTTGCTCTATGTATTTCAAAGGAGGTTGGGATCAACACCTACCTTTGGTGGAATTTTCTTAT
Source organism: Viscum album (assembly GCA_963277665.1). Taxonomy (NCBI): domain Eukaryota; kingdom Viridiplantae; phylum Streptophyta; class Magnoliopsida; order Santalales; family Viscaceae; genus Viscum; species Viscum album. The sequence goes on along the minus strand of OY728129.1, from coordinate 791,453,766 downwards.
AATAATAGCTTTCACTCCAGTATTCAGATGGCTCCTTATGAAGCTCTCTATGGAAAGAAATTAAGGACTCCAACTTGCTAGGATGAAGTTGGGGAAAGAAAGCTATTAGGACCTGATCTCGTAGATGAAATGGCAGAAAAGGTCAGATCTATTCAACAACACATAAGAGCAGCTCAGAGTCGACAGAAAAGTTATTCCGACAACCGAAGAAAAGGCCTAGAGTTTGAAGTGGGTGATAAAGTGTTCTTACGAATATCTCCTTGGAAGAGGGTTATGAGATTTGGAAAGAAGGGGAAGTTGAGCCCTAGATATATCGGTCCTTTCGAAATACTAGATCGTGTTGGAAAGGTATCTTACCGATTGGCGCTTCCACCGAATCTCTCTCAAATTCCCGATGTGTTCCATGTATCTCTCCTGAGAAAGTACATACCTGATTCTTCACATGTACTCAGCTCAGAAGTTGTATCGCTGGAGCAAGATCTTTCTTATGAAGAACAACCGATAGAGATTCTGGATCGTAGCGAAAAAGTCCTACGAAACAAGACCACCCGATTGGTGAAAGTTTTATGGAGGAACCACCAATTAGAAGAAGCTATGTGGGAGCTTGAGGATATGATGAGGGAGAAGTATCCTCATCTGTTTCTTACAAAGTGACAAATTTCAAGGGCGAAATTCTTTTTAAGGGGGGTAGAATGTAACACCCGAGACTTTTATGTTATATAAATCATCAAAGGAATCTTTTTCTACACAACACTTGCTTGGCTTGCTTTACACGAAATCGTGACCTTCCTCGTTAGCTTGCATCGTACGCAATACCGAGTTTCACTAAACAACGATATGCTATTAAAATAAAACTAGCCTTTATAAATAGTAAAAACCACTTTTTAAAATTTTATAAATTTTATTTTCGAAATGGGCTTCATTTTTGGATTCGGAATACTGAAATTAGCCTAGGGTGAAATTTTGGTATTTTTCTGAAAACTTTCAATTTTTGATAAATAGTGAAACCACTAAGTGGTAGGTTAAAAACTGAATTTTGCATAAAACATAATTTTACCGCTTCTGTGAATGGAATTTCGAAAATCCGAGAGACATGGTTAATATCAAGGACTAAAATGTGGTTCAATGAGATGAAAATAATTTTTGGTGAATAGTAACTTTTTACTTTTTTTACCACAGTTAATAGTAAATAGGGTAACTAAGGGTAAATATGATATTACTATTACCCTAACACATGTCCTAATTATATTGGATAAATGTAATTCGACCAAAAACAACCTTATGAATTTAATATGACCATTTAGGTCCACATGGATTAGATTATGACATTTAATATTATTTTATTTAATGAATAGTTAAAATAGTTAAAATCAAAGTTTAATAACTAAGTCATTTTTAATATGGGGTTATACATAAGATAAATTCGACTATAAATATTCATTAGAATGCTAAAACGTTTTCATACATGATGGTATTTTATTTACAATTTGTTGATATTAAATAATTTAATTTATTTATTACACAATGATGATGCAGTAATTATCTTATTAATGAAATATTGACATAATTGATGTTATAAACACCAAAATAAATGTAATTTGAGACTTTTTATTAATTACACTAATTTTCTAGGTTACTATGTTATATTAGTGTTGATTTAATCAACTTGGTTCGAACATATGATTTTGTTATGACTTTCACAAAAATCATATATCAAATAGTGTCAAAATTGACACAAAATAGTTTTTAAATCAAATATTATATTATTAATTGTTATTTTATTCCTAAAAATCTAAGGTTCGTCCCAATGACTTAGATAAAGATATATATATTAATAATAAACAATTTGTGGTTCTTTTGGCATGTTATAGTAAGTGTATTAACCATATACTGTAAGAAAACAAAAAGACACGGTAAAAGTTAAATTATTTAACATAGAGTTAAATCTAATTGATAAGGTTAAAATAATAACCTAAACTTGTCTAAATCCTATTGGTTGATATTATTTCGACCCATCCGCACTTTATATTCGAAATAAGACCCTTTAGAACCATTATAAACCGATTTTGACTTTAATATAAAATAATATTTTGAGATATTCCTAAGGTGCCCCACTCCTCCCTTATAAAAGGGAACCTCCTCCCCCTCCTCCTCACACCAATTTGAGCACTCAAGCTCATCCAACCCCTGCCATTTTCTCCTCTCCACTTCCCTAGAATAATCCTAGAGGTCCTGGTCTTCTTCATAGACCAATCTTAGTTCCCTAAGTGGAGGATTCAAAGAAGCGCTCCAAAGAAGAGGTAATATCCATTACCGATCTTTTCAATTTCTTTCTTCTTCAACTTCTACTTCTTTAGTTGTTTCATGATAAAGTAATAACATCAGTATTACTTACATACTGATATGTTATTATAAATATGAAACAACCCTAATTCACCTTCTATCCATGCTACGAAAAAAATGAAATCACCGCACGTGCGTACGTACGGAATACCGTCTCCACGCCGTGGTGTAATCTATTTTCCACCATCACCTTACAAGGATGGGTATAATGGTGTAATGAGTAACTATTTATAATTATTATAAAGTAATATTGATACTTATATAATAAACATATACTCCAATACAATTCCATGATCATAGGAACGATATCATCACTCGTGCGTACGTACGGAATACCGTCTCCACGATGTGATGCGACTCGTTCTACATGATCATCATTACATAGTAATTATATAAATGAATTGAACGAATAAATATGATATATGTTACACTAATACCATTCTGGATATAAGTTATCTATATCCTTAAATGAAGAATAAGAATTTATTCGGCAAAACACGCATAAGAACAAAAGTCAATAAAGACCTGAGTAACAAGTAACAATGAAATATTACTAACAAGAAGCTAAGAATATGACCATATATGATATCATTTCAATATGTATGGTTCTGGAATAAGTCAATAACATTATTTAAACCATTATACAGGAGCTTCGGACACGTACAAAGCAAATCGGACCTAAGGTAAGGGAAATATCACAATCTCATTTTTATCCGAGATTGTTTATTCATATGTATTTATTGGGTTGTATTTTATCATCCACATCCATGTTCCCTCAATATGTAATATTGTTTCCATCCACTTACACTATTTTAAATACAATTTTACCCTTCGGTGAGTTTTTAGTAAAAGATATGAAAGGAATCTTTTGTCGTTTTTCGTACGAGGTACTTTTTGACTTTTCCGACAAAAGTACGAAGAATGTTTTTTTTAACTTATACGGCATGAATGGATTTCTAAAACATTACTTCCAAGAAGCTTCCTTTACAAGTATTCACGTTTATTTTTAATCAACTTCTTTTAGTTTAAAATTGTATGACATGATAAGAAAGGAAAAGTGTTTTTGAAGTAGAAAGGATATTTTCCTCAAGAATGAAGTCCTAGTATTTTATCGAAATTATTTTCCATCTAAGATAATAAAAGGGTTCGGTTTTTATCCCTATTATTACATGGATTTGATTATGTTGTGATGGAAATATTTTTATGAATTCTTTTATCTTATATGAATTGTTTAATAATGTCATGTTGATTAAGAATCCCATTTTTATTACATGGGTTACGCTATGATTTATGGTTTATGATTATGTGGCACACATAAGAAAGGATTCATTATAAGATGGGTGTGACCTATATCTCCCTCCAATGAATTGGGTAAAGATTTATATCTCATGAGATAGACATGGCTGGAACAGAAGGTTATTTCGGTTCAGTGATACAGGACTGAAACGAGGAGTGAACTCGGTTCAGAAAGGGACTTTGTCCACTAAGATAGTCTTGGCAATGAGTCATGACTAACAGGAAATGATTTTCCATGATTATGTGTGCATGTCACAAAGTTTCAAGTTTCATGTTATGATTATGGGGATCTCATTTTCACTTCTATGATTTGTTCCATGTTAAGATATTATGATCTCTTTTGCAGGTTATGATTTTCAAAAAGATATGATATGATTTTTATTTCCTTTATTTGCCCTTGCTGAGCATTTGAGCTCACCCTTTTATGTTTTCTTTTCCCCAGGTTAGGAAGATAGATATTAAGTAGAATATGCTAAAAGGGACCCTAGATAAGATGAAATAAATGGAGACATTGTAGAAGATTTATGAACCAGTTTTTTATGTTTCCCAGTTTCTAAAGACACTATACCTATACGGTCCTTTGTGGTTTTGTTATATGTTGTAATAAGTGTACTTCAATTTTGAAGTATTAACAATGTATGTAAAGTATGGGTCGTTATAATGAGTCATAGAAAGTCATAAACTTGGGGAAAATCCCATCATGAGGGAATACATTGATATATTTAGTGATGTGTTACCCAGACTCCCCACGATTGTGAAGTATATTTCTCAATAGACCTATTAGCCAGAGATACTCTTATATAAAAGTGTCCCTATAGTATAAATCTTGTCTAATTTGAAGTGTTAATGAAGTAGATGGATGATCATTTGGGAAAAGGGATCTTGTACCCATGTGAATCACCTTGTGGTGCTCTAGTGCTCTTTGTCATGAAGAAGGATGGATCAATGTGGCTATATTTATATTATTGGTAACTCATCAAGATCACAATAAAGGATAAGTATCACATTCCAAGGATTGATGACATGTTTTATTAGCTGTGAGGAGCTTAGTACTTATCGAATATGGAAATTTATTTTGGATATCACCAGCTAATGGATACGAGGATGAAATTTAGAGGACCACCGTCCATAAAATGTATGGGCAATATATGTTTCTGGTGATTCCCTTTGGATTTTTTAATTACCATAAAATAATCATTCATTCGATGAATAGAGTCTTCATACATTACCTTGAAAATTTTGTGGTTGTGTTTATCAATGATATTCTTATCTACTCTAAGAACATGAAGGAACATTAATATCCTCAAAGGATAGTGTTGGTGAAATTAATGAGATGTTGTACAATAGGTGTGATTTTTGGATGTAGAAATTCATATTCTAGGGAAATTCGATCCCAACTAAGGGAATTTATTTGGACCCTTAATAATGATATTGAGGAATTCCCTAGACCCTCTAGTGGCATATAAATCCAGTTTCTTCTTAGTAGGGTACTACATATATTTTGGGATTAATTTCTCTAGATTTTCAAGCCTTCTATCTATGTTAAGATGGAATAGGGTAAAGTGTGTTTGGATGGAAGAATGTGATAAAAGATTGGAGGAGCTAAAGATAAGGCTTATTTGTGCACGAGTACTCACATTACAAAAATGTGGACAATGATTTGTGATATAGAGTGAAGATTAAATGAATTTCCTAGGTTATGGACTCATGAAAAATGATAATGTGATAGCCTACAACTCCTGACAGTAGAATAACCCTGATAAGAACAACCCCTTTTTTCCTTGAAAATATGGTTTCACTACCTATATAGTGATAATTGCGACAAATATAATGATTAATATTCCTAAAGTATATATTCACACAATAGGATATCAATAAGGGACAAAGTAGATTATTAATGCTAATCAAATACTCTGATTTTTCATTTCACTATCATCATGGGACGAAAATCCTGGTAGTTGACTCTCTTAGTAGAAATGAACCAGCTATAATATCCATGTTGTAGATTGAGAAAGACCCCATTTACATGGATATGAAAATGATGGACTTTTAAATCATAATAGTATGTAATAAAACATTCATTTCACAAATTATTTCACAACCATCTATCCAAGATAATATTAAGGATTCACAAAGGGATGACAAAGAGTTAAAAAAGAAGGTGAATTTAGTAAAGGAAGGGAAATTGAAACACATCCATATTGATGATGATGGTGTGATTCTGTTTAGAATAAGGCTTTTTATTCCTTCATCAACTAGGATGAAGAAGTAGATTTTGGACAATGAACATATCTCAATGTTCTCTATCCATAATGGTAACACTAATATGTAAAATGATCTTTGAGAACACTTTCAGTGGGACAAAATTAAGAAAGAGATTGCTAGGTATATCTGATGGTGTTTGATATGTCATCATGTAAAATACGAGAGAGAAAAGTCCAAAGGGATGATGAAATCCTTTTTAATACACATGTCGAAATGGGAGAATTTCAATATGGTGATCCTCAATGGTCTCTCGAAGATATACAAAGGAAATACTATGATGTGGATGGTGGTGGACCAACTCACCAAGGCATCCCACTTTGTCACTACTTAGGAAGATCTCTCAATTTAAAAAAAATCCATGATATACATGAGTAATATGGTGATACTATATGGATTTCGATTCTAAATTATCTATGATCATGATCCTAGGATCACATATAAATTTTGTAGGAGTATTCAACATTATTTGAGTACTGAATAAAATTTTATCTATACCTATCAACCCCAAACTGATGGCCAATCTGAAGGGATTATTCAAATGAAAAAGATATTCTAAGAGCCATCCCTTTAGAATTCAATGGTGGATGGGAGTTGTATCTCACATTTGGTAAGTTCTTATACAATAATATATTCCACTACAGTATTCAAATCCATCCATAAAAATCTTTTTTTTGGAAATATATGTAGAAATATATCATGTAGGGATGAAGTTGGTGAAATAAATATACTTGGACCTGATCTTATGAAAGAATGATGGATAAGGTTCAATCCATCCATCATCTTATTAATTCTACTAAAAGATTAAATAGTGATATGCTGAAAACTATTGGAGGGGCTTGGAGTTCAATGGTGGAAAAAAAGTCTTCCTTAGAATATGACCATGGAAGATAGTCATGTGGTGGGGAATGAAAGAGAAGATATGAACTAGGTATATTATCCCCTGTGAGATCATTGATCGCATCAGATATATTGAATATTGGCTTGTACATGTACATAACATGGATAAAGTTCATGATGAGTTCCATGTTTAAATCCTGAGAAAGTACATACCTGACCCCCCACATGTACTGGACTAAAAGGATGTATAACTGTAAGTTGATCTCTATTCTTAGGATAAATAATAAATGATTTTTGATGGGGGGGGAGAGAGAATGTTTTATGAAAAAAACACAACAAACCTTTTCAAACTGTAATGGAGGAACCAGAATTATGAATAAAAAACATGGGAACTATGGTTAGTGATACAGAAGAACTTCCCTCACCTATTTGTGTAAAAGAAATTTGAGGGAGAAATTTCATAAAGGGAAAGAATGTAAGGAACCAAAATTTTATCAATGGACTTTCTTCTTTCATATAGTAATTTCATATAGTATAAATCATATATAATCAATTATGTACCATAATAAATACATCATAAATGGATAATTAATGAAATAAAAATTATTTATAGAAGTTAAGAAACCAATACTACATAAATAGTTACTTGAACATAGGAATAGTAATATGACCATTATGAATAGTAAAACAACCAAATTAATTGTAATCTCACCCATTAATGTGTAAAATAAATATTGGAATCTTATAATTGATGATCTGATATAATTATATCATGTTATAAGTAAATAAATGTTTTTAAAATTATTGATTATGTGTTGGAATTTCTAAAAGTTAGAAATATTTAATTAATGATTTATGATTAATTTAATAATTTAATATCAAATTTATTTCTATAAAATAAATTCATAAATTCAAATTTTTATATCTGATGATTTTAATAAAATTTTATTATACCTTAAGTAATTTTTCAACGTGTTGTAAAATCTGTTATGATATTAAAGTCTGTTTTTTCAAAGTAAATAGTTATTTAAATTTAAAATTAAATTAATCATATTGAAGAAAATATTTTAATAAAATGGAAGTCATATTTGAATTATACATGTTGAAATATTTTTATTGTGAATTTTTTGGATTTTTCTAAAATACTTGAATTTTGGGTGAATAGTAAAATACAATAACTTCTGATAAATACTAAATTCATGGATTTTTGAGTAATTTTTTAAGTGAAGCTAACATAATCCCATTAATATCATACGTTCCTTAATTATTTTAAAATATTTAGAGACAATGGTCAAGCTATTCCAATTCTTGATCCAAAATAATAAGATAATGAATAAAATAATGAGAAAACACCTCTCTCCTCTACTATAAATACCACCCATCTACCCCAATTCTCCTCACACTTCTTGAGCTTTTATAATTTCATATATTCATCCCAATAATATTACCATTACCCCACCCCAATTATATGAGCTCGTGGTCTCATCAAAATACTATGCTGAGGTTCCTTAAGGAGGTTCTCAAGAAGAGAATTCCAGAGGTAGATCCTCTCACTTTTTTCATTTAATTTAATATAATTTTTATTTATTTTCATATACTAATATCACCTAATCATATAAAAATGGAATTATAACTCTTGTATTTTTGGAATACTGAAATTATATAATTTTAAAGGATTATTATTAATTAAATTCCTACCACTCACTCTTTTATTATAAAAATTAAATTGTCCCCATGATGTGTCCATTTAGTGATATCATGGGGAATGAATATTCATTTTCCTTAAATGCTTGAAATATATTAAAAAAATAAACATTTTGAATTTTTTTATTTTTTTGATGATATTAACCTATTAATATTCTTTAAATTACATTTATACATAATACTAAATAATAAAATAAAATTAATTCTAAGTGATCGAGAAACCACCAAATTAAACTTAAAACGATCATCAATAACTTTTATCTAATGATTCATCTTCAGGGTATATTAAAAAATTATTTATAATATAATTTTAAATTTATGATGATCCTAAATAATATATAATAATATTTATGTATATTTAAAAAAAAATTAACTGAAATTTCATTCATGTATACAAGAAAACCAATCAACAAAACCCTGGAAATGAATGCTCCCAAACGATGATATTAAACTCTATAACTAAAAAGGGAAGCCCATAAAAGAAATTAATAAAACCATAATGAATCCAATTAATGTATAAAATGATTTTTATTTTTTAATAAATGAATATAATGTGATTATACATGACATTAAAGTGTTGAAATCAATCAGACACATAGTAAGGGGAATTATGGAACCCAACTCTATATCTTTGGGGTATCCCTCTATCACCCTATTATCGATATAGATATTCAGTAAATATTATTTCATCTTAATAATGTTATATATTATGATATATAAACTTTTTATACATTATTATTACAAATATAATGTTCTCCAAAACAAATCTTCTTTACAAAAATTACACATTTCACTTCTCACCCAAATTTGAAGATTCTAATATCAAGTATGTATTTAAATCTTTAATTTGGCTACCCAATGTTTATGAATGTATTATTTATGATGTTAATCTTGTTACATTGTATGGGTAATTTTATTTTCTAGATTGATATATGTTCATTGTGTCATGCATGTTAATGTTAATTTTATGAGGTTTCTGGTGCAACAAGAATTATATAGCGCAGTGGAAATGTTATGATATGGAGGGTGTGCCTTGAATTATATCTCACTATAATGAATTGGGTAATTTGATAAATATATTTATTTAATGTTAAATATGGGTGAAAATTTGGCTCGAATTATTCACAAAAATGTGGGGTATTTTACCACTAAAGCATGAGGTTTCAGTTTTATGCATTACCGTATTCCATTCTATTATATAATGCTTCCTATCATGACTACGAAGATGATGTTGTGATTATGCTCACCCGATATTATATTGTTTAATGTTATTATCTATCATTTTTCTGTGATTTTAGATCATGCCTTTTTGATTTATATCCTTAGGTGATTACATGTATTAAAGAGAATTCACGGTCTAATAAGAATCAAGAGAAGAAGGAATTAAATCAATTATTATGTTTTATTTTCTATATTTTATGTCTTACCATAGTTTTCATAAGACACAAAATCATTGGATCCCCATTGTGTTATGATTTAAATTTTTTACACTATTTAGTATGATATGTAAGACTAAGAATGGTTAATATATCTTACAGTTGTATTCATTTAAAAATGATAACATCGTTCATGTGTATGTATGGAACACCACATCCACAAAGCGATGAAGATCATTTTTTATAACCACATCAGATACCTAATATATATATATATATATAAGTATATTTAATGAAATAATATTCAATTTATGATATAAATATCACTCTATAATGAAAGAATAATACTTATGTTCTTTCAATCGTGATCTATAAAAAAGGGAAACATTACACATGCGTACGTATGACTTACCATCTCCATGATTGTCACATTATTTGTTTTATATAAACATAAATCATGGTTGGATTATAAATTAAAATGTTTAAATAAAAATTAGTATTATTTGATGATAATTATTCTAGAAATGTAGTAACACTGGAATCTATTACTATAATCAAACTACCCAAGTCATTTTAGAGATATGAACTAGATATCCTTAAGATGTCAAACATGAAATTAAATATGTATGTAATTGAATATAAAATATTATTAATGAGTCAAAATTTAATAATAATAATGGAAAATTTTCATTATCATTAATATATTTACCAACATATTATTACTCAGAAATATAAATAACAAACATGATGAGTTGGGCATGATGTAATTTATTTTGTCTAAGTATTAACTCATTGATGAATATTTTATTATTATGCACCCAATTTCATTTATACGTTATATATACAACACATTTTAAATGTTATATCTTAAATCCTACATTCATCTAGGTATTTTAATTTGTTATTCTTATTATTTCATACAAGGGTAATTAACCTTAATATTACCCAGTGGCATGTGATTTATTGCTCAAATTTATATCATTGGTCAATATAACATCTTCATAGATTATATTATGCAATTATTATATGAAAAATGTAATTTCATTGATAAATGTAATTTTTCATATATATTCATTTTATTTAATTTTTTTAGACACATTTGCATTATTTATTGATTCTCACATCTAAATTATGATCAATTTAAGGGTTCCACATATCAAAATTGATTTCCTGGTAAATTTGATATGTTACACCCCTATATTATTTTATAATATATGTCTTATTCCCCTTTAATGTGTTATATAATTACTCTCCTATAATTCAATATATTAATTATCTACTGTTATGATAGTTTGTTTCACAGACATTATTATTTGAATGTTACAAAAGTTTTATGGTTGTATTTTACAATCTTATCATTATATGATATTGTTTAGGTTAATGTATCCCTTAGATAAATTATATGATCTTTCTCTCATAAACCAAAAATACTTTCTTCTCATTCGTTTTTTTTTAAATTTTATGTTTTGATTAAATTTACATATTTTAATTACTTATGATTTAGAATGAATGTTTTTTTTATGAAAAATGACTTTGTTTTCTAATCAAATAGGAATATTTTCCATCAATTTCCATATTTTCATTAAAAATTTAAAATTAATATTAATATTATTATTCATTGATTTATTAAATCAAATTTTACCCATGTATGAAATGTTAACTTTTTTAAAGAAGAGTCTTTTGATTTTTTTTCCAAATGTAGTGTTTTTTAAAATTTCATTCAGAAATGTGAAAGTTATATTTTAATAAAAGTACTAAACATGAATTAAACTTTCTCACCACATTGACCAATAAATATTTAATCCTTTAATTTTATGTCTATATTTCTATTTTTTTATGAATTTTTTTATAATATTATTTACATAGTTTATTAATTAGTGATTTTCATAGGGAAAATATTAGTTTCATCATTAATTTTTGTAATGGTCATTTTATGAAATTAATATTCATAAATGAATACAAAAATTTATTTTACGTATAATAAACATAGGATATGTTGTAATTATAGCATTATTATTCTTTCTATGAATATATTTTATTATTTTAATGTGGGAATGTATTGAAATTCATTTTTTATTAATTTTTCTCTCACTAACAATCACTTTAAGCATTAACATTATTTTGATCATTAGAAAAAATATTTACATTAAAAATAGATATATGTTATCATGGGATTTATTTTTGGTGAAATTTTATATAATTTTTAAATATGGTGTTTTTCTATAAATGTTATTTCATTGACAAGGGAATACAATGATAAAACATTATTCATGACTCAGTAAAAATATATATTGATAAGAAAAATTGGTAATGAATTTTATCAACCATTCAATATACGAGGAATACATTGTACATGTAGTGATCGGTGGGGACTTATTATCAATATCCCCTAAATGTATAGGAATTTATCAGTAGAAAAATGAGTGAACCCAAATTTAATATTTTCTAGTTTATACATACTCTTTTATTAAACAATATTTGTTTAAGGTATTGAGGATATATGCATCCTGATTTCTATGTTCATTATGTAAAATATTATGAAATTACTTTATTGATAATTTATTTATTATTATCAATGAGATTACAGAATTTATATTATCCAGTGATGCATTTCATGCCCATGTTAATGATTAAATAGTAAATGTTTTTAGTAATTTATCTTTTCATAATGATTATTCGTTACTTATTCATGATATATTACTCTATATTTAACCCTTACTAAGATTCTATGATAAATATTCTATTGTTTTCATTCCCTGTGATATGCAGAAGTATTCATTGAGTGAGTTAAAGGATTTATATTATTTACATTCACTATGTTTTAGATATTTGGTTTTCAAATATATTGTAATAATCAACAACATATCTAGTTTAGAAATAATATGAATCTATTAAGGCCATAAAGATATGATATAATATATCATATTCTATTATTATAAAGTAACCACCATAACTGGGATATGAAGATCTATATCATTACATTATAAAAAAATTATATTTCCCATACATAAAATTATGGAAAAAGAAGACCATATAATTTCCAATTACAAGGATTTCATGATATATAATCCATTAATAAATTTACTCGGTGTGTGTTTATAATTTAGGTCCCTCTCAGTAACATAATATGTTGACAATATGAGCACAAATTAAAATGAAAGATAAAAAACACAAATATTTAATAAACCTGTGATAATGAAATGGGTAACATAGTAACACCATCAATAATTAATTGTTAAGGTATCATATATGATACCATAGTAATAAGTGAAGAATAGATAATTTTAATTAATTATATAATAGAGGATCATATGTTATGAAAATATATCTCAATATGATGGAAAAATCCTAATAAAATTTGATAAATTCACCTTTTAAACAAAACTATTTAAATAGATATTTTTTAAAAGATTCAAAATATTTAAAATGGAATATGGTATAGAGTTTCCATAAATATATAAATAGAAAACTTATATTATATTAAATAATGTAATTTTCTATTTCAAAATAACATAGATATAATTTGATTTTTCATTGTAGAGTAGCTTACGAATATTTTTTGTAATATATATGGATAAAATAGAATGATACCTTGTAAATGTTGTAAGAATTAACATAAGGGAAAATTATAATGGAAACATAATGTCATGGATATCCCCAAAAATGATGAAATGTGAATCATAAAGGTAAAATGTTAATATTATTGCTATCTTCTCTAGAATAATACAATGATATATAGAGTTATGCAAAAAATTTATTTAAAAATGAAAATTAGTTTGAATGAATGGGAACAGATCCCTTAACATGAGATTTGATTTGCTTCCAGTACACTAATTACATCCAAAATACAAAAGTCCCATTAATTAATAATTTTTTCGAAAATTAATTATATCTCTTCATATATTATAGTAATTTTGTATCATGATCAATTTATTATTTATAATAATATTTTCCTAGAAAAAAATACAATATTTTAATTTTCATAGTTCCAAAATCACATCGAAAATGAGTTAATTGATAGAGGTCATTTTATAATTGTTATATAATATCAGAAATATTTTTTCAATATGATTTATATAATTCTAAAATTAAGGGTGTTTAATATATCAAAAGATACTCACAATTCATTTAATTTTACTTAGTAATCCTATTTTACTATTAAAAGCTAGAAATATTTTTTTTATAATTAATGCCTTTATTAACACGACTAGTTTATCATTACTAATTAATAAAAATTATATATTTATATATTTATGTTATATTAAATCATAAATAATTTTTCCGTAAATATCCATGCGTGGAATAAGTGAAAAATATGACATCATCATTCACTAAGGTAGAGTAAAACAACCCAAAGTTAAATTATGTTTTAAAGAGAGTTTAAAAGGAGGTGTTAACAATTTGATAATAGAGTTCAATAAAAACATTAATTTAAATTATTTTTCAATTATAAGGGTAATATAATTTTTTAATACTTATTTTATAATGGGTATAGGGAGAGTTGAAATGGAAACATTGGTTTTGAACACCATTCTTCACACCCTTAGTTGCCTCCTTAGGATTGAGAAAAAACCCAGTGGTGGATGGAGACTTGTTCATGGTTAGAGAATAAAAAAATCTATAGGTATGTCTATATATAGATTTATGAAGATATTATATAATATAAGTATTTTTCTAATTTTGGGAAAAGTCGTGGTCGAAGTGTGTTTATATAGCCCAGGGGGACATAAATTTTACAATAAAGTATTAAATTTTGGATTATTTAAGAAAAGGGCATTGAACAAAAAAATATAATTAATTTTATTTACTTATTATTAGAAGAATATATACATTCAAATCCATCAAAAGAAAAACAAAATTTTGGAAATTCCATATAAGCGGTAAAACATTAAAAATATATATTTATTATAATATACTCTAACAAAGGATTTAATAATTAAAATTAATGTTAAAAATAAAAAAATATTATTTTTAAATGAATTATTTTAATCCTAATATATCCCTTAATTTAGAAAAAATAATTTTTTTATGAAAATTATATAATTATGACGACATAAAATTTATAATATTCCTAAAAATATTATTTTTTTCTATTTTTGGAAGTAATCATATTTTTTATAAACAAATTAAAATTTTAACATAGGTTAATTTCAACATGATTATTCATAAAATTTCTTCCATTTTTGAATATAAAAATAATAAAAAATATTTTCTTTTTTATATAATTTTATATATTTTATGGGGATATAGTTTATTTCAAAAAGATATTGAATGTTTTTTCAAAACATATTCATATATGGTTTGTTATCATTAAAATTAACTAAAATTATTTTATTAAACTAATACATATTTTAAAAAAAAAAATATTTTAAAAAATTAGATAATAAATTTTAAAATTATTAATAAATATTTTTCTAGATATTTTGAAACAAACATTACTATAATTTAAATGAGTATTCCTTTTATGTTCTGTAATTTGAGAATCCCTGTTATAGAATTATAATATTTATATTAACCAATATTTAATAAATTTAAAGAATATTATTTAGATGTTTTACTGTTGAAATTGGTTCAGTTACTATATCTATAGTCAATTACTATTTCGAATAATAATAATCTAACAGTAATTTATCCAAAAAACATCAAAAAACACTTCTCATTCACTAATTTTTATATAAATGTAATATATATTTTATTTTAGAAATTTGAAAACAATTTCTAATAATTTTTGTACATTGGTTTCAACATTACTGTTAATTTTAAATGATTGTGATGTATCAGAATATCATGTTCTACTTTAATCATTTACATATGTATACTTTCCTGTTATAATATTTTAAAATTTATAGATTACATTCATACCTTAGGTGTAATTATTAATATTAATCTTATTAGATAATTTTTTTTTGATTTAAACTATCTATATTTTATATCATAATACACAAATATTTTATAGGGAAAATTTGAATAACACCAAAAAATAGGTTTTCACATTCCCCCACTCTTTAGAAATATCATTCCTGAATGTTAATTGTATCATTAAGACATAAATAGATGATTATATATTTTTATCATTATCTCCTTTATGAACCATGTTTCCTTTTCCGACAAATTAATTCCCTATATGACATTTAAATGGTGTGTGCTCTTGTTTCATTAAACATTTTTTCTGTAGTAAATGAGTTTCATATGATACTATTTGTAAGAGATATCATGATCAAATTATACCACCTACATATTTAGTATATAAGGTGGATCTATTATGTAATTCTTAAATAGAGACACATGTAAGACATCATGATGTTAATAAATGTTTGATGGAAGATAATTCTGCGATGAATTTTCCACAAAATTAAAAAAGATCGCAATGTGGCCTACGTACAAAGGACATAGATTTACAAAATTCTGTAACCCCATAATTCTCTTATATGAAGATATTATGGGACATAATTTATCCCAAACATAAAACACCAAGTATCCTAAATTATTTTATTCATATAACATATATTGAAATTTTGTTGATGTAATTTATTGGTTAATCGAGTTGATCTTTTCTATCATTTTTTCATATACATTCTATCTTAACCACTTTCATTACTCAACATCATCACAGCATGTTCAAGATCAAAATTTATCCACACAAATGGATTCATATGGATCCATAAAAATTATTCATTGGTATATATTACTATAAAATAACACACACAAATGCAATGTTTAATTCGACCTCATTTAATGTCTGAAAATAATGCATAGAAAATTTTGACAATATATTTAGATTTCTATTTAGATCGATGTTTTAAACTTTAAAAGATACCATTTATGATGATCTATTTGTGACGGATTCCATTCCATTGTAAATAAATTGAAATAATTAACTTTTTTATGTATAATTCCCTCTGTCGGAAAAAATAGTTTATAGGGTTGGTAATAATTAATGGTAAGATGTTTTTTCAATCAAGTTATGGTGGAATGGTTTTTATGGATAAATAAAATAGCTTATATCATTATCATTTATAATATTTTTTAGTGATGGATAATCTGTCATTATTGACACCTAAAAAACATAAGATAAAAATATGAATCAAACCATTTTTTCCCCCACCATTCATCTTTTCAATTTCCCCCACCACGTATCCCCACCCCTCTTATTTCACTTTTTCTTAGACCCCTTTATCATCAATCTCTACCGTGTACCCCATTTTTTAGGAATTGAGGTAGGAATCCCCTTCATTTAGACTCCTATTTTATTTAAATTCCTTATTTTTGTGATTCTACCTTCACTCTCACTACATTTGGTTTGGAAAAAAATAAGGTCACTAGATTTACTTGATATGTCTATTTTATTCATTATTTAGGGTTATTATCGGTTTAATCTTCTATATATGGGTTTGTAATATTGAAGATGTCATGTTCTAGTTCAATATGAGTTTATTTCACAAGGATTGATAAATGTTCCCAAATTTTTAAATTTTAGATTTAGAAACATTGTTTTTTCCTTTAATTTCACATTCCCTTTTATATTTATAGTGATTTCCAATATTAATATGGTTCAAATGTAGTTTTTAAGAGTTGTTTCCATTATTTAAATGATTTCTTATAAATTTAACAAAAACAATTATTTTGTTTAAATATTTTCTTAGAATAAGCTACATGTTTTTAACATCATATTATTATTCAATATTTGATATTCAATATATTTTTTATTGTGAATGATTATGGAATTACAATTATATAATTCAAAAGTGGATATATATTAAAGTGCGTGGTAATGTGAGCTAATGTGTTGACATTACATGAGAATCCTTGATTACGTTATTAGACCATAGAATCCATAATTCATTTACAATGTTTATTAGATTATATAATTATACGTATGATTCTTTTTTATGTTTTAATGCTTACAAATAACTATATGTATTATTTAAATTTATTCAATATATTCCATCTTCTTGATTGTATACATTATATGTGAGTTATATATCATTCATCAATGATATATGATTACTATTCATTTGTTATTGGATCTTTTACCATGTTTGAGATTAGTTATCATGAATTCGTTTTATTTATCACAATCATAGTTATAATTACTAAATAATTAGTTTTATTAAATAAAAAATTGCAAAAAATAATTAAGTTTTTTTTATAACTTGTAATGAAATTAAAAAAATTATTACAATTATTATAATTTTCAAATAATTAGAAAAAATGTTTTCATAATTTTAAAAAATAGTAATCATTACAAAATTTATTTCAATTATTAAAAAAGAATTAGTTTATATTTGAAGAAATTAGTAAATAATAGTAAAATACAATAATTTGAAATAAATAGATATATATGTATTGAATACCAATAAATATTAAAAATAAGTAATCTTTATTAAAAACATAGTTAAAATAAATAAATATTTGGTATTTATTTATTAGTAAAAAAATATCATGAATAAATAGAATTTTATTAATATAATGTAAAAATATAAAAACATATTTTTAATTTTTTTAAAATATCAATATAATAAGTGAAAATGATGTTATATTTAAAAAAATGCAATATTTAATAAATAAATTTTCATAATTAATAAATAATTATTCAATTTATTTTTTAATTTGTAAATGTTAGTAATAATTTTTAAATATTATAAATATGTTATAAATAATAGTAGACTTGGATAATTTATAATAAATGTTGAAAATTTATATGAAATGGTAATAATTATAAAAATAAAGTATTATTTTAAAAAAACCAACTATAAATAATAAATAAAAGTATTATATAAAAATAATTCTATTAAGTGGAATAAATTAATAAATACTAGAAAATGTTTGTAACATTTTTTTAAATAACCTATAAAAGAATATAAGCAGTACTAACAATTATTAAAATTTCTTCATACTTTTTAGGAATTTAGTTATAATTACACATATTAGTAATAGTCTTTCACTTTTATCCAATAATTAATATATTAGTAGTAAATAATAGTAATAATTAATAAATGCATGTGAACATTGTAAATATTATCAATAATTTTTATATATAAGTAATTTAAGATTATTTTTAATAAATTATGTAAAATACTAATAACAAATCAATGTTTGTAATAATTAATAAATAGTTGTTATAATTTAAAAATTATAAATATTGAATAAATTTTAATAAATAAGAAATAATTATTTGTTATGAGTAATTGTTATAAAATGTTTGTAAAAAAATACTAAATATATTTACTAATATGAAAATATTATAATTTTTTTATAATTTTTAATAATTTGTAAATGAATATAAAAAATACTACTATTTATTAAAAACATAAATTTTTTATTAAAAATTTAGTTTTAATTTGAAAATTTGTATTATTTGACAAATATTTGTTATAATTAGAAATAAATAATAAATATTAGAGATAATTAGAGATAATTAGTAAGATTTTGTGGTATCTACTAATAATTATATATGATTAAGGTTTAGGAATAATTTTTAATAATTATTCATAATTAGTAATAATTATTCTCAATTCAATTGATTTTTAAAAAACTATGGACTCGTAAAGGTGACAATAGTTTTTATAATGTGATCATTATTGGATAAATCATAGAAAATATCCAAATGTTTCTAGTATAAATGATTTCTATATTGAGGGTGTGGAAACATTTCTATATTTTAAATCTACAATGTAAGAATTGGTTTGAAATGAATAATTATATTTCCATATAATAAATTTGATCTTAAGTGATTCAAAACCATTGGTAAGATTAAAATTCATATACAGTATTTTGATTTTCAAAAACCTTATATTTTTTTGGTATCAACATGGTGAATTTAATTTAGACGAAAATAAATATAATTTGGTTCAAGATAGATAATTTAAAATTTTAGTACATGTGGTAGATTTCCCATATATGTATTAAATAACAACATTAAATAATATTCGGTGTCATGAATCAAAATATTACCACATTTACAATTTTTTGAATTTATATAGGAGGAATTTTATATGAGATTCAACATAAGAAAACATGGATTTTTTATAAAATCTATAGCTATAAAATTATATGTTATAATTTCCTAATTTATTTTGACTAAATATTTTATTTAGAAAAATTTATGATCCCTTATGGAAATATATTACCTATATGTTTCTACAAAATAAGAAATTTAATACATAATTTGGGTCTTAGTTATCAAAAGATCCAAGAATTTTCAATTGAATTCATCTTGAATTAGAATGATTATGTGTAACAGCCCGATATTTTATGAAAAATATTCTTTTAATTTCATCGATGTCTTGCGTTGTAAGCTACAACACGATTTCCTTGCGCTATACGCAACACCGTATGAGCCTGCAGTATACACAACACTATTCTTGGATCATGTTACACAAAATTTTGATAGTCGGTATTCTACGAAACATTGATTGTATATATATATATTCAATGTATAAATGAAATATGGTTGGATTCTATTGTACAAATCAACGGAAGAGTCTTTCACAACACGCAACCCTGACTTGTCTTGCATTACACGCAATCACAACCTTCCTCGATAGCATGTGTTGTACGCAATACCAGGTTTCACTAAACAACGATATATTGTTATAATATTATTATGTACTATCCATTATTAATAGTATTAACTATATTGTGAATTATATAACATTATTATTCATCTACCACATTTTCTAGAATATGGTATGAGAACAATATAATTTTTTCGTGTAAAATATGTATTTCTAAAAAATTGCAGTTTTCTCGCCTTTTGATTACGCACTAGCCTTAAATCATGTTTTTGACATGTCTATAAGTTCAATTTGAAAAAATAAGATTTTTCTTTGGAATCATGATATAAAAATTTACTTTGGATAAATTTTTCATATTATTCTGATAACTTTTAGATTTTAATGAATAGTAAAAACACGCTATATTTTAATTAAAAACAAATTTTTTCATCGCAATAATTTATATGGATAGAGTATATTTTTAATTGGTTTTAAAGTGTAATTATAATATATTTTTACCATTTAATCCAATGTTGGTCATTGGATTTAATTTCACATTGAAATTAGATATAAACAACTATCAATCTTTTGATAGTTATTGTTTCTTAAAAACACGCTACTTGTTTTAATAACGGGAATTAATTTTAAAATTAATTAATTCCACTTCTATGTTTTGAATTTGGAAAAATAGACAACAATTTTGAATTCGGAATATCAAGAAATTCTTAGGCTGAATTTTTGGTATTTATCTAAAAAACTTCAATTTTCGATAAATAGTGTAACCACTTAGTGGTAGTTAAAAAACTGACTTTTTTAATTTAAATTAAATTTTACCACTTCTATGAATTGAATTTCAAAAATCCTAGAGACATGGTTAATATCAAGGACTAAAATGTGGTTCAATGAGGAGACAATAATTTTTGGTGAATAGTAACTTTTTATTTTTATTTACCACGGTTAAAAGTAAATAGGATAATTAAGGGTAACAATGAAATTATAATTACCCTAACACATGTCATAATTATATTGGATAAGATTAATTCGACCAAAAACAACCTTAGGAATAAAATATTACCATTTAGGCCCACATGGATTAGATTAGGACATTTAATATTACTTTATTTAAAGAAGGGTTAAAAAAGATAAAATCAATGTTTAATATGTAAATAATTTTTAATATAGGGTTATACTTAAGATCAAATATACTATAAATATTCATTATAAATAAAAAATTATTTCCTACATAATGGTATTTTATTGATAATTTTTTAGACATTATATAATTTAATTTATTTATGACACAGTGATGATGCAATAATTATCTTATTAATGAAATATTGACATAATTGATGTTATAAATAACCAAATAAATGTAATTTGAGACTTTTTATTAATTTCACTAAATTTATAGGTTATTATGACTTGATAGGTTTGATTTAATAAACTTTTTTCAAACTAAACATTTTGTTATGAATTTCACAAAAATCAATTACCAATTAGTGTCAAAATTGACATAAAATTGTTTTTAAAACAAATATTATATTATTAATTTTTATATTATTCTTAAAAATATAAGGATCGGCCAAATGAATTAGATAAAGTTATATATATTAATTATAAAAAACTTGGGGTTCGTTTCTCTTGTTATAGTATGTTTATTAACCTTATAGTGTAAGAAAACAAGAAGACACAGTAAAAGTAAAATTAATTAACTTAAGGTTAAATCTAAATGATAAGGTTAAAATAGAATCCTAAACCTGTATAAATTATATTAGATGAGAGGATTTCGACCCATACCCACCTTATCTTAGAAATAACTCAATTTGGAGCTATTAAAAACCGAATATGACTTTTTAATAAAAAAATATTTTTTGTTTTTCCAAAGGTGCCCCTCTCCTCACTTATAAAATGGAACCTCCTACCTCTCTTCCTCACACCACATTGAGCTTTCATGCTCGTCCAACCCCTTCCAAATTCTCTTATCCACATCCATAGAAACATCCTAGAGGTTATGGTCTTCTTCAAAGACCAATTTTAGTGCCCTAAGATGAGGTCTCAAAGAGGCGCTTCAAGGAAGATATTATGTCAGTTACCGATTCTTTCAACTTTATTTCTTCTTCCACTTCTTCTTCTTTAGTTGTTTCATTATGAAGTAATAACATCAGTATATCTCATATACTGATATGTTATTATAATTATTAAACAACCCTATTTCACCATCTATCCATCCTACGAAAAACGAAATCACCACGTGTGCGTACGTACAGAATACCGTCTCCACGCCGTGGTGAAATCTATTTTTCCACCAACACCTTACATGGATGGGTATAATGGTCTAAAGAATAAATATATATGGTTATTATAACATCATACTGATTCTGATATATTACACCATCCACTCCAATTCTATTCAATAATTATGGGAATGATATCATCGCTCGTGCGTACGTACAGACTACCGTCTCCACGACGCGATGAGATTCATTCTCCATCTTTACCATACATGAATGATAATAAAGTTTATCTAATGAATAATAATGAAATATATGAAATAATAATTATACAGGGTTTATGAATATATATATATATGTATGTCATCTATTTAGTTTCATTCAATTCAATAAGGAAACGTAAAGAGCGTTCATGCGTACGTACAACCTACCATCTCCATGAACGGTGTATTTAATTACTTTTATCGATCTATAATATATACATGTATATGATTAATATATATTATATATAAATCATGTTTTACGTTCTAGAATTATGTAAATCAGGATATAAGTAATAATATCAAGAATGACAAGTAGAAACATGTACGATAATGGAAACGATTTTACCCAAAACGCTGCTTTTACATCGAATTTACAAAAGAACGGGTAATATAAAGTCATAAGTGAACTATATATGATATCATAATAATTAATATGATTCTGTAATAAGTCAATGACATTATCTAAATAATTATATAGGAGGTTCAGATACGTATGAATCATATCAGATCTAAGGTAATGGAAAATGTTTCAAATCTCATTTTTATCCGAGACTATTTATTCGTAAATATTCACTGGGCTTATATTTATCATCGATGTTCTTGTTTTCAAAAAATGGTATCATGTATGCTTAAATTCATTTTTGACCATTTTTTTATTTAACTACATGGTATGTAAGGTATCTTTTTTTTACCATACGAGGTTCTTTTTGACTTTTCTGACAAAAGTATGAGATGAATGTTATTTTTAACTTATACGACGTGAACAGATTTTTACAGTTTTATAAAGCCTTATTTTCATGACGCTTATTCCAAAATATTTCTTGACTATTTCCAAAAAAATATCTTTCTTTTAAAAATTCATTACATTTAGTGAAAAGAAAATGATTTTAAAGAAGAAATGATATTTTCCTCAAGAATTCATTTCAGCTGTTTTATCAAAACCATTTTCCATCTAAGATGACATTATTTCATATGTTTATGTTTTATTTTTAATGTCTCTATGATTTACAAGGTTTAACTTTTCTTATAATGAAATATACATTTGTTATATATGGATTATGTGATGATGGGATGATGATTATGAAACCCATTTTATTCTTTGGGTTATGATGAATGTTTTAAGATTATTTTGTGGCACAAGTAAGAATGATTTCATTATGAGATGGGTTGGACCTATATATCCCTCCAATGCATTGGGTAAAGATTTATATCTCATGAGATAGACATGGTTGGAACAACAAGTAAAACTGGTTTAGAAATACATGACTGGAACGAGGAGTGAACTCGATTCAGAAAGGGACTTTGTCCACTAAGATGGTCTTGGCAGCAATGCATTGGATACTATAGAAATCATATCATGTGATTAATGGTTTCCACAATTAAATGTTTTATTCCCATGATAATTTATCATGATTAATGTTTCTTCATGATATATGCCTTACATACTGCAATGTTTTATGTCATTGCTCAAGATTTTGATGTTTAGATTTTATGCTCATGTTTTTTTACATTCAAATGTCTAATAATTGTTTTATGTTCTCTATGCTTACCCTTACTGAGAATTTGAGCTCATCCATTTAATTATTTCTTTTCCCCGGGATATAAAGAAAGGTTTTAGGTAAGAAAAAAGGGGATGATCTTTAAGGGAGATGTTGAAGATCCTTCACCACAATTAGCAGATTATATTCCGAGTTTCCAACGACTGTAAACTATTATGGTCCTTATGTGTATGTTTTTGTTATGTACTAATTATTTACCAAAAGTAATGTAATGTCTATGTACGTCAAGCTTCGGGCCTCTACAGTTGGTATCAGAGGAAAGGTTTAGTCAAACTTTGGAAACTAGGATTCGATAACATTAGTGAGATCCCTAGAGATATTTATAAGGTATGTCTAGGTATGTCAATAAGGTTAAGTATAAGTATAATTTATAGTCCTAGAATTACGGTAACGATCATAGAATTAAACCTAATATGTTAGATATTGAAGGTACTCCCACTTTATTATGTTGTTTTCCCTAGAATGATTTTTTCATCTCACACCATTCTTTTTGGGTTTTAGATGATGGTTGTAACCTGAAGGAACCATGTTGATCAATGCAATGGACAATACAATGATTTTCCTCCTGAAAAAAAAATGTTATGGGAGATGGAGTGCAAAATCTTATTTCTATACTTACACAAGCTATGAATCATTCTGGACTTCCAAATGAGCAGATAAGGGAACAATATTGTATTGAGTCCTTCATGAGTCAATGTCCACCTTTTTCAGCGGGTCTTCTAATCCACATGCTGAGGAATAATGAATCAGTACCACTAAAAATATATTTTCAGTTCTTCAATGTTATGAACATGATAAAGTCATCTTAGCAGTATATCGTTTGGAAGGTGAAGGTGATCAATGGTGGAATCTTATCAAGAATACGATGCCAAGAGATGAAATTGAGTACATGGAATGGGACGAGTTCAAGAACATATTTTTCAATAAGTACTTCCCTCGTATTCATTGAAAAAAGATGGAGAATGAGTTTCTTGAACTAAAGCAAAAGGATGATGAATCTGTTGGTGTATATGAAGCGAATTTTACAAGGCTTGCATGGTATGCATCTGGCATTATCGTCCAACCTGAATGTAAAGTTGATAGATTCTTCAGTGGCTTAAAACCAAATCTTCAAAGGGAATTATCTATAAGAGACATTAGTAGATATAAAGAAATTGTGCGTTGTGATATCAACGTATAAATAGATGTTGGTGTTATTTATCCATCTCATGGTTTTGACAAGAAACGAATGATGGAGTTCAAGGAGAAATCTCAGAATAATGGTGAAAAGAAGATGAATGTTTCCTTATGCTCAATTTGTGGAAAGAAGCATGGTGGAGATTTTCTTAAAGGGACTAGAAAATGTTTTAAGTGTGGAAATGAAGGTCATCGAGCAGCTGTGTGTCGATGTAATGGAAAAAGGGTTTCTATGGATGTGAATAATTGATAGACTGTAGAGAACGCACCACCAACACTTAAATGCTTCAAGTGAAAGGAAAAGGGGCATTATGATAATAAATTCCCTAATCCAAGAGTTAGTGATGATCTACATGAGCAACCCCTTAAGGCAAATGAAAAAGGGAAGTCACATGCGATCACTATTGGTGATGTTGAATAAGACAACGATGTGGTGGAATGATTAAGCGTTTATGTAATGGGATTCAAAAATAATGTTGTATATAGTATCGTGTAATGTTGGAATATTTATGTATTGGTCTATTGTGGTTTTCAATAATTTTATGGTTCTAGTAACCATGGAAAGTGATTGAGATATTTTTGAAAAAAAGATGATATGTGCATAATGAAGGGATAAGGAGAAAATGAAATGTTTGACAGTATTCTTGAGCTCATGACTGATATAAGGAAATATTTATATAATGGTTTGAGTATATAGAATTTTTGGGTTTTGGAATGTGGAAAGAGTTAACTTTTAACATCACTCATTTTTTCACTAAGATTCAATGGGTATTCATTTTTCAAGAGAATACATGATTAAGGACTTCTAATGTTTGGAATGTGACCAACAAGACATATATTATGATATATGGGGATCAAAGATGGTATTAACATGCTTATTATATAAAATCTCTGGTAATCTTTTTCACTATAATATTAGAATGTACTGCAGTATTATGGATAAGCCTAAAGATTGGAATGGATTATGTTGGACATAAGTTAGAAGTGTTTAAGCATATAAGTTTTTTCGATATTATTTATGGGATGTTATAGTGATGTAGTTTTATAAAAAGGAAAACCTGCAGGATGGGCGACAACCCATCGCATCAGACAAGGCTGTGGGAATCGAACCCACAACTGAAGTGCAATTGGCCTTTATTGCCTACCACTGGCCTACAGGAAGTCCTTGTTTAGTTGAAACAAGTTTTATTATATTAAGCAATATGATATATGAAGTTTAATTATATTTTAGGAAACATATATGATTAATCTCACTATAGATCGACTTATGTATATTTAATAACTTTTTCTAACCTTTTCTTTGAGACAGATGGAATGACCCTTCATTCTATCACATTATCTGCTAACACTTCACGAATAACAAATTCAACTTCATTTCTTTAAGAGATGAAGTAGAAATTGTTCAAGGCATGAAAAATAGTGAGATTGTACCAAAATAAAGTATGTATTTATTCTAATTCATATTCATCAACTTTAGGGAAATGATCTTGAAATCCAAAAATTTTGTCCTAGTGCCCTTAAATCTTATGAATCAGATGGTACCCTAGATCATCACAAATTTATGGCTTTGTGATTGTTGGATTTTTCATAACAATGTTCTCTACCACTCTTCATCAGAACATGATGGTTAGATTTTTCTTCCATATCCATATTTTCACCTATGTTCTCCTACGTGAAAACCCAGTGATGAGTTAATTTGGGTAACCGTTACGTTTCATACATTAGTTTTTAAATCCATGTTTTCGTATTCCTTTTTATGATGTGTGTTTCTATTAATGAATTTTTCGAGTAGTAAACCATTTATAACCCCAACGAATTTCGAGGGAGAAATTTATTTTAAGGGGGGTAGAATGTAACACCCTGAGATTTTATGAAAAATATTCTTTTAATTTCATTGATGTCTTGTTTTGTACACTACAACAAGATTGCCTTTCACTATACACAACACGGTATGAGATTGCAGTATACACAACACTATTCTTGGATCATGTTACACATAATTTTGATAGTAGTTATTCTACGAAACATTGAGTGTATATATATATATTCATTGTGTAAATTAAATATGGTTGGATTCTGTAATATGAAACAATGGAGGAGTCATTCAAAACACGAAACCCTAACTTGGCTTGCATTACACGCAATCACGACCTTCCTCGATAGCGTGTGTTGTACGCAATACCAGTTTTCACAAAACAATGATATATTGTTATAATATTATTATGTACTAGACGTTATGAATAGTATTAAATAAAATTTGAATTTTATAACATTATTATTCATCTTACACATTTTCTAAAATATGGTATGAGATCAAAAAAAAGTTTTCGTGTAAAATATGTATTTTTTAAAAATTACAGTTTTCCCGCCTTTTGATGACACACCCACCTTATATATTGTTTTTGACATGTCTATAAGTTCAATTTTTCAAAATAAAATTCTTCTTTCGAATCAGGATATAAAAATTTACTTTGGATAAATTTTTCATATTATTCTGATAACATTCATATTTTAATGAATAGTAAAAACACGCTATATTTTAATTAAAAATAACTTTTTTCATCGCAATAATTTATATGGGTAGATTATCTTTTTTATTGGTTTTAAAATGTAATTAGAATATATTTTTACCGTTTAATCCACTGTTGGTCATTGGAATTAATTTCACATTGAAATTGGATATAAACAAGTATCAATCTTTTGATAGTTATTGTTTCTTAAATACATGCTATTTCTCTTGATAACAGTAATTAAATTTAAAATTAATTAATTCCACTTCTATGTTTTGAATTTGTCAAAATAGACATTAATTTCGAATTCGGAATATCAAATAATGCTTAGGCTGAATTTTTGGTATTTTTCTGGAAAACTTCAATTTTCGAAGAATAGTGAAACCACTTAGTGGTAGTTAAAAAACCGACGTTTTTTACTTTAAATTAAATTTTACCACTTCTGTGAATTTATTTTAAAAAATCCGAGAGACGCGGTTAATATCAAGGACTAAAATTTGGTTCAATGAGATGAAAAGAATTTTTGGTGAATAGTAACATTTTACTTTTATTTACCACGGTTAAAAGTAAATAGGATAATTAAGGGTAAAAATGATATTATTATTACCCTAAAACATGTCCTAATTCTATTGGATAAGTTTAATTCGACAAAAAACAACCTTAGGAATAAAATATGACCATTTAGGCCCACTTGGATTATATTAGGACATTTAATATTAATTTATTTAAAGAATGGTTAAAATAGATAAAATCAATGTGTAATAAGTAAATCATATTTAATATAGTTTTATACATAAGATAAATTCAACTATAAATATTAATTAGAAAGATAAAAAGCTTTCCTGCATAATGGTATTTTATTTATAATTTTTAGACATTATATAATTTAATTTATTTATGACACAAAGATGATGCAGTAATTATCTTATTAATGAAATGTTGACATAATTGATGTTATAAATACCCAAATAAATGTAATTTGAGAATTTTTATGAATTTAACTAATTTTATAGGTTAATATGACATGTTAGTTTTGATTTAATTAACTCTGTTCGAACTAATCATTCCGTTATGATTTTCACAAAAATCAACTACCAAATAGTGTCAAAATTGACATAAAATAGTTTTTAAAACAAATATTATATTATTAATTGTTATTTTATTCCTAGAAATATAAGGTTAGGAAAAATGACTTAGATAAGGTTATATATATTAATAATAAACAACGTGGGTTTCGTTTGTCTTGTTATAATAAGTTTATTAACCTTATAGTGTAAGAAAACAAGAAGACACGGTAAAACTAAAATTATTTAACTTAAGGTTAATTCTAAATGATAAGGTTAAAATAGAAACCTAAACTTGTCTAAATTATATTGGATGAGAGTATAGAAACCCATCCTTACCTTATCTTCGAAATAACTCAATTTGGATGTATTAAAAACCAAATATGACTTTATTATAAAATAATATTTTTAGCTTTTCCAAAGGTACCCCTCTCCTCCCTAATAAAAGGGAACCTCCTCCCTCTCTTCCTCACACCACTTTGAGCCTTCAAACTCGGCCAACCCCTGCCAAATTCTATTCTCCACTTCTATAGAAACATCGTAAAGGTTATGGTATTCTTAAAAGACCAATTTTAGTGCCCTAATAGGAGGTATCAGAGATGCGCTTCAAAGAAGAGGTAATGTCCATTACTGATTATTTCAACTTTATTTCTTCTTCCACTTTTTCTTCTTTAGTTGCGTCATTAAGAAGTAATAACATCAGTATAAATCATATACTGATATTTTATGATATGTATGAAACAACCCTATTTCACCATCTATCCATCCAACGGAAAACGATATCACCACGCGTGCGTACGTACGGAATACGATCTCCACGTCGGGGTGAAATATGTTTTTCAACCAACACCTTACATGGATTGGTATAATGGTGTAAAGAATAACTATATATGGTTATTATAACATCATACTTATTCTGATATATTATACCATCCACTCCAATTCTATTAAATAATTATTGGAATGATATCATCGCTCGTGCGTACGTACGCACTACCGTCTCCACGACGCGATGAGATTCATCCTCCATGTTAACCATACATGAATGATCATAAAGTTTATATAATGAATAATAATGAAATATATGAAATAATAATTCTAATGGATTTATGTATATATATATTTATGTCATCTATTTAGTTTCATTCAATTCAATAAGGAAACAAAATCAACGTTCATGAGTACATACAAACTACCATCTCAATGAACGGTGTATTTCATTCATTTTATCGATCTATAATATATACATGTATATGATGAATATATATTATATATAAATAATGTTTTATATTATGTAATTATTTAAATCAGGATATATGTAACAATATCATGAATGACAAGTCGAAACACGTACCATAAATGAAACGATTTTACCCAAAACACCTCTTTTACATCGAATTTACAAAAGAACGGGTAATATAAAGTCATAAGTGAACTATATATGATATCATAAAAATGAATATGATTCTGTAATAATTCAATGAGATGATTTAAATCACTATACTGGAGGTTCAGATACGTATGAAGCATATCAGACCTAAGGTAAGGGATAACTTTTCCAATCTCTTTTTTATCTGAGATTGTTTATTCGTAAGTATTCACTGGGGTAATATTTATCATCCATGTTCCTATTTTATAGAAATGGTTTCATGTATGTTTAAAGTCCTTTTTAACCATTTTTTACTTCAACTACATGGTATGTATGGTATCTTTCTTTTTTTACCATACGAGGTACTTTTGGACTTTTCCGACAAAAGTACGAGAAGAATGTTATTTTTAACTTATACGGCATGAAAATATTTTTACAGTTTTATAAAGCCTTATTTTCATGAATCTTCATCCAAAATATTTCATGACTCTTTCCAAAAAAATATTTTTCTTTTAAAATTGCATTACATTTTGTGAAAGGAAAATGATTTTAAAGAACAAAGGATATTTTCCTCAAGAATTCTTTTCAAGTGTTTTATCAAAAACATTTTCCATATAAGATGAAATTATTTCATATGTGTATGTTTCATGTTTAATGTCTCTATGATTTATATGGTTTCACTTTTCTTATGATGAAATATCCATTTGTTTTTTATGGATTATGTGATGATGGGATGATTTTTCCATTTTATTCATTGGGTTATGATGAATGTTTTATGTTTATTTTGTGGCACAAGTAAGAATGATTTCATTATGAGATGGGTGGGACTTATATCTCCATCCAATCCATTGGGTAATGATTTATATCTAGTGAGATAGACATGGCTGGAACGACAAGTTAATCCGGTTCAGTAATACAGGACTGGAATGAGGAGTGAACTCGATTCAGAAAGGGACTTTTTCCACTAAGATGGTCTTGGTAGCAATGCCTTGGCTACTATAGAAATAATATCATGTTCTTAATGGTTTCCACAATTACATGTTTTATTCCCATGCTAATTTATCATGATTAAAGTTTCTCCATGATCTATGCCTTATGTACTACCATGTTTTATGTCATTGTTCAAGATTTTGATGTTTAGATTTTATGCTCATGTTTTTTTTACATTCAAATGTCTAAGGATTGTTTTATGTTCTCTATGCTTTCCCTTACTGAGCATTTGAGCTCACCCATTTTATGTTTTATTTTCACCAGGATATAAAGAACGGTTTTAGGTAAGAAATAAAAGGGTAAGATCTTTTTGGGAGATGTTGAAGATCATTCACCGTGATTAGAATATTATATCCTAAGTTTCCAAAGACACTAAACTATTACGGTCCTTGTGTGTATATTTTTGTTATGTAATAAGTATTTATCAAAAGTAATGTAATGTCCATGTACGTCAAGCTTCGGGCCTCTACAATACAAGTCATAAATTAATTGTCCCTCATGTGGACAATGATGGTATAAAGATACAATCAAATAAATGCCTAGTTTTTCTAGGAAACAATTGAGGTATTTTTCAATTACATTCCATTTAAAAAATGTATTTAGGTTTCACAACATAGCAGCAATGATGACATGTCATATATCATGTATTTCCACTAGTAAAATGTCAAATCATCCACATGATGTTTATTCATTGAGTCACATTGATGAAGTCAATCATTTGTTCCTCAGTACCTCCTAACATCTTGTTGAGCCCTTATACTAACTATTTTCTTCCAATTAGTGATCGTATTCATCAATATTATTTTTGTCCTACTATCACCAATCCATACAACATACCTCTTTTGATTCTTATTAAAGAACTATATATATACATGTTTTTACTAATTCCATGACATATAATGAAGAATATATATTTTTAATTTGAATCCACTAATTAATGAGTTAATTCATTAATATAACAATGGTGTAACTAAATTTGATATAGTTTCGGATAATATTTTAGAATAAATGCTTCATTAATTTTTGATATCAATGTATTTATTTCAAATGGTATGAAATATATATGAAGTACACATTGTTCAAAATAATTTATATATTTCAGGGTATAAAATATGAATCTATGCATCCCAATTAATGAAATTATATTTATTTATAATATAATATGTGATTTTTTTCTGGAATATTAACCTTTCTAGAGGAATTGATATAATTTAATAGAAGGTTGAATTGAAAGAGATGAAAATAAAAAAATTATCCAAATTCATTATATAGAATATATCATATCTTCCTTACAACATATTACTTCTATATGAACACCAAATGGAGAAAACAACAATAGGTTCTTTGGAGTGATAATAATTAGATAAAGAAATTCATTTTTTGGGCCTACTATGTAGGTCTGATTCATGGTCCCTCACATATTATATATAATTCATATTGAGAGGAAATGTTTTGATCACAATTTTTTTACTCTCTAGGATGCCCCTATAATGATCATAGATAATGTAATGGCATTTTTAGAGTTTTCCCAAATTTTTTGCCTCTCCAAAAATGAATTATTTTAAAATCAATCATAAAAAAGTAATGAATCCAAAAGTATCATACACACTTTTTAAATAATTTTATTCACCATGTTAGCCATGGATTGGATATTTTGGGTTATCAGAGTCTTATAATTATATTTTGTCACACGAAGTAATAAATGGTAATATTACCAGGATAAAAATTCATGAATTTCATACCAAAATTGAACGAATATTATGTTTTAGTCATTGGGGGATCATGAATTTTTCAATCTGGGACATGATAACAAAAATATCATACATAATGTGTGGCCTTTTTTAGGAAACATCTTATTATGTTGCAATAATCATGTTGTAAAAAATGATTTAATTTTTTTAATTTAATAAAATGTTATTTAGAGCCATGTAACATCACTAATTTCATGTACTTCATGATTTTAATGTGTATTTTCATGATATATATTAAATGTAATTAGTTTCAGGAGATTTGATTTAGTTTAAAAAATTTTAGGAAGGTTTTTTAATGATATATGGTTTGGTAATGGTTAGTATAAACCATGTGTTATATCTAGAACATTGATCATGGTGTTTCTAAGAGTCATTGAGAGGGTTCATGGATTGAGAGTGTTCAGTCTAAAATATTCAATTTATTTGGGAAAATGTGTAGGTTTAGACAATGGGGGATAATCAAGGATATCTTTCAGTTTTCCAAACAATGCGACACAACCGTGTGAGGGAGTAACCTTGTGATTGTATCACCGCATGGTTAGCATATGCTTTCCCAAACCAGGAAACAAAAGCAATGTTGATACCTAGATCATTCCATATAGAATGTGCATTGATGTTATAGGGTTTTACAAACCATGCAAACATTCTAGGTGATTTGTATGTCATTATTTATACGATGTTATTTAATTCATATTAGGGTCTCTACATTGACTTTTATCACATATTTTTGATTGTTCTAATATTTATTTTCGATTGTAGCCTCCCAAGAAAATTACCTGTGATTTGGAGATTCTTGTGGTACAATTTTTCTGCATTAGAGATCTATAATCAATGGTTGTTAATTTTTATTAAATTTTATTCCATGTAATTTTTTGATATACATTTATCATCTCTCAATAAAATATTGATATAATCTATTATTAGGATATATATATACATATATATTCCATTATGCAAATCTTCATGGGATATTTTTTGGTAATTTTAATGGAAGTTGTTGTTAAAAAAGATCTATAGCTTTTTAGTGGAATTCATATTTTTAGATCTTTTTACTGGTATATTGCTTCCTTATCATCTAAATTTTTTCTATAAATTGAATTATTTGTATTATTTAATGTTCTTCCTTTGAAATTTTAATAAAATGTGTGTTGGTTTCATGAAGGATGTAATTTTTTTTGTTTAGTGGAAATATTATAATCTGGATTCCTTTTTAGAAAGAAACATTTCTGTTAATTTCTATCAATTTTGAAATTATGATATTTTTTGATGAAAATAAAATAGTATTATGAGAAGTTTCTAAGTAATAGTATTTTATATGAGATTAATTGGCATGAAAAATTACATATTTGTCTTCGTGTGATTTAAAAGTGGATAGTGTTTTGGAGTGATGCTCTGGTGTCAATGTGGGACATATTATGGTCATGAAGTTGCACCGTCAATGGTGAAACCAAGAATTAGTATATGGATGAGTTCGTATGTCAATGTCTATTCATGATAAGGTTTCTTCAATTTATTACAAAATTTTAATAAGATTTTTTGTTGATTTATCATATCATTTCCACATATGGATCTCTATAAGCTGGTTAACCACTCTCCAAATATTTCGTTATGAAATGTAATAAAAGGTTTGTTCCCCATGGTGTGTGTTGGGAAGTTTGATTTGAATTCCTACTGAATGTGTTACTAACCACATGCCTTGGGTAATTTTTTTTTTCATTTGTAGATATTTTATATTGAGACACAATAATAAAATAGTACCATTTTTAAATAGTGGTGAATCATGATCCCATAGCCATGGTAGTTGGTGGTTGATCTCAGATGTATTTTGGGTGGTAAATGGGATCACGTAACATTAATGTCATTGATTAATGTGTTGCATTGGTTTTCTCAGTTGATAATCCTTATTCCATTTTCAATATTTTTTTTTATTTCATTGATTTTACCTTTGAGTTCTATTAATTTTACTAATACGTGATATGATTTCATTTATTTTTGTCCTTTATGTTTTCAGGTTATTGTGTTTCTTGTTGGATTTGGTTCCCTATAACCAACTTTATTGTACATTATCATAAACATGTATTCGTAGTTTTTAATATTAATAAACTTCTAATCACATCATTATTGTTCTTCAATATAAATTATTATATATTAATTTACATAGAATAGTTGTCACACTAAAAGGTCACAAGAGTTCCCCACTATGATGAGAACCCATAAGTGTTACAACAATATTCTTTAATATATGTTCTATAGTTCAACAATATCATTTATGGGACACAAATGATACATGCTATCAGGGGTGGAGTCTCATAGGACTTTGAGGAACCTTCTCATAGTGTACGACCTTCGTAATATCTAGTATCGATATTATGGGAACAATACCCGCCATTAGGATATCCACATTTAAATGTGTCATTGGAAGTCCTTATTTGTGGATGTTTGTATTGGTCCATATAAATTAAATTTATTAATAATTAGTACTATTAGTCACACACATTGATTTACTGAAAAAAAGTGATGAAAGATTGTAACATCCCAAGTAAGTAAAGAATAATATATTTTCATATATATGTCTAGTTATGAATTAGATGGTGTCTTAGAGGATTAAAAAGAGAATAAATCCTATCATAAGTATATGAAACTCTAATATTTTTAAAAGATTTTTTACCGCCTATTGATGGAAAACCATTTTTAAATATAACTTTTGAAAATTTTAAAACTCTATTTTTCAAAATAAACTTATTCTTTATAATAGGGACATTGAAATTTAATTTGGATATGTTTTTGGTATTTTTCTAACAATGTTCATTTTTTAACGAATAGTGAAAAATACTACATTTTACTTCAAAACTACCTTTTCATATAATTTAATTATATGGTTAGATAATATATTATTTGGTTTTAAGGTGTAATTATAATATATATTTTTCCATTTATTCCAATGGTGGTCATTAGAATTAATATCACTCTGAAATTTGACATAAACAATTGTCAATATTTTTATAGATATTGTTTCTTAAAGACACGCTATTTCTTTTGACAATGGAAATTATTTTCAATTAATTAATAAAATTTATGTGATTGTAATTTGGTAAAATGGATTCCATATTTGGAATCATAAGGTCCAAATAATCTAATTAATACTTTTTTTGTTTGAACATTATGAATACTAACGACGATAATTATCTTTAATTATCGCGATTATTTACTAATCATGTAGTTAAGTGAAATTAAATAATAACATAATAATATAAAATAACACCAATTTTTTTCCAAATCCTCTTGTTTTATTCATGGCCAAACATGGGAATCTTTTTACCGAACATGAGGTCCCATGGAGTCACATGGGTGTGATAGTGACATTTATGACATTATTTTTAAAAAGAAGAGAAATATAACAATGGTTTGTATATCGTATGTAAAACAATTTTAATTTTGATTCAATAAATTATCTCTTAGACTATAAATAGTAATTGGAAAGATAAAAATATTTCCTACATCATGGTATTTTTTTTATATTTTCTAGACCTTAAATAAATAAATTTACTTATGGCACCATGATGATGTTGTGATTACCTCATTAAAGACTGATTTCAATAAAATGAAATGATAAGTTAAATTATATGACATAAAGTTATCAAAAAACTATTTTATGGCTGTATTTGGAACCCTTACCACCTTATCCTCAATATATATCATTTTAGGACCATTAAAATCCGAAAATCATTTCATAATAATGTATAATTTCAAGACAATCCAAAAGTGATCCTCCTCCATCTTATAAAAGTCCCCCACCTCTACCCCCTTACCCAAACCTCTCTTGCCCTTGGATCATCCAAAATCTTCTCATATTATCTATCCACATCCCTATATTACTACTAGAGGCGTCACTTTGGGCAGAAGACTTTCCAAGGAAGCCTTTGGCTCAAATCAAAAAAGAGGTAATGTCTTCTCTCGAGTTCCTTTAATTTATTTTCCTTCTTCAGTCGCCACTATATTATTATTATTTGATCCCCTAATAAAAATAGTTTCCTCAATATACTAGGATGCTTTTATGATTAGGATTATACCTATACTTACAGACACCTCCTTCAAATTCTTAAAGAACATTCTGTTTCGGTGGGTGGCGAATTACTGCCTCAAGAAACGATGATTGTTCAATATTCTTTTAACAAATATCATGGTGGCCATTATGATAAAACTATAATTATATATGATATATATTATATTTATCTTTTATCTATTCTCCGTTATTTTATATTTAAAACATACCTTTATGCTTTGCATGTTGTAAAAATGCAATAATTTCATATGAGGATGTGTGGATGACCGCCCCCTCATGTGATGTGACTCATTCATACCAATCATGTAATTTATAATGAATGTAATTAATGATCTTATGTTACCTATATAAAATATATATTATAATAGAATTATTAAATATATGTCTCATTTAGTTTTAATTCCATTAATATGACAAAGAAATGAAAGAAGCGTTCATGCGTATGTGCGACCAACCGTCTCCATGAACGGTGCATTTAATTGTTTATCTCAAAATGTCATGGAATAGTATAAAATGAATATATACTAGATTTATATGATACATAAATCATCAATACCATTCTGTAGATTATTTACTTATAACTACTTGGGAAATTCATTTCAAACAAGTTTATTTTTGACTCATGTACAGAAGATCAACAAAACGTATGATATGAAATCACATGATTTACTAATTTTTATAACATGATAATATGTTATATGAATTTAATAATAAAAATTAAAGTTATACCATAAGAAATTATAAATTTACCTAAGATTATTATTTAGGAATATAAATAATGAATGAGAATAAGTCGTACATGAGGTAAGGGACTTCTTCTCAATATCCTTTCGTTGAGGCATACTTCAATTTATATATGAAATTATTTTATTAGTTTTATTATAAACCCTTTTCAATTTTAATTTCATTCAAAAATAATCTTTTTACATGAATCCTTTTCTTAAATGACAAAAGGGAATGTTTTTGTCTTACGTATGCAGCAACAATGAATTCTCTGCCTCCGTGACCATTATTTGAGTTTCGACATCATATACAAGCCATAAAAATTTTAAATGAATAATAAATACCATGTTTAAATATTCTTTTATTTTGTTATTGAAAATTGTTTTGATAATTTTTGACTATAACAATTTGTTGTATTGATATCTTGTGATTGAAATTTGGAAATTTTATGTTTCTTATATGCATGTTTTATGTGATACGATTATATTATGGTTCTTGGGAATTGTTTATGAAGTTGGGTGGTTACGTGATAAACTAAGGGCATGTGAGCCCAAGATAGCTCTCCAGTTAATTGGGTAATGTGAAGGAGTTAAATTCTAAGGTTTCTTCCAAGATATTTAGGGAATATACTGTGATGGGTATTCCAAACGTAACCAGGAGGGTTACTCCCCACGTAAGAATGTTATGAATGCCTCAAGTTACCTTTATGTATTATGATTTCTATGTGTTATTTATAAAACTTATGATTTCATGAGGTATGTTAAAGTGATTATGTTTTATGAGTAAAGTATGATTTCATTGATTCTTAAGTATACATGGACTAATGTTTTCTTTCATTATTTTTATATCCCTTATTAAGATTTTTATGCTCTTCCCAAGTTTTTGAAATGCATTTTACAGGTCAATGTAAATGTAAATAATGTGATGATAGTGTCGAGGAAGTGTAATGAAAGAAACCATGTTTTATTTTAAATATTATTCCTTTGGGGGGGAAATTAATAAAATCTTTGATGAAACCACCTTGTTTATATGTTTAATGTTGTGCATGATTTATGATATATTTCTCTAAAACACTAAACCTAAAAATATCCTAAATGTGAGTTCTTGAAAAAACCCATGATTAAGTAATGTTTAAGGCTGGGGCCTTATAGTTGGTATTAGAGGTCAGTTTAGATAACTTTAGGAGTTAGAATTCTATTAAATTATTATCCAAAAATATGTTTGTACACATTATGTTCAAATTGAAATGATACAGAAAATGAAGATTACCAAGTTGCTCCATCTAAGAAATGTATTTTCGGAATCGTTTTCCATAAAGGAAACAGGGAAGTAGTGCTAGGAAGGAATTCAAAAGGAAATGACCTTCCAAATCAGCATCCTGATATGGTTTGAATTAGAACTGAACAATTTGTTTCAATAATGTTGCAGTTGACTCAAGCAATAAATGGTGGTGGTATCCATGCACGAGATCAGCCAGATCAACTGCAGATGAACATGTCAGTGGTGGAACATTTCATAAGGAAACATCCCCCATCATTCAGAGGATCATCTGACCCTATGCTAGATGAATGTTGGATTAAATCACTGGAGAATATTTTCATTGTCATGGGGTGTTCAGACAATCAAATGTCTTGTATTGCTGTTTACAGTTTGGAAGGTGATGAAGATCTGTGGTGGTTTATGGTTAAACATATCAGGGATACTGATGAGATTGATTCTCTTGATTGGGATGAATTAAAATGTATGTTTCTTGAGAAATATTTTCCTAAGGATTTTCGACCTCGGATGGAAAAATAATTCCTGGAATTGAGGTTAGTGGACGACTAAGTTGATGCTTATGAAGAAAAGTTCAATCGATTGTAAATGTATGCTCCAAATTTTATCGAAGACCTTGATAGTAAAATCAATCATTTTTACTCAGGATTAAATCCAAAATATCTAATGGTATAATCTTCTCGTCAGTTCAAATGTTATAAAATTCTTGTTCTATTTATTGAGAAGGTGGAAATGGAGTTTGTCGATGATCAAGTGTTCTATGAAAACTAATAGAAGAAGAGACCGAGGTGGTAGGAGAAAGGGAATAATCCTTCAAAAAGGTTTGATGGTATGAAAACTAAGTTTTTAGTTTGTGGTAAATGTGCTAAAAAGCATGTTGGGGAATATCTTTTGAATTATGGAAAGTGATTCTAATGTGGTAATATGGGACATAAGGCTCATGAATGCACTGAAAAAGATTAGGGTAATGGTAATACCAAATTTGATTTATAGTTAGTGAAATATTTCAAGTGCAATGAGATGGGTCATTATGCAAACAAGTGTTCAAAAAAGAGCTCGAATGATGGGAAGCAGTCAGACTACAAAAATAAAGGTGTGGTTAAATCCATTGAAACTACTTCAGTAGATATTGTGCCGTCAAATTAAGTGGTATTTGGTACTTTGTTTTTCCAATTATGTCGATGTGTTGTTTGATTCGGGGTCTACACATTCTTTCATCTCTAAAAAATTTTCTCGTAAATTGGGAATTCCATCTCATAAAATGACTCGTGAACGTGTGGTAAAAAAAGCCTGGGAAAATGTTGAGGCAAAAATAATTTATAAGAATTTTCCTATCCTTATCCGTGGAAGGAACAAACTTGAAATCCTTATTATTTTACCTCTAGTAAAGTTTGATGTTATCATGTGTATGGATTGGATCTCTGTTTACCCTTATAAGATTGACCGTAGAGCTAAAGAAGTTTCTTTTCATAAAGACATTCATTTTTTGTACAAGAATGAACCCTTACTATTAGTAACATATCAAGAGGCTGAGAAACGTGTAAAATATGGAAATGAATGATACCTTACGAATATTGTTGAAGACAAAGGAACCATTTAGATTAATGATGTGCCAGTGGTAAATGAGTATCCTAATGTTTTTTCTGATGAGTTTCTTGGAATAATACCAGATCAGGAAGTTGAATTTACTGTTGAAATAGTTCCTAATGCAAAGACAATTTCAAAACCCCCTTATCTAATGGCTCCAAATGAAATTTTAGAGTTAAAGGAGAAATTTCAAGATTTATTAGAGAAAGGTTTCATTAAACCTAGCACATCAACATGTGGTGCTCTTATCTTATTTGGTAAAAAGAATGATGGTTGAATGAGAGTTTCCATTAGTTATATGGCCTTGAATAACGACACTGTTAAGAAAAAATATCTTTTTCCTCATAGTGATGATTTTTTTGATCTTCTCTAGGGAGCTCAGTATTTTTCAATGATTAACATGAGATCGTGGTACCACTAGTTGATGGTAATAGAAGCAGAGATTCTGAAGACTGCGTTTCGTATAAGATATAGACATTATGATTTTGTAGTTATGCCTTTTGGGTTAACCAATACACCTTCTGTATTCATGGACCTTATGAATTTAATTTTCCCTATGTTTTTGGTGGTTTCAATTGATTATATTTTGGGGTTTTATAAAATTAAAGAAGAGCATGAATGTTATTTAAGGGTTATTTTGAAAACCATAAAGGAAAAGAAATTGTATGGGAAATTCCGAAATTGTGAGTTTTGGTTGCAAAAAATTTCTTTCCTTGGTCACATTGTTTCTAAAGATGGAATAACTGTTGGTCCTGCAATAACAATGGTTGTTTAGGAATGACCAAGACCCAAAAATGTAACCAAGATTCATAGTTTTATTTGATTATCAGGATATTATTGAAGGTTTGTTAAAAATATTGCATGGTTTTCAAGCACATTTACTATGATAACTCATAAGTGTGTTAAGTTTACTTTGACAAAATAATATGATGATTGTTTTCAAGAATTGAAAAGAAGTTTGGTGAATGCTCCAGTATTGGCACTACCTTCCCAGAATGGTGAGTTTTTATTATACAGTGATGGTTCATTTAATGGACTTGGTTGCATCCTAATGAAAAATTATCAAGTAATTTCTTATGCTTCACGTTAGTTGAAAACTCATGAGATAAATTACCCTACACATGATTTATAATAAGCTATTGTTATTTTCGCTTTAAAAATTTAGAGGCATCATTTTTATGGTGTAAAGTGTGAAATATATATTGATCACAAAAGTTTAAAGTAAATATTCACTCAGAATGAATTGACCATGAGACAGAGGAGATGGCTAGAATTAATCAAGGATCATGATTTCCCGATTCACTACCACCCAGTAAAAGAAAATAAAGTGGTAGATTCTTTGAGTCGAAAAATTAATGATTTATTAACCATGATACATTTGGGACGTGATCCTATGGTTATGGATTTGATGAATTTTGGCTTGGAAATTGTTGCTGTAAGAAATTATTCTGTTTT
Source organism: Viscum album (assembly GCA_963277665.1). Classification (NCBI taxonomy): domain Eukaryota; kingdom Viridiplantae; phylum Streptophyta; class Magnoliopsida; order Santalales; family Viscaceae; genus Viscum; species Viscum album. Next base: position 791,411,433 of record OY728129.1, on the reverse strand, counting down.
GTTTCAGGTATCAGTGAAATCTTCCTTATCAGACAAAATTAAGCAAGCACAGAAACAAGACAAGAAGTTGCAGAAAAAGGTAGAGCTGTTTTAGAAGGGTATGTTACCTAAAATCAACATTGATAATGAATGTGTTTAGAGATTTTGGAACAGATTGGGTGTGCCTTGTGATTCACATTTTGAGATATAGTTTTTATGTGAAGCTCATAGTTCACCATTTTCAGTTCATCCATCCAATACTATGATGTACAGAGATCATTGGGAGTTTTACTAGTGGGACGGAATGAAAATAGATATTGCATATTTTACTATGAAGTGTTTGAATTGTCAATAGGTTAAACCAGATTGGAAGTTACCGAAAGGGATGAATCAGCCTTTACTAGTACTGGAGTTGAAATGGGAGAATATATCCATGGACTTCGTTGTGGGATTACCAAAGACACCTCGAGGTAATAATTCAATCTGGGTTATTGTTGATCGCTTGTCTAAATCTGCTCATTACCTTGCTATACGAGATATTTTTCCCTATATCAACATTCTCGTTTGTATCTTAAAGAGATAGTCATGTTTCATGGTGTTCCCCTCTCCATTGAATCCGATCGTGATCCTAGGTTCACTTCTTACTTTTGGAAAGGCCTTAAGAAGTTGTTGGGCACTGAATTAAATATTAGTATAGCTTTTCATCCTCAATCAGATGAGAAGTCATAACAAACGATTCAGACCCTGGAGGAAATACAAAGTGCTTGTTCGATGAATTATCATGGATTTTGGGACCAATAACTTTCATTGGTTGAGTTTTCTGATAATAATAGTTTTCATTCCAGTATTCAAATGGCACCATTTGAGGCATTATATGGGAAGTGGTGTTGAACTATTGCTTTTTGGGATGAAGTAAGTGAATGGAAGTTGATGAGACCAGAATTGGTAGAAGAGTTGGACGAAAATGATCTTATGATATAGAGAGAAATGAGAATAGCATAGAGCAGGCAGAAATGTTATGCGGACATTAGGAGGAAGAATCTTTTTTTGAGGTAGGTGATCATGTCATCCTCAAAGTGTCACCATGGAAAAGTGTTATGCAATTTGGTATGAAAGGAAAGCCGAGTCCAAGGTTTATTGGACCATATAAAATTCTATAGGGAGTTGGATCAGTTGCATACTGAGTGGATTTACCTCCGAGTTTGTCGCAGGTACATAATTTTTTTCATTTTTCAATGTTAAGGAAGTACATTCCATATCCATGTCATGTATTGAATCCAGAGGTAGTTCGGTGGGAACATAATTTATCTTAGGAGAAACAACCGGCCCAGATTCTTGACCACATGGACCATGTTTTTAGAAATAATGTGATTCATCAATTAAAGGATCAATGGAAAACCATATATTTTAAGAGGCAACATGGGAATATGAAAATGAAATGAGGGATAACTACCGCCACTTATTTGATAAGTAAATAAATTGTGGGGACACAATTTCCTAAAGGGGGGAAGGATGTAACATCCCAAGTAAGTAATGAATAATACATTTTCATATCAATGTCTATTTAGGAATTAGATAGTGTTTTAGAGCCTTAAAATGAGAATAAATCCAATCTTAAGAATATAATACTCTAATATTATTAAAAGATTCTTTTACCACTTTTTGATGGAAAAGAAATTTTAAATCTATATTTTGAAAATATTATAATCTCTATTTCTAAATTTAAACTTAATTTTTAGAATTGGGACATTGAAATTTACTTCGGATAAATTTTTTGGTATTTTTCAGACAATGTTCATTTTTTAAGGAATAATGAAAAATATTGCATTTAACATCAAAACTTCTTTTTTCATATAATTTCATTATATGGTTTGATTATCAATTTAATTGGTTTTAATGTGTATTTAGAATATATTTTTACCATTTAATCCCATGGTGGTCATTATAATTGATTTCACTTTGAAATTGGACATAATCAATTTTCAATCTTTTGATAGATATTATTTCTTAAAAACACGCTCTATGTTTTGACAACGAGAATTATTTTTAAATTAATTACCGAAATTTTTGTGTTTGGAATTTGGTAAAATGGTTTCCATATTTTAAATCAGAATTTCCAAGTTCTGTAATTAATTCTGTTTTGTTTTTGGACATTATGAATAGTAATGACGGTAATTATCATTAATTATCATGATTAATTAGTAATCAAATAGTTAAGGGTAATAAAATAATATCATAATAATATAAAATGACAACAAAAAGTGTCCAAATCCTCTTTTTTGAGTTCTGTCCAACCATGGGAAGCTTTTTACTAAACATGAGGTCCCATGGAGTCACATGGGTGTGATAGTGACATTTATGACATTAGTTTTATAAAGAAGTGAAATATAACAAAGGTTTGTGTATCATAAGTAAAACAATTTTATTATTGTTTAAAAAAATATATCTTAGACTGTAAATATTCATTTTAATGATAAAAATGTTTCCTACATCATGGTTTTTTTTAATTTTTAGGCATTATATATATAAATTTATTTATGACACCATGATGATGTAGTCATTACCTCATTAATGAACGATTTAAATAAAACGAAAAGATAAGGTAAAATACAATACATACACATGTTGAAAAACGATAGGATGGGTGGATTTAGAACCCATATCAACTTATACTTAAAATATATCATTTTAGGTCCATTAAAATATGAAAATCATTTTATAATAAAGTAACGTCTCAAGACTTTCCATAAGTGACCCACATCTCCCTTATAAAACGCCCCCACCACTACCCCCTTACCCACACCTCTCAAGCCATTAAGTCATCCAAAATCTGCTCATATTATCTCTCCATATCCCTATCTTACTCCTACAAGCCTCATTTTTGGTAGAAATATTTCCAAGGAAGCCTTTGTCTCAAATCAAAGAAGAGTTACCCGATTTAGAGGTAATGTCTTCTCTCGGGTTACTTTCATTTATTTTCCTTCTTCACTCACAAATATCTTCTTATTATTTGATTCCATAATAAAAATAGTATCATCAATATACTATGATGTTTTAATGATTATGATTATACCTACACTTACACACACCTCCGTCAAATGGTTAAAGAACATAATGTTTCTATGGGTGGTGAATTACTGCCTCACGAAACGATGATTGTTCAATATTCTTTTGGCACCTCTAATGGTGGAAATTATGATGTAACTATATTTATATATGATATATATTATATTTATGTCCACTTTATACTCCTATATTTTATATTTAAAACATACCTTTATTCATTGCATGTTATGCAAATGCGATAATTTCATATGAGGAAGTGTGGATGACCGTCCCTCAAGTGATGTGACTCATTCATGCCAAAAAAGGAATTTATAATGAATTTAATTAATGAAATTATATTACCTATATAAAATATATATTATATTGTAATTAAAATATATATATGTATCATTTATTTTAAATTCTATTAATATGCCAAAATAATGAAAGTATTGATAATGCGTACGTACGGCTTACCGTCTCCATGTACGGTACATTTCATTTTTTATCACCAAATGTTATTGAATAGTATAAAATGAATATATATGGGATATATATGATATTTAAATCATTAATAACATTCTGGAAATGATTTACTTATAAATACATGGGCAATTCTTTTCAAACAAGTTCATTTTTTACTCATGTACTGAATATTGCCAAAATGTATGATATGAACTCACATAATTAACTAATTATTATGAAATAATAATATGTTATATGTATTTAATAACAAACATTAATGTAAATCCTTAAGAAATTATAAATTGACCTATGTTTATTATTCAGGAATATAAAGAATAAACGAGAACAAGTCGAACTTGAGGTAAGGGACTTCGTCTCAATCTTCTTTCATTGAGGAATACTTTAATTTATATACGAACATCATTTATTATTTTTATAATAAACACTTTTGGCTTTTAATTTCATCCAAAAGGAAAAATTTTACATTATGTTTTTTACTAAACGAAAAAAGGGAATGTTTTTGTCATACGTATGTTGCGACAACGACTTCTCCACTGTCATGACCATTATTTGAGTTTCGACTTCCTCTAAAAGCGATAATATTTTTAAATGAAAAATAAATACCATGTTTTACGTTTCTTTTATTTGGGTATTGAAAATGGTTTTGATAATGTTGTCATTATATCAATGTGTTTTATTGATATCATGTGATTGAAATGTGGAAATGTTATGTTTACTTTATGCATGTTTTATGTGATACGATTATGTTATGGTTCTTGGGAATTATTTATGATGTCAGGTGGTTCATTGATAAACTAAGGGCGTGTGAGCCTGAGATAGCTCTCTAATGAATTGGGTAATGCGAAGGAGTTAAACGGTATTGTTTCTCCAAAGAGATTTAGGGAATATACTATGATTGGTATTTCAAACATAACCATGAGGGTTACTCCCTATGTAATAATGTTATGAATTCCCCAAGTTACCTTTATGACTTATGATTTCTATGAGTTATTAATAAATCTTATGATTTAATGAGGTATGTCAAAGTGCATATGTTTTATGAGTAAAGTATGATTTCATTTATTCTTATGTATACATGTATTGATGTTTTCTTTCCATATTCTTATATCCCTTAATGAGATTTTTATGCTCATCCCATGTTTTAGAAATGTTTTTCACAATTTAATGGAAAAGTACCTGATGTAATGATATTTTCTAGGATGTGTGAACAAAGAAACCATGTTTTATTTTAAATATGATTTTTGGGGGAAAAATGAAAATTGTCTTTGATGTAACCAGCATGTTTAAATATGGAATGTAATTCATGATTAATGATATAATTCTCCAAAACTCTAATCCTTAAGTGATACTTAATGTTAATTTTTGAAATAACCCATGATTAAGTAATGTTTTGGGATGGGGCCTTATACAGATACTCACGACGATATAAGATATATTGGTTTCATCATGAGTAATTGTTTTTAGGAATAATTCAAGAAAGGATTTATCGCTTTTATTTATTAAAAGAAGTTATTTTCTTATTAACATTGATGGAATTTATATGTCATAAATAAATCCTTTTACATGTTGTTCTATATGAATGTTCTATTTCTATAATGTCAAATAAAGAGTCATTGATCACATAGGTTAATGACATTGCCATAAAACCTTGTTGATTAGAGATATTTTGACAAAGGGATTATATTAAACAATAAGCATTCATGGGAGGAAACATGTCATCATGAAATTAAATTAATTCTCTATGGGTGCCTTAGCATGTTTCTAGATTCTAACATTGAACATTAGATAATACACAGAATGCCACTGTGAAAGAGGCATAGAGGTCCACATTCTAAGTGTGTCCAAAATCTCAGTTAAATAACATATGATAATTTATTATTTAAAAAGTTGAATAAATATTTTTCTCAAATATGGTTTAATAATTTTTAAGTTATTAATTTTCATATTCATTCCATAAAAATTTATTCGAAAGAATATATTGTGAGAGGAATATTTAATAAAAATTTATTTTCAATTTAGTTATTATAATATTTATTTATTTATTATTGAAATAATGTATGGATATTTATTTATTAAATAAATTTACAATCTTAATGGCATGATAAATATTGTCGAGGAATGTCAGACCGAGTTTAAATTTCTAGTGTGAAATTGTAATATTGAATATTATATATTTAAATAGTATATAATTAAAACTCACATGTTTATAACATGTCGATAAATAATAATAATATTATTTTTATTTTACATGGAGTTTTGCGAGGATTAAATAAATAATAAAGGATGTCTTGTAATGATTTTATTTTAACCCTGGAAACACAAATACCCAATTCTGTTAATTTTTCACTATCAAATTCTATTCTGTATAATGGATTTGGTGATTCCACTCAACCATAATGAGCTCCCTTCTCCAATAATTCTCATAATAATAAAGAGAAATCATCCTCCAATGGATCATGGAGAATGATTTCTATGTGATTCTTGGGGCGATTAAAGGAGGACGATGCATGCCCAACGATGAACCATGATAGCACCTAAAGACTCATTCAGTGACGTCTATAGATTCTTGGAACACATGTGGATCAATGCAAGAGGAAATCTACACTTGGTTTCTATAATGAAATGATGGTGTACCATAGATCTGTCACTAATTCATCAATAAAGAATGAATTCCATTGAGGTAATTATTATTTATTTAAATTGATTATAAATTATATGTGATGGTCTTCTCTCTCTTGATTTGGAATGATTTATATTTTATATCATTGATTCAATTCATTGATCACAGATATTAAACATCATATATATATCTGGGATTAATCTTCTATCATGAAAAAATGAAATGTTGGGCACCACCCATCACAGGCTTCTACTAAACTCAAAACCTACAGGTTGTGTTATATGGGTTACATAATTGTTTATAATTATTTAAAATCGTTTTAGATTTATCGAATTTTAATTTTGTTATTCAATTATTGTTTGATCATTCTTTTAATCTAAATTTTGAGATATACATCTTTCCTCAATCATTTCACATAGATCTAATCAAGATGTTTATTTTTTTATTAAAAAAAATGTAGGAACTCAGCCAGAGGAGCCATGGATTCTACCCAGAATACATAATAGTGCACATTGTGTAACTAGAGCTACACACCATGTAGTTTTGTTAACTGCACCTGAATTTAATTTGTAAATTACTCTACCAGTGTTCATTGATGAAAAATGATGTAGTTAATTCTTACACCATATGTTGACCATGAAAAACTGGCTAATGGTAAGCCAAAGTACATACCATATAGCCCATGTGTATGCTGTTTAGTCACTTTCTGTCAATTATAGTACATGTATTTAATAGACGACCTACCAAAATGGTGACGTTGTAACACGTAGTCAACATGGAGTGTGTATAAAGACCCATAATTTATATACATTGTTAATACTTCAAAATTGAAGCACACTTATTACAACATATAACAAAACTAGGAAAGGACCGTATAGTTATAGTATCTTTAGAAACTGGGAATCATAAACAACTGGTTCATAAAGCATCTACATTGTCTCCCATTTATTCCATCATATATAGAGTCCATTTCGGCATATCCTACTTAATAAACTTCTTCCTGACCTGGGGAAAGAAAACATACAAAAGGGTGAGCTCAAATTCTCAGTAAGGGTATAAAAAATAAATATCAATCACATCATATTCATAAGAACATAACATTTTGGAAATCATAACCTCCAAAAGAGATCATAATTTCATAACATTGGATAAATCATATTAGTGAAATGTAATCCCAATAATCATAACATAAAACATGAAACATTTTGGCATACATACATAATCATAGAGAATCATTTATTAGTAGTCAAGACTCATTTCCAATACTACATTAGCGGACGAAGTCCATATATAAACCCAGTTCACTCCTCGTTTCAGTCCTGTTTCACTGAACCAGTTTAACCTGTCATTCCAGCCATGTCTATCTCATGAGATATAAATCTTTACCCAATGTATCGGAGGGAGATATAGGTCCCACCCATCTCATAATGATACCATTATTATGTGTTCCACTAAATCATAAATCATACATCATTTCATAACCCATGTAATAAAAATGGGATTCTTAAACATAGTGAAATCATAAAACAATTCATATAAGATAAAGGTATTAATATAAATAATTCCATCACAACATAATGAAATCAATGTAATAATAGGGATAGAAACATAACCCTATATTATCTTAGATGGAAAATAATTTTGATAAAATACTTGAACTCCATTCTTGAGGAAAATATCATTTCTACTACAAAAAAATTTTCCTTTCTTAACATGTCATATAATTTTGAACTAAAAGAATTTGATAAAAATAAACTTGAAAACCTATAAAGGATGCTTCATGGAAATAATGTTCTAAAAATCCATTCATGCCGTATAAGTTAAAAAAACATTCTTCTCATACTTTTTTCGGAAAAGTCAAAAAGTACCTCGTATGAAAAATGACAAAAGATTCCATTAATATCTTTTAATAAAATGTCTCAGAAGGATAGAATTGGATATAAACAATTTTATAAGGATATAAATATTACATATTGAGTAAACATGGATGTAGATGATAAATATACCCCATTAAATTTTGAAGTTTAAACAATCTCGGATAAAAATTAGATTGCGAGATTTTCCCTTAGCGTAGGTCCGATTTGCTTTGAAAGTGTCCGAAACTCCTGTATAATGATTTAAATAATGTAATTGACTTATTCCAGAATCATACGCATTTTTATTATATCATATATGGTCATATTATTATCTTCTTATTAGTAATATTTCATTGCTACTTGTTATTCGGGTGTTTATTAATTTTTTTTCTTATGCGTGTTTTTTCGAATAAATTCTTATTAATCTTTTTAGGTTATAGATAACCCATTTCCAGAATGGTATTAGTTTAATATATATCATATTTATTCACTCAATTCATTTATGTAATCATTATTCAATGAAAATCTTGTAGAACGAGTCACATCACATCGTGGAGACGGTATTCCGTACGTACGCAGGAGCGATGATATCATTCCCATGATCGTGGAATTGTATTTCACTATATGTATAATATTTCAGAATCAAAATAACTATAAAATAATCATGTATAGTTATTATTTACACCATTATACCCATCCAAGTAAGGTGGTGGTGGAATATAGATTACACCACGACGTGGAGATGGTATTCTGTACGTACGCACGCACGGTGATTTTGTTTTCCGTAGGATGGATAGATGGTGAAATAGGATTTTTTTCATACTTATAATAACATAACATTATATGTTTGATACTTATGTTATTACTTCATAATGAGACAACTAAAGAAGAAGAAGTGGAAGAAGAAATAAAGTTGAACGAATCGGGAATGGACATTACCTCTTCTTTGAGGCGCATCATTGAGACCTCCTCTTAAGGCACTAAAATTGTTGTTTGAAGAAGACCAGGACCTCTAGGATGTTTCTAGGGAATTGGAGAAGAGTATTTGTCCGGTGTTGGCCGAGCTTGAAGGCTCAATGTGGTGTGAGGAAGAGAGGGAGGAGGTGCCCTTTTATAAGGCAGGAGAGGGGCACCTTAAAAACACTAAAAATATCATTTTATTATAAAGTCATATTCGGTTTTTAATAGCTAAAAATTGATTTATATCAAATATAAGGTGGGTATGAGTCTAAATAATTTCATCCAATATAATTTAGACAAGTTTAGGTTTCTATTTTAGCCTTATCATTTAGATTTAACATTAAGTTAGATAATTTAACTTTTACCGTGTCTTCTTGTTTTCTTACAGTATAAGGTTAATGAACTTACTATAACAATCCAAACGAACCCCAAGTTTTTTATTATTAATATATATAACCTTATCTCTTTCATGTGGCCGAACCGTAGAGTTTTAGGAATAAAATAACAAATAATAATATAATATTTTTTTAAAAACTATCTTAGGTCAATTTTTACACTATTTGGTAATTGATTTTTGTGAAACTCATAACAGAAATATTAGTTCGAAAAAAGTTAATTAAATCAATACTAACATGTCATATTAACCTATTAAATTATTTTAATTCATAAAAATTCTCAAATTACATTTATTTAGGTATTTATAACATCAATTATGTCAATATATCATTAATAAGATAATTACTGCATCATCATTGTGTCATAATTATATTATATTATTTAGTGTATAAAAATAACAAATAAAATACTATTATGTAGGAAAATCTTTTAGAGTGATAATGAATATTTATAGTCGAATTTATCTTAGGTATAACCCTATATTTAAAATGATTTAGTTATTAATCTTTGATTTTAACTATTTTAACCCTTCTTCAAATAAATTAATAATAAATGTCTTAATCTAATCCAAGTGGGCCAAAATGGTCATATTTTATTAAAAAGGCTGTTTTTGGTAGAATTACACTTATTCAATATAATTAGGACATGTGTTAGGGTAATAATAATAACATATTTACACTTAATTTCCCTATTTACTTTTAACCGTGGTAAAAAAAGTAAAAAGTTATTATTCACCAAAAATTATTTTTATCTCATTGAACCACATTTTAGTCCATGATATTAACCGTGTCTCTCGGATTTTCAAAATTCCACTCACAAAAGCGGTAAAATTAATTGTTATGTAAATTTTCATATTCTTCTAAGAGGTGGGTAAAAGATGGTGAAAAGTTCTATAAAATTATTATATATCTTAAATTATTATAAAATAACTCCAATGAATTTCATTGATCTTTTATAGGTATTATGTATCAATTTTGACCTAAAATAAATTTAAATAAAATAAATAATTATTTAAATAAAAATATGGTTTTTAAATATTAACACAGTGTTTTCACTATTAATCAAAAATTGAAAGTTATCAGAAAAATACCAAAATTTCACCCTAGGCTAATTCCGATATTCTGAATCCAAAAATGAAGTCCATTTTGAAATATGAATTTTAAAAAAATTAAAAAATTGGGTATTACTATTCATAACATATAGTTTTAATAATATTTTAATAGCATATTGTTGTTTTGTGAAACTCGATATTGCATACGACGCAAGCTATCGAGGAAAGTCGCGATTGCGTGTAATGCAAGTCAATATAGTGTTGTGTGTAGTGAGAGATTCCTTCGATGATTTATATAACATAAAAACAAAATATTTCTCATAAAAGTATTGGTTGTTAAATTCTACCCCCCATAAAATGAATTTCGCCGTCGAAATTCGTCACTTTGTAACAAATAGATGAGGATACCTCTCCCTCATCATATCCTCAAGATCCCATGCAGATTATTCTAATTGGTCGTTCCTCCATAAAACTTTCACCAAGCGAGTGGCCTTGTTCCGTAGGTCTTTTTTGCTACGATCTAGAATATCTATTGGCTGTTCTTCATAAAAAATATCTTGCTCCAGCGGTACAACATCTGAGCTGAATACATGTGAAGGATCAGATATGTACTTTCTGAGGAGAGATACATGGAACACATCGTGAACTTGGGAGAGATTTGGTGGAAGTGCCAATCGGTAAGCTACCTTCCCCACACGAACTAGTATTTCGAAAGGACCAATATATCTAGGGCTCAACTTTCCCTTCTTTCCAAATCTCATGACCCTCTTCCAGGGAGATATTCATAAGAACACTTTATCAACCACTTCAAACTCTAGGTCTTTTCTTCGGTTGTCAGCATAACTTTTTTGTCGACTCTGAGCTGATCTTAGGTGTTGTTGAATAGATCTGACCTTTTTTGTTCATCTCGTCAACAAGATCATTTCCTAATAGCTTTCATTATCCTATTTCATCCTGGAAAGTTGGAGTCCTGCATTTCTTTCCATAGAGAGCTTCATAAGGATCCATCTGAATACTTGAGTGAAAGCTATTATTATAAGAAAATTCCACCAAAGGTAGGTGTTGATACCAACCACATTTTAAATCCCTAGAGCAAGCTCTCAACATATCTTATAGAGTTTGAATTGTCCTCTCAGACTGACTGTCTATCTGAGGATGATAAGCAGTGCTGAAACACAACTCTGTATCCAGAGTATGCTGAAGACTTCGCCAGAACTTTGAGGTAAATCTCAGATCGCAATCAAATATAATGGAAAGTGGTACCCCATGAAATATTACCACTTCCTTTACATATATCCTGGCAAGATAATCTAGAGATAAATCCTCTCTAACAGCAATGAAGTGTGCAGACTTTGTAAGACGATCAACTATGACCCAGATAGCATTATTTCCTTTGGATGTTTTAGGAAGTCCGGTGACAAAGTCCATAGTGATGTTTTCCCATTTCAATTCGGGTTTGGGTAATGGTTGTAACAAGCCCTTATACTTCTGTCTCTCAGCTATAACTTGCTGAAAAACCAAGCATCGAGAGACATATTCAACAACATCTGTTTTCATGCCATCCCACCAGAAGTACTATTTCAGGTCCCTATACATCATCGTGCTTCCAGGTTGAATAGAGAATGAAGAACTATGAGCCTCATCCAGCATATCCTTCTTTAATTCTGGGATGGGAGGAACACAAACCTGATTCCTGAACATTATTATCCCATCACAATCAAGGTTGAATTCAGGAATATTTCTCACCTCCTTTTGTTACTCTACAACTTCTTTCTGTGCCTCTTTAATCTTCACATGTATAGATGGTTGAAAATTCAATTGAAAAAGATATGAATTTCCCCATCCATTATAATTCCATGATACATACATTCTAAATCCATAAATATTGGATCTTTTGTGATCCTCATCATGGATAAGCTAGCATGGTCTTGTCGACTAAATGCATCTTCCACCTTGATTTCTTTCCCAGGGTGGTAATGAATTGAGCAGTCGTAATCCTTAATCAGCTCGAACCATCTTCTTTGGATCATATTCAGCTCCTTTTGTGTGAAAATATACCTTAAACTTTTATAATCTATATAAATATCACACCTTTCTCCATAAAGATAATTCCTCCAAATATATAATGCAATGATTACCGCAGCTAACTCCCAATCATGTGTTGTGTAATTTTTCTCATGGATTTTCAACTGTCGTGAGGCATAAGCTATCACAATATCATTTAGCATAAGAACACACCCCAACCCCTTCTTGGATGCATCACTATAGATCACAAACCTTTCTCCACTACAAGGAAGTGTGAGTAAATGTGCACTGGATAACCTTCTTTTCAACTCCTTCAAATTCTCTTCACATTCCTCTATCCAAACAAACTTAACTCCTTTTCGAGTCAACCTCGTGAGTGGAATAGATAATCGTGACAAATCTTTCAGAAAACGTCGATAATATCCAGCCAAACCATGAAAACTTCGGATCTCAGTTACTGTTGTTGGTCTCATACATCTTTCGATAACCTCTGTTTTTGATGGATCCATATATATCCCCTGTTTTGAGATTATGTGACCCAAAAATGCAAATTTTTGAAGCCAAAATTCACACTTGGTAAATTTTGCATAAAGCTTCTCCTTTCTCAGGGTCTTCAATATAATTCTCAAATGATCTTCAGGTTCTTCCTTGCTCTTTGAATAGACAAGAATATCTTCTATAAAGACTACCACAAACTGATCAAGATAGTCTCTAAAGACTCTATTCATCAGATCAATAAAAATAGCAGGGGAATTAGTAAGACCAAATTGCATCACTATAAATTCATAGTGTCCATACCTTGTACGGAAATCTGTCTTTGGTATATCCTCCCTTTTGACCATTAATTGATGATACCCTGAACAATGATCAATCTTGAAAAAGTATTGAGCTCCACGTTGTTTGTCAAATAAGTCATAATTACAAGGGAGAGGATATTTGTTCTTGATAGTGATCTTGATAATAAATTTAGAGTCTCATTGATCCATATTTCTTCTTAACAAACAGAACAGGTGCTCCCCAAGGTGACGCTCTAGGGCTTATGAATCCCTTATTAAGATTCTATTGGAGTTGCTTCTTCAAATCCTGAAACTCAATTGGGGCCATTCTATATGGTGTCTTTGAAATAGGAAAAGAACCCGGTATAAGTTCTATTGAAAACTCAACTATACGATTTTGTGGAAGACCCGGAAATTCCTCTGAAAAGACATCCTCAAACTCCCGTACAATGGGCATATTTTTAATCGTGAGTTTCTCACCAACCATTTGAGAAAAATAACCATCATTTAGTGGAATCAAAATCCATAAGATGGAATAAATTTCCACTGGAAGGTTATGTTCATCCTTGCATCGATAGAAGATCATAGATTGATCTGGAATATGAAATGTGACTTTCCTTCCTTGGAAATTGATATGATATTTTTTTAAAGAAAGCCAATACATTCCAATAATCACATCAAATTCCACTATAAAAAATATCACATGATTTACATGAAGCAATTTCCCACAAACTTAAATTGGAGAAGTAATATAAACATTTGATGTGACTGATGTGTCATTAGGGGTTTCCACAACAAACTCAACATCTAATTTTTGACGTAATACGGTGATACTCTTAGAAAATTATTCATAAATAAAAGAGTGGGTGGATCCAGAATCAAATAAAACATTTTCTACATTAGAGTTTATGATAAGTGTACCTTTCACCACTCCGTTATCATACTTCACATCACTGATAGAAATTGAATGTGACATTCCTTTGTCTTTGGCCTTAAGGGTTTGTTGACGTCGATCATCATCATCAACCCTTGGATTTGGGCATTGATTGTCATAATGCCCCATCTCCTTTCACTTGAAACATTGAAGGGTAGTTGGTTCATTCTGCGTATCCCTTCATTTTTTTGCACCATTAGACATCTTCTTCCCATTATTTCCACATTCAATTGCCCGATGACCTTCTTTCCACACTTATAACATTTTCTTGTCCACTTATGACAATTTACTCCATGTTTCTTTCCACACTTCGAGCATAAGGGAAAAATCATCTTTTTTTTTTCAGTGTGCTCTTTAGATTTTCCTTTGAATTCCATTTTCCTTATCTTATCAAACCCATATGACTGATGGGTTACACCAATCTCCATCTCAACCTTGAGAGCACATCAAAAAATTTCCTCGTAGCTATTGAAGTCCCTTATGGCTAATGCCCTTCGAAGTCTTGGTTTTAAGCCACTAAAGAATCGATCGATCTTACTCTCAGGTTGGATAATAATACCAGAAGCGTACCCTGTATGTCTTGTAAATTTTTCTTCATAGGTACCAACAGATTCGTTATACTTTTTCTTTAGTTCAAGAAACTCCTTGTCCATCTTTGTTCGGAGAATAAGAGGGAAGTACTTATTGAAAAATATGTTCTTTACCTCGTCCCATTCCATGGACTAAATTTCATCCCTTTGCCTCATATTTTTAAAAAGATTCCACCATTAATAAGCATCTCCTTCCAAACGATAAACTCCTAAGATGAATTTATCATGTTCAGAACATTGAAGAACTGAAAATATCTTTTCAGTGGTACTGATCCACTGTTCAGCCACTAATAGATCAGAAGACCTGCTGAATGAAGGTGGATGCTGCCTCATGAAGGATTCAATAGAATGTTTCTCCTTCCTTTGCTCGTTTGGAAGTACAACATGATTCATAGCTTGAGAAATTTGTGTGATCATGGCTACAAGATTTTTCTTTCCATCTCCCATAACATTTGGTTGCTCAGGGGGACAATCATTTCATTTCCTGTCACATTCCTCATTATCACGGTTCCTTCGAGTTCCATCCATTGACTAAAACCAAGAATAATATTGTGAGAAACACTAATTATAATAGAAAAAACACATAATCAAGAATAAAATTTCACACTTACATTCTTATCATAGGTTGTTCATGGCCATTTCTAAAATACTATGATTGTGTTCTATGCTTAGACTTATCCTTAGGGTTCTTACTAAGGCTTTCACATCCTAGTTTCTAAAGGTTGGATATACCTTTTTCTCTGATACCAACTATAACTACCCATACAATACCTACATTATTAATACTTCAAAATTGAAGCACACTTATTACAACATATAACAAAACCAGGAAAGGGCCGTATAGTTATAGTGTCTTTAGAAACTAGGAAACATAAACAACTGGTTCATAAAGCATCTACATTGTCTCCCATTTATTTCATCATATCTAGATTCCCTTTTGGCATGTCCTACATAATAACCTTCTTCCTGACCTGGGGAAAGAAAACATACAAATGGGTGATCTAAAATGCTCAGTAAGGGTATACAAAAGAAATATCAATCACATCATATTCATAAGAACATAACATTTTGGAAATCATAATCTGCAAAAGATATCATAATTTCATAACATGGGATAAATTATAGTAGTGAAATGTAATCCCAATAATCATAGCATAAAACATGAAACTTTGTTTCATACACACATAATCATAGAGAATCATTTCTTAGTAGTCAAGACTCATTGCCAAGACTATCTAAGAGGACAAAGTCCATTTCTGAACCGAGTTCACTCCTCGTTTCAGTCATGTTTCACTGAACCGGTTTAACCTGCCGTTCCAGCCATGTCTATATCATGATATATAGATAATTACCCAATGAATTGGAGGGAGATATAGGTCCCACACATCTCATAAGGATACCATTATTATTTGTGCCACAAAATCATAAATCACACATCCTTGCATAACCCATGTAATAAAAATGGGATTCTTAAACATCGTGACATCATAAAAAAATTCATATAAGATAAAGGAAATAATAAAAATAATTCCATCACAACATAATCAAATAAATGTCATAATAGGGATAGAAACATAATCCTATATTATCTTATATGGAAAATAATTTTGATAAAATGCTTGAACTCCATTCTCGAGGAAAATATCCTTTCTACTTCAAAATGTTTTTCCTTTCTTAACATGTCATATAATTTTGAACTAAAAGAATTTGATTAAAAATAAATGTGAAAAATTTTAAAGGAATATTCATGTAAATAATGTTCTAAAAATCCATTCATGCCGTATATGTTTAGAAAAACATTCTTCTCATACTTTTGTCGGAAAATTCAAAAAGTACCGCGTACGAAAAACGACAAATGATTCCTTTCATATCTTTTAATAAAAAATTACCGAAGGGTAAACATGGATATAAAAAATTGGTGAAGGATATAAATATTTCATATTGATTAAACTTGAATGTGGATGATAAATATTCTCCAGTAAATTCTGAAGTATAAACAATCTCAGATAAAAATGAGATTGTGAGATTTTCCCTTACCTTAGATCTGATTTTCATCATAGGTGTCCGAACCTCTTGTATAATGATTTAAATAATGTCATTGTCTTTTTCCAGAATAATAATAATTGTTATAATATCATATATGGTCATATTCTTAGCTTCTTATTAGTAATATTTCGTTGCTACTTGTTATTCGGGTGTTTATTACTTTTTGTTCTTATGCGTGTTTTGTCGAATAAATTATTATTATTCTTTTAAGGTAACATATAACTCATTTACCGACTGGAATTAGTGTAATATATATCATATTTATTCACTCAATTCATTTATGTAATCATTATTCAATGAAAATCATGTAGAACGAGTCGCATCACATCGTGGAGACGGTATTCCGTACTTACGCATGAGTGATGATATCGTTCCCATGATCATGGAATCGCATTGGATTGTATGTATACTATTTAAGAATCAATATCACTTTACAATAATCAAATATAGTTATTATTTACACCATTATACCCATCCAAGTAAGGTGGTGGTGGAAAATAGATTACACCACGGCGTGGAGACGGTATTCCGTACGTATGCACGCGCGGTGATTTTGATTTCCGTAGGATGGATAGATGGTGAAATAGGGTTGTTAAGTACTTATAATAACATACCCGTATATTTTTGATATTGATGTTATTACTTCATTATGAAAAAACTAATGAATAATAAGTGTAAGATGAAATAATGTTGAAAGAATCGGTAACAGACATTACCTCTTCTTTGAAGCGCCTCTTTGAGACATCCTCTTAGGGAACTAAAATTGGAATTTGAAGAAGACCAGGACCTCTAGGATTTTTCTAGGGAAGTGGAGAAGAGAATTATTAAGGGGATGGCCGATCTTGAAGGCTCAATGTGGTGTGAGGAAGAGAGGGAAGAGGATCTCTTTTATAAGGGAGGATAGGGGCACCTTAGGAAAAACTAAAAATATTATTTTATTATAAAGTCATATTCGGGTTTTAATAGCTCCAAATTAATTTATTTCAAACCTAAGGTGGGGATGGTTCGAAATCCTCTGATCCAATAGAATTTAGACAAGTTTATGTTTCTATTTTAACCTTATCATTTAGATTTATCTTAAAGTAAGATAAATTATCGTTTACTGTGTCTTCATGTTTTCTTACACTATAAGGTTAATAAACATACTATAACAAGACCAAAGAACCACAAGTTGTTTATTATTAATATATATGACCTTATATAAGTCATTTAACCGAACCATAGATTTATAGGAATAAAACTACAATTAATAATATAATATTTGTTTTGAAAACTATTTTATGTCAATTTTGACACTATTTGGTAATTGATTTTTGTAAAAATCATAACAGAAATATCAGTTATAAAAAAGTTAATTAAATCAATACTAACATGTCATATTAACCTATAAAATTATTTTAATTCATAAAAAGTCTCAAATTACATTTATTTGGGTATTTATAACATCAATTATGTCAATATTTCATTAATAAGATAATTACTGCATCATCATTGTGTCATAAATAATTTAATTTATATGTTGTCTAAAAATTACAAATAAAATACCATTATGTATTAAATCTTTTTATCTTTCTAATGAATATCAATAGTCGAATTTATCTTATGTATAACCCTATATTAAAAATGATTTAGTTATTAAACATTGATTTTAACTATTTTAACCCTTCTTTAAATAAATTAATAATAAATGTCCTAATCTAATCCAAGTGGGCCTAAATGGTCATATTTTATTCCAAAGGTTGTTTTTTCCCTAATTAAACTTATCCAATAGAATTATGAGATGTGTTAGGGTAATAATAAAAACATTTTTACACTTAATTTCACTATTTATTTTTAACCGTGGTAAAAAAAGTAAAAAGTTACTATTCACCAAAAAATATTTTCCACTCATTGAACGAAATTTTATCCCTTGATAGTAACCGTGTCTTTATATTTTTTAAATTCCACTCACAGAAGTGGTAAAATTAAGTTTTATGTAAATTTGAAAATTCTTCTAGGAGGTGTGTAAAAGATGGTGAAAAGTTAAATAAAGTTTTTATATATCTAAAATTATTATAAAATGACTAAAATGAATTGAATTGAACTTTTATATGTATTATGTATCAATTTTGACCTAAAATAAATTTAAATAAAATAAATAATTATTAAAATAATAAGTCGGTTTTTAAATAGTAACCTAGTGTTTTCACTATTCATCAAAAATTGAAAGTTTTCAGAAAAATACCAAAATTTCACACTAGGCTAATTGTGATATTTGAAATCAAAAAATGAAGTCGATTTTAAATGATTAAATTTAAAAAATTTCAAAAAGTGGCTATTACTATTTATAACAGCTAGTTTTAATAATATTTTAATAGTATATCGTTGTTTAGTGAAACTCGGTATTGTGTACGACACAAGCTATCGAGGAAGGTCGCGATTGAGTGTAAAGCAATCCAAGATAGTGTTGTGTGTAGTGAAATATTACTTTGATGATTTATATAACATAAAAACAAAATATTTCTCATAAAAGTCTTGGGTGTTACAGTGTGTCCCATTGGACATGATATGTACTCTAATTTTTTCAAGGCACAAACTAGATGAAGAATCCCTAAGTACATGTCATGGATAGTTGGTGAGTGTTTTACATGCCTTTTATATCATAACATCATGACATGTAATTATACCAATTTATGCAGAATTAAAATTTATTTATTTTATTAAGAAAAAATTCTGATTTTAATTGTGTGTGGTCATAAAGATAGGACGCTCCATGTGATAGTTTTTAATATAAATAAATATTTAAATGTCTAATTAATATCTACATAACTTTTACATCTACATATCATGTATGAGTTATATTACCATTTGTTACTCTATGTTCATTTTAGCATAACATTTAACAAACAAATCATGTAATTTGTGTAATCATATGTGAATTACATTTCATGAAATTATGTGATAAGTCGTGTATGATATATATCACAAGAGTAATATAGGATATGAGTATAACATATATTTGGTATAATCGGATGATTATTCTCCATGTTACCTCCATCGTAGATGTTATGTAAGCAATTATTTTTAATTTTTTTTTAATTTCATTAAAATTATAATTGAGGATAATCTCAATGACACTCAGATATGAATTATGACAAAAGGATTGATTATATAATGATAACAATTAATTGACTTGGGCATGATTTAATTTTAATTAAAACATTCAATAATTAAATTCTAGTTTTATTATATATGTAATTAAATTCACCCATGTGGATTGTCATTAGCTAGACTAGACATTGTGGATATGATTGATATCATTTAATATATTATTAAATAAAATTTCTGGCATGCATGCCTTCTATCTCCATTTTTATGTGTGACCCAAGATCGCATGGTTTATTTTATATTATCTACCTCTTCAACTCACATGCATGTGAGTATAAGGCATATTTAATAGATGGATCTCCCAATTAGTGGAGGTACATGAAGTTTGAAGATAAGGTGAAACCAATCTAAGGGGATAAAATGGTGGACATGTAGAAAAATGTAAACACAAACCCAAATTAGGTCAAGTTGTTTCTCCCATAGTTCTAATGTAATTTCATCAAACACCTGTAAAAAAACATTTTTATAAGATAAGGATCATACCCTTTATTTTATTTTTGTTATTTTCTTCGTTATTTATTATGGATGTATTGTTGTGATGACATAAATAATAAATTTTAAAAAATAAATAAATATGGGACTAAAATAAATTTTATTAGGAGTAAATAGTATCTAAGACATTGTTAATAACGTCTGTAATCCAATATAACATACAAAAGCCTGTGATAAAGATAATAATTATAAGATTATGCATTATGGATAAACAACCTCAATAAAATATTATGTTGGTATAACCTTCCATTTATTTGGATAGAATGAACCACATATCAATCTGTATAACTATCCAATGTTGGGGTGATTTCAATTATAGGGGAATTCAAACATGGGGTATTGGGTTGAATTAACTTGGTCCATATAAAGGCTTTATTTCCAAAGGATGAATTGGTGTAAATGAGAGTTAAAGGTTGAGGAAATCTAAATGAATTATTTAAGGATTTGGAGTCCAAATAGAAGATCAATGAAAATTGATTTAATGAATATTGCATTTGGAATGAGTACCAAAAACTATTCAAGATTCATGACCAAAAAATGTTGCGATAATGAAAAGTGGAATATGGATACATGACTCAAGAATGTCCAAGAAATATTATATTCCAATTCTAATGGTTAGGTATGTCGGGTTTCGATAAAATAAGGGGATACAAACAAATATATTATTTATTTATTTGTCTAAAATTATCAGATAAAGTACTAAAATTATACTCATTTTATTTTATAGAAATAGTAATAAAATGAAATCAAACATATCATTGTCATAAACAATTGAGAAGGAAAAAATTCTCACTGACCCAAATTTTGATGATTGGAAATGGTGCATACAAATCATTATTCACCATTAAGGGAAAGTGTATGTATTAGAAGAACCTTTACCAGTTACACTGAGAAATGAGAAAAGTTATGAATAATTACCTTTATAGGATAAAAATCATATTTATGCTATATAATTTCAACGCATCATGCTATCATCCATGTATCATTATATTTTAAATAATCATGACGATTTGGATGCCTATTGCATGTTGTCCCACCATCAGGATCTCTATTAATAGAATTCGAGAAAAGAGATTAATGAGATCTCTAATGCATTGTTCACAATGAATCACTGAGAGTCTGCACTATCTAGGCCTCATTTTGTCAAGCATATTGGCTAAATTTAATGCTATGATATCTTAGGGATTCAATTCCTAGATAAGTTGCATATAGATCTCATGCATTCATCAGTTCCTAAGACCATCTGTAGCTATATTTTGAATTATAATATGATAAATAATGAGAAGAGTCTTTCTGAAATTTTGTCATTGATTCTCCATGAGGATAGGGACATAAGGAATGAAAAACCAATATTCCTCATGGTGAACATCAAATGGAAGAACAAGGAAAAGAGAACTAAGACATATAAATAGTGTACTGCTCTAAAGCACCATCCAACAAAGAAGAATTAGACGATCATGAGGAAGGTAAAGGAAAATGAGGCAGTATGTTTTATATTTGGAATGTTAGGCCACAGGAAGAGGAACTGCACCCATTAGAAAGGGGAATCTAAAGGTGTGTATATTATCAATTGAAATCCTACCAGTTTTTTACATTTGGTATTAGGTACAAATTTTGGGGCTCACATATGTATCCAAATACAGGATCCAAGTAAACATTGAATGATTTCCAGACAAGAGGTGGATCTGAGAACAGATAATGGTGTGAGGCTATCTGTCTTTCACATTGGTGACTATGACCTTTAATTTCCAATGGGGAATGATTTTGATTTTATGAATTTTTATTATTTTCCATTAGTTACCAGGGAAATAACTTCTACATGATGTTAGATAGAAATGAGTTTATTTTCAAATTTGTAAATAAAAGTTGATTCTTTTATAAGGAAATCATATGTTATAGAATATCGAATTTAAATAACAGTCTTTATTTGTTAAATTACAAAAACAATGTGTTGGAAATAGATATTTAATCATGTTTAGTAGACTCATCTATCACGCAGTCATGGAATCACAATCATGGTCTTTTAAATGAGAAAAGATTGGCAATGATCTATAAAGATGGATATATAGAATCTTCTAATCTAAAACCACATGATTGATTTCCTGCATGTGCATGAGGAAAAATAAACAAACCACTATTTACTGGAGAGGGTGAAAGGTGCACATATCATCTAGGATTGGTACACACTGATATTTGTGGACCAATTATAGTATAAGCTATAGGTGGATAATCATACATCATAGATTTTACTGATTACTTGAGTAGATATTTATATATTTACATGATGAGCTATTTGTCTGAGTACTTTGAGAAAATCATGGATTTCAAGAATTAATTAATGAATCACTATAATATGTTGACCAAGAATCTTCGATCAGATCGAGGTGGTGAATATATTGTACAATAGTTCACCATCTTTCTATGGGACATTGAAATTCTATCTCAAATCAATCCACCTTATACACCATAGTGGAATGGTGTTAGTTAAAGGAGGAATACTATGTTGTAAATCATGATAAGGTCGATGATGATTTTTGTAGATCTTCTATTATCATTATGACATCCCAGACTCGGATTCCACTCAACGAGTGTCCTGATCCCAGTGTGCCACATGGACTCAAGAATATCTCCAAAATCACAAGAGGCTACAAAATAGTAGTGACACCCTAGGGTGTGTCTGTGGGGAGACTATGCCCTCATTAATAATGTAGAGAACATAGGATGAGAGTAAATATAAGTAAATAGTGTAATAAATATATGTAATCATAAGGCACAATATAATGTAGAGACAAAAGTAATGATAGCCGAAAAAACACGAATAGAATTCAAAAAATGATGGTATGTAATTTCTATAGAGAACTGGAAAACATGGATACAAAATAGCAGTCATAATAGGTTCGACAAAATTATAATGGAATCAAAAACCTATGACCAGCATCCCGAGTTCGAAATTCATCCTATGCTATCAAGATCCATACTAAACAACAAGCAATCAAGTTTCTCAATCCATATTCTTCCCTTTTTTCAACACCTGCAACCATGTAATCTTCCCCAGGTACCAAACGCCGACATGAGAGGGTGTGATATAAATATCAGTGGGCCACCATAAATGGTGATTGTAACATCCGGCCAGTGTAATGGAAATGTAACAGTGTGAAGTCATAAATGTATAAAGTAATGTTGTACAATGTAGCTAAATACCCAATTACATACATCAGGACTAATCTAGTGTCTGAACATGTAACCAGTTCATTTATTTAATCTATTTTTGGTTTATATTAATAGGTAATGTGATTCATGGAAAACAATAAAATTGATTTATAATGGCGTAGATAGTGAATGTTCCAAGGTAATGTCCAAGGAAAAACAGACCGCAAGGATCTACAACTCAGTAAAAACTATATCCAATCATTGGTTAAGAGTGTAATGAAAGGAGTATAAACCAAGGAATTCTATAATGAGGAACCTATTGAATCCCATGTCATCATCGAAGTTATGACTTGGATATGAAGAGACACGACCTGATGGGATTTAACTATGGCCCCTACATATTAATGCGGGATCCGAGGAGTCTATCCGAGGAATACTATAATAGAATTAAGGGATCCTACAGTATCATACTAGGCATCAAATAATAGACAAGGACCAGGATCTAGGGGGAATAACCTTTGCGAGCTATATCCTAGAATATAAATAGGGTTCCCAAGTGGTTATAGAATTCTCAGTTCAAAATTAAAGGCGAGCTCGAGTCATGCCATTTCCATTTAATTATGATGTCATGTACTATTTCATTTAGTTCATGCCTTGTTCTTTCTTTAGTGAGATAAGGTCATGTAACATGAAACCATTTAATAAATTCATTTGTTTCAAGACATTCATTTCATTAGAGTGAAAAGGAACGGTATAATGAAATCATTTAATCCATTAAATGCATATTACATATTCAAGGATCACTCATCTACCTTCTATTAATGTAGTGATGGGTTCTATCGATATGCAACATACTATTCATTCATAGTCAATACAGTCAATTCATACACTCAATATACTGTGCCCATTTCCATTTCACATTTAATTATCAAGTGACGAACATACCTTAGGTGGGTCAATTTGTACAAATACATTTTTCATTCAATTATGAAATTTTAAATATCAATATTACATTTAATGTGGAAGATCTTTATCATAGAGTCAACAAGCTAAGGACCACCAGAACTGTGGCGTAAGCATGTAAAAACACTAAAAAAATATTTTCATAGCCTTTGACATGCTATGTGTGGAGTTGTGGTAAAAAACACAAAAAATTAATTAAATATGTTGAAAGGGTATTGCCATACAATTATAATTATTATAAACATGGCATAAAAATTAAATAAATGGAACCCAATGAAATCAGTGGGCTCCACAAGATAAATCCAAAATTAACGAACTTTAGGGATGAGCTATAGACCACCCACATTAGGCTTGTATGACTCTTATCCTCTAGTATTGGATCTTGATTTTCCTCACATCAAAAAATATCTATAAATAAGAGACTAATGATCATACCCGAATATATCGATTGAGATAAAAATAAAGGAGATCATCTTAAGAGGACTCGAGCACTTACGGTTGCGCATCCAACATGATGAACAAAAGTTTGATCTATTTCTTGATGAAGGAGATTTACTGATCTCAATCATAGTTCTTCAAAAGACCCAAATTCACATAGAAATAGGTTAATCCTACATAATCATTGATTAGGGAAGAATGTGGGTGTTTAATTAGATCATTCAAGGAAAATAGTAAATTTACCCATAAAATAGCATGTTCATGGTTTGTCTGCACGGTTTGACAAACCATGCACAAAACATGCACATGTACCAGAGTAAAAGGGGTTCTCACTCAGATAAGATGCATGACCATGTGCCAAGCATACGAGGGGTATCTTTTAAGAAAAAAATAGTCCCCACAGTTTATGTAAAATGTGAGCCAAACCTTTTCTTCCCTGAAAGATGGGTTTCAAGATTTAAACATTCCACATACACCCTTGAGTCCTTTTCTAACCCTTTTGGAATAAATATTATATCTATAGTAAGGTTTTAGACTGGAATTAAAAAGGAATCATTCCTAAGTGAGAAAATAGGATCTTAAAATCTTGCTCCCTTAAAAGGCATCCTCCTGAGTTTACCTTCCATGGTTAATGAAGCATTGTCCGAGAATAACTATTTCAATTGGGAATGTATGTTGACTTCAATCTCCCGTGTATCATCCTCTACCCAACCGTACTGCCATAACACCCATACTAGAGGGACATACCAGCCTACGAGATCATTTGTGTTATGGTCAACATTGTGTACCAGACAATTATCCAAGGAATCAACATCGTTAAGAACAAATTACTTCAGAAAAAAAGTGTGTGTGGGGTATTCATGATATTGGAGAAGTTGTGAATCATGAAATACATCATTCATGGCATGATATATCTATGGTAAAAGAAACTAATAGGCTATCAGCCTAACACATTATTTAATTTAAAATGTCCTTACAAAATGTGGAAACAATATTATCTAATTTGGTAACCATATATACCCTTTCCTGCATGATACCCAACGAAGTACACGATCACTAACCTTGAATGGAAGAGGCCATCGATGGTGGTAATCAAATTGTTTTTATGCATTGAGCTATACTCATATGCTTTCGAATCATCTAAACCTGCTCTAATGTATCTTGAACAAGATAAGGTCCTATTTGGGACACCTCACTTGTCTCTAGCCATCACAGGGGTTAATGAATTGGGCTACTATACAAAGCCTCAAACGGAGTGATCTAAATTGTCTCTTGAAGGCTATTATTATAGTTGAACCCGATGAGAGGAATACGATTCTCTGAAAAACATTTTAAATCAAGGATGCATTTTTGGAGCATTCCCTCTAAAAACTCTATCATAAATTCCAATTGACCATCGATCTGGTGGTGACAAGATGTTGTTATAATCACAGAAGTTCTAATATCATTATGCACACTCTACTAAAACCATGAAGTGAATCAAGAATCCCTATATGAAATGAGATTATGTGGAACCCAATGTAGTCATATGATCACACAAAAATACAGTGATCACATCTCGTCAATAGTGAATGTATCCTAGATATGAAGTAAATGGGATGATTTTGTACATTAGTAAATGACTACACATATAGCATAGCTACTCTTCAATGGCCTAGGTAATCTGACTACACAATCCATTGCAACATCTTCCTACTTCCATTTCGGGATTGGAAGCAGCTTTAGCAAGCCTTCAAATCTCCGGTGCTCTACCATCACCTGTTGATAGTAACAATAACCTAAAACTAGTGGATTAACTTTAAAAAATGGATGGTATGCCATGTCCCTAGAAAACTAGAAAACATGGATACAAGACAGCAGACATATCATGTTCCACAAAAGTATAAATAAATAAAAAGACTATCCCACGAATATAGAGTTCTAACTCGGGCCTCAACTATCAAGATCCATACTAAATAGAAATATACGATGTTTCTGAACTGATATACTTCCCTTGGTCATCACCTTAATCCCAGAAATCTATCCTA
Source organism: Viscum album (assembly GCA_963277665.1). Taxonomy (NCBI): domain Eukaryota; kingdom Viridiplantae; phylum Streptophyta; class Magnoliopsida; order Santalales; family Viscaceae; genus Viscum; species Viscum album. The sequence continues at coordinate 791,384,452 of OY728129.1, read as the reverse complement.
GGTACTAAACGATTCCTAAAGATGGTGTGAGAAAAATATTAGTGGGGCACCACTAATGGTGTCTGTGACATCTGAACCATGTAATGGGAATGCAACAGTGTGCATTCAAGTATATATAAAGTAATTAGTACAATGAAAATAAATACCTAAGTACGTTCCTCATCCCTCAACTTGTTTTTGAACATGTAACCTATTAATTTAATTAATAAATTACAATTTTATATTAATAGGTCACATGAGGCATAGCCAACACTGACATAGTCTTGTGATGTTGTATATAGTGAAAGATACAAGGTAATAAAAAATAAAACGTTGACCTCAAGGGTCTCCATCTCAGTAGTAATTGTATCCTAGAATGCGGTAAGAGTGTAATTCAAGGTTCATAATCGATGGCATTACATAATGAGGCACCTATCAAATCCATGGTGATCATCCAAGGTAAGAAGAGCATAAGCATAGATAGGGCCCGATGGTCTTTAACCATGGATCCAACCTATAATTTCTTGATACATGGAGTGTATCCAATGCATCTTGTAATAATATGATGGGATCCTAGTGTCATAATGGCTATCCAAGAACAGTAAAGGATCATGATCTATGTGGTAATCAACCTATAAAAGCTATATCACTGATTCGAAATGGGGTTCTCAAGTGCTTATTGAATTCTCTAATCAGAATCAAATGTGAGTTCGTGTCAGGCCATTTATATTTAAATATGAAGTCATATTATATTCTATTTGGTTCAATCATTTCCTTTGATTAGTGTGATATGGTCATGTAGCATTAAACCTTTTAATCATGTAATTTGGGCAACACATTTCCTTTCATTAGTGAGACAAGACCATGTAGTATAAACCATTTAATCCTTTAAAGGCCTACTCCAGATTCAAGTTTCATTCCACTACCAACCATAAATGTGGTATGGGGTTCTATAGATATTCAACCTACTATTAATTCCCACTCAATATAGTCAAGTCATATACTCGACATACATTCCAATTTCCATTTCAAATGTAATTATCAATTGAAGAAATAACCATATGTGGGTGATGTGGTATGCATACATGGTTCTTTCCATTATATAATTGGAAATATATGATATCCATTCAAAATAGAAAAAGGTTCACTTAGATCAGTCAAGTGAGGTCACACCTAAATGGTAGCGTAAATGTGTCAAAACACTAATCAACAATAATGGCATAACATTAAACACTGAAATTATGGAGTTGAGGTCATAACCTCAGAAGAATAATCATATATTAGGAAAGAGGATAACCATATGGTTATAATGATTATAAACATGGCATATAAATTACAGAAATGACACTCGATGAAATCAGTGGGTCCCACACAACAAATCCAAAATCAACAAACATTAGTGGAGAGTTATAGACCACCAAAATTGGGCTTCTACAAATCTCCTCCTATGGTGTTTTCCATTAATTGGGCTTGGATTTGAGTAGATATATGAAAAAGTGAAAAAATAACATATCGTGATATCTTGGACGAGAGAAATAGAAGTATAATGGCACAAGAGTAATCAAGTACATATCGTTGCACATCCAATGTGATGAACAAATGCTCGATCAGTTACCGAATGAAGGAGATATCTGAATTCGAAGGTTAGAACATCAAAATAACCCAACTCCTATATAAGCTTGGAATAGGGAAGAATGAGGGATCTTAATTAGATCATTAAAGGAAAACCTGCAAATTTACCTTGAAAATAGGATGTGCACTATTTCTCCACAAGGTTTGACAAACCATGTGAAAACCCTACACTAGTACCTAGGAAAAAGGGGTCCGTAAAAGGTTGGGATTCATGTCTATGCACCAACTAAGCGAGGTGGCTCTTTCCGGAAAAAAAAATAATCTCCACATTTTTCTAAACTATTCATAATTCTTGTATGGATTACTCTAAACTTTTAGCCTGGCATGTTATTCCCAAAAAAATGGTTCATGGGCTTTAAATGTGCCCCAATCACCCTTGAGAACTTTTGTAACCCGTTATGCATCCATATTAGGTCCAAATTATGGTTTTAGACAATAATGTTAAAGGATCCATAACTGAGTGAAAACCAGGTTCTTAAAATCCTTTTGGTGATAGGCATTACAAACTGCAACATACACATTAATCCAACTACGAACGAAAGAATAAAATGGAATTCCCTTCATGTTATGGAGTATAAATAAACCCATTTTTGTATAATACATGTCTATGGGGTTTCTAGGAGTTTTTTAGGCCTTATTAGGAATCAAACTGCACCCCATTCCATGAGGGTTATCCTAATCTTACTTCCCAAGGAAAAAAGGGATACTTCCTACACCGACACTCAGACAAGAAAGTGATTGTTTCTAGACAATCTGTATTGCTTGAGACAGATCACATCCTAAAAAATATAGTTGAAAAATTATTTACATCAACAATGTTGATGCTGATGATACAGAAGATTCGGGGCATGAAACAATTCCACAAGTCCCCATTTATGAAGAGGTTACTAAAACACATGTATTGTAAAGGAGAATACATGAGGTAAGAGAATTGGAGAGATATGGTTTTCTAGTCACTGAGTATAGAAACTCATTATTGGTTGACAATGGTGAACCTGTATCCTACAAGGAGGCTGTAGAGAACTCATAAGCTGAAAGATAGCTATAACCTATAAATTCTAAGATGGATTCCATGTTTCAGAACAATGTTTGGGTTTGGGTCGATTTACCAGTTGATATAAATATTGTAGGATTAAAATGGGTATTGAATTAGAAACTATACATGGAAGGTAATGTAAATTCTTATATTGTGGATAATGGTTTTTAAATAGTGTCAAATAATTGACAATGATGAACCCTTTTTTCTAATTTCCATGTTTAAATAAATTAGAATCATACTTTCTATCATATATTACCATGAATATGAGATTTGGAAGTTGTATTTCAAAACAGTATTCCATAACATGAACTTTTAGGTAGATGCATATATGACACAACCAGAAAGTATTGTGACTTCAAGAGATGGAAAAAAGATTTTCAATTTTTAGAGATACAATTATGGATTTAATCAAGCATCGATGTCATGGAAAATTCTATTTGATGAATCTATATATGAATTTTGGTTCATTATGAATTAATGTGAGCCATGTGATTACAATAGGTTTAATAGGAATAAAATAATTATCCTAGTAGTAAATGTTAATGACATATTACTTATTGGAAACAATATACCATTATTAAAATCAATTAAGGACTGGTTGGACAAGTGTTTCTCCATAAAGGACATATGAAAAGCTTCATATAATCTAGATATCATGATCATTTGTGATAGATCCAAGAGACTAATCATACAATGTCAAAGTACATATATTTACCACATACTAACGAAATTTAGTATGGAATAATCAATGAATGGATTTGTTACAATGTCACATGGTTTACATCTTTCTATGTAAATGTGTCTATGGGCACAAAATGAGAAAGAGAGAATGAGTAAGATTCCATATTCTTCAATAATAAGATCAATCATGTATGTGATGTTAGGTACTAGAATTTATATTTCCCATGCACTGAGAATGGTATACATACATCAAGTATATCTAGATGAAATATCATTGGACTATTATTAATACTATCGTTAAGTAATTGGGAAGAACTATGGATATGTAACTGGTGTATGAAGGATATGATGAGCTGGTCATCAGGGATAATACTGATGCTGGTTTTCAGTTATATAAAATTTATCTGAAGTCACAATCAGGATATGTTTTATGCCTCAAAATAGGATTTGTGAAATGGAAGTGTACAAAACTGATAGTTGATACTGGTTGTACAACCGAGTATGAGTATATAGTGATTTCTGATGCAACTAAGGATGTTGTTTGGATATGGAACTTTTTTCCAGAGCATGATGTGGTGCCATGATGTAAAGACCCTATCTCACTGTATTGTGGTACTACTGCAGTAGGGGATCTTGAAAAGAACACAAAGTCACAACAAAAAACAACGAATACACTACTAAACTATAACCTATTAAGGGATTTCTATGATAGGAGTTATTATGTAGTGAGAAGAGTACCCCTAAAAGAGAACATAAAAAACCCCTTAACTAAAGGCCAATCTTTGCAGATGTATGAGTATCATGTTAGAGCTACTGGACAAAACGTTATTAGTAGGCTGATCTAGTGCATGTGGGAGACTTTTAGAGCTAGTACCCTTGAAGAAACATATTTTTACATTATGATAAACATATATTCAAAATTTTTAATATTAATAAACACTTAATTGCATAATTATTGTTCTTTTCCATGACATAATATGATATAAGGTCCTATGATTAGCTATCACAGTAAAAGTTCAAAGTAGTTTCCTTATAGGATGACAACCCATAAATGATATGACACTATTATTAAATATATTTTATATAGATGAATGATATCATTAAAGGTACAAAAATTATATAGGCTATTAGGGGTGGAGACATTGATTCACCTTCTCATGGTGTACGTCCTTGGTAATGTCTAATATGAATCTTATGAGAATGAGACCCACTAATAGGAAATCCACATTTCTATGTGTCATTGGATGTTCCAAAATGTGGATGGGTTTTTTGGCCCTTAGAATTTAAGATTATTACTATTTAGTAATATGATTCGTGCACATATATGTATTGAAAAAAACAGTGATGATTAATTTTCACAGTGAAGTAGGATATGTTGGGTATGTGAGGAATAATATTGCATTAATGAATAATGTGAGAATGTATTTATACCTTCACTTAATTACTAAAAATTAATATCTGATACGCTTTAATGGAAATTATATGTCCTAAAAAATCCATTTCCTTGGTGTTATATTTGAATGTTCTATTTCTGAAAATTCCAAGAAAGATATATCGAGAACATATGTTGATGACATGTGAATGAAACCTACATGATTAGTGATATTGTTATAATGAGATTATATTATATCATAAGAAATTGTATGAGGTAACATTTCATTGAGGAAATCATTTCATTCTTTATGGGTACCTGTTTGTGTTGCTGGATGCTGACCATGGACTTTAGGTAGATTCAACTAATGTAACTAAGAAAGAGGACTAGAGGGTTACACACTAATTGTGTCAAGAATATTTGTTTAATAATAAATTATTATTTATTATTTAACAGGACTAATAAGTAATATTTATATATGTTTTTTAATAATTACTCATGTATGATTAATTTCATTTATTTCAGCACCATATATTCGAGAGAATATTTTGTGAGAAAAGTATTTAATAAATATATATTTTCTATTTAGTGAATATAATATTTATTTATATATTGGAAGAAAATGCAGTGAAATTTATTTAATAAATAAACAAACATTATATAAGGCCTGATAAATATTTTGTAGTAATCACAGACCGAGTTTAAAGGATTTATAATAAATGATAATATTGAATTTTATTTCATTAAATACTATTTTATTACTATTCACAACATCATTGCATGACATTAAATAAAAATATTAATAATATTATTTGACATGGGTTTTTACTAGGATAAAATAAGTAATAAGGGATCTTTTGAAATTATTTTATTTTGACACTATGAATACAAATACAGAAATATTTTACATTCTCATTAGAAAATTTGGTTATGCACAACAAATTTGGAGAAACCTCTCAATCCTAAAGACCACCCATTTCCAAGAATGCTAAGAAGTATAGAGAGATATCAACCATTTGGGACTAATTATGGTGTGAACAAATTAAATTATAGCACTCGTAGACTTTTTGAATAATTTATAGAGATTCTTGGAACAGATGGGGATCACTGTTAGTGGAAATCAACAAAAGTTTTGTACAACACAATGATGGTGTCCTATAAAACTATCACTTATTCATCAATGAAGAAAAAATCCTTTTTGCGTAATTCCTATTTAAATAAATTGATTATATATAATATTTAATGATCCCATATATCTATTTCTTCCATGATTAATGATGTCCATATTGATTCAAATACATTGATCAAGACGATTAAACAGTGTATATATCTTGGATTGATCATCAATCATGAAAAAGGCAATGTTGTGTAACACCCATCGAATGATTCCATTATACAAGGATCATCATTTATAACGGTAAAATCATACCTCAAAATTATATTATTCCATTGAAATTTATATTTTTTAATTTGTGTCTTGGGAGTTAACATATATTTACTGGCACTTTATCTCCTCTCAATACAATGTGATTGGTTGTGATATTAAAAATATAAATTGTATTGGTTGGTCTATATATCTATTTGTATGGTAGCATATAGACATTAATATAAAAACTAGAAATATAATACAAAAATTATAAGATAACCACATAATGAGGAACATCATTTTTCCAGGTTGTTCAGGTACAAAATTATCCTAAAACCCTTATAGGGTGTTGCGATCTTATCATAGTGGGTTTATCAGATGATTGTTACATTTCATGCAACGATAGATAGACATTCATATGTGAATGAATTTATTATTTTCATTTTTATGATTTATGAAAATTTAAATTTGTTGATGTTTTAAAATTCTAGTAATATTTTATATCGAATATCATGATTTTAAATGTTCAAACCCTTAATTTTCTAGTGATTGATAACTACATGGAGTTATTTTTTGGATAAATTTAATGCAAATAGGTAGACACTATAAGAATCTATAATAATAGGATTTAAATATGTTGTTTCACATAAACCATCGGTTAACCCAGTCATGAAAAAATAATTATTCATCATTTTCAGGCCATTTATTGGGGAAATTAGATTGATGAACCTCAATTAATTGACAAATATATATAGATTTAGAAGAAGAATCCACCAATCTTGTATGTGTATTTTGATCCAAAACAATAATTCCTATTAGAGAATAGAACATACAAAAGATTTTATTTTTTTGGTAAAACATATAATATAAAAATCAACATATTGGTCTATATGATGGATAAAAATAAATGTCAATGGTGGGATTTTTTTTCCAAGATATAGTCCCCTGATAAATTATGTGTGGGGACATTAAAGAATTATTCATAGAAAATTATATCCTCACACAATCCAAATCAATAGAAAACCCTACTTTTTCATAATAAAGAATGAAAATCTATATGTCAATGAATATGAATCATGGATTATAAACATTTTTTATTTTTTCACAAAATATCCATTTAGATCATCCATAGAGGCTCATATCATGTATTTTTATAATGGACCAATGATTTTTTCAAATACAATTTTTCTTCATCATAAGGATTTTTAAGAGATGTAAATATGGAATTGGTTATTTCAAGATAAATTAAAGGAAATCCATTTAGAGGGTGTAATTTCATTACCCTGGGATTTGGAGTTAACTCAAATAAAGGGAATACAAAAAAGAGGGACAAAAGCTTCCACGACAGTGGAGCATCATAGAAGTTGATTAAAATATTCATTAACTTTCCTCTATACTCCAATTTAAATTATATCTATTTATAATGTATTTATAATATTATTAAGTGGAATTATTGTATGAAACCACCAAGAAAATTTCAAAAATATAATCATATGGGAAATCTTCAATGTTACTACCATAGAGCTCCAATGTATTGTTACATATATGCATATCTTATTTCTTAGAAAATATACTTTTTGATGGGGAGATCCCATCTGGATAAATCACTTCCTTAAAATTGAGTTAGACACATTAATTTTAGGAACACCAAATATCTAAAGGTTATGTAATCTTATCATCAATTAAAGTCCCACCGGGATCTAGTAAGAGGATTTATGGTGATGAAAAGATGATTATAAAAGATAAATATTGTCATTACATTGTTGGAGGTATAATCCATATGAATTGTAATATATAAAATATGTGTTTGACACACAAAAATCCTATTATCCAATTACATCCCTATGATTTTGATCACATCAATATTAATTTTGAAATGATGACCCGTGTCTTGAAACATCAAACACCTCTAGGAAAATGATAGTGTAGAGAATTTATGTGGGATTCATGTTCTAAAACAATATATGTTATAAAATTTGTATGTGATTTTTTAGTTATGCAGAATGATATCTATGATATTATTTTGGGAAGGGAATTTTTACCATCTTTCATGGACCACCTAGAATGTTTTTTTGGATAAGTATGTTCCACAACATTGGAGGAAATTAAGAATCAACTTAAATGGAATTGGAATGTAAATGAAAATAGGAAAGGATGATAGGAATCGGTGGTTGGGAATATATTATAGTAGTTGGTAGTTATTACTATGGAATCAGTTGTGACATCTTAGAACAAGTTTAATTAATTGTAACAAATCCTAGTTGGCCTCATGGACTCAAGAAAATCTACCTATTTTCTAGATTCTTCTAACAAGTAGTGAGTGTATATAGAATAATTTTGGCGAGTTTATACGATGACAATGAGAGTGTAGCATAGAGGTACAATTGTCCCATGCTTCCAGTTGGGTCATCACATCAATACCATGAACCACAATAACAAAATTATCAATTCATTAATCATTTTAAAATCCCATTAATACATTTCATATAAAGTTGAAATATTTTATAAAACCTTCAACAATTAAATTAATTACCACATTCAATTATTATCAATATAAACAGAGTTCATCACACCCTTATGGTCACATAAATACGACCATGGAAAAGAAATTTCTTCATGGATAGTATATGTTGACGTCAACAACGTATAACATTAAACAACACTGTCATGACATTTCTTGGGCTTTTTTAATTTACATATTGTTCAAATAATTTATGAAGAATCATTTGAAATGTTATAAATTTGGCCCAATGACAAAAAACACTATAAAATGAGACTTCAAGATATATTGTACATACCACCTACCATATTTCCATATAAGAATAATCATCCATCAAAAAAAAATTATTCATCTCAATTAAAAATAAAATGGTAGGAAAAAAATAAAACTCAAAAAATAGGTCATAATAGCCCGCTGCGAAATATATTTATCGAGAGAAAACCAAATGGTGAAAATTGATAGAGGAGAGAACTCAACATCACACATACAACAAGATCAAACGATCTCTAATTGGATATATGAAGGAGTAATTACATGAAAACTAAGCTTTAGTCTTGAAGAATCTATCTAATATGAGAATAATGTTCTTGGAATCTTGAGAAATGGGAAAGGAAAAGTTGGGTGAAATAATTTATGAATTAAAGGAAAATGGTTTTTCTGATCTAAATACATGGTCTCAAGGTTCGACATCATATATTTATAAATCATATTCTAATCACGTGATATTGTTTCTCCAATAACACCCCCACATTATTAGGGTACACATATAGAAAAACCATACATCAATAGTGTGTTGTCCCTATATTAAAAATTGATGTATCCATGCATGGATGTGTGACCTAGGAAGCATGGCTTCCTCAACGAGCATGGACCATAATAGTGGAATGGACCACCCACCTAGATTAGAAAAACTATATAGCTCGTGATTTTGTTTTTCTACTGACCATGTGGAAAAACCAACTATTCCATAAAAAACTCAGGTTCCAGATTACTGGAACCATACAAGCTCCTACACCCTTATTTTTTATATAGCCTTAAGAAGAATTCAAATTAGTTTAGAAAAACATTATTTAAATAGAACATTAGAGGATCACTAAATCCTATAAAATCTAGGTTCTTACAATATCCCCCCTATAATGAAATTCATCCCCAAATTTCATTTCCAATGGTGTTCGAGCATTGTTTGATAATATCTCCATCTATTGGGTTCATAGGTAATCCTCCCACACTCATGTATTTTCATATACATGATCATGACTCAATAAAACTTATAATAGGAGAATTGACCGAGCATAGAGAAACATCATGATACTATTAATAATATGGATATGATTCTCATTAAAGGACTCATATACCTCTAACTCATCCACCTATGGATGGGGAATGTGAGAAAAATCATAATGTTATAAGTATTGATGAGATATGTGGAAGATTTTGGGCATAACCCGATACATATGAGGTATCTTTAGCTGATACGATTCATGATTGAAACTCTCTAGAATCTATACGATCCTAATGTAACATGACGATAACAACCTATTTTTCATGATATGTATATTTTGTAGTCCATGTGAGGCTTAGAAGAAACCCTAACACCCCACCTCAAACTGAATTGGTGAACCACGATGGGTGGAATTTTAATTCTATCTAGAGTAAGCTATAGAGAACATCTTCTTGATCATATAAACCTACCATGAAATCTCCAAATTTAGATGGGGACCTAGTTGGATGAACACTCTTTCCTACAACCAACACATGGGTAAACGACCCAACCTACCGTATAGGGCCTCATAAAGAGACATTTGTTTAGTATGCTAGAAAAAATTATTCTATGTAAATTTAGTGAGGGGAAATTGTTTCACCCAATATCCTCATAAACAAGGGATTCAAATCTAGAGTACATCCTCCCAAACTAGTGTCGTATTCATGGACTAACCTTAGATCTATGGATGATAAGATGTAGTTTACATTACTAGTGAATCTAGTAAACTCTAAAACCCATTCCCAAATCATGACATCAAGTGTGTGTCTATATACAAAAATATTGAATGTGTATCATGGTGGAATTTTATGATCTAAAAAATATAGATATTCCTCCTATCATATATTGGAAGAGTCTCCAAAATTGAAATAACATGTGAAACCCTGGTGGACCTGTCTATGATTACCCATACGGTGTTCCTTCAATGATGTGAACATTGAATTACCATCATGAATAATATGGTAAGTTTATTCTATTTCCACTCAAGAACATGTAATGTATGTAAAATCCCCACTAGTCTCCAGCGTTCCACCATCACCGAATGAAATTTAGACCACTGAGTAACAAACTGAGCAATCTTCCACATCATCATAGGAAATCAATATTGACACTGTAAATCGCAAAATATCAATGTAAGATAGGTATTTGCTACCAAATATGATTCCTTGGAATCTCACATTGATTCCTCTATTTCTTTTGCAAGAACCCAAATTCATCTTTCAGGGAACAATATCTCATTCTCATCTACTATACATGTTGAAGGTGGGTAATCACCCACACCACTCTTCTATAGGAACAAAACCTCAGTATCTTATAATTGTATCATCCACCCCTATCTAAAATAGTGATGGTCACCTATAAGGACGAGAGAAATATGTGAATGTGATTATCCTCCACCTCCAATTGTATCAATGATATCAAGGCAATATGTTTCCACTCAATAATAGTCACTTGAGCTACCAATATCTATGTACTCCAACTCATATCATCGACATCTGTATTTCCCTTCCCAGCATATTGGGAATGTCAAAGTCAAAGGACATAAGATATTCAACATAGAATCAATGACTAAGGTTCATGTAGTGTTGTGTAAATATATAAATCATGCTATTGTGGCCTGTGTTCACCAAAAAACTCTATCGAATTAATTATGTCCTCAATCCATTTATAGAATGAACAACAATAGCTATTTCATAATCAAATATTTGGTATTTTCTCTTTTGTGACCTCACAAAATGAGACTCGTACACCACAACTAATTCATCCAAAACTAGAAATTCCCCAATCTGGATACCTACTACATCCAAATTGGCTGTAAAACACATTCCCAACATAAGATTAATTAGTATCGACACTAAATTTAGTCTACCTTTCTACTATATAAATTTTATCTTGCATGCATCTTTCCAAATAAACTTTTCACAATTATTAGTGAAGCAGGTAATTGGTTAATCTATTCGTGATGTGTCTTATATGATACAATATAAATTACTATAAATACTAATGAAAATATATATTTTAAGGAAATTATTGGTATTCCCCTAGAAACGACATATCTCATCTTCTCAAGGTCGAATGATACTCTTGTCTCTATGATAACAATACATAGGATGTGAATATTATTCATACAAAACAAGCACACTGTGAGATTTTTATATAACATGTTCTCCCTCAGTGTATCCTATATCATCTCAATATGTTTGGGATACTCATGTTGACTATGATAATACATCAATATGTCATCCATGAATATGACCACAAATAAATCCAGATATGAATTGAAAAATCGGATCATTAATAAAATAAAAAATAGGCACATTTGGGATACCAATTGACACAAATGAATACTTATATAGTCCATAACAAACAAATAGATATGTATGAGGTTTTCCAGATGGCCTAAAATAAATTTGAGGATAACCCCATCTCTTATTAGTCTTCAGCAACACTATAGATCCTTAGATCTGGTCAATTAGATCATCCTTAAGAGGCAATGGATACTAGTTCATAATTGAGAACTTGTTCAATTTCCATTAATACACACATAAAAAAGGGTTCCATATGAAATCCTAGTAAAAAGTACCATTGAAGCCCATAGATAAGTACCGGTTCATATAAAAAAACATTTTTCTATGTCCTCTAGCTACATCCTTATTCTCCTTCATCTTATTCATAAACATCCTATAAGGAAGATTTGATTACTTTATATATCTAAGCACTATCTTAATGGAAGAATATACCTATCTCATTATATTTATCCCTTAAAAGTCAAATATTAAAACATCCATGAAATGATGACCCATTGTAGGGGTGTTTTCCCAAAGTGTTCCCTTATCATCCAAAAATAATCTAGAAATATAGGTTGACATCACACTAATCCCTAGATGCTCAGGTGTTTATGTAATCATACGTACATCCCATTTCAGCTTATTAATACAAACATAGTCCTATGATGATTTAAAATTCAACCATTAATCATATTACACTATAAAATCAGGAATAATACCCAATAGGTCCATCCCGAAGATGATTTCAATCCATGTTATCTCAAGGAAAAAGAGTTCCTATAAAAACCCACACCCACCAATCTCATGGGGTAAGTCACTGCACTGAAATGCACTCTTTGATCATATACACAATAGGGTAACAAGTATCCTCATGAAAAATAAAAACTAATCATCCTTCCCAAGGTTATCCAAACAGGTACTAACAAATTTTTTTTTGAATCACCTACATTGAATCTAGAAGATACTAACATAGAGGTTTCCAGAATAGAACCTCTTATTGTAGAAATCACAACACAATAATACTCAGTAGGTCTGCTCTAACGGAACATCATTTATTATGTCTAGCTACCATAACCATGACCATTAACACATCCCAAACAACAAGTTGCACCACAATTTCATAAATTAAGACAGCAATCTACCCATATTTCTTAATGTGGACAAGTAAATTACCCAATCACATTAGCTACTAGAAAAATTTAAAATCAAAACTATTGTAGATGGCCCATCCTATCACAAGGTCAGCACTCCACTGAGTCTCTATCAAACTGGAACATCATATATCCTTACCTCTCAAAATTATGATATAATACCAAGCTACCACAACCCATTATTTGGGGGGGGTACTCCCCTTATGAGAGCCCTCAAAATAGCTCTAGTTGTGACATGACACTAATTCACATTTGTGATAAGCTGTTCTAATATGATCTGCTTCACATGTTTCTCTCTTCTTACATTTATTTATCAAAACCTAGTTTATTATTTTCCATATTTTATGATTCTAAAAAACATTTACCTATGATATGATGTCATTCTTGACAACATCCTCAAAATTTATAGCTTTTTATAGCTTCTCACGTATCATAATAGGTGGAAAACATTAGAGTTCAATAAAAGTTGATGATTAGTCCATAACTAAGAATAAACAGTACTCCAGATTCACAAAATATGTGTATCTATTGGACATCACTCTCTCGAAAAAAAACAATCAAGGTAGAATGTAATGAAATCCCTCTAGTCCATATCCCAATGGTGATCAGTATGATTAATCACATCCCAATATATCTAGGAATAACCAGGAATTTTAAAAATATATTGAATCACTCTCATCTTATGAGGTGACTTGAGATGGTCCAAAATGAATAGCATATACTCTAGAAATGACTATGTACCATGTGGCCCACTATCCCCCAAAAACATGGGCAGATGATGGTGTTGGATCTTGTAAGTCAAATCTTCCATTGTTATGGCCCAACAATATGCTCCATGAATTTTATTCAATTAATGTAATAATCTATATAAAAATTAGTCCCTCACACCCATATCTGTTATTTGATACATTTACTCAAAAATAACTAATGGAGGATCAATTAGTGGCCTAGACCCACCACCTCTAAACCGTTGTCATCACCACCCTCTTATTGAAAAATATGAGGCCATCAAAGTTGAATATCTCTAAAAATTTCATGAGAATTCCTTATAAAAGGTCTTATAACAACACTTTCATATATATATATATATGAACATTATAGGTAAAACCCATTTTAATATTATGTTGATCTCTTTAACTACTCCTACAGCCATATCTGGGTGATATTCAAGTCATATAAACGCTCAAGACAATGCCTACTACACACTACTGAGGTCAGGTTAGGGATAAGTTCTCTACAATATGTCCATGGACCTAGTTTAGAATGTTTTAATTAATATTTATAGTTAAAATAAATATTTAATTTTCAAGTTGTATCCCTTTTTAATGTTGATCATTTAATATTTAGACTCTGATTTCTATTATGTTTATAATCTGTTATACAGAAATTATCTCAAAAGGTTAAACTGTATGGATCCCCAAAACTAATTTATAAGGGCCAATACCCCTTATAAATTGTATATCAGTGTTTATTTAATTCCAAAAAGTTTTTTATCAGGTCCCTAAATGATATTTTTTCACAATATTATTGATATATCAATAATTCACAATAACAATCATCCAGAAATTCATAATATAAGTAAACATGTAATTGAATATTATATGAAATATAAATATAGATGTGAATATAATGATGCATCATCCAATATTTCCATTCCATATATATTCAAGGGTAAAAATATGTAATCATAAGGGACATCAATCATATATTGTGTCACCCACTTGATATATCATGGAAACTATAATCAGCATAAACTAGAATATCAAATCCCATCTCTAAAATTTTGGAACTTTATTATACATGGGATAACAAATATTAGTCACAACTCATTAGAAAATTAGAACAAATTCATAATAATTTTTATATTATTCCCATAATATAATACAACTTAAACAACACATTCTATAATACCACTTTGTAATTTCTGAGACCCATTTTAGTCAATAATAACCAAAACTGATTGTACCCATTGCCACTATATTACCTCATCGTATGCTAGAGGATGGTGACTACCAGTTGGGGTCTATAGTGAAACAATTGGCAGACTATACCCCCATAATGAGAGTGAAGCATAGTTGTATAATCATATCAACAATTGTTGAATAATATCAAATAATTTATCAAAGGATGGGAAAACATCTATCATATAAATAATATGGTAAACTCATCCAACAATGTTATATAAAAATGATGATCAAATAATACTATCAAAAATAAAAGTAAAAAATGGTGGAATGTATCAGGTACAATACATGTATCAAAGTAAAAATAAACTAAAAATATTCCTTTCCCATATAGAATCATGAGCCATAGGTCGGTCTTGTGATACCATGATCCCACAAATTAAGAAATATAGTATCACAAAGAAGGAACATTCCCATACTCATACCAATAACCATAAATTATTTTTGGGTACCTAACAATATCCTAAACATGGTGTGAGAAAGCACTCACTAGGTGACAACCAATCATTTCTAAAAAAATTATATTATTTTTATATAATCTAAAGAAGTGTACATATATATCATGTTGTAAAGTAATAATAGTAAATCTGATGATATCCATTCTAAAACACCCTTCTATGATCAATTAACTAAATAATTGGGGATATCTATAAACCATATCAAGAATTTTCAACAACCTATGTTGTGCGGTCATGTGTCAGGACTTCAAGGAAAATGGTCCAAGGTGTAGAAATGTCCATGGAATATTAATATGTTATGTAAACCAAGTAAAAAATATCCAAGTAGTAGAAATGTCTGAGGAATCCAAAAGGGTGAGATCCATGGATAGTATAAGTACATGTTATAAAATTAATATAATTAAACATGTAAATGAAATCCATGGATCAGAAATGTCCAATGAATCAGAGCTGATGATATTAAAGTAATATAAATGTCCAAGGAAACCAAATGGTTTTCAAATAAATGCAGTAGAAATGATTATGGAATCAAAGTAAGTTAAGAAAATAAAATCTAATTAGTATTAATGTTTGAGGCGTCACACCATCTCATGTAAAAAAATCTAATTGGATATGTGGATAATAAATTTACAAGGCATCCCAATGATCCAGATCTTCAGAGTTGAAAATTACAAGGAATCGAATCTATAAAAAACAAATTTGGGGTAAAAATGTCAAATCCATCAATTTGGTTGTCAATTACATAATTTTAACCCAATAACATTGTTAAATATTAATTATTCATTTCATAACCCTATAAATACTTATTATATACTAATTCCTTTGGGCTAAAAGGCTGGTAAAACCATTAAAAATTCTCATAATTACCATATTCAATTCTCATGAACTTGAATATTGATCATCACACCCCAAGGGTGTAATAAACATATTCAGGGTCAAGAACCCATACCATGGTTGTTTTGGGTTGAGCTCAAAAACCTCAAACCTTAATGAATAACTTCAAATAATTTCACAGAAATAAAAATATAATTTATGTCAAGGATCAATTAATTTAGGAATTATCATTTGGAATGTATCACATGTGGAACAACATTAGAAGCTATAAACAACAAGATATTAATGGAAAATGTATATTCCACCTACCATAATCTCGTATAAGGATTATCATCAATCCTAAAACTTGTATTTTGATCATATAAGAAGAAAATAGGAGATTAGATGAACATCCCAAAAACAAATCATAAGACCCTGCACCAAAATAACTTCATTTGGAGGATAACATATAAATAAATTATAAAGTGAAATAAAGAAATCACAAGTTCATATCTGACGATATGGATGTCTCTTGAATTAGATGTTGGATGTAGGAATTACACCCAAACAATTCATAAGGATGGAAAAAGATCTCCAATATAATAATAATGGGGTTGGCCATTGGAGAAATTTGAGGAGATGGGTTAATCATTTTATGCATTTAGGTATAAATGATAATTTCAACAATAAATATTATATTGATGTTTTTATTTGCATATTTTTTCAAAGCACGACCCTTCTCATTTATAATACCTCTGACACACATTCATACCATAGTTCTATATAATCCATTTACCAAAATGTATTTCACCTCTATAGAAAACTGCAGCATCCATGCATGGCAGTCCTTCCCGTAACTTTGGACAGGACAACCCTACATGGTTAATCCCTTCAATATGTCATAGTCTTCTTGGTTTCTTCTAAACTTTTTTCATAGATTCTATTTCCAAAAACATGAGATCTGTGATTTGTACAATCCCTAAAAAACCTTCTTTCCACCGAATCCTCAATAAGAATTCACATTAAATTATAAATAAATAATTGAAACTGAAAATCATAGGATCCTTACATCATAGAAAAAAAGTTCTAGCATCTATTAAGGACGTTTGACATAGATTTGTTCTAACAATCGTTTACCAATCCATTGATGTATTTCTTGAAAACTTCTCAACATTTAAACACATAATATAAGTTGATTTTATGATTTTGATCCTACTAGGGACCATTCCTATTTAAATTCCACCACATATGATAGAAAAAATTGAATAGAGGGAATTTTATAGTCCAATTGAAGATATGGTAATCAAATTGTTCATTAGATAATTAATATACGTGTAAAAAAATATTAATATTTTAAATTAATGAGGATGAACATCATAGTCTCAATATCAATTATAATATAATATACAATTTAATTATATATAATCTATTGAAACATCTTATAATTGATGATATACACGATCAATGAATATGATAAATGTGGTTCACTACAATTGATTTCGAATCATGTTATCACAATTTATGACTTCATAAGGGGGATATTATAAAAAATGATTTTCTAAGTTAGTATAAACATTAAATATACATTGTTATTATCTATTGTATTAAATATCAATATACACTATCAATGGAATTGAGGAATTGAATCATTCAACGGAATTATGACTTTGTTTTCATTGTTTATTCTGATTATATTCACTGGTATTTTAAATAATGTTATGACCATTAAAAACAATTGGATAGAGTATTGGGTATCTTGTATGAACATTATGTTTATTCTATGAATTTATAGTGTTATTTATGGACACAAGATGTATGTTTCATTGGACATGTAAAATATGTGATTCGTTTTTTACATTTAAAAAAGGATAGAAGCAATTATCTCTTTGAAAAGGCTGATGAATGAATTCATGACATAAAATTTTCTTTGATTAATAAGATTTAACTGATTCCTTATTCAGGTTTTTCATTACATTCCTTTTATATGACATATTTTAAATGGAAAACATTTAGATTCCAAAATAGTGATGGGATTCAGAAAAAATCAAATAGATTTATTTTCTACATATATCAACCCATGTACCTACGTTGACTGAGTTAGGAAAATTTTATGTGGTCTATTGTGAAAGGTCAAGAGAATTGGTGGGTTCTTTTATTAGGAAGGGAGAACACGTGTTTTCAAATTTCTCTGGAATGTTAGGGGTTAATAATTAAATCTATACCACAAATGATTTGGAATTGGACACTACATTTATTTCCTTAAATTATTTTCATCATTATCAATGTAGTAATAAATTTACTTTGTTTATGGATCAATAGAGATTGAAAATCATTTTCCTATAAATATATTTAAATCTAATGAAAATTTAGATGAACTAAATATATATAGAAATTTAACATTGACTTGATGTATACACTAGTAAAAGGGTATTATATAGATTATACATTTTGTTGTAAGTACTAGTATATGTTAACTAAAGAGGCTTCAAATAAGTGATAACTAATGTCATTTATTACATATCTAAATTTGTATTGTGCTGATAAAGGTAATATTTGAGTTTTAATTATAGATTATCTTCACCTCATTTTATTGATATGGTTATAGGTAGTTTTAAATTTATCTGGAATATCCAAATGTGAACTCAAAACATAAATGTGGGGTGACCATTGAGGGTAAGATGCATGATAAGAGATATATAATTTTTTTTGATATCGTATTGGGTTTCCAATAAACTATCAAAAACAAAATATTTATTCTAACCACAATTCAATATAATTTATTCATCAGAAAATCCATTTTATGAAAAAGGAAATGGTTTTTGGGAATGCTTGAATAATAATTTGGTGGGTTTTTTCGTGATATTTTTCAGCTATTAGTATGTTAAGTTGGAGTACTAGTGTCAAGATGATATGTTTCATTATTTATATATTACATAATGTAAATAGGAATATAAATCTAGAAAATTTACAATTGGACTACCAGAAATAGTTTGGGAACATGATTCTATATGGTTGATTGTGGTCTGGATTATGAAGTTGGCTCACATCATCCCTATTCTTGAATCCAATATGTTGATATAAATGTCAGTCCCATATATTATAGAAATTATAAATTTGCATTTGATTCTATTTTTAATGTGTTTAAATAGAACCCTAGGTTCAAATCTTCGATTTTTATATCCTTGCAGTAAGCTCATATAACATACTAACTATAACCACAAGAAATCATCCTGAAATAGATGGATTTTATAAATGGATTATCCATGACTTTTAAGACATTAATAGAGTTTATGTGACAGAATTTTGAGGCTCATGGGGGATAATATACTAGTATTTGAGGACTCAAACCATAAAAGTTAGTAGGAATCGATACATATTCATCCATTCGAATAATTTTGTGGTCTTTTTTCCATTACCTACTTTTTTGGATGGAAATTTGGGAGGCAAAATAATTCAGAGCCATAATTTTCAATGAGATTACATATATGATTTAGACGATTAGATAGAGGATAATGGTGTATATGAGTCCTCAAAAATCATATATGGATCACCGTCAATTAGAATTATTGTTCAACGTGTATGATCTTGTTTTATTGGGAATCACCCCATGGTTAGGGAATCTGCATTTTAACATGAAATGAATATTTTCTCCTTGGTAAATTAGCCGTTTTATGATAATAAATGAGATGTATATGTGACTTGAAGATTAAATTTAGTATAAAGGTTCAGTTCCATGAATAACGTGTTTCATGTATCTTAATTTACGATGTTATATCTTGTTCTTTACTAACATTAAATGAATATTTTCTTCTTGGTAGATTAGTGGTTTTGATATAATATATGAGATGGATATGTGACTTGATGATTCAATTTAGTAGAAAGGTTAAGTTCCATGAATAATGTGTTTCATGTATCTTAATTTATGACGTTATATCATGTTCTTTACTATGTGATTCAATATGACTATATTGATCTTCAACCATATGCTACAGTGATTCTACTTTTGGTAAGAATTTTGGATGGGAAACAAAAGTTCTTGTGAAGGGATAAACATGTTTTGGTATGTGTTTCATTATTCCAGGGTCTTATTTTAATAAAAAATATGGTAACCTGGATATAAAAATGAGCATGTAGTGGCCCAAGCTAATCCAAATTAGTTTCAACATCACATATCATGAGCACACAAAGAAAAATGTTGGTGAAAATATCACAATGATAGATTATAGTATATTGCTAATTTAGTGTATATTCTCTATGTTATATAACCCTTGGATTGAATTCTTTGTGTTTATAGTTATTTTTAATGGGTCTCGAATGTGTTTTGAATGGAAAAAAATTTGTGAATAGTTTGTAGAATCTGAGCATTCTCTTTAGAAAACCAGGAGTGGTGATTATGGGAGTGATGGGGTTAGTAGAAAACTAGATCATGAATTTAAAAACTATGTGACAGATATGTGAAATCATTCTGGTTGAGATAGTGGGAAAATCATTGATGTATATTTTCTTGTAATATAGTGCAAGAAAATCATTCAAGGATGTGGTCGTAAGATAGTAACACTCCTTGATTAATACATGGGTCAAAGTCCCCAATGGAATAAACAGTGTATCTACCTAGATAATATCTTCTATAACACACTTGATTGGAAGATGGTTTAAGAAACCATGTGACATAATTCTGATATGTGAAGTTATTTATTTGAAAAAAGTGATTTAATTAGAATTATTTCCATGAAACCCTCATCATTCTCATATTAATCTCAAGTGTCAAACTTCTTTACTATCCTAAGATACCATGTAAATTCCATTTGATCAATAAGAAACATTATAATGAATCAATAGGTGATGAATATTTGTAATGAATATAAATTCCTGATTATTCCTGATTATTCCTTGTTCATCATAGATCTAGTATTGTCCCCTATATGTCTCTCTCAAAAACGTGGATATAATATCTTATTGGTACATTTATGTGATAATATGTGAATCATGATGTGATAATATTGGATATACTTTATGGAAGAATTCGTGATCTGAGATCTGGATGATATTATTTTCTTTCTAATTCATTGTCACCCATTGGTTGATAAGTAGATCCTTTCTATTCTACAATTTTTATCAAATTAAAATTCTTGTCTATGTTAAACTGTTTTCTAGGATTTTATATCAAAATGTTGCATGATTTATTTAAGGAAACCATTTTTATTTGTGTTATGGAAATATTATAATTTGGATGGGTTTTTTGAATTCCCCTATCCTTTAATTTTAAAATGATGAATTTAAAATTACAGAATTGTTGAATGAAACTTTTTTTAATGAAATGTTTCCAAGGATGAATTTTTTATATAAAATGTATTATCATGGAATTTGGCATAAATTGGTAGGCACATGTTCAAATAGAATGATATACGGTCATGAAGATCCACCATCAACGTGGTATGGATTATGGTCATTATGTACCACTACCTATGCCAAAACCAATAATGAGTATATACATGAGTGTATTTATGTGTATGAACATACAATTTTTTATTCAAATTATGTACATAGGGTAATAAAATATTTATTATTTTATAATATTGTATCCACTTTTGGATTTTTATAAACAACCTATCCACTTTCGAACTGTTTTATATGAAATATAAAATCCAGTTCTTATCCTAGTGGCGTGTATTGGGATGTATCCAGGGAATTCTAACTAAGTGTTATACTGACCCATGTCATGGGTAATTTAGTGAGATTGAAGATATATTTTACCAATGCATATGTAATTTAATGGTATATTATTTCCCTTTAAATCCATCTTGATTTGGTGGGAATAGTTGGGGGTATTGGAGGAAGGTTCTATTTCATGTGGTACTTGGGATCTTGTCACTAACATCACTGTTGAAGGAACATGGGCCATTTGGGATCCATAAAAAATAACCAATTTAAAACGTTGTGTTTGGATTAATATTTAAAAAAATGAATCCATAAAATCCCTTTCCACTACTTCATAATAAATTTTGTATAATTCTATTATTGAATGAAAAACATTATTGAATGAATGCATAAAACACACCTATTTCATTTGTTGTTTCAAGTTTGACTCTCTCACCATTGATGTATCATGGCTCAAAGGAAACATGATATGAATCCACTTGATCATACACAATTTCACCATAACTCATGGTTAATTGACCTACATTTCCTAGGTTCTATATTGAAAAAATGAATAGATTTATGAATTCCATTCCATCATGAAAAGAATATAGACTCGATTTAGTATATGGTAACCATAAGACCTTTTTTTCTTCATATTAATATCCTAAGAACATGAGTGGAGAATATAAAAGATATTAAATCATTAAATTTAAATAATTAATTTAGTTAATATTAAAATGGATAAAATAAGATTATATTCCTTGTGTATACTTTAAAAAAATTTAGTTTGGTCAGAGAATGTAATAAACTTCATTTTAGTCATTTATACTTGAATATGTATTTATAAACATGTAACAAATTCCATAAATATTTTATCACTCATGTGTAATGAAATAATACATCACATGAAAAAATATGGACCATTATCTCGACCCATAAGATCCCCTTATAATATTACGATCATTGAACAACCTTTTCCCACTTAAAAAATTTGGTTCTCTCGTATTCTCTTTTATAGTTAAACACTTGTAAATAACATGAAAAATAATGTTATTAATTTTTATTATAATCCTTAATAGTATAATTTAATTTGTTATAATTTTGATCAATCATAATTAAATGTTCACCAGACCCCACACATGGGGTCAACTTATTCCGGAACTCATATTCATTAGAATATGTAGAACCTTAGGATAAACATAGTTTGTTACCCTCTAGTTGATTATATTGATTTCAGTGAGTTTAACCTTATATAACTTTAGGGAATTATAGAATCACATTAGGTCCCCTAATGAGATAAGTAATTTCCTAGCTATGACAACATCCTATGAACATGTTTTTCATAATTTAATCTATTTTTTCTCAGAATATATCATAAAGTAGGACGTAAACTTTTGTCATAATATTTTTTCCATTATATATTGAATGTCCTCACTAGATGGAATTACCTTCTTGTACCATTCTAGTTGATTTACTGATGTTCATACCATCCATGTCAATTGGGTCCAATGATATATATCTTCCTCAACACCAATGTGAATAATTCTATATTGGCTATTCAAACACTACCGTTCCATCCATGATGGGCCCAACACAATCTATCTCAAGAAGAATACAATGTCATGGTTTTTTATATACATTACATTACAGTATATAATGGTATTCATTGATACTGATATCCACTCTAGAGACCAATACGCGTGTTTGAAGACAATACCAAACAATTATACACAAAAAAAAGCTCTGACTATTGGAGAGTTAGTCCTCATGGTATCAAAAACTAATGTTTATCAAGTAGAAACATTAGGAGAAAATTTATCAATGTTTATTTTCCAAAAAGACCTAGCAGTTAGATATCATCGATGTTTTTTATTTAAGTTTAATATAGAGAATATGAATTTTGTTATTAATACATTCGTTGTATCTTGAGGTTATCAATGTATACAAGAACTAAAATTACATTTTCTTACAACATTTAATCTAAGTACATTACCATATAAATAATGGATGAAAATGTATCAAGACTTTTATGGATAGAATAATCAGAAAAAAAAACACACACACATACACATACACAAACACACACATTTATATATATATATATTTGTTCACATGAAATGGTAATATATAAATAAGTTTGGTATAGGGAACCCACTCACAACACTCCCACTTGCACAAGAGCCAATTGATAATAATTATTTACTCTCTATCTCCCACATGAGTATCATGATTCTTCTGAGAGATGATTTTAGTCTGGGAGTCTTTCATGATATCCTCTATAGCTTCTATACTAACAGTTACTTCACTTCTCTAATTAAAACCCATCAAGAGTAGAAATATCAAATTAAATACTTTATCCTCTAGTGTGAACAGGGTTCCCTATAATGAAAATTGTTGTAGTATTATCATATTATACTATAACATGGAATAACATAAAAGGAAGGAATAAATGTTTGAATGAAAATGTTGTTTTTCAAAACACCCTCCATATATTCATAAGAGTCCGCCATATACTCGAACGTTATTCTATAATCAATTATCATAGACCAGTTAAAGCCCCTCTAGCTTACTGTACCAAAATTCTAGCCAAATACATTGCTTAATGAAGATTTCATATAATAATGATCTTCATGGAATATAGATTATTTTTATTCACTCCTGACTAGTTTCTCATATCTTCCATACAAATGGAATATATTATTTTTACATTTAAATTCCATTAGAATATTTTTTTATGGTTTATAAATTATGATCTATAATATTTAGATGAGATTTTCCCACCATGATTAAATATATGGAATCATCAATCCTATTACATAGCAAATAATACATGATAGATATCACTACTGAATCATATGGGATTCTATACATTCTATTAATCTCATACTTTTTTTGTGGAAACATATTCATAGAGAGATTAATTCCTTAAGACACTGGAAACTGTCCTTTTTAGATTGTCCTATATATTACCTTTTGTGTACCATGTCATTATATGTACTTTCTCACAACCTAAAAATCCCATGAGATCAATATCAGTAGAAATTGATCCCATGAATTTAAGAAACATCTCTAAGTTATTTCATGACGAATAATTCATTTTACCGAATTTTCACTGATTTCAATACTTTTAACTTGATTCCAATTAAAAAAATGCCTCAACATTTAATAAATATAATATGATAAAACATCCACTTACATTATTATAGACCTACTACATACATCAAACCCCATGTAAAACTTTTTTAATGATCATATTTACACCTAATATAATTTAAATCTATCAGTGTCTCAATAAAATATTAACATAATTTTTCTACATGTATAATATTTGAGAATTCATGGGTGCATACACATAGTAGTATAATCGACATCAACTAATACCCCTTTGGCTAGAGGGTTATTATTCCCTAGTAATAATATTCATCCTCCTTCGGTGAAAAGAAACCCAAATCATTATTGTTTAATAAAATCTCTAGTTAACCTACATAGTACTTTTGTCCTAGGAATATATCTATCTTCCACTTTCCCTTCTAGGGATTATTCACATACCAAATTTTGTACAAGTGGAGCATCCAAATCATATAAGTTAAATATTCTCCTATTATTCTCAATGGAAATGTGATCCCTCTCTAGAATAGTATCAGGTAATTCAATGAATACTTTTATATCTAGATTTTTTTACAGGTAGTATCCTATAATATCAATATAATTTCCTTTAAAGGTGAACATCTTGCTCTGATATTCTATTTTTAAATGGTATTTACCTTGAAAAAATCCTATCATCCCTGTACATGTATGTGGGTCAGGATAGATTTCATTTCATTCCAAAACTTGTATTGATTCCCTTATTATGAAGTCGTTATTAGTCAGTTTAGTGTTTATATAGTAGTCAATAATGGATATCAAAAAATGATAATAGTAGAGATTCATGACTCATCATCGACGTAACCATTTCATGAGTATATGTAAATATTTCTTTTAGTAACATCATTCCATTGAGGTGTATAAGGATGTTTGAGTTTGGAAATTTTGCATTCCCATTTAATAAATTAATGAAATCTTGGATAAAATATTACCCTATATGATTGGATAAGAGTTTCTTAATATTTATACCAATTTGATTATACAATTCATTTTAATAGTCTTTAATCATTTTAATGGAATATATGTTTTACCTCATTAAGTGTATATATCCATATCTACTATAGTTATCAGAAAAAGTGATGATGTATAAAAAACAACCCCTCTAATCTACTTGAAATAGAACACACATATCAGTATGAACCAATTGGAATGGTTCTTCTTATCTATATCGTTCCCCACTAAAATGATCTTTGGTCATCAACCTTTTCAGAAATTGGAATACATCCAATGGTTCGAACTCATTAGAGTCTAAATACCATACTTGATGTAGTTTACATAAAATATTCTATTTTTTGTCACCTAGAAAAATCATCCATTTGGGTGTTGGATATGATTCATTTTTTTTCATTGAATTTCAATACTAGATTATATCGTTCAAATATAGACATTCCATTGTAAATATTTTACATAACATTACATATGTCATCCTTACACATATGTTTTCTTTTTGAAACAAGAAATAAAATACCATGTTGTCTATGCATGTTACTATGATTATTATTCTGGTAATAGATGGTACATAATTACAAATATTCAGTAATGGAACTATCCAATTGGGAAATATAAGGGTATAATCTCTATATTCCAATGCTATTAGACTCAAAATATTTGATGACAAAAGTAAAAATCCCCCATTTTAAATGTACATGAATCAACTTGGTTCCTATATTTGAATTCAAATTTGTGATCTACATGCCTTATCCAATACTGAAATTATATAAATAGAGTTATTTTAGTCAATGAAAATATACGTGAAGAAAAATAATAGTCATTATGATTTTTCCTAGCTATACAATTATTCATCTTATATCCTACTATTTACATGAAAATATTAAATCCTCATTCTCGTAGATTTACCTATAAATATTTTTATTCATTAATGGGTGGTTTATTGGTTTCTTTGAAATATTATTTGTCCTTAACACGTTATTTTTGAATTTCATCATATTATTCACTATAAAGATAGAACAGTTGTAAATATTAATAAACTTATATACATGAATATTTATCCACAAAAATATGAGAGTAACTTATCCATGTTAGTCATATTATTATTAACAATGATATTTTATATCTCTACTGTAATGAGACAAGAATTATATCAGTTTCTAAATCTTAGTTCAGTTTGATCTCAAGGCACTCAAGTATCTTTATATACATAGTCATAAGGGTAACATGATTTCTTTCTTTATTTCTATATTCAATTATATATCTATAACGATCTCTTAATATCTCACATTATTTTTTTCATTATATATCTAGGTATAACTCATTGAGATAATATATAATATCGAACGAATCATTGTCGTCATGCATTTTGTGGAGTTCAGAAGACATAGATAACAACATGAATCACTGAAAAACAAGTAAATATTTGATATTATATATGTATTTACCCTTATAAACCATTCATGCTCCCTACAGGGTCTCAATAGGATGTGAGGATTCTTGAACATAATTCATCCTCTACTGGAACAATACAGTGCGATAGTATTCATACCAATATTAGTAGTTTTGGTTTTTCTGGATGTCTTATTTATCCAATATTGATAAATATGAAATTGATCTACTACTGGTCTTAATTTTCAATAAAATAATTAAGCTATAAAGTTTTCTAATTTACCCTGACTACTCATAGAAATTTTCAAATGATCAATTTTAAATTTGACCACTATTTTTTCAAATTCTATTATCCCTCAACTACTAGATTTAGAGTACTCTATCACTGAAGTATTCTTGTGGAAATGTTCCTTGAAATATCTCCACATATTAAACATGTTGAGGATATTCTAATAATTAATTAATTTCATGGTATTCATTTGACTGGCCAACCACAATTACCCACAAATCCTTGATCAGTGGAGTCCCATATCCTTTAAATAATTTCCTCGAATTTCACATCCCATAAACTCTAATGTTTTAAAATTATTTATAGGGATACTAAATTAAAAACAAATTTAATTAAGTATACCCACAACTCTTATAATAACTCCCCTATAGTATGATTCACCCTTAACTTGGGTTAATGACGATGTCAAATAATTCGGTGTGTCCAAATTCAACTGACGAAAGGCATTTAATGAATCAATATTTTATTTGAAGAATTTTATATGTTTATTCATATTGAATAAAATCGATTTTCTATTTAGCATTTAATTTCTATGTGATCTCACTCAAAAAATAATCATGTTTTTAAATAGAAAACATTAACCACACACATTCATTTTATATGTTCATTCTTATTTATAACTATTCTATGTGATCATGTGTAATAAATAAAAATTCACAAAATAATATAGCATGCACATGATAAAATAAATAAATAATTACATTATCACGAGTTGATACCTATTGTTAAATATATTGATTTATTAATTAATTATTTGTGACCATAATGTACTTATGTAAATGTTATACATGAATTTCATTTCCCACAATAACCCTACATTTTAATTGTACAATCTATAATGACTCTCGAATGAAACCACATCACCAAAAACTCTTATGATAAAAAAAATGTATACACACACATTAGTTAGTGTAAAATTGATAAAAAATTACATTTTAATACTTAAATTTATACAAAAAAACATTAAATAAATTTATAATTGATGGATGAAAAATATATTATTAAAATAAAATACATATTACAGTTTAAAAAAATAAATTTGATAATAAAATTATATATATAACAAACCAAACATGCCAAGGTCATTCCCAAATAATGTCCAATGAATAAGAAATCATATTTCATAAGTAAAACTAAATATTTTAAATTTATACATGATGGTATTTTTAATGATATAACTTTTATGAAAATTAAATTAATTAATTATTGACACATCCCATAACACCCGAAATTTTTTTATTAAATCCAAAATTTAATTTATTAAAAAATGTAATAATTTATCTGGTATGTTTGCAAATAATTTTTATCCTAGAAATTAAATTTTGGCTTACAAGAATCTATATGGGTCTGGCTAGTATGACATGAACCAAATTGTTTTAGACTGAGGAGAGGGATCCTTTTATGTTCATATATATATATATATATAGTCAAGACATGTCATGCGTTTTAATTTTCTTTAATATTCTATTAGAATATATAGAATGACTATATAATATTTCCATGGAATATTTGTGTATGTATCCCTAGTAAACATTTATTAATTTCGCCATGGATTCATTGGTAAATATTACTTCGAAATCATTGGGAAAGCTCCCATGGAATCCATGAAAATGTCTCCCATGGAATTATTGGGTGACTATTTTATGATATTTTGGAAACTAAATTAATCATCCCAACTAGCCATATATTTTCCACAGAAAACCACAACAAGATTATAGGATATATATAAATAATACACAATGAACTCACATCATTACTTGTGTAAAAATAACCACAAACTAGTATCCATTAAATCAAGGAAAATAACAATACATTAAATTTTGTTGTAATATTTAAATAAAAACTATTGATCTTCCATTGATCATATCATAGTTATACAATCTATAATAATCACAAAATGAGTTGCATAGAGACTATATTGAATCCAAATTTATTATTCAAATAAAATTTAATTGAAATTTTATTTTTTCCCCTTAAATAGTTACATAAATGATAAAATATTTTTATCACTAACTTATAACTCTGTAAAATTTTACATTCTGAAATACTAAACATTATCTAGGCATGTATTCCTCCCAAATAATTCATCGAACATTGAACATCCTCTGTTTGTTCAAAAAATTATAATTTCCAATTTTTACATTTATAATCAAACAACTTATGACTACTTGGAGGAATAAATGAAAAATTCATTATAATATATTCCTTTCTTCTCATAATATCTAATAAACATGGTTGCACATTTGTTTCATCATATTGTGGTTGAATTATATATTTCACGACCTTTCTAGAAAATCATACCTTATTGTACCATGTTTATGAATTTAATGAAGTTACTACCATCCTTCTCAAGTTAGGCCCATGAAATATGTAAAGTATCTGAAATTTCAAAGTATTTTTTCCTAATTTTATGGAAATATTAATTGTCTTCAAAAATTGATGGTGCGTGATTCCGAGGAATGTTGTTCCCAAAAATAATTTCAGAACCATTTATTTGGTACGATCAGTAAACACTCTATTTGATTTTTTTTAACTTTTGTACCGGTGCTCGGAATTGAAATCTAAGGACACTGTTGAAATCATAGCACTGATATTCCTTAAAGGATACCATTACCTTGACCATAGTAGGTCGCGGGTGGAAGTTAGGTTTTTAGTTTTTCATGGGTGACGAAAAATAAAATAGATAAGTTTTATTTTTTTCGTGAAACCTGATTTTTGAATCTTGGTGGTGGGGACAGCCCAAACCCCTTTTTTAATAGGAGGTAACACTTGGTATCTCTCCTAATTTAATGATCCAACATTAATTGATTTAATTTACTTAACATAATTAAGTGGCTCATCTCCTCTTGGTTGTTGATCATTTGCAGAAGGGGAGGATTTGGGAGATATTTGATAGAGAACACATGAAGGAATATCCTCTAATGAAGAAGATCCCCCAACAAATAACGTCCCCTGAATGAGGAATAGGGAACCAAAGTTAGGGAAGTGAAGATGCATCATCTCCTTCCTCACATATTCTCCTATGAACGAATGTGGTAGGGATTGTTCTTCAATTTATTCATTGTTTTTTACACAGAATCACTGTCCTAGATCCTTGTGATTTCAGTCTAATGTGGCTGGTACAAGCAAAATGAACATGGAACAATACCTCTACGTCTTCATTGTTGATGCGGCGGAGGAGGGCGGTGGCCCGCACGCTGGAAGGCCGCATGGAGGTAGGGCGGCGCACTTCTGTTCTCCTGGTAGAGGAGGAAGCAGTGGATCCTTAACTACAACTGTGCACCCAAAGGTCGGACGACTGCAGATGGATAGCGGCACCAAAGAAACGCTGAAGGATTGAGCCAGCCAGAAGCCTAGTCGGAAGCCTGGCCAGTTACATCACACTGAGCGGGACAACTCTTGGAGGTCATGCATGCTAACAGGTCCCAGTAGAATGGTATATTGGACCGTTCAGAAAACTGGGGTGTGCCTCCCCCTCGGTAGCGGCTATAACAGGACCCTCCATGGCAGAACGAACCCATCCGAGTGGGTCATGCAATATAGGCCACCCCCTTTGCTGGCTAGGATGGACCCAGACCGGGTCTGGTCGAACTGATCGGGTCAGATCGGACTCGGGCCTATCTAGACCAATTTTTTCCTTTTTGGCCATATCATGAGAACCAGGCATCCATTTGATAAACTGTCTAGGACACCAAAATCCTTGTATAAAGACAGTAATATTGGTACACTCCATTGGACTTTTGGATAACATTGGGGTATGTATTGGTTGGATCGAACCCGAATCCATCTAGGCCCTCATGACTAAATGTTTATTAACATACAGACCAGGTGTCCCATAGATGCACCATCTATCATGTTGGGATCCTTACGACACAACAAACCATTGGTTTACATATTAATGGATCCTTGTGGTAGTTTAAGTATCGAACAATGTATTGGGGATCAGAACCTCCCAGAATCAAGCTTGCTTTGTGTGGGAACCCTCTGGCTGGCTATACTAGAGGAGTCTTCAGATCCTATGTGTGTCAACTTCAGATCTTGTGTAGGTCAGGGCTCAACATTCCTATGTGGGTCAGCTCTCAGTGTTCCTTTGGGATCTCGGGGTCCTTACTGAGTATCGTTATACTCACACCTGCATGGGCCATGCCTGCACATTACTTTGTCTTATGCAGATGACGGAGAGCGCTGATCGAGGATGACGGTTCCAGGACTGGAGGCTACTTAAAGGTGGACCATTAGATGAGTATTACAATAAAGATGACCGTTTAAGAGTTGTACATACCCTTTAGGTAGGATCCTTGTTGGGTGTTCATAGGGGTTGTTTTAGTTTTACTTGTACTTTCTTGTTGGGCTTGTATTCTGGCCCCTAACATTCTGTACTCACTCTGTCTTCTCTATATTTTACCTTGTACTTGTATATTGTTGTGTTCGTGAATTTTATGAGGTGTAGGGTAAAAAGGAAATTCCTTCCCAGTTTTAGGGATACACCTTTCCAGTTCTAGTTGATAGACCCTGTCCTATGGAAGGCGTGTTTGGGGTAGTCACGACATGGACCCCGGGGGACAAGTTGTTACTAATTGGTATAATAGGAGTCTGTTATAACAAAGAACAAGTAATTTGATCTTCTGATTCGTCAATAGTGTTATGTGTAATGAGTGTTGTTTCCGTTTGGTAAAATCAATTGTTAGTGTGATGGCCACTGTATCCAAACACAAAGGCCCTATCTTCTGATTTATGACTCAGTGCACAAAAACCCTGATTGAGTTTCTGTTTTTGAAAAGTTTTCATTGTGATGTATTTGATTTAGATCATCATGTAGAACATAATGATCGTGGAACACCTGTTTATTTCAGGATGCCTCCACGAAGATAGCTAGCCAGGGTTCTAGGTAGAGTACGCGATGATAGCCCACCGAGCGACGAGGCTTCGGTGCAGGGCCCCCTTATGGTAGTTGTACCATCGGGTGATGTACTTGAAGCACCACTACCAATTTGGAAGCTGATGCCTCTAGCCCTAGTAGGAGAGGGTACACTCTGCTTGAGCGCGTTTCATGAGTTACAGTGCAAGTGGACACTGGGGTTCCGTGGTGGGAATGATCCACAGGCGGCTGAGGACTTCCTGGAGACCGTGATTTGAGTTTTTCGACTGGTAGGGACACCAGCTGATGTCATGTTGATCCATACCTCCAGTCTTATTCAGGCCACTAGGGAGACGGTGGAGGATGATGGTCTAGGTTCTTGATTATTTCATTCTTTTCTAGGAGGACTTCATGAGCCTTTTTAGGTTAGAGTTCATCCCAACGACCTTACGCTCTACATGTATACAAAAGCTTCTCCACTTGCAGTAGGGAAGCATGACCGTGCCACAGTATTCAGTGAGGTTCACCAACCACTTACACTACTCCACTAAAATGTTGAAGGACCCTTTCTTCAGGGCCCTGACCTTTGAGAAGGAAATAATAAGGGAGATTAGTGCTTCAATGATTTCACTTAGCATCCTAACGCAGGCGGGGGTGTTAGTACGAGCACTCTTAGTGGAAAGCTTCTTTACTGAGCAGTCACCGGTAGCTAGACCCACCACCAGACATCACATAGAGAAATCATATGTAACTATTAGTAGACATATGATAGAGAGGTCCAAGAGGAATAGACCTAGTGGAGGGAAATCACAAGATAAAAGGTCGGTTGTGTGGGGTTTCCACGATAGAGAAGGACAGGTGAAGAGAAGGCATTGTTACTCGTGCGGCAGGCATGGTCACATGGCTCGCGACTGCCCGACCCTCGTACAGATGACCAACAGATGGTCAAAATATATCTTGAGCGGAGGTGATGACTAGATCTAGGAGGTCCATAGGTATGGGGCCGGCATGGCAGAGGAACATCCCATGCAGCTGGCAGTGGGCGGAAATTCGAGGATCTACGGACACCACCCCAAGTGGTCCACCCCGACCACATGGAGGTGGAGATCAGGGATGAGCTCAAATCTAGGCAACTGAGGCCTATGAACATAGTGCTTTATAGATGATTCGTGTTTTGATAAGTATCTAAAGTAATTTAGCTATAGTACATATTGAAAAAGGTGCATGTCACTTTTTTATTTCCACGACCCTTATTTGGAGCTCGGAGATACCAGTGGAGTTGTTGGCTCAATACTTATGCATAAATAATCCCACGGGAGAGTATTCGATGATTAAACAAATGGTTTTGGTAGTGTGAGCTTACTTTAGGTGGAGAGAGATTGGGCTGGGATCTTCTAATAGTGGCATCGAGGACTTATGACATCATCTTGGGTATGGAATCGTTATCCATAGTTAATTTTCAGATCGACTATATTAGGAACAATGTGTTGTGTGTTCGTATGGATGGGAAAAGGTTTTCCTTCACCGGAGAGAAGTAAACCGTTGCAACACAGGATGGACTTACTCGGAGGATGGTGTATCCAATCAGACATTAGTTGGCTAGCCTTACCCTTAGAGTAGTTGATATTTGGAGTCCAAAATATCTTGTTGTGGTGGACCAATACACTGATGTTTTCCCTGTTGAAATTTTGGATCACGTCCCTATAGAGAGGTGGACATTAATATCAACTTGTACCCTGAGATGGTATAGATATCCAAATCAGAATAATAGATGGCTCCTATGGAGCATTGAGAGTATTGGGTACAAATAGAGGACTTACAGAAAAAGGTGTTCACTAGGCCTAGTGTTTCTCCATAGGCAGCCCCCATTTTGTTTGCCAAGAAGTTTGATATATGTTTAAGACTTTGTGTGAACTATCAGCACATGAACCAGGCGGCAGTGAAGAAGATGTACCCACTTATGAGGATTAACGATCTATTTGATCATCTAATTGGGGAACATTGTTTTTCAAAGATATACATCAGATTAGGCTATCAACAGCTCAGGGTAAGGGAAAAGGATGTGTAGAAGAAAACCTTCAGATGTCAGTATGGGCATTGTGAGTTCTAAGTTATGCTATTCGGCATGACCAACACCCCAACAGTGTTCATGGGACTCATGAACATGATCTTCCATCCATACCTCGATCTCTTTGTGGTAGTCTTCATCGATGACATCTTGATATACTCGACGATGGGGGAGGAGCATTCCTATCATCTACAGATGGTTCTAGACACACTCCCAGAGCACCATCTTTATGGTAAGCTCTCAAAGTGGAAGTTATAGAAATGAGAGGTCCACTTTATGGGACACCTTATATCATAGTATGGAGTTTCATGATATACATCAATGATTGAGGCTCAGCTTGCCTGGGAGCCACCCATGAGTGTGATGAAGATGTGGAGTTTCCTGGGATTGGATGTTTACTAACGGATGTTTGTGCATGATTTTTATAGAGTTTTAGCACCCTTATCAGCATTTATTAAGAAGGGGAAACCCTTTTTGTGGTTATAGAGATGCCAATGGGGTTTCTAGGAGCTAACGTCGAGATTGACGAGTGCCCCCATCTTGAGGCTATAGGAAGAGGTCGATGGGTAAGTAGTTTATTAGGAAACATCAGGGAGTAGGGTTGAATGTGTCTTGATGAAAGAATGAGTAGTTATCATCTATATTTCTCGACAGTTGAGACATCATGTGCAGATCTATGCTACCCATGACCGGGATTTTGTTTTAGTGGTCTTTTATTTGAATATGTGGAGACATTACTTGATGGGGAAATGATTTAAAGTATACCCTGATCACAACAGTTTCAGGTATATCTTCTCCCAGAAGGACCTGAATTGAGACTATAGTTTTGGCTTGACTTCCACCACGACTATGACTTCGATATATTCTACACTGCATTGACGGGGAATGTAGTTGTAGATGCACTCAATACGAGTTTTGGTATACAGTTTCTGAGTGAGGAAATGTAATAAATAGCCGCTTTGAGTTTATCCTTTGTGAATCAAGAGGGAGAAACCAATCTTTAGTCTTAGATAGTTACTCTCCCACTCCTTCAGTGATTTAGGGAGGCATAGCTTGGGGACACAAACAATAAGGCTCGATATGATCATATATCCACAGGACAAACACCTAATGGATTTTTTTGATGGTGGGGAGCTTGTCATCCTCTTCAGAGGATGTACTATTCTACTAGTGGAGCAACGCGAGGAAGTGTAGAGGGAATTCTGTTTGTCCCCTCCATCAGTACATCTAGGAGTGGTAAAGATGTACCAGGTCCTTCAAAGTCAACACAGGTGCCCTTTAACAAGGAAATAAATTGCAGAGTTTGTCTCACAATAGCTCACTTTCCACAAGTTAATTCAGAGCATTAGGTTCAAGAAGTCATAGTTCAGCCACTAGAGGTTCCAAAATGGAGGTGGGAAGGAATTTACATGGACATCATGAGTGGAATTCCATTCACATACAAAGGACATGATTCTATTTCGGTGATCATTGACACACTCACCATGTCATCGCACTTCATACCTATCAGAGAGTAGGGTTTAGTAGAGTGCTTGGGAAGCCTCTACGGGTAGGGTATTGTACGGTTTCATGGGGTGTCATCTACGATAGTCTCTGATCGTGATGCATGTTTTACTTCCCGACTAAGGAAGGGGTTGCAAGAGGCATTCAAGACAGAGTATCGGTTGACCAATGCCTTCCTTCATCAACCATATTGTCAATTAGAGAAAACCATTCATACCCTTTTGGAAATTTTGCGTTCTTGCATCCTTTATTTCGTCCGCAACTAAGAGGATCACTTTTCCTTAATGGAGTTTATTTATAACAACAATTATCCCTCCACTATTAGTTTGGCAACATTTGAGGCACTATATGGATGGCCTTACAGATCACCTCTGTGATGGACTGGCCTAGGGGAGTCAGCTCTCATGTGACCATAGATGGTACGAGCTAGAACAATGAA
The DNA here is from genome assembly GCA_963277665.1 of Viscum album. Classification (NCBI taxonomy): domain Eukaryota; kingdom Viridiplantae; phylum Streptophyta; class Magnoliopsida; order Santalales; family Viscaceae; genus Viscum; species Viscum album. The sequence goes on along the minus strand of OY728129.1, from coordinate 791,347,667 downwards.
GGTGAAGATCATCCAAAGAGAAGATTAAGAAAGCACAATGCAAGCAGAAATATTATACCCGAAAGAGATAGAGACCTCTAGAGATTGAGGATGGTGAACATGACTTTCTATGGGCCTCACCTCGATGAGGTTTCCAGAGATTTGACAAGGGCGAGCTAGAAATCAATGATGGGGAGACCTTTTTGGATGTTCCAATAGAAAATGGGGATCGACTAGAGGGAGTCCTTTATGGGAAATTGATACCTCTGGTGCACGTACGTTGGCAGCAAGGGAACCTCTAGGAGAGAACATAAGAGCGGGAGACTCCGATTCATGCTTAGTACCAACATTTGTGTTTTCTGGTTTGTGTTGTGGATTTTGGGAACACAAATCCCTTAGATGGGTAGATTGTAAAGACCCCAATTTCTCCATGTAATTTTTTGATTATATGGATATATTATGAGTCTGAGAAAATTGATGGTGCGTGATTGTGAGAAACGATGTGCCCTGAATGAATTTATGAATTTTTTGTACGTACGATTAGTTAATGTGGGAGTGACGTTTTTTAACTTTTGAACGGTTTCTCATCATTGAATTAAGAGGACACCGTTGAAATCGCATCGTTGATATTCACTTAAGGAGATCTTCACCTTGACCACTGTAGGTCGAGGGTGGAAGTTAGTTTTTCAGTTTTTTGTGGGAGAAGAAAAACAAAATAGATAAATTTTTATTTTTCTTTATTGAAAAATCCTTTTTGAAAAATGGGGGTGGGGACCACCCGAACTCCTATTTTAATGGGAGAAACTCTTGGTTTCACCCTCAATTTAATGATACAACATTAATTGATTTAATTTAATTAACTTAATTAGATGGATCCTCAACTCTTGGTTGGGGACCATTTGCAAAGGGGAGGTTTTGGGAAGGCTTTGAAAGATAAATCATGAAGGAAGATCCTCCAACGAAGAAGATCCTCCGACGAAGAGCATCCTCCAAAGGAGGAATAGGGAACCATCATTTGGGAAGTGCCGATGCATCATCTACTTATTCATGCCTTATTCAACGAACAAAAAGGAAGAGAATTTTGTTCAATCTGTCCTTCAATATTTTATGTTGAATCATACACCTCAAGATCCATGCTATCGGTATAAAGAAGAGGGTACACCTCTATAGATCATGGCTTGATCCCTCTACATATTCATTGTTGACACGTCCTATGTGGGCGGATCGACTGGTTGAGTGGAACTAGACCACGTCACAGGTGACCGATGACGGTAGAGAACAAGGCGGTGGTCCGCAATCCGGTTGGTCGTGTGGGCGGTAGTGGCACAACCATGCCGCCAGAGGGGTTCGCAGCCCGTTGGCCATGACAGAGGAGGATGGTGGTCGGCCGTGTAAAGGTTGGGCTGTGTGTGTTCATGCTGCCGGTAGAGCAGGAGGTTGCGGCAGATGAGCCACGGTGGTGCAACCGGAGGCCAGCCAGCACCGACCCTACCGTAAGAGGAAAGCTGTTTCATCACACTGCTGGAGGAGGTAGGCGACAGGAAGGCCGGCTGACCATGTCACACTGAGCTGGACCACTGCAGCGGGCCCCGCGGGCCAACCAACTCCAGCTGAAGGGTCCGTTGGACCGTTCAGAAAACCATGGGGGCACCTCTCTGCTGGGTAGTGGCCTGAGAGGGCCCCACCATGACGGACCGCATCCAGCCTAGCTGGTTGGGGCCTGCGAGGGCCTGGCCCACCGCGGCCCAGCCCATCCGGTCTAGACTCGGATAGGGTCGGACTGGACCTGTGCCCATCTGGACCAAATTTCACCTTATAGTCCACATCTTAAGAACCGGGCGTCTATTTGACAAACCATCTATGACTCTAGAATCATATGTTCGAGACCGTCCTATTGGTATAATCCAATTGAGTTTTAGAAAATGTTTGTTTATGGCCAGGTTGGATCGAACCCGAATCCAACAGGGCCCTCAGAACTAAAAGGCTAACAACATACATACCGGGCATCCGATAGATGTGATGTCTTTCGTGTTGGGTCCATTATGACATGACGGACCATTGGGATACATATTTACTTGACTTTGTTGTATTTGAAGTATTGAATGATGGCTTGATGAGAGAAACCTCCCGGAATCATGCATTCTTAGTCTGGGAACTTTGTGGCTAGGTGTACATGAAATTCTTCAGATCCTATGTGGGTCATCATCGGATCCCGTGTGGGTCAGCGCTCAGCAATTTTGTGTTGGTCATTACATACCAATCCTACGTGTGTCATCACCAGATCTTGATTGGGTCATCTCCAGATCCTGTATGGGGCATCTTTGATCCAATATAGGTTAACTGTAATGCTCTTCGATGTAGTAAGTTGATCTAGCATTACAGATAATCATCTATACTTTTGTACTTAAGTTATACCGGGTGTGAGATTATTCCTTACCTTTTTGGAACACTTCTTTTGTGGTGATACCTTTATGGAATTCTTTTTGTGGCGTTACATTTTTTCTTATTTACCTTCATGATGATAATTTCATAGTTTTATTCTATGTGGAGATACCTTTGTGGAACTTTCCTTCATGGTGATACCTATGTGGTATTATTCTATGTGGCATTACCTTTGTGGTGCATGCCTTTGTGGTGTAACCATTGTGGTATTCTTTCCTTCATGGAACAATGGAGAATTTGGTTAAAGAGTTGAGCCTTGTGTTTCCTCATGAATGAGATGGGTATACTTGATAATGTAAGTATATGTATGGTCATATACCTATGTAGAGTTGACTAATGTTTTCATACTTTGTGATTACATTATTGCTTTGTAGTTTATCCTTTGCGAATTTTTGAGAGACCTTGGGGGTCTCAGGTTCTCTACTTAGTATCGTTATACCCACCCCTGCACGGGAATTTCCCACACCATGCAGTTTCTTGTGCAGATGATGAACAACACTGATCAATGTTGAGGGTACCAAAACTGGAGGCCTCTCGAAGGTGGAATATTAGATCATGCGTACCATAGAGATGACCGTTCGAGAGATGTACCTACCCTTCAGGTAGGATACTTGGTGGGTGTTCATATGATATATTTTAGTTTTACTTGTACTTTGTAGTTGGTTCGGTATTCCAACCCATTTCTTACTGTACTCACTTTGTTTACTATATAGTTTACCTTGTCCTTGTATCTTACTATGTGATCGAATTGTATGAGTTTCAGGCTGAAAAGGAAAAGTCATCCCAGTTTTAGGGATATGTATTTCCGATGCTAGTATCCAACCCCTAGACATTGGAAGGCGGGCTTGGGGTAGTCACGACACGGGTCCCGGGGGACGGGTCATGACTAAAATCACTTACTCAACTCATAAAAAAATTATTTCTAGATCATTCAAAAAATTTCATACCACTAATTACATAACCATCCCAATCTACCTCACCATGAAATCAATGTCATGGTTTTTCCTTTCATCAATGTATGTAATCAATTGGTATAGATTTATAATAATTAATAGAACATATGTTAATTGAAATAAATGATGACATTTACTAAAAATGACAACAAAAATATGTGGTGCTTCTATTAGTGGGTATTTCTTCCTAATCTAATCTACACGTAATCAACAATTGTGATGTGTAAGTCATAAAGTCCTATTGTTTTTGATCATATAGTACATAATAATGAAAAATGATTTATTTTCTTCAATTTTGATATATATAGGATATAATACATATATTAAATATTTCAATTATTTTATATCTTGGTTTTCAATATATATGGGTATTTTTATAACCCTTTTATTTGGATAGTAAAATATGGACACTACCTTTTATATCATGGATACAAAATTATAAACACTATTATGTTATGAATAAACACAATTATAAATCAAAATGTATATATTTAATAGTAATTAATGTACATTAAGGGGTTGGGTCTAGGGAACCCACTCATAAATTTTTTTTAATTTTTTTCTATGGTTTTGTTAGATTTTAAATGTTATTCTTTTTTCTACTTTTATAGTATTATTTTCTATTTTTTATTTTTTAGTAATTTTATATTAATGATGCATCATATATATTTTTTCATTATTTATATATTATGTTTTTAGGTTTATGTGTTTCTAAAGGTAAAATCATCCCCTAAATTTATCACCTCCCTTGGAATGTATGGATGACCACTGGTGTGTTGGGGATGTAAACCAAGGTCAGTGGTACACTATCTATTATTAATAAAATGAGTTGGTGTTGGATGTTAGAAGCCATATTTGACTCAATGGACCATTTTAAATTTCATTTTCCATATGTACAAGATAGGAGTGGATGGAATAATTTGAATGGATATAGCTGTTTGAGATACATATGGAAAAAATAAAGAATAAATTTCATCAAAAATCATTGTTTTAAGGAACAATTGTAGAAGAATACATGTAGGTTGAAATTTAAAAGTTATTATATTTTTATTCTCAATCACAATATCCATTAAAACATAATCATATGAGTCATAATGAGGTAAGTGGAAATGTTTTCATGGAGCATCAATTTTTAGTTTTTAATCAGCCTAAGCATGGTAATAGATGTAACCCCAAATAATGGATTTAATATAATGGAATTAAAATTGTAAATATATATGTTCATATTAATTTTGAATAAATTTTTTTAGTAAACAATATTCTTTTTATTTTAAAATGTTTTATGGACATTTTTTTGTAGACTATATGTTGAACATATCAAAAAGGATTTATAGTGTTTTCCCTTGCTTCAATTAAATAATATCAATATCATATTCATTTAAATTGGTTTTGGGGACTTGTAAGTTATGTGGTTTATAATGAAACATTATATAATTTTTTTAGTGACATCTATTAGTAAAATAATGTATTATTTGTAGGAAATATAAGATGAACATAACATTGATAGCTGAAAAAAACTTCTAAAAACATCCATTTAAACTGGTTAAAATTTATAATGGGTATATGTTTAATATATCTTGATTTAAAACCCACATATATGGTGAGTCAAATAAATAAACGACTAAAAGTGATTTATGGTATGGTTTTCATTATAATGTAATTGAAGTTGACATTTATAATATTATATATGATGTAATTGATTTATTTTATATGGGAAAAAATTGATTACAATTTTTAAATTATATTAGTTTGATAATGATTATGTGATGTGAGTTCTTCCATGGCCTTGGGTTTTTGAAAAAATATCATCCTAAAAAAAGTACCATTTATATTAGATGATTAAGAATGTCATGTTTATTAATAAAATTAATGTTTGGTTTTGAAATAAAAAAATAGCTGGTGTAGTGTAATAAAAATAAAATCTCAAAAAAAACTATTTTATTAGAATGAAAATTGATCTGAAGAAGTTAATCATATTAAAAGTATGATTTTTATTGTAAAATTCATCTCTTAGTCAGAAAGCTATAAATATAGATGATGAAACCCCCATTGATGTTTTTAAGATATTGATATTATACATGAGGTAATAAGATATGATTAAAGTAAAATTCATATGGATGTTGAAGAACCTAAAAGGGAAGAGAATGACTTTATTATTGTAGAACATGAGGATGAGGATAGAAAATGAAGTAATAAAATATGGTTGTTAATAGTTGGTCTATATTTCATATCTATGTTTAAATTTATTTACATGTAACATTATTTATAATAGATTTATGGATATGGTGTCGAGGATTCAATATACTCCCATTTGATGTTGTACTCCCCATCAATAAGCCTTATGACTAATTATCTAACGCACAAGATACTTCCACAACACCAACTATTTTGAGGGGGAGAAGCCTTTATTGATTGATGATTCAAAACCCTATTACCAAAATACTTCCATCTCGGAATTTTGATCATCATTTGAAGAGGTATGCCTAATTTATTATTTTATTTATGTACTTATATGATATTGAAATAATTTTTATAACAATATTCGAATTATATTTTTATGTGACCAACTTTTGGAATTTAGAAATTTGGTATGCATGTGAGATTCAGTGAAATCATATGTCTACACTGTGGGTGTGATAGGTAAGGTTACCATGATTGGTCGATATTAGATATTCTGCTAATGTATGTTACATTAATAATTAATAAATTGTATTTTATAACTTTTTTAATTAGTGAAATTTTGTTATTATTTTTGTTTTACAAAATTTGGTCTATGATAATTGAGAGTGTGATATCTATGAACTAGGATACGTGAAGAATTTTCATACATGAATTCCTCTAACAATTTTTATGAATCGTAGGAAAGTGATCCACAGAAGGAGAATCTATTTCTATTTTCGACTGGTCATACCTCTCATATCAACATAACTATATCCCTATACAGATAAGGGATGATTTTTACTCATACTGAATAAGGGATAATTTTAACAGGAGGACATAATTTGTCCATGAATTCCAATGGATATAGGATGTTACACGTAAGGAAGAGAGTCATACATTTAGAATACATCAAAAAAATATGGAAATTAATGTTATATATTGTTGCATATATACATTAAATATAATTTTTATATATTAAATTCCTCTATAATCCCATATGGTTTAATGTTCATGGATGAAGTGAATTAGTACACAGATATTAGTATATGATAGCATGTCAGGGAAAAAGTCTTACAAATTGTGGTTTTTGTTTTTTTAAATTTCATATAGTATAGTTTTAATTTTATATTAATTTGTAATTATATTTTATTGAAATTTAGGATAATGAAACTTATCATTCAAGGGAGATTCAATTAGAGAATGAAAAAGATTACATGTGAAATTCTGATTTTGATCATAGAAATTTGATTCATGAGATAATACATGTTGTTGTGAAAGGCTAGGGGACCGTAATTGGTTCACGGTTGACACAATTAATTATTATGTACATACATCAAGTCATATGTCTTCTAGAAAGGAGATCATGCAATGTTTTCATCATCCAGAACATAATATGATGAGAGGTTTCAATCATCGGATGAGATTGTTTATAGATGCTATGATATTTGGAGATGGATTGAGGGAAGTAGCATTAGAGTGATTAAGTGATGTTGGTGTTCATGCAATGGATTTTACATTACATTTACATAGAGATTTGATATCTTAACTATTCAGGTGATCCTTATCCAACGTATATAATCTTATGCTTATATTTTATTGTATCAAACTTGTATTATGGGATGGAAAATATATTATGTGTTAAATTGTATATTTATTATATAGATGTTCTTTATTGATAAATTTTAATATGTTTTTTGGATATTTTTTTTAATTTTTCTTAATATTTATTTAATTTTAAATAATTAAAAATACATAATAATATATTTTTTTGAATAATTATGCACATGTTTGTGTTGAAAATTTGTTTCCATCAGAAAATATATTTTTCTTGCAATATTATATTTCTAAAACTAATATTATCTTGGTGTTTTATATGATGGATAATTTATGCCTAATTCCCATAAAAAAATTACTTTTAATGATTGGAATCCATCACAAAAAACCCATCCTTGAGGATAAACATATAGCTCCATATCTATAAGAGAGTCATATGTCCTGCTAAATATCATCTCTTTATTAATTTCCATCTATTGAATCATATATATATTTTTGGCAAACCTCAAATCATGATTAGATACATGTGATATTTTAATTTTATAAAAAAATCACCAAAACACTAATATTTATTATTGGAAGTTGATAAATGGATAAGTATTTATGAATATATATAATGTGGGTATGATTTTTATTATTACCCATTAAAACCTATATCTAATTTTATTAGTTTGATTTACAAAGAATAATTTACAAATATTTTAGAGTGATGTTCTTCCATTTCAATGTTGATATGTGTAATGATAACATCAACCCCAAGAGAATTTGGTCATTCTTCTTTAACATATCAAAACACCCACAATTTCTATGTATATTTTAAAAAATACTAGTTACTGTTATCCTAGTATAAGTTTTATTAGAGATATCTCCTTGTATCTTGGCTCCATGGGTGGTTGAAGAATGTTGAGATATGTGCATCCCATTATAACTCATTATTTACCTCTCACACAAATAGAACACATATTCAGGTTCCATAACATGATTATCCATATTTTTTCATGGTGAACTATAGTATTCCACGTTCCTTATCACTTCAAACTTCTTTTTTATCTCTATATCATTAATTTGGGCCTCCATAATATTCAATTATATAATGGTTGAGACATAATTTGAAAAAGGTATAATCTATTACATTAAATTATAAGTCCAATTTCAATTATTTCAAATTCATAGAATATTGGGCCACATTTAATCAACGACTTCGATAAAATTATGGGTTCCATTATTATAAAGAGTATTAAAACTTATATTAATTTTTATGGGGAGAAAAGATTAGGAATTCATAGTCTTTAATATGAAATAACGATTTTCATTGGTTTATATTAACCTTCATAGTTAGGAATACATTATTTTAGATGTTATTATAAGTATGTATTTAACACATTTTTCAATAGAGACAAACCAACCATTTTTAATGAAAATATTGATGTTTTTTCTCTAGATTATGATTTAATAAATTATTCTTATGGAACATTAAATATATCGAGGAATTGTCTTTTAATTTATCATTTTTCAGGATCAAACAAACCACAACCCTTTTTGAATATTTTTTTATTGTAGAGTAAAATAACTCATATGTTACCTTTATTTGAAAATATCCACACAGATTACTAAAATTTTGGCTAAATTGATGATTATTTATGTTATACATGTGAATTTTATAGCATTTTATTCTATGTTATGGTAACCTATTTTTATCTTCCATATTTATTGATATAGAAACAATCCCACTAAATTTCTTTCATCGAGAGATAAAAATACTCTTGGTTCCATTATAATGGTACACATTTCTCTCAATGATATTTTTTTCATTGTATATATATTAGATCGTGTTATATTGAAAACAATATATAGAAATTATATGTATGTATATATAAGTGTTCAAATTCATTTTATCACGTCACAATGAATTACATCGATTCATTGATTGACAACGATGACCACGTTTTTTAGCATACTTATAAAGAGATTTCTGTTTGAGGATATATTATCAAAACACCTAGATTATATGTTTTCAATATATTATTTCAATCACTAATATAAACAATGTTTATAGGATATTAATACATTTACTTATGAACTTGTTTGTCCAAATAAATCTATAGTACATGGACTAGTTTCATATCACTATAATCGAAGTTCAACTCATGGATAGAGCTACTTACATGGAATATTCTGTAAAATAATTTAATAGTGTGTAACTTATACATTACAATGAATTTATTCAAATATGTTTTTTTTTTGTAATTTAGAAACTACAGTTTAGGATTAAAAAAATATTTTCACATTGGGATAAGGGTTATGATTTCCCTACATATAAGATATTTGCGATTAATATATATTTTTTGGAGTATTTAGATGTTTTATTGAATTATATGTACGTTTTTTACTATATTTATTCCATATAAAATTATATTTAAATTTATTTATTGGTTATGTGTATAAAATATAAAGGTTTATTTCTAATGCATGACTTACTTTTTAATTCCACATTTTTTTTGAATTTGTATCTTTTATTAAAAATAAATAATTGAGTGGGTGAAAATAATTTTTTAGGAAAAAAAAATCAACTATAACCAAATTGGAGCTTCCATAAACACTTATTATATGAGACAACCAAAAATATCATGGCTTGTCAAGTTATAATTATTAAATTTTTAATTTAATATTTTATCTATCTAATTATTTATTATAATAACATAGTTTATTGGAATGATAAATGAAATATTATAGTTTGGAGACTTGTAATAACCATTTTATTTAAAATTTGAGTAAATAAGTTATTTTTTATAGTGATAAATACGAGTATTAGTGTGATCTAATTGTTATTTTTTTACTAATATTATTGTGTATATCTATCAGATGGCGAGAAAATATTTCATCATTAAAAATAATAAAATATAATCCTTTACTATAGAAGAATAATTTGTGTATAAAATGTATTATAATGTTTCAAAATATATTTTGTGATTTAAAAAATATAGTTTCAATATACAATGTCAAAAAAATGAAACAGAGAATGAAATTTGAAAGATATTTTGAATTATACATTTCAGAATTAATTTGTATCCAACGGATATATAGGAAATCCTAATAGCAGTATATTAGGTATTTGAATTACTTCATGGATATTTAGATTAAAAAATGTACCAATAATTTATTAATAATTTTAATGGGTTGTGAGAACATATAGAAAATTAAATTATTGATGATTATGTTTTTTGAAGGGTTAATGAAAAATTTTCGAATGTAAGGGAATTTAAATGGATTATATATATGATAATAGGAATATAATAAATATTATCCTTGGAGATAAAATTATTTAACTCATAAACTATGGTAACTGGTTCAACATAGATTTATAGAAATATTAATGAAAAATATGGATCTATGTTTTCAAAAAAATTGACATGTTAATTCTGGAAAAAACACCTAGAGGTCTACTTATATGATGATAAAATCCAAAAAAAATTAATAGAAGTGTTGTGAGATTTAGTGATGGATAAAATTATCAACCGGAATGTCTAATTAATATAATTGATTGAAATAATTTCTCCATTAAATTTTATCAAACAAATAAAAAATATTATGACGAGAAGGATTAATGTGATTATTTTTGAAATGATCGATAGAAACCTACTCATATTAAACCATTTGTTTCCTAATAATAAAAATAAGTAAATTAAATATATAATATCATCAATTAGAAATGTAATTATAGAGTCTATATCAACTAATAAATAAAATAGTGAATTTAAATATCCAATATTTTATGAATTTAGTGGATCATAATGTGATAAAAACAATATAATTAAATGATTTTATAAAAATGATCTATGAAATGAAATTTCATTCTTTCGGAAAGTAATCTATGAATATATTTTGAACTTGTACTTATACTATTCTGGACTATTTCCATTGGGTTATGAAAAGTTTGATCGTCAATAACATTTTCAAATGTATAGATATGTGAATTTCCTAAGCAAGAATAATTAAAAGTTAAAGATTCACTTTTATTTGTCAATGTATGATATTCATAATGATATTGATATTATTTTTTGTAAAAAACACATCTTATTTGGTAAAATACATTTTGTATTAAACTAAAAATTATTCATAATTACATGGGAAACTAATATAAAATATTGGTAGTTTGGATAATATTTTATCAAATTCTACTTCCTCTATGGGATCATTGAAATGAACAAAATACATGTTAAAAATTTGTGAATATAATTTGAAATTGGTTTCATTTTTTAAAATGAAATTCCAATTCCAATTATTTTTTCAAAGGAAAATAACTATTTTAATATAAATGGCATAGATTAGGTAATTAGAATAAATAATTCTCATTGAACAAGAATCAATTATTTTCAAATCATTTGTAATATATTAATAGAGAACTAATATTTTTTCAACCTCAAATGGATTCGAATATGGGGGTCCTTAAATTAAAATTCTCTAGTATTAATAGACATATAAAATTTTTTTACATTCTTTTATCTTTATATATTTAATGAATAAAGGATGGGTACTAGTAGATGAAACTCATAGTACAAGGATTGTGTATTTTCATAACACGTGACTAAACCAAGCTCATATTTTAAAACATACATTATGTATGGGGAGTTATTATTACTTATAGGGAAAATGTGAAAGGTTAAATCTTTGTAATTGGAGATGTTTCAATTATTTTAAATACTATTAATTATAATTCACATACTCTTGTAGGACAGAAGCACAAAATCATTAGCATATCGAATTATGTGATCAAGGTTACATTGTGATATTTTGAATGAATATTGAATAATAAGTAGTTAATAATATGTTCACAATCTATCTAATAATATTTAGAATAATTTATACACAAAAATCCTAAAATAACTTTTTTCTAGCACATACCATAAATTATTGAGTTCTATGATACATATTTGATTTAAAAAATGATGTTAAAACACAGAAATGTTAAAAACAGGGATGAAATTCATTTAATGTTCATTTTATGTATTAAAAAACCTTATTATTAATTATTAAAGTGTTTATAACACTTTATGATATGGTTAAACCATAAAATTATCATTAAACCTACTAGATAAACCTCAACATATAAACCATTACTGTTATTTCACATGATTAATTTTAGTCAAAAATAAAATAAAATTATCAAAGTAAATGTTTATGTGTATGTCCTAGAATATTATTATTATAGTTTTAAATATGTTTATTTTATATATCATGAATTATAATAACTATAAATCTATATATGATTTATTATTGTCTTATAAATCTGAAAAAACATTTATTGATAACTATACAGAGTCAATGAAGTTGAGTTTTTTCTTAATTTTCCATTGAACCATTTATTTACTTAAAATTATAGTAATAATAACAACTCATCACCATGAATTCTATAAAAACATAATGTACTTGAAATAATATATAAAATCCTTAAAAAATTTATTAATACCTTGTTTTGTGAATATTTTGTAATTATTATTGTATAAAATGTCATTTGGACCACCTATTACACTATAAATCATTTTTAGTTAGTTTTTTATAAAAAAACATTATGAATAATTTTATGGTTCTAATAATAAATAAAATTTAGAATTCATAGTGTTCATTTGGAATTGTAATGATACATTACACCTATTGGATTTGAAATATGATGAATAATTTTTTATTATTATTCGGACACTATTAATGAATATAAATATTTAAATAGTATCACCCATGTCATTAATGAATCAATAAATTTCATGTTTGACAAGGATATTAGATACATGGAACTAACATAATTAGATTATGAATGTAATATGGACTACATTGTTGAGTGCCTCACTTTTTTAAATGTTTAATTTTGAACCACGTAACCAAGATATTATCTTACTATAATCCAGTTTAAATAATGTTGATGAACCAATTGATGATGAAAAACAATAATTTATTACATAGGATCTATAATATGATACAAAATCATCCAACTAAAAATATCATTGGACATATAGATCATCTAGTAAGAACCCTATATTATTTAAAAAACTGAATATTATCATCTCACAGTTATATGTCAATATGAACAAATAATAGGGTATAACTCATTGTGCTATTATATTTAAAACATTTCTATGAAATAATATCCAATTAAATTTAAATGGAATAAAGTTTGGACCCTGATTGTGTGCTATAATGATCATATGTTTATAGGAGGCCAATGAGTGTTATCAAATAACTATATTGAAATTGGTAATATCATTTTAGAATAAGTAAAGAATAGTTTATAAGTTTTATAAAAATTAATTTTGAATATATTATGTAGTAACACTATCTCAAATAGCTATACTTGAGTTAATCCAAATTACATTACCTTTTCACCTCATCTAAATTATAATTTATTTTTAAAGATATTCTTGAAAACAAATTTTGTTGAGGTGGAATTTAATGTTGAAAAAATTCAATTCGTTGGAAATATTTATTTTATGGAATACATTATTAATCATACTAAATTAATATATGAAGATAAACAAGACCAATGGTCCATATAAGATATATTATCTCGAATGTTACTTACAAATCAAATTTTTAATGCAATGATATATTCAATTGTTTTTATTCAGATATTTACTAATTATAACATAATTTTATACATCTATGATAATAATTTTTTTTGGATAAACCCAAAAAATGATTTCATATGGATTTTAAGAATATATAAAAATTGATTTTGAGATATGTACAATGGATCAAAATGATAACTTTTTTAGTGTAACACCAACATATTTTTAGAAATATATATTTTTTTAAAAATAAATTAAATATTTTTTATATTTTTTTACATGAAATATCTATTCTAGAAAGAAATAAATGAAACACTATGTTTGGATTAAATTACAAGAAAAACTGAGTCAATCTTGAGTTACACATAACACTGGGTCATCTTGCATTACACTAGACAATGGGATTTATTATAACAATGATATATTAATAATGTCATCCTTATAACAAAGACGAGAAAAATAGATTTCTGAATATTAATAAATAATTGTTATGTATTTTATTTAATTGTTTTAATGAAATATTACATGTTGATGGAAAATTAATTATTTTTTTGGATGGTCTTTTTATATTTTTATAATACTATTTTATAAAAATATCTTATTTATGTATTTATGTGAATAGTTATAAAATTAATTATTGAATAATATATAAATTAAACAAGAAAAAATAAAATTATTTTTTGAAATCATCATATTAAAATAATATTATGATTATATTGTTTTCTGAAAACTTTCATTTTTTGATGAATAGTGAAATGTATTGAATATTAATTAAAAACCTCATTTTAGATTAATTATTTATAACGATACATAATATATTTAAATTTTTTAATGTAAAATTAGTTCTAATATATATCTATTACTCTAATTTAAGTATTTGTGATCAATTTTAGATTGAAATTTTATATAAAAATTATGTAATTTTTTTTTACATTGTCACTTTAAAATTACTCTCTCTCATTGCATATGTGGGATCAATTATAAATTAAATTCTTCAAAATATGTGAATGTAATTAGGAAAAATGAATACCATATTTTTAATTATAATAAATAATAATATTTAATAAGTTAAACATGAATATTTTACAATAATTTCTAGGTAAAATATTAACTATTATTTTTCATGATTATGGTAAAAATAAGGTTTTTTTCATTACATTTAGTTGTATTAAAATTATTTACAAATAATTTTTTTTTAATTATTTTAATTTATATTTATATTTACAATATCACTACCTATATTTAATAATAATTATCAATTTTAATTTAATCATAATGGATTAATTACCTAGTTAAATAAAAATTCAAAACGTACCAAGGTATCACAAAAAATAGTAAAATTGAGTAAGCATAAATAATGAGGAATAATATGACAAAAAATGTTATTACAATTTTTTTAGGTGCTTCTCAAGCCCATATTACCTACCCTTCATTATTGATCTATTTTGGTGGAATATGAGGAAAGTGTGACCACATAAAATTGAATAATTTTGGGTATTTACAAAAATTCTACACCTTCTCAATTATAAAAGGACACTCAGTCACCTCACTTTCTAACTAATTTAAATCCATTTTTATAAAAAAAGTAAATTCTTTAGTTAATTTCTTACTGTTAAAGCATATCCTAGAAACCTTATATTTGTAATTAATCCATTTATGGAAGGTTTGGATGATAACATAATGAGGATAATGAAGGAGAGTTAAAATTCATCCATGATTTTTTTTTTTAATTTCATCCTCCACATCAATCAACTATTTTTATAATCGTATGATAAAATAACCTCACTATATTGTATATAAATATATTATTTATATGTTAATGGGAGGACCGAAATATATCTCCACTTCTTTCAAATGGGTTACGAAATCATCATTTGTGTCTACAGTGTACAACCGCATCAGGAACCGATGTCAACCATTTTTCATTCACACATCCCAAGGGTATTTATAACGAGGGATTATATTATTATACATCTAGGATTATTATATAACAAATACCTTTATACATTACTTTTTTGGAAATATGATAATGTCGCTTGTGTTTATACCAGGCTACCCCCTCACAAAGGGATAAGACTCATTCATGATTTACATGGAAAGTAACATGGATGGGTTTAATGAAACGATGTGATATATGTGATATTATAATGAGTCTTTAGGATTAATATATCTTTTAATTTTCTTTCTGTAACTATGGAATGAAAATTTTAATAGTTCTTATTTAGACATACGACCTACATTATCTTGGACGTTGCATTACATTTTTTATATATAAATAATATTGATTAGTCAAGAAAATTATATATGGAATATACATATTATATTTTTAAAATTGTTAATATTGTTGATATTATAAAATAATAATACAACATTGAGGACACAAAATAATAAGTAAAAACATTCCTAAAAAATTAAGCATTTATTTCCCAAAACATGACATTAAAATGAAATAGTTAATATATTGGAAATAAATGGGAATAATTAAAAAATATATGGAACGATATATATAATTATTTTTCTTTAATATAATTTTTAAACACTTAGATTTTTTATAATGGAGTGTTAAACTTGTAGGATGAAATCCAATACTTAATGTGACAAATTTATATCTCAATAATTACATATGTGACAAACATGCCTAATTCACCACTTATTTGTTTTATGTGATATAAATAGGCCCATGAATGTATATCATGGTAGATGTCCTTATAATTATGGATATTTACATATCTATTTGATTATATAAATTTCATGAGGTTTTTCAATCTGAAGGTAATAAATTGATAAGTTTTTTTTGTCTCAATTATATTTATTTAGGACATAAGTTATGTTCTGCACATATCTTATTATATGATGTATATAAACTGCCATGTTTAAATTTTATTCATGAATATCCTAATTTTCTTGATAATCTTATATTTCATTTAATTTTATTCTTTTATTGGGATTATGGTTCAATATTACCAATGTGGAAGGGTTTTTATGATACAATATCATCATTTATCTGGATTCTTTATGAGTATGATTCCATTGACAATCGATTTTGATATATATCTATTGAAACTCATGAGTTTTATTATCCTTTAGTTATCTTGTTATGATACACATTTTTCCTTCATTCGACTCACATTATTTACTAAGGGTTTCAAAATAATATTTTCAATAAAAATTACATTTTTGATTAGAAACCCTTTTCATCCAAAACTATGTTTTTTAAAATTGTTTTCAAAATTGTTTTAAAATGATTATTTCAAGTGGGAAAGGTTTTCTATCTAATTAAATATTTTAAATTATTATTAATTAATCCTTTATATTTTTTGAAAGATATTTTAAAATGAATATAATTGTCATAACGATTTATGATTTTTTGCTATAAAAAGTAATTTAAATTGAAATTTTATTTTCCTTAATAAATTTTCAAATTGATTTATATTTTAAAATAAATATCTACATAACATAACACCCATTGATTTAAAATATTTTTTTGGAATATTATGAAATGGTACCATTTATATTTTATCTTTGACTAGTTTTTCATTCCAATATTATTATGACTGTCATTTCTCCTAACCATTTTTAATCAATAAAATTATTATAAAAAATGATCTTTTTATATAGATTATTATATGATGAAATGATGAAATGATTATGATACCTATATCTTATATAAAATTCATGTTACGATGGAAGTATTATAAAACCCATTTTATTTCATTGATTATGATATGATTACTATTTCATTATCAACATTGATTAATAAGAGTTATTGTTACAATATAATCAATGTATTTATGATTTTGAGTTATCTTCAGATCAATGAAATTTTTCGTCAGCCATGACACACATTTGATGTTTTTTAGAACTAATGTTCTATGGATGGATTAATGTTAATGTCGATGGTGCTTCCAAAGGCAATCCAAGCCCCGTGGGATGTGGTTACATCTTTAGCAATCATCGTGGTAAGATCCTCATGCGTTTCTTTGGAAACTATGGTATTACCTCTTCTTTAGAGGCTGAAATGAATATTATAACCCATGGTATCTATTTCTCCATTAAATAGTGTTGTAACAACATATGGATTGAATTTTATTTGACCACCATAGTGAAATCAATTTGGAATCTTGTGATTCATCTATCTTGGTCAACTACAACATGTTGGATTGATTGTTACTATTTTCTCTATGACATCAACTATATTACCACTTATATTTATTATGAAGTGAACATGGTTGAAGATGGCCTTTACGTAAAATAAAGGAGTAAGTAAGTATATTACATGGTTTAAGGACCTCCCGTATGATTTACACCCCCTTTATGAGAAAAATTGTAATATGAACCCTTTTTTAGACTCGTGGAATTTCATTTTTATATTAATAGTTCTTTGGCCTTTTTTTCCAAGGAACTAAATTCTTAAAAAAATTATTTTGTGGCACACATAAAAATGGTTTTCAATATGAAATGGGTGGGACCTATATATCCCTCTAATGCATTTGGGTAAATATTTATATCTTATGAGATAGATTGAACTAGAATGGAGAGTGAGCGTAGTTCTGTAAGAGAGTTTGTGTATAATGAAAATCTTGGGAGTGAAAAGTTACTAATATTATGTGATTCGAGGATATATGATTCATATTTATAATTTTATGCAGTAAACTGATTAAATGTTTAAATTTTTATTAGTGAACCTGGTTAAATGTTTGTAATGTTATTCATGGTCCTACCATCCATGTTAATAATGTTATGGATGGACCTCATTAAATGAATATAAATTTATGAGAGGCATGATTTCATGTACATAACTAATTGAGTGAATTAGTTTATATTTATACATGATAAAAATGTTATAAAATTATTTTTACACCAAAAATACAAGTATTATGCCAATTTTATGGTCTAATGGCTCATGTTCATTTATTTTCTTATGATTTATATCTTATGAAATACAAATATTTTTTCCATGAAATAAGATTATAATATTTTGTCATAAAATATATGCTTATAAATTATTCTTTTCATGTGTTCTTATATTAATGTTTAGTTAATGCTAATTTTTATCCCATGTTTCTCTTTATTGAGCATCTGGGCCCACACATTATAATGTTTATTTTCCCCCAGGTTATGAAGAAAGGTTTTAAGTATGGTGTTTCTATGAATAGTAATTAATAATATCCATTCATGATGTGTCAGGAATTAAGAATATCTTCTTATATGTACCAAAATAAACAAAACTATTAAAAAAATATGTATATGTTCGATTAATGTTAGGAATATTCATCTAAGAGATGTAATATACATTTTTAAGAAGTGTGGTTCACTATAGTTGGTATTATTGGATTTTTTACATAAACATTGGAATCATGGTGAGAAAACATTAGATATCTCCATTCTGATTTTTCGAAGGATATTTCTAGGTATGTCTCTAAGGAAATTTATAGGGGTAATTCTATGTATAAGATAATATACGTGAATTTTTGGAAAAATATATAATGAGTGATTTTATGTAATTACATACATTTCATTACCCTACATTTGGATGTGGCTCTGGCATTGAGGTACCTAGGGGAAATGAAACTGAAATGGGCACATTGAGCTGGACTCGATCATCACCTATTTCATATAAAATTATCCTTTTCACACAACATGTTTAACACATCAATAATACATTCTTTGGAAATTCAAAAAATCATTAAAATCCACCATTAACGACACAAATAGATAATGAATAGGAATGATCAAGATTTAGACTACTCTTTCATGGATTCAAAATAATGTGTTAGGATTTAGAGACTATATAAGTGAGTTTTCATGATTATGTTGTCTCCTACTATGATCAAATTTTAATACACTATTTTTTGGTATTAGTAAATGGATGTATCCTGAAAACCCATGAAAATGAGTAATACAAAGGAAATTAAAATATTATCATCCAAATAAATAGAATTTTATGGGATATGAAATACATAAACTTTTTGGTATTCTCACTCAACATTGTCAATATATGAACCATTGTGAAAATACATTAGATAAGAGGAGGTAACAATATTATATTGAGTCATTCCTAAGAAAACATAGACCTTATTTCTGTACTACCACATATCCCTTTGTTTATGAGAAATGGATCAGTACCATTGAATAGAAATTTTCAATTTTAAATTTATTATATAATGAGTGATTAATGTTTTGACTTATTTTTTGAAGGTGAGTAGTATTAATGGATAATTATTATTAATTACAATGAGCCTATACACATTTGGTAAAGGCTCATGCTTAGATTCCAAAAGACCCAGGATCGATTTCATACAGTGACGAAATTCCCGAGGTACTACAAAAACATTGTAATAGTACTGGAATTAGTGGAATTGTAGTAGTGGTGACACTGTAGAGGAACATCTAATATAGCGGTGTATGTACTGTAGTAGGTACTATAGTATCCCTGGTATTGTAGTAGTAATATTTACTAGAGGGCCCTTTGGGAAAAAAACGGGCTTTCGAGCTTTGTATTTTTTTTTTCATTCCCCTCGTCCATTGGGCTATGTAATGTGTCTCCCTCCACCCAAACAATAGAGGTATTCGATTTTCATAAATAATAAAAAGTGGATTCTTACAAAAACATTACAAATGTGGTTGAATATTATTAAGAATAAAATGAAATGAGAAGAAATTTAATATCGGAAGGGTAATGATATTAAAATATTATTTTCCAGTAATTAGTTTCATTATATTATTCATCAAATAATTGGGATGGAATTTAGAGATCATAAAAATAAGGATGATGAAACTAAGGTTCCCTAAGAAGAAAGTCATAGAATAATTTATAGTATAAATTTGGGTATTTTTATTCTGCTAGAATGTAAGGCTGGTTGATTTTTAGGTGGATTAAAAAAATATTTTATAAGGGATAAATCCATAAGGGACATTTGATTATTTAAATAAATAATTTCATGTTAACTAATAGTGAAAATGGAATCTTGTAACCCACTTAGTTATAGTGATGAGAAATAGAACGTTTGGTTCTAATGAAATCACAATAATATGTCACATGGAGGAAAAGAAAGAGTTTTAAACAACTACATTAAAATACTATGGTAATTATAAATTATGTGATTTTATGAAAAGAATATGAATCTTTTTCTTTTGTGTGTATCATGGACATCAAGAAAAATATTTTAGAATTAATATGATGTTGAAAATCAATAAAATTATGCAAGATAGGTCTCAAAAAAAATTTCTTCCCACACTATAATGTTTCAAGTGTTATGAGTTTAGTAATTATTTGAATCAATGCCCCAATCCATCGGCTAATGAGTATTATAATCCATAAAAACTTTGGAAGACAAAGGATACTGAGAACAATTAATTCATCATATTGGTTTAAGTGAATCTTAATAGTTTGGGTTCACGAATCACCCCCCTAGTTGGGAATTTTAGTATTTATTTTATATGAATAATACCTATGAAAATATTATTTTTCAACCTTTAGTGAAATTTTATATTTTTATCTGCCTCAACAAGTATTGTAGAATAATAAAGTATCATTTGATATTATTTCAGTACAATGATGAATCTATGATTCCAATGAATATATATTTTTACAAGATAAGATAATATTTATAGTATAAATTGTGAAATATATTTTGTAATAATTTATTTCTCTATGTATGATTAAATTAAGAGTTATGGATACCATCTTAGGTTATTTAATTTTAGGTTGATCATAATACTAACTTAAATGACCCCCATTTTGAGTCTTTATGCTATGGAATTTTATCCTGACTAATTATATTATAAGAGACATTTATAGATATGAAACCATTTGGTTTCTTATATAGTGAAAACTTTTATTTTAAAAGGAATTAATTTAATAGTTTTATCTATATGAAGTTACAACACTTCATTGTCATATGGGTTTATTTCTATATGGATACCCTTTCAAGAATATCAATTAATTAAGTGGTGATGGTTCATTGCATACCACATTCAATTATTTTTTTATTAGGATCGAAAGATAACATCTATGTTTTGGTGAAGACATTATAAATGAAATGATATATATTGGAGTTTCAATAATGGGAGTGTAATTCACACCCTATAAAAAACATATAATCTATTTCAATGAATTTAAAAGGTGGTTGCATCACACATTATACTAGTAGAGTTTTATTGTTATAATTTATTTCACACAACAATTTAGATGGATCCCTATGAATACCATTATGTAATGAATAGTAGAAATACAATGAAGGAGAATTATGTTTTAGAATGAATGATAATGGTCCCTAAAAATAATATTAGATAAAATAGAAATTATGTTCTATTCAACAAGTTTTATGAATAGAGAATATTTGAGAAAAATGTGATGCTGATAATAATAGGCACAGTGATGAATTTAAATTTAGTAATAATTACATTCTATGAATTTATCTAGGGATTAATGATTAGAATCTAAGACCTAGGTATATCGGACATATTAAAATACATGATCATATCAGAAAAATAGCATATTGTCTCATGCTTCCACTAAAACTCTATGAGGTTCAAAATGTGTTCCATGTATAACTATTGAGGTAAACCATTCATGATATATCACATATAGTATACATCATGTTCATACCATTAGAGAATAATATTTTTTTGATGAAAAATTGGTTGGGATTTTAGATCAAATAGAGAATGTTCTATGAAAAATGACTACTCATCGACTCATTTTTCTGATGAAACAAATATCATGATGATGATACTTGGGAACCTTAGGACATAACAAGGTATAAATTTTGTCATTTCATGGATCCAATGTGATGAATCTCGAGGGTGGATTTCATTTTAAGTTGGTAGAAAGTAACACACCCAGATTTAGTTAAATATTTTTCAATAAATTGAATCTATTACCTATTTTTCATTAAAAAATATATTGAGTTTATGTTGAATTAAACATAACAATGGGTCTTCATTTTTTATATAATAAATACCGATATTAGATTTTATTTATCGAAATGATGTGTTAGCTTATATTAATCACGATAATGAGTTTTAATAAAGATGCAATATCTTAATAGTGTCACCATTATAACCATGTTGTTAAACATTGAAATATTATTATTAATTTACATTTTTTATAAATATTATGTATATTGATTTTATATGACTAAAACATATTGAAAAAAATTTACTTATTATTTTTGAAAAGTGAATATATATTTTGATGAAACTATTTTATTAAAAAATTATGTAATTTTGGAAATATGGATGCAATTAAATTTTGAAACTTCTATTAATTTAATTTTATAAAATATAAATTATTTTCACAAATATTCATATCAAAAGTAACAATGGATGAAGTTTTTTTTATGAAAAATTTTAATTTTGTTGAATATTTAAAAATATTAAAATTAAAATGATAAGAAACATTTAATTTAAATAAATTATAATGATAAATTATAATTTAAATTATTTTTATAGTGTTATTAGTCGTATTATATATCGATTATTCTAATTTATTTCATTGTAATGAATTTTTTATTCAAATTTATCTAAATACAATCCATACTATGGAACATTTTCTCATTAAAAACTGTCTTTGTCATTTTATTTATGAGAGTCATTTTAAATTAAAATATTCCACTTATATGAAATAAATTTTGAAAATTGTATTTAATATTTTTAATCATAATAATTTATATTATAAAAAAATTTAAACTTAATTTTTTACCATATTTATTGTTGAAAAATAAATAACATTTATTATAGAGATTAAGGTTGAAACTTGTTTATGCGCATAAGATGCATTTGTAAAAAAATAACTTGAACCACATATATGATTTTAATTTAATAATTTTCATTCATATCTATAAGTTTTATGTCTAAATTATCTAATAAATCACATTTTCATTATAATCTTTAAGGATATATTACTTAGGTAAATTTAATGATAGAAATTACCATGATAGAAAGTAAAAGGTTAAAATTGAGTGAACAAAAAATCTAAGAAATTACACCATTCGAAATGGGTTAATTTTTTTGGAGGAGGTTTTAATCAAAAACATCACCCATAAAATTTATTGTTAAAATATTTTTGAGGCATATGAGATAATTGTGACCGCACAATAGTGAATACATTTTATTATTTACAAAATTTCCATTCACAATCAACTGTAAACAAGAACTAATTTCTCTAAATATTTCACTCCATTAAAGCATTTGGATAAAAATCTAAAACCACTCCAGAGGTTTTTAATTCCCATCATATAATCCTTATATCGGGAATAAATCCAAGATATAAAGGTTTTGGTGAAAACCTAAGGAGGATCTTCGAAGAAAAGGAAACATTCCTCAAATAACATTTTTGTTTTATTTGTTCCTCCACTTCCTTAAATTATTATTATTGAATTCATAAATAATTTCAAAAATATATTACATGTTATCAGATTTTATTTATGATATGGTAATTATAAAAAACCATATCCACTTCCATCTAATAATTTATGAAATCATCCTTTGTGGGTATAGAGGACTACCGTCTAGCGAACTAATGTCATTTGATATTCTGTTATAACCTTGTATGGAAATTTAAAGTAATTTATTTAATAATTATATATTAAATGTAATAAATTTTCATATATGTAGAAATTTTTTATTATAAATACATTCAAACATTACATTTTGAGGGAGTATGATTGCGTCAGTCATTTGTACAATGGACTACTGCCCCACGAAGCGATGTGATTTGTTAACACATTATATTAACTATAATATGGATTAGTTTAATGAAAATATTATATATATATATATATATGAATTTAAAAATACTCTTTAATGATAATATATGATTTTCTCTTTTTTGTTTCATTTTGACAAGAAAATTGATGCAATGTTGACGCATACATAAGAAATATTGTCTCCATTAGTGCTGCATTTAATTTTTTATATCTAAATATTATGATTTAATATAAAAAATATATAAATAAAATATATGGATTTTTCCTCATTGGATAAAATTTATAATATTATAAATGATCAATATAAGTTTCAGTAATAAAAATAACCACGCAAATCGTACACAAGAAACAAAGAAGTTATTTTCTAAAACATGACTTTAATTACACATTGTTAACAATTGGGTAATAAAAGTACATAAACAAATCATAAATAGAATTATATATATAAATATGATTATATATATATATAATATATGTTTATGTATTATACATGAGGTTTTAATGTGAATGATGGATGTCAAGACATATGTTAAGGGATTTTCGTCTTTGTTTTTTACTTCTTTGAGAGACATGCAATATTCAACACTTATTTTATTTTGTGTAATATATTATTCAATTGAAAGTATTTCATGATTATTATCCTTATACTTATGAGAATTTAAATATCCATTTTATGATAACTATTCAGTGGGGTGTATGGTTAAATTGTTAGAAACAACGTAAGGGATATTTATCACAATATTATTTCTTTGGGATATTAGTTTTGTTATGAACCTATATATTCCTTGGAGGTTTATATACTACCCATTAGACAAGTTATATTATAAATATAGTGATATTAATTATATTTTTAGTATCATTTAATTTTATTCTTTCATGGGGCTTACAGTTCAAAGATTCCCATGTGTTGTGAGATTTATGCTATAATATCATCATTTATGATGATTATTTCTGATTATTATACCAATAATGAAATCATATGGTCTATATCTCAGGAATCATGTGTATATTATTATCCTATTATTATTTCATGATAATAAAATATTTTCCTTCTTTTTCATCTCTTTAAATACTCAAGAATAAAAACAATATTTTTTATTAAATATTGAATTTTTGGTCGAAAAAACATTTTATTACAAAAACCATTTTTTCTATTTGTTATCAAAAATAAATTTTCTTATTTTTCAAGTGTAAATGAATATTTACATAAGGATTTAATTTTATTTTTTAAAAAATTCGTTAATTTTTTTAATGTTATTAGAAAAAGGATTTTTATAAGGTTTTATTATTTTTTTCTTTTTAAAAAGTTATTTACAAATAAGAATTATTTTTCTCAAAAAATGGTTGTCATGAAATTAAACTCTAAATAATTATTCATCTAATGTGACAACATTTGAGGTAACATATGACTTTCCATGAACATACTCCATGGATACAATTATAATTAATTACATAATATTATTATCCCGACAATATATTTTTTAATCTCATTTATTTTCCAATATTTATAACATGTTAAAATTCTTATGAATCCCAATGAAATTTATTTGCATTATACTATGATTAAATAATAAATTTATTATGAATAGTGTATATTTAATACAAGTTTTTACATGAATAAATTCGTATGAAACACATTTCATTTCAATAGTTATGATATATGGAATTCGTTATGAACTTATGGGACACAAAAATATTGTTTTCATTATGAGTCGGGTAGAACCTATATCTCTCTCCAATATATTGGGTATAGATATAAATATCATGAGTTAAATAGGACTGTAATGGATTGTGAAACAATTTTTAAGGTAATTTTTCTTATTTTATTGCCTTGGGAGTGAACCTTGACTACAATGATTTTATTTGTGGTCTTATCTCTCATGTCCAAAATGTTATGTGTGAACCTGATTACTGGTTCACAATGTTTTTCTAGAACTAGATATCGTGTCATTGATGTTATTCACTAACATATCTTTCATTTCATTAATTTTATTAGTGGAACTAGATTCATGTCCAAATGATTGTATGAGGGCTTTATTTCATGTTCTTAACTTAATGAGCGAACTTGTTTCCATTTATACATATTCAAATGTTATATACTAAAGTGTATGCCAAAAATCCATGTGTTATGACTTTTTTATGATCTATTAGATTATCTTATTTTATATCCTCGCGATTAATATCTAATTAATTTCTAATATTTATGACACATCTAAATATTTGATATGTGATATGATGTATATGGATTTCAAATATTGTGATCATTTTCTCATACATATAGGTTCATGCTATGTTTATGTATCTCCCTTATTAACACATATAGATCATATTTTCTCACCCTATCATATTTTTTAATTTCACTTGGTTATGAACAAAACTATTAACAAGGGTATTTATATGTAGATTAATTAATGGGAAGATCATTATGTGATATATAGAAGATAATTCAAAAATTAAGAAGATTGTGGTCCATGATTCAAATGGCACTAAACTACTATAGTACCCCTGTATGTGTTTCTTTAATGTGATTAATATTCATCAAAATTATTTAATATCATAGTATAAGTACCATGGGTCACTATACATATATTCCAAAAACATCCTAGACTAGATGGAACAATTCAATATTTGCATAATTATATAATAGACAATCATATGTTTTTTGTTTTGAAAAAACTTTAAATAATAGAATAGTGGTAAATACATCCGGTAATTTAGATCTTAATGAATCTGAGAAACAAATAGATCATGGATTTTTTATACCAATCGTCATATGTTTACATTAAATTGCAACTAGTTAACCAATTATTATATACTCTATGATGTTGTGAGTCAGATTTAAGATAATATAAATGAATTCCATTTTATATAATTCATATCAATATTTAATTATCTTAGGGGGCTTCTAATATTATTATATTTTATTCTTTTGAATATAGGATTACTCCTATGAGTAAAATAGATTTATAATTAGGTGTTTGATAAATAGAACTGAAGATTACTAATATAATAAGTATCTTTCTTGGATATAATTTAATATCTTGGTCCCTTAAAAAGAAACATTCATTTAAAAAATAAATCATCGAATCAAAATATTTGGTATCTAGAAGTTTTTGAACTCAATAGTTGTGAATATATCTAAAAGGCACACATTTTGTCCTGAGTAATAATAAACTCTAATTCTTTGTTAAAAAATTACTGTTATGAATTTTATATAAACACAACACCCACTAACTAGAGAGTCTAATATATACAAGTCACTAGTTATAATATGAACAGAAATTTTATTGTCATATTATTATAATGATTATAAACAATTGAGATCATAATTTTAACTATTGCACTAAACCCTTAAATTGTTCATTTTTTATACAATAAATTATAGTTGGGTATGACCAGTGCTTAGTTATCACATTATAATTCTTGTTATATAATCCCCTAACATTAAAATCCTCCTTAATAACACTAGAAAACAATTTTTACAACTTAAAAATATTTTTTTAATGCACTTCATATATTTCAAATTCTCATTTAATAGAACATATCATATATTACATTAACATCCTTCATAATTACAACTAAAGGATGTTATAATTTCATATATATATATATATATATAATGGAATTTAAACATTTGGGAGAAATTACTTACAGAATGTTTTTATTGATACACTTTTTCTCTCAACCACTAATATAAATTTTAATATCATTCAATTTTATATAATTTCCATCTGAGATAGGTCTTATATTTTAATATACTTTTATAATTTTCTATTTTACATAATCATTTTTAATTGGATTGATTTTTTTATTAATATTATGTATCCTTGAGATTGGTATTATTTTTTTAAAATATTTTTACACTAAATTATTTACACTTAAAATTTTATTTTACATAAGATAATAAAAATCATTTTTAAAATCTCATAGAAAAATAATCAATAGAAGAAAAACCATATCTATGTATTAGAACATATCTTTTTGGAGGTTTATTTCTCTATTTCTAATCATCTATTTATTATAATATATGAATCATGTTTATAAAATAATAAATACAAAGGATGAAATTTTTCCACTTTGTTGTTTCAATTTGGGGGAAAATTAATTCCTAGGGGGGAAACCTGATGTTAAGGAAGATTATTTTTATCTTATATATTTAGTTCTATGTTTAAAAATGAAGTATAATTTATTAATGTTTTAGGGATATTTTTATATTTACTTTTTATAAAATATAATACATTTATTTTTTTGATAACTCTTAATGTTAATTTATATTCTCTCCATTTTGGTGTTTTTATTAAGATCATAATAGTTGAGAATTATCATAATATTATGTTTTAATATTTTTAATATGATTAAGGTTCTATTTTAATTAACATTACCTTTAATTACGGTTATAATTTTCTATTTTTAGATGTTTGTTTAGAGTAGTTCCAAATATTTAAAGATGGATATAAAAATGAAAATTTTAAATATAAATCATTATAATGTTAATAATATATGGTGTTTAATTTAATTTTTCTGGATGTATTTATTTTTAAATTTATTTAAAACATACCACTCTTGAGTGTTTTGTGATTATGAAAAATTTGGTGATTATTGAGACAAATTAATATTTGGTATCCTTATACTGAGAGTAAAAATACATTTTACATTGAATTTAAACTGAAATTATGATTCTATATGTTCTTTTTATGATGTTTAAAACTTTTTATTATATTTTTTTTGTGTTGAGTTTATCAAACTAATTACAAAAGATTCATGAACTGAAAGAAAATTTATATCCTCAAAAGATAGATCTACTTCAACATTCATTATAGAATAACCCATATTTTCGGTGATGTTCATTATGACATAGTCAGAAAATTAAACAGAGAGTCATGGGAATAATATTATATTGAAAAGAAACATATAAATGATTTCTAATTCTTTATATCATAAAGCTTTACATAATATCACTATTTTGGGTTCTTAAAATCGTTACTATTTTATTCTGTTTACTATAAACAGTTATGTTTATGAATTAATTATAAATTATCAAATTTATTCACTTTTTAATTATTTTGGATCATAGAGATCGATGGGGTTATAGGGATGAGATTATATTTTCTTCTTAATATTGACGTTCTATGAAGTCTATGCTTAGTTGTCTTCCAAACAATAATGATAATCAATGATGTGATTGGGGATAGACATTGTTTTTATAATGTTCTATTGAATAAATTTCTCTTTTGAAACATATATCTTATAATAGGTATATAATAATAAGCTCTTAATGAAAAATATAGATACCTTTAATTAGTATATGAAACATCCTACACTGAGTGATAAAAGAAAAAAGCACCATCATCAAGAACAATTTCATAATAAAATCAAATTTAGTGAATTTGGATTGGAATCCAATCATATATATATATTTTTATTTATTTATTTATTATTCGTATGGAATGTATTTACTTTATTGTATATGTGTTACTATTTTGAATTTATTTACTATAATATGTGTTTAAATTATTTTTACTCAGATTGTTCTCAATTTTTAACAATCGAACTACTAAATTCATTGAATGGGTGAAAATTATTAGTTAGGTTTTCGATTTCAATTCACCAACCCTCATGATGATATATATAATCTCATTTCCATGAGATAATGTATTCTAATAAACCTTCCCCATAATATTGTTTAATGTGTACATTAGTTGTGATCGTGCTTTTTATTTTGTCCTTTATTTTCTCTTAACATTCTCTATACATCCATTTAACACCCAATGATTTTTATAAGTATTTTAAATTATATAAATGATGTGTTGGATGTTTTAAATTTAATTCATGAATAAAATGAACTATGACTTACTTTTTTAGGATCCAATTGAAAATAGAAGACAAACACTAATACATTATGATAATTCATGAAGAATAATCATTATGAAAATTATAAGATGAATAAAAAAAATATGAAAATTAAAATACATAAAACATGAAATCTATATCCTCTTGGTTATAATTAATGATCATAACAAGAATTATAATAATAAAAGTTAGAAAAGTAATATAAATATAATATACTTATTGAATGGTATGTAATTAAATGGGATCAAAGATTTTTGTAATCTATATAGGGCTATATATGGAAATGAAATATGATTTACATACATATAGTAATTGGATACATGGTAGTTGGTTCTATGGTTTTTCAACATATTTTTATTGGTAATCCATTTATCCAAAAGGTATATTGAGAATTTTTTATTTAAAAAATTATATTTTATAAATAACAAATCCCATTTATATGAATAAAACCATAATAATGAATGAAAAGAATTATTAAAAAATATGTATTATTATTCATTAAGTATTATTAATATTGTTAAATAAGTAGTTATTGAATTTATTAAATGATTAAGAATATTTTAGTACCTAAGGATTGAAAATATTTAATGGTAATATGATAAATGAAAAATTTAAATTGGTTATGATTAAAAAAATATAAAAAATGAAAATTAATATTCATTATTGAACTTTTTTTATGTTTTGGGAAAGTTAACCATATAAATTATAATATACAAACTCATGTGACTAATATAATTAAATTATTCATTTTAAAAAAATGTATTAAATTATATTAAATTATTTATATATATGATAAAATTTTATGAAAATTTATTGTTTAAAATTTTATTTTTCTATAAAACTATTTTTGTATGTTTTCATTGAAAATATATTTATTATATTTTAAAATTTAATTATATTAAATGGATTATAAATTCATAACAATCAGGCCAATATTAAGGAGGAATTTTAATTTAATTTTTATGCATAGAAAGAAGTCACTGATGTAAAAAATTGGTTACCACAATAAATGCAATGGAGTAAAATCAATAGATAAATACCTAAAATACCACAAAATATTACCATTGAATGACGGAATGATGCCATTATTGACCTACCCTTATCCAATATAATTTATTCTTCAACTTTTAGTCATATTTGATTCTATAATTCTTACTTCATACATTCAAAAATAGGTATTTATTGAAATAGAACTAAAACATTTCATATAAAGAACCATCATATACCCCTATCAATCTATTACATTCATTAATTTATATCTTGAGTATCTCCACATTTCACCTTTCTAAAATGATTCATATACATTTTTTAGACTTTGGTTCCTTGATTTCATAATAAGTAATTCAATTAGAATGAAATGTTTCAGTAAGGGAATAATTCATTAAACTAATCCCATAGTTCTTTACCACATTTTTCTAATCCTCTTCAAAAAACCACATCCATAAACCTGAGGTCAATACAAGGGTTCCCTTTGACCTCATGTTTTCCTCTCTATAAGCAAGAGTATTTTAACAAGTAGTGAGGGACTATGTGAGTTAGGGGAGACTAAAACCTAAAAATCAGTCCTTTCAAGAATAAAAATAAATAAATATAGGAGAGTAAAATTTGAAAAACTAAAAAATTATAATTGAATAGATCATGGAACATAAGGAAAACAAAAAATAAACAAAGGTATCCATATGTGGATGGAAAATAAAGAGTACTGTGCCTGTAGAAATTGAATAATAGAAAATTTTTTATCCTCCAATGTCTCTCATAGTACCACACTATATCCTTGATCCTTGCCTCAAAAATATTTGACGAGCCCCATACCACTTCATGGGTCCCTAAAATGGATTATTTGGGTCAATTGAAATTCAAAAACAATGTGAGAGTAATAAACCAAATAAAGATACCATCAATTCATCTTTAACAAGTTATACCATTTATAATAGGAAAATTACATGATAAAAATAAATGAGAATAATATTATAAAAAAAATAATTATTAGGAAGTCATGATCTATCCATGTAAACAGAAACACTTATTTGTGTCTTTATAAATTCCACTTAAGAAAGATGATCAAGCTCATTGAAATAGTTCAAGAACTAACCAAAATGTTGAAAATTTGTCTCTTGAATCATCAGAGAATCAATATGACAATGATACTAGTAATCCTTATGGAATAGATTTGTGGATTATTATATGTCATCCTCAAGGTATAGTGTTTCATTAGGGCCACATGGTTTTCATGCTCCAACCTCATGTCTTTTTTCATCCACATCGCCACAACCCACCACATGTGTTACCATTATATGTGTACAAGAACCATGATGGTCTATATATCATTGATACAACGAAACAACCTACAAAATAAATATAAAAAATTTAGAATTATAAGAATAATGGATTGATATCATTACAAATATCATCAAATTATTGACTAATATGTGTATCAACATCATACATGGAAAACATATACAGTACATATTTATAACAGAAAAAATGATCATAAGAGGGAATCAATAAAATGATTGAATCCATAATAAATAATTATCAAATAAGAATAAAAACCATTAAAACACATGTATCATATGATGGACGTATCTCCCCGACCTATTTTTTCACCCGAATAGTGCAACGGTCTGACTGCCACTAGGCCTTAAGAACGCCACCCTATATTCCAATGGTTGTCGACTAGAAACGAGGGTGTAAAAAAGGATATTATGGGGAGCGTATACCATTTATTTATTATATAATAATGGTATAATAAACATAAATTGTCAGATAATAAGTACCATAATGACCAGGACTATTACCCCACACATGGAAGAACACATGAAATATCAACAAAAATTGGTAGAATAACTAAAAAACAACATCATAATAATTAAATAATCCAAACATGAATTTTTTTATATCAAAAAAATAAAATGCATAATTAAATATTTATACATTAACATAGATAGGAGGTTCACCAAGGGATAACCACATTACAAACATATATAACATGTTGATACAGAATGAAAATCCAAAAGGCGAAACAACATCAGAGGAAAGAACCAATGGTCTCTTGCCTACCAACTCATACTAAATAATTCCCTAGGATCCAGATTTAGAGCCTTTTATTTGACATTAAAAAAGAGTATAAATCATACCAACTTATAGAAGGTACCTTGTTGGGTGTGAAATTTAGTCTTAGTAGGACACCACCAAAAAGTTCCAACCTCAAATTTTTAATCTAGAAGAAGTGTACTAAATGACTATTAAATAAGATCATGAACCTGATCTAGGTGAACCCTAATGTTCCACCTCAAAACGTCACCCATCACCTTGTTTCATCTGATTCCATGTGTCCACGACAAGTCACTAACAACCCACAGGAACATCCATACAAATAGAACTTGGTCCCTCAGAACATAGGTAAAAATCACCCATCATCTCATAGACTGACGTATATGGGTACAAAAATATCTATCCTAAAATAATAACCACCACAAGATGAATAACTAATGTCTCATAAAATTGAGATATCCATCCTCTAACCTACAATCCTCTCCCAATGACTACATCCAGGTTGAGCCTCATCCTCCAACTAACATCCTCAACACTGTCATCAGATGGATCCCCACCATAACCCTAGATATCTACATCTATAACCTCCATAAATATCTTCTATGATACAACTACTATAGGCTTATACCACATGGGTGGTGGAAGCTAACTCATCATCTAAACCATCCTGTGTTCATATGACTCAAAATAGTGCATTGGCCAACATCGGTGAGTGGAAATCAAAATTAAACAATCTAAGACACATCATTATAGAAATTATTTCACCTATAACAATGCCACTCACATACGATCGATTACAGAACACAACATAAAATGATCTATACCAAAAACCTTTGGACCACTTCACCTCATCTTATGACAAAGAAACCCAACCAATGATCAATAACACTCGATAAATGTTGGCCTTACCAAATATGATGATTTCATCCCCTCAATCTGGATAGCCTAATCCATCTCAATTCACATGATGAGCCTATCACAATTCCATGGATATAATAATCAATTCATACATATTTAATTCAAAATAATTTAATTTAATCCACTTAATTGAAATTAATATAGCTATGTAACCTAAGTCATCCAAGGTAATGTGACGCTCACTGGGCCTCAATAATTTTAAATCATGATTGAGCATTCTTGATAGGCATTCCATAAAGATAAATTAATTAATTAAAGGAACCCATTTAAATTATGGGGTGTTTCCCAATAAAACCATTGATGTTCTAAAATCCACATCCTCAACAAACTTGTGAAAACAAAAAAAAAATGTAATCACAACCCAACTCGTGTTTGTAGATTTCCACACATCAAATATAAACCTCTAACTCATGAACTATAGGGAAGAAATTATATTTTTAGATGAATGACTTTATATTAGATTAAAACTAGTTATATGGGTTTAGAGTACCCTAAAATGAGGGAAATGAAGATTAGAGGCAAGTGGAATCAAGTACTCGTCGACGTGGTTCCAATTCATCAGACAACAATAAATACATGGTTGATTTGTGAGAAGAATCCCTAAACCTAAATGAGAAGTAGAAACAAAATCCCCATGATGTGTGCATTTAGAGAATAAGAAAGAATGGTTGAAAAAAATAAGCGGGATAGAAAATAGGTATTGTTTCCTTTTTAGTGGGCTGTACAGTTTTCTTGCATGGTTTTTCAAACCCTGCATCAACTGTGCAGATATTTCTGATTAGGACAGAAGCTCAATATAACTATTCCACATGTTTAGGCCAGACCCTAATCTGGAAATTCATGATATAGTGAAATGATGTTGTCCAAATTGCAATAAGTGTGCGGATTGAACACATTTTTCATAAATGGTGTGTAACATATGCATATTACTTTTGCTAAAAACTAGAGATCACCCTCAGGGTCATGCACCCCATCTAGTACGGTGTCTAAAAATATGATTAGTGAATTTGGGGGATTTACTATTTCTCATTGGATGATTCATGATTTACCCAAACAACAAACCTCAACCTGTACAACATTGAGAAATTGGGTTTCTGGGCTATAATGGACACAAAACACAACCAAACACATGAGACACATACCTAGAATAAATTATTATCTAAAAATAGGGTCGTGGAAAAAAAGAAACTCTTAGATTTAAATTTTGATGATCAATAAAGAAGTTGGACTACCCCCAAATTCATAAAAAATCAAGAGAGATGAGGAAATCGACAAGATAAAAAAACCCATGATGTTATAATCTCCCAACCATGACATACCTTATCCTTGAGCTATATAATAAAAATATATGAGATATTATCAAACATACCAATCCCATTAAATTTAACCCGGACTACCTCTGCCTAATTTTAATAGGTAAACTACCACAAAGTGGATCCCTTAAATAGGAGTTTGCTACCATTTCCACATCCTAGACCAAAAATAAAATCAAACAGATGGTCTATTGAACATTATAGGACCCATAAGTCTTCCCTATATGCATCAACATTTTTTCACCTCATTAGGCAATCCTGTGTCATACATGACACCCATAAAATCATTTACTAGATAAATTCCCACCACATCACCATGCCACACATGGAACCTATGTGGTCCTACATCCCATGAGATGCTCCAATCTGTCTCCATGGTCACATCTAAATATGTAATTCATTATATCAATAGAAAAATGAATATGCACCTCATGTAACCTAAATAACCTCAATTCATCGATGCCAACACACCTGAATTAGTCTTGGTGCAATGAAACTCATATATATAATGCATCTGAGCTGATTTAAACTAATTAACCAGTATTTGTTTATCCTAATGAATCATCACATGCATCTCGTGCACCTAAAACTGACATGCCTTCAAAAATTCCATAAAAATAAAATAAAATAAAACCCCAGTCACGCACACGACATACCTATAAGATTCATTAATGAACCATTTTTATCTTATTCTAGAAACACCACAACATAGACATTGTCTAAAGACCAACAGAATTAATCCTAACCCTCTCTGGTGATGTGTCATCCTCCAGTCACTGAACCCATATCCGAGTCCTGTATGATTTTCCATGACCTCTACATACATCTAAATCTAAGATACCATCTCATGGTACTACTCCCTGTATAATCTCAAAACCCTGAGTCTTCTCCAGTCCTTGGTTGCACACATTTCAAGACATCTTCATGTCAAACCTCTTGATAAGTTGTATCTATCCACATGACCATAACTCTATTGGAGACTACTCAAACTGAGCCCAGAAATGTATGTCCTTCCCAAAAGAGAAAAACACTATAAAAGACACAATCCAATGTGGCCTACCTGATTCATGGCCCTAACTGCCATTCTAGATTTCCTCATGGCCTCAATTCCTTCTATCTCAAGCATCATGAATGAAATAACAAGAATCCACTAGCTGGCTAGAATATGACATATCCATCATGTTCTTATAGGCGATGAGTGCTTGATTCAAACACTCAGAGGATGAAGACAAAATTATTATATTCACCAACACCTAAATGGTGTGGTATAAACTAATCTTGAAACACCTCACCCATGAGGTATCATCGATCACCATGTTGAGTGTGAAGAAAAAAATTCAATGATTTTTTCTACATAGTCCTTGGTGAACATGGGAACCTGCTAAATGCTCAATGAAATCTGATCTCTCTCTTCCCTCAGTGTCTCCATAATTTTTTCCTAGAACCTCAACTTTTATGTCCATCCATCCTAGTCCCTTGTGTCTATCTGCCTAAACATACTCATCCCCCCAGCACATAGCTGGTCCTCAAAGCAAAATAATTTTCAGCTTCACACACCACTATGTACTTGTCTCAATATTCAAAATGATCATTTATATAGACTCAATCTAGTTCTCAGCAAACAATGGTCTAACCTCACCCAAAAATAGTTGTGGATTCTGCCACTCGATCTCCTAAATCAGATATTCCCTAGAAGGTTATACTCTCCGAGTACAACTATAAGAACACCGGATTACATGTACTAGGATCACTATGATAATACCATCTTTCCACATTTAAATGGATGTCAAATATTGTGGTTTCCCAACATGAAGTAGACCCTCTACATAATGATCATGATTTACTTGACAAATCATCGTGTCATCCTGACACTAAGAGGTATCAACCTGTACTCACTCTAGATGAACCCTCTCATTAACAACTTGCCACTCCCATTGATGTCGTCCAGGTGGAAGAATTCTAAATACCATTACATAGTAAGACAACATTGATAAAATTTATATACATATCATAGATATGAAAAGTAGTAATAGGAAGCCGAACCTAACTACACATACTCTGCCTCATGGTATCCTTTATTAGTCATACTAGACCCATGACCTCTTTACCCACCCATATAAGTGTCATGTATAACATATTCCTTGGGCCATGCCCATCCTGATTAACAATTTCTCCTCATACTGAAAATGACATCAACCAATAATGTGATCAACATCACCCCATTTCATTACACCTTCCTGATGCTATATAATTTTTTCAAATGAATATATAAATTTCACATATCACAAATAAAAAATAAATTTATTATAGGAAAAAACACACACACGCACATAGATATATAATATTCATAATATGTTTCTAGAAAAATAAGTATATCATACAAACCTCTTTCCATACCAGTTGATTTGTCTAATAACTCTTCCTTTACCATACTCAATCAAGGGTATCAGGTAATAATTGGTGACAACAACACTCCATATACACCACCCTAGGGGAGAATCATATCATATATCCAATGATAAATGAATAAAAACAATTTCCACCCATGGAAACCAAGTTCAAACCCCATGTATGGGGATGAATGCACCCAAAAAAGAGCTATAACCCATGTTCTCATGACACCTTAATCTCAAACCTACCATATATCAAAGAGTAAAACCAAAAATTAGGGAAAAATAGATTAGAATCCATTTTTATATCCCCAACCCCATTATCCTCATGAACAATGCTACAGACTGAGTCCCACTAGGCCACAATCGTGCATCCCCAAATTCCAAATTCTATCGATGAACAAGGAGGGAGTGAAGAGGTGAATTTGGGGATATTTTACCCTTTTGTGATGCTATTATAATGGTCTAATAAATATAAGGAATCCAAAAATATATACCATAACTACATGGACTAGTAACCATCTCTAGGAAGAAGTAGAGTAAATAAGAAGCAATAGGGTATGAATAAATAAACATCATTAGTAGAATAATTAAAGAAGAAAAAAATGTCATTTTTAGATAATTACACAGAAGATAAATACATGACAGGTCATACAATACAATTGATAGGAGGTCCTCTAATGGAAGACCCCTTTATATATATATATATCATACTGATACAGAAATAATAACTCAATTGAGAAGCTCCAGCAGAGGAAATTACCAATGGTCCCTTACCATTAAACCCATGTGGGCTCGATCACTATGATGTAGCTCTAGATAATGGAACATATCTAGATAAAAAAATCATATGTTCTAAACATGTCCTGAAGTTCCCATGTAGAGTGTTAGAACGATTTTTAGAAACCCTCCACCAGCATGTTCCTGCTTCACATTTGTGATCTAGAAGGTCTCATTAAATGTAATTTAATGAATCAAATGATTTTAAATAAGAATAAGCTTCCCCAGTTCTCAATAGACACGAGAAATATATTACCTTATTTATATAATTCAATAATATCTATAGAGGAGGGAATTCATAGCACATGGACCGTGGCATCTTGTGATGTAGAATAGTCTAGATGAACCCTTAGGTTACCCCTATAAATGGAACCCATCATGTCATTCCTTCTGATAATACATGCCCATGTCTAGTCACTAAATTCCTGAAGGAATGACCAAAAAAATAAAACATGGTCCCTCTAACACCTTCTCAAAATCACCTATCAGCTCAAAGCTAGATGTTGAGAGGTACATTGGTATCTGTGCTCAAATAATAACCACTATCATCTCAACAACTATTTCCCCATGTAATGACTATATCCATCCTAAAAAAATTGTCATGGCCCAATGGCCTCAATCATGGTGAGCCTCTACCCCCAACCAACAACATACATGATGTTATCTATGGGATTCCAACCATCTATATGGATTTATACAAAAACACCACCATCCACAATTCCTAAATCATACCTATCAAATACCATTACCCACATGAGTGGTCAATAACACCTCATCAACTGAGTCATCATGTGTGAATAGGACTCCAAATGGTGAATTGGACAAAATGTGTGATTGAAATAACTAATTAAGTACCTAAGAAACATCATTTGGGAACATGACACCCTTGTGGCAATGTATCCCAAATATGATGTCCAACACATTCCAATATCACACAGTCCATTCCCATAATATGATGACCTCATCGCTTCATCCAATTAATGAGTCACCCCACTGATGATCAACATCACTCATGAAATTTGGGATTCATCCAACCTAATGAATAAAAAACCACAATATATATGTCCAATTACATATCAATCTATAGGTTGATCCCATCACAATCCTATGGATCTCACAAGAAATTTATATATTTAAAACCAAAAAAAAATCATCCATTATAATTAATTAAAATGATTATACCACCCCGTAAAAATTATTTCAAAGGTTATACCCTCTCACTAGGCTACAACCATTTGTAGTCTCGATTGACCATGCCCATATTCATCTTATAATGTTCAATAAATTAATGAAAAGAATCCATTTAAATTATGGGGTCTTCCTCGATCAATACAATGATGAAATAAAATCTACACCTCAAACACACTTGTGAGAACACAATGTATGGAAAGAACCACATAGCTCATTTTATAGATGTTCACACCTACAATATTAGACTGTAAATTAAATTGATTTTCAAAAAATAAATATCTATGAGAAGGACTAAAAAATAGCGTAAAACCACTATGATAGATTTAGAGTACTAGATGGATAGGGAAAATAAGAATAGAAGCTTGAGTATTCATGAACTCACAAACACATTTCCAACAGACTTTACGGTGATAAAATTTTTGTCTTGACGAGAGTATTAGCTCTATCCCTTGAGAAGAATGAGAACAATGAGCTGCCCGGCTATGCATGCATGGATGAAGTGAATGAAAGGGAGTAAAAAAATAAGGTGGAATAGAGAATATGTAATTTTTCCCCTTTAATGGGCCACATGGTAAGCTCACATGTTTTTACAAACCATGCAGCTCCTTCTACTTAGGATCTAAGCCTCACATTATTATCCAACATAGTTAGGCCAATATATGCATTGATCAAGCATTCTACACTGCAAGGGTACTTCCCACATGAATCTAAGTGTTTGGATTGTGAATGGTTTCCCAAAAACGTGTGTATGATATGCATATACCCTCTTATTAATTGTATTGAGTCCCTACATGGTCATTCCCCCCATTAAGTAAAATTTCCAAAACCATTCATAGTACATTTGTGGTAGTGTGATTTCTACTTGGAGGACATAAAATTTACCCAAATAGTGTGGCTCAATCAACTTATTTTGGAACACATGGGTTTTTTGACTTCAATGAATATAGAACCCAAACTAACCAATGAGATAATTCCCAATCATTAAGACTCATCTAAGTACTAGGTATTGGGTAAAACAAACACTCAAGAATGAAGTTCTAATGAATTCTAACGAATTTGGTATACCCAAAAAACTCTAAAAAATAAAAACTGGCAAGGAATTAAACTCTCCCAAAAAAACCTAATACGTTATAATAGATAAATTTTTTTACGAGGTCCAAATTATGTTTCGAAAATACTATATAAATTTATTTTATTGAATAAATTCATGATTGGTCAGTGAATCTAATACCAATCCGGGAAAACACTAATAATGAGTGACTCACACATCAAGGATGTATAACATGGGTTTACATTGAACAATAAAGGATGTTCTAATGGGGAATAATTAGATTTTCATGTCTATAAGGACATTCTATATTCACATAACATAACAAGACAATCAATAGAATCAAATATATGTTATGTTAAAGGATGAAACAAAATTTTACTAATTTTTTTTTTCAAATGAGGAACAAATCTTGAATTTGTTGTCTATTATAGAAGAGGTTCATAGGTTTATAGTATTATAATTGATCTATCATAAATTAGTCATATGAATAGATATCCGTTAAGATAAAATGAAATATATTGATTATTCATAATAAATTTTATTTGAAACATCACCATGCATGATAATTATAGTTGTGGTCCATCGTGTTGTTGATCACCATCATCAATCTGTTATCAAGAAGAGGTCATTGATGATAAATCATTAATAAAGAACCATAGAACACTCACATTTATTTTAATATCTTTAATTAACAATAGAATTATTTCAACATTATGGATATATCACCAGTCTGTAATGAAATTTATTAACCATCATATAATATTCATGGAAATCACATATTTGAGATACATAAATGAAAATTTATTGATTGAGAATTATTATTTAGAATGTAACTTGAGAAAAATATCATCATTGTTGCTTCCCAGATTATTATAAGTTAATAAAGAATAGGTGAGATGTATTGCATAGTTAACAAACATATGGGGGTGTATCAGAAATTTTTTAGGATCAATCCGCGTATAAAAAATAAGCAATATAGGGGTCACAGAATATGTAATTAAAAACAATGGGGTGAATTAGATTGACCCCTGAAACATGGTTTAGTATCTATATGTTGGGTTAAAGCTGTGAGATGGAGTCAATTTTCTAACCACCCCAAGCCGAGCCCTTGCATAATTCTCCATCCACAAAAGCCTATAATCGTGTCCACTAAAAAATAGTCTAAATTACATAAAAATGAAAGTAGAATAGAAGGAAGGAGATTTTAATAGGAATGATGTATCTCATATAAATATATAATAATATAATATTACAATTCTCCCCTCTAGTAACTCCTCACCCCCATGAATCTCTTTCAAATGTTTTTATGAAAACAATCATGCCACCAATCTCAATCATCAACCTATTACTCCCATGATTCCTCCTAGATTGTTCAATGAATATAAATAATATCTAATATTTGTATATTTTTCACTCAGTTTACTAACACCCATGTGTCTATAATTTTCAACTATAATTATATATATGATATTTTAGGATCTATCTCAATATCATCTCAATCGATGGGAATTATATGATCCAGAATTAATATACAATTTTGCAGTAGATGAAAAATATCATCCTTAACATGATAGAGAGAATTAATATACATACATTAAAACACTCTCCTAATTAACTATATATTCTAAAAGGGTACAACATAGTACAACACTATGTTCCATTTCTTCCCAAATTTTCTATATCAAATCTGAGGAATCACACTCCGAAAAACCTGATCACATACAATAAAGATGACATATTTCTTCATGAATTTTCTAGAAAAATATTTCTGTTATAATAATTTATTAGTTCATATAAATGATTGTCACACCCATTCTATTATATTTTACCATACTGGGCCCCACAACCACTACCTCTGTATCCTCATTCCAATAGAGTGATTAATGACCAGGACTACCATTAAGAGACTAATAAGCTTTAATATGAAAGTAATCAAGGTGAATACTATTTTATTTGAACATAATCAGGTCTAGGTGATTATATCATGATCCATCAAATCCTATTGTGGATTCTTGAAGTAGATCCTCTCATATTTTAATTATCTTCATGGACTTTTTTTATGTATAGAGATGAAATTCCATGCTCAACCTTAGCTATGTCAATAAAACCTTCAACGATACCTTCTAATATTAAAATGTAAACAATTCATATATATTTGATACATAAAAAAATTAAATCCATGTATGTATATAATAACATGGATATAAATCATTTCTAATTCCTCTATTGATCAATTCTCATTGATATGTATAAAATTAGATTATTTCTTTAAGAAATTGAAAATCACTGAGATAGTTTTACAACTCCTCATGGACATAGGTAACCTAACCATAAATCCCAAATTGATTTCCACTCACTCTCAAAAGGAAAATGATATGGATATAGATAACCACATGGACATTGGTTTTCCTCTTT
Organism: Viscum album; assembly: GCA_963277665.1. Classification (NCBI taxonomy): domain Eukaryota; kingdom Viridiplantae; phylum Streptophyta; class Magnoliopsida; order Santalales; family Viscaceae; genus Viscum; species Viscum album. The sequence goes on along the minus strand of OY728129.1, from coordinate 791,304,348 downwards.
TACCCTATAGAAGGTATGGTATTAGAAAAAAATCCAATAATATCCCTTTTCTTCCCTGTCCAACCCAACTATTGTTTAATGTTGTGATACACCTTTTTCCATAAATGATGTACCACCCAGCATGAGGTTTGGATGTTTTTCATCATCTATTACATATTGTAAAAATATGATACTAAACTACCATATAACATGATTATATCATTCCCGTGTATTAACCGCATATGTGTAAGTTCACCTTTTGAAAACCATTCCCAGACAATAGGGAAATCCTAGATAGAATCCTAACCAAACCATACTAAATCTATGGGATAATATATTATCAAAAGGTAGAAAAAATCATCAATATATATTCCATATCATCATTGAACTTCCAACCGACCAACTAGCTCATCATGCTTAACTTCCCTTCAAAAGGAATTCAATGTTGTCATATTCTACCTATGTCTTATGATAAATAATATCTGCAATGATTTTACCTTCACTATGTTCATATGCCATCTCATTTTTAAAATGTATATAGATAATATAAACAATGTTTATACCTTATATTCAAGTCCTACTATGCAATGATGCATTATAGGATCTTGAAAAATATATAGATAATCAACCTTTATTTGAAGAGATATCGTTTCCAACACATCAATGTATGGAGTTCAAATTCCTCATATTTATTGTTAGTTTGATAGTTATTCTCTTAGTATAATAGCTAACAATACCCAAAAGCTAATTAATTTTATCATTGAATTGGTACTATTCCAAAATAAAATCTTTATTCACTTATGTATACATTGTAACTAATTGTAAGATCAAGATGTATCGATAATTGTGAAATATAAAGCATCCTCTTCAATTAATGATGTAATTATTTACACTAGTATAACAACTATTATTTCACACACTTAATCATCAACATATTCTAATGTACTGATAAATGGGAGAAGTCCTAGGTAAATCATTAGTATTATCCAATTAAAACCAGAAAGATTAATATCAGAAAAATATTCTAGGGACATATCCATGACATCACTATTACCAATTTCTATGGTTCTATTTTTATTACATTATAAAGAAGATTATTCAAAATGAATTTCATCAAGAAAATAAAAAATATTTAATTGGAGATATTTTTATTTAGTTGTTGTTATTGCATGGTACTTAAGTGTATATCGGGATGCCAGGAATTATTCTATGGGGTTAGTGAGTAAATGATGATGTCATCAAAAAACACCATGAAGAACAAGACTATATTTGGATAAAGTATAAGATTAATTATATCCATAAACACTTCTAGAACATTCGTACATAAAAAAACTGATAAGTAATTGAAAAATCAATTACTTCTATGATATGTAGTCATCAGATTGTCCTCTTTAACTCATTAATGATGATATCTAGATCATTGAATTAACATGGAGAACCACCAATATCACCACAACTAATCAAAAATATTATAAATCTTTTGATAAGGATATCTATTCTCCATTATAAACTAATTTATCATCCAATAATCAACAAACCATTAATGACAATTACTAACTACCGAAATGGAAAATGGAGTTTTACCCCTAGGTTAAGCAGATGACATAATAAATCCCTAATTATTAATATCCTCAAATTAAAACTTGTACTCCTTCATCCCAGATAGATCCACATGATAAAGGGGTATCAAAATGAGAAACACACTGACTATTAAGATAAAAAAATTTAGATCCTCAATTATGTGTAATTGTTATAATATACTTTAGAAGAGTATTCGGATAGAGATACACAATTGGAGGAAAATTTGATGGGTATAAATTACTGTATTAAAAGATCCAAGATAATATTATAAATCATGATTTTCCCATGATGGAAAATTTATGGAACAACAATATTGGGTATCGGTTCACGTTATCTCGCCAAAATGTACATATCATTATATCGTTATGTAAAAGACACCTATATTGCATGTAAATAAAAATGAGATCAGCAAATGGTCTTCTAGTCTATACAAATAATTCAATTATTGGTCATTAAATCTATAGACATAAATTCATACAAATTCCAATTACCAGATATGACTATTGGACACTCTGGGCATCACTAATGAGGATCCAATTTCATTCCCAGTATTGTATTGATGGAAAGAAACAGAGAATATTACTTGACTATAAGCTGAAGTCTAATAATAATTTTTTTTCAAATTATGGAATGAAAGACTCTACAAACAAGAAGTGAATAATCAAAACATGATGATCCCTTGGAGTCTCTACATGTTCAATGATACTAAAATTTGTTAAAACCATTCCTCATCATCTCGAGCTCCTCCAATTCTAGAGAAGGATAAATAATGATGGAGTTAAAAGTCATGAAATATTTGACTAGAGATATTAACTCCTATGCCGATGATGGGAACACAGTGAAAAATATTCAACTCATGTGTTCCTCATTTCTAAATCATGGAGTATGTATGGTATCATTCTTATAGGTATACTCCGGAAAGTCTGTTAGAAGAATTGAGAAATCCTTGGTTATGGTGGAATTCTAGACCCACTATATAAGCAGACCAATAAGCATATGTCCAAGAGGAATTTTATAAAATTAAAAGGAAACATTAAATACTTTTGAATCCATTATGTGATATCCTAAAAATTATATGTGATCACCAAATTTTTCTCTTAAGATTAAACTTATAACCAAAGGTGTGCCCCTCCTATCACTAACCAAGTTCAACAACCAATCATATTTGTCACAATCACATATATATTTTCAACAGACAATAAAATTCATAGTATCAACTAATTAATTTTAGTGTTGATATATCACATTAATATGAAAATAGTTCTATCCAGAAATTAAGGATCACTAGTCTATCCTAAATATATTGAATACAACAATAAATTAAATTAAATAACTAGTATATATAACAAAGAAATATACAAATATAAATATATAAATATATATATAATGTGATTCAAAGTGACTAGTGATTTTACAAGAACACATTCATATCTCAATAATATAGTAACCACAATCTCATCAATGGTAAATTTAATTTCTATTACACTTGAGCTATCTAGGAACATGAAACTTTCTTAAATATTCCCCAAGTTCTATGTATCCTTTCTACCAGGTTCTATGTTTTTTTTAAAAATAGATACGAATAAAATTTTTGGGAACAATTTTGTATTTCCCCAACATGAACGACGTGGTCAAAACCGTGTTGCCACTGGAACTCATGTATGCCTCCCCATACACAAGTGAAGATTGACTTAGTTCGGGGTTATGTTTGATAGTGGGGATAATATACACTCAACATTAATACTTGTACAAATAAAAAAATTATTACCATGAATCATGTGAAATAATAAATATTCATAAGGACATAATGCATGAAGACAATTCCTAAAAACAATTAGATGGGATCCCTTTGTGCCAACCCAAACTACAGTAATATGTATGTAGATAATAAATAAATAAAACTATGGTATTTCAATGGGGTTTATTTTGATACCACCCCCATCTCTATTATATTTTACTAAATCATACACCATATACCCCTTTCCCTTACGTAGGTCTATATAGATAAAGAATGTAGACACATCAAATTTAAATAATGGGGATGTGGGTATAAAATATATTTTGGTTACCACTAAATCACCCATAATAGAAGTGAACATTTAAAATTAGTGTATCCAATGAGAAAAATTAAATTTGAAAGCATGCATAAGAAACATACAATCTGATTCCATGTGGTCGAGTGATAAATCTTACACTAAAAATACATAGATGTGTCAGCATTAGATCCATGTCAGAAAGATGATCAATGTATTCAGAAAATATAAAAAAAATATTTACAAGGATATAGGAATATATCTTGAAATCATGATGTAATTGAGATGATCATTCAACATGGAATCCTAATTTAAGCATGTTATTGGCATGTAACATGATATCCTGATATAATACAACCCCATATTGATTAAAAAGTAGTGAAGTTGCAACCCTATGTATGGTTCCATCATCTTGATCATCTCACATCATGCATGCTCCGCCACTAAAGGTATAGATAAAAATAATGTCAACATATCATGGATATTAATAAATATAATGATCATGAAATATTATAAAAAACAAGGTGGGTCATGATTGAAATCATAACATTGAATCATGAGAAATATAGTATAACAATTTAATAACATGTGAATCAATATCAAACCTGGTAATAAGATAATCTAGATATTTATCTTGTAATGAAGGATAATACATCAGTACTGTAGAAGGATTGAAACCAATGAGAAATACCCATCATCAAAGAACATAATACATGATTAAACATAAATATTAAAATGTCAACAATTATATATGAGAGAGAGTATTTTGTGAAAATCCTATATCATGGTTGTTTCTGAATAAAACTGCGTTTTTAATGAATCCAAGACAGAACATGTTTTATGACCACAATGATTGACTCAAATGTCAACAATTTCTATCTCAGGTTCCATTTATCAAAAAAAAGATTTTTATAATAGATTCCTAAGATAATTCTGTTTTAATAAGTTCATCCTAATATCAAATATATTAAAGAGTTCTCCAATGTAATCAATTTGATGGTATGTATAATAAATAAGTTCCAAGTCACTAAATATGCTGGTGATCAAACAATGGGGAATGAATTCATTATTAATTCATGAAAAGGGCCTTAGGTATAGACAATGGCCCATTATCAACAAATATTTATGCCAAAGAAAATGTATTCAATAAGGAAAATTTTCTCATCATTATCATTAAATGAAAAAATACATGGATATGTCAACATTCCTGAAAATTATAGCTATGGTAAAATGTTTTCATTTTTACTTGTTGAATCTCCACCAATATACCCACGACTCATCAAAAGATTATTTTTTAATAATTAATCCAAACACAAGAATTTGTCAATGATGATGACCCAATTACATTTACACATTGAAGAAATTTATTCATTGGAATTTCATGATTTTACTAATGAAAAAAATATTATATAGATAGAAGCATTCTATGAATAATGGGATATAATTCTATACAATATTATGTGAAGTCACAGTTAAAACAATATTCCTTGAAATTATTTGAATAATAAAGAATAATTTTACATAGATATTGAATTAAAACTCACCATTCATTCCTACTATATTATAAAATGGAATGATAAAAAAGGTTATAAGTATTGGTAAGTCTATAGATCTGGCGGGGTGTGTCCAAATAAAATTACAATGAATAGGGTATGAATTGGATAATAAATGAATTTTCAATGAGTGTAGAATTATATGCCATAGGGTGAATTAATTTCACCCCAAACTATGTGCATATGCAAACTTTGTGGGCCATACAATCAAGCTGGTGTTTCTAGAAGAACCACCTTAGCTCTTCTAGTGCCACAAACAATATAGTGGGGTCTGTTGTATCTAGAAGACGTACTAGAATCCCATCATCTAGTTGATGGGTTCCACCGCAAAGCTAATAGAAGTCTTCAATCCACCCCACGATCAAGCCAATACCTATGTACTGCACCTTAAATTATCAACCCCCATCCAAAAAAATCTATCCAATTGACCACAAATATCAATGAATAATAATAAATAAACGAATTTTAATAATCATAAAATATATTATACACAAAATAAAACAAGAAATTTATAATACCTTTTCTACAATATTTATAAATATTATCATATGAAATAATGATATTATATTAACATTTATATTCTTATAATTAATTGATATTACATAATATATAACTTTATGATCATTGTTATTCTTTATTATAACAGGTTCTTGTATACAGTGAATAAAACACTCTGATGAATGATGTCAAATTATATTACATTGTTTTAACATGAATGATTGTCAAGACCTCAATACGGGTTATCCATGATATTAATTTGTGGTTTTTTGCTCTGAATACAGATTTATAGAGATAAAAAAATCCCTTATAATGAAATTCAATGTTATATTTAAATAACCCAAAAGTGGTTCTTCATGGATTCCATTCTCATGAAATATATGGATCATGTACAGAAAATGAACATATGAATAAGTAAATCATTTAAAAATTATCCCACAACCATTAATAGAATTGTAATCATTAATTTGGTATAAAATAATGTTAATTGGAATCACCATTATGAACAATTTATTAAATATTAAAAATTAATTATATTCCATTATTGAAAAAGATAAAAAAAAATTCATATATGTGTAACTGATTATTATAATCTAAATAAATAAAAGCTAATAGAAATAAATCATTCTCCAAAATAAGTGATTAATGTTGTCGTTTTAATTTTACATATGATTAAAGTGCAGTTAGTGATGTTAAGAGAAAATTTATATGTTTTTTTCCAATATTACTTTTTATCAATAATACAAATGTTTTAACATGAATTATGAGAAATTTAAGGTCATTTTCCTATAAAATCAACCGTATTTTAATCTCCACTCAAATTTTCATTAGTTAACATCTCTTCAAGATATTTATTTTTTTCATTTTCTTACCAAATTAACTAATTCGTTACTAATAGGTAGATCTAAAAATAACTATTATTTTGGGAAAAAATTGTTCTCAATCATATACATATTCGTTATCATGTTTTATATATTTAATTTCCTTACAAAAATGAATATTTATGGTAATTTTATTTTGAAAATTATTTTATATAGAAAATACTAAATGAGTCAATTATTTATGTTTCACCGATGAGTTATTTTTTATTATCACTTTTATTCATTATAAAGGTAAAAAATGAATTTATCTTACATCTTCCTCATGAATCCAGTTTCCTAACATCATCATAATTTTTTATGGAGATTTAATTTTAATGTTTTTATGATTTTCAAAATAAATTTCTTTTAATATTTATAAAATTATTGTCTCTTAAAATAAAATTTATCAAAAATTTAAAGTGAATTTTTTATTTCTCAGTCAAATTTTAATAATGCCCTGAAAAAGTGTCTTATTTCATCAATTTTAATATATTATAATGTTTCATATTCCTGTATAAGGATATGTTAGAGGATGATAATATTTTCCTATTTTATATAGTATAATATTCTTATTTTAATCCAACTAATTTATAATTTTAATAGTAATTTTCATATTTATGAATTTGGAATAATTTTAGCTTAATTGTAAAACTATATTTTTTTATTTTAATATTTATATCAAAATAAGTTCTTTAATATATACAATTTTCATATTTTTATTCAGTTTATATCCATAATGGGGTAATTTCTACTGATTACAATAAGTGTTTCATCCAAAGAAAGGATCAAAATATGTAGCTTATAAGTGGGACTACAAAATTTATGCACAATGTGGATGAAATTTTAGCATGAGCCCATATATCGAAAATTAATTATACAAATAGGAATAAATATTAAATGAAGATAGTGACAAGTCCTATAAAAAAAATATAACCATGTTTTCTCAATGTTCTGTCTATTTCAAGGTCTGAAATGCATTTTAAACAAAATAATTTGAATTCAAAAAACATAAATTGACATAAATAGTACCTTGAGTAATTTGGTGACAATTAGAGATCGAAATCCCAAATGGATGTCAAATTTTATTGGTAGGAATATAGTACATGGAAAAAATTGAATAAAAACCTGTTTAATATTATTCAATTTAATGGTAAAGTCATGTGTGAAATTTATACTAATAAATTGGGAATGAAAATTTTCACCCCAATTGCATATAACTATACACCTACAATTTCTTTTAAATGTGTTTTTTATTTTCATTATATAAGGTGTGGTCCTATTATTTTAATAATATTAAAAATTATATATATATATATATATTATTATTCTATTTCCATTATTCTCTATTTTCCCTTGTGTGTTCCTCTATTATCACCTTCTGAAATATATAAAAATAGATAACTAACCTCATTGATTTTTTCCAGAAGTTATTAGTTAAATATTTTATTTTCCTATTCTTGAATACATTTTAAACATAATTTTATAGAAATTTGATTAATACTGAAAAGAGAAATTCAATATACGTGAGCGTACTCCTGAGATCAACCCTAGGCATTGAAATATATTTAATGCTTAGGAAAAATAATAATTTATTAAACATGGATATAAAAAACTAATGTGTACTATTTTGTTTCCATTATTTGGGGAGACAAAATGATTTTCAAACTATTTTCCACTAAACACACAAAAAATAATCAATTTTTTAAATTATAAAAAATACTGATTTTCATTCAATATAATTTATTCCCTAGGTCAAAAAGTGTTTTTTAAAATATTTTTAATTTTTTAAAAATGTTGAGTCCATAATGTAATATAATATAATGATTAAATGGGAGAATAATGATAATACGTATAATAAAGTTAAAAAAATGACGATCCTTTCAGCTTTTGTGAAGGAAATAAATGTTCTGTGGTTGGACTAATAAGTATAACAAGATGAAGAAGTTGTAGAGATTGTTCCAAATACAATTATTTGAACAACCTATAGAGGCCATGATGTAATTAATAAAATATACATTTATCCTTTCATAACAATTAATAGAAGATATTATTTAAAAAAAATCCATCTCATCCACATATGATTGATCCTCCTAAATTTGTTGAATACTGGTCCGATATTTTTGAACATGAAAATGTATGTGATATGATAATATTTGAATCTTAAAATTAATAACCCCTAATATTATATATTTATTTTATTAATAAACACAAATAGTGGGGGAATATGAAAATAATTGTTAGATATTTGATTCCTTCCTCAAACTACAATAAAAAAATTATGATATATTAAATGACGAAGAATAATTAAAAGTTGAGTCCACTCAAGGGGGTTATCTTTTTATCAACTCATTTCTATATAATTAAATTTTAAAATGATTTTTTTACCTCTCTATAGTGATAATATTCATATTCATCTAACTAGTACATTTCCTTGGGGATGATAAAGAAGATAAAGATTCTCCCATTGAGATTGAGGTCCTAGTGATGTTTCCTGTAAAAACTAAAGTTACCATATGATATACATAAACGGGATGATTTCAATATTGAATCAACATGTTTTAAATTACTCAAATTCAACATTTTAATGACTTATAATATATAAGATTTCAAAAAACAACACACAATGAGAAATACATATATAAAACTTTGTGGGATTCCACGGAATATGTGGAAGTTGTGTAAAACACATAAATTTTTCTTCATCCACCAAACATGTAATACATGATATAAATGGGGATGGACCTATATTATGTAATCCTTATTCTCATGTATAACAAGTTTGATATATTTTATGATATATTTAAATCAATATGGTCATTTATATCCTACATCATTTATATAAATTTTCATATTTTTGAACAACTTATAATAGCCTTTTAGGAATTCATAAAATATTAATTTGAAATTTTTCAACCATTTATATAATATATCATGATAGAAAAAATTCAATCTCATGCAGATTAGGTTGATCATCCTGAATTGGTATAAAACCGGTCTGATATTGTGGAACATGAAAATGTATCTTATTTCCCAATATTAGATAATTAAAATTAATTACCTCTATACATATATTTTTAACAATCCAAATTTTTATATGACTACCCACTAATTACATATAACATGGATTGTCCTTATAATACATTAATTCCTTTTTCAGTTTAAGCTACAAAACATGTAAATTTTTTATTACCTACTAAGACATTAATCCATGTTCACATATATTTCCCTTTATAGTGTGGTTTAATGGATTTCATGTGTGCTCATTGGGATTCTACATAGTATATAAAGAGTCAGACATTTTAATATTTTTCTAATTTGATAGATATATTTATTAATGAGACATTATTTCATGGTATTCCATTTTTACCTTCTCGTTCTCCAAAATATTAATAAAAATTAATATAACAAAAAAATATTGATAGGGTTGAGTTCTTTATTATGATAACTTTCATTATCTATCATACCTTAATTACATAAAAATTTCATCTCATCCTCTATGAAAAATATAATTAATGGGAAAACTGATAAATATTTTGAAATCATTTATGGAATCCACATTTTTAGAAATAACCTATACAATTCTAATAGGGTGTGTTTCACATCATGTAACGGTAATTCGGTGACATATTTCCAATTTTATCTTCAATATTGATGCATTATAATTAATCATATTCACTACATAATTAAATATGAAAAAATTTAAAATTAATATCCACCGACCCATAGGAAAAATCTTATCATAGTATTATATCATGAATAAAAATATATTCAAATATTATAGTGTTTTGGAATTATAATTTTCATTATCATATTGAGATGTCACATGTTTTTGAGAAATCTAAATGGTTAATATTTTCTAACCCAAGAATGAAAATAGAAATATATATATAGGGAGGTATACATGACATGAACATGTGGATCAATATGATATTTAAAGATTTTATATTTTTTTAGAGGGTTATGGAATTCAGATCTACGTAAGAGGAATGATATTTCCATTAAACGCGAGAATTCATATTTTTATTCATTTATAACATGGGATATTTATTTTTACCATTGTAAAATTTATTTATCTAAGTATAACCGTTATGTCTCTAGGATTTATGATTCTCATATACTTATATATTATATTATTTAATCTCAAATTTTAAATCCCATTAAATTTTTATCTAATAGGTAACTGCATCATTATTATTTTCTGAACAAAATGCTCTTAATTGTGAAAATGGATTAATTATTTATCATTAAGTGCTATTTATCATTTTTTTTCTTATAAATATTTTTCTACCCTTATCCATATTGAAAAAAGTTAGTATATATTATTGATGTGATACATTCTATTCATATAGACTAATTTCTAGATCAAATATAAGAATCCTAAATTAATCATATAATTATGCTTCAAAATATATGCATAAATTCTCATTAATTTTATGGTAAACCGATAAATATTAGTGTAATAGTCCAAATAATTTGTATTTTTAAAGGGAGATATGAACGAGGCTATGAAATATGTTCTATAATAATGGATACTCAATATTATAACTCTTTTAAGTACATAAATATATAGGAAACGAAATTACTATAATACAAATGGTTTGTAAGGATATAATATGGTTCTAATGTATTTTCTATCATAACTAAATCCACAAGTACCCACTGGAACTTGTATGTTTTCAGTTTAAATCCAATACATTTTGAAGAAAATAATTTAGAATAACACTTCATATTAAAATAATTAATTGGGAATCCATGTGTGATATATTAATGTATAAATTGGGAGAAATTATTAATCACACATAATTATCATAAATATAAACCTCCTAATTATTTCAATTGGTTAGTAAATATACATTCCATTAAATATTTAATTACTTCATATATACGTTTTTGACATAGGAATTAATGTGGACTAGATCTCTGTTATTTTTTTAGGTCTCATTGTGGAGTTAAAAAATTGAATAAGAGGGTGTTGCGTGAAAGTCATTGATCGCTATCATTATTAATATAATGACAATATTTTAAATTAACCCTGATAACTTCACTATTAAAATCTCTGTACATTGACACCCCCTTTTTAACTAAATCAAAAAAATTAATATTTTTCCATGTTAGTTTTGAAATCATTTTAATAAATATATTTCTTAAGAATCCCGTTGTTTTCTATTTCCTTTTCCAATTATATTTTATTTGAATACAATAGTTACAAAATAAATTTCAGGCATGTGACTATCCACCAACTATGATAAACACAAGGCCATTCACTATATTTAATACTTATAAAAAATAATAATTTTTTGACCTAGAATCTCAGAAAATCCATTCATATCAACTCTTTATTGATACCATCCACCTTATTTTTGAAGATGGATTTAAATCAATTTAATGGTAATATTCACAAAACATTTATTTTTCATCGGTTAGGGTATATATTATGGTATTATAAATGATTTCATATTTATATGGATAGAATATATATGGTCAAACATTATGTGTAGGGTTGGTCCATTATAAACCTCTAACTAATTGGTTAATGTTTTATATTTCAAGTAATCATGTTGGGAAACATGTGGTTAGACCATATAAAAAATAGTTATATAATATATGTGGCTACTCCAAGTCATAAATATTATGTGTAGGTGGATAGTGTTTAACATTTTATTCTTAATTTTTTATTTGTGTACCTTGAAACATTATATAATCTATATATAGTCTATATTCATAGGTTATAATCACGAATTCAACGGGTTTACATGGATCATGATTATTGAATAATTTTATCACAATTACAAAATTTGTATCTTTTTTTTTTAATATTCCTTTTATGACTTATGGTTTATGATATATGTTTTATTAGGTACAATTACTTTATTTCATGATTCTATACCTATATTATGTCATCATGAAAACATGTTCATCTTACGATTACTTATGATACTTCATCCATTTCTCCCTTTATACCCATATTAATAAAATTTTGTTCACTATTTCCTATGTATCAATTCCCAAAGTCATGTAGAAGTATATCATGATAGATATTACTAAAAAAAAGGTCATGCATGAAGAGTATTTATTTGATATGTTCATGATTTTTTGTACAAATAAGGTGGCAATGCATCTAATCCTCATGGACAATAAACCTAATGGTTTTGGGTGTGACTTTATATTATATTAAATGAATATTCATTTAAGCCCGCGGGGGCTGGATGAGTTTGTTGAAGGCGGTGGAGACCTGTCGCTGAGGTTCCTGGTTCGAGTCCTCACAAAGGCAACACACACCATTTGTCAACAAACCTCTCGTCCCCTCGACTCCGTGGGAACTGGCCCAAGACCAAGGGTTGGCCACCTTGGGCCTAGCTGGGGGCGTGCGGCGCACAGGTGGGCAGGCCAGACCTATACCTCGTTACCCATACAACACGTTAGATCAAGGGTTTTGAGGGGCGACCGCAGCGGGGGCGATCGAAGCGAGATGCTCCGGTAACCCTACGGCGATGGCGGCCGTCGCGGTCCCTTCCTCCTTCGGGGGGGGGGGGGGGGGGAGGGGTCTTCTCCCCCAAATCAAGCTTCAGGTGATGCGCAACTCAATTTTAGGGATTGCTTTGGATCCTCGTCAGATACGGGGTTCCTCCTACCTGAAATCGAAGTCTCGCCGAAGGTGCCTGGTAGCATTTCAGGCTAACCTGTTGTTCCGGTTTCCGTGAAGGAATTCCACGAAGCCTCAGTGTTTATCTCCTCAGCTCTGATCGTGAGGTTTTCGAGGCGGCGACCTCTTGTGGAGCATTTCGACAAAGAGGTCAATACAAATTGGGGTTTGAAGCACCGAGCTTTGGTTTGTATTCTGGGTCAGCGTCAGTTTCTAATTTTGATTGCGGATGAGGAGGATCTGGGTAGAGCCTGGTCGCGGAAGAGAAAACCCTTCTGCGGCCTCCCGTTTCACTTTCTCCGCTGGTCCTTTGAGGCGTATATGAACCGTGACTCTCCTTACATGGCAATTTAGATACAGTTTCCTGGACTACCATTGCCTTTTCAGAACATTGGGTTGCTGAGGTCAATTGGTAATTCGATAGGGCGTTTTATTTGTAGAGATTGAAGAACAACTTCTATGTCCCACCCATTTTCGGCTAGAATTTGCATTGAAATGGATCTTTCAAATTTGCCACCGGAGCTTGTCTGGATTGTAGTTGAGGAAGAATACAGGTATGCACAGTCGATTGTCTATGAATCATGGACCCATTTCTGTTCATTTTGTTATAGACAGGGGCATGATGGACACGACTGTAGAAGGAGGCCCAGGGGTTCCCAAAGCTCTGAGGTTCCAGCTGTTTCAGTGTAGGTACCCTCGAGAGAGGGTGTGAACATCATTAGAGCTGTGCAAGGCAGTGAGCAGAATTCTCCTGCAGGCCTTCCTCAGGATGGTCATGATCCTTCAAAGGTATATGGGGTAACTAACAAGATGGTTCAGGGGGTATCTTCAGGGGAGGTAGAGGATATTTTGCCAATTGCTGATCTGGAAGTTCATAAACAGAGTTCTGTCAACCTGTGTACAGACATAGGAATGCAGGTTGAAGCGAATGAGACCAGGAGGAAGGAGACCATGGCTGGAGTGATGATGGCTACTCCTCCAAAGGAATATGGTATAATCAATTTGAAAAATGGTAATTCCAACGGACCGAGCCATGATGCTCTAATTACTTTTCATGGCCAGGACATTGATGGGGCCAGTACTTTCCAGTTTATTGGCAGGGGACTTGAGAATCATCGGGATTATGGTGAGATTGAGGTCCCAAGTCAGAACACTTCACACAGTTTGAGTAAGTCCAGAGTGGATGTGGCTATACCTTGCTCCACAAACCAGTTTGCTGCTCTGGATAAGGTTGGAGCGGCTCATTCGAGGGAAGATGTAAAAACCCCTTGCCCTCATTTTACAGAAGGTGACATTCCAAATAGTGGTGACTGCTCTAAAATGATAGGTGGACAGCCTGGGGGTGGAGAGACCAACCCGGAGGGAGTCAGCAAGATCTATTTGGATCAGATGATTGAAGAGGTTCCAACTCAAATGAATACTGGCAGGGGATACGCTGTGATGCTGGACAGCTCTAAGCTTGTGGAATTGGTGTCTGAATAGAAGAGCAAAAATGATGTCCTGGTGCAGGTAAATTCTCAGGAACTGCTTAATTGTTCTGCAAATGAATATTTAGTGCTGGCTGATGTTGGATCAAATGAGGTAAAAGGGACTGATGTGGCAGAGGAAATTTTAGAGAAGGAAGGCAATGCTGGTCTGGACAGATTGAGTGGTGAAGGTAAAAGTCTATGCGCTGATGCCAAAATCAAGATATCTCAAATGGAAGGTGGGAAGGATGTAAATGTCAACCCTCCTTTGTCCCAAAAGAAGCAGTGGGGGGATAGATCTGATTGTGAAGAAGATCTCTACAGTCACCAAATATCTTACAATGATGTTGTCAAGAATGGAACTCATTAGAATATTATCAAGGAGGTTGGAGAAAAAACTCAAAGCAGGAGGAAGCCAAGGAGAGACTACTCGGATCTACCTAAACCAATGGTGACATGGTCTGCACACAAGATTGTAGGGTCACAATAAAATGAGATTGAAAATGGATACAGTGGAAAACGAAGGGGAGGGTCCCCGAAGAGGGACGAAGGATTCAGTGGGAAACGGCTGGTCAAGGGAATGTTGTCTGAGGAAATGCTTCGGAAGAAAAATATGTATCTTGAGATGATGTGCAAATATGAATCCTCTGAATGGGAGTCAGCTGATCCTGGTGATGATTCATCTGATTATGGGGAAAAGGATGCATATGGTTTTGATGTAATGTAACATTTTTATTTTCTTTTGACATTACTTGCACTTTTCTTTTAATAAATTTGCGGGACCAGGCTTACGTCTGGTTCAAACTTTCCTGATAATATTCATTTAAAATTATGCAATATGTATGTATGTTATGAATATTTCACCTTATTTGGTATCATTGTGCTATTTTAATTGCCCAATATTTTATGAAATATTGTATTAAAATAATTTAATTTCATTGAAATCATTCATTACAGACAACATTTCATTTTTCATGAACAACAATATAAGCATTATATTATTATTTACATTATAATTATAAACTATCCATTAATGTTGGTGGTATAAATTTGAATAAAATTATTTTGAATTTTATTAATAATAGTTTTTTATAAATATAATATATTGATAAGAAATGGATTAATTTACAGTATATCATTTATTTTATTTGAAAATTAATATTTCTAAATAAGGCAATTTATTTATTTTTGTTGAAAAATAATAAAGTTATTTATGAATCTCTTAGAAAGAATATTTTACAAAATAAAAATCACATTATAAATCATAATGTAAAAAAATTTCATTGTGTGAATTTATTGATTTTTTCTACAAAAAAAATTTCTCAATGAATATTTAAAAAATATTAATTTTTATTAAAAACATAAATTTCATTTTATGAATTTAGAAGATCAATTTTATATTATGGAGGTTATTAAATTAAGATTAGTAAAATAAAAAAGTTTCGTAAGCTAATTTTGGTAATTGAAATAAATTTTATATTGAATTTTTATGTTAAAAAACTTTAATCTTGTGAATGTTTTTTATATAAAATAGATATTTCATTATCACTAGATGTTTCATTTGATAGTAAAGTCATCCGATTTTATTAAACAAACTTGGAAAATTTTATTTAATGCTTGGAATTAAAATATTTTATATTATTTAATAAGTTGAAACTAGTTTTCAATCATATTGAAAAATGAAAAATGAAAAATTAAAAAAATATGTATGGTGGTTAAGGTTAAAATGGAAAAAATTACCAAACTAAAACATACTTGAAAATTAAGAAAAAATATTTCATGTATTGTGGTTTTAGCTAATAATTTTTTACTTTATGGGTGATATAAGGTTGTATGTAAATAATATATAGTATGATAAATATGATTCCTATTCTGAAAAAAAAAATAAACCAAAATTTATTAAAGAGGATGTTTGAATGTGTGTGAAGAATATTAAGACAAAAGGTAAGTGATGTTTAGTCTCAAATATATTTTTACGATACATATTCTATATTCACCACTCATTTATTTTTGTAATGTATATACCATCCCTTTACATGTTATATCCTCAAAATAATTATATTTAATAAATATAAAGCTTCATTTTATGTTATTAATTAAATTTTTTTAGGATTAAAAATGTAATGATGTCCTAAAGGTTCTATGATACAATTTCATTTTTATATTATGATATTTTTTATTATGATTCCAATGATGAAATATCTTTATCTATCAATCATGAACATAATAAACTTTATTATCCACTTGTTATATCATGATTATTAATTTTTTCATTTCAATTTTCTATGTTTATGTACTCAATGTTTTAGTGGAATGTTTTTAATAAAAACGTGATATATTTCTCTCTTCAGTTTTAAATTTATTTCCCTAAATTTCAATTTTTCCTAAAAATAACTATTGAAAAGATTTTAATATTTTCCAATGGTTTTTTATTACTTCTTTACCAATGATGTAATTTTTAAAGGATTTTTTGGAAGGAATATTTAGTACTTTTTTTGAGTGAGGTGTTTTTAAAATTTTAGCAAAGTGCGAATGTAAGATTTTATTTTACCTTATATAGAATGAATAGAATTATAGACATTAAATACCACTCAATGTTTTTATGATTTCCTTATATATTTACATTGACAAGTTCAATGAAAATTATTTATACATTATTTTGGGAGATTCTCATTTTGAATAATTGATTATTAAGGTTAAATGGCTATTTTCTTTAAGGAATGTTCCAAGTGGTTGTGGAATATAAGTTTCGACCTTTGATGACATCATTTTTTGTTATACACAATTTTATGAGGATATGATCCAATGATTAAATAATTATTATTTCTCTATGTGGTTTATTAATATGAAAAAATGATGTTCATGTAAACTATTTTATTTCCATCGGTCATGCTATGCTGAAATGCTTATGAAAACCATTTGATGTCTTTTTTTTCTGAAATAATGATTTTTTATGATCCTGTAGAACACATAAGTATAGATTAAATTATATGATGGTTGTTAGGTTATAAACAAGGATGGTGGTTAGGTTTTATCCAATGATTGTGGTAATGTTAAAACCATGAATAGTGGTCACATTATAATGAAAAACTAGTTGGAACTATATATCCATCCAATGAATTGGGTAATTATTGATAACTCATGGGATATAAATTTTATGAATGAACCCAATTTCATGTTTTCATGTTGGATTATGGATACATATTACATATCCATATTTTTATGTGAGGACCATATTACATACCCAAAATGTAATGTGTGAAACTGTATCTATTAAGGAGTGTTAAAAATGTTATAGTATTATGTGTATTCCAAAATTCTATGTCATATGGGAATGATATGTTTCCATGGACCATTTTTTATGATCCATTTATGATTAATGTCTTCAAAACTTATAATATTTTTTCTGTGACTCATGTTTATGATCTGTTATTTAGAGGGTATGGTTTTATAAGGTTATTCGAATATTCTATAACCCATTTTATATATTTATATTGTTATCTCCCATGTTTAACATTATTAAGAAAACAAGATCGACTTTTATTATGTTTTATTTCACTATGATATTATTAATGGATTAAATATATAATTCTACGAGGTGTATATGGTTGTTAGATCTCTATGTGATATATTTTAGTTTTTTCATGATATATGATGGTTTTATAGTAAGTAAACATAGTCACTAATCCTTTATATTCCATGAGTGCATTTTGTGAAATATATTAAATATTAATCAAATGTTGTTTTAATATATATATATATAAGGAATGTAAAACCCCAAGAATTTATGCGAGATTTTCTTTTTATTTTCACTGATTTCTTGTGTTATATGCTACACCAAGATTAGTTTCAGTTATACGCAACACTATATTAGCTTGTTGTATACGCAAACACTATTCTTGCCTTCTGTTGTACGCAAGTGAGACCTTCCTCGATAGCATGTATTGTACGGAATACCGAGTTTTACTAAACAATGATATATTATGATAATATTATGAACTAGCCATTATGAATAGTAATAACCGAGTTCTAAATTTTATAAAATTAAAATTTATGTTACACATTTTCTAGAATGAGATATGAAAACAAAATCAATTCTTTGATAACAGAAGTATTTTTAAAAACATGCAGTTTTACCGAATTTTGATGGCACACCCATTTTAAATATAATATGTTACAAGTTTATAGTTCTATTTAAAAAAATTCTTCTTTTGAATTAGGATATAAAAATTCAAAGTGGATAAATTTTTAATACTTTTCTGTTAACTTTCATATTTTGATGAATAGTAAAAATACGCTAAATTTTAATTAAATACATCTTTTTTTCAGCAATATAAATTTTATGGTTATATTTTAATAATGAATTGTTTTAATGTATAAAAATAATATATTTTTACCATTTAATATAATTCAGGTCATTATCCTTAATTTTACATTGAATTCATAAGTAAAAATATTTCAATCTTTGAAAATGTTTTAACTTTTAAAAATTTGTTTTCTTAACAACAGGATTAATTTTAAATTATTTACTGCAACTTCTATGTTTTTAATTTTGAAAGATTGATTCCATATTTGGATTTAGTGGGTAAAAATTATGTTAATAGGTTGCTTTTATTTTTTTTAATTATGAATTGTAATTATCGGAATTTTATTTACTATAGTTAAAGGTAAATCGGGTAATTAAGGGTAAAAATAAGATTATAAAATTACCATAACACCTAAAAAAATTCTATTGGATAATAAAAGTCGACCCGTAACACATAAGGGTCAGAATAGATTCTTTTCATGGGCTTTTGACCATGAAATGTATATAATTATTATTAAAGCCAAAGAAATTGACAACATGTCACTCACTTTTATCTTATAAGAATAATAATTTTAATTAAATGATAAAACTCATAAAACATAGAAAATAAATTTCCTCCAGAAATATAATAAAATTATTTACATCTTTATAATTTCTTTAAAATATTAAGGGATTAAATTATTATCATTAATGATGACATAATAATGATGTAGAATTTATATTACTGATTAAAATATCAAATAAATCATTTAAAAATCAATAAAATAAATATAATATGAACTAATTAATGTTCTCTATAAATTTTCTAGATGCATATGACATTTTAAGAATAATTTAAATATTTTGGTTTAAATATATCCTCTGTGTGGATTTTATTTAAATTGAAATATATGAATAGTGTGAAAATTGACACTATTGTTATTTTATAAAAATAACATATTATAAAATGATTTAAAAATCACAAAAACATTTGAAAAATATAAATTGTATTTTATATGGTCTAAAATGACATAATTTATTCAATTATGGAACATTTAGAACACATAAATAATTATTTATAACAATTTGAAATTTAGAATATTATTACCACAAATAAAATTAAATAGATTAAATATGGGTAAATCATCATGATAAGGTTTAAAATAAATTACCAACATGTCTAAATATTATTAGTTTATGCGATTAAAACCCCATATCATTTAATATTCGTATTTTATTCAATTTTGGAGGTTTTTATATGGGGTTTTAGTTTATTATAAATTTATATTTTAGAGGTTTCCAAAAGAGCCCCTCTCCTCTCTTATAAAAAGGTACCGTCTCCCTCTCCTCCTCGCACCATTTTAAGCCGTCAATATCAGACCACCCCTACCAATTTCTCTTTTAAACTTCCCTAGAAACATACTAGATGTCATGGTATTCTTAAATTACAATATTTACTTCCCTAAGAGGAGGTTTTAAAGAGGCGTGTCAAAGAAGAGGTAATATCCTCTACCGATTATTTCAAATTTATTTCTTCTTCTACATCATCATAATTATTTTTTTCATTATAATGTAATAACATAAGTATAAATAATATAATGATATGTTATTATAAATATTAAACAACTCTATTTAAACTTCTATGCATCCTACGGAAAATGAAATCATCGCACGTGCGTACGTACGAAATACCGTCTCCACGCCGTGGTGTAATATGCTTTCAACCACCACCATACTTGGATGGGTAAAATGGAAACAATAAAAACTATATATGATTACTATAATATCATAATTATTAAGATAAATTATATCATCCACTCCAATTCCATTCAATAATTATGGGAATGATATCATCGCTTGTGCGTACGTACAGATTACCGTCTCCATGATGTGATGAGATACATTCTCCATGATTAACCATTAAAGTCTGAATATAAAGTATTTATAATAAATAATCATGAAATATAAGACATAATAATGATACAGGATTTATGTACATATATGTTTCATTTACTTAATTCCATTAAATTCACTAAGGAAATGAAAATAGCGTTCGTGCGTACGTACGGCCTACCGTCCCCATGAACGGTGTATTTCATTCCATTAATCGATCTATCATATATATTTATATGGTTATTATATAATATAAATAAATGATGTTTTCCATTATGGTATTATGTGAATCAGGATACAAGTAATAATATCATGAAAAATAAGTCGAAACACGTACGATAAATGAAATGATTTTACCCAAAACGCTGCTTTAACATGGAATTGAAAAAGGAATGGATAATGTAATGTACTAAGTGAATCATATATGATATCATAAATATTATTATGGTTCTATTACCAGTTAATAATATATTTAAACCAAATATACTGGATTTTCTGAAACGTATGGATGAAATTGGACATAAGGTAAGAGATAATTTTTCAATCTCATTTTTATCCGAGATTACTTATACGGAAGTATTTACTGGGGTTATATTTTTCATATATGTTCATAAAATGTTTCTCATAATGTGTTTAATATTCATCCATCCATGTTTAAATTCATGTTTACCACTCTTTAACATTTAAATTGTGTTATGAAAGGAATCATTCTTTCGTTTACCATACGCGGTTCTTTTTGACTTTTCCGTTAAAAGTATGAGGAGAATGTTTTTTCTAATTTATACGGAATGAACAGATTTTTGTAGATTCATAATGCCTTAATTTCATGAATCTTACTCTACAATATTTCATGAATATTATCAACAAAATCTATATCTTTTAATCTTGCAAGGAATTTTGTGAAAAGAAAATGATTTTGAATAACATAAGATATTTTCCTCAAGAATTCATTTCATGTGTTTTATAAAAACCATTTTCCATCTAAGATGAAATTATTTAATATGATTATATTTCAAGTATAATGTCTTTATTATTTATATTGTTTTAATTTTCTAATGATGAAATGATGTCCATTTATTTTATATGGATTATGTTATGATGGGAACGTGTTTATGAAACCCATATTATTATTTGGGTTATGATAAATGATTTATGTTATTTTTGTGGCACATGAAAGATGGATTTCATTATGATATTGATGGTACCTATATCTCCCTCCAATGCCTTGGGTTAAGATTTATATCTCATGAGATAGACATGTCTGGAATGACAAGTGAATATGGTTCTGTAATACAGGGTGGGAACGACAAGTAAACCTGGTTCAGTAATAGGCTTTGTCCACTATGACGGTCTTTGCAGCAATTCCTTGGATACCATGGAAATCATAATAAGTTCTTAATGTTTTCCAAAAATAAGTGTTTTCCCATGATATTTTATCAAGGTAAATTTTTATTTATGATCTATGTGTTAAGAACATCCATGATTTATGTCATTACCCATGATTTTTATGCTTTATGTTCATATTATTACATTTAAATGTTTAGGGATTGTATTATGTTCTCCATGATTACCCTTACTGAGTATTCGAGCCACCCATTATATTTTTTATTCTCCCAAATATATAATGAAATGTTTTAGGTATGAATACCCAAGGGGATGATCATTTTGGGAGATGTTGAAGATCTTTCACTAAGATAAGAATATTATGTTCTCGGTTTCCAAAGACACTAAACTAATACTGTCATTGGGTGCTTGTTTTTGTAATTTATTATTTATTCGAAAAAGTATTGTAATGCCTATGTACGTCAATATTTGTGTCTCTACAGTTTGTATCAGGGTGAAGGTTTAGTTATCCTTTAGAAACTAGGATGCAGAAACATTAGTGAAATCTCTAGAGATATTTCTAAGGTATGTATAGGGATGTATCTAAGGTTAAGTATAATTATAGGTTATAATCCTAGATTTACGGTAATGATAATACAATTTAACCTATGATGATATATATTGTAGGTACTCCCCCATTATTATGTTGTTTTCTGAGGATGGTTTTTTCCTCTCACAATTTTTGTGTGTGTTTGTGATGATGGCTGGAACCTGAATGAACCATGTTGATTAACGAAATGGAAAATGCAATGATTATCCTCTGGAACAAAGAAATTTTATGGGAGATGGAGTTCATAATCTTATTTATATACTTACACAAGCTATGAATCATTATGGACTTCCAAATGGGCATATAAATGAACAATATTCTATTGAGTCCTTCATGATCCAACTCCCACATTTTTTAGTGGGTCTTATGAACTAGTTGTTGAGGAAAAATGGATTAGTACCATTGAAAAGATATTTTCCACACATCTCCGTTCATAGCATGAAAAATTCATCTTGACTATTTACCGGTAATAAGGTGAAGGAGACCAGTTTTGGAATATAATTTAAAATACAAGTCCCCAAAATGAAATTGAATCCATTAAATGGTACGAGTTCAAGAACTTATTTTTCAAAAAGTACATCCCGCGTATTCTTCAAACAAATATGGAAAAGGAGTTCCTTGAGGTTATGAAAAAAGAATAATGAATCTATTGGTATATACGAGAATAATTTTACATGGCTTTCAAGGTACGAATCTAGCATTATCATCCAACATAAAAGTAAATTTAATCGATTCTTCAGTGTCCTAAATCCAAGTTTTCGAAGGGAATTAGCTATAAGAGACTTTAGTCGCTACGAAAAAATTGTGATTTTTTATATCAAGGTAGAACTGGATGTAGGTGTTAAATATCTGTCTCATGTTTTTGACGAGAAAGGAATTATGGAGTTCAAGGAAAAACCTCAAAACTATGGGGAAATGAATACAAATTCTTTTATGCTCAATTTGTGGAATAAAGCATGGTGGAGATTGTCTTAAAGGGTCTATAAAATTTTTTATGTGTGGAAAAGAAGGTCATCGAGCAACTGTGTGGCGTGGTAATGAGAAAAATGGAGCTAATGATGTGAATAGAGAAAATACTACAGAGAACGGACCACCAAAACTTCAATGCAACAAGTGTTGGGAAATGAGGCATTATTCTAACTATTTCCATAATCCAAGGGTTAATGATGATCAGCATCAACAACCTCTTAAGGAAGAGGACAAAGGGAAGTCACATGTGATAACTAGTTGGGATGTTGAATATAACAAAAAATTTGTGGAATGATTAAGTTTTTATGTAACGGGATTCCAAAATAGTGTTTTGGAATCTCATTTTTCATATCGTGGAATTTTGGAATATCTATGTATTGGTTTATTGTGGTTTTCAATAATTTTATGGTACCGATAACCATGAAAAGTGATTGAATTTTTTTTAAAGCATATGAAATGAGAATAATGAAGGGATAATGAGATAATGAAATGATTGATAGTATTAATGAGATCAGGACTGATATAAGGACAGAGTGATTTCATGGTTTGAGTATATAGAAATTTTGGGATTTTGGTGTGTGGAAAGAGTTGACTTTTGACAGCATTCATGTTTTCACAATGATTCTATGGTAATTCATATTTCAAGATAATACATGATTAATGAATTAAAATGTTTGTAATGTGACCAAAATGAAATATCTTATGATATATGGGTGACAAATGATGGTATTCTCATGCTTGGTAGATGAACTTTCTTGTAGACATTTTCTTTATACTATGAGATGGGACAGATGTATTTAAGATAAGCCAAATGGTTGGAATGAAATATGTTAGATATCAGATAGTATTTTTTAAGGCTAGGAATTTTTGATATTATTTTTTGAATGTTGTAATAGTATAGTTTTAGATAATGGACAACTCGTAGGACAGACGACAACCTGTCACGCCAGACAAGGATGCGGGAATCGAACCCCAAACCAAAGTGTGATAGACCTTTATCTCATACCACTGGCCTAAAAAAAGTTATTGGTTAGTAGAAATTAGTTTTATTTTATTATGTTGTATTCCGGTTGGTGTCTAAGTCTATTTTTGAAATCATATACGATTAACCTCACCGTAGATGGACTTATGTATATTTGATAACATTTGCTAAACTTTTGTTTGAGACATATGGAAAGAGCCATCATTCTATCACATGATTTTATATCACTTCACGAAGGACAAGTTCAACTTAATTTATTTTAGATATGAAGTGGAAATTTTTCATCAAATGACTAAAGACGAGATTATACCAAAACCAAGTAAATATTTCTTCAAAATCAATATTTTCATATTTTAGGGGAATGATATTGAAAACCAAAAATGTTTTCTTATTACCCTAATATTCGATGAATCATACGATACCTTATATTATAAAAAATTTATGGCTTTTGGATTTTCGGCTTTTTCATAGCCATGTTCTCTTCCAATCTTCATCAGAACATAACAGTTAGATTTCTTTTCCCTATCGAGATTTTCACATATGTTCTCCTATGTGGAAACCCAATGATGAGTTCCTTTGGGTATCCATTATGTTTCTAATATTCCTTTTTAAAATAAATTATTAGTATACCTTTTTACGATGTGGGTTTCTATTAATGAAACTTTTAAGTAGTAAAAAATTTATTACCCCGGTGAATTTCAAGGGAGAAATTCATTTTAAGGGGGGTAGAATGTAACACCCTATGATTTTATGAGAAATAATATTTTTTAATTTCATTTATGTCTTGTGTTTTATGCTACACCATGATTAGATTGTGTTATGCACAACATCATATTATCTTGAAGAATACGCGAACACTATTCTTGGCTTGTGTGGCACGCAAGAGTGACCTTCCTCAATAGCATGTGTTGTACGCAATACCGATTTTTACGAAACAATGATATATTATTATAATATTATGAACTAGCCGTTAGGAATAGTATTAACCATATTTTTAATTTAATGGCATTATAATTCATCTTACACATTTTCTAGAATGAGATATGAAATCAAAATCGGTTTTTGATAAATTAAGTATTTAAAAAAATGTAGTTATACGTTCAATTTTACAAAATAATCTTCTTCTTCTGAATTAGGATATAAAAATTAATATTGGACAAATTTTTGTTACTTTTCTGATTACTTTCATATTTTGATGAATAGTAAAAATACGATAAATTTTAATTTAAAATAACTTTTTTCATCAAGATAATTTATATGGATAAATAATAATATATAATGGTATTAATGTATAAATATAATATATTTTTCACCATTTAATATAATTCAAGTCATTATCATTAATTTGACATTGATTTCATAGGTAAAAACATTTCAAACTTTGAAAATGTTTTAACATTTAAAAAACCATTTTCATAACAACGATATTAATTTTAAACTAATTACTGAAACAAATATGTTTTAAATTTTGAAAAATGGATTCAATATTTGGATTAAGTGGGTCAAAATTATTTTAAGAGGTTACTTTTATTTTTTTGACATTATGAATAGTAACTAGAGTAATTTTTATTAACTATAGTTAACGGTAAATTGGGTAATTAGGTGTAAACATA
Source organism: Viscum album (assembly GCA_963277665.1). Taxonomy (NCBI): domain Eukaryota; kingdom Viridiplantae; phylum Streptophyta; class Magnoliopsida; order Santalales; family Viscaceae; genus Viscum; species Viscum album. The sequence goes on along the minus strand of OY728129.1, from coordinate 791,278,060 downwards.
AGATTATAAAATTACCTAACACCTACCAAAATTCTATTGGATAAATTAATGTCGAACCATATCACATATGGTTCAGAATAGAGTCATTTCATGGAATTTTTTCAGTGAAAAAGAATATAATTATTATTAAATACAAATAAGGGACAACATGTCACTCTCTTATATCTTATAAGTGTATTAATTTTAATTTAGTGATAATCTAGAAGAAACATGGAATATAAATAATCTCGAGAAATTTAATCAAATTATCTACGTAATTAGAATTTTTTTATAATTTTTACAGATTAAATAATTGCATTAGTGATGACACAATAGTGATGTAGAAAATATTTTATTGAATGAAATATCAAAAAAATGGGTTCAATAATCTTAAAATAAATATTTTAGGAACTAGTTAATTTTCTCCACAAATTTTGTAGAAGTATATGAAATTTTAGGAATCTATTAAATATTTTCGTTTGAATTTATCCTATATGTGGATTTTATTTATATTCAAATAAATGAATAGTGTCAAAATTGACACTATTGTTATTTCATAAAATTAAAATATTATAAAATGTTTTAAAAATCACGAAAACCATTAAAAATTATATATTTTAATTTATATGGTCTAAAATGTCACAAATTATCCAATTATGGAATATTCACAACACATAAGTACATATTTATAACAATTTAAAATTTAGAATACTATTACCACAAATAAATTTAAATAGATTTAATAAGGATAAATCAAGTTGATAAGATATAAAATAAATTAACAACACTTCTAAATCATATTGGTTGATTAGATTACATACCTATATCATCTAATCTTCATATTTGAGTCATTTTTTGAGGTTTTGAAATGGGGTTAGATTTTATTATAAATTAATATTTTAGAGGTTTCGAAAAGTACCCCTCTCTACTCTTATAAAAAGGAACCTCCTTCCTCTCCTCACAACATTCTGAGCATTCAAGATCATAAAAAACCTTTCAATTTCTATTCTCCAATTCCCAAAAAAACATTCAAGTGGTTCTGGTCTTTTTTAAAGACCATCATTAGTGCCCTAAGAAGAGGGTTAGAAGAGGCATGTCGAAGAAGAGGTAATATCCTTTACCGTTTCTTTCAAATTTATTTATTCTTATAATTAATCTTCTATATTTGTTTCTTTATAAAGTAGTAAAATCAGTATAAATAATATAATTATATGTTATTATAAATATTAAACAAACCTATTTCAGATTCTATCTATCCTATGGAAAATGAAATCACCGCGCGTGTGTACGTACGGAGTACTGTCTCCACGCCGTGGTGTAATCTGTTTTACACCACCCCCTTACATGGATGGATATAATGGTAGAAATAATAACTGTATATGATTATTATAACATCATACTAATTCTGATCAATTATATCATCCAATCAAATTCCATTCAATAATTATCAGAATGATATCATCGCTCATGCATAAGTACAGATTACAGTCTCCACGACGTGAAGAGATTCATTATACATGATTAACCATTAATGTATGATTATAGAGTATATATATTAAATAATCAAGAATGATATGACATAAAACTTATACTGTATTTATTTACATGTATGTTTCATTTACTTAATTCCATTCAATTCAATAAAGAAACAAAAACAGTGTTCTTGTGTATGTACGACCTACTTTCTCAATGAATGGTGCATTTCATTCCATTTTTCGATCTATCATATATATTTATATTCTGAATATATATTATATATAAATCATTTTTTAAATTTTGGAATTAAGTAAATCATGATATATGTAATAATATCAAGAACAACAAGTCAAAACAGGTACGATAAATGAAACGATTTTACCCAAAATGCTACTTTAACATGGAATTGACAAAAGAACGGGTAATATAATGTTCTAAGTGAATCATATATGATATAATAAATATTATATCGGTTCTGTAAACATTTAATAATATGTTTAAACATACTATACATGAGTTTCAGACAGGTACATAAGAAATTGGACCTATGGTAAGGGAAAATTATGCAATCTCATTTTTATCCAAGATTGCTTATACGTAAATATTTACTGGGTTTTTATTTTTCATCCATGTCCATAAAATGTTTTCATAAAGTGTTTAATATTATTCCATGCATGTTTAATGTCCTGTTTAACCCTATTTAAAATTATCTTTGTGTTATGAAAGGAATCTTTCATTTTTTTACCATACGTGCTACTTTTTGACATTTCAGTTAAAAGTACGAGGATAATGTTTTTTAACCTATACAACATGAACATATTTTTACGGTTTCTTAACAACATATTTTCATGAAACTAACTATAAAATATTTCATGAATATTTTCAAAAAAATATATTTATTTTATAATGTATTGGCATTTTTTGAAATGAAAATGATTTTGAAGAAAAAGTATATATTCCTAAATAATTCATTTCAAGTGTTTTATCAGAACCATTTTCCATCTATGATGAAATTATTTAATAAGTTTATATTTCATGTATAATGTCTCTATTATTTATGTGGTTTCATTTATCTTATGATGATATGATATCCATTTATTTTATATGGATTATGTTATGGTGGGATGGTGTTTATTAAACCCATATTATTCTTTGGGTTATCATGAATGACTTGTAATTATTTTGTGGCTCAGGAAAAATTTATTTCATTATGATATGGGTGGGACATATGCCTCCCTAGAATGCATTGGGAAAATATTTATATCTCATGAGATTGTCATGGATGGAATGGTAAGTGAATCTGGTTCAGTAATACAGGGTTGGAACGACAAGTAAACCCAGTTCTGAAATATACTTTTTCCACTATGATGGTCTTGGCAGCAATGCCTTGGCTGCTATAGAAATCATAACATGTGCTTAATGGTGACCCAAATTACATGTTTTATTCCCATGTTATTTTATCATGGTTAATGTTCCTTTATAATCTATACCTTATACACTTCTATGATTTATTTCATTACTCTAGATTTTGATGTTTTAGGATCATGTTCTTATGTTAAAATATTTAGGGATTGCATTATGTTCTACAAGTTTACCCTTACTGAGAATTTGAGCTCACCCTTTTAATGTTTTATTTTCCATAGGATATATAGAAAGGTTTATGGTAATAAAACCAAATGAGATGATCTTTATGGGAGATGTTGAAGATCTTTCACCATGTATAGAAGATTATTTTTTGAGTTTTCGAAGACAATAAACTAATACGATCATTGGGTTTATGTTCTTTTCATGTATTAAGTATTCCAAAAAAGTAATGTAATGTCTATGTACATCACACTTTGGGTCTCTAAATGGAATTCCTAGGTATTTATACATTATATCATAGTAAATTATTAGTTAACCATTAGAAATTAGGATGATAAAAATTTAATGAGAACTCCTATGATAATCCAATGCATAACAAAACATACTCCATTTTAGAAATGAAATGGGTGTGGTTCTACATAGAATTACCTTCTTGTAGGGATACTAAAACTTGATTTGATTCATCATGTAATGTATATAGGGATAAAGAACTTGAGAAAAGTGCATTTAAAATGACTCATTTGTCACGTGGTGCATGAAATGAATACTTTCTAGACACTTAGTTTGACACTCCTATGAGTTATATTTTTTGAAATTACTAAAATTATTATGATCCATCATGAATGATTGAATATATAAAGAATATGAATTACTGAAGATAAAATATAGGATTTAATGATATAAAATAAGGTGTTCCAATTTAAAAATCCCGTGAATGATTGATCACTATTATCAATGAAGTATGATTGTTGTTATAACCATTATATGTTTAGATAGGTATGGAAGATGGATTGATGAATATGTGGTGGTTATAGTTGAAGAACCTCATAGAATTATTTCCTCATTTGAGATAGAAATAGGGTCGCTTGATTCATTGTGAGTTTATGTTATCATTATTGTAGAATAACCTATATTTTGTTAGTTGATGTTTGATCTGGTTTTTAGGGTGTTATATACAACGACATTGTGTTCCATGATTCATGAAGTAGTGTTTGAGAAGAGATAAAGATATCACAAATAGGTTCAATGGTTTCTAGATCTATGTATCCAAATTCAAAAAATGGTATGAATCACAAATCCATTTAATCTAAACAAGAAAATTGATTAAGGGATGTTCAAATAGGTGGTTCAAGTAACTATTTTTCTACATAGGTAATTTTGGTATCTGTTTTTCAATAAGGGAAAATAACATATCCAATTTTGGATCCATGTAGAAATTTCATTGAAGTTTGTGAATTGGGAAAATTCATAGCATTATCAATCAGATAAATAATTTATGAGGAAAAACATAGCCAATTTGTCACATCAATAAATAAAAATTTATATAGAAAATTGGTACATCATAATTTATAGAGACATTCCATGTTGTTATTTTTATTCACATGGAAAATTATTCTTCATATTGAATTCCTGTAATTGATTTATTGATGGAGAGAAAATCAATTTTCACTATTCGATCTTTCAAAAATATTAATTTTATAGTAGTTTTGATGTAATGAATATTTTATGATTTTAATTTTTTTGATGGTTATTTTAATATGATGTTAAATTATTATTGATCCGTGTAGTATGTTTTATCTTCAATAGCTATCATAGAGATTTTCTAGGATTTTTTAAAATATATAGAGATAATATGAAGAATGTAAAATACAATAGATATTCTAGCATGAACATAAATTGAAATAGATATTGTAAAAATGATATTTTACACGTGAAAAAGAGATTGGATGACCTGGAGAGTGTCCCAACATACCCATAAATGTTAGGTGAAGAGAAAAAATGATGTGATATAAAAAAATGAATTTGACATATATGTTTGTGCTTATTGATGATAATTTGAAGCTAATTATTTCTAAGATATTAAATTATTAAAATTACAAGGTTATGAAACATTTTTGTTTTAGTAATTTGGAACTGTTTGTGAAACCCATAATGACTTCACTCTGAGCAATTTGTTCTTTCATATTCTAAAGGCTCATGAATATGGATCTGCATATTTCATTCTTGGACAAATATAGTTTAAATATAAACTTATTTTGTGTCTCTAATCACTTTTTATGTTATATTTTGAATTTTAATGTATGAATCATGATATAATTAGTGGGAATACACATGGTAGCTTGTATGTGAAATTCAATTTGGGAAATAGGAAAAAGATGTTATGGTTAGAGGAGTAACCATACATGATAAAGAGTATGATTTGGAACTGAATATAATCACTGTAAAAATCATTATGTTGTTTTTTGTTTCTTAATTTCATGATCAGGGGATATTGGGAATTTATGTTTTTATTGTATCATACCTTAATAGGCCATAAATATTTATTTAAAAAATAAATTGTATAATAAAATATTCCCTCTACTAATGTAACTCCACCTTATTAGTGGAGGAAACTAATTATGATTGGAAAATAATTTTGTATTAGAGAAGGTTCATCTCTATATGTTCTAATATTATCTTATTATTTTCATGGATAATATCCTCTCTGTTAACATTAGAGGTGTTCCCATATTCAAATAAGAAAATAACCATAATTAGAATAATCAAATGTTCCCAAATATTTTCTATTTTAGTCTAGATGTTCATGATGTTGTGATAATAGGGTTTCTGCCATTATCCACTAATGGATAGATGACATTTATAAAAATGTGAAATATGTATGTGTGTAAGAAATAGATAAAATTATATTATAATATTATTATTATAAAATAATTTACATGAAATCTATTATAATTCATGTTGTAAAAGAAATCTGAGATATATTATAAAATATATATGAGGGATATCTAAATTTCATTGAAGAAAAGATCCAAATATAAATAATTCAATTTTATGACAAAAAATAGAAGAAGATGAATGTATTGATGATTGTATTACTCGAATAAATGAAATTTATAGTAATATTCAAGGGATTGGTGAATGTCAGAAAGGGGCTACAATTAGAAATATGATGATTATATCTTTTCTAGATTTATTGATCCTAATGTTTCCCACCGAAATATAGAGAAAATATTTCTCTATATGGGATAAAAAATTCCTTTTTTATTAAATATAAAAATTGTTAGAATTAACAAATAAAATTAAAATTGAGATGCAATATAAAACAACGAGGAGAAAAAAAAATACCAATGATGAAAATATTACTGATGTCAATTAATTATAAAATTAATAAGTACATCAAAGGGTTATTTCATGTATTTCATAATGATTTAAAAAATGTAAATGTTTTAATAAAATGCTCCATTTATATATATTACTCATATTCAATGATTAGGGGTATTTTTTTGTTAATTATCTAATAAATAATGTAGTATTCTAAGAATTTTTTTTATAATAATATGAAAATTAAATCGAGAAAATGTATTAGAGACCCTATAAATCCATGTTGAAGGAACACATGTTTTAAAAATCGATGAGAAATAATATTATGTAAAAATAGAAGATATATGATTATACCTCATGTAGTGATTATAATGATGAACCATAAGAAATATTTTCAAATTTTATAGCTCATGTTAAAAAGATAATTGCTTCTTCTAGAAATAATGAAGATGGTTCGAGATTAATAGATTATGAAAACATGTTCTAAAATGAATTTGAATATTGTCTTTAGAAAAATAAAATGCTGAATAATTATACGTAGAAGTAAATAAATTATAAATAACAAATTGTTGAATAATAAAATTATAATGAATAGTGGGAGATAACACTAATAGAATAAAATTTTTTTAGATTGAATGTTTAAAAATATATGAAAATTAATAAATTCCTTCATATAAATATCTCTATGAAGGTTACGCAATTATAAATGGAATAATAACTTTTTTTATGACCCTAGAAATATTTTCAACATCAATAAGTAAATCAAATTTTTTTGATTATAAGGGCGGACCCTAAAAAACGTTTTAGTTTTTTTAGTAAAATCCTCATTCAAGAAATCTATTTCCATAATAGTTGATACTTAAAATGAAGCCATAAATAATTTTCTGGTACATTGTATTCGTTATTACTGATCTATACATGGTTATAGTTTGTAATTATTAGTTATGGTTGAATGTCTATTCTATTTAAAATTAGATATAAGAAACTCATCAAATGTCAAACTTTGGGGAAAATTTCATGGTATTTTATATTGTTGTTTCATTAATGGTTAGTTTATAAATGTTTTTTGGTGTTGTGTTAAGATAAAACATATAAAATCTAAATTTTAGTATAAAAATTTTATAATAAAAAAATATAGTAACCTAAGGGGAGTAGTTATAATGAGAGGAAGATAGGTTCACCAAACATATTGGATGGAAATGAAGTTAAACAAAAGCTAGCAATAAAAAATTGATTTGACTAACTTGGAGTGATATTTGAAACATATGATTTGAAGGGGTTCAGAGTTTTGAAATGCATAAAATATATACCTTGTCATTTATCACATATAAAAGGGTAAATATGTGAGATTTCTAATACATGATCAATTTATCACTAGGTGTGAATTAGTGATATATATTGTCATGTTTAGATCATTTGAAACAAAACAGAACTCATATTAAGGATCTATAACTTTACTAAAATAAAAATAATCACACATCTTTAGAAACAAAAATATTTATGAGGTTCACTATTTAACAAGAGTATCGACTTCCTTGGAATTTATTTGAAACAATCCAATAAAAATAAAATATTAGAAAACAATAATTTTGTGTGAGTATTAAAAATATAATATACCTTTACACATGTGTATCACTATGATCAATTCAATAATTCATGTGATTCTTGAAGAATGAATGGTTTAATTCAATTTATTGTTACCATTAATACATCAATAATTAGTAATTTCAAAACATTTTATTGTTCCTACTTATTATCATTATCTTGAATAACAACAAAACACAACTCTCCACTTTCATACCCAGATGAATGTAAAAAAAACGTTTTATATATTGTTTTGAAAACTCAGTCTGATGTCCAAGTTCGATTCCTCTATCTGATACCAAACTCTGCAAAAAAATAATGAAATAAGACTCGATACAAAATTCGGAACCACCTAACACTTTCCCTAGAAACCTACAACTGATGGCTCTGTCCTAATTGATAACTCTAACTACAATACATTCTTATACTTTTGTATCTAGTATAAATCCATTGGAATTATCAATATAGATATGTCTTTTATATACTAAAACACTAAGAACATTCTCTCATTATTTACATTGGAATAATACAAGTGTAAATTAAACTTTTAATGTACTTTATAATATTTATAGGTCTTCCAAAATTTGTATTATTGGAAAACTAAATTTACATTCAAAATCAATTAAATTTTAATTATACTAAATTTAATTTCATTTATATTTCATATATAACTCTTTAAAATCTTCTGAACTATTAATTATTGTTATAACGCCTTCTCAATTCTTCTCATAACATCATTCCATGTTATACATTCTCACCATTATTCATTTCGATTCCAATGGTCATTTAGATATAGATTCTAATTACTATGGAAACATAAGTAATATATAAAACTCCTTATTGTGATTATCTGAAAAAACTGATCATTTGAAATATGAATTTGTATTATTATAGATATTCACACTAATTAAAATATAAATTTTAAAATCGAGAAATCATTCATCCACAAATATTGTTTCTACATCGTTATATTTTAAATTATTATTTTTATAAACATGAACACAACATCAAATGAAACTAATTACATATTGGGAACACTTCATCAATTGACTCAATAAAACCTCAAGACAAACACATTAACAATAATTATCCTTTTTTCAAACACATATACCAATAATCCAACATTCATGGAAATATCGTTTTCATGCTTCATAATATAGATTATTCAATATCTCACTCCATTGGATCAGTGTCACATCCAATCTGATGCGTCATCCCCACAAAATGCGTGATGATTCCTGACCCACTTGATTAAAAACCATGACTTTTTAACCACATGAACATGTTGTAGAACAAAACAACCTGATGAAAATAGTTTGATACATTTTTGACCATCATCCAGTATATTGTCTCGTACATTATTACATGCATCAGACCAAATTACTATTCTTACAGATCATTGAAAACAAAATATTTTTCTTCTATTTGATTTGTTGTGTACCACATCAGAAGGATAGATGTTAATAGAATAATCATTACATTAGACATCCCAAATATAAATTAATAATATGAATTGTTTCTTTTATTGATTCATATAGTAATATATATAGAAAAATCAAATGGATCTGGTGACCATTTAATTATTAAAACGTTGTGTTTATCAACTTCATACTCACTCAATTATCATCCATCGCAAGATTATTCCGTTGTTAGAAAAAATTAATGGATTTTAGAACATTAAAATATATTTAACATCATATGACTTATAGTACAAAACCAATTCTCCAAATTTATTTCATAAGGATTGAATCACAATTTTATTTGAAAACACATGATATTAGAGACTTGAAATATAGAAAAGAATCATCAGAATTAGTCTGAAGACAATAATTCTTTGAAAAAATTTCTTATACTGATGGAAACATTCATTACTGACAAAGGGTGGGTTTGAAAACAAAACTTATAATATAATACTTCATCATAATAAAAAACTGAAATGAATGAGCCATCAAAAAAACATCATGTCCTCTGATTATGAAACACCCTTCTATCCAATCAAAAAAACTTATAGTGTGAACTAATTTTCTCATAATGACAATAAAATAATAAATAATCATCAAAAATGTATTTTAGTAACCATAAAAACATAAATTCACTATTTTACCAATAATACCCCCTTTGTATTCCATTTCAAATCACTGTTCAAAAGTCACTAAACATGATAATATGATGTTATGGACAAAACATAAATAATTCTAAGACTATAAGGGAAAATTTATTCTATTATTGAGATAAATTTCATGATATTTAGAAGGAGTGACATTAGAAAAATATTAAAAACCTATCAATATTTCATTATTTTTTATTCTTCACAAAATAATTTCTCCCTCTAAAATATTTCAAACAATAATATGAAAAATTGGTAAAAATAGTTCACACACTTATATACTGATTTCATATAATTCCAAAATATCCCATATATATATGTTTCCATTAATTTTTTCACATTTCAATAGATATTATTATAAACGAATTCACCCCTTAACAACATTATCCAAATAATAAACGAGATATGGTTAAAAACACATACATTAACCTTGTAGAGGGACAGGTTGGATGCCCATGTTCAAGTTCATTTTGAAGATAGATTCCTTTATTAAAGGTTTTTTAAATATGGAAACATCATATTTTGGTGTATGAAAATTTTATAGATTCAATTAATTATTCACTAAATTCTCTTTGATGAAATTATATTTTATATCAATATGTTATTAATGAGAATGTTTTATTTGGTTTCTTGTAATGTTGATAGAACTTTTTTTATATCATCCCAAGAGCAGAGGTCACATTACTTCAATATGTATGTATTCCAACTGATTCATCAACCACAAAGTTTTGGTAGAATATTGAGTGTAAGAAAGATACTCATCCTCATCCATGAAAAGGGTTACAATTTTTTTTCATAGTATGCCAACTATCCCAAAATCTGCACATAAAGAAAAATCCACTAAATGTGGGACTTTTATCACCTATCTTTTCTTCCCTATCAGCATCTATGTATCCAAACAAATCAATAATTTATGAGATATCATACAAGATTCCAAAATAAATCATCGCATTGATATATATAATAATTTTTATTCAATCTATTTGGTGTGATTTCTTTTTAAGAACTTTAGAATCATGAAAATAATTTAACATCATAAATAAAGTATGTTCATGTGGAATTCATGTACAAAAAAAGTAACATCCAAAGTAAGTAATGAATAATAGATATTTTTATCTATGTCTATTAATGAATTAGACAGTGTTTTAGAGGCTTAAAAGGAAAATTAATTCAATCTTAAACATGGAATACACTAATATTTATAAAAGATTGTTCTACTGCCTTTTGATGGAAAACCATTTTTAAATCTATATTTTGACAATTTTATAAGCTATTATTGTCAAAATAAACTTATTATTTATTATTGGGACATCAAAATTTACTTTTTGTGAATTTTTGGTATTTTTCCGATAAAGTTCATTTTTTAATGAATAGTGAAAAATGTTGTATTTTAATTCAAATACTCTTTTTAATCTAATTTATTTATATGATTAGATTATCTTTTGAATTGGAGTTAATGTGAAATTAGAATATATTTTTACCATTTAATCCAATGGTGGTCATTGGAATCAATTTTACTTTGAAATTCGACTTAAACTGGTGTCAATCTTTTGATACTTATTGTTTCATAAAAACACGCTATTTGTCACGACAGTGGGAATTAATTATTAAATTAATTAATATGACTTATATGTTTTTAATTTTGTAAAATAGACATCATTTGTGAATTATGAATATCAAATTTAGCTTAGGGTGATGTTTTGGTATTTTTCTGAAAAACATCATTTTTTTATAAATAGTGAAACCACTAAGTGGTAGTTATAGAAAATGAATATTTCGTTTAAATGAAAATTTGTCACTTATGTGATTTGATTTTAAAAAAGTACAACATACATGGTTTTCATTACGAAGTAAAATGTGGTTCAATGAGATTAAAATAATTTTTTGGTGAATAGTAAATTTTAAGTTCATAATCGCGATTAGAGGTAATTAGTGAAATTTAAGGAAAAACTGATATTATAATAAAATGAAAATACCTAGAAAAATGTCCTAAAATTATTGGATGTGTCATGGACCACCAATACAAGACATGGGTAAACATGGGGACCCCATGGAGCCACTTTGGTTGGGAAATGACATAAATAACTTTTTATTTAATGTTAAAGTAAAAATGACACAAACATGAGATGTTTTACTAAAAAAAAATTTAAATATGGTTATAAAAGTCAGATGTTTGACTATAAATATTCATTTGAAATATAAAAATATTTCATAAATCATGATAATTTTTTATAATTTTTAGACATTAAATAAATTAATTATTTGTGACATCATGATGATGCAGCAATTACCTCATTAATAAAGGCTTTAAATAAAATGAAAAGATAATGTAAAATCTATGACCTACACATGTACAAAACCTATTGAATGGGTGGATTTCGAACCCGTATCACCTTACCCTTGAATTATATCAATTTGGGACCTTTTGAATCCGAAAATCATTTTCAAATAAAGTAACATTTCTTTACTTTCAATGAGTGCCCCTCCTCTCCTCTTATAAAAGGCCCCCAACTCTACCTCCTTATCCACACTCCCAAAGACTTTGGCGCGGCCATACCCTAACCATTTTGTCTCTCCACATCCCCCTATTACTCTTTGAAGCCTCACATTGGGCAGAAGTCTTCCCAAGGGAGCCTTTGAGATCAAACCAATGGGAGTTACCCAATTTTAAGATAATGTCTTCACTTAAGTCCTTTTGTTTTATTTTGCTTCTCCAACCCCCTAAACTATTTTTATTAATTTATTTTGTAACAACTAAAGTATCTCAAATATACTAGGATGTTGTTATAAGAAGTATTCTAGATACACTTACACACACCTACATCTAATGGTTAAAGAACATACTGTTTCTGTGGATGGCGAACGATCGAGTCACGTCGGACCCGAGGTATGGGACTTCATCTCAATCTCCTTTCATTGAGACATATTTTGTTTTATACACAACCATCTTTTATACGGTTTATAAAACCATTTGACTTTTAAGTTTATTCAAAAGGAGTATTTTTTATATGAAGCGTATACTAAATGAAAAAATAGAATGTTTTTGTCGTACATATGCGGCGACAACGACTTCTCCGCCGCCGTGACCATTATTCGAGTTTCGGATTCCTCTACATGACCTACCATTTTTTAAATAAAAATAAATACCATGTTTTACTTTTCTTTTATTTTGGTATTGAAAATGGTTTTCATAATGTTTTTATATCAATGTGTGGTATTGATATCTTGTGATTGAATGGTGGAAATGTTATGTTTCCTTTATGCATGTTTAATGTGATACGATTATGTTGAGGTTCTTGGGAATTATTATGAAGACGGGTGGTTCCGTGATAAACTAAGGGCGAGTGATCCCGATATAGCTCTCCAATGCATTGGGTAACGCGAAGGAGTGAAACGTTAAGGTTTCTCCGAAGATATTTAGGGAATATACTGTGATGGGTATTCCAAACGTAACCAAGAGGGTTACTCCCTACGAAAGAATGTTATGAATGCCTCAAGTTACCTTTATGTCTTATTATTTCTATGATTTATTCATGATTTGATGAGGTATGTTAAAGTTATTATGTTTTATGGGTAAAGTATGATTTCATTCTTATCTATATATGTACACATGTTTCCTTTCCATATTTTTATATCCCTTACTGAGCTTTTTATGCTCATCCCATGTTTTTTTGAAATGTTTTTCACAGGTCAAGGGAAAGGTACATGATATGATGATAGTGTCAAGGAAGTTTCAAGAAAGAATCCATGTTTTATTTTAAATATGTTTCCATTTATGGGAAAGAAGAATAATATCTTTGTGTAAACACTTTGTTTATATGTGGAATGTAATGAAAGTTTTATGATCTAATTCTCTAAAACTCTAAACCCGAAAAGATCCTCAATGTGTAATCTTGTAATAACTAAAGATTTAGTAAGGTTTAAGGCTGGTGCCTTATAGTTTGGTATCAGAGGTCGGTTTAGATAACTTTAGGAGTTATAATTCTATTAAATTATTATCCAAAAATATATTTTTTATGGTCAAATTGAAATGATATAGAATTTAAAGATTACCATGTTGCTTTATCTAAGACATGTTTTTTTAGAATGGTTTTCTGCATAGGAAACAGGGAAGCAGTTCTAGGAAGGCATGCAGAAGGAAATAACCTTCTGAATCAGAATCCTGAGATGGTCAGAATTGGAACTGAACAGTTTGTTGTAGTAATGGCGCAGTTGACTCAAGCGAGAAATGGTGGTGGTATCCATGCATGAGATCAGCCAGATCAACCGCAGAGGAACATGAAAGTGGTGGAACATTTTATGAGGCAACATCCCCCATCATTCAGAGGATCATCTGACCATGTGTTAGCTGAAGGGTGGATTAAAGAATTGGAGAATATTTTCGATGTCATGGGGTGTTCAGACAATCAAAAGGTTAGTCTTGCTATTTACCATTTGGAGGGTGAGGCAGATCAGTGGTGGTCTATGGTTAAAAATATTAGGGACGCCGATGAGATTGATGCTCTTGACCGGGATGAATTCATAGGTATGTTTCTTGAGAAGTATTTTCCTAAGGCTGTTCGGCTTAGGATGGAAAAACAATTCTTGTAATTGAGGAAAGAGGAAGACTTAGTGGCAACCTATGAAGAAAGGTTGACTCGATTGGCATGGTATGATCCAAATTTTATCTGAAACCTTGATAGTAAAATAAATCATTTTTACTTAGGATTAAAGCCAAAATATCGAAGGGCATTAGCTTCTCGTGAGTTTAAAAGTTATGAAAAGATTGTTCAATGTGCTGAGAAGGTGGAAATGGAGTTTCCCGACGATCAAGTGTCCTATAAAAACCAGTAGAATAAGAGACCAAGGTGGCAGGAGAAAGGGAAGAATTCTTCAAAAAAGTCTGATAGTAAGAAATATAAGTTTCTAGTTTGTGATAAATGTGGAAAAAGTCATGCTGGGGAATGTCATCTGAATTCTGGAAAGTGCTACCGATGTGGTAAGATGGGACATAAGGCTCATGATTGCACTGAAAAAGATCAAGGTGAAGGTAAGACCAAATTTGATTTACAGTTATTGAAATGTTTTAAGTGGAATGAGATGGGTCACTATGAAAACGAATGTCTGACAAAGAGATTTAGTGATAGGAAGCAGTTAGACTACAAGCAGAAAGGGGTGGTTAAATCATTTGAAACTACTTCAGCAGATGTCAGGCCATCAAATGAAGTTGTATCAGGTACTTTGTTTGTTTTTTCAGATTATGCCAGCATGTTGTTTGATTCAGGGACACACATTCTTTCATCTCTGAAACCTTTTCTAGTAAAATGGGAATACCATCTCAAGAAATGACTCCTAAACTTTTGGTAAAAACACACATGGGGGAAATGTTGAGGCAAAAAGAATTTATAATAATCTTTCTATCCTTATCTATGGAATGAGCCAACTTGCAATCCTTATTGTTCTAACTCTAGTAGTGTTTGATGTTATCCTGGGTATGGATTGGCTCTCTATTTACCATGCTAAAATTGACTGTAGAGCTAAAGAAGATTCTTTTCAGAAAGAATTTCAGTTTGTGTACAAGAATGAACCCTTACTGTTGATAACATATCAAGAGGCCAAGAAACTTGTAAACGATGGAAATGAATGTTACCTTGCACACATTGTTGAAAATAAAGGAACTATTCAGATTAATGATGTGCCAGTGGTAAATGAGTATGCTGACATTTTTCTTGACGAGTTGCCTGGAATAATACCAGATCAGGAAGTTGAATTTACTGTTGACTTAGTGCATGATGCTAAGCCAATTTCGAAACTCCCTTATCGAATGGATCAAATTGAACATTTAGATTTGAAGGAGAAATTTCAAGATTTATTAGAGAAAGGTTTCACTCGAACTAGCACATCACTGTGGGGTGCTCCTGTTTTATTTGTTAAAAAGAAAGATGGTTCTATGAGACTTTTCATTGATTATAGTTCCTTGAATAACATCTTTATTAAGAACAAATATCCTTTTCCTCATATCGATGATTTGTTTGATCAACTCCAGAAAGATCAGTATTTTTCAAAGATTGACTTGAGATCGGGGTACCATCAGCTAAAGGAAAAGGAAGCAGATGTTCCAAAGACCGCGTTTCATACAAGATATGGCCATTATGAATTTGTATTAATTCCTTTTGGGCTAACCAATGCACCTGCTGTATTCATGGACATAATGAATAGAATTTTCCATGAGTTCTTAGATAAGATTTTGGTGGTTTTCATTGATGATATTTTGGTGTTTTCTAAATGTAAAGCAGAGCATGAAAGACATTTAAGGGTTATCTTGCAAACCTTAAAAGAAAAGAAACTGTATGGAAAATTCATCAAGTGTGAGTTTTGGTTGCAACAAATTTCTTTCCTTGGTCACAATGTTTCTAAAGATGGGATAAATATTGATCCTGAAAAAACAAAAGTTGTTGAAGAATGGCCAAGACCCACAAATTTAATAGAGATTCGTAGCATCCATGGTTTGGAAGGCTATTACAGAAGGTTTTTTAGAAATTTTTCACGGTTATCTAGTCCAATGACTAAACTAACTCGGAAGGGTGTTGAGTGTATATGGAAAAAAGAATGTCATGATTGTTTTCAGGAATTGAAAAAAATATTGGTGAATGCTCCAGTTTTGGCACTACCTTCCAGGAATGGTGAGTTTGTTATATACAGTGATTCTTCATTGAAAGGACTTGGTTGCTTCCTAATGCAAAATGATCAGGTAATTGCTAATGCTTCACGACAGTTGAATACTCATGAGGTAAATTAACCTACACATGATTTGGAATTATCTGCTGTTTTTATTGCTTTAATGATTTGGAGGCATCATTTGTATGGAGTAATGTGTGAAATATATACTGATCACAAAAGTTTATAGTATATATTCACTCAGAAAGAGTTAAACATGAGACATAGGAGATGGCTGGAAATAATCAAGGATTATTATTGTACAATTCATTACCATCCGAGATAAGCAAATAATGTGGATGATGCTTTGAGTCGAAAAAGTAATGCTTCATTAGCAATGTTGCATTTGGAACGTGATCCTTTGGTTAAGGATTTGATGAACTTTCGCATAGAAGTTGTTGGTGCATGATGTCCATCTATTTTTTTCAGGTATCAGTGAGATCATCTCTATCAGACATAATCATGTAAGCACAGAAGCAAGACAGTGAGTTGCAGAAAAAGGTAGAGTTTGTTCAGAAGGGTAAGTTGCCTGAATTCAACACTGATAATGATTGTGTTTTGAGATTTGGGAAGAGATTGTGTGTGCCTTGTGATTCACAGTTGAAGAGAGAATTGTTATGTGAAGCTCATAGTTCTCTGTTTTCAGTTCATCCTGGATTTACTAAGGTGTACAAAGATCTGCAGGAGTATTACTGGTGGGAAGGAATGAAAACAGATATTGATGATTTTACTGTGAAGTGTTTGACATGTCAACAGGTTAAAGCAGAGCGACAGTTACCAAAAGGGAGGCTTCAGCCTTTACCAGTGCCAGAGTGGAAATAGGAGAATATATCAATGGACTTTGTTGTGGGATTACCGAAGACATATCTAGGTAATAATGCAATCTAGGTTATTTTTGATCGCTTGACTAAATCTGCTCATTTCATTGCTATACGAGATACTTTCCCTCTAGATCAACTTTCCTGTTTTTATCTTAATGAGATATTCAGGTTACATGGAGTTCCTCTCTCCATTGTATCCGATCATGATCCCAGGTTCACTTATAACTTTTGGAAAGGCCTTCAGAAGTCGTTGGGTACTGAATTAAATTTTAGTACAATATTTCATCCTCAATCAGACATGCGGTCAGAATGAACAATTCAGACCTTGGAGGATATGCTATGAGCTTGTTTGATGGATTATCAAGGAAGTTGGGACCAACATCTTTCTTTGGTTGAATTTTCATATAATAACAGTTTTCATTCTAGTATACAGATGGAACAATTTCAGGCATTATATGGGAAGCGGTGTCAAACTCCAGCTTTCTAGGATGAAGTGGGTGAAAGGAAGTTGATGGGACCAGAATTGGTAGAAGAGAAGGTAGAAAAAGTTCAGCTGATTCAGAAACACATGAGAACAGCTCAGAGTATGTAGAAGAGTTATGCTGACAACATGAGGAAGGATCTAAATTTTGAGGTAGGTGATCATGTTTTTCTCAAAGTCTCACAATGGAAAAGTGTGATGAGATTTGTTAAGAACGGAAAGCTGAGTCCAAGGTTCATTGGACCATATGAAATTCTAGAGAGAGTTGGATCATTTGCCTACTATGTGGATTTACCTCCGAGTTTATCTCAGGTACACAATGTTTTTCACGTTTCGATTTTGAGAAAGTATATGCCAGATCCATCTCATGTTTTGAGTCCAGAGGTAGTTCAGCTAGAAGAGAACCTATCTTATGAGGAACAACCAGTGCAGATTCTTGACAACAGGGAGAAAGTGTTACGATATAAGGTGATATATCATGTAAAGGATCTGTGGAAAAACCACATGATGGAAGAGGCAACATGGGAATATGAAAATGCAATGAGGGGTAAGTACCTACCTTTATTCGATAAGTAAATAAATTGCGGGGACACAATTTTCTAAAGGGTGGATGGATGTAACATCCCAAGTAATTAATGAATAATAGATATTTTTATCTATGTCTATTAATGAATTATATAGTGTTTTAGAGGCTTAAAAGGAAAATGAATTCAATCTTAAGCATGGAATACACTAATATTTATAAAAGATTGTTTTACTGCCTTTTGATGGAAAATCATTTTTAATTATATATTTTGACAATTTTATAAAATATTTTTGTCAAAATAAACTTATTATTTATGATTGGGACATCAACATTTACTTTGTGTGAATTTTTGGTATTTTTCCGATAAAGTTCATTTTTTAATGAATAGTGAAAAATGTTGTATTTTAATTCAAATCCTCTTTTTAATCTAATTTATTTATATGATTAGATTATCTTTTGAATTGGTTTTAAAGTGAAATTAGAATATATTTTTACCATTTAATCCAACGGTGGTCATTGGAATCAATATCACATTGAAATTGTACTTAAACTGGTGTCAATCTTTTTATACTTATTGTTTCATAAAAACATGCTATTTGTCATGACAGTGGGAATTAATTATTAAATTAATTAATGTGACTTAAATGTTTTGAATTTTTTAAAATAGACATCATTTTTTGGAATTCGGAATATCAAATATAGCTTAGGGTGAAGTTTTGGTATTTTCCTGAAAAACATCAATTTTTGAGGAATAGTGAAACCACTAAGTGGTAGTTAAAGAAACCGAATTTTTTGTTTAAATGAAAATTTGTCACTTCTGTGATTTTATTTTCAAAAAATCTGACATAAATGGTTATCATTAATAAGTAAAATGTTGTTCAATGAGATTAAAATAATTTTTTGGTGATAAGTAACTTTTACGTTCTTAATCGCGATTAGAGGTAATTAGTGCAATTTAAGGCAAAAATGATATTATAATAAAATGAAAATACCAAGACACATGTCCTACCCTTATTGGATGTGTCATGGACGACCATGAAAATCCATGGGTCAACTTGGGGGAACCATGGAGCCAAATTGGTTTTGAAATGACATAAATAACTGTTTATTTAATGTTAAAGTAAAATGACACAAACATGAGATGTTTTACTAAAACAATTTTTAAATAGGGTTATACAAGTCAGATGTTTGACTATAAATATTCATTTGAAAGCTAAAACGATTTCCAAAATCATTATATTTTTTTTATAATTTTTATACATTAAATAAATTAAATTATTAATGACATCATGATGATGCAACAATTACCTCATTAATAAAGGCTTTAAATAAAATGAAAAGATAATGTAAACTCTATGACCTACACATGTCCAATACTAATTGGATGGGTGGATTTAGAACCCTTATCACCTTAACCTCTAATTATATCAATTTGGGACCTTTTTAATCCGAAAAACATTTTCAAATAAAGTAACATTTCATTACTTTCCAAGAGTGCCCCTCCTCTCCTCTTATAAAAGGCCCCCACCTCTACCTCCTTACCCACACTCCCAAAGCCTTTGGTTCGGCCAAAACCTGACCCTTTTGTCTCTTCACATCCCTATATTACTCCTTGAAGCCTCACATTGGGCAGAAGTCTTCCCACGGAAGCATTTGAGCTCAAACCAAAGGGAGTTACCCGATTTTAAGGTAATGTCTTAACTTGAGTCCTTTTGTTTTATTTTGCTTCTCCAACCCCCTAAAATCTTTTTATTAATTTCTTTTGTAACAACTCCAGTATCTTCAATATACTAGGTTGTTTTTATAAGAAGTATTAGAGCTAACCTTACACACACCTACATCTAATGGTTAAAGAACATACTGTTTCTGTGGATGGCAAATTTCTGCCTCCAGAAATGATGATTGTTCAAAACTCATATAACATCTTCAAAGGTGGCCATTAATATGTCACTATATTTATATATGATATATAATATATTTATGTTTTCCTTAAGCTTCTTTATTTTTCATTTTGGGCATACCTTTATGGTTTCCATTATGGGTAAACGCGATATCTTCATTTAAGGAAGTGCGGACTACCGCCCCCTTAGAGAGATTTGATTCGTTAAATACCATATGTGGGACGTATAAAGGATGTTACTATGATATTATATATGATATTATACTGGAATTATAATATAAATTTATATCATTATGATTCAATTCTATAAAATATGAAATATAAATGAAAGTAGCGTTCATGCGTACGTACGGCTTACGGTCTCCATGAACGGTGCATTTCATTTCTTAACTCTAAATGATTATGTAATATTATAAATGCATGTGTATACTGGATATATATGATATATATGATATATAAATCATGATTATAATTCTGAATATAATGGATAAATGGACAACTGGTAATTATAAAGGGTTTATTTTTGACTCAAGAACCAATGATCGTTAAAACGACCGTTATTAACTTAAATAATTACATAGTGTTAACGACATGGCAATAAGTGATATAAAAGGAATAATGAACATTAAAAAGGTTCATAAACAAGTAGAAATTAACTCATGTTTATTATTCAGGAGATTAAAGAATGATTGAGTCAAGTTGGACACGAGGTATGGGACTTCATCTCAATCTCCTTTCCTAGAGGCATATTTTGTTTTATACACATCCTTCTTTTATATAGTGTATAAACCCCTTTGAAATTTATGTTTAATAAAAAGGAATCTTTTTTATAATAATCATTTACTAAATGACAAAAGAAAATGTTTTTTTCGTACGTATGCGGTGACAACGACTTCTCCGCCGCTGTGACCATTATTTGAGTTTCGGCTTCCTTTACAAGCCCCACCTTTTTTTAAAAGAAAAATAAATACCATGTTTTACTTTTCTTTACTTTTGGGATTGAAAATGGTTTTCATAATTATTTTATATAAATGTTTTGTATTGATATCTTGTGATTGAAAGGTGGAAATGTTATGTTTCCTTTATGCATGTTTTATGTGATACGATTATGTTGAGGATCTTGGGCATTATTATGAAGACGGGTGGTTTCGTGATAAACTAAGGGCGGGTGAGCCCGATATAGCTCTACAATGCATTGAGTAACACGAAGGAGTGAAATGTTAAGGTTTCTCCGATGAGATTTAGGGAATATACTGTGATGGGTATTCCAAACGTAACTAAGAGGGTTACTCCCTATGTAAGAATGTTATGAATGCCTCAAGTTACATTTATGTCTTATGATTTCTATGATTTATTCATGATTTGATGAGGTATGTTAAAGTGCTTATGTTTTATTGGTAATGTATGATTTCATTCTTATGTATATATGTACCCATGGTTCCTTTCCATATTTTTATATCCCTTACTGAGCTTTTTATGCTCATCCCATGTTTTTTTGAAATGTTTTTTCACAGGTCAAGGGAAAGGTACATGATATGATGATAGTGTCAAAAAAAAATTCATGTTTTATTTTAAATATGTTTCTATTGATGGGAAAGAAGAATACTAGCTTTGTGTAACCACTTTGTTTATATGTGGAATGTAATGCATGTTTTATGATCTAATTCTCTAAAACTCTAAACCTGAAAAGATCCTCAATGTGTAATCTTGTAATAACTCAAGATTAAGTAAGGGTTAAGGATGGGGCCTTATAACAAAATTGTGTTCCGCTTCCAAAACTATTTATATAAAATTCATTTTCTTTTCCATATTTAGTCACAATATTCCTAAAAACACACAAAAAATAGTTTCTTTTTCATTTATCATAGTAATGAGTTCAAAATTATCATTATTATCAATCTGATCAAATTCTTCACTTATATCATGAACCCACATAGAAGGCTTAAATGATTCACTAGTATCTTTTGAGCACCTTTTGAATATAAAGAAGTATGTGTAAAAAAATTAATTCTCATGTTTTTAGCATTTTTATGTTGGTAAAAAATTACATTCTGGGCTTTTTGTTTTTCCCCATTCTAGGTTGAGATGTAACAAAATATTTCCCATCAATGTAAATAACTGAGTCCAATTCATCCATTTTTCTCATATCAAAATTGTTATAATATTTAGCAGTTTTCAAAAAAATTATTTCCACTTATTTAGGTTCTAATTATACACGAGATAATAAACAAATTCCAGGAAATTCTAAAGGATTCTTATAACAATATAGTCAACTAATCTATTGGTCACTTTTTTTAAAAATATTTATCATCTTCCACCTAGAGCATAGCCATGAAAGTTTTCATCTTAACCTCTTCTATTTAACATTTCATGGTTTCTCTCCCTTTTAATTATGATGTAGGGAATCCCAAATAATTATATGTGTTTCTATATTGGAATTGTTTCATAAAACATTTCATGTTGAGTCATACAAGAACATTCCATATCAAACAATCAGTTCTGAATATGAATTGTTCATCATATAACAGGCCTACGTATGCAATGAGAAAAAACATTTTCAAGTGGCATACTCCAACCCATTTATACAAAAATTTAGTTACACCATTCAGAAAAAATATTTGATTTGTCGTTTTCTTGGTTTACTAAACTCATAATGAATTCAATTTTTCCAAGATAAATTATTAGATCTTTATTATTGTACTCACCACCATTTTTAGTTCTCAAAATCATCATAGAATACCGAAATTCCTTCACATGTTTTCTTCCAATGTTTCTTATTTTAACATTGTCCCTCTAATACCATAATAAATATGTTCTATGGGTTATGCTTAATGATTATCAGATTTTTTATTAAATTAGTTTGTAACCATTAATTTCATAAAAAATTATATAATACCAATATATACTACATGACATATTTTGAATACCACATACACTATTACTCTTTTATAATATAATCATTTTTATCTAAAATATATTACCCATCAATTTATGTCCCAAATGAGATTCATCCATCCTTCTTAAGTAACAAGAATGTTAAACCTCACCAACTGAAAACAAGTTACATTTTGTTTGTTACCCTATTGTAAAAACTTTCTCATCCCCCTCTCTTTTCACAACAAAACCATATTTTCATATAAAATATTATTGATGTCGTTAAATCATCTGGAAACAATAAAAAAGTTCTGTCTCATCCCATCAACAAACAATGGTTTCTGGAATTTAATTTCCACCCATTAATAGTTTATATAAAAACATTTATTCTATTTTCATCATCAGTGTGAATGGGGAAAATTACTTCTTTTAAATAATTCAATATTTTAAAAAATTTCAAATCATCTATCTTATGAGAAGAAAACACACTATTCATGATATAGGATTGATCTTCTTTTGTTGATTTGAGTGTGGTTTCTATAACTAGATATTTTAATTCCGCTTTTTATTCATCACATCAAGCTTTCAAGAATTTTAATACACATGTTGTTGTGGTAATAAAAAAACAATACATCCTTTTTCAAGATTTCCAGGTTATTCACTCCTTTTACAAATTAGTTCAAAAGGTTAGTACCTATTCTCTTTCATGCCAACCTACATGGGTTCTTAATTAGAGAGGATTTATTCCCTAGATATTTATCTTTTATAACTTGTGAATGATATGTAATGTATTTAATTTAACACACACATATTTTGCATATTTTCAAATAAATCCTAATACTTGAAGTTCCCATATAAGAAATAATTTCTTCTATAACATCCATAAAGGATGGAATTGTGAACATGTTACTTGGTAACATTATTACCTATAATCTCATAAAATGTTTGAGTCAAAAACATAATGTATTATTTGATAACAGTCTTATTCAATTTGGATTTCATTAAACTATATCAAAATTCAATATAGTAGGAAATTTATATCAGAATACATTTTTTTGGAAACATAAGAACAACCAATTTTTTTGAAATTGGCCACATACAAGACTGTAAAATAATTTTTCTACATTGGATTATCCTAAACATTTTTCTCAACCACTAAAGATAACTTTTGATCATTCTCATTTTTCACCATTCCAAAAATTTCACCAACTTCAATGAGAGAATTATTGACACTTGTAATTCATTAATAATGTTTAGATTTTTTGGAAAATTTTTAACTCTTCTTCCATTACCATCATCTATAATGCATGATTTTATATCAATTATTTTATTTAATAAGATACCTCATCAAACATCAATCTACTCATGTAACATAATATTTTTATCATGAACACATTATTGACTATTTTCGGTAAGAATTTATTTCTCCAACCTATTTATTTCTCTTTATAGTCTTAGAATATTTCCAAGTCATTATTTTAGTTCTCTCTTCTGTTGATATTCAATGTCCTTCTCGTTATCTTCAAATCTAAATCTCTCAATATCTTCTTTGTTAACAGTTTTAATGAAATTAATTTCTACAACAATATGAGTAAAAATTTTAACACCAACATCAATATCTTCTTGATCATAATCAATATAAAAAATATTCCCATTTTGGATCTCCGTTAAATTTTTTAATATAACTTGGAATGGGATTTTTACGTATCACTGTATTTTATTTAAAATATCCTTAACAACGTTTCATATTCTTCACCATATTTATAATTATTTATTTGAGTAAAATTTAAAAATAGTTTCCAATAGTTCCATATTCAAAAAAAATAATGGGATGTTTACATTCATACATTTATATACCTCGTTTAATTTTTTTATAAAAATGTATAAAATGTCAAAATTATGTAGTAGAGTCAACAAATTCTACTTTTTTCAGAATCTTATAATACTTTCCTTTATTAGTAGAATTGATGGACATATCATGATAGTATTTTGTTTTTTTTTCATCATTAGTTTCTCCTTTATCATTTCACAAGTAATTAGATTAATATGAATATCATTCAATGATAGAGCTTCAGGATATCTATATTCCAATGATAAAACTTTTGGATAAAACATATTTGGACGAATTATCATGGTCATTTCAATAATTGTTTAGTTTTTCAACTTCTCACCAAAACAAATTATATTGATAACAATATAATTCACCCTTGTAATAATATGACAAATTGATTTATACAAACTATTTTTATGATCTTTATTAATCAACCTACAAATTTTTATCCTTGACTTACTTACCATCATACTGCCTTCAAAAATGTTAATCAAATTTTCAAAGACATATTTAGCAGTAAAAAAATATATTTTTTACTTATAACCACACTTTCAATAGTAGAAGTGTGTAAATCATTATTATCTCTTCCTTTATTATCATGATTCATCCCACCCACAAACTAAAGATGAAATTATTCATCAATTAGAGAAAATCCATATGTAGGAGATTCCAAAACATCATTGAAAATAAATATAATATACGATATAATTATAACATGATTGATATCAAATGAATTTTAATCAAAGACAATAATCCCATTACAATTTTCAAATCCCATATTTAACAATAAAAATTATCTTCAAAAAATCATCAAAGAGTAAATGAAGTGAAACATCACATGGATACCAACTGAGAATGCCAAAACATGGTCAATTTATCACTAAGTGGGGAAGGGGTGAATTAGTGATATCTTTTACTTTTATGTTTCCCCATTTTGAAACAACATTTTATTCATATCAAATATTGAACACATTATTGAAAACAAAAAAAATCCACAACCACAGTTACACAAGTATTAACAAGGTTATATACTCAAAAAGAGTAGCTACATATTTGGAATTGTTTAGAAACAATCATATACAACATGATACACTAGAAAATAATCCTTTTTGTACAACATGTTGAATATACCCTTACAGTTTTGTTGAACTATGATGAATAAAATAGTGCATATTTTTCTTCTAATATGAATGATGTAATACATGATTGTGTAATATATAATGAAACCTTAATCAGCTGAATGAAAAAAATTATTTTGATTCTATATCAACATCACCAAAGATATATTAAAAACACAACTCTAAACATCATTACCATGAAACATATAGAATCGACCATTCTGTAATTTGCAATGAAAAATCAGTATGATGGATCAGTCATTTCATCTATATGATACCTCGTTATGGAAAATAGATAAATAAATAATACTCAATAAATAATTTTGATTCATTTGTAACATTCCTAATAGTTTATTGGTTGATGTCTCATTCCATTTTTTTAACATTGAAAACTATTCAATATTTTGATTTTTATGTCTAGAATACATCTTCATGAATGATCGGTCTAGAAAATTCTTCTCTCTATGAAAACTCTTAGCACATTCTCTCTCTATCTCTTCACAAATGAATAATAATAGTGTTAGTTAAAAGTTCAATGTTCATTCTACTATTTATATGTGCACGAAAAGTTTTATGGAATGGAATAAAATTTCACTTTCCCACTCAACCAGATTTCAAGAATTATGAATTTCATTTCATTTTTACTTCACCATTGAATCATTTAACACTTCCCAAGTCTTCAATTTATTATGAAACTATCTTTAATATTCTCAACACTTCGGCTAACATTAGGATGTATATCCATTCTTCTAAAAGATAATAATGGTCATTCAAAAACTGTTTCTCATTAAAATAAAAATATATATGACTAATGAATCATAATTTAAATGCTCTGTACCAAAATGAAATTTTATAGATGAATGAATTTTTATTAAATATCATCATACTAACAGAAATAAACTTTTGAAAACATTGGAATAATTCTTCTATAAACATTTTTTTCATTTTGTTATACATGTTCAAATGTTTTCCCTAAATAGAATTTGTACATATAAACATACTGAAACATTCTTTGAAATACTTCAAAAATGTGAGAAAATCATAATGAAAAACACATTACCAGTATTTCACCTTTTCTTAAATACACATAATTATGAAACCATGTATGATGACATATCATTGTTACCCTTGGTAAGATAGATAGGTCTTTTTCTCACTCCAATGGATTACTCTCACATCCGATCTGATGAGTCAGAACCACATATTCTCCAATAAATCTTGAACAACATGATTAGGAACCATGTATTCTCTTCCTCTTAACTAAATTGTCAAAAAAAGTAGCCTGATGAAAATATTTTACTACATTATTGATCATCATCCGGTTAATTAGTCCCTCACTTTCATACATGAATACATCCTGATAACTCCACCTATTGATAACTATCAATGAACTATTATGGATCTGGTGGATTGGTTACATACTACATCTGATGTACTGATTTCAACAAAAACTTCATTCTTCATAACATCCCAATCATATAATAATATTGTGAATTGATTCTTTACCTGAATATGATAGTGAGAATTATTGTAAAATTTTATCGATTAGTAGATCATTGCATTTAAAAAACATCAACTTCAATAACATAACCCTCCCAAGGTTTTCTTTCATAATAATCATTTGTTTCGTAAAACTATCTTTTCTTTTATAACATTAGGATAATCATATAATCATATGAATTAAGGTAACAGACCTCTTATTTCACTTTTCATCATAACTATTTCATCTGAAGAATCCTATATAACATATGATATTTAATACCTAAAAATTAGAATATCATAATCAAATTTAGTGTAGATACATTCGACTATGATAGAGTTTCTCATATTAATTGAAACATTCATTCTAGACACATGGATGAAATGGAACACAAATTCTTCCAAAAAATTAATCATTAAATAAAAAACCATAATAATTAGCATTGTTATTAAAAATAAGGTTGATATTTTTATTATAATTCCCACTTTCTTCTAATGATAAAAAATTATGAAATAATTTTTTCATAGTGTCAATAAAGATAAAAACAATCAACACAATATAATTTCTATATTGAAACAAATTCAACACAAATTGGTGCCAATAAGTGCTTTAGATATTCATTGATGTGATGCCATTATTCATAGATGCTCTATTTGATGAATATATAAAGACCATGGCATACCAGTTTTTCAAATCACTAGAATGGCAATGATAAACTTACAAATAACACTAAGAATCCTGAATGGGATGTTATTAAAATTGGTAATTAATATTCTTTAAAAATCAAGGTTTTTGGGATAACCATTCTACTGATCAAAAACCAGATATTAGATGATGTACTTTATGTTAATGATTAAAACAGAAATTGTTGAGTGTGAGGAAACTTTTCGATAGTGGGAATAATGGTACAATCAAAATAAATACATGATTTATTAAAATCACATGTTTTGACTAAAACATTTCATAAGGAAGTAGAGATAATTCAAATCAATTTTCGATTTTTTATCCATATAATACATCGTTGTGGAGCATTATTGATGTGAACATGCTGTGAAATAGCAGGCTCAAACATCATGGGAAAAGAATTCAATGTGTGGTGGTGAAACATAATGTGGTGGGATCCATACTAAAACTGAAGAGATATCCTGATGAAATTTATATAACATATCAGCAGTGATGGAAAAAAAAGGGATCACACAGATATGGAGATTACATCAAAATATCTATTGAATATTCTCCAAAATGAACAATGAGGTCATATGAGAAGAAAATCATCTTGTAGAGATATTTATGTTTCTACCATTATAGATGATATCAAATGTAATTCAATTGTTCTCTTCACCAAGATGAATTATATGTCACTATATATGTTCAAAATATATATTTAAGAGTTGCATTAACACTAAATATATCATCATGGATCATAATTCACCTTTTCAAACAAGAAGAATAGTACGATTGGAATATCACTTTTAAATCATTTCCATATTTGAACATCATACAGTGGTAGAAGAATTTTATTAGGAGGAATAGATATAATAAATAAATGAGTAACTTTATCAAATTGATATAGATAACACTTGATAAATTATTCCATGTCATAGAAATAAAAATATAACAATCACAGGGTAGGATTTATGAAATAATCAAAATTTAATAGGATATGTATAACTACAATGTGTGTAAATTATATTATAAAAAGGAAGGGATTGATTTTGAAGAATAATTTTCAACTATGGTGATATTCAATACAATCCTAATGTTATTGGTAGTTTCCAATAACACACATTATATTGTTTATAAAATGGAAGTGAAATATTATTTTCTTAATGGCGATATTGAGTAAAATGAATATATTGAACAACCTGACAATTTTTTCTTAAAAAATAATGATACAATTATTTTCATATTGATGAAATATTCATATTTTTTTAAAAACAACCCTAGAACTTGGTATTCTGATTTGTAAAAATGGTTACTGGACATGATATTTACAAAGGTAAAGTTGTTGTATCCATTTTTTGAATAATATGAAAAAAATCCACTATCATTCCAATTGACTATGTTGGTGACATAATATTTGATAGAGATTAAGGGTATCTATATAAATAGTTTTCTGAGAAGTTAATTAATTATTTAGAAATTTCAATTATTAGAGAGAAGTAATATTTTGTAGTATTTAAAATTAATGTGAAAAAAATCATATATTTTTTACTCAAGAAGATAAGATGGATAATTTTTGAAATTTTTTTGAATCAATAGTGTAATTAAAACTCAATTACAATTTCGATTGGAATAAAACTTTTCTAGGATTAATATTGAAGTACTATTATTTAAAATAAATTTAGATTACTTTTTAGAATATTTATCTTCATGAAACATCATGGATAAACATCAATAATATAGAAAATCTCTTTAAAAATATTTCTTAGTGATCCTAAAAAGAACATTGGATGGTTTAAAAAAATTGGGTTTTTAAAAATAATGCATATCGAGAGTCTAATTTAAAGAAACATTTCGTATTTCACATTAGTATGATTTATATATGAAAATTAGTATAAGGCCCCAGCCTTAAACATTACTTAATCTTAAGTTTTTTCAAGATTTCACATTGAGGATCATTTCAGGTTTAGAGTTTTAGAGAATTAGATCATAATACATGAATTACATTTGACATTTAAACAAATTGGTTACATAAAATATAGTATTCATTTTTCCCATCAACGAAAACATATTTAAAATAAAACATGGATTCTTTCTTGACACTTCCTTGACACTATCATCATATCATGTACCTTTCCCTTGGCCTATGAAAAACATTTCAAAAACTTGGGATGAGCATAAAAATCTCAGTAAAGGATATAAAAATAAGGAAAGGAAACATGAGTACATATATACATAAGAATTAAATCATACATTACCCATAAAACATAATCAATTTAACATACATCATCATATCATGAATAAAACATAGAAATCATAAGACATAAAGGTAACTTGAGGAATTCATAACATTCTTACATAGGGAGTAACCCTCTTGGTTACGTTTGGAATACCCATCACAATATATTCCCTAAATTGCTTCAGAGAAACCGTAACGTTTAACTCCTTCGCGTTACCCAAAGCATTAGAGAGCTATATCAGGTTCAGCCGCCCTTAGTTTATCACGGATCCACCTGTCTTCATAACAATGCCCAAAAACCGTAACACAATCATATCACATAAAACATGCATAAAGGAAACATATCATTTCCATATTTAAATCACAAGATATCAATACATCACATTGATATAAAAAAAATTATGAAAACCATTTACAATACCAACATAAAATAAAAGTAAAACATGGAATTTATTTTTCTTTTAAAAAATGGTATGGCTTGTAAAGGAAGCCGAAACTCAAATAATGGTCACGGCGGCGGAGATGTCATTGTCACCACATACATACGACAAAAACATTCCCTTTTTTCATTTATTAAATGCTTCGTATAAAAAAGATTCTTTTTGAATAAACGTAAAAGTCAAAGGGTTTTATACACCGTATAATAGAAAGTTGTGTATTAAAAAAATATGCCTCAATGAATGGAGATTGAGACGAAGTCCCATACAGAGATAATTTTTTAAATAAATTAGATATATTATGTGTATTAACTATAAGTACACATAAATAATGTTCAAATAAAAGATATGACATCATAATATGATGACATAATTTTAAAGTAGGAGATTAAACCAATGAACTGAAATATATTTATGAAGTTCCCTTACAAAGATAATTTTTGAAATAAAATAGATCTATTATGTGTATTCACTATATGTACACATAAAGAAAGTACAAATACAATATAGGACATAATAATATCATGAAATAATTTGAAAGTAGGATATTAACCCAAAGAACAGAAATTGGGTTATGATGTTCCCTTACCTCAGGTCTGACTTGACTCGATCGTTCTTTAACCTCCTTTAAATCGGGTAACTCTATTTGATTTGAGATCAAAGGAATCCTTGGGAAGACTTCTGCCCTAAAGTTAGGCTTCTAAGAGTTATAGAGGGATTTGGAGAGACAATATGGGCAGGGTTTGGACCAGCCAAAGGCTTTGGATGTGTGGGTATGGTGGTAGAGGTGGGGGCCTTTTATAAGAGGAGAGGAGGGGCACTCTTGGAAAGGTATAAATGAATACTTTATTATAAAATGATTTTAAGATTTAAAAGGTCCCAAAATTATATATTCTGTGGATAAGGTTATAATAGTTCTAAATCCACCCATCCAATAGGTTTTTGACATGTGTAGGTCTTAGATTTTACATTATATTTTCATTTTATTTAAACCGTTAAATAACGAGGTAATCACTGCATCATCATGGTGTCATAAATAATTTAATTTATTTAATGTCTAAAAATTATAAAAACAAATATAATTATGTAGGAAATATTTTAACTTTCCAATGACTATTTATAGTCAAAAATATGACTTGTAAAACCCCATGTAAAAATTGTATTAGTAAAACAACTCATGTTTGTGACATTTTTACTTTTACTTTAAATAAAAGGCATTAATGAATATATGTTACCCATGTGGCTCCATGGGGTCCCAAAAATTGACCCATGGGTTTTCTTGGTCGTCCATGACACATCAAATTATGGTAGGACATCTGTCTAGGTCATTTCATATTATTAAAACATTATTTTTACCTTAAATTACACTAATTACCTCTAATCGCGATAAATAAACATAAAAGTTACATTCACCAAAAAAATATTTTAATCCCATTGAACCACATTTTACTTCTTAATGAAAAAATATATGTAGGATTTTTGAAATTCAAAACACAGTGGTGGTAAAATTTCATTTAAACGAAAAAGAAGTTTTTAAGTACCACTTAGTGGTTTCACTATTCATCAAAATTTGATGTTTTTCAGAAAAATACCAAAACATCACCCTAAAATATATTTGATATTTCGAAGTCAAAAATTATTTCCCTTTTATAAAATTCAAATCATATAAGTTACATTAATTAATTTAATAATTAATTCCTGCTGTCAGATCAAATAACGTGTTTTTATGAAACAATAAGTATCAAAATATTGACACTAGTTTAAGTCAAATTTCAAAGTGAAATTAATTCCAACTTCCACTATTGGATTAAATGATAAAAATATATTCTAATTTAACATTAAAACCAATTCAAAAGATAATATATCTATATAAATAAATTATATTAAAAACAGGGTTTGAATTAAAATACAATATTTTTCACGATTCATTAAAAAATTGAACTTTATCGGAAAAACTCCAAAAATTTACCCAAAGTAAATTTCAATGTCCCAATAATAATGAATAGTTTTATTTTGAAAAATAGATCTTATGAATTTTTTATGATTTTGATTTAAAAATGGTTTTCCATCAAAATGTAGTAAAACAATATTTTAAAAATATTAGTGTATTCCATGATTAAGATTGGATTTATTCTCATTTTAAGCCTCTAAAACATTATCTAATTCATTAATAGACATAGATAAAAATATCTATTATTCATTACTTACATGGGATGTTACATCCTTCCCCCCTTTAGAAAATTGCGTCCCTGCAATTTATTTAATTATCGAATAAGTGGGGGTATTTATCCCTCATTGCATTTTCGGATTCCCGTGTTTCCTTTTCAATCATGTGGGTTTTCCACAAAACCATTACCCGATGAATCACCTTATTCCATAAAACTTGCTCCATGTGGTCAAGAATCTGGACCGGTTGTTCCTCATAAGATAGGTTCTCTTCCAGCTGAACTACTTGTGGACTCAAAACATGAGATGAATCTGGAATTTACTTTTTTAACATTGAAAAATGAAAAACATTGTTTACCTGAGATAAACTCGGAGGTAAATCCACTTGGTAAGAAACTTATCCAACTCTCTCAAAAATTTCATATGGTCCAATGAACCTTGGACTCCACTTTCCTTTCTTACGAAATTTCATCACACTTTTCCATGGCGAGACTTTGAGATAAACATGATCACCTACCTCAAAAGAGAGATCATTCCTCAAGTTGTCCGCATAACTCTTCTGCCTGCTCTGAGCTGTTCTCATGTGTTTCGGTATCAGCTGAACTTTTTCTGCCAACTGTTCTACCACATCTGGTCCCATCAAATTTCTTTGACCCACTTAATCCCAGAAAGTTAGAGTTCGACCATGCATCCCATATAATGCCTCAAATGGTGCTATCTATACACTAGAATGAAAACTGTTATTATAAGAAAACTCAACCAAAGAAAGATGTTGGTCCCAAATTCAATGATAATACATCGAACAATCACGTAGCATATCCTCCAATATATGGATTGTTCGTTATGATCGCCCATCTGATTGAGGATGAAAAGCTGTACTAAAATTTAATTCAGTACTCAACGACTTCTGAAGGCGCTTCCAAAAGTTAAAAGTGAACCTGGGATCACGGTCAGATACAATGGAGAGAGGAACACCATGTATCCTGACTATCTCTTTAAGATACAAACAGGAAAGTTGATCTAGGGAAAAAGTATCTCATATAGCATGGAAATGAGCAGATTTAGTTAAGCGATCAAAAATAACCCAGATTGCATTATTACCTCGAGGTGTCTTTGGCAATCCCACAACAAAGTCCATGGATATATTTTCCCATTTCCACTCTGGCACTGGTAAAGGCTGAAGCACCCCTTTAGGTAAGTGCCACTCTGCTTTAACCTGCTGACAAGTCAAACACTTCGTAGTAAAATCAGCAATATCTCTTTTCATTCTATCCCACCAGTAATACTCCCGCAGATCTCTGTACATCTTAGTACTGCCAGGATGAACTGAAAACAGAGAACTATGAGCTTCACATAAAAACTCTCTCATAAACCGTGAATCACAAGGCACACATAATCTCTTCCCAAATCTCAAAACACAATCATTAGCAATGTTGAATTCAGGAAACTTACCTTTCTGAACCATCTCTACCTTTTTCTGCAACTCACTGTCTTGCTTCTATGATTTCCTGATTCTGTATGATAGAGAAGATTTCATCTAAACCTAAAACAAAACAGAAGGAATTCCTGCCCAAACAACTTCTATGCCAAATTTCATCAACTCCATAACCAAATGATCATGTTCCAAACGCAACATTGTTAATAAAGCATTACTTTTTCGACTCAATGCATCAGCCACTTTATTTTTTCTTTCCACGGATGGTAATGAATTGTACAATCATAATCCTTGATTAATTCTAGCCATATCCTCTATCTCATGTTCAATTATTTCTGAGTGAATATATACTTTAAACTTTTGTGATCAGTATATATTTCACACTTTACTCCATACAAATGATGCCTCCAAATTTTTAGAGAGAAAGCAACAACAGCTAATTCCAAGTCATGTGTAGGGTAATTTACATCACGAGTTTTCAAATGACATGAAGCATATGCAATTACCTGATCATTCTGCATAAGTACACAACCAAGTACTTTCAATGAAAAATCACTGTAGATAACAAAATCACTATTCCTGGAAGTATGTTCCAAAACTGGAGCATTCACCTATCTTCTTTTCAACTTATGAAAAAAATCATCACATTCATTTTTCCAGATAAACATAACACCCTTCATAGTTAGATTAGTCATTGGAGTAGATAATCGTGAAAAATTTTCAACAATCCTTCTGTTGTAACCTGCCAAAAGAAAGAAACTACGGATCTCAGTTACATTTTTGGGTCTTGGCCATTCTTCAACAACCTTTTTTCTTGCAGGATCAACAGTTATCCCATCTTTAGAAACAATATGACCAAGGAAAGAAATTTGTTGTAACCAAAACTCACACTTGATAAATTTTCCATAGAGTTTCTTTTCTTTTAAGGTTTGAACGATAACCCTTAAATGACTTTCATGCTCTTCTTTACTTTTTGAAAACACCAAAATATCATCAATAAACACAACCACGATTTATCAGCTGAGTCAACTGAGCCATCACTACAACAAACTATTCAATTCTGATTCTGACCATCTCAAGATGATGATTTAGAAGTTCATTTCCATATGTATACCTTCCTATCACAACATCCATGTTTCCTCTTAGAAAAACCATTCTAAACATAGAAATATCTTATGCGAAGGAACATGGTAATCTTCAAATTCTATATCATTTCAATTTTACCAGAAAAAAATATTTTTGGATAATCATTTAATAAAATTATAACTCCTAAAGTTATCTAAAACAAACAATGATACCAACTATAAGGACCCAGCATTAAACATTACTTAATCTCAATTTTTTTGAAGATTACACATTGAGGATATTTTCATGTTTAGAGTTTTAGAGAATTAGATCATAAAACATGCATTACATTCCACGTTTAAACAAAGTGGTTACATAAAAGATAATATTCATTTTTCCCATCAATGGAAGAATATTTAATATAAAACATGAATTCTTTCTTGACACTTCCTTGACATTATCATCATATCACATACCTTTCCCTTGACCTATGAAAAACATTTCAAAAACTTGGGATGAGAATAAAAAGCTCAGTAATGGATATAAAAATATGGAAAGGAAACATGAGTACATATATACAGAAGAATGAAATCATACTTTACCCATAAAACATAAGCACTTTAACATACATCATCAAATCATGAATAAAACATAGAAATCATAAGACATAAAGGTAACTTGAGGCATTCATAACATTCTTACATTGGGAGTAACCCGCTTGGTTACGTTTGAAATATCCATCAATGTATATTCCCTAAATCTCTTTGTATAAACCTTAACGTTTAACTCCTTCGTGTTACCCAATGCATTGGAGAGCTACATCGGAATCACCCGCCATTAGTTTATCACAGAACCACCCATCATTATATCAATGCCCACGAACCATAACATAATCATATTACAAAAAACATGAATAGAGGAAACATAACATTTCCACATATCAATAACAATAACTCAATACAACACATTGATATAAAAAAATTATGAAAACGATTTGCAATACCAAAATAAAAAAAAGTAAAACATGGTATTTATTTTTCTATTAAAAAACGGCATGGCTTGTAGAAGAAGCCGAAACTCAAATAATGGTCACGACGGAGGATAAGTCGTTGTCGCCGCATACGTACAACAAAAACATTCCCTTTTTTCATTTATAAAATGCTTAGTATAAAAAAGATTCCTTTTGAATAAACCTAACAGTCAAAGGTGTTTATACACCGTATAATATAAATATGTGTATAAAACAAAATATGCCTCAATGAATGGAGATTGAGAGGAAGTCCCATACAAAGATCATTTTTTAAATAAATTAGATATAGTATGTGTATTCACTATAATTACACACAATGAAAGTACAAATAAAAGAAATGACATAATAATATCATGACATAATTTGAAAGTATGATATTAACCCAAAGAACAGAAATTGGGTTATGAAGTTCCCATACAATGATAATTTTTAAAATAAAATAGATCTATTATGTGTATTCAATATAAGTACTCATAAATAAAGTACGTGTACAAGATAGGAAATAATAATATCATGACATAATTTGAAATTAGGAGATTAACCCCGAG
This sequence comes from Viscum album, assembly GCA_963277665.1. Taxonomy (NCBI): domain Eukaryota; kingdom Viridiplantae; phylum Streptophyta; class Magnoliopsida; order Santalales; family Viscaceae; genus Viscum; species Viscum album. The sequence goes on along the minus strand of OY728129.1, from coordinate 791,240,918 downwards.
AACAGAAATTGGGTTATGAAGTTCCCTTACCTTGGGTCCGACTTGACACGTTCGTTCTTTGTCCTCCATTAAATCGGGTAACTCTTTTTGATTTGAGCTCAATGGATTCGTTGGGAAGACTTCTGCCCAATGTGAGGCTTCTAAGAGTTATAGAGGGATGTGGAGAGACAAAATGGGCAGGGTTTGGCCAATCCAAAGGCTTTGGAAGTGTGGGTAAGGTGGTAGAGGTGGGGGGATTTTATAAGAGGAGAGGAGGGGCACTCTTGGAATGGTATAAAAGAATACTTTATTATAAAAAGATTTTCGGATTTAAAAGGTCCCAAAAAAATATATTTATAATATAAGGTGATTAGAGTTCGAAATACACCCATCAAATAGGTTTTTGACATGTGTAGGTCTTAGATTTTACATTATATTTTCATTTTATTTAAATCGTAAAATAAAGCTTTAATCAATGCATCATCATGGTGTCATAATTAATTTAATTTATTTAATGTCTAATATTTATAAAAAAATATCATGATGTAGGAAATTTCTTTATCTTTCCAATGACTATTTATAGTCAAAACTCTGACTTGTATAACCCCATGTAAAAAGTGTTTTAGTAAAACAACTCATGTTTGTGTCATTTTTACTTTTACTTAAAATAAAAGGCATTAATGACTTTATCTTACCCAAGTGGCTCCATGGGGTCCCGAAAATTGACTCATGGGTTTTCTTGGTTGTCCATGACACATCCAATAAGGGTAGGACATGTGTCTAGGTCATTTCATATTATTAAAACATTATTCTTACCTTAAATTACACTAATTACCTCTAATCGCGATTAATAAACTTAAAAGTTACTATTCGCAAAAAAATTATTTTAATCCCATTGAACCACACTTTAGTTATTAATGACAACCATGGATGTCGGATTTTTGAAATTCGAAACAAACAGGTGGTAAAATTTCATTTAAACGAAAAATCAGTTTTTAAGTACCACTTAGTGGTTTCACTATTCATCAAAAATTGAAATTTTTTAGAAAAATACCAAAACTTCAGCCTAAGCTATATTTTATATTCTGAATTAAAAATTGATGTATATTTTAAAATATTATAAAAATATAAGTTAAATTAAATAATTTAATAATTAATTCCTGCTGTCAGAAAAAATAACGTGTTTTTATGAAACAATAAGTATCAAAGGATTGACACTAGTTTAAGTCCAATTTCAAAGTTAAATGAATTCCAACGACCTCTATTGGATTAAATGGTAAAATATATTCTAATTTAACTTTAAAACAAATTCAAAAGATAGTTTAATCATATAAATAAATTAGAATAAAAAGTGGTTTTGAATTATAATACAACATTTTAAACTATTCATTAAAAAATGATCTTTATCGGAAAAACACCATACATTTACCCAAAGTAAATTTCAATGTCGCAATCATAAAGATTAAATTTATTTTTACAAATAGAGCTTATAAAATTGTCAAATGATTGATTTAAAAATGGTTTTCCATCAAAAGGCAGTAAAATAATGTTTTAAAAATATTAGTGTATTCTATGCTTAAGATTGGATTTATTCCCATTTTAAGCCTCTAAACACTATATAATAAAACATGGATGCTTTTTGGACACTTCCTTGACACTATCATCATATCATGTAACATTCCCATCAACAGAAACATATTTAAAATAAAACATTGATTCTTTCTTGACACTTCCTTGACACTATCATCATATCATGTACCTTTACCTTGACCTATGAAAAACATTTCAAAAACATGGGATGAGCATAAAAATCTCAGTAAGGGATCTAAAAATATGGAAATGAAACATGAGTACAAATATATATAAGAATTAAATCATACATTACCCATAAAATATAATCGATTTAACATACCTCATCAAATCATGAATAAAACATAGAAATCTTTTGACATAAAGGTAACTTAAGGCATTCATAACATTCTTAAATAGGCAGTAACCATATTGGTTACGTTTGGAATACCCATCACAATATATTCCCTATATATCTTCAGATAAACCTTAACGTTTAACTCCTTCGCATTACCCAATGCATTGGACAGCTATATCGGGTTCAGCCGCCCTTAGTTTATCATAGAACCACCCGTCTTCATAACAATGCCCAAAAACCATAACATAATCATATCACATAAAACATGCATAAAGGAAACATAACATTTCCACATTTCAATCACATGATATAAATACAACACATTGATATAAAAAACATTATGAAAGCCATTTTCAATACCAAAATAAAAGAAAAGTAAAACATGGTATTTATTTTTCTTTTAAAAAATTGTATGCCTTGTAGAGGAAGCCGAAACTCAAATAATGGTCACAGCGGCGGAGAAGTCATTGTCGCCGCATACGTAAGACAAAAACATTACCTTTTGTCATTTAGTAAACGCTTCGTATAAAAAAGATTCCTTTTTAATAAAGGTAAAAGTCAAAGGTTTTTATACACCATATAAAAGAAAGTTGTGTATAAAACAAAATATGCCTCAATGAAAGGAGATTGAGACGAAGTCCCATACAGAGACATTTTTTTAAATTAATTAGATATATTATGTGTATTCACTATATGAACAAATAAATAAATTAAAAATAAAATATATGACATAATAATATCATGAAATAATTTTAAAGTAGGAGATTAACCCAAAGAACATAAATTGGTTTATGAAGTTCCCATACAATGATAATTTTTAAAATAAAATAGATCTATTATGTGTATCACTATAAGTACACATAAAAGAAATTAAAAATACAAGATAAGACATAATAATATCATGACATAATTTCAATGTAGGATATTAACCCAAATAACCGAAATTGCGATATGAAGTTCCCTTACATCGGGTCTGACTTGACTTGATCGTTCTTTAACCTCCTATAAATCGGGCAACTCTTTTTGATTTGAGCTCAAAGGCTTCCTTGGGAAGACTTTTTCCCTAAAATAAGTCTTCTAAGAGTTATAGAGGGATGTGGAGAGACAAAATGTGCAGGGGATGGCCCAGCCAAAGGCTTTGGAAGTGTGGGTAAGGTGGTAGAGGAGGGGGCGTTTTATAAGAGGAGAGGATGGGCACTCTTGGAAAGGTATAAAAGAATAGTTTATTATAAATTGATTTTCGGATTTAAAAGGTCCCAAAATTATTTATGTTTCGGATAAGGTGATAATAGTTCTAAATCCACCCATCCAATAGGTTTTTGACATGTGAAGGTCTTAGATTTTACATTATATTTTAATTTTATTTAAATCGTTAAATAACGAGGTAATCGCTGCATCATCATGGTGTCATAAATAATTTAATTTATTTAATGTCTAAAAATTATAAAAAAAATAATGATGTAGGAAATATTTTTAGCTTGCTAATTACTATTTATAGTAAAAAAGCTAACTTGTATAACCCCATTTAAAATTGTTTTAGTAAAACAACTAATGTTTGTGTCATTTTTACTTTTACTTTAAATAAAAGGCATTAATGAATATATATTACCCAAGTGGCACCATGGGGTCCCAAAAAATCGACCCATGGGTTGTCTTGGTCGGACATGACACATCCAATAAGGGTAGGACATCTGTCTTGGTCATTTCATATTATTAAAACATTATTCTTACCTTAAATTACACTAATTACCCTTAATCGCGATTAATAAACTTAAAAGTTACTATTCACCAAAAAAATTATTTTAATCTCATTGAACCAAATTTTACTTCTTAATGACAACTATTTATGTACAATTTTTGAAATTCAAAACACAGTGGTGGTAAAATTTCATTTAAACGAAAAATCATATTTTAAGTACCACTTAGTGGTTTCACTATTCATCAAAAATTGATGTTTTTCAGAAAAATACCAAAACATCACCCTAGGCTATATTTGATATTGAGAATGAAAAAATTATTTCTATTTTACAAAATTATAATCATATAAGTTACATTAATTAATTTAATAATTAATTCTCATAGTCAGAACAAATAGCGTGTTTTTATGAAACAATAAGTATCAAAAGATTGACACTAGTTTAAGTCAAATTTCAAAGTTAAATTAATTCCAACATCCACTATTGGATAAAATGGAAAAAATATTTATTAATTTAACTTTAGAACCATTTCAAAAGATAATCTAACCATATAAATAAATTAGATTAAAATGAGTTTTTGAATTAAAATTCAGCATTTTTCACGATTCATTAAAAAAATGAACTTTATCAGAAAAACACAAAAAATTTACTCAAAGTAAATTTCAATGTCCCAATAATAAAGAAGAAGTTTATATTGATAAATAGAGCTTATAAAATTTTGAAAATTTTGATTTAAAAATGGTTTTCCATCAAAAGGTTGTAAAACAATCCTTTAAAAATATTAGTGTATTCCATGCTTAAGATTGGATTTATTCTCATTTTAAGCCTCTAAAAAACTATCTAATTCCTTAATAGGCATAGATAAAAATATATATTATTCATTACTTACATGGGATGTTACATCCTTCCCCCCTTTAGAATATTGTGTCCCTGCAATTTATTTAATTGTCGAATAAGTGGGGGTATTTAGCCCTCATTGAATATTCAGATTCCCATGTTTCCTCTTCAATCAGGTGGTTTTTCCACAAAACCTTTACCTGATGAATCATCTTATTCCGTAACACTTGCTCCTTGTGGTCAAGAATCTGGACAGGTTGTTCCTCATAAGATAGGTTCTCTTCTAGCTGAACTACCTCTGGACACAAAACATGAGATGGATCTAGCATGTACATTTTTAACATTGAAACATGAAAAATATTGTGTATCTGAGATAAACCCGGAGGTAAAGCCACTCGGTAAGCAACTGATCCAACTCTCTCCAGAATTTCATATGGTTTAATGAACCTTGGACATAGGTTTCCTTTATTACAAAATCGCATCACACTTTTCCACGGTGAGACTTTGAGAAAAACATGATCACCTACCTCAAAAGAGAGATCATTCTCCTGTTGTCCGCATAACTCTTCTGCCTGCTCTGAGCTGTTATCATGTGTTTCTGTATCAGCTGAACTTTTTCTACCAACTCTTCTACCAATTCTAGTCCCATCAGATTCATTTCACCCACTTAATCCTTGAAATTTGGAGTTCGACACCGCTTCCCATATAACGCCTCAAATGGTGCCATTTATACACTGGAATGAAAACTGTTATTATAAGAATACTCAACCAAAGAAAGATGTTGGTCCCAACTTCCCTGATAATCCATCGAACAATCACGTAGAATATCCTTCATAGTCTGGATTGTTCGTTCTAATTGCCCATCTAATTGAGGATGAAAAGCTGTACTAAAATTTAATTCTGTACCCAATGAATTTTGAAGGCGCTTCAAAAAGTTAGAAGTGAACCTGGGATCACGGTCAGATAGAATGGAGAGAGGAAATCCATGTAACCTGACTATCTCTTTAAGATACAAACGGGAAACTTGATTGAGGGAAAACGTATCTCGTATAGCAAGGAAATGAGCAAATTTAGTCAATCAATCAACAATAACCCAGATTGCATTATTACCTCGAGGTGTCTTTGGCAATTCCACAACGAAGTCCATGGATATATTTTCCCATTTCCACTCTGGTACTAGTAAAGGATAAAGCATCCCTTTAGGTAATTTCCGCTCTTCTTTAACCTACTGACAAGTCAAACACTTGACAGTAAAATCAGCAATATCTCTTTTCATTCCATCCCACTAGTAATACTCCCGAAGATCTCTGTACATCTTAGTACTACAAGGATGAACTGAAAACGGAGAACTATGAGCTTCACATAACAACTCTCTCTTCAATTTTGAATCACAATGCACACACAATCTCTTCCCAAATATCAAAACATAATCATTATCAATTATGAATTCAGGCATCTTACCTTTCTGAACGAGCTCTACCTTTTTCTGCAACTCACTATCTTGCTTCCATGCTTGCTTGATTCTGTCTGATAGATAAGATTTCACCTATACCTGAAACAAAACAGAAGGACGTCCTACAAAAACAACTTCTATGCCAATTTACATCTATTCCTTAACCAAATGATCATGTTCCAAACGCAACATTGTTAATGAAGCATTACTTTTTTGACTCAAAGAATCAGCCACATTATTTGCTTTCCCCGGATGGTAATGAATTGTACAATCATAATCCTTGATTAATTATAGCCATCTCCTCTGTCTCATGTTCACCTTTTTTCTGAGTGAATATATACATTAAATTTTTTTGATCAGTATATATTTCACACTTTACTCCATACAAATGATGCCTCCAAATTTTTAGAGCGAAAGAAATAACAGCTAATTCCAAGTCATGTGTAGGGTAATTTACATCATGAGTTTTCAACTGACGTGAATCATATGCAATTACCTGATCATTCTGTATAAGGACACAACCAAGTCCATTCAATGAAAAATCATTGTTGATAACAAACTCACCATTCCTGGAAGTAAGTGCCAAAACTCTAGCATTCTCCAATCTTCTTTTCAACTCCTGAAAACAATCATCAAATTCTTTTTTCCAGATAAACTTAACACCCTTCACAACCAAGTCCATTCAATGAAAAATCATTGTAGATAACAAACTCACCATTCCACGATTTATCAGCTGATTCAACTGAGCCATCACTGCAAAAAATTGTTCAATTCTGATTCTGACCATCTCAAGATGATGATTTGAAAGTTAATTTCCATATGATAGAAACTATAAGGCCCCATCCTTAAACATTACTTAATATCTAGTTTTTTTACAATTACACATGGAGGATCTTTTCAGGTGTAGAGTTTTAGAGAATTAGATCATAAAACATGCATTACATTCCACATTTAAACAAAGTGGTTACATAAAATATAGTATTGTTTTTTCCCATCAACGGAAACATATTTAAAATAAAACATGGATTCTTTTTTGACACTTCCTAGACACTATCATCATATCATGTACCTTTCCCTTGAACTGTTAAAAACATTTCAAAAACATGGGATGAGCATAAAAAGCTCAGTAAGGGATATAAAAATATGGAAAGGAAACATGAGTACATATATACAAAAGAATGAAATCATACTTTACCCATAAAACATAAGAACTTTAACATACCTCATCAAATCATGAATAAAACATAAAAATCATAAGACATAAAGGTAACTTGAGGCATTCATAACAATCTTACATAGGGAGTAACCCGCTTGGTTACGTTTGGAATACCCATCACAGTATATTCCCTAAATCTCTTCAGAAAAACCTTAACATTTAACTCCTTCGCATTACCTAATGAATTGGAGAGCTATATCGGGCTCACACGCCCTTATTTTATCACGGAACCACCCATCATCACAACAATGCCCAAGAACCATAACATAATCATATCACAAAAAACATGTATAGAGGAAACATAAAATTTCCACATTTCAATCACAAGAACTCAATACAACACATTGATATAAAATACATTATGAAAACCATTTTCAATACCAAAATAAAAGAAAAGTAAAAAATGGTATTTATTTTTTTCTTAAAATGGCATGGCTTGTAGAGGAAGCCGAAACTCAAATAATGGTCATGGCGGAGGAGAGGTCGTTGTCACCGCATACGAATGACAAAAACATTCCCTTTTTTCATTTAGTAAACGCTTATTATAAAAAAGATTCCTTTTGAATAAATGTAATAGTCAAAGGGGTTTATACACCGTATGAAAAAGATGTGTATAAAACAAAATTTCCATCAATGAATGGAGATTGAGACGAAGTCCCATACAAAGATAATTTTTTAAATAATTTAGATATATTATGTGTATTCACTATAAGTACACATAAAGAAAGTACAAATAAAAGATATGACATAATAATATCATTATATAATTTGAAAGTATGAGATTAACCCAAAGAACAGAAATTGGGTTATGAAGTTCCCTTACAAAGATAATTTTTAAAATAAAATAGATCTATTATGTGTATTCACTATAAGTACACATAAATAAAGTACAAATAAAAGATAAGACATAATAATATAATGACATATTTTGAAATTAGGAGATTAACCCAAAGAAAATAAATTGGGTTATGAAGTTCCCTTACCTCATGTCCGACTTGAATCAATCGTTCTTTAACCTCCTTTAAATCGGGTAACTCTTTTTGATTTGAGCTCAATGGCTTCCTTGGGAAGACATCTGCCCGAAGTGAGGCTTCTAAGAGTTAGAGAGGGATGTGGAGAGACAAAATGGGTAGGGTTTGGCAGAGGAAATGGTTTTGGATGTGTGGGTAAGGTGGTAGAGGTGGGGGCCTTTTATAAGAGGAGAGGAGGGGCACTCTTGGAAAGGTAAAAAAAATACTTTATTATAAAATGTTTTTCAGATTTAAAAGGTCCCAAAATTATATATTTCTAGGATAAGGTGATAAAAGTTCGAAATCCATCCATCCAATAGGTTGTTGACATGTGTAGGTCTTTGATTTTACATTATATTTTCATTTTATTTAAATCGTAAAATAACGAGGTAATCACTGCATCATCATGGTGACATAAATAATTTAATTTATTTAATGTCTAAAAATTATATAAAAAATATCATGATGTATGATATATTTTTATATTTCCAATGTCTATTTATAGTCAAAACTCTGACTTGTATAACCCCATGTGAAAATTGTTTTAGTAAAACAACTCATGTTTGTGTCATTTTTACTTTTACTTTAAATAAAAGGCATTAATGACTTTATCTTACCCAATTGGCTCCATGGGGTCCCAAAAATTGACTAATTGGGTTTCTTGGTCATCCATGACACATCCAATAAGGGTAGGACATGTGTCTAGGTCATTTCATATTATTAAAACATTATTCATACCTTAAATTACACTAATTACCTTTAATCGCGATTAATAAACATAAAAGTTACTATTCACAAAAAAATTATTTTAATCCCATTGAACCACATATTACAACTTAATGAAAACCATGGATGTTGGATTTTTGAAATTAAAAACATAGAGGTGGTAAAATTTCATTTAAACAAAAAATCAGTTTTTAAGTACCACTTAGTGGTTTCATTATTCATCAAAAATTGTAGTTTTTCAGAAAAATACCAAAACATCACTCTAAGAAATATTTGATATTCCGAATTCAAAATTGATGTCTATTTTAAAATATTCAAAACATATAAGTTACATTAATTAATTTAATAATTAATTCTCGCTGTCAGAACAAATAAAGTGTTTTTATGAAACAATAATTATCAAAAGATTGGCACTAGTTTAAGTCCAATTTCAAAGTGAAATTAATTCTAATGACCACCATTGGATTAAATGGTAAAAATATATTGTAATTTAACTTTAAAACCAATTCAAAAGATAATATAATCATATAAATAAATTATATTAAAAAGTGGTTTTGAATTATAATACAACATTTTTCACTATTCATTAAAAATTGAACTTTATCGAAAAAACACAAAAAATTTACCCAAAGTAAATTTAAATGTCGTAATCATGAAGAATAAGTTTATTTTGACAAATAGAGATTATAAAATTGTCAAATGTTTGATTTAAAAATGGTTTTCCATCAAAAGGAAGTAAAACAATCTTTTAAAAATATTAGTGTATTCCATGCTTAAGATTGGATTTATTCACATTTTAAGTCTCTAAACACTATCTAATTAATTAATAGACATAGTCAAAAATATCAATTATTAATTACATAATTGGGATGTTAAAATTAGGCTGGTGACTGCACAGAAAAAATCAGCAACACATGGTTTCTCTTTTATTGTAAGGATGTGGTATCTGTTAAAACAAAAATAAATATTTTATGACTTTGGATATAACTACTGAAAAATACGTTTCATCTATATATTATTATACTCAAATGATGTGGATTCAGGTAAAATTATCAAATATTATGATTTCAATTGATAAACCACTACAAATTGATTCTGAATATCAAAGTACAGTAGGGTTGTATAAAAATACCAGACAATATTCAAGATCCAATATAATTTTTTTTCTGAAATATATTTATAAAAGAAAATGTTGTCGGATGATATGTGAATCTTGAATTAATTTCATCACATGATTATAATGGCTTAAACCTCACAAAAATTAGAGCATTAGAGATATTTTAATAGTGAATTATGAAAAATAATTTTCAGCCTTCCCCAAAAAGAGGAAATCATGTTTTATTTAGACAATTACACAATAGTCTGGATTATATTTCCACATAGGTAGAAAAGTACATTGTAAAAGTGGTAAAGAAGGGGTGTAGGTGTATAATTAGAAGGATTAGTGATGTCGAATTAGTAAATTACTACAAAAAAATTTATATGTGGACTCTTATTTACATATTTAATGAGATTGAATATATATATCTTAACAATCCATAGTAAAAACAAGTAAATTGGGTGGTGTTTCTTCCATAGGTTGGAGTGGTGATATTTAATTACATTATGAGTGGAAATAAATGGCCTTTTCTATTATCATCAATTAAACTATATGGGGAAATTGATGAACTCCATGACATTGAGGTATGGTTCCAGATACCTTAAGGGTCCAATGGTTAGTAATGAGTATATGTTGTTGTAATTGTTGAAATGTTTTTTTAATGTCAGATGATTCTAGAGAAGATTTTTATGGTGTCATATTTTACTGTGAGACATTTCATGATGCAAGAAGTACTATTTTATGAATTTCTAGAGTTTCAGTGTAGTTATTCTATATGAGGGAATATAATTTCTCAATCTACCTAACCATATTTGAAAAGAGTTGAATCATTTTAGTATTTGAGATACCTAACCATATTGATAAATTATATTTTATGTTGGCTATTCACATATTTATTTTTGATACATAGTCAATCCATCAATATTGTTTTCTATTCAAGAAAATCAGGTAACCTATTTGGGGTCCACAATGTTAAATGATCATCATTATCGAATTACAAAAACACATAACCATTTCAACGTCATAGTAAATTACAATGCAATGATGTATTTTACTAGTATCATATTACAATTAAAATTATCATATTTTAGTGGAACATATTAATATTTAGAGAAATTAAACATAACCAATTTCATTCATATTGCTGATTCTGGTATGTATGGATTTAACATATTTGATTTGTTGAAGGCATGAAACTCACAGTCTACTATTCATGATTCAAAAAATGTGATTTTTTTTAATTTTAGATACAATGAATATTTTATGATTCAAGTATTTAAGAAAGTTTAAAAAATATTATTTTTAATATATATTGAGGTCTGAAGTAGGCATGATCTTAAAAATATGTCACAGATATCCTTTAGAGTTAGTAAAATACTTAGAGATCAAGGTGTGTAAGTAAATTACAATAGATATCATGGAAATATAGATAAATAAAATAGATATTATAGAATTTTCACTCTATAAAATACATATTTAGGATATGACTATCAATGTTTGTCGGAGAGAAAAAGAGGATGTGATATAAATAACATGGGACATGAGGTAGTGGTGTTTGATTCCTAAAGTGAGTTAAAAGTTGAGTATTATTTTTATTATCTTTCTTGTAAACTATCATGTCATAAGAAATCAAAATTTGTGTTCTATGATAATTTCAGAATCATATTCGAGACTATGCAATGCTAAATTTATTCTTTCCAATATTGAAGGTTCATTAAAGTGGATCAAAATTTATTTTTGCAGAAGCCGTCTGATTTACATTTCATCTTATTATATTTTTTAATAACATTTTTTCATATAACGGGAATCTGTAATGATGTGTCTTACTCCTTACATGTGTTGTGTGAATAGAAATGATAGCTTGTAAGGTAAATACTAGTTGGGGTATAATTAAATGAATCAATGGTTTGACAATGTAACTAGATATAACAAGTGATAATATTCTACTCTAGATACAAATATTGTAAAACTCAATGTTCTATTAATTATTTAAATAATAAATGATCATATGAGATTCATATGTTAGGTTTTATATTGGTTATATATTTGTAGGTTATAGTGGTACTTTTTATTTTAAAAGGAATTTATAAAAACATTCCACATTGATTCTACCCCCTTCAAAATAAAGGAATCATCTTCTTTGGTAATTTTATTGGAATGATATACTATTATAGTATCTTATTTGATATTATTTATATATAGAGAATGAAAATATATTTCTTATTGTACAAGATACCCTAATAAATTTTAAACAATATGTAAAATTTTTAATGTGTAAATTTTAGCTGGAAAAGGATTTATTACTGTGTCATATAATGACATGTGAAGGTGTTCGGGTGGATTCATCAAAGACGAAATCAATTATACGTTTTACTAGAACAGCCATAGTAACTATGATATGAATTTGTCATTGTTTATATGGATTTTATAAATTGGTTATGGAAAAAATTTCCTGAATTTATAATCCACTCACCATGTTAACATGATTTTGATCCATGTACCTCAAGGTGGATAAATGTGAAGAAAATATAATGGATCTAAACAGATGATTAGTTGTCAAACCTATAAATACATAATATTCTAATGAAAACATGTTTATAATCTATAATAATGGGACCATGAAAGGATTAGGATGCTTTAATTGAATAATGACATGGTTAAATATTATGTCTCATGTCTATCAATGGTTAAGGAGAAAAATCACCCATATCGTGATTTTGATTTAGATGTGGTATATTGGTCATTAATGACATGGATGAATTATTTATATATAGAAAACATAGATATATATACTGATAAGAAAAATTAAATGTATATATTCACACAAAAGAGTTGATCATGTTCCAAAGAAGATTGTTTGAGGTGATTAATAATTATGAGTACTCAATTTATTCCCACACTAGAAATGAGAACAAGGTGATTGATAAAATGATTTTAATGGATAATTCCATATTATACATTTCTAAAAACAAAATAATTTCTAATATTTATGTATTGTATGTGGATATTTATTGAAATATAATAGGAATGGGATAAATCTTCTCTTTCTCAAATAGATATTCAACTATATATCCATGTAAATATTAATGTGGTGCAGAAGGAAGATGTAGATTTGAATAAGATGTTTAAATTGTTTCTTGAGAAAAATGATGATTTTTTTGGATTTTTTTGTTTTAAGAACCATGTTGGAATTTCATCCACCCAAGAGTTGTAGAATGAACTGTTATAAGAGTCTGACACTCCTCAGGCTCTATTTATCATAGAAGTAAAAGGATATATAGCTATTTCGATTAGTATTTATGGTTGTATGGAATGAATGGAGACATAATATATTTGGTGTTTTAGCTCTTGTTATGTAAACAAGTTAATTATGAGAGATAAAAATATAATAAGATGTTACACGTAATACAAATTTCATAATGGAAATGGGAAACTCCAAATTGAATTTTTTATAACAATCCACAAAATTTCCATAGGAAAATATTTTATATGGGTATTAGATAACCACCTACAAAATTTAGAACACTTCTTTTATATTAGAGAATATTTATCTTTGAATCAACTCAATAATATTTATATTAATGATGTGTTAATGATTTATTGAGTACCACATTCTTTTTATATTGATCGATATATGATGTATACATCATGGTTAATGAAAATTCATCACAAATATCTTGATATGGAGGTGTGTTTCATCACTACATATTATATCACATAGATGTCTGGTCAACAAATATGGTATATACCCCAGAGGATATTTTTAAATCATTTTTTTCAGTATTTCAATATTTCTTATGATCAACACCTTCATTGAGTTTAGATTTATTAAAACAAAATATATCACTCGAGAATTATAAAGGATCATTTTGAATCCCAACATGAAAATAAATTTTGAACTCAAACCGATAAGGATGAATTTATAGAAATAATTCTATTATGACATGTTCTAGAAGATAAAATAGAAATTAAGATTATAAAAATTTATAAATACCCTAGGGAATCAAGAAGTATGATGAAATTCTATTATTAACACAACTAGTATTATTTATATATTGAGGTTTGTGAGAAGTTATATCTAATAATTTATTCATCGAATATGTTATTGTGATATGGAAATAATGGAAAAATTATCTGTAGGTATGTCATTCCATTTAGAAATTATGACAGCATCAGGATGGAATATTATCGATTGAAGCTTCTACAAAAAATCCAATGGATTCTTGATGTGTTCCATGAATATATAATGAGAAACACGTACTTCGTCTAGCACGTAGACTAAACTAAGTGGTCATACTACTAGATATTGATCATTCCTTTTACTAACTAATATCGAAGATTCTATATTGTACATAGAATGTGTCATGAAACCAGACCACCCACAAGGTCTATGTTTCGTTAGAGAAACATCTATCTTAATGAACCAACATGGGAACTAGGGAATCTATTTAGGTATAATTATACTTAGGTTTTTATACCAATGTGATGGACTTTTGAGAGAGAGATTCATTTTATGTTTGGTAGAATATAACACCCTAACATTTAATTATATATTTTATTGAAAAACAATTTTTTATTCAATATATTGTGTCACACACAACACCATGTTTTTATGAATGGTAATATTATATTTATATTTTTACTTAAACATTATAGTAATAACATTTTCATTAGATTATTAAGTGTAAATTATATTAATGATTTTTTGAAATTATTAAATATTTTTATTTAAAAAAACATATTGATATTTGTATTTAACTTTTTGTTAATTATCTATATGCTTCTAATTTATGTTCTCAAATTATGTGAAAATAGTAAAATATGTTTTTATTCATTTCAAAAACGTTATTTTGTTTTTTTAAATATATATATCAAAACTATAAGTGATAATGGTTTTCAAATCTTTATGAAATTATTAATTTTTTAATAAATTGAATTTTTTTTTATTTTATTATAAAATACATTTTAGTAAAAATTAATTACAAGATAATGATTAAATTAATATGGGGTTTAAATTTAAATCATTCCAAACATAAAATTTACATCTCATTTAAGACAGTTTATTCAATTTTATGCTGAATATTTTAATTAAAACTCTATATACTTTTGAATACATTTATTTATAGAACGGTTTTTTTTTCATCGCATTAATGGATTTAATATTAAATTATTTTATAAAACTTATTTTGAATAAATTTTTAATAATTTACACAATATTCGGAAGCAATATAATTTCTATTATATAATAAGTTACATATAATGTTTTCATAATGAGTAGTGAAAATAGTAAAATTAATTATCATGGTAACAGTTAAAATGGGTTTACCGGGGGTTGATCTAAGATGATAAGGGTTGAGATAACATAAAAATGTTTCAATTTCTATTTTTATCAATAAATAGTCATAATAAACTCTAAATTTCATTATTGATAAATTTTTTACCATTTTGTATTGAAAAAAATGTTTTTATGACATTTTATTTTCAAAAAGTCCCTGTGTGTCCTCTTCTCCACATTTAAAATGTTACCGCCTCTCTTTTCCTCTCCAAACATCAAAAGGATATTTGATGGAAAACAAATTCAAAAATTACTTCTTAATTTAAATCTCCATATATAATATGATTATTATTATTTATTAACATACCTAATAATGAATTTGGTGGGAGGCTTAATGTGTATTCCAATGAAGTGATATCATTCTTAATAAAGTGTTGTCTTTTAATTATTATTCCATATACATAAAATAATATTAAACTATAATAAAATAATAACATATTTGTATTCCATATACATAGTTGTTATTTTTTATTTCAATATCCTACATTTACCAACTTCTCCATAAAATGGGAAATGAAACTGTCGATCATGTGTATAATGAACTAATGCCTCACAAACCGATTTAATTCATTTTTCATCACCAAATCTCATGGATGGAAGTAATAATGATCATAATGTATATATATGTTATTGATAAAATTATTATACATTAGGAATTATAATATCTAATATTCTTTCTGACCTTCTAATTAATTGTAAATTGATATCATCTCTACTGCACATATGCAGGCTACCTTCTCAAGGAAGTTATTTGAAAGGTTTTTCATTTTATATTTACATAGATTTTAATAAGGATATTCATGATTAATATTTATTATATATATGAAATAGTAATGATTTTATAAATTTTATTTAATATTTAATTTTCTCACATTATATGTATTGAAAAAATGGAGATAGTTCTTTGCATTCATACAACTCACTATCTACATGTACAGTGTAAATCATTATCTATCTCTATATTATGTTGTTTAATATAAATACATATATGAAAAATATATTTTAAATTTTTATATTTATTAAAATATTATATTATTTTTTCATGATGAAATTAAATGGTCTGATGTATCTAAACAAGAATGTATATGAAGAATTAATCAATTATTAACTGAAACATATTTTAACAATGAATTTTTTAAAAAGGGTGATGAAAATTTGTGTGTGAATAATAAATGGTATTTTATATATGATTATGTTTCTCTATGAGATATTTGAAAAATCAAAATTTATAATAAAATATATTCTAAAACTTCTGATGAAATTCAAGACTTAATGTAGTACATTTCTATTTTCTTGTTAATTTCTTGGGTGACATATGCAATATTCACCGCTCATATAATTTGTTAAGAGTATGTATTACTCCATTAAAATTAAAGTTCATAAATATCTAGATTTTGATAATATTTAATTTTTTATTATATATTTTTTTTAATGGGTCTTATGGTTCTGAAGATTCCAAAGTGGTAAGGGTTTTATGAAATAATTGTATATTTTGATAGAATGATTTATTTTTATTCTTATAATGATGAAATATTATGATATTTCTCTCAATAACTACATGGTGATAAATATAATTAGGGTATTTAATGAAAATAGATGATTATCTTTGATTTTCCTCCCTTTATGAACTCAAAGTACCAAAATAATAATTTTATCAGAAAACTGTCATTATTTATATCTTCTATCAAAAGTTATTTCCCATCCATGTCCATTTATTCTAAAAATTATTGAATTTATTTTTAATATTATGTAACAAATTTGTAATTTCGTTTTTATTCATGATTTCTTTTTATAAATGGTTTTAAATAAATATTATGGATATTTTTTGAATGATATTTTCTAAATTTTTAACAAACATTGATTGGAATATTTTCTATTAACATAAATGGAATGAAAAAAAATTTCTTCAATCATGACCACTAATTGTTATAAATATTATTTTATAAAATTTTCAAATTTATTTTCAGATTAAATTATTCCCATAATATTTTGAGATATTCATGTTTTAGAAACTGGTTTTTAAAGTGGAAATTTTATTTCTTATATGAAATGTTCGATGTGGTCTTTCGAAATCATTTTCCATATAAGATGACTTCCTTTGATGCCAACTTATATTTAAGGTGAATATGATCTAATTATAAAATCTTAATTAATTATTAGGATGGAATTCAACTATGATAAAAACATTTTCATGAATCCCATTTCTTTTCTATGTTTAATTATATGATGATATTTTAATGAAACCCATGTCCATTGATGGGTTTAATTATGATGAATTTTTTATTAGAATCTAGAACACATATGTTAAGATTTCATTATATTATAGTGATTAGGTTATAACTGAAGAATGTGGTTACATTATAATTTTTTTGGGTGTTTTCCTTAAACCAAAAAAGGTGTTAACATTTTTTCTAATGGATGGTGGGGCCTATATCTCCCTAAAATGCATTGATTAATGATTGGTAACTCATTGGATAAATATTGTATTCATGAACCCATTTCTGATGTTCATATGTTTATATGTGGACATGGATTCAATATCTATAATGATATTAAATGACCAAATTTCTTTTCCTAACGTAATTAGTGAACCTATTTCTATTTACACATGTTCACAATGTTAGAACATAATAAGAATGAAACAAATATATTTCTTATTCCAATGATATGTTCTCTTAGATCATTTCCTCAGATTCCTTTTTTGATTCATGTTATAATAACTATTATGATCTTTTTGATCCCCCGTGTTTATATTATATGATATGTATGTTATAGTTTAAAATTTTAATTATTATGTTAAATTGATATCACCCAATTTTTCTGTTTCTATAAATTTTAACTAACTATTTCTTATTTTTTCTTTCCTTATTATATTAAAAAACATAATTAGTGTATTTGAAAAAAGATTACTATATTGGATGATATTTATAAGAGATGATTAATATCATCTGGGAAAGATTAATAGTGATTATCTAATCTCCAGATAGAGAAAACCTTTACATTCTTCTAGCATGAATTTTTACAATATATATAATATTCATCCAAAAAGATATAATATTTATGTATGGAAAAAATTGGTCTTTATAGGGGTTCAATTATTTTTTTTGTGATTTATCTATGAATAATGACTTTTTTAAAATAGAAATTAACATATATTTAAGAAAAATTGATCTAATATGAACATTGAATTTCATGGGTTGGAATGATGGTAAAATCATTTATGAAATCATACAATTTATCTTCCTCATCCAATATATTTCATATCTAATTATTTTATATTAATGAAAAAACTAAGATGTTTTTTATTATGGTTGGGAATACAAAATCTATAAATTAGGGTGGGGAATGATATTACCGATATTAAAATCATCTTACTTGATGCTTTTTATATGAATTCAATCATATATTGAAAATATTATTATTTTAGAAATTCATGTACGTAATGAAATGATATTGACAAATTTATTAAATTTCCTCATGGTATGATTATTAAATTCCTTCTATTTAAATTATTTTCTATTGTTTTTCAAGGGATTATACTTGTGAAAATATTTTTATTATTCATTTAATTCAATTTTTCTTTGATTATTTTGATATATCGGATCTGTCAATATAGATCCAATATAAATTATCACAATATGGAAGTCATATTTGCTTTCACATATCCACCCATGATTTTATATCAATTCAACACTGACTATGAAATCCCTATAGAAATTACTTCTTTTATATTGTTCGTAATAACCTATGATGACTAGAATTTAAATCAATGATTTAGGGAAATTCCAATATTGTAGATATTTCAATTTTTTTGATTATTTCAATGTATTTTTTGAAATGTTTCTTAGACATACACAAAAAAAATGAGTTTCTATTTTCAATATATTTCATACATAATTCTATACCAATATTAATGACACCATATATAATGGACGAAATCTAATTATAAAAACTAAATAAATAATAAAAATAAAATACAAAAAGGGTTTTAAGTGCACATTTACATCAACATGGGATGAAAAAATATACATTTCAAATAAAAAATTGATATACCATTTAATTACATCAATTATTGTTGTAAACATAACAGGATCACAACTATGGAAATTTATCAAATACCCCATTTTGGTGACATGTTTGGAAAACTTTGAGAATGTCATTATTTCGAAAAAAAAATTATTCAATAAAAAATGATTTAATAGTCAATATAATGTATATATGTTCTAGTAACTTTAATAAATGAAATGTACAATATAAATTCACAGTGAAATCATTCTGAATTAAAAATCCTCCAACTATATTAATTTTTATAACAAATAGAGTATTTTTCCATTACATTAAAAACACATTCTTGTATTTAGAGATGATATTATCACAAATTAAAAATCAAATTATTTGAATGAATATTAGATGATATTTTGGATATATACCATTATAATAGGGAAATTTCAGGCCAAATTGACCATATGTTAATTTTTTTCGACAAAAAATCCTAGTAATGGGTCACATTATAATATGTGAGTTTATATTTATGAATAATTCAAGTAAATAGGAGTTGAAATAATGGTGAAAACCAGCAACTATTAAAGATATATTTTAACATAGAGTGGATTTATACTATACATTGTCTTTGATAACATTATCACAACTATAATATCTCATGTCTACGATAACTCAAAAGAGAGTTATGTTCCACTATATAGATGAATGTGAAGAAACAATCAAAGAGCACGAGAAAACATTGGTCATTTATCCTATACTATAATTTCCATATATTATAGAAGGGTTTTTGAAATATAGTGATGCATTAGATAATGGATTAACATGTTTTTCATGAAATATGGATGATTGGTAACTTATAATCCTCATCAAATAATTTTTTTAATGAAAATATACATAATCAATGTTTTAGATCTATAAGCCATATTTTTTCATTAAATATATCATTGAATTGTCTATATGGTGAATAATGTGAAAAATATACTAATCATAATAGTTTAATTCATTTAGCGTATAGATGAATTTCAAAAATGTGTTAAAGGAAATGGTTATATTTAATTAATGACTATGAACGTTAAATAATTTACCACCCTATAAAGGGATACATAGTGATTAATGGACTTAGTAAGAAGGATCATGTTTCATTCTACCAGAAAGATATTTAGGAAGGCCAAATTCTAATAAAATCTTAAAGTATAAACCTATAAATCATAAGTGGTGGGGAAAATAAAATATTTATAAAATTGATTTTAAATCCACAATCTATGTGAATATGAGAAGTCACATGAGGAAGATACGTGGATATAGAATATTATAGGTAATAATTTGGAGATAAATTTTTAAATTAATTAAATTACAATACCTTAAAAAAATATGTATCCCATCAATAATATCATTTAAGAAATTGTTTTTTGATGATGAACATAACTTTTCATTCTATTTGCATTCTAATTAATTAATATGTATAGAGTTCTCAAGGAATAATACTAGTTTCACTACAAGAAGATGTATAATTAAGAGTTGATTCCTCATTTCATTGTATTTCAGTATGTTTAGTAAAAATGGAAAATTTCTATGTAGAAAATTTAACCATTTCCCTAAAACCATATTTTAATGGGACTTTATAACCATGGATTTCATTCCAGGTCTTCCGATCACCAATGAAGGCCACAAATAAAATTTTGTTACATATTACCTCGATAGAAATTAAAAACAAATCATGCATCTTCAAGAATATTTCTCATTAGATAAAAAAATACAATATATACATAAAATAATTGTTAAGGGTATTTGGACTACCACATCAAATTATATTAGATCAAGACTATGACAACCCTGATATTTTATTTCACAATTAATCCTAATTTATTACATGAACTTCACGTGATACAACATAGAAGATAGAGAGGTATACTGTATTTGAGGCTTATGATCATTACATAAAAAATTAAAATATGAAATACAACATCTTTATTGAAAACATCCTTAAAATGATCACATCATTCCCTTTTACTTAGAATTGCATGGGATAACCTGAGGACATGCATAAGAAAAAAGTGAGCTATAAAGCCCAGTAATAGAATAATCTTTGAATTAAATGAAGAATAAAATACATGTTAGAAAATAGGCATATCAATAGAGAATAATAAAATCATAAACATAAAGTCATGATAAATCATGATAATCATAACATAGAAATGCAGCAAAAACTCTTAACATGGAATTAGCATGCGCCAAGGAATATTGCACATAGAGCATGGGTAAACAATCATTGAACATGAAGCATAAGTAAACCATCATTCCATATGAAATATAATGAGTTATAAACCATTTCAAATAAGGTATCATGATACTATACATTACCCAATGCATTTGAGCGCTATCAGGGTGAACCCTTCTTAAACATTTCATTTCATCCATAAGTGTGCCAAATGGATCATAAAACATTGAATAATTCAAAAAATTCATTTATTCTATGATAAGTGAATTTGGAATATATAAATAAATCTCTTTAAACAATAAGTAAATTTTCATAAAGGTGAATATCCTTGATAGAGAAATGGGAATGGTATTCACTACACAATGATTTTGAAAAAATGTGGGGCAATTTCTGCAGCATAACGGCATGACATAAAAACAAATAAAAATGGTTGATGAGAGAGAAAGGGGTGTCTCATCATATTTTCATGACATGTACAGTAAGGGGTCCTATAGATACATGTCCAATAAAATTTAATGGAATTTAGATTCATGATACAAAATAATTGATTGAATGTAAATGAAGAGATGGAAATTCTTTTCAGAATTTGGCATAGTAACAGGTGTACATGAGAGGAATTTAATGAGAGAGAAAGGGTTATCTAATTATTAAAACATAAAAGGAAATTATATTGGAGATTTGAACCCATACCCCAACCTTGCTTTTAGTTTTCAAGAAAAAGCTAGGGTGTACCTTGCAATCCTTGTAATGTTTTCTTGATATGCCCCAATGGACTCATCTTCCTTATGCTTGAGTCTGAGGAACTCTCTATCCATCTTTATACGGAGGGTTTAAAATTTTTTTTTTTGAAAAACATCCTATTGAATTCCTCCCAATTCATGGAATCAATTTCCTCTTAGGAAATTGAATTCTTGATCAGTTTATACCACTGATTGGCTTCCCCATCAAAATGATAGACCACTAGTACCACTTTTTCTTCTTTTGAGCACTGGAAGACAGAGAATATCTTTTCAATAGAGTTAATCCAATGTTCCATGAAGAGGAGATCAGAAGATCCTCTAAGCATGGGAGGCCTTTTCTACATGATGTAATATACTTAAACATTATCTTTTTGTGGAGGAGGAGGTGATTCTACCCGATTGAAGTAAATATTCATAACTAGAGCCATCCGATCAAGTACATTCATGATTTTTGGAGCACCCACTCCCATCATTTAAGAATATCATGAAGGTAGTCTTCGTATTTCCTATCACATTTGTTGTTGGAACGTTTTATTCTATTTCCAGCCATTAACTGAGAAAAAGAATGTATAATTAGTGGTCTTAAATACTTGGCCATGTAGCATGAAAAGGAAATGTAGAACATAAAATTATAATCATATAATGAATTAGTATATCCTAATATGTGATTTCTTATGTTTAAATCTAGGTTATCCTCAATCTATATCATAACTTATATTATTATGGGATTTTTTCCCTTAATAATGGTTTGTACTAAGCTCATGAATATAAAAAATAATATCCCTCGAGTGTGTCATAACCAAGATTGAAACAGGACCCGTTGTCATTCACCAGTTCCAATTTTAGTCTAGCTCAACGAGGTTTTTTCAAGTTTTACCAATAGGATACATCTCTGCCAAAGACTCCTCTACCTGCTCGTATCTAGACAGGGATGAATTTTATTGATAATCCACCTACTCAATACCCAAAAAAACTTAGGGATGTTTTTATAAAACATAGTCTTGTCTCTAAGTCTTTAATAGGGTTTTACTATCCTAATCCCAAAAATAATTAAACCTATCCTTTAATACCAACTATGACATCCCTGATCTTTTATTTCAAAATTAAACATAATTTTCTAATTGAACGTAACATGATACAACATAGAAGATCGATAGTTCTAGTTTCATTAGAGCCTATTATAATTACATAATAACATAAAATATGAAATACAACATCATTATTAAAAACTTACTTAACATGACCACATCATCCCCTCATACTTAGAATTTCATGGGACAACCTTAGAACATGAAAAAAAAAGTGTGAGCTATAAAGCCCAGTAATGGAATAATCATGGAATAAAAAGAGGAATTCAATACATGTTATACAATAGGAATATCAATAGAGAACAATAGAGGAATAAAAATAAATTCATGATAAATCATGATAATCATAACATAGAAATGTTGCAATAACTCTTAACATGGAATTAGCATGCGCCAAGGATCATTGCAAAAAGAGCATGAGTAAACCATCATTGCACATGAAGCACGAGTAAACCCTCGTTTCACATGAATTATAATAATTCAACTCCAATTTCACATAATGTAACATGATACTATACTTTACCTAATGCATTAGAGCTCTATCAAGGCTCACCCTTCTTAAACATTTCATTTCATTCATAAGTGTGCCACAAGGATCATAAAAAATTGTATCATTCAACAAAAATATTTATTGCATGATAAATGAATGTGGAATACATACATGAAACTCTTTAAAAATAATTAAATTTTTATAAACGTGAATACCCTTGATAGAGAAATGGGCATGGAATTCACTACACAATGACTTGGGAAAAAACGAGGTGCAATTTTGAGAGCATAACGACATGACATAAGAACTCATAAAATGGTTTATGAGAGATAAATAGGTGTATCATCATATATACATGACATGGATAGTAAGGGGGCATATAGATACATGTCTGAACAAATTTAATGGAATTCAGATTCATGATACAAAATAATTGCATGAATGTAAATGAGGAGAGGGAAATTCCTTTTAGAAATTTGGTATAGTAACGAGTGTACATGTGAGGTATTTAATGAGAGAGAAAGTGGTCTCCCATAATTACAAAATAAATAGGGTAGTATGGGGGAAGTTCGAATCCATACCCCAACATTTATAATTTAAATTAAAAGGGCATAACAAAATAATGAAAATTGGACAAATATTTTAAAGGAAGAAAACCCTTACTTTGATGCGTGCTTCCAAAGGTTTGAGAGAGGCTTTTGAGAGGCTTCATGTGATCTTGGGGCACCTTGGGAGGATTATAGAGAGAGGAGGGTAGAGGTTGTATGAAATCCAAAGGCTATTAGTGAGGTGGATGTGGGAGTTTGGGTGGGAATATATAGGAAAGGTGAGGGAATTATTTATCATTTAGGTTTTGGACACTTCACATTAAACTAATTAACAACACAAAACGACCTATAGTTTTTGCCCACGGTTTTTGGAAAAGGGAAGTGGAAAAAAATATTATATATGGACAATGTCCTATATTATTAAAATAATGGGATTTCTTTTGTGGAGGTGAGGCACACTCCCAAGGAAATCAATTTAAAAAGATAAGATGTTTAATAAGCCTTGAAAGGTCTATTAATGCTTTGTAAAATAAGTCAAACATACCCAAAATCACATTATTTTATTGAAAACACATATATTGGCCTAACATAAATCTTATAGTATTTTATTACACCCCAATTGGGTCATTTTGATGTCATAAAACACATTATATATTTAAACGGTATTTAATTTTTACCAAAAAATTTGACTCTATCAGAAAATGATGAAAACATTACCGTTTGATAATTTAGACATCCTAATTCCAGAAATAATATTTATTTTCTCTGAATAATTTTATAAAAATGTTAATTTTCACTTTTAAAATTAAAATTGACATTTATCATAAATTCACGGGTTTTGAAAAAAATGGCTTTGGAACCTTAATAAGAATTACAATTGCATTCATCAAATTATACGATCATTTATATTTAAGAAAATATAATTTAATAATAATAATTACATTTTATTAAAAAAAAAATTTAATTCAAAAATTCCATTAATTCATCAAAATAGATTTCTTAGTTGAACATTAACAAAAAATACTATTTGTGCTTTAAAAACTATTTACAAGGTGACAGTAATAAAATGAAATTATATTAATTATTA
The DNA here is from genome assembly GCA_963277665.1 of Viscum album. Classification (NCBI taxonomy): domain Eukaryota; kingdom Viridiplantae; phylum Streptophyta; class Magnoliopsida; order Santalales; family Viscaceae; genus Viscum; species Viscum album. The sequence goes on along the minus strand of OY728129.1, from coordinate 791,215,466 downwards.
TATATATAAATATAGTACATAGCCATAGTACTAGGGTCTTGTTAAAAATTCCCTTAAAATACCCACATAATACTAAAGGGTGAGGTATGTGATGGTGGCAGGCTCTTGGGGTGGCTTGAATAACATTTCTCGAGGGGTGATCTCTATCAACTTCCAATTCTCCCATAGGAAGTTTTGTTTGAGCTTAAACTGTTGATGCTTGGCTTGGGCTTTGTCAGGAGATAATCCCAATGATGCCACCTATTTTCCGAGCTCTGAAAAATGGGCTTCGTATGGAGCAATTCAACTGGATGAGGCCTTCGCATCCTTTGTCTGAGTAAATTGGATTTGTTGAAGCCCATATTTATACTAATCATCTGATCACTATTTAATGGATACAAAAGCAACGATCAAAATTCTTAATGGTATTTCAAAATAAAAAAACAATAGAATTAAAAAAATTTTATAACTAATAAATACATTTAATTACATCAAGAGATATTTTCATTAACAATGGTTTGGGTCCTTATAGATACATGTGTTTTTCTTCAAAATTATTGAAATCTTGACAAAAATCATTAGACACAAATTCATGATTTGTCAAAATTTATTATTGTTAGAAAAATAGTCAATCTTAAAGGACCTTCATAATATATCAATAATATGGAAAATATAGTTTAATATATTTTAAAACATGTCATTTTCAATAACAGCCCCTAGTGGTATTATCATATAATTATATCCTCTATTGTAGAATTAAAATATCACAATATAATAAGATTAATTTAAATGGGTGTATAACTCAGAAGTTCTGATGATTTTGATAGAATAAACTAATGGGACAAGATAATTCACATTACTTTTCAGAGAATATTCTATCCATTTTTATGGAGCCCAAAAGATATTTGGTGGTTGAATTATCTATTTAATATGAGTGGATTGCATTTTATATGGAATTTTTATAAATCATTTTAGTGATATATAAGTATATAGTGATGTTATTGGTTCTTGGAATAAATTGTTTCAAATTGGAGTAATTGTATAGCTAGATTCACAGTTGTAGCTTATACATTTGGTTATTGGACATATAACATCCATGTCAATGATAAGTGCTAATTATGGGTGTATTGTTGTCTAATATATCATATGATGATGGATTGATCTATCTATAGGAAATATTCAGATGATTGTCTAATTTATGGATTAAAAAATATGGATCATTTTTAGAGAATGAATCCCCGAATTATTGAGTTTAAATACTGCATTAACAGGTGATAGATATCCAATTGTTGTTTTATTTAGTGGATTAAACATTATTGTGAAAACATGATAGGATTATAAAAAGATCTAAGTTTATTTGAATTAATTATATAATTTTTTGTGGATGTATAGTTATTGATATGTCGTCAATTTTTTGTATGGATCAATTACATTTACAATGATATTTTAATTTTGGAAAAGGACAATAAATTTCATAAGATTCATTGTGGTTGTTTTTTATGAATCTATTTTAAGAGAATTTGTGGATGAAACCAACAAAGCCATGAAAAAATTGGATGATTGTATGAGTAATTTCACAATATAATTGATAATTGAAATATGAATTCCAATAATATAAGATTCATTTGGACATTCCATAATATTCATTTGAAAAATTATTTGATTCATTTTTAATTTTGTATATGTCATTGGTGATTATTTTAAGTATCATTACAATTCTATAATAGTTGTTTTTATATGATTATTTTAATATTATGAAAAGTAATACCATATACAATTTAGCCTTGGAAAATACACACATTAATATTACCATAATATTCATTTTAATATAATTATATATAATTTGATGTGAGAAATCACAAACGTAGTTAAGAGATGAGAAAACAATATAATTTATTTTAATGGAATGGAAGAGATTACTCTAAAATGATGTAAATTCCAAGAGATACATACTAAAATTAATGATTAAAATTTGAATAATATAGGATCACTAATCCATATAAATAAACATCAAAATAAAAGGAGTATTGTGATTCATGTTTTTTCATATTGAATAAAAAACCAATTTTGAGTTTAGATTTCCATAAATTGCTTATTAGACAAATATATTAGCCATCCAGTGATGATCTTATCGACATCAAGATGTGGAAAAGAGTTCAACCAAAGAATATTTAATGAAATGTTTGTTGAAGAAGATATACCCAATTATATAAATGTTTGAATATAAATATTTCACCAGGGATATGATGAAACATATATATGGAATAATAACTTGTCATGCTAGGTTGATTATCAATATTTTAATTAGTAAATATAATGACATGGAATGGAAAATAAAAAATTTCATGAAATGAATATAATAAGGGTGATCAACAATGTTTAAACTATAAGAGCATATTTTGATATTCTTTTGATAATTTCAATAGATTATTATAGTGAATATGGAGATATAGGTAACATATGTTTATCGAATTGGTGCATAATAATTTCATCAGTTCTTATTATTTAAGTGGAATTATGCTTTTATATTTTCTTTTTCTAATTGAAACTCATAGAATAAAACCATAGAATTAGGTTTAAGTTAATTCCACTTCCCATACCATAATCCAAATAATTATATGATTGATATGTTTTAGGTGTAAAAAACATAGAAAAATGGGTTTTTAGTTTTCTATTAATATAAAATTGTGACCCTTATCAATGGATCAAAGAAGGAATTCCAAAAAACCACATGCCTGAATCCCAATATGCAAGAGGTTGTTTACTATTGGTGAGGGCCAAGAGGGATGTCGTGAAGAGACTACACTATTCATATTGAATAATTTGTGTATAAAATAGAATAGATAATAAAATAATATAAAAGAAAAAAATAATAACAATTTATTATGGAAGTAGTATACACCTAATATTACAATGAATTCAATAAAATTGTGTAATATAAAAAAAGTAACCCAAAAAGAATAAAAGAATCATCAATGGTGGCGGATAAATAAATTTGATAAAACACTTATTAAAATTGATGAAAAACATAAATTTATGTTGTAAATGATGTAAAAACCATCATTATATTATGTCCCCAGTCAATTGTCCACAATGGGACCATTTTTATTCTCTAGTTCTATAGCAATGGAACTTATATTCACTCTAAGATTCATCATTTGGGTTTGAGTATGAGACTATGTAGAATATCACCCACAATAATTAACATTAGTGCATAAGAAATACTAGTTAATTGTAACAGCCCAAGATTTTATAAAAAATAATCTTTTTAATTTTATTAATGTCTTGTGTTGTACGCTACACAAAAAGGAGCTTGCACAACACGCATCCTTGACTTGCCTTGCATTACACGCAATCGCGACCTTCCTCGATAGCGTGTGTAATACGCAATACCGAGTTCCACTAAACAATGATATGCTATTAAAATATTATTAAAACTAGCCGGTATGAATAGTAATAACCACTTTTTAAAATTCTGTAAATCTTATTTATCAAAATGAACTTCATTTTTGGATTTGGAGTATCGAATTTAGCCTAAGGTGAAATTTTGGTACATTTCGGATAACTTTCATATTCTGATGAATAGTGAATATTACTAAAAAACAACTTTTTTAATCGAAATAATTAATAGTGATAAATTATTAATTGGAGTAGTTTTAAAGTATATTTAGAATATATTTTTACAATTTAATACAACGTTGGTCATTGGATGTAATTGCACATTTAAACCAGACATAAACAAGTGTCAATCTTTTGATAGATATTGTTTCTTAAAAACACGCTATTTGTTTTAACAGCGGGATTTAATTATAAAATTAATTAATGCAACTTCTATGTTATGAATTTGGTAAAATAGACTTCATTTTTGAATTCGGAATATGAAATATAGCTTAGGATGAAATTTTGGCATTTTTCTGAAAACCTTCATTTTTTGATGAATAGTGAAACTACTAAGTGGTAGTTAAAAAACTGAATTTTTCATAAAACTTAATTTTACCGCTTCTATGAATGGAATTTCAAAAATCCGAGAGACACGGTTGATGTCAGTAAGTAAAATGTGGTTCAATGAGATGAAAATAATTTTTGGTGAATAGTAACTTTTTACTTTTATTTACCACGGTTAAAAGTAAATAGGGTAATTAAGGGTAAGAATGATATTAATATTACCCTAACACATGTCCTAATTATATTGGAAAAGTGTATTTCGACCAAAAACAACCTTAAGTGTAAAATATTATCATTTAGGCCCACTTGGATTAGATTAGGACATTTATTATTATTTAATTCAAAGAAGAGTTGAAAGAGTTAAAATCAAAGTTTATTCACTAAAACATTTTTAATATGGGGTTATACATAAGATAAATTCGACTATAAATATTCATTAGAAAGATAAAAAGCTTTCCTATATAATGATATTTTATTTATAATTTTTAGACATTAAATAAATTAATTTATTTATGACACAACGATGATGAAGTAATTACCCTTTTAAGAAAATATTAACATAATTGATGTTATAAATACTCAAATGAATCTAATTTGAGACTTTTTATGAATTCCACTAATTTTCTAGGTTACTATGATATATTATTGTTGATTTAATCAACTTGGTTCGAACATATAATTCTGTTATGACTTTCACAAAAATCATATATCAAATAGTGTCAAAATTGACACAAAATAGTTTTTAAATCAAATATTATATTATTAATTGTTATTTTATTCCTAAAAATCTAAGGTTCGGCAAAATGACTTAGATAAGGATATATATATTAATAATAAACAATTTGGGGTTCGTTTGGCATGTTATAGTAAGTGTATTAACCATATAGTGAATGAAATCAAAAAGACACAGTAAAAGTTAAATTATTTAACTTAGAGTTAAATCTAATTGATAAGGTTAAAAGAAGAACCTAAACTTGTCTAAATCCTATTGGTTGATATGATTTAGACCCATCCCCACTTTAGCTTCGAAATAAGACCCTTTGGAACCATTATAAACCGATTTTTACTTTAATATAAAATAATATTTTGAGATATTCCTAAGGTGCCCCTCTCCTCCCTTATAAAAGGGCACCTCCTCCCCCTCCTCCTCACACCAATTTGAGCACTCAAGCTCGGCCAACCCCTGCCAAAATCTCTTCTCCACTTCCCTAGCAACATCCTAGAGGTTCTGGTCTTCCTCAAAGCCCAATTTTAGTTCCCTAAGAGGAGGTCTCCAAAAGGCGTTTCAAAGAAGAGGTAATTACCGTTACCAATTCTTTCATCTTTCTTTCTTCTTCCACTTATTCTTCTTAGGTTGTTTCATTATGAAGTAATAACATCAGTATCACTCATATACTGATATGTTATTATAAGTATGAAACAACCCTATTTCACCATCTATCTATCCTACGGAAAAAGAAATCACCGTGCGTGCGTACGTACGGAATACCGTCTCCACGCCGTGGTGTAATCTATTTTCCACCACCACCTTACATGGATGGGTATAATGGTGTAAAGAATAACTATACATAGTTATTAAAACATCATATTGATTCTGATATATTGTATAATCCACTCCAATTCAATTCAATATTTATGGAAATGATATCATCGCTCGTGCGTACGTACGGACTACCGTCTCCACGACGCGATGAGATTCATTCTCCATGTTAACCATTTAAGAATGATTATAAAGTATATATAAGAAATAATAATGAAATATATGACATTATAAAGCTACTGGATTTATGTATATATATATGTATGTCATCTACTTACTTCCATTCAAGACAATAGGGAAAGGAAAACAGCGTTCATGCGTACGTACGGACTACCGTCTCCATGAACGGTGTTTTTCATTTCATTTATCTATCTATTATATATATATATATACTGAATATATATGATATATAAATCATATTTTATATTATGGAAGTAAGTAAATCATGATATAAGTAATAATAATTTCAAGAACAACAAGTCAAAACACCTCAGATAAAAGAAACGATTTTACCCAAAACGCTTCTTTAACATGGAATTTACAAAAGAACGGGTAATATAATGTCATAAGTGAACCATATATGATATCATAACAATGAATATGATTCTGTAATAAGTCAATGACATTATTTAAACCATTATACAGGAGCTTCGGACACGTACAAAGCAAATCGGACCTAAGGTAAGTGAAATATCACAATCTCATTTTTATCCGAGATTGTTTATTCGTAAGTATTTACTGGGGTGTATTTTATCATCCACATCCATGTTTCATCAATATGTAATATTATTTCCATCCACCTACAATTGTTTAAATCCATTTTTACCCTTCGGTGAGTTTTTAGTAATATCTATGAAAGGAATCTTTTGTCATATGAGGTACTTTTTTGACTTTTCCGACAAAAGTACGAAGAATGTTTTTTTAACTTATACGGCATGAATGGATTTTTAAAACATTATTTCCAAGAAGCTTCCTTTACAATTTTTCAAGTTTATTTTTAATCAACTTCTTTTATTTTAATGTCGTATGACATGTTATGAAAGAAAAAATGTTTTTGAAGTAGAAAGGATATTTTCCTCAAGAATGGAGTTCAAGTATTTTATCAAAAATTATTTTCCATCTAAGACAATAAAAGGATTCTGTTTTTATCCCTATTATTACATGGATTTTATTATGTTGTGATGGAAACATTTTTATGAATTCCTTTATCTTATATGAATTGTTTTATGATGTCATGTAGTTTAAGAATCCCATTTTTATTACGTGGATTACACTATGATGTATGGTTTATGATTATGTGGCACACATAAGAAAGGATTCATTATAAGATGGGTGGGACCTATATCTCCCTCCAATGCATTGGGTAATGATTTTATATCTCATGAGATAGACAGGGCTGGAACGGTAGGTTATACCGGTTCAGTGAAAAAGGACTGAAACGAGGGTTACTCGATTTAGAAAGGGACTTTGTCCACTAAGATAGTCTTGGCAATGAGTCTTGACTAACAAGAAATGATTCTCTATGATTATGTGTGAATGCCACAAAGTTTCATGTTTTATGTTATGATTATTGTGATTACATTTCATTTCCATGATTTATCCCATGTTATGAAATTATGCTCTCTTTTACAGGTTATGATTTCCAAAATGTTATGTTCTTATGAATATGATGTGATTGATATTTCTTTTGTTTACCCTTACTGAGAATTTGAGCTCACCCTTTTATGTTTTCTTTTCCCCAGGATATAAAGAAAGGTTTTAGGTAAAAAAAAGGGAAGATCTTTATGGGAGATATTGAAGATCTTTCACCACGATTAGAAGATTACGTTCCGAGTTTCCAAAGACACTAAACTATTACGATCCTTGTGTGTGTGTTTTTGTTATGTACTAAGTATTCCGCAAAAGTAATGTAATGTTCATGTACGTCAAGATATGGGTCTCTACAGTTGGTATCAGAGGAAAGGTTTAGTAAACCTTTGGAAACTAGGATGCGAAAACGTTAGTGAGATCCCTAGAGATATTTCTACGGTATGTCTACGGATGTCCCTAAGGTTAAGTATACGTATAGGTTATAGTACTAGAACTACGCTAACGATCATAGAATTAAAACTAAGATGTTAGATATTGAAGGTACTCCCCCTTTATTATGTTGTTTTCCCTAGCATGATTTTTGCCTCTCACACTATTTTTTTTGGGTTTTAGAAAATGGATGGAAACAAGATGATTCACGATAATGGAGGATATGATGGACAATGGAATGATATTATTCATAATGAAATGGGATTTGGAAGTCCAAACATCATTATTATGCCGAATGAGCAATCTCATAATATGATCAATAAAGTAAAATTTGGTAAGTTTCCTGACTCGGCTAATAAGAGAAAGATGGAGTTTCATGATGATCCTAGAGGAAAGAAAGTTCAATTTCCCCTATGTAAATCATGTGGGAAGAGGCATCAAGGAGAATGTTTCAAAGGAACTGGAAGATGCTTTGGGTGTGGAAAAGAAGGACATAAAGCAAGTAAGTGCAAAGGAAAAGGTTTAGTTAACACCATGGATGAGGATAATGGTATTGCTACGACATCAACAATGGTTAAATGCTTTAAATGTGGAATGTGTGGGAATTATGCAAACAAATACCCTAAGGGAAAGTCTCATGAAGATAATCAGTATGATCATATGGGAAGTATTTATGTGGATGATGATGAAGAGACTACAAATGATATGTGATATGAAAGAATTGTTGAAGCTCGGTCAATGGTTTAAGAATGTAGTGGAATGATTACATGTTTATCAGGTGTAATGTTGTATAAGTAATATCATGGTACTGTAGAATAAAGAGACATGTAAGGATTGTTACACTGTTGTCTGATTAATGTTACTAGTATCCATGAAAGGTTATTCAGATATTTTTGGAATGTAGATGATATGCGCATAATGAAGGGATAAGGAGAAAATTAAATGTTTGATAGTATTCATAAGCTCATGATTGATATAAGGACTAAGTGATATCATGGTTTGAGTATATAGATTTTTGAGGATTTTGGTGTGTGGAAAGTGTTAACTTTTAACTGCATTCAAGTTTTCACTAAGGTTCAATGGGTATTCAAGAGAGTACATGATTAAGGCCTTTGAATGTCTGTAATGTGACCAACAAGACATATCTTATGATATATGGGGATCAACAATGGTATTAAATCTCTGGTAATCGTTTTCACTATGTTATGAGAGTGGACTGTAGTATTATGGATAAGCCTAAAGATTGAAATGGATTATGTTGGAAATAAGTTAGTATTGTTTAAGGATAGAAGTTTTTTCGATATTATTGATGGGATGTTATAGTAATATAGTTTTAGAAAAAGGACAACCTCCAGGACGGGCGACAGCCCATCGCTTCGGACAAGGCTGTGGGAATCGAACCCACAACCGAAGTGCGACTGGCCTTTATCGCCTACCACTGGCCTACAGGAAGTCCCTGTTTAGTAGAAACTAGTTTTATTATATTAAGCAGTATGATATATGAAGTATAAGTCCATTTTAGGAACTATATATGATTAATCTCACTATAGATCGACTTATGTATATAATTTTTTCTAACCTTTTGTTTGAGACAGATGGAATGACCCGTCATTCTATCACATGATCTGCTAACACTTCACGAATAACAAATTCAACTTCATTTATTTAAGAGATGAAGTGGAAATTGTACTAGGCACGAACAATAGTGAGATTGTACCAAAATAAAGAAAGTATTTATTCCAATTCAAATTTTCAACTTTAGGGAAATGATCTTGAAAACCAAAAATGTTGTCCTAGTAATCTTATACCTGATGAATCGGATGGTACCTTAGATCGTCACAAATTTATGTATTTGTGATTATTGGCTTTTCCATAGCCATGTTCTCTACCACTCTCCATCAGAACATGATGGTTAGATTTCTCTTCCATATCCATATTTTCACCTATGTGGAAACCCAATGATTAGTTTATTTGGGTAACCGTTACATTTCATACTTTTGTTTTTAAAGATTGGTTTTGATATTCCTTTTTACGATGTGGGTTTCTATTAAAGAATCTTTCAAATAGTAAACCATTTATAACCCCGACGAATTTCTAGGGCGAAATTCATTTTAAGGGGGGTAGAATGTAACAGCCCAAGATTTTATAAAAAATATTCTTTTTAATTTTATTAATGTCTTGTGTTGTACGCTACACCAAAAGGATCTTGCACAACACGCATCCTTGACTTGCCTTGCATTACACGCAATCGTGACCTTCCTCGATAGCGTGTGTAATACGCAATACCGAGTTCCACTAAACAACGATATGCTATTAAAATATTATTAAAACTAGCCGGTATGAATAGTAATAACAACTTTTTAAAATTCTGTAAATCTTATTTTTCAAAATGAACTTCATTTTTGGATTCGGAGTATTGAATTTAGCCTAAGGTGAAATTTTGGTACATTTCGGATAACTTTCATATTCTGATGAATAGTGAAAATTACTAAAAAACAACTTTTTTAATCGAAATAATTAATAGTGATAAATTATTAATTGGAGTAGTTTTAAAGTATATTTAGAATATATTTTTACAATTTAATACAATGTTGGTCATTGGATTTAATTGCACATTTAAACCAGACATAAACAAGTGTCAAACTTTTGATAGATATTGTTTCTTAAAAACACGCTATTTGTTTTAACAGTGGGATTTAATTATAAAATTAATTAATGCAACTTCTATGTTATGAATTTGGTAAAATAGACTTCATTTTTGAATTCGTAATATGAAATATATCTTAGGATGAAATTTTGGCATTTTTCTGAAAACCTTCATTTTTTGATGAATAGTGAATCTACTAAGTGGTAGTTAAAAAACTGAATTTTTCATAAAACATAATTTTACCGCTTCTGTGAATGGAATTTCAAAAATCCGAGAGACACGGTTGATGTCAGTAAGTAAAATGTGGTTCAATGAGATGAAAATAATTTTTGGTGAATAGTAACTTTTTACTTTTATTTACCACGGTTAAAAGTAAATAGGGTAATTAAGGGTAAGAATGATATTAATATTACCCTAACATATGTCCTAATTCTATTGGACAAGTGTATCTCGACTAAAAACAACCTTAAGTGTAAAATATTATCATTTAGGCCCACTTGGATTAGATTAGGACATTTATTATTATTTAATTCAAAGAAGAGTTAAAAGAGTTAAAATCAAAGTTTATTCACTAAAACATTTTAAATATGGGGTTATACATAAGATCAATTCGACTATAAATATTCATTAAAAAGATAAAAAGATTTCCTATATAATGATAGTTTATTTATAATTTTTAGAGTTTAAATAAATTAATTTATTTATGACACAACGATGATGCAGTAATTACCCTTTTAAAGAAATATTAACATAATTGATGTTATAAATACTCAAATGAATGTAATTTTAGACTTTTTATGAATTAAACTAATTTTCTAGGTTACTATGATATATTAGTGTTGATTTAATCAAATTTTTTCGAACGTATAATTCTGTTATGACTTTCACAAAAATCATATATCAAATAGTGTCAAAATTGACACAAAATAGTTTTTAAATCAAATATTATATTATTAATTGTTATTTTATTCCTAAAAATCTAAGGTTCGGCCAAATGACTTAGATAAGGATATATATATTAATAATAAACAATTTGGGGTTCATTTGGCATGTTATAGTAAGTGTATTAACCATATAGTGAAAGAAAACAAAAAGACACGGTAAAAGTTAAATTATTTAACTTAGAGTTAAATCTAATTGATAAGGTTAAAATAAGACCCTAAACTTGTCTAAATCCTATTGGATGATAGGATTTCGACCCATCCCCACTTTAGCTTCGAAATAAGACCCTTTGGAACCATTATAAACCGATTTTTACTTTAATATAAAATAATATTTTGAGATATTCCTAAGGTGCCCCTCTCCTCCCTTATAAAAGGGCACCTCCTCCCCCTCCTCCTCACACCAATTTGAGCACTCAAGCTCGGCCAAACCCTTCCAAAATCTCTTCTCCACTTCCCTAGAAACATCCTAGAGGTTCTGGTCTTCCTCAAAGACCAATTTTAGTTCCCTAAGAGGAGGTCTCCAAAAGGCGCTTCGAAGAAGAGGTAATTACCGTTACCAATTCTTTCATCTTTATTTCTTCTTCCAATTCTTCTTCTTAGGTTGATTCATTATGAAGTAATAACATCAGTATCACTAATATACTGATATGTTATTATAAGTATGAAACAACCCTATTTCACCATCTATCTATCCCACGGAAAAAGAAATCACCGCGCGTGCGTACGTACGGAATACCGTCTCCACGCCGTGGTGTAATCTATTTTCCACCACCACCTTACATGGATGGGTATAATGGTGTAAAGAATAACTATACATAGTTATTAAAACATCATATTGATTCTGATATATTGTATAATCCACTCCAATTCAATTCAATATTTATGGAAATGATATCATCGCTCGTGCGTACGTACGGACTACCGTCTCCACGACGCGATGAGATTCATTCTCCATGTTAACCATTTAAGAATGATTATAAAGTATATATATGAAATAATAATGAAATATATGACATTATAAAGCTACAGGATTTATGTATATATATATGTATGTCATCTACTTACTTCCATTCAAGAAAATAGGGAAAGGAAAACAGCGTTCATGCGTACGTACGGACTACCGTCTCCATGAACGGTGTTTTTCATTTCATTTATCTATCTATTATATATATATATATATACTGAATATATATGATATAGAAATCATATTTTATATTCTGGAAGTAATTAAATCATGATATAAGTAATAATAATGTCAAGGACAACAAGTCAAAACACCTACGATAAAAGAAACGATTTTACCCAAAACGCTTCTTTAACATGGAATTTACAAAAGAACGGGTAATAAAATGTCATAAGTGAACCATATATGATATCATAACAATGAATATGATTCTGTAATAAGTCAATGACATTATTTAAACCATTATACAGGAGCTTCGGACACGTACAAAGCAAATCGGACCTAAGGTAAGGGAAATATCACAATCTCATTTTTATCCGAGATTGTTTATTCGTAAGTATTTACTGGGGTGTATTTTATCATCCACATCCATGTTTCATCAATATGTAATATTATTTCCATCCACCTACAATTGTTTAAATCCATTTTTACCCTTCGCTGAGTTTTTAGTAATATCTATGAAAGGAATCTTTTGTCATACGAGGTACTTTTTTGACTTTTCCGACAAAAGTACGAAGAATGTTTTTTTAACTTATACGGCATGAATGGTTTTTTAAAACATTATTTCCAAGAAGCTTCCTTTACAAGTTTTCAAGTTTATTTTTAATCAACTTCTTTTATTTTAAAGTCGTATGACATGTTATGAAAGAAAAAATGTTTTTGAAGTAGAAAGGATATTTTCCTCAAGAATGGAGTTCAAGTATTTTATCAAAAATTATTTTCCATCTAAGACAATAAAAGGATTATGTTTTTATCCCTATTATTACATGGATTTGATTATGTTGTGATGGAAACATTTTTATGAATTCCTTTATCTTATATGAATTGTTTTATGATGTCATGTTGTTTAAGAATCCCATTTTTATTACGTGGATTACACTATGATGTATGGTTTATGATTATGTGGCACACATAAGAAAGGATTCATTATAAGATGGGTGGGACCTATATCTCCCTCCAATACATTGGGTAATGATTTTATATCTCATGAGATAGACAGGGCTGGAACGGTAGGTTATACCGGTTCAGTGAAAAAGGACTGAAACGAGGGTTACTCGATTCAGAAAGGGACTTTGTCCACTAAGATAGTCTTGGCAATGAGTCTTGACTTACAAGAAATGATTCTCTATGATTATGTGTGAATGCCACAAAGTTTCATGTTTTAAGTTATGATTATTGTGATTACATTTCACTTCCATGATTTATCCCATGTTATGAAATTATGCTCTCTTTTACAGGTTATGATTTCCAAAATGTTATGTTCTTATGAATATGATGTGATTGATATTTCTTTTGTTTACCCTTACTGAGCATTTGAGCTCACCCTTTTATGTTTTCTTTTCCCCAGGATATAAAGAAAGGTTTTAGGTAAAAAAAAGGGAAGATCTTTATGGGAGATATTGAAGATCTTTCACCACGATTAGAAGATTACGTTCCAAGTTTCCAAAGAGACTAAACTATTACGATCCTTGTGTGTGTGTTTTTGTTATGTACTAAGTATTCCGCAAAAGTAATGTAATGTTCATGTACGTCAAGATACGGGTCTCTACATTAATTCCATAAAAAATATAATGAGGATAGATAATAAAAAAACATATCATAGAAAAATAAAATTCAATAGGTGTCAATAGTGTCCGACTCTACCTTCTGTGGATCCATGATAGAAGAATCATCAAATAGTAGCCTAATATTTCCATCTATGTGGGTGTATCCCAACAAAATTATTAATGAATACTTCTTAAAATGATTTCTCTTTTATATACTAAAAAATAGTATACACAACCCTCACATGGTAATAATACATCTAGAATAACCTTTACAATCAAATATAGAATATAAATGAAAACACATATAATGTATTGACACATGATAACATGTCATCATCATTTAATTTCATTAACTATTCATAAGAATAAAATATCTACATGATTGAAAACATTATCAACGGGTACCATAGCAACAAAAAAAATCTAAATTAAGTAATACATAATTAATACATCTAATCGGATAAACACACACTATAAGAAATCATGCTAGTTACCCATAGAAAATGGATGAAATTGTAAAACCACTTACCTTAGGAATAAAAATGGTTTGATTACATGGGTAACTATCTATGTCCAATTAAACCACTAAAAAACCTATAAAACTGCCCTATTATTCTTTCATTTGAAAACTATTATCATGGATTAAAATAATGCACACTCAAATGGTAGGATAAGGTCACCCGTACTAGAGAATATCTACCAATGACAATAGTATAAATACAAATGATGCACATATTAAAAATATCTGAGTTATGGAGATTATTCATTCAATAATAATACCTTTTATTATTTTATTAATAAAAAACTATTAGATTCACCAAATAAAAAATAAGATAATTATTTAACATTATAAATGAGGATATAATTGATCTTGATTAATATAGAACACAACATATTTGAAAAAACATGATCAAACTGATATACACATGTCAATGGGAGGATATGGAATGAGAGGAGAGAGCCTAAGATCTTTAGATGAGTGTAACCTGGGTGTTGTGGGTTGAAGGAGTCCTAAGAGACTTGTTAAATTGGATATGGGTCAGGTATTAAAAAATGAAACAAATCTCAACCAACTTCACAAACCCGAGCACCACCACCAACTAGACGGTAGAGTTTTTGTCTCTTTACATTATATAAAAACAACCATAATCATTCCCCATTCTGGTTGTAGCCTCTAGAATTCCTATTACCTGTTTGATAATGATTGAAAACATTCAAAAATGAATATACATGAAAAAAGGTGGCATATCATAAATACATATTTTTTAAAAATCACCCCTTTTAATGACTTCTCATACTCTAGAAGTGTCCACGTAGGTTTAGTCAAACAACATGAGCCACTACAACAAATTTAATGTATCAATTTCACTTGACTATTCCTGAGTATTCCAATACATTCATTGAACCCAACAATGTGAAATAATATTCCATAGAAAATAATTTTTCTATAGTCAATATTTTAAAAGGTATGCTCCCCAAAATATGTATCTAGTTAAAAATAAATACCCTAATAGTGGATCAGTTTCATAATTTTTGGATCATACTAAGAATTCTAAGTCACAAAGAACAAATTTTACATACATTGATACCATAGATGTAGATATTACCAATATTCCGCCATCCAGAGGCATTCAAATATATTTAACTACTAAACTTACCATGGTGAGAATTTAAATTGCACAATAAAAATTCACATTCCCTTACTGAGGAGTAAAGTAGAAGAAGAATATGTCCCCTATAGTGATCTTCAAAAGTCATTTAATCTAATTGGAATAAGACTGATATATTCATTAATCGATAAGAAGTTTCATCTGAACCAACTTCACCCTCTCCAGGGTCATCAACACTAAACTAGGACAAAAAATATCAATTAAATTAATTAATTCCATTTTAATGGTGATCTACACCTCCATCTCCCGAGAAACTCAAAAAAAGACATATAAATCAAAGAATAGAAACCATTAAGGTGGGAAAACCATATCAAATACAAATGATCATTCAAAACTCCTCCAAAATGTAGAATCCATTCATAATGTAACACTATATAATGATAAAGGGTTAAATGAAAAAATCATATTAAACATGTCAATAGGGTGATCCTTTGTATTTGGGATTGTACATGATTATAACTCCACAGTTGAGTCTATATTTCTTGGAGTAGTGATCAAGATGGGTGACCTTCTTGGAAGCATCGAAGGGTGTGTACTAGTGATCAAAAATTATGTGGGAACAAACATGTTTTCTAATGTGGGAAATGTCATAAGTGAGATTACCTATTCATACACATGTATGATAAACCTGAAGGGAACTATGTGTCTTCATGAGAAATGGTGGTACTTGGAGGGTTATGACATGATGAAAATGTAAAGGCAAGCTGTTTGTGCTGTTATTGGGGCCTAATTTTCACAGATGGAATCTAACCGACATAGAGAATGTGTGTTTTTTGGGGAACTAGTGGTAGATTCCAAATCGAGAACAGATTAAAATGTTAAGGTGGCATGTCTGTGCAGTTAGTCAGGCCATGTTGTTATGCTAGGATCAGTGGAAGAACCCATCCTTAAGTGCAGTGCAGTTCCCGTGTTGAAATTTATGGTCTAAAATGATGATGTTATTGTCGAGGGTGTAATATGACACCAAAAAATGATAAAGGAAAAAAAATGACTAAATTATATGACCCATCTCAACAAGGTAACCATTTCTTTTCGAGATCCTACCTAATTAGAACTCTATAGTTTAGCGTTCGGGGCCTAGGATAATGTTTAGGGTGGGTGACCTTGTGGTATTTCTCCAAATTTGAATTCCAGTGAGTTCAAATTACATTGGAATGATAATGTGTTGCAATGTATGGACATTTATTAGTTTGTTGACCAATTATGATTCATGGGTGGGAACTAGGAAGGGGACTATGTGTCTACATATGAACTGGTGGTACAAGGTGAGTCAATACCTAATAAAAATTTTATGGAAGGTTTTATATTTTGTCAATGTGGACTATTTGTTACACATGGATATGAACAAGGAAGTGGAATATGTGTCGGTAGGAGAAGTGGTAGTACAGGGCGGGTCAGGACCTGATGAAACTGTTATAGTGGGTTGTCTGTACTATTATTGGGAATAGTTGTTTCACCTAGATGGGTACCAAAAAGGGGACTATGTGCCTGTAGGGGATTGAGTGGTATTAACCATGTCAGGACCTAATGAAAATGTTAAGGTGGGGTGTCTATGCTATATGTGTGGCCAAATAGTTTCATTGGTACCATCAGAGGAACCCATCCTTAATGTAGTGCACTACCTGTGTTGAAATTGAATATCCACAATGAGGATTCTATTCTCAAGGGAGGACTGTAACACCCCAGAATGAAAATGGGACAAATGGATAAATTATATGACTTTTCTCAAAAAGTTGAACCTTTATTCTTGAGATCCCACCTATTTTGAACTTCATATTTAAGAATTAATGTCATGTGGTAGTGATCAGGATGGGTGAACTTATGGACTATTTCCAAAGGTGAATGTGAGTGAGTAAACAGTGTATTGGAATGAAAACAAGTTGGAATTTCGGTAAAATCATTAGATAGATGACCTATTTAGATCCATGGATGAACCATAGTATGGGGAACACATCTCTGTAGGGGAAATAGTGGTACTTAGTAGGCCAGGACCTGACAAACATGTTAATGAATGATCTATATTCTGTTAATGGGGCCTATTTTTTTAACCTAATATATGTCCTATATTATATGAATCAATTCCTATGAATACCTAATATTATAAAGATGATAATATCTCCTAAACATCAACCTAGTTCCCATAAAAAATTTCAATAATCTCCTATACAATGTTGTGAATCAATAATCAATATTAAAGAAAAAATTCACAATCACTCCATTCAGGTGCACAATATTTTGATCACATAAATCGACTAGCTCTTACTATAAGTTAGTCTCTCAGATCAATAAAAAATATTATTCTATGGTTGATAGATAAAAAATCACCCACACTATGTTGTATCCTCTTGAGGTCCTTGTAAAATATTTCATGATGTCCATTGTGACATCATCCCCATTCCTCATTGGTATTATAAGTGGATGGAGTGACTCTCTTGGACTTTGATAGGCGACCATAATACTTAGAAAAACTATAAAATGTGAGACAAGACCAACAATTAATGTCTTCGTGTTGAGCCACCAAAATTTCATTATAACAATATGATAAATTTTAGATGATTCATGGTTAACATAACCCAAATTATTATGAAGGTTTATTGTCGGTACTTCCATTATAGATAATGGATCCATCACCTTTCCATAAAACAAGATCACATAGCATCCAACTATGGTCTATCCTTAAACAAAACCACAATCCTCAATCCCCCCAAACATCAAAATACAATATAGATCAGTGTTTATAATATCCATTACTCATTCCACCAATAATGATGTGATCACTAAGGGTGAATAGTATAATTCCCCTCAAAGATCGGTTATTCCCACCTAATAGTATTAAAAAATATATTACCTTCCACTTACTCTAAAAAAACTCTATCTAACATCTTGATTCATCTATCTTGTATAATATATTACTAAATTCCATTTTATAAGACCCACACAACATGAATATTGAAATTCTAAAAGTAATCTACCTAATTCCACTATATAAAATTCCAGTATCACATGAAGAGTATATATATAAGACTCTTCATGTCTATCTATATAAATAATCTCTCAAATATGTAATAGTGTCACAAATATTTCAAATGCACGATCCATTTTATCCAACTCTTATTAATTGAAAGGGTAGTTCCTATTGAGTATTTTAATCTGTTGACACTCATAAGAAACTACATTATCACTCTATAATAGGAAATATCATTAAAAAACACTACATTCATTAAAAAAAATATGCATCTCTTTGATTAGGAAGAACTATAATTGGTGTTGGTGTAAAACATTCTACATATCTAATAAGGCCTCATCACTATATTGTATCTATGAGAATGTATTTTTATATTGGGAATATTTATTAATTGAAGTTTATCGGTGAAAAATATTATGAATGAACCTCAATTAGTTCTAAGGCATTTAAAAATTGATCTAAATTTAAAACATGTTCTGAAGTAATTAATAAACATAACAACTTATTTCATATCCAAAAAATAGATATTCCAACTTGGTCATAATAAGCTATACTAAAATTAAACCTTTAATATAAAACTGACACTTTGATAACATGTTCTATTATTGATGTTCTCAAAGAATTTTAAATAATATCTCAATTTTTTTATCATGTGAATCCAATGTAATAGAATATATCTAGATGTAATCAATGAACATAATGATAGATTCCAAGTATGGGTAAATGATTTTGTTATTCGTAACCATGATGACTTTCAGATAAGTCATCAATTTAAAAGGATTAAAGTGATTCTCATATATCCCTATATGATTCAAAATTAAATTATATGAATGTCTTCATTTATAAGTAGAATATGATGGTAGATTAACAATACACAAATAATTGAAAACTTCTAGCCTCCTATTAATTATTAAAAAGGAATATTTTTTTTTGTAAACATGTTTTAAAATTTCAAAATAAACTAATTTAGAATTTGGTAGTCCAAAAAAAGATGATGAATATTATCCCCCTTCTTAGAAAACTACATAGTGAACCCGAAATAGATATTATAAATATAAATAAGTGTGTATCTTCAATATCATTATGTTTCAAATTGATCACATTCAATTATGTTGCATTATTGTGATATGGGGTAATTTATATTAGTCACACACCGGGTTTGATTTAAATATACATATCACATATCCATTCAATTGGAATACCAGCGAAATATTATTGAAAAACATATCAGAACTGCCCTACTATAGGATGAAAATTGGAGGGAGACATTGTATAATAAACTGTATAGATAATAACATCCACATATGATCAAATTCCTTTTCTCTAATGACTATATAGTCACATAATTCATTCTTTGATATGCAATTCACCTTTTACAATGAATAAATACCCTTTATGTGATGTAATTTCACACATATTCGATAAAAAATGATATTTGTGTGGAAGAAAGTCAACCAATTGATGATATTGATTATATCAAAACCTATCATCTCAAGAGTATTTAATCTCCATAGAATCTTTAAGACAATAAATAAAATTTTACATTTTTTATAGATGTGATGTAAATCAAATTGATTTCTTATGGGAGAGTCGATTTAAGGAAAATAATAAGATAAAACAACCTATAAGTCTATCCCACCATCAAATTTAGTAGATATAAATTATTTTTCTTATCTTTTTATAAAATATACTAATATAGGGTGTAGAATAAATTGAGACCACTCCTTAACCTATTAAAAGCCCATCTCCAATATCTACCATATCATGTTCGAATACATACACCCAAGAAACATAAATTTTATGATGCCCAAGGGGACTATGAGTAACCTTAATTACAAACACATCTGGGGGTCTGTGCCTACTTTTTAGGTCATCCATCAACATCACGAAATGAATTTGTTTTTTCATGTTTAATTGCTTATCAAAAAACCGCTTAATATGATAATTATTTCAAAATTAGTGATATATTATTTTAGAAACAAAATAATTGTTGATATATTGTCCATTTTCTCTATGTTAAAACACATATTTCTGTCATCCCTCACAAGGGAAGTTCAAGAACCACTATTATACTCTAATTATCGACCTAATCCTAGAAATCAATCCTCCATATTCCATTTCATACTTCTAGAATAAGTAACTATGGATACATGGGAGAAGGTACAAGTGGATCCCCTTGAATCTCAAAAATGACATGAAAATGTTTCTTTTGTGATGTCAATCACTATCATAAGATATTCAATATGAAATGGAGTATTTGACCTCAGATAAAATTTTCTAAAATTATTTTCTTGCTTTAGATTAATGTTCATAATGTCCATAAAATATTTAATTCCACATTACTAGATAGAATAGCGGTGATGAAAATCAACTCAGTGAATTGTAACGAATATATAGACAATAATGGTGTCCCTAGTTATACATATATTAATTACTAAGAATGATGTTTCATTAGATCATCAAATAAGAATCAATAAAAGAAATGTTATATTATGGTCACCCACGTTAGCACATCACATCAACCAGTATGAAGCATAATGTACCACCACCTCCACCCTATATGTCATTGAAGAAAAACATTCAAATGACTTACTATTTGATGACATTTTTCCTCCATTTTATCTATTCTTCTATCAATGACTATTTTACGGTCTTTTAAATATTAGGGGAAAGAAATTTTTTAAAATAATAGAAGAAGATAGAGCTATATGTAATATGCATATTCGACCACTATCGACTCACCATAATGGGACCCTCCTACATCAATCATTATTGCCAGGATGTATCCCTACATGATTCATTTTATAGCTTGATATAATTGAGGATCCATGAGAACATGATCATATTTGTGATCCAACATAAAAATTGGAATAAATATTACTTCCTCCCTAATATAAATATTGTCACTAGCATCTGTAACCTACTATTCAAGACATCTATGTGGTGTAAATTTTGAAAATGATATAAAAAACATATATATAACTAATAGGTAATCATATAAGATTGATGATAAATAACAGAAACATGAACTAGGTTAATAATAAGGTTACACCAAATTTGATACCCACAAGACAAGGAATACCCAGGTAAGAACTATCGATATCCAAAATGAACCATCTAAAAACCACAAATTTGGTAAATCCACATATATACACTAAACCATAGAATAATCATGCTCAAATAATATACAACAAGATGTAATTTACTAAAATAAAATATAATAAATGTTAGTGTATATTTTAATTATTTATGATACATAGAATTAAATTAAAATGTATGTAGAATGTGATATGCAATGCATAATCATGATGCATGATCACACACCAAATCCTTCAATTTAGCACACCAACTCTTTCAAAAAAATCAATTGGAATCAAATAATTGATAAAATCATAAAATAAATAACGTAAATTAATAAATTAAAGGATTATTAAAATTAGACTATATATTGTAAGCTACAAATATTTATGGTTAAACAAATTGATTAAAAAAATAATATCCCCTATCTACTATATCCCTAAGAAATGGAAATAAATGAATCATGGTCATGAACCATATTCTCTGATAGAATTTTTAAACACCATTCCCAAATCACAGGGTACCAATCAGAATCTAAAAAGACCTCATAAAACCACTCCATGTGTAAGAGGTTTACAATTGGTGGTGGTGGGAACGAGGGATGTTTTGGGGGAGATTATGAATTCAACATTAGATAATATATATAAATAGTAAAAGGGAAATAAATATCCTTTATGGAATATAAATAAATCATCAAGGTATGAACATGAAAATAAAGTAACACCACTATACAATAACAGTATGAAATCTCAGACACACAACCAAAAATTAAGAGATGTATTAGCATGGATGATGGATATATTAATTGAATAAGAAATAAAAATAAAAATAATGGTAGATATTAAATAACAATTTTTATACCACAATGAATTGCATCCTCCTATAATCCCAACTCAACTACCCACAAATGGTCCATTTACCATCATCAGATATCAGGGCATGATATCTAAACATGCATCAATATGACTAAGTTGGGTGTCAGTACAAATCCTTGGATAACACTAACAATTTTCCTTATGAAATATCCATAATATATATTGGTTCATAACTTATATAATAAGGAGTGAATAAATTATAAACATGTATATCACCTAAGAAAAAACTGATTCCAGTAGATAAGTCATCATGGTAACTTATTGATAATAACAATATTGAATGTGATTCAAAGGTAAAAAATTTCATTTTAATCATCTTTTTGTAAAAGAAAACAACTAATGATGATAAATAGATATGAAATATAGAATATTAAATAATTGATTATTTTTTACCACAAAAAATTTGATTATATGAATTATCATATAATATTAACGAAATCATATAGACTCTTATATTGTTCAGAATACCATGATGATACAGTCATATAATTTTTTAAAAAATATCACAACTCATTAATATTAAAAGATTTTTGATTTTATAATTGAGAAAATTCAATAAACTCCAACAAATTATTAAATTATAAGAGAAAATTCACTTAATAGAAAATATAGGTAGGAGAAATAACATCGTCCTAAATCCTTCAGTGGTTTTAAGATCCAAAATAATAATGGGTTCTCCAAGGAAGTTGAAATTGTTAAATATTTTTTAAAACTATATATAATATATCAAAAGACATTTACACTAGTAAATATAATTATACTATTAATTATACATGAAGATATTTAATTTTTCGAAAATATATGAACATGAAGACAAATTTTCAAAAAAATCAGAGAGTGAATTTTAGTATAAAGAACCATCTCAAAAATTAGCCAGATGGAGAGACTCCCTAAAGACAATATTATGAAAAATGTTATTTGAATGTTTCTGATATAATTTTGTAGTGGATTTATGGTAGCTTATGAATGTTTATCATAAAATAAATAAAGTATTAATTATGAATAACTACAAAATGAATCATTGAAATAATATTTTCATGGAATATGTGGAAATAAAAATATGATTTATATGAGGATAATTCACAAATTAGTATTGGGTATGATGTAGAATATGGTGAAATATATAATGAATATAATATAAAAATTTGAATGAAATTGTGATTGAACATTATTTTAAGGATTATATAATAAAAATATAATATCAAGAAAACTTAAAAAAATTAATGATGTTATCCTGATTAATGAAATTGAGAAGTTGACAATTTAGAATGTCTGGGAAAAATAAATCATTGATGATATGATCTCCACTATAATTTTTGGAGGTAATAAAGTTTATAGTATTAAAATAGGAATGATTATATAGAGAAACTAAAATAAGAATCCACAAATGACACTAAATAATGTAGATACATATATGATAAAATTCTATAAGCAATGTAAATGGGGTATTTTAATTGTTTAATATTTATGTCATGATAAGTGAAAATCTTATAAATATCAGTCTCAAAAGAAAACCATATATATTAGTAAGTATATTTTATAATTTAGAAATGGATATGTACAATATTTTTTGGGAAAATAAAATCATATAAACCATATAAATGGAAAATTTTATGAGAATTTCCAAAAACATTTCTGAAAATCCATGGATGAGTCAGATAAAATGACTTGTTTAGATGAAGTCACTAGAATCTAGACATTGTTTTTACAAAAAATCCCATTAAATTAAATACATTTTTATCAATGAATATGTATTTTGTGTGTTTAAAACTATTATGGTGTATTTATCTTCAAATAAAACAATTTATAACATAATATATCTGTATTAGGAGTGAGAAGGGAGAAGTAATCAATGAAAAGAAAACTACCAAAATAGATAACATTATAAATTATTCTACAACATATAAATAATATTTAATAATTTTTTTAAAAAATATTTTATGTGGTTTATGGGATGTGTGAAAAAGAAAGAAACACATCATCTAAATGTGTATCAATTAGTCAATATAAGTTAATTATTATCTTTTTTTAAATTGTTCAAAATAAAATTTTGATTAAACAACTAGAAATTTTTTTATAAGTTACAAATATTACTTGTAAATCCAAGAATACACACATCAGGGATATTGTTTTTCTTGGTCAAATAATAATAAGTGATTTGAAAAAATTTATATATTTAATTATATAAAGGAGATTCATTCATAATCGGTAATGAGAAACCACTAATGTTGAAAATGTGTTTTAAAAAATAATATTTAGAAAAACTATTTTAGTAATAATAATTTCTTATTTTTTATTGGAATAATGAAAAATATATTTAGTATATCATAAATGTATGATGTGGGAAACAAAGTTACAATATAAAAAATTTCATTTAGTCCTAATATTGAATGACAATGTATTTATAAATTTTTTATAGAACTGTAGTAAATATTTATCAAGTTGGAGAGGGCAGAAAAGAATAATACTTGAGCTTACAATATAAAAATAGATTATTCCCTAAAGATCATGTCCACTATTCCAAATATTCTATGAAGATGTTAATAAGATAATAGGTTGTGATAAATATCATAGTTCTGAAAGGGGATGCATTCATTTTATTTAAAATATTTTATAATAGAAAAAATTGAAACAAAAGTTTAATTGGGGTTTGCAAGAAATCTAAAATACCTTTATAAATAATCCAATATAATGTTGGTGAATTAATAAAAAATATTTCATCAAGTGTATAAGGGAAAATAATAAAATTTATTGATGAATTCATAAGAATTTCATGCATCATGATAGTGTGTCACACATATCAATCATTTTATTGATTCAAAATATCTAGAAGATATGTAGAGTAACAAATAGTTAAGTCATTGAAAATATTATTGAATGAAAATGATAGAGAGTATTCCAAAAAATAATTCTACAATTATCATGATAATTAAGTTATTATGAATGAGTTTAGTGATCTATATACTCCTCAAATGTATGGTATGGATGAGTAGAAGAAAACAAGTCTAGTGTACATGTCAGGAACTATGCTTATAGTGCATGATTTTAACATCCCATGTAAATAAAGAATAAGACATTTTCATATTTATTAATATTTGTGAATTAAATATTAATTTTACTTTAAATGGGATTCTATGATCGATGGAGTACCCAGTATGTAACAATGAGTTTCTTTGAAATCTTATGTTGCACACAATGCTAAGTCATAATGAAAAATAATAAAATAATAATATTTTAAATATTAGTTAGTTCCTAGCCGGTGTAATGGAGGGAGCATTGAAAAATAATTATAATATTATTAGACATGTTTGTTAAATGTTTTTACTTTTATCCAGTAAATTTCAGTGTCTTAAAATAAGAAAAAAAAGAGTTTAATCAAAATGGTCTATTATTCTTTAAAAGGATGATTTACCACCTTTTGATGGAGAACCGTCATTAAACCTATTTTTGGTCACTTTCAAATGTTTTATTTTACCAAATAAAATTCTTCATTAGAATTGGGCCACAAAAATTTACTTTGGATACTCTTTTGGTATTTTGCTAATAAAATTCATTTTTAAGGAATCGTGAAAAATACTCTATTTTAATTCATAACTGCATTTTAATATAATATATTTAAATTACTATAATATCTTTTTAATTTTTTCTAATATGTATTTAGATTATATTTTTACAATTTAATCCAATTTTTGTGATTGGAAGTAATTTTACAATGAAATTTGGCAATAATAAGATTCAATCTTTTGATAGTTATTTTTTTATAAAAACACAGTTTAGTTTTGACAAGGGGAATTAATTTTAAAATATTTAATCCAACTTTTATGTTTTGAATTTTTTTAAAATAGATATCATTTTTTAATTAATAATATCAAATGTAGCTTAGGGTAAATTTTTTGTAGTGTTCTTAAAAACATCAATTTTTTATAGATTGTGAAACCACTGGGTAGTAGTTAAAAAAAGAGAAATTTTGGTTTTAATGAATTTTCACTACATTTATGAATTGAATTTCTAAAATCTGATATTGAAGTTTTTTATTATTATGTAAAATGTGGTCCAATAAGAGGAAAATAATTTTTAATTAATAGTAACTGTTTACTACTTTTTACCACGGTTAAACGTAAATAGGGTAATTCAAGGTAAATAAATATATTATTATAATATAAAATAACCTTAAAACTTGTCATAACCTTATTGGATAACTAATGGACGACCCTGGTTATCCTTGAGACAATTTTGGGACCCCATGGTTCCACTTAAGATTAATAATGACACTTTATATTAATTAATTTAAAGTAAAGAAAAAAATGACACAAACATATATCTTTGGGTAAATAAATTCTTACATGGGGTTATATAAGTTATCTCTTCAACTATAAATATTAATTCTAAAGGTAAAAATATTTCCTACAACGTGATATTTTAAAAAATAATTTTTAGACAAAAAAATTATTTATGACAGAACAATGATGCAGTGTATATCTCAATAATAAATGAATTAAATAAATAAGATTATAAATATTGATACAAAATCCATAACCCATTAAATTATTATTGGATGATTTTATTTCAACCATGAGTCATCTTAACTTTGTCTTTAATTATTTTGGATCCTTAGAATCCAAATATCATTATATAATAAAATTATATTTTCCCACTTTCCTAAAGAGTTCCTCCTCCACTTGTAATAATTCCTCATTTCTAACTCATTGTGGACACCTCTACAGACCCTTGGAACATCCAACCACTACCTAAATAAGATCTAAGGATCCCTCTCCTCCTCATATAATCGTTTCATTTGGTAGAAGGAACTTTATGAAGACTTATTGGTTCAAACAAAAGGGAGTTACCCAAATTAAAAGTAATGGTTTATCTTAACTTATTTTTTTTTACTTTACTTTTCAAACCCATAAACTCATTTTAATCCTTTAATTTATAGCAAAAACAATATCCCCAATAAACTATGATGTTGTTATTATAGGGATTCAAACTAGCCTTATACACAACTCCATCTAATGGGTGAATAAAATACTGTTTCTGTAGATGGCAAGCTAACGCCTCACGAATTGATGATTGTACAATTATCTCCTACCTCATATCATGGTGGGAATTAATATGGAACTATATTTATATATGTTATATATTATATTTATGTTTTCTTTATTCTTTTGTATTTCTCATTTATATAATACCTATATGGTATCTATAGTGGGTAAACACGATAATTTCATTTGAGGAAGTGCGGACAACCGCCCCCTCAAAGTGATATTACTCATTAATGACATATAAAGGATGGAGATAATGATATTATAATAGATTTATAATGTACCTATGTATCATTATGTTATAATTCCATTAAAATGTGAAATATAAAAGAACATAGCGTTCATGCGTAAGTAAGGCTTACTATCTCCATGAACGGTGCATTTCATTTATTATTTCTAAATGTTATGTATTGATATAAATAAATATATATATATTGGATATATAATATATATATATGATATCTAAATCATTAATAACATTCTGGATGTAATGGACTTTTGACCACACAGACAAATTGTATATATAAGAAGTTCATTTCTTACTCTAGTACTGAATATCGACAAAACAACCGTTATTAAGTTAAATGATTACATAATGTTTATAACATGGTATTAAATGATATAAAAGGAATACTAACATTGTGAAAGGTTCTTAAGAAAGTATAAATTAACTTTTTTTTATTATTCATGAGATTAAAGAACAAATGGGTCATGTCGGACATGGGGTATGGGGCATTATCTCAATCTTCTTTTATTGAGGAATATTTTGTTTTATACAAAACTTTCTTTTATACAATGTATAATACCCTTAGAATTTTTTTTCTATTCAGGGGGATTCATTTTATATGATTCATTTTACTAGGCAAAAAAAAATAATTCTTCTTTTTAACATATTAGGTGACAACATCCGTTTTCACTGCCATGTGTATTATTTGATATTTGTATACCTTAACAATCCATAGTTTTTTTAAAAAAAAATTAATACAATATATTCATCTATTCATTTTGGTATTTAAAATGCTTTTAATAATTTATTTTTTATGTCAATATATTCAAATGATATATTGTGATTGAAATGTGGAAATGTTATCCTTTGATTATGTTTGATTATGTGATATGAATGTGTTATAGTTCTTGGGAATTTTTAATGTATACGAGTGGTTATGGGATAAAACTACAGCAGGTGATCCCAAGATATCTCTCCAATGCATTGGGTATCGTGACAGAGATAACCATGAATGTTTCTCCTAAGAGATTTAGGGAATATACTGTGACGCGTATTTCAAATGTGACTCCCTACATAGCAATAAAAGATATAATTTAAGTATGTTATAGATGCCACAAGTTACGTTTATGATTTGTGATTACTATGTGTTATTCATAAATCTTATTATTTCATGATGTAAGTACAATTTTTTATGTTTTGAATGTATTGATGAAAAAATGTTTTCATTCTTTGTTTTTTAACCCTTACTGAGATCTTTATTCTTATCCCATGTTTTGAATTGTTTTTCACTGGACATATAAATGAATAGGGTCATGGATGAGATCATGGAAAATTTATCCTGTCTAAAACATGGAAATAGGAATGAACAATTTTTTCTGGAATTTTTATTTTATAAAAAAATTGAACTTCAGTATAATTTTCTACTTTGTAATTTTTGAGATGTAATTTAATAGTTACAGCCTGATTCTCTAAAATTCTAAATCTGAAAATATCTTTAATGTGAAATATTAATTTAATTCATGATTATGTAATGTTTTATGGTCGGTCCATAAAATTTGTATCAGAGGTCAGTTTAGACAAATTTAGTAGTTAGAATATAGTTAAATTAATTTCCATAAATTAATTTATGATATTATTGAATGTATATAGTATTTGAAGGTTACCATGTCTCTTTTCCAATGATATTTATGTGTTAAGAATGGTATTTCTTAGAGGAAACAGGGCAGCTATGTTGAGAAGGCATACTGAGGGTAATGACCTTCCAAATCAGCAACCTGAGATGGTTAGAATCAGAACTGATCATTTTGTTACAGGGATTGCTAAGTAGAATCAGGTGATAAATGGTGGTTGTGATTATCGATGATATTTAGTTAAATTCAAAATGTAAATAGGAACATTAAATTCAACTAACGGTTGTATTTCAACACTTAAAATAAAAGAAACTGTATGGGAAATTCACCAAGTGTGAGTTTTGGATTCATGAAATTTCATTCCATGGTCACATTTTTTAAAAAAATTAAAAAACTATTGATCCTACTAAAAAAATATTGTTGAATAATTGCCAAGACCCACAAATATAATGTATATTCATAGTTTCATTGGTTTAACATGTTATTAAAAGAGGTTTTGTGGAAATATTTCATTGTTATCTTGCTCATTGACTGTGTTAACAAGAAAATATGGAAAGTTAATTTGGAAAAAATAATACGAGGATTGTTTTTAAGAATTGAAAATAATATTAGTGAATGCTCTAGTTTTGTAATTACCTTTATGAAATGGAGATTTTGTTATCTATATTGATGCTTCGTTGAAAGTATATAGTTGTGTCCTAATCTATAATGATCAGGTAGTTTCTTATGATTCACATCAAGTGATACCTCTTGAGTTAAATTACCCTACACATGATTTCGAATTAACTACGGATGTTGTTTCTTTAAAAATTTGGAGGCATCATTTCTAGGGAGTAAAATATGAAATATTTACTGACCAAAAAATTTGAAGTATATATTCACTAATAAATAATTAAACATGAGACAGAGGAGATGATTGGAATTAATCAAGGATTATAATTGCACAATCCATTACCATATGATAATATCAAATAAAGTTGATGATCATTTCAGTCAAAAAAGAAATGATTTATTTACCATGATATGTTTGGAACGACGTACTTTAGTTGTTGATTTTAAGGGCTTTGTCATAGAAGTTGTTGGTGATGGAAATTATTCTGTTTGGTTTTAGGTTTCAGTGAAATCATATCAATCAGATAGATTTAAGCAAGAATAGAAGGAAGATAATGAGTTGCAGAAAATGGTAGAGTTTGATAAGAAGGGTATGTCACCTGATTTTATCATTTTTAATGTTTTTTTTTGGAATTTTGGATTGAGATTACTTGTCCCTTGTGACTCATAGTTGAAGAAATAGTTATTATGTGAAGGTCATAATTATCTGTTTCCAATTCATCCTGGTAGTACAAATATGTACGAAGATCTTCAAGAGTATTTTTGGTGGGATGGAATGTAAAAAGATATTATTGATTTTATTGTGAAGTGTTTGACTTGTATGCAGGTTAAAGAAGAGCAGTATTTACCAAAAATAATGCTTCATTATTTTCCGATGCTAGAGTTAAAATGGAAAAATATATCTATGGACATTGTTATGGGATTACCAAATACATCTCGATGTAATAATGCAATTTGAGTTACTGTAGATCGATAGAATAAATAATCACATTTCTCTCCTATTCGAGATACATTGTCTGTAGATCAACATTCTTAGTTGTATGTTAACAAGATAGTCAGGTTGAATAGATTTCCCCTCTCCATTGTATCTGATCGTGATCCTAGGTTTACGTCTAACTTTGGAAAATCCATTTATAATTCGTTGGATGCTAAATTAAATTGTAGTACAACATTTCATCCTCAATCTGATGGGTAGTCAAACAAAAAATTCAAAACATGGAGGATATGCTACATTCTATCTCACTAGATTACCAGGGAAGTTGGGACCAACATCTTTCTTTTGGTTAAATTTTCATAAAATAATTGGTTCCATTCAAGTATACCGATTGCTCCATTTGAGGGATTATCTAGAAAGCATTGTTGAACTCTAGCTTATTGGGATTATGTTGGTGAAAGGAAGCTAAAGGGACATGAATTGGTACAAGAGATGGTAGAAAACGTTATGTTGAATCAGATTAATATGAGAACAACTCAGAGTAGGCAGAAACATTATGTGGATAAATGGAGGATTGATCTTTCTTTAGAGGAAGGTGATCATGTCTTTCTCAAATTTTCTCCGTGGAAACGTGTGATGCATTTTGGTAAGAAGGTAATGTTGTGTCCGAGGTTCATTGGACCTTATAAAATCCTTTAGAAAGTGAGATCAGTTGAGAAAAGAGTGTCTTTACCTCCATGTTTATCTCAGGTACACAATGTTTTTCATGATTTGATGTTGAGAATGTTAATGCCTGATCCATCTCATGTTTTGAGCCCAAAGTTCATTTAGTTGTAAGAGAATCTATCTTATGAGGAGGAACTAGACCAGATTTTTCACTAGAGAGAGCAAGTGTTGCAGAATAAGGTAACTCATTGGATAAACGATTTGTAGAAAAACCATATGGTTGAAGAGGCAACATGGAAATATGATAATTCTATGAGGGATAAATACCCCCACTTATATCATAGGTGAATAAAAATTACGAGGATGCAATTTCCCAAAGGGGGGAAGGATGTTACATCCCAAGTAAATAATGAACAATACATTTTCATATATATTGGTATTTTTGAATTGAATTTTAATTTTTTACTTTAAATGGGATTTTGTGTTTGATGGCATACCAGATGCGCAACAATGGGTTTCTTTGAAATCTTATATTGCACACAATGCTGAGTCATCCTAAAAAAATAATATAATATTATTTTAAATTTTAGTTAATGCCTAACCATTATAATGGAGGGAATAAACAGAACTAGTTATTATACGATGATACATGTTTTTAAATGTCTTTAATTTTATCCCATAACTTTTAGAGGCATAAATAAAATATAATTTGATTTTTAGTACAAATAGTCTAATATTATTTAAAAGGATGATTTATCGCCTTTTACTGGCGAAAACTATTTAAACTCAGTTTTGGTCAATTATATATGTTCTATTTTACCAAATAAAATCCTTCTTTAGAATCGGGACACCAAAAATTACTTTAGAAATTTTTTTTGGTATTTTTCGAAAAAATATTCTTTTTTTAATAAATAGTGAAAATACATTATTTAAATTCAAAACATGATTTTAATCAAATCTATTTATATAATTAGATTAACATTTTAATTATCTTTAATGTTATATTATATTATATTTTTACCATGTAATCCAATGATGGTCATTGGAATTATTTTCAATTTGAAATTGGGCATGATCAAGTTTTATTCTTTTGATAGTTATTAATTATTAAAAACGCCCTTTTGTTTTGACTGCTGGAATTAATTTTAAATTAATTAATCCAACATCAATGTTTTGAATTTGTTAAAATAGACATTATTTTTCAATTCTGAATGTCAAATATATCTTAGCATGAACTTTTTGTATTTTTCTGAAAAACGTTAATTTTTTATGAATGGTGGAACCACTGAGCAGTGATTAAAAAAATAATATTTTTCATTAAATTTTTTTTTTACCACTGGTGTGAATTTAATTTTAAAATTCCGACATACATGGTTTTTTTTAGTATGTAAAATTTTGTTTAATATGATGAAAATTGTTTTTGGTGAATAATAACTTTTGAATTTTATTTACCACAGTTAAAGGAAAATTGGGTAATTAAAGGTAAAAACAATATTATAACAATATTAAATTTTTATAACACTCATACTAACCTTATTGTATTGGTAATGTCTGAACATGTACATCCTTGAGTCGATTTTTAGACCCTATATAGCCACTTAAGAGTAACAATGACAAATTATATTAATTAATTGAATGTACATACAAAAATGACACAAAAAAATATATTTTAGTAAATAAATTTTTACACGTGGTTATATATGTTATCTTTTCAACTATAAATATTAATTTGAAAGCTAAAAATACTTCCTACATCATGGTATTTTTTTATAATTATTAGATAACAAATAAAAACAAATATTTATGACTCAATAATGATGCAATCCATACCTTATTAATAAATGATTTAAATAAATAAGACTATAGATATTAAACCAATATCCAAAACCTGTCCAATTCTAATTGGATGATTTTACATCAACAATGAGTCATCATATCTTATACTTCAATTATTTCTGGACAGTTAGAAACCTAATATCATTATCTAATAAAATAATATTTTCACACTTTCCTAAAGAGATCCTCTTCCCCCTTATAAAAATCCCTCAATTCAAACTCATTACACACACCACTCTATCCTCTTGAATCACCCAAACCCTTCAAAAATATTACTTCAATATCCCTCTCCTCTTACTAGAAGCCTTACCTTAGGTAGAAGACAGTTCAAGATGTCTGTTTTTTTCAAACCACAGGGTGTTACCCAAATTAAAGTTAATGGTTTCTCTTAACATATTTCCTATTTTTATTCACAAGACCTTAAACTCTTTTTATTTCTATATTTTATAAATAAATGTATCTTCAATATACCAGGATGTTTTTATGAGAATTATTCTAACAATACTTACACACACCCCCATCTAATGGGTGAAGAACATACCGTTTCTGTTGATGGAAAACTAACGCTTCATGAAGTGATGATTGGTCAATTATCTCAAACCACCAATCATGGTGGCCATTAAGATGAAAATGTATTTATAAATGATATATATTATGTTTATGTTTTCTTTATAATTTTTTATTTTTCATTTATAGCATATCATTATGGTTTCCATAGTGGGTAATACATGATTATTTCATTTGAGGAAGTGTGGACTACCACCCACTCAAAGTTATACGACTCTTTAATGCCATTTTGGGAAATATAGTGGATGGAGGTAATGATATTATATATAATATTATATAAGAATTATAATATACCTATGTATCATTATGTTTTAATTCTATTAAAATTGGAAATAGAAATTGAAGTAGCGTTCATGCATACAAACGACTTACCATCTCCATGAATGGTGCCTTTCATTTATTATCTCTAAATGATATGTATTGTTATAAATAAAAATATACATACTGGATATATATGATATATATGATATCTAAATCATGAATATCATTCTGGATATAATAGACTTTTGACCACGTAGACAACTTTTAATTATAAGAATTTCATTATTGACTCAAGTACCAAATATCGACCAAACGATTATTATTAACATAAATGATTACATAATAATTACAACATGTTAATAAATGATAGAAAAGTAATAATAAAGGTGAAAAATGTTCTAATGCAGGTAGAAATTTACTTTAGTTTATTATTCAGAAGATTAAATAACAAACGGGTCAAGTCGGACATGATGTAAGGGACTTCGTCTCAATCACATTTCATTGAGGAATATTTTATTTTATACCCGAAATTATTTTATACAGTGTATAATCCCTTTTACTTTTACATTTATTCAAAGGGAACTTTTTCCTATGATGAATTTCACTAAATGACAAAACAAGTATGTTTTTTTATCGTTAGCAGTGACATCAACATTTTTCACCGCTACAAGTATTATTTGATATTTGGATTCCTTAATAAGCCGTAGTGTTTTTAAAAAGTAAAATAAATACCATATACAGTTTTAAATATTTTGGTATTGAAATTTTTTTTGATAATGGTTTTTTATCTATATTAATTTAAAGGATATACTCTGATTTAAATGTGGAAATGTTATCATTACTTTACGTTTTTTATGTGTAATGAATGTGTTATGGTTCGTTGGAATTATTTACGTATATGGGTGGTTCCAGGATAAACCATGGGTGGTTGAGCCCAATAATTCTCTCCAATTCATTGGGTAATTTGATGGAGGTAAACGTGAATGTTTCTCCTTAGAGATATTCAGAAAATATAGTGATGGGTATTCCAAATGTGACTCCCTATGTAGCTGTGGATGCTACAACGTATGTATGGTTTGGATGCCACATGTTACCTTCATGATTTTTTGATTACAATGTTTTATTCATAAATCTTATGATTTCAGGACGTATTAAAGGAGTTTATGTTTTGTATGTATTAATGAACTAATGTTTTCTTTCGTTGTTTTATAACCCTTACGAATATTTTTATTCATACCTCAGGTTTTAAAGTGATTTTCAAAGGAAAAAAAGATGAATATGGTCAAGGATGTGATTATGTAAAAGTAATGCTACCTAAAACATGGAACTGGACATGACTATTTTTTTTCAAGAGTTTTTATTTTATAAAAAAAATGGAAAATGAGTATAAGTGTCAACTTTTTAATTTTTGAGATGTAATGTAAATGTTATGGACTAATTCTCTAAAACTCTAAACCTGAAAATATAATCAGTGTGAATTTTTCATTCAATTCAAGATTATGTATTGTTTTGAGGCTGGGTCCTTATAATGATACATCCTCATATTTATTTCTATTAGAAGTTAATATTATTTTTATAAATTTGAATAAATTTTAAATGATTCCAAGAATTCCCATGACTTCCAATGAGATTTTGATCAATATGAATCTGATTTTAGGATATTATAGAGTGTTTCTGAGAACATGGTGGATTTAGATAAATGACATTAATAATGGTATGTTTTCTGATAAATGTTAATAATGAACACACATTTATATTAAACAAAAGAGTAATTTTTATGGGTGATATAACAACTTATTTGAGAGTATTTTAGATTTTTAAAATTTGATAGTTGTTGAAAATTAATAAAATAAAATAAAGACTAATTTTAGAAAAGAAGGATGATATTTTCAGTTCATTACCTACTAAAGAAATAATGGAGAATTCCCAGAAACATATTTAATATGCACATTCAACTAACTCTAGTGATTATGTTTAGGATAAAATTCTTTAAATATAAATGTAAAACTAGTATAACTCATGACTATTGAAAAACATTATTTATAAACATAATTAATGGGGTTAAAATAAGGATAATAATTATTTAATATTTTATAACTAGTTTATTTTTAAAAAATATGATCTTAATACCATTATATTATCTTTTTAACATAATTAATAGATTTAACATATGAGTGAATAACGTGATTGAATTGAAAACAATTCATCCTGGTAGATTGTTCCATTCCCCAAGGATTGATATATCATTGAAGAAAAAACTGAGATACAAGACGGTTAAGAGTTGAGATGTTTCTAGAAATAAAAAAGTATTTTCATGTAAATTATATTAATAAATTAAAGGAATTGAATTAGATAAGTAACTTCTTCTAGTTTCTTTGATATAAATATCTTATTTTTTATTCGATTACATATTAAATATGGTAAAATGATTTCAATGAGGATTTAAAATATTACTTCTCTAATAGTGAGCTAGATAAAGAAGTAAACACGATGTTTCTTTGGGGATTTTATGCTATGATTGTAGAAATATGTTAAAAATGATGAACAAAAATTGTCCATTGAAAAAAATACAATCATTGGAATTTATAGAAGATAAATTTTTAAGGATAAAATAATTCAGAAAAGGGAACAGTGGTTGAAATTTAAATGTGATGAACAGAAACACCATATTATTATATATGTTATTTTGTGTTGATAAAACTGTTTTATAATAATAATAAAGAGAATATAGTGAAAATTGATCTATGATTATGGAAAATATATTTAGTAATTAATTATACAGTGAAATAAAACACTTTTTATGATTATAAATAATTCAAAATACTTGTTACATCATCATATCATATTAAAAATATTCTTATGAACTATTTAAAAGGATTTAAAAATTTGGGTATAGAGTGGTGTTGACACTATGGAATATAGGAAAAACATTGATTAAAAATAGAGATTTTGAAATAATTAATAAAAGAAAATTGTTATTATTAATTATATTTATATTATAATTCACTTAATAATGTAATGAATCATTCTATGTAGTTACTCTTTAGGTTATATATCAAACATATACATAAGAATAAAATACTAGTTTAGTATAATTTTTTCTGAGAATCATTTAAAATATATTATTTATTTTCTGATGTACTATAAAATGTGTTTGGTTGATATGAATGGGTTTAAATATGTTTGTTTTCTAGTAGATATTTATTTTAAAATCCCCCAACAAGTGTATAAATCATTAATAATAAGAGCTATGATTCATAGAACTCAAAAAAGAAAAAATTACTTACATTGATCTCCATCAATGATGAATATAATTACATCAATGTATGCATGAAATTCATTAAATGAATAATCATATTTAATTTTTGAATGTTGATGTTATATAAGAACTATTCATTGGATGTGATAAAAACAGTGTACAAAATCTATAAAACAATCCTGTGAAACAATCTAAATTTTTACATATTGATATAAAATATTAATTTATAATGGAGACTGTTTTATAGGGAATTGTAATACTATATTTTCAATATTTATGTAATAAATAACATAATTAATAATCACGAAACTTATATATGATTCTTTTGAGAAGAGGAGAATATAATGGGAGGGTATACATAATCTTGACACCATGGTATTTTATTCGTTGAGTTTTGTCCCTTACTAATTTATGATTAAAAATTTATATATTATATACTTGGATATAGTTTTAACCTTCTTGTTTTTTAGTTTTATTAATCTGTTAATTGACATTCCTTTCAGAAAAGACATTAGAAAATTATTTTTACATTTCATGAAAAATTCATTAAGATGATATCTGTAAATTGTATTATTAAATGAAAATATTGATTCCCGAGAAAATTAATATAAATTTATACACGTAGTGTAGATCAAATAAGCATATATTTGATTGGTTTATGACATATTGAATTGATATTTTTATTTATTTAATGATATTTAAGGGTTCTATTATGATTTGAGCTTTTAATTTTTCTTGACTGATGCCTGAAGAGAAGATAAGGTTTCATCAACATAAATAAATTATTTCATCTTGTTTTTATTACAAAGATATGTTTATAGAAAATAATATACTTTTAATGACAGGATAAATGTTCATAATGTATATAATAGGTTCTGATTATATAAGAGGAGTAATTTTTACTAACTTTTACGATCAAATGTCATTCTGGATATGAGAAAATAATTAAAGATGTATAGATGAAGTACTGAAAAATATAGTTTGAATTAATAAAATAATCCAAGGATCGTTGAGAACGAATAATTATATATAATATTATGTATATATTTTAGAAATTTTTATCAGATTTGGATGGATTTTTAATACATTTAGAATATTTTAAATGGTTTTGTGTTTTTTAAGGAATTCTAGATTTCTAGGTTAAAAATAATTTTTATTCTATTACCTAATATTTTACCTATAGTGGTTTCTCATTATGTAGAGATTTTAAATTCTCTTAATGATAAGTTCTTTTTTAAAAGTCTTCAAGGTAATTTCATAAGATTAATATTGATGATAATTTATATTATAATATGGTAATTAAATTAATACACATTATGATTTTGAGAGTCATTTCCGGTTTGTAATAGTTAATCATAAATGCAATTGAAATATGATATAATTTATCTATACCCTCATTAAGATTGATCTAATTTGTTATGAAAATAAATTTCCATAGTATAATAATCATGGTTCATTTTATAATTCACTTTGTGATTTCATAAGATTCATTTCTATAATTTTAGATTCACTCACTATAATGTAAATGGACAATATATGTAATTTAACAAAGTGGATTCATACATAGTATAACATAAGATTCAGTTTCCCTTTTTAAATATACTTTTATATTGAAAAATATCATTGTTATATAATAGATGAAAAACCCATAAAATTTATTTTAATCATATAAAATGTTTTATTGGAATGAAATAAATCCTACAAGATATAGGGTGTTCCAAAAAAACAAAATTTGATTATGAAATGATTTTTTCATCATTCTAAACAACATCATAATGAAAATACTATTTTGATTAAGTGTATTTGAGATTCTATAACCATTCAATTTTTTTTATTTTATGAAGAGGGTCCTGCTAAAAATGTTTTTTTGATAACATGATGATATTATAAAATTGTATATGTGAAAAATAATTAAATATTTACGGATAATATAATGTCATTTAGGATGAAAATATCCAAAATTTTATAAAATCAAGAATATAAATATATTATGTTAATTTCAATGAGAATTACAATGGAAATATTCTAACACATATCAACGATGTGATTTGGTTATATAATATTAATATATACTCATGGGGTTTTGAATATACAAATAGAAGGAAATAAAAAGGATGTTTTTGTTAAAAAAGTTTTCATATGGGAGAGAATAATTATTTGAAATCATTAGGTAATGGTAAAAAAAGACTATGGTTCTTGAATGTGGAAGATGATTAAGATATAACATCTATATAGTATTTCTGGAGGATAATGTTTGCAGATGTTATAATTCTTCAAGAGGAATCATTCTATTCTATTAGGGTGAAATTATTACTAGTTGAATCCTTCCATTATAATAGGTTCAACATCATTCCCATTCCGATTGTGATTTCTAGATAGAAAGAGAATAGTACTATGTGCCAATGTGTGAACCTGAAACACACATTGGGAATTTTTATCCATTTAAATCGAAAAAATCATTATCAAATTAGTTTTTTTTAGTATTTCATGCATTATTATCAAATTTTGAGAGGACTGTGATGAATATATATGATTTTAAACATTTTTTAGGATTTTTTGAAACACTAATCCACTGTAGTAATTTTTACCACCAAATATGTGATTCTAACAAAATAAGAGAAACCTCCAAACCAATCAATGTTGACCAAAGAGATACTTTGATAATTTTTCAGGAGTTAATGTGTTTTATGTTCAAGATAATTTCATCCTGTGAGTATCGTTATATTGTGTAGGTTATGGGTGCAGGGGAAGCGTGTTAGTGTGGTTTGCACAACGTTAATTTTAACGTTAAACAACATTCAATCCGATATTAGTCACGATTTAAATCTCAAAATATTTGGAATAAAATGAAGAACGAAAAAAGAAAAGAAGAGTCCCATAACCCAAGAGATAGGATCATCATATGTTGGATATAATTAATTTAATTAATTCATAAAAATTACCTCGATGGGATTATTTCTTCATTGGAGTCTCAGGTCACGATCCTATGATCCGACATTGCATCATAGAATCCAAGTACAAGATTTCTCTAGCGGTGAACCACATGTTCTCCACATATCTATGGACATCGCCGAAGGGATCTCTGGGTGCTAGCGCGGAAGAACCATCGCTTGCAATGTATGCCTTTTACTGCCTTGATCCGGTGGAGGATCTCGTTCTCGTAACATGATGGCGTTCTTGGTGGAAAGGGAATTCTCACTTGGCTTGATAGTATTTCCAAATCTGTTGTGCACAACAATGGCTCTATCTCTATGATAATAATGTAATTGGGATTATAATACATAAAATAAATTGCCTGAAATTATTTAATCATTTCATTTATTTCTTAGTAATACCCCATGTATTAATAATGATAGTTGAAAATCATTATTACATGGCATGCACCCAACGTATTACATTTAATATCATTTAATTAAATAAACAATATTTTCTCATGAATTCCGAAAAAAAAACTACACGGCGTGTACTTTTATTTTTCATTTTATTTATTTCCTCCACTATATTTATTATACCATGAGTAATGGCTATTTATTTCCTAAATAAATGTAACTACATTACACGCTAATAAATATATTATTTCGCCCACAATATATTCTCTTGAATAATAAGTGTTGAAATAAATGCGGTCTGGAATCCTTAAATAATTATTAAACCACATTCGGGAATAATATTTATTTAACTTGTTAAATTAATATTTAACTAATATACATGGACACACTTAGTGTGTGACCCTCTAAGCCTCTTTCTCAGTGGCATTATGCATAGCCTACCTAAAGTCCAAGGTTAACATCTAGAAACATGCCAAGGAATCCATATAGAAATAAGTTAATGCCGAAATGATGTGTCACATCCTATGAACATTTACTATGTAATATAATCCCTTTTTCTCGATATCTACAATGAAGCGGGTTGCATGCCAGTGCCATCAACCCATGTGATCGATTATTCATTCATTTACCTCCCGGAATTGAACGCCCCCATATCATTCCATGGCCATAGATTTATTTAGTCTATATCAATTATATCAAAGGCCCTGAGATATC
The DNA here is from genome assembly GCA_963277665.1 of Viscum album. Taxonomy (NCBI): domain Eukaryota; kingdom Viridiplantae; phylum Streptophyta; class Magnoliopsida; order Santalales; family Viscaceae; genus Viscum; species Viscum album. The sequence continues at coordinate 791,173,997 of OY728129.1, read as the reverse complement.
TACTTTTTTTATGGAACATAAGGGACAAATCCTTTCTCGCATTATCTATTAAAGCAGTATTACTCGTGACGCACCCAACGAATCCTACCTCGCTGCGAACCATGTCTTTTCAATGTTTTCTTCAATAAATCTAAGTGTGTGAGTTGTAATACCTATTAATAATAATCTTAATGTCTAAGGACCAATACACACGTTCGCAGATAGAGAGATCCAATGACACTATGAAATGTGGATTTTCTACTGGTGGGTCTCGTTCCCATAATATCCACCTAGATATTATCAAGGGCACACACCATGAGAAGGTGCCTCAATGTTTTATGAGTCCTCACCCCTAACGACCTGTATTATTTGTGTCCCTCAAATAATATCATCCGGCCATAGAACATATATTCAAGAACAGTGTTATGGCACTTCTGGGTTCACATCATATCATGGATCCGCTATGAACCTTTAATGCCACAACTGTCCTTAGGAAATTATCACATGCATTGTCAGGAAGAAGAACAATCAATATGTGATAATTATTTTATTAATGAATAATGTACAATGTAGTTGATTCGAGGCCACCAACTCAAATAGTCTCCCACTTGGACTAGAGCCAACTAAAAACAACCATTAACTCTCTAGCTCTCACATGATATTCATGCTTCTGCTAAGATATGTCATTAGTCATGGGGTCCACCATGTTCTCTTCCATGGACACTCTTCTCACTACAACTTCACCCCTTTGATAGAAACCCCTCAAGAGGTGGTACTTCCAGTGTATGTTCTTTTTCCGTTGATGTGACCTTGGTTCTTTTGCAAGAGCCACCACTGTAGTATTATCACAATACAATGTAATGAGATCTTTACTGTTAGGCACCACATCAAGCTCTTGGACAATATTCTGAATCCAGACGGCTTACTTGACTGTATCATAAGCCTCTATATACTCAGACTCCATTGTAGAATCGGCGACAACTGGCTACTTTGAACTCTTCCAGCTCATAGCTCCTCTATTGAGACATAAAACATATCGAGACTGTAACTTCAGATCATTCTGATCTGTTTGAATACCAGCATCAACATACCCTTTGATGACAATCTCCTCGTCTCCTCCATACACCAGGAACATATCCTTAAATCTTCTCAGATACTTAAAGATTGTCTTAACAACAGTACAATGTTGTTCTCCTAGATCTGCTTGATATCTGTCTACCATGCTCAGTGCATAGGCAACATCAAGCCTGGTACATAACATGGCATACATGATGGATCCTATAGCTAAAGTGTATGGGATCTTACACATTCTATATTTCTTTTATTTTGTCTAAGGAAACATTTTCATAGAAATATGTAAGACATGTGATACTGGGACCAATCCTCTCTTGGATTGTTCCATACTAAATCACTTTAGTATCTGGTCAATGTATGTACCCTGACATAGTCCAAGTAGCCTCTTGGATCTGTCACAAATGATCTTGATCCTTAGAATGTAGGCTGCTTCACCTAAATCTATCATGGAGAAGAACTTGTTCAACCAGTCCTTAATTGACTGTAAGGCTGGTACGTCATTTCAAATAAGCAACATTTCATCAACATATAATTCAAGGGTAATGACCACATTCCCATTAAACTGCTTATAAAAACATGGCTCACATTCATTCTTAATGAAACCAAATTCCTTTATGGCTTCATCAAATCGAATGTTCCATGACCTGGATGATTTATTCAATCCATAAATGTATTTCTGCAACTTGCAAACCTATTTATCTTCACATGGTCTCACAAACACATTGTTTGTGTCATATAGACATCTTATTGAAGGTTCCCGTTATGGAATTCCGTTTTGACATCCACTTACAAATCTCATCGTCATGGTAATCTGCTATGAAAAGTATGATTCTTATGGATTTAAACATGGAAACTGGCGAGAAAGTTTCATCATAGTCAATTCCTTGACGCTGTATGAATCCTTTATCAACTATACTTTCTTTATAGGTGCTAACTTGACCTTCCATATCCAGTTTTCTCTTGAATACCCATTTGCATCCAACAAGGATTACATCAACTGGCTCATTGACTAGAACCCATACATGGTTCTGATACATGAAATCAATCTCAAAATTCATAGCTTCTAGCCATCTTGCAGCTTCTGAGCATTTTACTGCTTCCTTGTAAGAGATAGGTTCATCATTGTCCAACAATAATGATTCACCATACTCGGTGACTAGGAAACCAAATCTCTCTAGTTCCCTTACCTCTCTTGAGCTCCTACGCAGTACTTGTGTTTTAGGAACCTCTTCCATGGGGACCTATGGAACTTGTTAATGTACCAACTCTTATGTATCTTGTGCCTCAACTTCGTCGAAGTCGATCTTTCTCCCACTATCCTTCTTGAGGATGTGATCCCTCTCATGAATTATGGATTGTCTAGAGACATTCACTTTCTTGTCTGATGGGTTATATAGTTAATATCCTTTTTTTTCCTTGGTATATCCTATAAAAATACACCTTGTGCCTCGGGGTGCTAGTTTGATGCCTGATAATTCCTTAACAAACACCTTGCATCCCCATACATGTGTAAACGAAAAAATGGGTTTATTTACATTCCATAACTAGTACATAATTCCATTTGCCTCCTTATTTGTTACTCGGTTTAATGTGTATGCTGCAGTTTGTAATGCATATCCCCAAAAGGATAATGGAAGATCCTGATGACTCATCATCAACCTAACCATGTCCAACACGGTGCGGTTCCTCCTTTCACTAACACCATTCCACTATGGCGTATAAGGAGGAATGAGCTGAGATAGAATCACAGACTGTCATAGAAGATCGATGAACTATTGGTTCATATATTCTCCACCTCAATCCGATCGAAGTTTCTTTATCATCTTACGAATATGATTTGCTGATTCATTCATGAATTCCAAAAATTTCCCTAAGGATTCTGACTTATACCTACATAAGATGACAAATAAGTATCTACTCAAATCATCAGTAAAAGTAATGAAGTATAAATATCCACCTCTAGGTTCTACTGGAAATGGTCCACATACATCTGTGTGTACCAATCCTAGAAGCTATGTAGCCCTTTCACCCTATCCACCGAAAGGCAGCTTGGTCATTTTACCTTCTAAAAAAGTGTGACATCTATCGAGTGGTTTTAGCTTAGTAGAGTCTAAATAGCCATCATGGCAGTGCTTTTTCAAGCGCTTCTCATTTACATGACCTAGATGGTGATGCCAAAATAGGGTGATGTATGTGTCATGTGAGTTTGTTTCATTATCGATTTCCAATACTTTGTTTTCGTAATTTAATTCATACAAGTCATTATTTAAATGTTCCATACCAAAAAATATGTTGTTCTAATAAAATAAACAACCCTTATTTCCAAACATGAAAACAAATCTACCCATATCCAAACAAGATACAAAAAAGATGTTCTTGGTAACAGTAAGCACAAAATAATTGTTCTGTAAAACCAAAATCATCCCAGTCGGCAATGAGAGGTGTTAGTCACCAATAGCCAACGCAGCCAGCCTTGCGCCATTGGTAGCTCGAAGATCCACCTCTCCTCTGGAGATCTTTCTAAATCAACTTGGTTCCTGCATTTGAATACAGATGTGAGCCCCACAAGCTATATCTAATACCCAATGTGTAGAAATATATAGATTTCACTCGATAACGAATGAACCTTTAGCGTCCGCATGCTTCTGGGTGTAGTTCCTCATCCAGTGGCCCTGATTGCCACATGAAAAACACATTGCCTCCCATTTGTAGCCCTACCTTTGGATCTTCCACTTCATTGAGGGATGATGTTCGGGGGCTTCATAACGTTTATATGTTTTTGGCCCCTTTTCCTTGTCCTTCCTTTTCTTGTTCACCATAATGACCACAAGTTTTTCACACCCCATGTCCTTATCTACATGGATAATCATGGTCAGAAGCTCTGATAGACTCTTCTCATTTCTGCTCAAATTATAGTTGACAATGAATCTAGAGAAGGTCTTGGGCAGTGATGATAAGATGATATCTGTACACAACTCATCCTAGAATTTAATCCCTAAGTTGTCCAGGCATTCAATGTAGCCAATAAGCTTGACTACATGAGGCCTAGCTGGCGCGGACTTTCCAAGCTTTGTGGTAAACAAATCATTGGAGATCTCATACCTCTCCTTTCTCGCCTTGTCTTGGTTGGGATCTTTAAGGTGGGACATCATGCTATACACGTCCATGTTTTCATGTTGCTTCAAGATCTCATTAGACATGTCCAATAGCATGAAACACTAGAAATATGTCGCATCATCCATGTGTTTCATGTAGAGAGATAATTCCTCATCACTAGCGTCTTTCCATGGCGCAACTGGAATAGGCTCTTCCAGCACATGCAATTTCCTTTCGTGGCGAAGGACGACACGTAAACGCCTCTGCCACTCTTGGAAATTTGTGTCGGTGAGAAGGTTATATCTTTTGAGTATGGTGCACAATGATATTTTTGAAGTCATTTTCTTGTCGTTTATACAAATTATGATGAGCAAAGGTTTAGTACTTTGTTACAAAAATTGAGACAAATAAATAAATTAATACTTATTAGTCTCCCACTATTTTATCGAAATCCAACAGCCCTCTCCATTGATTTCAGAATATTCTGTTGTGTAAATATTCTAGTTGCAAGGATCAATATTTCCCTTTGCATTACCCCAAATAGGGTTGGCCAATAAACTTAAAGGGTTTTAGGTAGGCATTCAAAATTCCAACTACATTAACTCGCAACTCCTTGATCCGCTGAGTGGACTCCCCAATCCTGAAGTCATTTTATTTTGGATTTCCTCAACCTTTGCCTCTTGGTCACACCAAGTCCTGCTATGAAAGTCAAACGTTGATGCAAACCAAGTCATGTCAACCCAAAACCTTGAATTAGAACTCCTCGATAATTGAAAGCACCCAATCAAGGGTTGGTCAAGCACTTTGAACTATGGTTCGATTCTAACCAAGATTATGGAAGGATATACCGACTTAATATTTCTTTTGAATGATTTTATCCTTATACATAAATTTCCATTTTATTATCATTGCAACATGATTTTTAATATAAAGTGGGATATACTTAAGTGATTCACCATGTCTAAGATAATATTTATGTATAAGACAGTTTTATTTTACTTCCATCTTGCATGCTTGTTTAATTCATTAATTGTGTGAATGTGACAACACACCCACAATAAATAAACAATGAAACTGACAGAAATAAAATAAATGGTATGATCATGAGCTTTTTATATTGGTTAGTTTATCTAGAGGTTAGTAAACTATCCCAAGACCTAGGGGAGAAACATCTTGAACCTTTCGGGTTCGTGTTTTCAGCTTTCCACCTGTCTGCCTTTGTATCTCCTTGGATTGGTATCACCTTGGCTCCTGACATGAGCTGCCTCCACTAACTTGGGAGCTCCATACATTACATATGCATTTATCTCACACGTAAGTGAGGGGTATAATGGGTTTTTACATAAAAGAATCCTTGGGCACACAGGCCCGACATATTAAAGAGGAGATGGATCACAGACTAACTAATTTAATTTAAATAAATAAATTAAAATAAATCATTCACATAAAAAGCTCTTAGTCTAGCTCATGATCTTCCGTACATGAAATGATATTTACGCATAAATAAAACTAGCATTCAATTCTTTAATTCTTATTGTTTAAGATAAATCACGCCCGAATTAAATAATTATCTTTAATTTATCAATCCTTTTATCTTAATCCCTTTTTATGAACATCCTTGAGACTCTATTCCATCATAATTTTAAACAAATAAATTCCTTTAAAATTATCCCTGAACGTAACTGGTAACTTGGAGGAAACCAGGTGAATTCCCGCTCATTACGCAGATTTTAAATTAAACACATATATATATAACACCTATCAAATTTTGTGCCTCAGCTTTACGTCTACACACCGGTACACGTCTCAAGGGTTTGTATTATATAATAATAAATTTTAATAAATCTGCATAATTTGGGTGAGTACACGGTATGTAGTTCCGACTACACAGCGTGTAATTTTCTTCACCGTCCATCTGAAGTACAAGCCCTGAGAAAGGGCGTGTTAATGTACTTCAGAAATTTTCAGAGTACACGGCCTGTTCTGTGTGACACACGCCGTGTAGTTTCGGCGTTACACGGTTTCCAGCCAGGCAAGCCGTGTACGGGGTACACTGCCCAACCCTAACCCGAAGGGACTACACACCATGTTCATTGGACCACACAGTTTCTAATACGGAAACCGTGTGCCACCTGTTTCTTGTCAACACACGGTATCTTAAATTCTTTGAGAGAATCCAATTCACGGCCTGATTTAGCGGATTAGTCAATGCATTGAACCTAGACTACACGTCGTGTACTATTGAATACATGTCGTTTATTCTTGTGTTGTACAGCCAGAAATGTTTGGCTCTTCCGGATGAGTTCCTCTATTTTATTTTAATCAAAATTAAAATAAAAATTTGTTTCTGTGAGGTTAACGAGAAACGAGAGAAGAGGACGAGATATCGAGATTCAGATTTCTAGAACGATTAAAAACAAATTGAAATAAATTAATTCTTAAATGCGTAAATCTCCAATGAAAAACTAAATAATTATAATCAATGATATGACCACTCCGATACCACTTGTAGGTTCCAGGAGCAGTGGAAAACCGTTGGTGGGGTTTGCCCAAATTTAATTTTAACGTTAAACAACGTTAAATCTGAGATCCATCACGATTTAAAACACAGAATCTTTGGAATAGAACGATGAACGAAAAAGAAAAGAAGAGTCCTGGAACCCATGAGATAGGATCATCATAAGTTGGTAATAATTAATTTAATTAATTCATAAGAATTACCATGATGGAATTATTTCTTCATTGGAGTCTCTGGTCACAATCCTTTGATCTATCATTGCATCGTAGAATCCAAGTACAATATTCCTCTAGCGGTGATCCACACGTGCTCCACATATCATTGGATGCCGCCAAAGGGATCTCCAGGTGCTAGTGCGGAAGAACCTTCTCTTGAGATGTCTTCTGTCTACCGCCTTGATCCGGTGGATGATCTCGCTCTCGTAACATGAAAGAATTCTTGGTGAAAAGGGCATTATCTCTTGGCATGAGATTATTTCCAAATTGGTTGTTATAACGACCCATACTTTACAAAAATTGTTAATACATAATAATTGAAGCACGCTTATTACAACATATAATAAAACCAGGAAAGGACCGTATAGGTATAGTGTCTTTAGAAACTGGTAAACATAAACAACTAGTTCATAAAGAATCTACATTGTCTCCCATTTATTTCATCATATCTAGAGTCCCTTTTGGAATATCCTACTTAATAACCTTATTCCTGTCATGGGGAATTGAAAAATACAAAATGGTGAGCTTAAATTCTCAGTAAGGGTATACAAAAGAAATATCTATCCCATAATATTCATAAGAACATAACATTTTGGAAATCTTAACCTGCAAAAGAGGTCATAATTTCATAACATGAGATAAATCATAGTAGTGAAATGTAATACCAATAATCATAACTTAAAACATGAAACTTTGTGGCATACACACATAATCATATAGAATCATTTCTTAGTAGTCAAGACTCATTGCCAAAACTATCTTAGCGAACAAAGTCTATTTCTAAACCGAGTTCACTCCTCGTTTCAGTCCAGTTTCACTGAATCGGTTTATCCTACCGTTCTATCCATGGCTATCTCATGAGATATAAATCATTACCCAATGCATTGGAGGGAGATATAGGTCTCACCCATCTCATAATGATACCATTATTATGTGTTCCACAAAATCATAAATCATACATCATTCCATAACCCATGTAATAAAAATGGGATTCATAAACATCATGACATCATAAAACAATTCATATAAGATAATAGAATTCATAAAAATAATTACATCACAATATAATCAAATCAATGTAATAATATGGATAGAAACTGAACCCTATATTATCTTAGATGGAAAATAATTTTGATAAAATGATTGAACTCCATTCTTGAGGAAAATATCCTTTCTACATCAAAAACATTTTCCTTTCTTAACATGTCATATAATTTTGAAGTAAAAAAAGTTGATTAAAAATAAACTTGATAACTTGTAAAGTAAGCTTCATGGAAATAATGTTCTAAAAATCTATTCATGCCATATAAGTTTAAAAAAACATTCATCTCGTACTTTTGTTGGAAAAGTCAAAAAGTATCTCGTACGAAAAACGACAAAAGATTCCTTTCATATCATATACTAAAAACTCACTGAAGGGTAAAATTGGATATAAAAAATTGTAGAAGGATATAAATATTACATATCTAGGAAACATGGATGTGGATGATAAATAGTCCCCAGTAAATTCTGAAGTATAAACAATCTCAGATAAAAATGAGATTGCGAGATTTTCTATTACCTTAGGTTCGATTTGCTTCGTATGTGTCTGAACCTCCTGTATAATGATTTAAATAATGTCATTGACTTATTAAATAATCATAAAAATTGTTATTATATCATATATGGTCATATTCTTATCTTCTTATAAGTAATATTTCATTGCTATTTTTTATTCGGCTGTTTATTACTTTTTGTTCTTATGCGTGTTTTGTCGAATAAATTCTTATTCTTCTTTTTCGGTTATAGATACCTCATTTACAGAATAGTATTTTTGTAATATATATCATATTTAATCACTCAATTCATTTATGTAATCATTATACAATTAAAATCATGTATAATGAGTTGCATCACATCGTGGAGACGGTATTCCGTATGTACGCACGAGCGATGATATCGTTCCCATGATCGTGGAATTGTATTATACTGTATGTATATTATTTAATAATCAATATAACTTTACAATAATCATATATATATATTTTATTTACACCATTATACCCATCCAAGTAAGGTGGTGGTGGAAAATATATTACACCACGACGTGGTGACGGTATTCCGTACGTACGCACTCACGATGATTTCTTTTTCCGTAGGATGGATATATGGTGGAATAGGGTTGATTCATACCTATACAAACATACCAGTATATTAGTGATACTTATGTTATTTCATCATAATGATAAAACTAAAGAAGAAGAAGTAGAAGAAAAAACAAAATTGAAGGAATCGGTAATAGACATTACCTTTTCTTTGAAGCGCCTCTTTGAGACCTCCTCTTAGGGCACTAACATTGGTCTTTGAAGAAGACCAGGTCCTCAAGGATGTTTCTAGGGAAGTGGAGAATAGAATTTGGCAGGTGTTGGCCGAGATTTAAGGTTCAATGTGGTGTGAGGAAGAGAGGGAGGAGGTGCCCTTTTATAAGGGAGGAGAGAGGCACTTTAGGAAAAACTAAACATATTATTTTATTATAAAGTCATATTCGGTTTTTAATAGCTACAAATTGATTTATTTAGAAGATAAGGTGGGGAGGGGTCTAAATACTCTCATCCAAAAGAATTTAGACAAGTTTAGGTTTCTATTTTAACCTTATCATTTAGATTTAACTTTAAGTTAGATAATTTAACTTTTACCATGTCTTCTTGTTTTCTTACACTTTAAGGTTAATAAACATACTATAACAATCCAAACGAACCCCAAGTTGTTTATTATTAATATATATAACCCTATCTATGTCATTTGGATGAACCATATATTTTTATGAATAAAATACCAATTAAAATATAAAATTTGTTTTAAAAAACTATTTTATGTCAATTTTGACACTACTAGGTAATTGATTTTTTTGAAAATCATTACAGAAATATATGTCAAAGAAAGTTTATTAAATCAATACTAACATGTCTTATTAACCTATAAAATTATTTTAATTCATAAAAAGTCTCAAATTACCTTTATTTGGGTATTTATAACATCAATTATGTCAATATTTCATTAATAAGATAATTACTGCATCATCATTGTGTCATAAATAAATTACATTATTTATTTTCTAAAAATTGAAAATAAAATACCATTATGTTGGACATATTTTTATCCTTCTAATGAATATTTATAGTCAAATTTAAATTATGTATAACCCTATATTGAAAATGATTTAGTTATTAAACATTGATTTTAACTAATTTAACCCTTCTTTAAATAAATTAATAATAAATGTCCTAATCTAATCCAAGTGGGCATAAATGGTCATATATTATTCCAAAGGTTGTTTTTGGTCGAATTAAACTTATACAATAGAATTAGTACATGTGTTAGGGTAATAATAAAAACATTTTTACCCTTAATTTCCCTATTTACTTTTAACTGTGGTAAAAATATTAAAAAGTTTCTATTCAACAATAATTATTTTCCTCTCATTGAACCACATTTTAGTACTTTATATTAATCGTGTCTCTTGGATTTTCGAAATTCCACTCATAGAAGCGGTAGAATTATGTTTTATGTAAATTTTCAAATTCTTCTAGGAGGTGGGTAATAGACGGTGAACAGTTCAATATAATTTTTATATATCTAAAATTATTATAAAATTACTCCAATGAATTGAATTGAACATATATAGGTATTATGTATAAATTTTGACTTAAAATAAATTTAAATAAAATAAATAATTATTTAAATAAAAATTCGGTTTTTAAATAGTAACTCAATGTTTTCATTATTCATCAAAAATAGAATGTTTTCATAAAAATACAAAAATTTCACCCTAGGATAATTTCGATATTCTGAATCCAAAAATTAAGTCCATTTTGAATGATGAAATTTACAACATTTCAAAAAGTGGTTATTACTATTCATCACGGCTAGTTTTAATAATATTTTAATTGCATATCATTGTTTACTGAAACTCGGTATTGCGTACGATGCAAGCTATTGAGGAAGGTCGCGATTGCGTGTAAAGCAAGCCAAGCTAGTTTTGTGTGTAGTGAAATACTCCTTTGATGATTTATATGACATAAAAACAAAATATTTCTCATTAAAGGTTTGGGTGTTACATTGTAGCCCCCTTAAAATGAATTTCTCCTTCGAAATTCATCACATTGTAACAAATAGATGAGGATACCTATCCCTCATCATATCCTCAAGCTCCCATGTAGAATCTTCTAATTGGTGGTTCCTCTATAAAACATTCACCAAGTGAGTGGTCTTGTTCCATAGGATTTTTTCACTACGATCCAGAATCTCTATTGGCTGTTCTTCATAAGAGAGATCTTACTCCAGTGGTACAACTTCTAAGATGAGTACATGTGAAGGATCAGATATGTAATTTCTCAGGAGAGATACATGGAACACATCATGAACTTGGGATAGATTCGGTGGAAGCGCCAATCGGTAAGCTACCTTCCCAACACAATCCAGTATTTCGAAAGGACCGATATATCTAGGGAACAACTTTCCCTTATTTCCAAATCTCATGACCCTCTTCTAGGGAGATATTAGTAAGAGCACTTAATCACCCACTTCAAACTCTATGTCTTTTTCTTAGGTTGTCGGCATAACTTTTTTGTCAACTCTGAGATCCTTTTATGTGTTGTTGAATAGATCTGACCTTTTCTGCCATCTAATCAACAAGATCGGGTCCTAATATCTTTCTTTCCCCAACATCATCCTAGAAAGTTAGAGTCCTGCATTTCTTTCCATAGAGAGCTTCATAAGGATCCATCTGAATACTTTAGTGAATGCTATTATTATAAGAAAATTACACCAAAGGTAGGTGTTGATCCAAACCACCATTGAAATCCATAGAGCAAGATCTCAACATATCTTCTAGAGTTTGAATTGTCCTCTCAGACTGACTGTCTGTCTGAGGATGATAAGAAATGATGAAACTCAACTCTGTATCCATAGTATACTGAAGACTTCGCCAAAAAATTGAGGTAAATATCGGATCCTGATCAGATATAATGGAAAGTGTTACTCCATGCAATATTACCACTTCCTTTATATATATCCTGGCAAGCTGATATACAGAGAAATCCTCTCTAATAGTAATGAAGTGTGCAGACTTTATAAGACGATCAACTATGACCTAGATAGCATTATTGCCTCTGGATGTTTTATAAAGTCCGGTGACAAAGTCCATAGTGATGTTTTCCCATTTCCATTCAGGTATGGGTAATGGTTGTAACATCCCCTTAGACTTCTGTCTCTCAACTTTAACTTGCTGAAAAACCAAGCATCGAGAGATATATTCAGCAACATCTCTTTTCATGCCATCCCACCAGAAGTGCTCTTTCAGGTCCCCATACATCTTCGTTCTTCCAGGATGAATAGAGAATGAAGAACTATGAGCCTCATCCAGCAGCTACTTCTTTAATTCTGGGATGGGGGGAACACAAACCCAATTCTTGAACATTATTATCCCATCACAATCAAGGTTGAATTCAGGAATATTTCTCACCTTCTTTTGTGACTATATATATTATTTCTGCGCCACTTTAATCTTCACATGTATAGATGGTTGATCATTAAATTGAGAAAGATATGAATTTTCTACTTCCATTATAATTCCAAGATCCATCCTTTGTAAATCCATAAATATTGGATCTTTTTGATCCTTGTCATGGATATGCTATCATGGTCTTGTCGACATAATGCATCTGCCACCGTGTTTTCTTTCCCATGCTGGTAATTAATTGAGAAGTCTTAATCCTTAATCGCTCCAACCATCTTCTTTGGCGCATATTCAGCTCCTTTTGTGTGAAAATATACTTTAAACTTTTTTTATCAGTATAAAATATCACACCTTTCACCATAAAGATAATTCCTCCAAATCTTTAATGCAAAGATTACCGCAGCTAACTCCAAATCATGAGTTGGGTAATTTTCATCATGGATTTTCAACTGTCGTGAGGAATAAGCTATCACCATATCATTTTGCATATGAACACACCCAAACCCCTTCTTGGATGCATCACTATAGATCACAATCCTTTCTCCACTACAAGGAAGTGTGAGTACAGGTGCACTGGATAACCTTCTTTTCAACTCCTTGAAATTCTCTTCACATTCCTATGTCCAAACAAACTTAACTCCTTTTCGAGTCAACCTAGTGAGTGGATTAGATAATCGTGAAATATCTATAACAAAACGTCGATAATATCCATCCAAACCAAGAAAACTTCGTATCTCAGTTACTATTGTTGGTCTCGACCATCCTTCGATAACCTTTGTTTTTGCTGGATCCACATATCTCCGCTATTTTGATATTATGTGACCCAAAAATGAATCTTTTTGAAGCCAAAATTCACACATGGTAAATTTGGCATAAAGCTTCTCTTTTCTTAGGGTCTTTAATATAATTCTCAAATGATCATTATGTTCTTCCTTTCTCTATGAATAGACAAGAATATCATCTATTAAGACTACCAAAAACTGATCAAGATAGTCTATAAATACTTTATTAATCAGATCCATGAAGATAGCAGTGGAATTAGTAAGACCTAATGGAATCACAATAAATTCATAGTGTACATACCTTGTACGGATAGCCGTCTTTGGTATATCCTCCCTTTTGACCCTTAATTGATGATACCCTGAATGAAGGTCAATCGTGGAAATGTATTGAGCTGCGCGTAGTTGGTCAAATAAGATATCAATGCGCGGGAGAGGATATTTGTTCTTGATAGTTATCTTGATAATCAATGCAGAGTCTCATTGATCCATCTTTCTTCTTAACAAATAGAACAGGTGCTCCCCAAGGTGACGCACTAGGGCGTATGAATCCCTTAACAAGATTTTCTTGGAGTTGCTTCTACAATTCATGAAACTCAATTGCGGCCATTCTATAAGGTGTCTTTGAAATAGTCAAAGCACCCGGTACAAGTTCTATTGAAAATTCAACATCACGATTTGGTGGAAGACCTGGAAATTCCTCCAGAAATACATCGTCAAAATCCCGTACAATGGGAATATTCTTAATCGTTAGTTTCTCACCAACCATTTGAGATAAATAACCATAATTTAGTGGAATCAAAACCCATAAGATTGAATAAATTTCCACTGGAAGGTTATGATCATCCTTGCATCGATAGACAATCATAGATTGATCTGGAATATGAAATGTGACCTCCCTTATTTGGGAATTGATATGAGCTCCATATTATGAAAGCCAATCCATACCAAGAATCACATAAAATTCCACTATAGGTAGGATCACAAGATTTTCAGGAAGCACTTTCCCAAAAACTTGAATCAGAGAAGAATTATAAACATTTGATGCGACTGTTGTGCCATTAGGGGTTGTCACAGCTAACTCAACATATAGTTGTTGAGGTAATATGGCGATACCCTTATAAAATTCATCATAAATAAAAGAGTGGGTGGATCCAGAATCAATTAAAACATTTTCTAAATTAGAGTGGATGGTAAGTGTACCTTTCACCACTTCGTTATCGTACTCCACATCGCTGATAGAAATTGTTTGTGACTTTATGTTGACTTTGGCCTTAAGATTTTGTTGACGTCGATCATCATCATCAACCCTTGGATTGGGGCATTGATTGGCATAATTTCCCATCTCATATCACTTGATACATTGAAGGGTAGTAGGTTCATTATGCATATCCCTTCCTTTGATTGCATCATTAGACATCTTCTTCCCATTATTTCGACATTCAGTTGACCGATGACCTTCTTTTCCACACTTATAACATTTTCTTGTCCCCTTAAGACAATTTCCTCCATGTTTCATTCCACACATTGTGAATAAGGGAAAACTCATCTTCTTTTCAGTGTTCTCTTTAGATTTTCCTTCGAATTCCATTTTCCTCTTCATATCAATCCCATATGACTGATGGGTTACACCAATCTCCATCTCAACCTTGAGAGCACATCAAACAATTTCCTCATAGCTATTGAAGTCCCTTATGGCTAACGCCCTCCAAAGAAATGGTTTTAATCCACTAAAAAATCAATCGATCTTACTCTCAGGTCGGATAATAATACCAGAAGCGTACATTGCAAGTCTTGTAAAATTTGCTTCATAGGTACCAACAGATTCATCATCATTTTTCATTAGTTCAAGAAACTCATTCTCCATCTTTGTTCGGAGAATATGAGGGAAGTACTTATTGAAAAAAAAGTTCTTCAACTCATCCCATTCCATGGACTCAATTTCATCCCTTTGCCTTGTATTTTTAATAATATTCTACCATTGATCAGCATCACCTTCCAAACGATAAACTGCTAAGACGACTTTATCATGTTCAGAACATTGAAGAACAGAAAATATCTTTTCAATGGTACTGATCCATTATTCAGCCACTAATGGATCAGAAGACCCGGTTAATGAATGTGAACGCTGCCCCATGAAGGATTCAACATAATTTTGCTCTTTCCTTTTCTCGTTTGGAAGTCCTGCATAATTCATAGTTTGAGAAATTTGTGTGATCATGGCTACAAGATTTCGCATTCCGGCTCCCATAACGTTTGGTTTCTCAGGCGGACAATCATTGCATTTCCCATCGCATTCCTCATTAACACAGTTCCTTCGGGTTCTATCCATTGACTAAAACAAAGAAGAATAGTGTTAGTAACACTAATTATAATAAGAAAAACTCACAATCAAGAATTAAATTTCACACTTAAGGTCTTATCATAGGTTGTTCATGTCCATTTCTAAAATACTAAGATTGTGTTCTATGCTTATACATAAACTTAGGGTTCTTACTAAGGCTTTCACATCATAGTTTCCAAAGGTTGTCTATACCTTTCCTCTGATACCAAATATAACGACCCATAATTTACATTCATTTTTAATACTTCAAAATTGAAGCACACTTATTACAACATATAACAAAACCAGGAAAGGACCGTATAGGTATAGTGTCTTTAGAAACTGGGAAACATAAACAACTGGTTCATAAAGCATCTACATTTTCTCCTATTTATTTCATCATATCTACTATCCATTTTGGGATATAATACTTAATAACATTCTTCCTGGCCTGGGGAAAGAAAACATACAAAAGTGTGAGCTCAAATGCTCTGTAAGGGTATACACAAGAAATATCAATCACATCATATTCATAAGAACATAACATTTTGGAAATCATAACCTGGAAAAGAGATCATAATTTCATTGCATGGGATAAATCATAGTAGTGAAATGTAATCCCAATAATAATAACTTAAAACATGAAACTTTGTGGCATACACAAATAATTAGGGATAATCATTTCTTAGTAGTCAAGACTCATTGGCAAGACAATCTTAGTGGACAAAGTCTATTTCTGAACCGAGTTCACTCCTTGTTTCAGTCATATTTCACTGAACCAGTTTAACCTGTCGTTATAGCCATGTCTATCTCATGAGATATAAATCTTTACCCAATTAATTGGAGGGAGATATAGGTCCCGCCCATCTCATAATGATACCATTCTTATTTGTGCCACAAAATCAAAAATCATACATCATTGCATAACCCATGTAATAAAAATGGGATTCATAAACATTGTGACATCATAAAACAATTCATATAAGAAAATGGAATTCATAAAAATAATTCCATCACAACATAATCAAATCAATGTAATAATAGGGATAGAAATAGAACCCTATATTATCTTAGATGGAAAATAATTCTGATAAAATGCTTGAGCTCCGTTCTTGAGGAAAATATCCTTTATACTTCAAAAAAATTTTCCTTTATTAACATGTCATAAAATTTTGAACTGAAAGAAGTTGATTATAAATAAAAATGAAAACATGTAAAGGATGATTCATGGAAATAATGTTCTAAAAATCCATTTATTCCGTATAATTTTAAGAAAACATTCTTCTCGTACTTTTGTCGGAAAAGTCAAAAAAGACCTCGTATGAAAAACGAAAAAAGATTCCATTCATATCTTTTACTAAAAACTAACCGAAGGGTAAAATTGGATATAAAAATTTTAGAAGGATATAAATTTTACATATTGAGGAAACATGGACGTGGATGATAAATATTCCCCAGTAAATTCTGAAGTATAAACAATCTCGGATAAAAATGAGACTGCGAGATTTTCCCTTACCATAGATCCAATTTGCTTCGTAACTGTCTGAAACTCCTGTATAATGATTTAAATAATTTCATTGACTTATTCCAGAATCATAATCATTGTTATGATATCATATATGGTCATATTCTTAGCTTCTTATTAGTAATATTTCATTGCTACTTGTTATTCAGGTGTTTATTACTTTTTGTTCTTATGCGTGTTTTGTCGAATAAATTCTTATTCTTCTTTTTAGGTTATAGATACCTCATTTATAAAAGGGTATTAGTGTAATATATATCATATTTATTCACTAAATTCATTTATGTAATCATTATGCAATAAAAATCATGTAGAACGAGTCGCATCACATCGTGGAGACGGTATTCCGTACGTACGCACGAGCGATGATATCGTACCCATGATCGTGGAATTGTATTGGACTGTATGTATACTATTTTAGAATCAATACCACTTTAAAATAATAATATATAGTTAATATTTACACCATTATACCCATCCAAGTAAGGTGGTGGTGGAAAATAGATTACACCACGGTGTGGAGACGGTATTCCGTACGTAAGCACGTGCAGTGATGTCATTTTCCGTAGGATGGATAGATGGTGAAAAAGGGGTTTTTCATACATATAATTACATTCCAGTATATGAGTGATACTGATGTTATTACTTCATAATGAAACAACTAAAGAAGAAGAAATGGAAGAAGAAATAATGTTGAAAGAATCGGTAATGGACATTACCTCTTCTTTGAAGCGCCTCATTGAGACCTCCTATTAGGGCACTAAAATTGTTCTTTAAAGAAGACCAGGACCTCTAGGATGTTTCTAGGGAATTGGAGAAGAGAATTTTTCAGGGGTTGGCCGAGCTTGAAGTCTCAATGTGTTGTGAGAAAGATAGGGAAGAGGTTCCCTTTTATAAGAGAGGAGAGGGGCACCTTAGGAAAAACTAAAAATATTATTTTATTATAAAGTCATATTCGGTTTTTAATAGCTCCAAATTGATTTATTTGGAAACTATTGTGGGTATGGGTCTAAATACTCTCATCCAATATAATTTAGAAAAGTTTAGGTTTATATTTTAACCTTATCATTTAGATTTAACTTTAAGTTAGATAATTTAACTTTTACCGTGTCTTCTTGGTTTCTTACACTATATGGTTAATAAAATTACTATAACAAGCCAAAAGAAACCCAAGTTGTTTATTATTAATATATATAACTTTATCTAAGTCATTTTTCCGAACCATAGATTTTTAGGAATAAAATAACCATTAATAATATAATATTTGTTTTAAAAACTATTTTATGTCAATGTTGACACTATTTGGTAATTTATTTTTGTGAAAATCATAACAGATATATTAGTTCTAAAAAAGTTAATTAAATCAATAATAACATTTCATAGTAACCTATAAAATTATTGCAATTCATAAAAAGTCTCAAATTACATTTATTTTGGTATTTATAACATCAATTATGTCAATATTTCATTAATAAGATAATTACTGAATCATCATTGTGTCATAAATAAATTAAATTATTTATTGTCTAACAATTACAAATAAAATACCATTATGTAGGAAATATTTTTAGTTTTCTAATGAATCTTTATAGTTGAATTTATCTTATGTATAACAATATATTAAAAATTATTTCGTTATTAAACTTTGATTTTAACTATTTTAACCCTTCTTTAAATAAATTAATAATAAATGTCCTAATCAAATACAAGTGGGCCTAAATGTTCATATTTTTCTTCTAAAGGTTTTTTTGGTCTAATTAAAGTTATCCAATATAATTAAGCATGTGTTAGGATAATAATAATAACATTTTTACCGTTAATTTCCCTATTTATTTTTAAACGTGGTAAAAGAAGTAAAAAGATACTATTCTCCAAAAATCATTTTCATCTCATTGAACCACATTTTAGTCCTTGATATTAACCCTATCTATTGGAATTTGGAAATTCCACTCACAGAAGCGGTAAAATTATTTTTTATGTAAATTTGCAAATTCTTCGAGGAGGTGGGTAAAAGACGGTGAAAACTTCAATAAAATTTTTATATATCTAAAATTATTATAAAATGACTCCAATGAATTGCATTGAACATATATAGGTATTATGCATCAATTTTTACCTAAAATATATTTAATAAAAAAATAATTATTTAAATTAAAAGTCGGGTTTTAAATAGTATCCCAGTATTTTCACTATTCATCAAAAATTGAATGTTTTCAGAAAAATACCAAAATTTCACCCTAGGTTAATTTCGATATTCTGAATCCAAAAATGAAGTCCATTTTAAATGATGAAATATAAAAAAATTCAAAAATTTGTTATTACTATTCATAACAGCTAGTTTTAATAATATTTTAGTAGCATATCGATATTTATTGAAACTCGGTATTGCGTACGACGCAAGCTATCGAGGAAAGTCGTGATTGCGTGTAAAGACAGTCAAGCTAGTGTTGTGTGTAGTGAATGATTTCATTGATGATTTATATAACATAAAAACGAAATATTTCTCATAAAAGACTTGGGTGTTACAGTTGTGCACAACAATGGGATTATCTATATGAGAATAATGTCATTGGGATTATAATACATAGAATTATAAAATGAATTAATTGCCCGAAAGCATTTAATAATTTCATTTAATTAATAGTAATACCCCATGTCTTAATAATGATGCTTGACCATTATTATTACTTGAAATGTGCCCAACGTATTTCATTTAATATCATTTAATTAAATAAACAATATTTTCTCACGAATCAAGAAAAACAAACTACACGGCGTGTATATAAATATACACGAAGTGTACTTTTAGTTTTCATTTTTTTATTTCCTCCATCATATTTATTATACCTTGAGTAATAGATATTTATTTCTTAAATAAATGTAACTTCATTTCTCGCTAATAAATATATTTTTTTACCCAAAATATATTTTCTCGAATAACTAGTGTCGAAATAAATGTGATCATGCATCCTTAAATAATTATTGAACCACAGTTGGGAATAATATTTATTTAACTTGTCAAATTAATTTTTATCTGAGATACATGCACACACTTAGTGTGTGACCCTCTAGGACTCTTTCTCAGTGGCATTAGGCGGATCCTACCTAAAGTCCAGGGATAACATCTAGAAACACGCCAAGGAACCCATAGAGAAAGACGTTAACACCGCAATGACGTGTCACCTCCTATGAACGTTTACTATGTAATATAATTCCATTTTCTCGATATCTCCAATCAAGCGGGTTGCATACTAGTTCCATCAACCCATTTTCTCGATTATTCTTCCTTTGACTCCCATAAATGAACTCGCTGATACCTTAACATGGCCATGTATTTATTTAGGATATATAAATTCCATAAAAGGGCCTGAGATATCTACTTATGTTATGGAACAGAAGGGCCAAATCATTTCTCACATTATTTATTAATGCAGTATTACTCGTGATGCACCCAACGTATCCTACCTCATTGTGAACAGTGTGTCGTCATAGTTTTCATCAATACATCTAATTGTGCGAGTTGTAATACCCATTAATAATAATCTTAATGTCTAAGGACCAATACACACGTCCGAAGATAAGAACATCCAATGACACTATGAAATGTGGATTTTCTACTGGCGGGTCTCATTCTCATAATAACCTCCTGGATATTACCAAGGGGACACACCATGAGAAGGTGCCTCAAATTTTTATGAGTCCTCACCCCTAAGGACCTGTATTATTTGTGTCCCTAAAATTTTATCATCCGACAATAGAACATATATTAAAGAACAGTGTTATGGAACTTCTCGGTTCTCATCATAGCAGGGATCCGCTATGACCATTTAATGAAACAGTTGTCCTTAGGACATTATCACATGCATTGTCACGCAGAAGAACAATCATGATGTGATAAGGATTTTATTAATGAATAAAGTAAAAAGTAGTTGGTTCTAGGCCACCAACGCCAACATATTGGACAATTAACATATTTCAGAATAAGGTAATGTTCATCCCCTAGTAAATTCGATCATTTAAAATTCATGATCCAATGGGGGAGATATTTAATTTTCCTTCACTTCTATAAATATATCAAAATATTATTATGTGTTCCACATATTCCTTATTAATACGTGTATACCTAATCCATCACTTGTGTTAATCTAAATGGTAGTACTACTGGAAAATATATCTCATTCACATCGAATTTAGTATAAAATAATAATTGTAGGTAAAATGTAATATAAAACACGACTAAAAACTTGGTTATTGTTTTATTGGGTAACCATAGGGTTGAGAGAGTTATGCACTAAACTGAATATGTAGTCAAACAAATGTAAACTCAATTATTCATTAGTGATGTACTATTTTAATGGATAAATTCTTTTAAAAGGGGTATAATTTAAGAACAAAAACTAATAGTATATATTTCATATTAAATAAATAATGTTTTTAGAAACATTTTTTACAAGAATCACTGTAATAAACAGATCTGTAATAATTTTTTAGAGGAAATAATAAATTGAATGATAAATAATAATGCATTATGATAATACTATTTCAATCATAATTTAAAAATCTATTGATAAAAAAATGAAATTAACATGAATTTCATATTATATGGAACATCATTTAAGATTGTAAATCCAATTATATATATTTAAATGAATAAAATTTATCATTAATTTATAAATACATTTAAAGAGAAGTAAATGAATAGGATACTAGATATTATTGATATATATAATGCTATACATATGAATGAGAGAAATATTGTTATACATATGGTTATTATATACATGGTAATTATATATATAGTCAATGGATATATCATCATGAAGTTTGAATTTTTCAAATGGATACATTATCATTTTTAATTAAAAATAAAATAAATCAAAAATATTAATTAATTTTGGAAGGGTAAAATATATTTAAAGTTTTATTTATTTTTTTGCTATATATAAATATATGAATATTATTAATGATGGATATTACGTATTTATAAAATTCATGTAAATGTTTCAAAACTATTAGTGTGATAATGATTAATGGTTAGAAAATTAAATTAATATTTCTAATGTGATGTGGTTAAAATCAATTACTGATATAAAAACAATATTTTTCTAAGATATATTATTTTTATTTGTTATATATTATTTCATAATAAATTTAAATTTTCACTATTAAATTATGAATATAATGTAAAAATAAAATTTATAAACAAATAGATTTACACTTTTCTAATTAATTATTGATAAAAAATAATATTAATAACATTTAATATTCATGAAGTCATTTTTTATATCAGAACTATGTTTTCTATATATATAATGATTTCATTTAATTGATAAATTTATCAAATTTGGAAATTTAATTAAATTAAATGAAGTTTAATTTTTTTTCTTCAAAATATTTAAATTAGTTATGATTGTTGATTTTATTTTTAGGTATTAAATGATGTCATTGTGGTTGTAATTAATTTTCCATTATGAAGGTAAAAGGGATAAATTATTGGGTTAACTCAAAAAATATCATAAACCATGTTATTTAGACATTGTATGAAGGGTTTATCTATATACCATATTACATTATTCATTAATTTTTATTCTTGAATCAACTTTATGTTTAAGGAAACCATGTTCGATAATAAATGCATATTTGTAGAAATTCTTCATGAACCTCATGAATAAAAGGACTCTTCGTAAACCCCTCCTAATATAACCTTTGCAATTGGTTATATGTTGAATGCCGAGACATTTTGTATCTCCCAAAATATTCTTTTACATTTTCAATCCTCTAGTGTAAATAAATAAGTATAAATCCTTCACTCTGAAAGAACCAATTTTGAGATTGACCGAATTCATCAATTTTTGTACCCATTTATTCACCGTATTTTTTAATTTATTTATCATATTTAATAAATCTAAATTTCATTATATACTAAAAATATTATTATTGTAAGACCAATTTGGTTTTTATAAATTGATAAAAATATTATATAAATTTTTACTCAATCTCAATATATACTCTTAGATGTTTTTTTGGTCTGTTCAAACATCTAAATGTACAATCATATACTATGATAAAATTTTTCAACAATAATGAGTATAAGACATAAATAATTTTAACATATTATTTCAAATAATAATTTATCTTATGAATAAGGGATGAATTAAGGGACATAAATAATAATTATAATTATGAAACCTATTGTTATCTATGAATTACCCGAAACATTATTTCCATGGATTCTATTATCATGAATAACATTCATACCTTAAAACATATTTCTTGGTAATTCATAAATAATTGAAAACTTTTATTTCTTTGTGTTGAATAATACTACAATTATATACATGGTATTAATGAATGGGTATCGACAAAAACATTATGAAACCTATACCAAATTTTCAAAATACTTAACATCTGATGATGAAAATATATAATAATTAGTAAATATATTTTTAATTAATGATTATAATTTATGAAGATAAAAGATTATATATATTAATATTTCTTATAAATAAATTATTAAGATGTTTTTTTATTATATTAGGGTTCAGTTCACATTCTTGATCTTTGAAGTATGGGTAAGGGATTATTTTCCTATATCCCTTTGAAATTCGGATTTTTAATGTTTAAAAAACTTTTTAGATAGATTTTTGGTAATCACTTTATTTAACCAAATATATTCTCTTCTATAGTGGTTATTTTTTATATTTACATGTCTTCTAACATTTCAATATTCTTTGGTTCACAATATAACCAAATGTTTTTTATATGGGGAGTTAGTTAAATATCCTATTTTCTGTGAGAAATATTTTTCATTTATATTAATATTGATATTTTTTTTAAATATAATTTATTAGTAATTTATGATATACTAATTTCATTTTCTATTGGAATTAAAATTCATTTAAAAATAATTATGGGAAGTTATTTTTATCATTTTCCACTTTTATTCTTTCATGTTTTCATTGAATTTCATTATAGATGTGTAAAAGGAATAACTATTTAAAATAATATAAATAAATTAATTTCATTGTAATCTATAAATTTTTCATTATAAATATTTTTTCCCTATTTCATGGTTTTCCAAAATCTATTCTAATCTCTTTCTGGAATATAATACTTTATTCTACAAAATATATTATATATTATAAATGGTATTTCCTCTTATATCTTAAAATGAATTTTTTCAATCTCATAAAATGATTCCTCTCTTCAATATAAATATACTTCAATGGTTTTTGTTATTTTCTAGGAGTATTTGTCAATTATAGAATCGACCTTCATTATTTAGATGGATTATGATCTTGTTTTGTGGAAGTGTTATTGAAACATATTATTTTCTCATGGGTTTATTTAATATATGATGTGATTATGAATGCTCTCATGTTCATGATACATTATTATGTATGAATTATAATTATGTGATATGTGGGAGTATTACATCCCTATAATTAATTAGTAAATGTTTTATATATCATGAGATCATGAAGGAGCATGGGTTCTGATCCAATGTTTTCAAGGTTATTAGTAGGTGGTTATCTTTTTCCAACATTTTATGAATGTATAGGTTTTAACCCATGATTATGTTATTTTTTCTATGATTATTTTCATGACACCTTCTAATTTTATGAATCATGAATACGTACAGTTAAGTTGACCTATGATAATTGAATGATGTTTTCATAATTCCAAGATACATGTGTTATATTCTTCATAAATTCTCATGTCATGATTAATTATTTTTTGTGATCTATATTTTATTAGGTATATTTTTTTATTATAATCTAGTGCAATAATTATTTAAAAATTCTCAAATTTTCATCATATTATCAGTATCATTCTTTGATTTTAATATCATAATTTTACTCTTAGAGGGTATTTGATCTCAAAGTATCATATATTTCCATTCTTCTGGTTTAAAAAATATATACAATGAATGATATTCCATGAATATTGTATTATGAGTAAATTATCTGTGGGGGATATTGAAGAATTATTGAGAATAATTTGTTTAATTAATTTCATTCAATATAATCAACCCATAATTATTAATTAACAAAATGGATTGATTTTCAAACATTATGATCATCATTTATTTTGAATAATTAGTATTTTTTTTAAAATATTACATATAAATAAATTATTAGAAAATGTGAACACTTCCAGTAAATGTAAATTTACTCCACAAAATCTTGATTCTTAAATTCAAATTTATTTTTCATTAAAATTATATTATACACTTTTATGAATAACACACTAAGGTAAAAACATGTTCATTATATTGTTGCGACACATCTTTAAGCGGAATGAAATAGATTCAAATTAATAATTTATTTAAAACATATTATCACCCATTAAGAACAATTCCTTTAGTTAAAAGATCAAAATATTTATTATTCCAATAAAAACTAATTCCATATGAAATAAATTTGAAAATACTGAATGAATAATATGATCGTATTAAGGTATTAAAAAATAATGAAACACATTATTCTATTTTGGAAATCATGAAATAGACTAAAATGTATCCTTAAATATAATTAAGCTTGAGATAAAAATAATTATTTATCTAAACAAGAAATGAACATCAATCCAATATAATTTGATAAAAAATAGCATATAATATCATAATGGGAAAAATCATAACCCTTATAATTTAATTTAAATCATGTGTACTCAAGAAATAATTTTATTGAAAAAAGTTATTATCACCTATATAAGTTTAATAATTATTATATAAAATATAATCTCATTATCCTATATTTTTAAATCAAAATGTTTCCATTAATACAATTTTCAACAATAGAACTCTAATGTGTGTACATTGGGACATTATTATAAAACTAACTACTACAATAAATATTATATTCATATTGTGTATGGGTTAACATATATGTGTGATTCCAATATATATATATCATAGAGAAAATAGTCATTACACAATTCTTTGGAGAATTATATGAGGTTCACCCTTCATCATGAACAACATAAAGGGACATTGAGATAAATAAATCACATTAAATAATGAATTTACAATATATAAACAATAAATTACATCATTTAACACATATACTGGTAAATGTTCTGTCATTATTTGAAAATAAGGATAAACATCTATTTCCATAGGAATATCCTTAATTAAAAAGTTACTAAAAGATTATAAAATAATATTTTTTTGAAAAACCATTAAAAAAAGAGTGATATTCCTTAATAATAAAATTCATAATTTAAGGGAATCATGTTCATTATGCATATAATATAAATTATATCAATCAAACTTTTTAAAAATTGTCACTTATAGAAAATGTTAAAAAGATACATTTTTATACAACAATAATTATGTTATGGATATCTTAATTTTTAATTAAATAACCAATTAACTATAATAATAACATTATTTTACCATTTTTTATAACATGTACTTGGGGTAAATTACATTGGAAATAAAAAAATCTAAAAAATTTTAAATATGGTTTTAAGGATACTCCTTTACATAATTATAAATCCTTAGATATGTTCTTTAAATACTACATAAAAACCATATATTAATTAGATAAATTTTTTATAAAATTTTTGGGTTCATTACTGTTTCATGATACTTTTTATTTTTTTTTCATATGTTGTCTTATGCTGTGGCTAAATCAATTAATTTTATGTCATATGGTTTGTAGATATTCAATTAATAATCCCAAAACAACATTGGTAAGTGGATTATGTCCGTAGATTTTATATACAAATATACTATATAATGTAAATCATGACTTGATTATATTTTTAATAAATATAATATAATTTTATAACCATTAATTAGAGGTAAAATCAGTAATAAATCACATCATTTTTTGGAGGTGGTGGTCCACACTGACGCTCAAGGGATGTTATAATTTTACAATGGATGTAAAGGTATGATGGTAAGAAAAATATCGTATTTTTAAAATCAAAATTATTTCATAAATAATATATATTTATATGAAAAAATATATAAATATATTCAATAAATACATAATATTAATTTTCCATGAGAGGAAGTGATAGAAAATTAACCACATTTCTTTGTGGAGGTGATACTCTATAGATAAGAGTGATATATGTTTTCATTTACTGGAGGGTGTAAAGGGATATATAATAGGGTTTAATCATAAAAATAATTTATTTATTTATATGATATAATGATATTTTTATATAATCATATTTGTGTTTTTTTGAAATATGTATAAGTTTAGATAGTCATTAAATAATATTAATAATACTTATACCAATTCTTGGGAAAACCACACATTAAATACACCTTAGGAATTCATGGTTGGTCATCTAGATATTCAATTAATATAATAAAGTGGGGAATATATTTTGGGGAGGTATTTGGAAAGGTGATATCTGAGCTTTAGTGATTAGTGTTTTTGAATTACTAAGGAAAAGAGGTTCCCTTTTTTATAGTAGTGGAATGACTCTCTCGTAATTATTTCAAATCATTATTTAATAAAAATTCATTAGTAATTATAAATTAGGACTAAATCAATACCATTTATTTTATTGTTTTATATAGTTCTAAATTTACTTATACAATTACAATTAAGATGATAATTTCTGACAACAAAATATATGTTTAACCTCAAATAACTTTTCTTACCCTCTACTATACTAATATTAATTTACCATTTTTATTATTCATTAAAAAAAATTGAATTCTCCAAAATGAGATACGAATATTCAAATTCCTAATATGAAATAAAATTTTCATGGTTCAATCAATAGGAGAGACATAAATTTATTTTAATATAAAAATTATGAATGCAATGAAATTCTATTTCTTTTGAAAATGATTACTAATCTTACAAAATATGTTTTCAAAAATAATATATTATAATGATAAATATACAATTATTTGGATTTTAGAATTAAATTAACACTATTTTAACTTTACAATGAGGTTAAAATATTATTTTATTTTTTAAATACAATAAATGAAATATTTTTTTTTCTAAAAGTAAATAATTTCTATTATTCTTCCAAAAGCCAATATTTTTTGAAATGAAATAAAATAATAGTATGATAATTTGGATATAATAAAATTTGAAATAAATTTTTATTTATCAAATAGGTTTTCAAAAAATAATTTCATATAATTCTATTAGCAAAGAATAAAACGAAAAATATTTTAGAAAAACATTATTTTAAACTATAAAATGTATTTATATTAATTATTTACTTCATAAAAACCATACTATGATTTTTAATTCATTTGATTGAATATATTATCAATATATTTAACCAAAAAATCATTAATCCGGAGATATAAATTTATACTATTATTATAATTTTTTTTTCTACACATAAATATAATTTCTTAAAAATGTATATTTTTACAATGAAATGATTTTGATTTCAATTCAAAAAATGGGATAATAATTACCTGGATTATTATTATTTATTTTAAATGTATCATTATTAAATTATGAATGAATGTAATTCCTTATAAATATAAATATTTCATTCAAATAAAATATATAGAAATTATAAATACCTTTTTTACAGAAATTTTTTTTATTTAAACCATAACAATTATTTCTATTATATGAATTATGATTTGTAATTAAAAATTGAGTACTCGTTTCCTAGAAATAATTCATTAATTTTTTATATAAAAATATATTCTACACAAATTTCATTATTTTATTACACTTATTCAATCATACCAATCTGTTAGGTTTGATATAATTTAATATTTATATAATAATATGGTCATTCATTTAAGCTCGGTGTTTTTTGTGGTACACTCTATCAAAAATATTATTTATGTAAAGGAATATAAAGTAAAAATTGTTAAATTACATTATCTCCCATAGAAAGATTATTCCCTCAACATATTAGGAAGGGTTTGATGTTCAAATAAATTAAAATAATGTCATAGTCATTTCGACGGAGTTGATGATAAATATACATATGTATAAATGAATATATATTATATTTAATTTGATGAATAACATTTAGGCCTTTGTTTATTTGACGAAACTTATATTTTACTTAATATTTTTAAAAAATTTCACTTATCATATTGAGAGACATATTAGTGAAATTGTTTCTAGAAGATTACCATTTAAACTATGAAATATTTTTCACATGATAATTTTTACCATTATTTTTGTTTTTCAAATAGAATTGTGTTATAAAATGTATAAATGTTGGAAAATGTTCTTACATGGTTTCATTGTGTAATTTTATCGTCCATTTATTTCCCATGTTGTTGTCTACTGCTTCCTCATCTTATATAATTAAATATAAATGACCTTGATGATATTTATCATACATAAAGAACTAAAATTTAATTTGAATATATCAAAATATAAAAAAGGCTGAAATTTTATTCCACATGTTTTTTTGGTTTATGAAAACAAATATAATTAGAAAATGTTATTATGACCCACAATATGAATAAATACAGAGCGAAGAAACACTACAGAAAAATTATATTCACAATAATAAGATCACATGATAAAGTTGGAACATTCCACAAATAACTAACCACAAAACACTAAAATATATTACTTACCCAAATTTTACTTCTAAATATTAAAAATATTTGATTACCTATTTTTCAAAAATGAAAACAATATTTATCTCTCAACATCATCAATCACTTATAAATTCATATAAAAATTGTATATTCCCTAATCCTAAAACATATATAATATTCGATTCTATTATATAAAAAACCATAATCACTATAAATATATAATAAAATCATAAAATTAATAATAAAAATACCACATTTTTTATTCCTCAAGTAATATTATAATCATTGACCTAAAATTTCAAAATAGAAGAATAATGTTTACCCTAATCATATAGTGGTTCCAAAATAGTGAAAATTTTCAGAATTAAATGTCATCATATAATCGCTGGATCTTTCTTCAATATCATGGTTATATATATGATATATCATATTTTTTAAAAAATTCATTAACCCATTATCCTAATTATCCATACTTATCTCTCTATTAAAAACCATACAAATTCAAGAAGTTATCTAGGCTACAGTCATTTATTATTCATAAAAACATCAACATCTACAAAAAAATTAATCAAATTTTATAAAATTACACATTTTAGTCAAAATGGTATCAATATTTTAGAATAAATGTTAAAACATAAAATTTACCAATAGTTAAATAAAACTCACTTATATCATAGAATATTAAACCCTACATGTAAACACTTTAATTATACTACATCAATCAAAAACATGTAACCATGATTTACCATATTTTTTATTAATACATTTCACAAATATTGGGATATATTAATAAAGATGAAATATTTCATAATTCTCAATATAATCATATTCGAAACATTATACATAAGTAAAATAATTTAAATAAATTTTATTTTTTATAAATTTTTTTATTTTCTTCATATTTCTATTGGAAGGCCATTATTCATATGACATTATTCATCATAGCCATTTTCCATCCTCCTATTGAAGTGAATTTCATAATACCCCTAAATCACAAATTTAGAACAATCAATTGATACATGAGGTAGAACTATATTACCATCCATTGATCCAGCTAAAATCTTCATTTTTTATTAGTAGTTAATTACTCTATTCCATTTGGTTCAGCTCATATATCATTTATCAATTTCATTGAGACATTCACTATGGTGTTTCTTCCAGTATTCTTCTGATTTAGGATATAAAACATTACTTCCACCATGGTATTAATCATTATAACTCCCAAGAAAATCTGATTTTTTTTATTTGATTTAGAAAGAAACTCACAAAGTTGTTAGTAACCACAACTCAAAATTACTACATAGGAATATTCAGAATATCCTTTACTCCATATCATATCCCATATGGTTATTTACTCAAGAAAAACTCTATTGTCATGAAAATCCATTACTAATTTGGTTTTCTATGATACAATCAATTTAAAAAAAATAACACATTTAGTTGTAGTATAAATAATAAAATCATAATAATACACCTTATGATGAGGATTAAAAATTATACATCTTTAACCATGTAATCTTCTATAAAAATCATCCAATTATACTTTTTAAATAACCATAATTCCCAATAAAATAGTAATATTTAATGCAATATAATAATTATACCATATGAATAACCATAAAATTATTAACTTACAATTGTATATAAAATTATTAAATTATCCGCATTTGGAAACTTCCGGGAATCTAAATCTATCCAAACCCTTTCAATGATACCAATCATAAGTAAATCCACTTCAATAATCCCATAATTTTGAGTTTAGTTGCAAATATTGAATTTAAGTGCATTACCATGATCATTTAGGTTTATAGTTGCAAAAAAAGAAATACTCTCACATATTAGACATTTACCTTAAAAAAGGAAAATATTATTAATTTTCCATTTATTAAATAATATTTTGAATTTATTATTAAATATCTTATTTAAATTATAAAAAAAATTAATTCTATTAATAAAAATCATATTAGAATAAATATTGATCATTACATATGTTATTCTCACAATAAATTTAAATGAAACACATTTGAAAATGTGGGATGAGAAAAATATGTAAATATGGGATAAAAAAAAATATGTTAATCACTTTTGAAAATCAGGAAATAAAATTGAAAATATTAATTTAATATAAATAAAAATGATCTCAAAATAACCATTTACTTAATTTTGAAATAAACCCCACATCCTAAAGAAAATCAAAAAAATATATCTGATGAATTATTAATGTAAAATCATATTCATGTTGTTTCCATAAAGAACATGCATAGTCGTGAATATTTTTTTTATTCAAACCTGAACTTCCCACACATAACAGTGGAATAAAAATTCATATAAACATAATCTATTTTTGACCATATAAAATAAAAATAAGTGTATGAAAAACAGTTAAAATATTAGAAAATTTTTATAGGTTCCTTGGGATTTCATTTTAATATGAATCTTAATGTAGACATTACAATCACTAAAACAAATGGAAGAACATAAATAGTTAATTTAAATATATAATATGAATAATTAAAATAATTACCATATTATTTGGAGATATATATCGATATAACCCTAAATTGTAAAAAAAATACATGGAAAATTTTTAACAAATACAGAATCATTCATTATTAAAATTAAATATTCATAAATTATTATATTTAAAAAATATGTATAAAAAAATTAGATCATTATGTAAAAATATTGATTAGATTCATTTTTCAATGAAAAAAATTAAAATAATAATATCATTGAAGGGCCAGAAATGAAAATTTATTTTAAAAAAAATGATAAATTATATATTAAATTTATTAAATGTTAACATTATTGATTCTGGGAAATTCATTTAATTCCAAAAATGATAAATAAATATTTCATTAATCCTTTTTTAAAACGACCCTTATATAAAATTTTATATATACACATCAAAAGCACTATAAAGAATATCAAAGATAGTTTTAAATGAAATTAATAAAAAATTGAGTCCAATAACTATATTCTATAAAAAATTAATAAATCTTGGATATGGTGTAATTTTTTTGTAATAATACCTTAAAATATTTTAAATAAGGCTTTGAAGAAAATATCATACCGTGATACTTAATGAGATGTAGATTCTTTATCTTTTATATAATAAATT
The DNA here is from genome assembly GCA_963277665.1 of Viscum album. Classification (NCBI taxonomy): domain Eukaryota; kingdom Viridiplantae; phylum Streptophyta; class Magnoliopsida; order Santalales; family Viscaceae; genus Viscum; species Viscum album. The sequence goes on along the minus strand of OY728129.1, from coordinate 791,141,365 downwards.
TACACTAATTTTTTAATTATTTAATAATGATTTCTAGTATTATTGGTAAATCCTAATCTCATTAATATAATTTATTACCCTATCTTATTGAGTTAGTAAGTCAGTCATGTTAATGTTAAACATTTTAAGGATGTTTGGTTTCAAATTATAAAACATCATCATAAATATGATCATAGTCATTTGGTTCCTTATTCCATTAAATCTATAGTATTAATCATAATATACTTGGAATTTATATATATTAAATAAAATTTGACAATAAAACATTAAAGGGAGTCCTGAAAAATGAACCACATCACTTTCATGGAGGTGAAAGTCTAAGCTTACACATGTGTAACATTAGTATTTCCCTACAAATGGAAGTGTACAAAGTTATGTAAAATTTTATCAATGAATAAATAAGATTAATAAATAAATTTCAAATATATTTATTAAATTATATTAATGAAAATTTGACATAAAATATTCAGAATTATAGTGTCCTTGGAAATTTGGTTCGTTATAAAACAAAATTAAAATTGGGGGTACATCACCATTTTTCAAAAAATCCTTAACTTGCACGAAACAATCCATAGTACATAGAAATGAATTATATAACTATGAAAAATAAATAATATAATTATGGGGGAAGGCATCACTTTCATATCATGTACATGAAAAACTTTGATATATATAACAGTAAACAAAGAATAATATTTCACCATATTTAATTCCATAATCAAGGACTATTCAATAAATATATATATAATTAAACAATAAAATGATAATCCCTGTGCTTAGTTGAATAACCATGATTGGAAATTGTGATGGAATTCACTGTACAAATGTTTGACAAGAAAAATTTGATGTGAATATTCGACATCATTATTGGGGTACTCATAGATTGAGAAAACTGATTTATGGGAGAGAAATGGGTCTCTAATAATTTGGAAATAAAATTTATTATAATTGTTAAAAAGAAATACATATCCAAACATTAGTAATTAGATATAAAAGGAATTTAATGAATAATATTCTTGAATAATTAGGATAATGAAATGATCGCTTACCATGATAGGGTGATTATAAATTCCAAGGAGGTGCTCCATGAGAGGTAGTGTGAACCATGTGAGGACTATTGAGAAGATAGATAAGAGTAAGGACGTGATAAAATGTCATTTAGTGATGCGGAATGAGAGATTTTTGGGATTATATATCTAAATATAGGGAATTTCATTAGTATTTTAAAATTATACTTTTTGTCACTATATCATAAATTAATCAAACTCCAAAACTATCAAATTTTGTTCCCATGGTTTCATCCATAGAGGAGTATTTACATTATTTTATAAGTCCATGGGATGAAATTATGAGAATATTACCCATGGTAATGTTGAATTAAGTCATATTCTGTAATGGCCCGGACCTCTCCGGCCCATTCTTTTGTCAAAATGAAGGTCACGACGTGTTCTAGAGGGTAAAATGGACTTTTCCCACAGTTTTTAGAATTTTGAAACTACACGCCATGTAGTTTGAGTACACGCCATGTACCCCCTTGGCAAGTATACCCTGTGTTGATGGTCATGTCTTTGTCGTGTGAAACAAATGGGTACACACCGTTTTTCCTGTACTACACGCCATGTAGTCCTTCCCCGCGTACTCGTTACCTGTCAACAGTCGTGTGTTGTGTCAGAGCTGTGTCCTTTCCGTGTGCCATAAAAGGGTACACGTCGTGTGTCCAGTACTACATGTCGTGTAGTCCTTCCCCACGTATGCATTACCAGTCAACGACCATGTGCCGTGTTGGAGCCGTGTCCTTGCAATGTGCAATAAATGGGAACATGTCGTGTGTCCAGTACTACATATCGTGTAGTCCCTCCCCGCGTATGCGTTACCCTTTAACCGTGTGTTGATCAGTCAACAGCCGCAGAGCCGTGTTGGGAGCCACATGGAGACCGTGTGAAATAACTAAGTACACGCCGTGTACCATAATGTACATGCTGTGTAATTTTTCTTTTCTTGCCTATAAAAGGAGGGGTCCCCTTCTTTAAAACTCACCCCTCTCCTCCCATTTCCTCTGAGCAGAGTTCTCCCAAGGGACTGAAATGTTCATTCTTCCATAACATATTCATACGAGCTCTGATTTACGATCTGTTAGTAGCCACGGGATCGTAACGACGAGGTGGAAATTCTGAGCTTGGATCCGTTGTCTTTCCTTCGGCCTTTCCTTTCCGACTTCTAGCGGAGGAGGTTTTTCCGGGACCCGACATAAGTGACGGACGCCGATAGACGTCTTCTAAGGTTGTTCCGGGGGAGCATTGCGATCAGAACCTATTGAGGTAGGGATCTTACCTTCATCTCTCTTGTTTGTGAATCTTAATGGGTGGGTATTCTCCTGTTTTCATGAGAAACGGTTGAACCATTAAATAAAGATAATAACTGGTTAAAGAATTAGAATGGGAAAGTTGCCATGTTTATCTTTTTTTATCCTATTGTTATGTTGTGAATTGAATAGGCTTATACCTACTAAAAATCATGGTCGTTGGGGTCATTTTCTTGCATAATTAAACGTTTCCCTATCTTCAGGACCGTTTTTGTGAATGGGACCTTGTGGAATGTGGAATTTGGTTAATCACGTAATGTTGGATAATTAAAACCTGGAACCCTTGTGCGATCACCATGGTTGAAAAAATGGAATAACAAACATTTGGGTTTTTGATTGGATATGTGGCATGTGATTGGGGTATTTTGTGGGTTGTTGTGGATCAAGTGAGCAGCGGGGCTGCAGTTGACCTAGTTGTGGTTTGGTGTGAATGTTATGTTGGTAACGGGCAGTGGGGCTGTGATAAATGGTATTAAAGGTATAATGATGAACGAGTTTCGGTGTGATTGTGGTTGGCAGCAGGGCTCCAGGGATGGGTTTGAATGTGAACATGCTATGTTTTGTGAATAATAAATAAAAAGTGTAAGAGTTAATGAATGGTGGGTCATGTTAATGGAACGGGATTAATAATCAATGGGTTAGTTGGTTGATAAGAAGGATTTTTTTGTGTTTCTTATGTTTTCCTAAATTGATTTGTGGATGGAAGGGATATGTTTTATGAATGATCGATGTGGTTGGTTGTGTATAGTTTCCCATTAGTTAAGGAACTAAATAAAATATTTCTGCTAAAATGGGAAAACCTAAATGGGGTTGGGGTTGTTTGTTGTATGCATGCTTCGTAATAGTAGTGCCAAGGAACGTGCTCAGTTTCATTGTTTAGAAGCCATAGGTTGGGCTGTGTGTTTGGTATACATATCTATATATGTCTATATCATTTGTATTTTATCACACCCCACCCATATTGAGAACGTAGTGTCGAACACTACCATTTCATGGGAGAGGGTGTTTTTCCCTTAGTTACTATCTCCTTCCGCCTCCTTCTCCCCTAGGCTGTGATGGCTTGAGGCGACCTTACACCTATGAATCTTCGGGTAGGTTTCGATTGGGGTGGTTTTATCCCAAGACTCTTCTGGCATGTTCTAATGTTTACCAAGAATATTCGGGATGAGGCCTAGGTGTGTGTGGGAGGGATACGTGGTTGTGAGGCCCAGGTGTGTGCGGGCGGGATACGTGGTTCTGAGGCCCAGGTGTGTGCGGGCATGATACATTGTTGTGAGGCCCAGGTGTGTGCGGGTGGGATACGTGGTTGTGAGGATGAGGTGTGTGGGGGTGGGATGTGTGGTTTGTGAGGCCCAGGTGTGTGTGGGTGGGGAGAGTGTGGCATCATCAGGACGTTCGCCATTAGGAAGAGCAAGTTACTACTGGGAAATGGTGTGGGGTACCCAATACTGTTGTTTCTTATATACTACTACCTGTTGTGATTTTTTTTGGTGAGGGTGGCTGGTGAGGTTGGGTGGATAGAATTCCTTGCTAGGTTTCTTCTGTTGTTCTCATGGGACATTATGATGTCTTTCCACTTTTGCACATCAGCATTAGGATTCCCTACCGAGTATACTTGTATGCTCACCCTACGTTTACTTTCAGGTTTCCAGGAGGACTACTAGGGCCGTGCGGGACCCTACTAGTCGGACAGTTGGAGTTCTTGTTGTTGTTGTACACTTGATTATTTTGGTATTGTACAATGAGCTTTCTTTTAGTTCCACCTTGTTATAAAATTGTTCAAACATGCATGTGGGATTGTTTTGGGTTTATTTCAATAAACTTTATCTTTCCTTTTTTTGCGGTTGAATTTTCCTATTTCCCGATCATAAAATAATAAAAGGGTAATGCCTCCCATATTTTTGAAAACTCATACCCTTGATGCTAGTCGCCACCCCGGGGCCTACTGAAGGCGGGACTCATGGGTCATTATCTCCCTTTCACCATTTCCAGCTTAGGAGGGGCATCTTTGGTGGGAGGGGGTCGTGACAGAAAGGTATCAGAGGTGATGGTTGAGAGATAGGATGGAGTTTGGAGTTAGGCACGGTGATGATTGCATGAGATGGGAGGTAAATAGTGTTAGTTAATCTTGGTGATTGACATAGGCCAGGGAAGATGGGCTAGGACACGTGATTTTAGGGCCCCCCATGATCTGATGCAAGGACTCTGAGCCTACCGAATGAACAAGTGAGACTACATTGATTGTAGGTTAGAGACCCTAGGGAAGGTACATGCATCATCATGATTATGTTTTACTTTATTTGGGTGTTCTGGGAAAGAAATTTAAATAAAATAATAAAATGAAACCCAGAGAAATTTCCTTACTACTTGGGCTTAAGCGATCTCTTTTTAATGTACAGCTATGGAACGTGAACGTCATCCCCAGGTGGCTCAGACGGCCAAGGCCCATCAGATTCAGGTGGTCGATCAGTTGAGGATTGACCGAGTGGAGGAAGATGGCCATTGGAAGAAGACTTTCTGTTCTTTTCAGCGGCATACCCTCAAGAAGTACGAGGGTATTACTTCGGATACAGAGACAGAGGGGTGGATTGAAGAGCTAGGGATCGCTTTTACCTTGATCCATGCTCCGAGGGAGTACTGGGTTCTCCTAGCAGTCAGTCATCTGAGAGGCGTGGCACGACATTGGTGGATGCTCTACCTCAGAGAGAGGATAGAGGCAGAGGATACATGGGATGACTTTGAGAAGGAATTCTGAGAGGAATTCCTTTATTCCATGATCATGGCAGATAAGCGGTAGGAATTACTCTCCCTTTAGCAGGGGAGTATGTTAGTATGAGAGTTGGGGATTAAGTTCATGGATCTTCTGCGCTTTTCTCCAGATCTCTTTCTGGATGAGGAGTCTCGAGCAAGATGATTGGAGAAGGCGCTTCATCCTTCTCTCCAGTATACTATCACCCCCTTCACCCTTTTGATGTACTTGGCATTACTGAAGAAGGAAGAGGTTGTAGAGAGGATGCACTCGCTGGGAGGTGCACCACGAGAGGGGATCCATCTGGGCGCGTCGAAGGGGAAGGGAGTCAGCAGCAGGTCTCCTGTGACGAGACCTTCCTGGTTCAGGCCAGTGGGGAGCAGGCCCCAGCAGTTCCTGTTCAGATCTTCGGATCCTCGTCCCTTTTTCACGAGCCCAGGACCGAAGTGTTTTTCTTGTGGAGGTTTTGGGAACATTCAGAGTCGGTGCCCGACCCGAGCTCAGTATGGTGGAGGTGGGCAGGTTTAGCGCCCACCTCAGTAGCACCAGTTGCCAGCGAGGCCCTTCTAGCAGCAGCAGGACCATGCTCCTCTGAGGGCAGAATTTGCGGGAGGAGCCTGACCTCAGGGTGCACCTCAGGGACCTCGACCAGGGCATGGTCGGGGAGGTGGACGACATCAGAGAGGCAGAGGAGCTGGGCGTGGACGATTGCACACAATAGATTTGAAAGCTCCAGCAGGACCAGATGTGGTGTGAGGTACGATTTGTTTGTTCAACAATCTTGTTTATGGTTTATTAGATTCGGGATCTTCACACTCCTTTGTTGCACCTACTCTAGCCCATTATTTGGGACTAGACATAGAGAGACTTTCCGTACCACTGGTGCTGAGTACACGAGTTAGAGGCTAGACCAACATATCTTGTGTTTGCCGGAGATGTGGGTTGATGTTGGGACCACATAAATCAAGTGTGGACCTTCTTCTATTACAGAAGTAGCCATATGATGTCATCTTAGGCATCCACTGGTTGTTTTTTGTTAGTGTCGTTATCGACTGCTTCCGAAGAAGAGTAGTTTTCTCCGACGTGGATGGGCAGCATGTATCTTTTGTTGGAAAGAGGAGATATCAGGTAGGAATCCAGCATGTGAAGCCCCTCCTTTCCTTATTAGATGGGTTATCAGTGGTTCTAGCTGATACAGAGATGATGGATGTCCCAGAGGTTGTTGTAGAGTTCCTCGATGATTTTCCTATGGAGGTTGTGAGTCAACCCCCCCGGACGTGACATTGAGTTCAGGATAGACTTATAGCCTGGGGCATGTCTGATTTCGATGTCCCCTTATCGGATGGCACCTTCGAAGTTGTGGGAGTTGCAAATTCAGATTGATGATCTGATGGAGAAATCTTTTGGTCAACCCAGCGTATCGCCATAGGGTGCTCCAGTTTTGTTCATGAAGAAGGATGATGGTGGTGTCAGGCTAAGCATAGAATACCGAAGGTTGAACCAGGTAATGGTCAAGAAACGTTACCCCCATCCAAGGATAGATGATATCTTCAACCAACTGAGGGGAGAAGGTTGGTTTTCTAAGATTGATCTATGATCTGGATATCATCAGATGAGGGTAAAGGACAGTGACATCTCAAAGATGGATTTTAGGTGCAGGTATGGGCACATCGAGTTTGTATTGATGCCATTTGGAGTTACGAATGCACCAGCTATGATCTTGGGACTTATGAACATTGCCTTCCGAGAGTTTGTGGACCGGTTCTTCATTGTGTTTATCAATTACATCCTGATCTACTGAAGATCAGAGGAGGAGCACATTGAGCATCTCAGGGCAGTCTTAGAAGTCTTTTGACACCACCAGCTTTACGGGAAATTGTCGAAGTGTAAGTTATTGACACAAGAAGTACACATCCTTGGGCACGTAGTGTCTCACAATGGAGTGCCAATGGATCCGTTAAAGGTGGAGGAAGTTGATTCTTGGGAAGCACCCAAGAGCAGGGCAGAAGATCGTAGTTTCGTGGGGTCAGCAGGTTACTATCAGAGGATCGTTTCAGACTTCTCTCGAGTTGTTGCTCCATTGACAGCTTTGACTAGGAAGAACCAAGTCTTCCTATGGAGTGAGCAATGCCAGAAGGCTTTCGACTACCTGAAGGAGATGTTGGTCAGTGCTCCCGTACTCAGGTTTCCAGAGGAAGTGTTATTGTATGAGGGGTTTTGTGATGCTTCTGGCCATTGTCTGGGGTGCGAGCTGATGCAGAAGAAGGGAGTGATCTGTTATGGGTCTAGGAAGTTATGCTCTCCGGAGAATAACTATGCCACCCATGACCTAGAGCTTTCAGAAGTAGTGTTCTCACTAAAGATGTGGAAACATTACCTCCTTAGGGAGCGCTTTGTGGTCTTCTCAGATCACAAGAGCCTATGTTATATCTTCTCCCAGCGTGACCTTAACATATGGTAGTGGAGACGGTTCGAGTTTCTCCAAGACTATGACTTTGATATCTCTTACATTGAAGGTAAGGGCAACGTTGTGGCTGATTCCCTGAGCAGGAAGACGCATAAGGAAGTTGTTCTGGAATCCACTTAATCTTGGAAGGTGATGGGAGAGTTGGCTACCTTGCACTTGGATGCCAGGGTAGAAGGTTTTAGAGGCTGTTTGTTTCAGATGACGGTGCTGGCCACCTTGTTGCAGCAGGTGGAAGAGTCTCAGTGGGGGGACTCCGAGACGAAAGTGATGCAGGATCGTGTCGATTAGGGGAATGCTCCAGAAGGATGGTCAGAGGACAGCCAACATCGGATTCTTTTCCATGGAATGTTGTTTGTACCGGAGACAATGTGTGAGTGAGTTCTCCATGAGTTCCATAGCTCAGCCTTGGCGGTACATCAAGGAGTTTCAACCATGTACCAAGGCCCGGGGGAACAGTTTTGGTGGCCCGGGGTTAAACAGGAAGTGGAGGATTTTGTAGCTAAATTCCTATTTTGTCAGCAAGTGAAGGCTGAACACCATGTTCCCAGTGGTTTGATTCATCCTTTAGATGTCCCTGAGTGAAAGTGGGATGATATCTCAATGGACTTCATCTCAGGTCTACCCGATGATTAGGGTGGTTATGATACGATCTGGGTAGTGGTGGATCAACTGACGATATCAGCTCACATATTAGCGATTAAGAAGTCAGGCCCGGTGAGTACCTTAGCACAGAGGTACGTAGACGAGGTGCTGGGTTTTCATGGAGTCCCAACAACTATCTTTTCATATCGGGATTCTCGGTTTACCTCACGAGTCTGGAGGGGGTTGCAACATGCTTTTGGCACCCAACTACACCTTAGCACTGCTTTCCACCCCCATACCGATGGGCATACAGAGCGGACTATCCAACCGCTGGAGGACATGCTGTGAGCATGTGTTCTGGACTTCAGAGGATCATGGGTAGGACATTTGCCTTTAGTTGAGTTTTCCTACAACAATAGCTTCCACTCTAATATTGGCATGACGCGGTTTGAGGATTTGTTTGTGGGACCATGTCGTTCACACATTTACTGGGCAGAGGTTGGTGAGACAGGTGCTCTTGGGCCAGAGGTAGTACGGAGCACCATGGAGAAAGTTCATCTTGTACGTGAGAGGATGAAAGCGGCTCAGGACTGACAGAAGTTTTATCCTGATCGTCATAGGAGGCCCTTGGTGTTCGAGGTGGGAGATCATGTGTTCTTGAAGGTTTTCCCTCGACGGGGGCAGTGGAGGTTTGGGAAAGGGAGAAAGCTCTCACCTAGGTTCATCGGAACTTTTGAGGTTATGAGGCGAGTCAGCGAGGTGGCATATCAGCTGGCCCTGCCACCTCAGTTGGAGAAGGTTCATGATGTCTTCCATGTCTCGCAGCTTCATCGGTTCTTACACGAAGACTCCCACATTATCGACTAGAAAGAGTTAGATATGGGAGACGACGCGACATTTGAGGAACATCCAGTCAGAATCAAGGATCACAAAGATAAGGGGCTCCGTGGATGAACCATTCCATTGGTTCGTGTGTTATGGAGGCATGGAAACCTCGAGGAGATTACTTGGGAGCGGGAGACCCAGATGAACACTCAGTAAACAGAGTTTTTTTGACTTGCGTTTTCCCTTGCTTTGTGTTGATTTTTTACTCTGTACCTTAGATATATGGAATGCCTGGCTTGTATGTTGTGAGACCTTTTGTTTCCTTGTTCCCTGGTAAAGTGTAACTTGTCCGGATGTGCGGGGAAGGGGAAAAACCCGACCCTTAATCGAGAAGCATTAATGCGGATGCGATTGAACCCGTGCGGGTGAGTAAGTGCCGCCTAATGCGGATAATATCTCAAAATAGGAGAAGGAATTTTCCCCAAACCACGTGTTCAGGAAATGTGTGGGTTTTATGGTGTTAGGGGGAGTGTATGTTGGAAAATCCTAATGTATGAAAGTGGGAAGACCCAATTATTAATCAAGACGCAGAAATGAGGATGCGATTAAACCCGTGCTGGCAAGTTAGTGCCATCTAAAGCGGATAATATCTCGACATAGGAGAAGGAATTCCTAACACATATGATTAGGGCTTTTGGTTGGGATCCTGTTATAACAAGAACTCTAAGAGGTATCTTTTTGGGTTCCTCTGGGTTGGTTTTTGAATTCTCAGGTAGAAGAATGTTTTAAGAGGTATCTGATGTAATGGCCCGGACCTCTACAGCCCATTCCTTTTTCAAAAAGAAGGTCACGATGTGTTCTGGAGGGTAAAATGGACTTTTCCCACACTTTCCAGAATTTTGAAACTACACGCCGTGTAGTTTGAGTACACGTCGTGTACCCCCTTACCGGGTATACCCTGTGTTGAAGGCCGTGTCATTTCCGTGTGAAATAAATGGGTACACTCCGTGTGTCTAGTACTACATGCCATGTAGTCCTTCCCCCCGTGTGCGTTACCAGTCAACGGCCGTGTGCCGTGTCGGAGCCGTGTGCAATAAATGGGTACACACTGTGTGTCCAGTACTACACGCCGTGTAGTCCTTCCCCACGTATGAGTTACCAGTCAACATCCTTGTGCCGTGTCGGAGCTGTGTCCTTTCCGTGGGAAATAATTGGGTACACACTGTGTGTCCAGTACTACACGCCGTCTAGTCCCTCCTCACGTATGTGTTACCCTCAAACTATGTGTTGACCAGTCAACGGCCGCGGAGCCATGGTTGGAGCCGCATGGAGATCGTGAGAATTAACTGATTACACGCCGTGTACCATAATGTACACACTGTGTAATTTTTCTTTTCTCACCTATAAAAGGAGGGGTCCCCTCCTACTTTTCAACTCACCCCTCTCCTCCCCTTTCCTCTGAGCAGAGTTCTCTGAAGAGACTCGAAGGCTTTTTCTTCCATAACATCTTCATCCCAGCTCTGATTTATGATCCGTCAGCGGACACGGGATCGTAACAACGAGGAACAACTTATATGATTGGATATTATGTCTTTCCTATAGCCTTTCCTTTCCGACATCCACCCGAGGTGGTTTTTCTGGGACCCGACAGAAGTGATGGATGCCGACAGATGTCTTCTAAGGTTGATCCGGGGGAGCGTTGTGATCAGAACCTATTGAGGTAGGGATCTTAACTTCGTCTCTTTAGTTTGTGCATCATGCGGGGTGGGTATCCTATTATTTTCATTAGAAACAGTTGAACCATTAAATAAAGATAATAACTAGTTAATGAACGGGAATCGGAATGTTTTCATGTTTATCGTTGTTTATCCTATTGTAATGTAGTGAATTGAATAGGCTTATACCTACTAAAAATCATTGTTGCTGGGGGACTTTTCATGAAAAATTAAGTGTTTCCCTATCTCCTAGACCATTTTTGTGAATGGAACCTTATGGAATGTGGAATTTGGTTAATCACGTAAAGTTAGCTAATTAAAATCTAGAACCCTTGTTTGATCACTTTGGTCGAACAAAATAGAATAGTGAACATGTGGGTGTTGTATTGGATACGTGGCATGTGATAGGGGTATTTTGTTGGTTGTTTTGGATCAGGTGAGTAGCGGGGTTGCGGTTGACTTAGTTGTGGGTTGGTGTGAATGTTATGTTGATAACATGCAGTAGGGCTGCGATAAATGGTAATAAATGGATAATGATATACGGGTTTCGGTGTGATTTTGGTTGGCAGCGGGGCTGCATGGATGGTTTTGAATGTGAATGGGATATGGGTTGTTAATTATAAATAAGAAGTGGATGAGTTAATGAATGGTGGGTCATGGTAATGAAACGGGATTAATAATCAATGGGTTGGTTGGTTGATAATAAGGACTTGGTTGTATTGCTTGTGTTTTCCTAACATGATTTGTGGATGGCAGGGTTATGTTTTACGAACGATCGATGTTGTTGGTTGTGTACAGTTTCCCAGTATTTAAGAAACTAAAAAACTATTTCTGCTGAAACGTGAAAACCTAAATGGGGTTGGGGTTGTTTGTTGTATGCATGCTTCGTAGTAGCAGTGCCGAGGCACGTGCTCAGTTTCTATGTTAAGAATCCATAGGTTGGGCTGTGTGTTTGGTATACATATATATATGTCGGCTTCATATGTGTTTTATCGCACCCCACCCATGTTGAGAACATAGTTTCGAACACTCCCATTTCATGGGAGAGGTTGGCTTTCCCTTAGTTACTAGATCCTTCCTGCTCCTTCTCCCCTAGGTTGTGATGGCTTGAGGCAAACATACACATAAGACTCTTCCGATAGGTTTTTATTGGGGTGGTTTTAGCCCAAGACTCTTTGGGAAGTTTCTACAGTTTCCCAAGAATCTTCAGGATGAGGCCCAGGTGTGTGCGGGCGGGATTCATGCTGGTGAGGCCCAGGTGTGTGCTGGCGGGATACGTGGTTGTGAGGCCCAGGTGTGTGCTGGCGGGATACATGGTTGTGAGGCCGAGGTGTGTGTGGGCGGGATACGTGGTTGTGAGGCCCAGGTGTGTGCGGGCGCAATACATGGTTGTGATTCCCAGGTGTGCGCGCGCAGGATGCATGGTTGTGAGGCCCAGGTGTGTGCGGGTGGGATACGTGGTTGTGATACCCAGGTGTGTACGGGTAGGATGTGTGGTTTGTGAGGCCCAGGTGTGTCCGGGCGGGGAGAGTGTGGCAGTGTTAGGATGTTCTCCCTTAAAAAGAGCAGCTAACTACTAGGAAATGGTGTGGGGTACCCAATACTATTGTTTCTTATATACTAATACCTATTGTGATTGTGTTTTTGGTGAGTGTGGCTGGTGAGGTTGGGTGGATAGAATTCCTTGCTAGGTTTATTCTGTTGTTCTCACGGGACATTAGGATGTCTCCCCACTTGTGCATGAGAGATTTAGGTTTCCCTACCGCGTATACTTGTATTCTCACCCAACGTTTACTTTCAGGTTTCCAGGAGGACTAACAGGGCCGTGCGGGACCCTACTAGTCGGATAGTTGGAGTTTTTTCTGTTGTTGTACACTTGTTTCTTTTGGTATTTTACTTTGATCTTTCTTGTAATTGCACCTTCTTATAAAATTGTTTAAACTTTCATGTGGGCTTGGTTTGGGTTTATTTCTATAAACTTGTTCTTTCCTTTTTGGTGGTTGACTTGTCCTATTTCCCGATCTTAAAATAATAAAAGGGTATGCCTCCCATATTTGCAAAAAATCATACCCTTGGTGTTAGTCTCCACCCCGGGGCCTACTGGAGGTGGGACTCGGGGGGTCATTATCTCCCTTTTAACATTGCCATCCGAGGAGGGGCATCTTTGGAGGGTGGGGGTCGTGACATATTCATTAATAAATTATTATAGAACAGTAAAATATATTATTGTTTTTGAGGATTCATAATGGCTTTATGATGTCAATATATTAGCATAACATCAATTTTTCTTTTGAGGGGAGACATATATTTGGTCATTGATAGACTTTATATAAATTGTTATATCACATTTAGTTTATTATAATCGTTACCAGATGATCCTCATATATATGATCATTCACAAATGGTACCTCATATGGATTAAAGAAATATGAGGGATATGATTTGTAATTCCCCAAGTGGGATACATTAACCATATTATGTACATGAGATTAGTTAGGATGAAGTGATATTCGATAGGACACTAAACTGAATTGATCAAGGATGCCAAAGGGTCTTATGCATCATTGACTAATATTTCACATAATCCCAAATCTCATGAAATTATTCCATGAATATTTTCAGAGGAATTTCTTATCTCCAACCATTTACTCTAAGTATTATCAGTAATAGTTAGGATAATTATTTTGTCTAATCTGAGGTGCTCTGATTTGATGTAAAATGTTCTCGACCACTTTCACAATTTCTTAGTCCTTTTTAGGACCTAATTTATTTTGTTCCCCAACATAATATCAGCATGAATGTTTTCTGCACCTCCTTCCATAAAGGGCTTCATTAAGATCCATTTGGAATCTTGATTAGAAACTATTTTTTATGAGAAATCAACTAGAATTTTTTTTTATCCCAAAATCATTTGAAGTCAATGGATCATGATCTCCACATTTCCTTGAGTGTTTGGATAGTATTCTCATTTTGGTCATCAGGTTGAGGGTGATAGTCTATTATAATCATCAACACATTATTTAGAGCATGGTGGAATGTATTCTAGAACAAGGAGGAAAATCATGGATCTTGATTACATATAATCAATAATGGTGTTCCATCCAACCTCACCACTTATATAATGTATATAATTCAAAATTAATTAATTAAGAATTACACTCAAATTGTACTGAAGTGAATATTCTTCATAAGACAATCCACCACAACCAATATATCATTATTTCTTCATTATGTATTGGGAAGACTAGTGAAAAATTTCATGGTCATGTTTTCCCATTTACATGTCAGTATTGGTAATGTTTTTTTCATCCACTAGGATATTGTTTTTTCTGGCATCTCTTATTGATATATAATACATATTGATGTATATTGTGTGATATACATCTTTATATTTTCTGAAAAATAGTTATCATGGGGATCTTGTTAGATCTTTCTTCTCCCTATATGGTGGGTTAAGGATGAGATACAAAAATAATCCTATTTATCCTTTAATAACATAGGATTTCATGGTACAAAAACCTAACGAAAATTTAGAAACTTATTGATAATAAATTTTCTACTCTAGGGATTTCATTATTCTTATAAAATCATCATTCTAATAAATTTTTCATATCATCCCTTTCATCATCTTTAATATTCTATATAATGGATGGATGAGTAATCCTTTTTGAAATGACTGATGATGTTCCCTCCATTTTGATTACCATGTATAGCCTCTTGAAGTCTATGAAAAGCTTATCATACTCAATTATAATAAATTAATAAAAATAATTATATCCTTTTAACATAGAACATCATTAACTTTAATTTCATTTTTCAGGACGGTAGTTGACTAATAATTCAAAGTCCATAATCATTTATAACCATATTACCCAATGCATATTCATCTATTTTTGTCTGAATATATACATAGGGATCTTATAATTATTATATATTTCAAACATCTACTTGAAGAGAAACTTTCATCATATTTTAAATTTGAAGATCAATATAGAAAGCACCATATTATTCATTTGGAATTTCTATTCATGAAAATTTAATTTCCTTTAGGCGTAGGCTATCGATTTATTATTAATCTTCAATATAAAAATCAAACCCTTTTTCAATGTATTGTTGTATACCGCAAATATTTCAGCTCTGGTGAGTAATGTATGTATAGTTTTAGTGATAATCCTATATTTCGACTCCAGGATGCTCTCGTCACACTCATAAATAAACAAATGTTACTCCCACACACAGTTTTTTATTAGAGTGATTGAAATCATGATAAATTTCTCCCAAATCGACAATAGTACCACTCTAAGAAACGAAACTAAGAAAATATATCATAGATATTGGTCTCATCCACCCTTAAATTTTCTCTACCATTGATAGGTCTAGATATATCACATTCCCTGTTTTAATATTCTCCATGAATTAGTCTTCCTTCAACTTGAACTCACATTTTTTGTACTTTTCATAATGCTTGTCCATTCATGAGGTTGTTAGAATAGTGCTAAAATTCTCCAGATTCCCCTCTAATGCTTTTGAGAATATTAGAATTTAAATGAATATTAATACCACCTATTTTTCAATAATATATATAAACAATTTATATATCATTTTCATAATGATCTTCATATAATTAGTGATTCTAGATGGCATTACAATTAACATATGATGCTCTTAATTTATATGGAAATCATTCTTAGATATGAATCGGGATCCATGTGTCGGATTTAAAAATTCATCATTATATGGTATAGTATACTTATTATTTATCATGATAATTCTTAGATCCTTATAATCAATGAAAAGATTCATTTACCCATTCTTATTCATGATGAGGATGACTAGTGCACACCATTGTAAAGCACTTGGGAATATGATTCTTTTATCCCAGTTCTGCTGCATTAATTTATTCAGCTGCTAAATTTATAAAATAGAAATTCTATACCATGAATTTGATAATTTAAATTACCTAGGATGAAACGTAACTAAAATTTAACATCACTACTATGTGGAAAAAAAAAATTTATTCAAGATACACATCAATATATTCCCTCATAATGATAATTTCTTCAAGGATTTTCATTTATATAGACTCAATAATTTGAGAGAGATATTCATTCATGTAAGGAAATAATTTCAATGCTACAGAATTTTGTGCGAATGAAACCCACTTACTCCTTTAACTTGAATATTATTGGTGGACGATTCACGATATATATGATGTTTTCCTTCTAGTTGTAATTTTTATGGGATCAATTTATGGAATAAAAATACATACCAATAATTTCAAAAAAATAAAACTAAATTGAGTATCATAAGGTTCATTGGGGAGATAATTCCATAAATTTTGATAGTGGATTAGTTTTATACATGGGATGATACAATTCCCCCAATTTCATTTTTAACATATATCTCTACTTTCATGTTTTTGGGTGGTTTTTTAATAGTTTTACTAAACATGTGGGATAAAAAAATTATTAAATTATATTGAAAATTGAAATTTACAATTATGGAATAAAAATATTAAACTTGTTAGTGCATACTTATTGGGATCCACCATTGTTATTTTAATGAAATAAGATCACCCTTTTCACACCAGAGTTTTTATGCTTGCATTTATTATGGTTCGGGTCAGGTTCCCATCCCTTTCAATCCAAAAAAAGTTGTGATAGGTTTAATCTGTTAGGGTATTATATCTATTTTACTTAGGTATAGATTCTCCCTTTGAGTTTATTTTGAGTTTTTGGAGGAAATTGAGAATTTTTTGGGCCTGGTAGACTAGGCGCACAGTCTGTGTACAATTAATAGTAATTGTGCACCCAACCAAAGAAATCATGGAGTATAAGATAGAAACTACCGCATGACCCCCCAAATCACTAAGTACATATTCCCAGTTAAAAATGAGACTAGTATCTCTTTCAGTAGAGGTGTACTCAAGGTTTCCATATGTTTTTTCTAAAATTGTAGGTTAACAATGAGGCCTTCTATGTCATTAAAAATTATGGTTCTGTGTTTCATTTACCCCAAATTTTAAACCCTCTCACACATATTTCTCATCCCCCTAACCATGCCCATCCTGAGTGTATCCTCCCCATTCCATGGATCCTCTGGATCTCCCCACTTTTTGTGGGGCTTTTATCTGATTTTTAAATGAAACTTCTAGTAATTTATTTCTCTCTTTCATTCTTATTTTATTCTATTCTTTTATTTCCCCCATCCTGTGTCTCCTTATCTCTAATAGTTGGGATCCAATATTTTGGTTTATATCCTTAAATATTATGTTCATTATTGATGTGATAGGTTAATTTTGGTCTCCATTGGGTGAAATGGTGGTGCAATTTATGTTTTAAAATGGATTGGGGAAGTTTCGACATAATTCACATAAGACCCAATTTATTATTTCTTTTAATGATTTGTTTAAATTGATTTCATGATTATTTTACCATGTTTAATTTCTATATACTCACCTAATGTGGTTATAATATGTATATCATGTGAAATTATTTGGTTTCCCCTGGTTTGGTGATTATTTGAAATGGATGGAAGTTATTTCTCACCCAAAGTGATTGTAAAATGGCCAAGTTATCAGTTTTAATTGATTAATGGGGTTTCATGACATTGTTTGGTTTTTATAATTGAAATGGTGATATTAAAAGTTGTGATTGGAGATTTAAATGGATTTTTACACACTGAGTGATTGTAAATATGATCATTTGTCCATTTTAAAAATGTTTTGTTTTTAAATGGTGGTTTTGATTATAAAAAGGGGTTTTGTTTGGATATTAATGAAATGAATAGTTTATTAGAATAATTTTAATGGCCCATTTGGAATTCAAATTAGTTTTTGGTAAATCCCATTTGGGAGGGATCCTTTTACTAATTGGTATAGAAATGATTGAGAGGGTCCTTAGATTTGGAATACACCTATGTAATTCTTGTTTAAGGCAAGGGATTCACTTTGAGGAGGTCGGGGAGGTGCTGGTTGTGGGAGTGTATGATTGTGTGTGTGTGTGTGTGTGAATTGTCTCTTGAATTTTTTGGAATAACCCCTTCCGAACATAACATGCAAACCGAGCATAGAAAAGCGGGGGATTTAGAATGTATACAACACTATTACACGTTATTATACTTGGTAGTGGCCCATGGTATGTGGATACTTATGTTTATTACTATGGGATCAGTCCCCTTGACTCAGCAGAGTAGGGATACGGTCAGGAGTTAGGGAAATATGATGTAATCGAGTAGGGAATTCCATTAGGACAAGTCACATGTATAGTTTTTTCGAGTTCTCCTATGATTTTCTTGGTGTTTGAATGTTTCTCTAACAGTAGTATTGTCATAAATTTCCCTAGTTGTCTGACTATACTCCACTGTTCTTGGTTTTGGGTGTTATTCTAAAGAATTGTGAATGTTTAGTTTTGCTAAAAAGGTTTCAAGAAAAAACATTTTTAATTAATAAGTGTCATAATTATTTGTCATTATAATTAAATGTGAGTTTTTTTATTTCGTTCCTTCTTTAATCACCCATGTGAACTTAACATATCTCCCAAAATGAGCATGGCGTTTAAATTCATGTTTAATTGGTCATATTTTGTATAATAAAAAATTCAATGCATGGAAAATAAGTTATGTTTATAGTTTATATTTCAAACATAAAAAATCAATTACGCTTTATTTAATGGATATTCTGTAGGAATAGAATGAAGTAGACCTACTTATTGAGGTTTAATATGCATACCTATAGTTTTTTAATATTTTTAGTTTCTCCTACAGGTTACAACTTTTTTTTCACCTAGAGAGATAGTCGGTGTTTGGTTGGAGGTTGACCATACGGGTCAAAATAGGGTTCTGTTCGAGTTTTTTTGTTATCATATTTATTGTCTCCTTATTTGGATATGTAAATAATGTAAAATATTGAAATAAATAAGAGTTTGGATTACCCCAAATCTATTTATTTTTATTTTCTTATTTATTATATTGTGAGAAACCATTCGGTTTTCCTCTACTGATTACAATGGAACATGTGGCCAACCAAGGAGGATCTGGAATGCCTATCTGTCCTTAACAAGGATTGGCTCGGGTCACCGGTTCAGGTTTGAACAGGTTGGTTTGTGACTAAGTGGTTTCATGTTAGGTCAGATCATTTGAGGAACATTATTTTATAGCTTATATTGTCACATGGGGTGGTCAAGGTAGAATTATTTGGATTGGGAGGCTCAAGGTGTAGGTGAAAGAAGTGAATCAAGAACTCTTACTCATTCCTATCCTCATATTACCATGATATGTATAGGTTTATCGGTGTCTTTGGTTCTTGTGGGTTGTATTGTATTAATAAATGAAAAGGGAGTTGGGAAGTGGCCTCCATTAGATTGTAGGACTTGGAATGCCATGCGGATATTGGGAAATTACCCCGTAATGCTCTCTATGATCGTGGAATGATTGGAATATAACCACCAACCATATGACTGATTCACAAATAGACCTTACTTCCCCCATTTTGAATCATTTGGGTGTTATATAATTAATTTTTTTTTGAAATTTTTTATTTTGGAATTATAAAAAACCAAAATTTAAAATGGATATATCATTGTTTTTTATGTTGAAAATTAAGTTTTTTTGAAGTAAATTCTTGATATAAAATGAAAATGGTTTTAATTAGGTGGATGGTAAATTTTTAGTAATCCTTTTATATATTCTGTATTAAATGAAATTATTTATATTTAATTCCAAATGATGGAAAATGTGTTTTGAATAATTTGTGGGTTTTTTCAAAGTGGTTTTGTGAGATATCGTTAGGATTGATGATTTTTTGGATACTGGTTTTTGATATGTGTTTTTTTTTTATTTTCAAATGAAGTGTGAGTTAAATGTTTTGTTTTGGTGTTTTTTAGAGTGACGACATACCTAAATTTTTATGAGAAAATGATTTTATTCTTAGTGTGTCATGATAATGTGCATGGGGTGAGGCCCATGGTAAACCATATGTGGTTGTATAATTTTTTCAAGATTCTCTTCTTCTCAAAAATGTTTTGAGGTAAATTTTGATTCTTTTATAGATGGTGGTGGGGTGCTGTGTCCCATGCATTTTTGGAATTGATGTTTATATTGTGATGTTTTATTCAAATGATCCATGTTGTTGGATATGATTTGAAAGAGTTACTTTTTTACTTGTTTTGTAGTGTCTACCCCTATAGAGGTTTGATGGATACACATGAAGTAGTTTTGGGTAGAATATCTCTAGTGAACACTCCAATTGATCGACCCATAGACCATGATCATTAGTTCTCAAGTTAAATCGTCCTATTTTATATGATAAAGTGTATCCTCAGGATTTAGAGGAGTGGATGAGTATGATATAGAGGGAAATCAGTTTCCTCGAGTTTCATATGGCACAAAAGGTAAATTGTTTCAACTTTATGGTTAAAGTCCTAGCCTAGAAATGGGGGATGTCTTTGTCTCATAATATGTATTAAAAATATATCCCCTTGTATTTATTATGGTCTTCATTCATTCAATAATATTTTCATTGAGATGACGGTGGTGATGAGGAGGATGAAGTTGTAAAGACATCAGTATGGTGTTGGATCAGTATAGGAATTCTATTGTCACCTCTTAGACCTAGCTCTGTAGGATCTAGGGTATGTCTCAAATGATCCCTTGGAGGATTGAAATATCATGCTTGATCTGCATTGTGGGATTCAATCAATGGTACAAGATCTCAACTTACCCATATTCTCTTATGTGATGAGGAAAACCTTTCATGCTTAAGATGGGTTAGCATGAGGGATTAAGCTGTCCAGTCTTCATCTGGTCTCTAGAAATGTTGAATAGGATTCATGTAAGACTAATAAGACGTGGTCAGATGGTGGAGGTGCTGATAGGGGAGTTAAAAGGCCTTTATACCTATCATCAACATCTTCTGGTCACAATGCTGTAACCTAACATCAATGTGGAAAGATTGGTCATAAGAAAACATCATTCCTTTTTAACCCTATAATCCACCACACTTGTGGATGTATTGGTAACTTGAAGTGGATCCTTTGAGTTGTTTCCATGAGTCACCAAGATGCTAGACCCTACACTTTGAATGATATCCCTACATGTTTATAAGTGCAACAATAATTTTGGGTCACTTATGGGTCTCTCTTACAGTAATGTCTGTCATTGTAATAGTCTTTTCTTGTGTCATTATATGGTGGTTCTATTTTTTGGCTATTAGATTTCTGTTTATCAAACCCAAATCCTATTTCAATGGAAGTAGGTTTTTGGATGTTTTGATTTGTGTATTCTTTTTAGGTGTTTCTGAAGCCTGACTGTGAGGCAAGAGATGATTCAATCTTTAGAGATCCAGCCTTAAGTCCCAGAGTGATGCTGGTGCATAGTCAAGATAACACCAGTGTCGTGGAAAGGCTTAGGGTTATGTTATATTCACTGTGTGGGATGTGGAGGTAGTTTAATTCTCTTGTGTTGTGGTCATGTCGTCATTTGTTCCATTTAGTGGGAGGTGGTGTGGGAACCTTGATTCCATATTGTGACCCATAAGGGTTTATGATTTTCCTCCTTGGTTATACGATTGCATAACCATCTCATTTTCTCAATATCTTAGTTTTTGTGTTCCATCGAATGGGCGCATCCTTTTAATGGATTTTTCATCCTTCTTCTGTTAGTTATGTTTAGATCGTTTGTGGTTATCCAAGGAATGTTGTGCAGTTGGCATATGTCTATCCTGGTTTTTGGGGTCCATTAGATGGGACCTTCCTCCCCTCCCATGGTGGTAGGGTTCATGGTTCATATAAGAAAATTGTTGAGTTCATTGTATGCCGTTATTTCATATGGTGTGGAGAACTATTATGTGTCTCATTGAAATATCCCCTTGTTGGAATGTAGTGTACACCAGTCTCTTTTGGTGGTGATTCTATTCAGGCCTCCCAATGTTTTCATCATGGTTCTGTTCCGGGTTTCAGTTGGTAGTGGGTGGTATTATGGGGAACCACATACTTTTATATCCTCTTTTTAGTAATTTTTTGTCATCTGAGAAATATAGTGTTTAGATGGACTAAGGTTTTAAAAGGTACTCATTAGATGTAGTTTTAGTTCGTTTTTTGGTTTCAGTGGGATGGATTTGTTCTTCTTTGTGTCTATCAAGATGTTGTGTTTTAATGATGAATATAGTGTGGTGAATATTACATGACCTTTTGATCGATCAACTGGTGGTTTATACACTTTTGGAGTGCGTGGCACTTAGCGCGGATTCAATTTTGGTCTCCCAAGTTCTACATGATAGCTTCTATTATTATTGGTGATGTCTTGGTAACATCTTCATTTGCCATTTTTTTGAAATCTCTATGAGTTTTAAGGGTGTTTTGGTTTTCATAATCGATGATACTTGGGATGGATCTATGTGGGTGGAAAGTATTATGGATGGGATAATTATCACACCTATGTTTTTTAGCATGCCTCCATTCTGGTTCAAATCGGGTCCTCGACCCTTTCTCTTGAGAACTGGGTGTGAGGGGATTAATATATTTAAGTATTGTTTCTGTTATTCATTGATATAGCTTCCCTATTTGGGATTCCATTGAGGTTTTGGAGGAAAATGTGAATTTTTGTGTTGTCCAAACTATGTGCATGGTCTGCGCACGTTTATCAGTAACCACATGCCCAGTCCAAGAAATCGTGTGGTAAGATAAAAAACCTACCAAACTACTTTTGTATGGACATGAACCTCAAACCAGGAAAGTGGGCAGACAATTTCCCCTTTGGTATAAGTTGTTTCATAGTTTCTGCATAGTTTTGAAACCCATATGGGCTAATTGTGAAACCAACCAGGTCATTAAGAATTAGGGTTTCTGGTTTCTTTTCCACCAAATTTTAAACCCTCTCACCCCTCTTTCTTTTACACCTCAACCACATAATCCCCGGGAGGCTCCTCCCCCGACCATGGCTCATCCATATCTCCACTATTTTGGTGGTTTTGGTGCAGATTCTAAATGTAAAAACCATTTAAGTAATTCTCCATGGATTTCTTCCTTTATCGAGGGTTTTCATACCCACATCATTGGTCTCCATATCTCCAGTAGATAGAATACAATTTTTAGTGTTAGATCCTTCATTTTTAGGTTCAAATTTTTTGTTTTAAGTTTATTTGGTTCTCTTTTGGGTGTATTAGTTGTGTGGTTGAAGTTTCACATTGGATTCTATAAATTTCTCCATTCTTGATGTATGAACCCATTGCATATTTACATTAATGTATGGTTTACATTGATTTCTTTAATTTTTGTCCTTAATTAATTACTATATAGGAATATATTTTTTTAAGAGTAACTATATCATGTCAAATTAGTTGCTTTCCCCTTTTTTGATTGTATGGATGGGTTTGTAATTATTTTCCACCACGATGGATTGTTAAAAGTCCCAATTTTCACTTTTAAGTGATTAATGGTTTTTAAAAACACTAATTGGAATATTTAAATTTATTTTTAATTTTCTAAATTTAGAGTATAGTTTTAAATAATTTTTTCACGTTTTATGCTTGTTGTTATGAAGCGTTGGCCATTGTAAACGTGTTTTTGTTTTGAATGTTGGTTTGGATTATAAGAAGGTGTTGTGTTACTACATTGATGAAATGAATTGTTTTTTTAATGTCATATGGTATGTTGGAAATCATGAATTGGTTCTTTGTAAAACCACTTTGGGGGATCCGTTTTGGTAGAGAAATAGTTGCAATGGTCCTTAGCTTGGGACTCCACTCATGTAATTCATGTTTATACCTGGGATGCCCCTTTTGGAGCTCTGGGTGCTTCCTATTATGTGAGTGTATTATTGTATATATATGTGTTTCTTTCTTATTACATTAATTTTTTTCACACCACCTTATGAACATATCTAGTGATCGTAGAATAGAAATTAGTGTTTCTGAGAATAATTTCTCTATTAGTATAGGTTATTATTCATTATAGTGGACCATAATATGTGGATACTTGGGTTTATTTCTATTGTATCGGGCCCCTCGGCCAGGACAGGTCGGGTGATGGTCACGAATTAGGGATTTATGATTTCATCATGTAGGGAATACCTTAGAGATGAGTCACATGCATAGTATATTTTGGTTATCCTTTGAGTTTCTAGGTGTTCATGTGTTGGTCCAACACTTGTATCGTTAGCCATTTCCCTCGATGTGGGACGATACTACATTTTTCTTGGTTTGGGATTTCTTTTGGAAAATTTTTAATTTTTAGTTTTGATAAAATGATTTCAGGAAATCAGTTTGAATGAATACGTGTCTTCCATATTTCTCTTAATAAAAGAATTATTAATTTCATGTTTCATTCCCTTCTTTCCTTCTCCACTATGAACATAACTTATCTCCACGAATGAGCCTCATTTTTTAATATGCGGAAAATGGGTCATGTTTTGGTTTTTATTAAATGTAACGTATGGGAAAAACCTAACTATATAGTTTTTATTCAAAAAATTAAAATAAAGGTTTCTTTTTTTAAAGGATATGAATCTGTAATAGAATAAAATGGGCCTAAAAATATTTTTTTATACTCACGCCAATAGTTTTTTCTTGTATTTAGATTCTCCCACATGTTCTAGCTTTGGTTCAATATCCTTGGGTGATAGTGGTGTTTGGTATTAGAGTGACCCTCAGGGATACATGGAGGTGTTTTTCAGGTATTTTTATTATTGTATTTGCCGTATTTTTTTAAATTTAAATAAAATAAAATATGGATCCAAATTGTAGTTTGGTTTAACCCCTCCCCCTAATTATTTATTTTGATGTCATGTTTTATTTTATAGGGTGAAACCATTCCATTTAAGTATATTAATTCCCTTTTCTTTTGTCGCCAGTATGGAAGTATTTGAAACACATCTCAAGTCTTTCCATAGATTAGATCAGGTGACTAGTTTTGGGTTATCCTAGGATGGTGCATGATAGGTTCCTTCCATGCATGATGTTGTTTCATATTGTCTCCAACCACTATTTTCCTTTTTTATTGTAATGTTATGTTACAATTTTTCTTTTAGTATTTAGATTAGAAAATTGATGCGTGTTAAATAGATAATTCCCCTAATCCATTAAATTTTTGTGTTTCTCTCTTTAATATTTGATAGCTAGGTTCCATTCATTCCCAAAGCTAAATCATTTCCTCATTCCCTTGAGTCATTTTTTGGGGTTCTTATTTCTACCATTTTTAGAAGTATCATGTTTATAATTGTTAAAACTGTTATATTTTTCCATTTCTATGCTATTATTAAATTCTAATTTTTGCTTCTTTTCCCCTTGGGACCCTTGAAATTATCTAGTATCGTTTTGATTATGAGGTCACACCATACAATTTACTCATATCAATCAAAATATCATATATCTAGGGGTGTTTTAAGAATCTGTTTTAGACCACCAAAGAATAATTCAACATTGAATTCTATGGTAACAAAAAAGACATAGGCTTATCTTGTATGTATTGTTATTTTTTCCTCATACTCTCTGATAGATTCATTTTCTTTTTTTCTTGATGGAAAGGAATTACTTCTCAATTTTTAGTCAGATAGTGCAATAAAAATATATCTTAAAAACATTTTTTTAAATCCATCCACCCCATATCTTCGATCTCTTCCTCATACATAGAACTCTTGATCAATTCCCACCTCTGATCATCTGATCCCTCCAAAGGACAATAATCCAATATAACAATACATTACTAGGAACATTGATTGATTGAAAAGATCCACTCAATGTATTTGATCTATTTCTAGTATTAATGGATTATATTATCCATTGATTGATAGAGGGATTTTTGCATAATGGACTCAATTGAATCATGTTCTTTCTCAAGTGGATTTAGGTGTTCCTCATGATTAAGGGTTCTATTCAGAACTTATATATAATGAGAGTGGATTATCTCGATGTTCATGATTTATTCTCTAATTAGTTATGGCATCACATTGAAGACATAAATAAATTTTCCTACACATTGGTTTTTTACTCAGTTTCGACTATTACAGACCATTGGATAGAATGAAGGTAAAATCATGGATGATTATTTTTGAAAATATTAAAGTCATAATATTTAATGAAATTATGTTAATGTGATAACTTATAAAAATAACATTATTTACTAATTATTAATTTATAGGATTAAATATTTGTTATTGATAATATATTTTCTAACATGGGAACTTTTGGGAATTCTTTCATATGTTAATGGTTCATAAAAAGCGTATGAATTTTCAAAAACATATCTTGAGGGAGTGAAAAACATTGTGAGTAGGAAAGCATGTTGTTGTGAACTATGTCCCTATCAATACTGTCTCAATATAGGGGTCTTGGGTTTAACCCTTATGTACTTCTATGACATATACATATCAACTTGGAGTATTCAGACTATGATTCATTTTCTTATAAACCACTTAATCGATACATTACCAGTATTTTAGAGATTTATTATAATTTTTTGTATTATAAGAAATATTTTTATATATTTGTATAATTCAAATCCAAATTTTTTTTATGAATTGTTTTGATACCTACTAGGATAAACCATATTGTTATTTCACATAAAATCGTGATTTATTACATAATATTACACAGAACACAACAATCAAGATTGATAAGTCTAGTGCCTTTTATAATTTTATATTTCAAATAATAACATAAAGTAGAGGGTATGTCTCCATTATTGAAAAAATTTAACATGATCATAATATTCCATTGTACATAAAACTGTATGGGACATGATATGATATATATAAGAAATGGGCGTGATATAAAGACCAGTTATGATATAAACATTGAATAACATGATGAATTTAATACATGATATGTAATGTGAAATTAAATGTGACATAAAAATGGTGGGAAGAATGAACATAAAAAATGTGGATTCACAAAGCATAATAACATAATGAAAACATTGACGTTTGGAAACAACGTCAAAAATAAAATCATAAATAGTTTAAACTACACCACCAAGACATGATAAAATGTTGGAAAATGTATTTTAAGGGATTATGATAACTCCCTGATCCCTTTCATTACATCTAATGAGACTAAAACATTACCCAGTGTGTTGGATATAAAAATAATTTTGGTTCCACCAATCACTTTAATATCTTCCACATGAATAAGTTTTCTATAATGAACATTCAACATAGAATCCTATTTTCTTATAGTTAATTCTATGATCATGGAGTTTGGAATAAATAAATATAATCCACCAATCAAGGGAGATTATATATTTCTATGTTAATAGACATTTTATAAAATAGTAATGTTATTCACAAAGAAAATATCATCGAAAAATTACAGTGACATTTTGAAATCATAACATTAGTACATAAAGATTCATAAAATTGTTTCATAATTGAAAAATGGGTGTCTAATAATTATAGATCAAATTTATAGTAATAGTGAAATGAAAAATTTATCCCAACCTTAGGAATTGGAAATAAAGTACATAAAATGACTAATATGCTTTAATAATGAGTAGAAGAATGAATCCCATACATTGAGATGGAAGATTCCAAAATAATGTGAGGAGCATCATTAGAGCATATGGAACCTTGGGAGGACACAATATAGGGTAAGGATGAGTAAGGGTGTTCTCCATGGTTTTTTTAGTGAAGGGAAATGGGAACATTGGTGGGTTTATTTAGTAAAAGATAAGGGATATAATAAATATTTTATGAGCATTGTTTTTGTACTCTATATAATAAGGTAGTAAAAAGAACATACCTTCCGTTGGTTTTTGTAACATTCTAATATTTTAGGAATTATATCCTCCCAAATAACATTAATTTATTTAATTGATTATGTTACATGAAATACATATTTTATATTGCAACAAAAGAAACGCCGTGTTTATATTTCATTGTACACAACATTGAGAACCATTGAGGGCTTATCTAAGACGTAAGGACATGTCTTACAAGAAAAGAACACAATATTAATATTATTTATTTCATAAATTATTTATCAACTATACGTTGTAATTGAGAAAATATATACTAATAAGTTAATTTAAAAAATTATAGTTATACACATTTATAAAATGAATATATTAGTTACCAATTAGTTAGAATTGAAATCAATAACCAAGTGAATATAATGGATGTGTTTTTATTAACAACTATTTCCATGGAAATAATGGAATTTTATATTAATAATAAAATTCTTCAATATTATAGAAACATATTCATTAAATAAATATTTTCTGTATTCAATATTTTTTAAAAATTCATCCAACATGTATGATATGATTAAAATATGAATAATTATTTTAAGTATAAAAAGAAGTATATTTTTAAAATGCTATTTTACCATCTTTTAATGGTAAAATTCTTTTAAATCTAAATTTATTAGATTTTATAATTATTTAAATAAAAAAAATCATTTCTGAAATCAGAATATAAAAATATAATTTTTTATTTTCTGTATTTTTATGAGAACTTTCATATTTGTAGGAATAGTGAATAATACTAAATTTTAGTTCAAAACTTCATTTTTGTCAAATTTAAATTTGTGCATAAATATTATTTTTAACTGGGTTTGAATTATATTTAGATAAATTTTATATAATTTTATATAGGATATTTGATTTAATTTTATATTCAATTTATATATAAAATATACCACTATTTTAATCATTTTAACTTTAAACCCCCTCTTTGTCATCCCATCTACTTGATTAATTTTAAATTAATTTATAAAACTTATATAATTGGAAATTTTCAAAATAGACTCATTATATTTGAACATCATAACATATATTTTATCACATCGTCAACAATGTTTTTGAAAAAAAATATTAGATAATTTAATTAAAATTAATTATAGTGATTATGTTGAAATGAGGTAACTTGTAGGTTAAATTTTTAATCATAAAAGTCTTAATGACCTGTAAATTTGTTCAAATACAATTTAATGTAAAATATTCCAACATATCATATATTTTATCTAATTGATATCTTTATTTGGGGTATATAATGTGGGTGATACCTGTCTATAGTGTTCATTTTTCAAATTTACTCTAATTCCATACACCCTCCACTATAATAGTTAATTGATCTTTCCATTACTGAAACATCTTAATATAATTTTTATCATAAAAACACATAACAAATATTCTCCAAATGCCCCCCACACCCAAGAGTCCTAATATTAGGCATAAATCAAGCTGTGTAATCCCTTTGGTGAAAACTTAATTGAGTTACTTCAAAAGGAGGTATTAGTCTTAAATGTGTAATTATGTACTATTTATGTCTCTACACATTCAATTATTATTATTCAATGATGATATAATAAAAAATTGTCATTAATTTACTGATAGTTTTTAATTTTATGGCTTATACCAAAACCTCCATAGACATCCATCAAATAAGTTACAGAACTAGCATTCGTGTATGGAGAAGTACCGCCTCATGAAACGATGTCATTTG
The DNA here is from genome assembly GCA_963277665.1 of Viscum album. Classification (NCBI taxonomy): domain Eukaryota; kingdom Viridiplantae; phylum Streptophyta; class Magnoliopsida; order Santalales; family Viscaceae; genus Viscum; species Viscum album. The sequence goes on along the minus strand of OY728129.1, from coordinate 791,112,233 downwards.
TTTTTCCTTCACCACATCTCATAGTTGGGAATTAAAATGGAATCAATGTTATTATATGATATATATATATATATTTTTTTTGATTTATTAAATCTTATGGAATATTTATAAAAACAAGCATGTATTCATTCCATTTTTTTGTAGATATGATAACATCATTTGTGGATGTGTAGACTACCTCCTCCTCAATGCGATGCGACACATTCCCATAATACATGGAATTTATTAAATATGATTTTAATATAAATAATTTGACATATATTATATTCATATCATGTTCATGACAGAATTAATTTTTTTTAAATATAATACATAGTTTTTAATACCCTGTAAAACACTAGAAATGTTACAATGTCGTTTATGAAAGTGTTGACCACCGCTCCATCAATGCGATTCGAATGCAGTTAAATTTATAGAATACCAAAATATTTATATACGATTAAATAATATAGTATTTTTGATATAATTACCATTTTTGGAATAATATTTTTTACTTTCATTCCTTCCATAACAATAATTATAAGATTTGAATATTACTCATTTGTATGTACGAAAAATCATCTCCACGATTGAACTGTTGGATAATTTTTCATAAAAATAAAACATCATTTTTTCTAAAAGTAACTTTTATGTGTTAATAAATAAATCATATCTTTCTTATTATTATTTATATGTTTATATAATCACTCATTTGACCATTGGTGACCTACAAAAGCGATTTTTAACCAAAAAAACTGAATATGGTAAAAACACCCAATGTAAGAATAATCATTTAAATAATTGTTTACATCATTTAAATAAGTTAAATAAATTTATTTATAAATGTGAGAATTTTTATTAATAAACTAAATAATTAAAATATTATTATTATTTGGGAAGATAGATGATAAGAATAAAAAATTGTACTGATTGTACGGGGTATATTCAGAATTTCATTTTATTGAGTCATTTTATATTATTATGCATATAGTTTATATTATATAGTGCATATATATACTAATGAATTGTGTAATTTATTTGTTGATATAAAATGATTCAATTTATTTGATCTATCATTAGGATCATGATTTAAAAGTTACCCAAGTATTTCTAGATTCTTTTGTCATATTAACTTTCAGGAGGCATACGACATAATCAAAACATGTTTATTTTATATATTTTATCTAATTCCCAATTATATGTATTATATAAAAAATTATTTTCTCATAATTTGATATAATTAATTCATTTTATTATTTTTTCTTTTTGGGTTTGTGCTTCATATGTTACTATAATTTTAAGGGGGTGTCTAGTATCACTTGTATCTATGTGAGACTTATTTCATATTCACCACTTATTTTTGTTAAGTGGTGGATCTACTAAAAATTAATGTATTTAATTACTATTATCCTTAAATTTAAATTTATTTACATATTCATTTAATATATCTGTTTCATCAGTTTTATGGATTCAATTTTAGCAAATAGGCAATGGACATTGTTCACAATTTTCCTTCTTTGTGATGTTTGTAATGTTATATGCCTATATTTTTTTGTAATTTTTTTATAAATATTCATTTACATGATATATCTCAAAATTTACCAATCTCAAGATATTATATATTTATTTTAATGTAATTATTTATTGGGACTTATGGTTCAACTATTTGGAAGCAGTATGAGATGCTTTTGAATGATTAGTGATTATTTTCCTCATTAATGTTTTAAATATATTTTACAGGTATATCCATTCATCAACATCAACAAATCATGTTTTTACATTTCCCCCACTAGGTATATTTATTTTTGATATCATATTTATTATTTCAATGGATTTATTACAATTATTTCCAATAGATTTTTATGGAAACCATTTCATTTCCCACGGTAATTCATCTTTTAAAGAGATTTTTATAGGACCCATTTCCATTATATTGGATTTTCAATTATTGAGAAGATTTCATTGAACCCATTTTCTCTTTATGGGTTATTAATGCCTCGAAGATAATTATTCTTATCCGATTTCATTTCCAAGGGTTATTCATGTTTCAATGACATTTCTAATCAACCCATTTCATTCTAATGGTTTTTTAAATTTTCAAAGAGATTATTATTAAACACTTTTCCATTCCATTGGATATTAATGTTTCAAATATATTTTAATAGAACCCATTTTCCTAATATTTCTATTCATGTTTAAAGTATATTATCCTTTATCCAATTTATTTTCATGGTTAATTTCTAGTTTACATTGATTGTTATGGAAACCATATCATTTACTTCATATATTCCTATTTTAAAATGATTGTTCATTAAAAAATTTCATGTACATAGTTCAAAAATGTTATAGAATGGGTCATTGGTTTATATAATGTTTTTATTCAATATTTTATTTATGATTATTCATAAATGGTATGTGTATATTTGTTGTGTGGTGACGTGATTAACTAATGACGAGTGCTTCCAGGATAGTCCAAGGCCATTTGAAATTCTGATAGCACTCCAATGCATTGGATATAGAAGGAGGTTACATAGATAATCAATTTTTAATATTAACATTCATGGAAGTTGAAAAAAAGTTATTTCTATTTATAAGTGTGAAAATTAAAATGATTTCAAAATATACCTTGCATGTTTTTACGCATCCTATTAGTTTATAATGTGTTTAATTATCTTGTTTTAAATAACATGGCACATGATTTTTGATTCTGATGAATCACACATTTTAATTTTTTTCATATGTTTTGGTCCATGTATTTATGGGTTTCGCTTCATTTATGACTCACAGATAAATTATGATTATGTCCTCATAAATTTATGCACACTTATGCTCATTTATAAAATTCAATTTTCATTGTTTATGCATCCTTTAATCTGAATTTTATCTCAACCATCTTGTGTTTCCATTTAAATTTTTTTTAATTAATGAGGTTTAATGATTTATTTAAATAAATAATTTCACAAGGATTACGTTTATGGCCTACACTAAAATAATAAAATCTCATTTAAATTGGAGAAATATACTTTTGATAACATGTTATTCCATATTGATATGATCAATTTACGTTAGGGTTTTTCAAAATTATATAAAAACTATAAACCTAAAATAGTGTCTCGTTTTTACCTGATCCCGGTTTTTCTTTCTAGTTTTTATGGTTTAAATGAAATTTTGGGTAACAATTATCATCATAATAGTTGGAAATGTAATCATATTGATTTTAGCACATGATCTGGGAGTGCGGTTTCTAGGTTGTTTTAAGTTGTATGAATGTGTACTTTATATAACATTGGATATTGGGATGTTTTCATGTGAGGTTATATTGGTAGTTATGGGTACCTTCATGATAATATAATATCAATGATGAACATAATGTCATAGTATTATACATGCCTTTGTGGATTGGAGTGATGAGATCATAAAAATTTTTTTGAGAGTTTTTTTGGGATGTGTTATTTGTAACCCATATAATGAAAATGATATTTTCAATAGAGTATTTAGTTTACATGTAATGAAAAAAAATGAAAATACCATATACTCGATGAAAAAAAACACATCCGGCTAGGCAGTGTGTCTTAAAATTATGATTTATGAATGATGAGGGTTTGACACAGTACAAATAACCTACTTGATTTATGGGTTTGTATAAAAAAATTTAGGAACATAATATTTCATTTTTTAAAAAAAGTGGAATTTTATTTTTTCAATAATGGTTAATTTATCTTGTTAGAAAATATGATCAAATCCAACTAAACTTTATATTTTTAGCATAGTCCGGAAATTGTTTACAATAATTATAGATTGTTATTTAGGGAATAGTTAATGTCTATCACAAGGTATTATTAGATAATTATTATTATTAGTGTATCATTTTACGGTTTACTTATTTTGGGAATTACCATACCACATGCTAAAAATTTCAGATTTCGTTAATGTATAATGACAAGTGGAATAGATTGACTAACCATTTTTTGGATATGTGGTCTTTAAAATTTAATTTTACTACTCCAAAATATAAAAATTCCTCTTGAATAGTCATCAGTGGAATCAAATTATGATAAATTGATGTTATTTTACTTTAATATGAAAAAACTCTAATAATATATGCATATTTATTTTTCCTTATTAGTCTAGATGGAAGATAATTATTTAACTATAAGAGAAGTGTCATAAAACCTAACGTATTAAATTTGTACCATAAATTATAATGATTATATGGTCCTTTTGATTATTATATAATTATTTTTGAGTCACTTAACTGTATATTTACCATTCACATTTTTTTATCAATGACCACAACCACCCTCTATAATTATTCAAGATTTTACTCCAATACCACATATGTTATCACTAGGATTAATTCTAGTAATGTGTAATTTTTTGTGGCAATTATGCTTTCCAAATTTTACTTTTAATATGATGTTCTATTAACAAATATTATTATTTGTGATTTAATAAATAAATTATATGAATTTTAATCATTCGATAACCAAGATTAATTTCATGGGAGAAATTCATTTTATGGTGGTAAGTTGAAAAATATTAAAAAAATTAAAAAATATTATTTAAAATAAATTTAAATTATTTAGTAGGAAATGTTACATTAAATACATATTTTATCTTGAATCACATAAAACACAATGTTTATATATCATTGCACGCAACATCGAGTCCATTTGATTACTTATGTTACACGCAAGTATGAGTCTTATTAGGAAAAGATATACTGTTTATATTATTTATTTAATAAAAATGTTATCACCTATACTTTTGAATATAATAAATAAATATTATTAATTAAATTATGAGAATTATTGCAGCAAAAGTTAATAAAAGGAATTGATTGGTTACCAATTAATTAGGAATGAATAGAAAGGCCAAATGAATATTAATGATTTCCATCCATAATTAGAATGAAATTTTATCAAAAAAATTAAATTATTCTCTATTATTAAAATATATTAATGAAATTTAAAAGTTATATTTTTAAAACCATGTTTTTAAATTCGTCCAAATTTTTTAATAGGATAAAAACATCTATATTTTTAAAAGGCAGTTTTACCACATTGTAATGGATGATTTGTTTTAAAACAAAATTTTGACACTTTAATAAATTTTATATGAATAAAGTAAATTTATTTTTGAATTATTATTATCAAATTTACTTTTGGTGAATATTGTTTTCTAAGATCTTTCATATATTGATGAATAGTGAATAATACTGTATTTTAGATCCAAACTCCAATTTCATGAAATCTATTAATGTAGCTGAATAAATTGTATAATTAGTTGTAATGTAGAATTTGATCAATTTTATATGTTTTTACAAATATAGTACATTGGAAAAGATTTTAAATTGAACTTTGATATAGAAAAAAATAAAATGTTTCAACATTCTAACATTACAAAACCTTTTTCCCATCCCTTCTACATTATTAATTTTAAATTACATTTATACATTTTAATGAATTGAATTTGGAAAAATTGATTCCATATTTTTAATTAAAATTATATATAATTTTAAATAAATTATCCTGTGGTTTTTATCAAAACCATTAGTAAATGAAATTAAATTTAATTAAAGAGATTATGGTAAAAATGTGGTAACCTCTTGGTTAAAAATTAATATTAAGAACCTAGTTGATATATAAAATTTTCCAAAACCCAGTTGATATAAGGTATTAGAAAATATATCCTATGTAATATAATTTTGATCATTATTGTAGGAACATGATTTAATTAAGATCTCTTAATATTGGTTACTTTTAACATTTACTAGAATGCCACTTCTCTTCAAATACAAAAAGACATTCACTCATCCCATTCCTCACTCCTCTCAATCAAACATGAATCACTAAAACCTGGAATAATAATATCCAATAATTCATCTACTATCCCTTGAGTGCTCACTTTGGAATGAAATGAATGTATTTAATCCCTTTGATGAGAGCTAAAATAAGTTACTCAAAAAAGATGTAACATTATTCAAAATATATTAATGTTTTATTTATTTATACATGAATTTAATGATTATTATTCCATGATTATATAATGACATAATAAAAATAAATAATGTATATTTTTTTTAATGTTAATGTTTATACCTAGACCTACACACACTTCCACAAAAAGTGTAATGGAATTATCATTTTTGTATGGAGAACTACCACCTCTTGAAAAGATGTTATTCGTTTTTCATTTACCACATCTGATGTTTGGTAAATATGATATTGACACTATTTTATGTGATATATATAGATGATATTTGTTATTTCTTTTTTTTTTAATTTTTATACACAGATACCTTAATTCTGTTCATTTTTTTGTAAATACGATAACATCGATTGTGGATTTGGGGATTATTTCTCACTCAAAGCGATCTGATATGTTGAAACATACATAGAATGTATTAAATATGGTTTTAATTTAAAATATGTGAAATAAGAAACATATACATGGTATTAATGTGACACTAACATTTAAGTAAACATAATATATAATATTCCTTATTAAACATTCACACACTGAAATTGTGATAACGTCATTCATTGACGTGTGAAAATCAGCCTCCTCAACATGATGTGATTAAATTTATATAACATAAGTTATATATATAATTATATATAATAAAATAATATTATATTTATGATATCATTATCATAATATGAAGATTAATTTTACTTTCATTCTTTACAAACATTATTTAAAAATTGAGAACATTTCTCATTCATACAAATGAGCTATCGTCTCCATGATTATAAAGTCGGATCATTCTTTTTAAACATCATTTAACATTGGTTATAAAAATAAAATTGATATAGAAAAATTATAATTATTTCATTGTTATTTTTATTCTGGATATATTTATATAATGACCTCATTGACCATTTCTAACATACAAAATATGTTTTTGACAAAGAAACAAAATATGGCCCAAACAACTGATGTAAAAATATTTGATTATATATAAATTTATAACATTGTAATGAGGGATATAAATTTACGGATATATTTGAAATGGTTAAAAATAATGTTCATAATTAACATAAGTTTATTATTCATGAATATATTGGATATTTAAGACAAATCCGACTCAACATAAGAGACTTCGTCTCAATTTCATTTAATTGACTCATATTGTCTTGTTGTGAACATAGTTTCAATTATATGTTGAATATACATCAAAATGATATCTTATATCATTATTTTAATTTATTTTATGGTATTAAATTTTTCAATTGTTTTTTTCTTGGGTATAACTATTCAAAATGTAGTCATGTAGTAAGTGATACTTGTCTAACTTTTACTTTAATGAGGCATATTGAATAATCATGAATTTATTATTTTGGTAGTGTATATATTTTCTTTTTTGATTTATTATATCTCGATTTATTTTATCTTAATGAAATTTACATATTGCGTTTTATACATATTACTTTTGGGGTTTCTGGTTCATATGTTACAAAAGTTTTACTGGGATTCCTAATATTAGTTTCATTGAAAATTGAATTATACCATATTAACCCATTATTAATTTTTGTATAGATTATCTGCATACCATTAATGTATTTTGTGATTATTATCCTTAAAGTCACGTGGATTTACTTTTCTTTTTGTGTATCCATATTTCAAGGTGTTTACAATTTAAATGTTACCAAAGAGGTAATGGAATTTTGAAATTATTTTCCTTCATTGAGAAATTTGTTATGTTATACACCTATCTTCATTTATATGGTTTGTATGGATATAATTTTATAATATATGTATAAAATATATGTAATATCATGATATTATATGTTTTTCTCATTTTATTTATTAACATGGCTTTTGATTCAGATTTTTCAATGTTGTATGAGATTATATAGAATGTTTAATGATTATTTTCCTTAGGAATGTTTTAAATGATATTTCCATTAATAAAATACCAAAACCCTTTTTTTACATATCCACCATTTGGGGATATTTTTTATTGATAACATAATCCTTTTCGCGATTTATTATTGTAGTTTCAGATATATTTTAATGGAACCAATTTTCTTTCAATGTTTTATTCAAGTTTCAAATAGATTTTTATTGAACCCAATTTATTTACTTTGGTTGTTGTTGTTTCTGAGAGATATTTATTTAACCCGTTTCTATTATGTGGGTTATTCATTTTTCAAAAAGATTTTTATGTAACCCATTTTATTTATATGGGTTATTCTTATATCAAAGTGATTTTTATTAGACCCATTTCTTTTCAATGGGATATTAATGTTTCAATGATATTGTTATTGATCGCATTCCCTTTCCATGGGCTATAAATGATTCAAAATGATTATTATATAACCCATTTCGATTCCATGAGTAATTCATGTTTCAAAGGGATTTTTATGAACCCATTTACTCTCTATGGGTTATTATGTTTAGAAGTGATTTTTAGGTAACACATTAAATTTATAATAGTTATTAAAGATTTAATGATATTTTTATTGAATTATTTTTATATCCATTTGATAATAAATTTATTTAATGTTTTATTAGTTTCTACGGTGAGTTTATTAATGTTTTTATGTTTTATTATTCTACAAATTTACTTGGACATATGACTAGTGTCTAAGTGATAAACAAGATTACAGGTTGTTCCGTGATAGACCAAGGAAGGGTGGGTTTGTGATATCCCTCCAATACAATGGGAATATAATTCAGATGTATGGATTTTCAATTTTTAATTTTGAAATGTATATATTTATACCACAAGGTTATTAATTTAAAATTAGTTAAATCTATAATGTTGTCACAAGATAGCTTTATGTGTCTCTTTAAGATTGATATAAGTTTATGATGTTTCGAATGATCACGATTTATATAACATGGACCATAATTGTTGATTCCCATAACTATTTAGTTTTTCCATGTGTTAATATTTCATAGTCTAGGTATTTATTTGTATGAGATATTTTATGATTCTCTCATGCACATTGATTATGCTATCATACAATTATGAATTATTCTACTTGCTGATGACATTTAATTGTTAATGCATATTCTCACCCATACAGAGAATTGGAGATCACCCTAAATATATTTCCCATTGCCCACATTTTAATGAAAGAATATGAAAGATTTATATCAATAAATTATTTTGCAAGGATGATCTTGATTACCTATTATGAAAAAAAGAAAGATGGATTAAATGGAATAAAAAGACTTTTTATTAAAATTGAGTACAAGTTGAAATTAGTAGTTTTTATAAGAGTTCATCTCAATTATATAAAATTATAAAACTAAAATATTCTTTTAGTTTATACATGATTAATGTTTTAATTTTTCTATTTTAATGATTAAATGAAAAATTTGGCTTAAAATAATTGGAATCAAAGCAGGAAATGTAAAGTTACGAATTTCCACAAAGGATCATAGAGTTTGGTTTCCTAGTTGTTATAGTATTTGAAAATTGTTTCATCAAAATAAACATGGGTTTAATTATTTTATTTTTCATGGTTTTGAACATATTAAAATATTACACTTTCTGAGGCGGAAGTGAGTGATGTTCTTAAGGAAATGATTTTAAGACATTAATGTATCATATATGTTTTGGAGTATTCATAAAGGATTCATAAATTCAATATAATTAACCCAATACGACATTAATTTATGGGGGAAAAAATATTTGGTATATGATACACTTTATTAATTTTTCCCCATCACATTTGGGTCATTGTGATGTCATAATACACACCATCTATTAAATACATATTTAATTTTTATCTAATAATTAACCTATCTAAAAATATTGTAAAAAATAACCATGGTATAATTATGATATTATTATTCCAAAGATAATATTCCTTTCTCAAATAATTTTATAAATATTTGAATTGTCAATGCCAATATAATTATTTTATTTTCTTGATAAATGATGGGTTTTTTATAATAATAGTTTTCAAACACTTGTAAAAATTATTTTTGACCTCCTAAAATTATATAATCAACTATATTTAAAAAATATTTTTTTATAATATTTTATTAAAATAAAAATTATGTAAAAATATATTTAATTATTCAAAAGGAATTTCTTAATTGAAATTTTATATTTCCCTGAAATATAATTTCAGTTTTATCAAATTGAAAAAAAAATCATATACAAAGTAAAAAAAGATGAAATTTAAATAAAAAAATTATTCTATTGAAATAAAATATATATATTCATATTATTTGGGACTTGATGAAAATATATATTTTACACCAGGAAACATGTGAGGGTATGTTGACTGATGGTGATACTCTTAATTGGTGGTTTAGTATAAATGGTTTGGGTCCTGATCTTAATAAGATTGAAATTATATTCTAAATGATTTTAGTAGTGCTTTATTTGTTGGATATAATTATGTGATTAGTCAATGGAAAATCATAGTGATGATATATGCCTCTTAAGATTTTATGAATGTGATTCATATGGTAAAATTCTACTGGTCAACGACATTATCCCCTTTTCCCATTTAAATTGGAATTTCTTAAACCCTATATTTATACTAACCATTTTTTAATCCTTAAACTATTATATGATCATAAAATATGATTATTAGTGGTTATATAAATCTAATTGGATATAATAAATAAAAATAAGTGCATCTATTTTCATAAAAAAATAATGCATAATAAGGAATTTGAATCAACAATAAATGATATTTTATTTATAAAACATCAGGTTGTTAAATATAGGACATAGGAAATTATTTTGTTAGGTCATAACAATGGATTAGGGTTCATATATTGTTTTTTTGGAGTGGATGGAATGTTCTATAAAATATTATAGATATACTCTTCACATTTTTATTAATATTCAATAAACAATTTTTCTAAATCAGTGTAATGTTGTACTAAATTTAACCAATATGAAATATATATTGATATTGTTTATAATATTCATAGGTATTAATATTAGACATGATATTTTAGTAAATTATCAAAATGTTTTAACAATAATAAAAATATTATAACCTTTACTATGTTAATAATAAATTATAATGGTTATTATTTATTATCAATAAAATTTAATTGAACTCATTACCAAATTTTCTCCCTTGGATTCAAAATTTTAAATAAAAGTTTCCAGATTCGACTAATAGGAGTGGAAGAATATAATATTATTATAACAATAACAAAATAAAATGATATTATAATCTAAAATATATGTTAATAGTGTAATAGTGAATTTATACAGTAATAATACATAGTTATGGGGTCTAATATTTTATTTGGATTATATTTAATAGAAAAAGAAAAATTTACCTTAAAACAAATCAAAGAGAGTGTAAGAGTAATTTAACACTTCATATTAATTGAATAATTACAAAAATATTCATATTCCATTATTCACATAAAAATCAATCCTTATTGAAAAAAGTACAAAAAAATTACCCAAATATAATTTTGATACACCAATATTAAATACTTATTTTCATTTATTCAATGAAATTTATAAAAGTTGTATCAAAATTCATAAATACTATTTTTTTTTAAAATGTATATATAAAGCATTAAATGAATATATTCTCATTCCATGGAATGTGAAAACCTTTAAATGATTTTGAATTTTATTTCCTAATTTATATTATGAATTATTGTAAATAAAATAAATAATCGCTAGAGATTAATTTTATTTATTACGATAAAAACATGTTGTGGATGTAAAAGTAATTTTTTAAGAATATCTCTTTTTAACATTACCGGATTTTATCATTATTTAAAAAAGTTTGATCATAAATGTATGAATTATTTTTCTACAGAATAAATATAATAAAAATAAATTTTAAATGTTTACAATAGTCACAAATGAGAATGTTTACATTAAAATGAAGCATCAGAAATATAAAACATCCACTCTTGTTTAAAAAAATAACCATTTTAAATATTACTTCAAATTAACCTATATGATATTTTAACCGTCATATAAATTTGTTCACTTATTTCCTATGAATTAATATATAATTTTATATAAGGAAAACGATTATACATATATTTCATAATTCATTTACACATGTTCGTACCCTCCAATCCAACAACAGGGTAATAGTGGTCATATTTAAATAATAATTATATGAATCATTTAAGATCAATATAACATGAGTTATGTGCTATAGATAATAATAATCATTTAATGGAATATAAAATGGATTTTTTGTTTCTTATATGCTATGTATATAATCTGAATGGACACTAGACCTTTACATAATCTTATATGATTTATTATTAGAAAAAATAAATGTTCATGTGAGTTGATATATGTATATAATCTGAATGGACACTAGACCTTTACGTAATCTAATATGATTTATTATTAGAAAAAATAAATGTTCAAGTGAGTTGATATAACATGTATGTATGTGATTATCACGGATCCATAAGATAAAAATGTCTCTTTCATATTTTAACAAGTTTTTAGGGTTTGTCAATCATGATCATTTTCACAAAAACCAGCAACTGTACTATAGTGACCTCACTTTTCTGACATTAATTTTACATCATTTTATAGATAAAAAACATAAAATAATTACCAAAATAGGATCCAATGCTTTATTTTCTTTGTAAAACTCATACCAAACCTAACATTTAGAGTATAAACATATACATTTATATAATTCCTTCATCTGTATCTTCTTATTGGCCCTCGAATTCTCCTTAGTACAAGTTGTCTCTTGAAGATATAAATCAATAAGGGTGAGCTAGAAGCACATTAAGAGGAAATATTTAAGAACTTGAAAAAATATAAAATGGTATTAACAGAATCATTTTCATTATAACAAATCCGTATGATCATAATCGTGAGAGACATCATTAAGAAGATACTCAAAATGTGGCAATGAATAAAAATCAAATATAATTTCTTTGTGTTCGGCTACCACATATAGTTATGAACTAAAGTTGAATAATGTTTACGCATACATAAGATTACACATGTGGTACTTCAAATTACCCAACAAATTAGAGTACTATATAATTTTGGGTGCACCCATCACATAATAACAGTTACATTGTACTATAAAATTTTGCGGGCACCTCTTACATCATAAAATTTACATTATCTTTCATTCCACAGAGAACATCAATCAATATCAATAATATAGTAACCAATTGAAATTAATCAGTTTCAATTCAGAATTATACATTAAAATCATTGGGTTCCCTAATGGATGAGGGAATTTCATACTTGATACATGAATCAACAACCTTGAGTGATAAGTAAATGGCGTGTTTTTTGAAAGAACATTTCTTTTGTAAAAAATTATATATGACATAATCTCTAGGGTAAATAATGTATATCAATTAAAATAAAATAGAGTTATGAAGAAATTAGTTTTATCTAATAAACATACTGAATGAGGAGAGAAATAGTGAAAACATCTAAGAATGCAATATGGGTTCGGGAATCCCCCTTACATCATATCTCAATGTTTTTTTATTATAATATCCTATATAATGACATTATATTCATTAATTATATGTTCAAGAAGCTTTTATACATGTATTTGGTTTAATATGGTTTCATAAAGTTCATTTATGGGCCCCTGTATGAGTTATAGTGTTTAAATTCATTGTTTGGGATTGTTCTTTTTCTTAGTTTTCATGAACGGTTCACTTGATTGCATGAATGAAATAACATGTAGAACATATATAAACATCCAGAACTGATATTACATGTTAAAAAGGATCTTATAGGTCTTTAAATTGTCTTTTACTGAATTATGTTATATACCATGTGGATGAATCATTAGAAAAAATTTAATAAGGACCTTTTTAGGTTAATTTGTGCAGTTTTTGGATCACAAAGGACATTTTTTGTTTTATCAATTAGTATTATGTATAAAAGATGTTTCTAAAACATAAAATGGGTTAAAACATACAAATAAAACTATTTTTCAACCATTTAATTTTTTATTTAAATCCTTGAAGGTGTTTAAGGAAAATGGATGAGCATCACCCACGATGTAGGTAAATTAACACATCATATGGAACAATTAAATTTTTATAATAAAAGATAGAGGGTTAGGAGTATAATGACTAATCATCCATTAACATGATAACATACAATTATATAAATAATAATAGAGTCATCATACCATTTGGATAAGGTAAGTTAAGGATTAGATAAGGCAAGGAATAATATTTTAATGGAATTTGAAAGAAGATATATAATGAAATTACCTCTTGAATATATCTTATTTGAGACACTATTTAGGGGAGAGGACTTTTTCTTTTAATGTTTCCATGTTTCTCTAAACATGGGTTAGGATATTGGGAAGATATTTGAGCATAATTTGTAGTAGGTACAAGGATTAAGATGTGTGAGGAAATGTGGTTTTGTAGGGTGGTATTTATAGTGGATGGGACACGGGTTATCTCAGTATTATATAGATTAATTTATTATTTCTGCATAAGAAAGTAGTAGTGGGGATTATTGTTAAAAAACCTTACAATAAGTGCATGTGATTTCGATTCAATGTACATTTACAATAGCCAAGACACAAGCATGATGCCGAAATTCATTTAATTAGCATATTTTTGGAATTTATCAAATTTCACTATTCAAAAAAAATTCAAGTATTTTAGAAAAATCCCAAAAATTTACCCTTCTCATTTTTTCACATGTATAATTTAAAAACTGACACAAATTTATTAAATTATGTTTGTAAAATGAATAATTTAATCATTAATTTATAACATATCTACCATAAAACTTAAAAAAAAATTTATTTTAAAACTGCCATTCTATCATTTTGAAAAATCTATTAAGGTCTCATAAAATTATCATATAATCATAAGATAAGTAAATATAAGTATATGAATATATTTTCTTTTAAATTATGAATTTAATATTTAAAGATTCATGATGTACAAAAATACCAACACTATAATGAAATTAAATCATATTATCACATATAAGAAGGATGAATTTTATATATACTATCATTAGTAGGATTCCTATTCACTTGGACGATTTACATTTCATAAGGTTAAAATTACTATTCAAAAGGTTATTTTACTATTCACAAAATATTATGTTTTTTCTATCGGGCTCCAAACATCTAACTGATCACATACAAGGATGTCATATTTTTGAAATTCAAATCACATAAGTGGAACAATCATGTTTAAATAGCACAAATTTGATAATTTAAGCATAATGTGGCATTGTGATTCCAAATATAATTTTCTGTGATTTTTTACTTTACTAAAATATAAAAGAAATTGCATTGATAAATGTTGGGGTTGTCACATTCATCCAACTTTTGAAATTTCTCCCTCAAAATTTCTTTTTACATAAACAAGTGAGGATACTTCTCCTTCCTCATATCATCTGGATCCCAATTTTCTTCTTTATAATTATGGTTCATCCACCACACTTTGACTTTGGGGTTTGTATTTTTGTATAGAATTATATCTCTCATGTTGAAAATCATTACTCCCTGCTCCTCATAAAAGATATCATCTTCCAGCTATACTACCTCTGAGTTCAGTACATGTGAGGGAGCTATTATGTACTTCCACCAGAGTGATACGTGAAACACATCATGAAGATCATCCATATTCTATGGATGTGAAAGCCGATATACCAAATCTCCAATGTGGTCAATGATCTCATAGGTCCAATGTACCTTGTTCATAGCCTACCATTCTTTATAAACTTTACGACTCTCTTCCTTTGAGATATCAAAGGGAAGAAATTATAGACAATGTCAAACTCCATGTAACTTAGACGGTTTTCAGCATATCTTTTTTGGGGAATCTGAGAATATTTGATATGTTTCTAGATTACCTGATCCATATCTGTCATCTCATGCACAAGATCAGCTCCATGTAGATATATTTCTTTATATTCATCCCAACAGGCTGGAGTTCTACAACTCTTTCCATACAGAGCTTCGTATGGAGCCATTGGATTACTCGAGTGGAATCTATTTTTGTATGAGAACTCAAACATTGGGAGAGGCTGATACCATCCACCTATGAATTCTATATAATAGTTCCTTTATATATTTTTGAGCATCGGAATAGTCCTTTTAGATTATACATCATTTTGGGGGTGATAAGATCTACTGAAATTTAATTTACTACTCAATGAATATTGGAGACTCCTCCAAAATATAGATGTGAAACTTGGATTATGATCAGAGATAGTCGAGAGTGGAACCCCATGTTGTCTCCACACATACTTTAGATATATCCTTTAAATGTTTTCTGTATATATATCTTCCCAAATAGTGATAATGTGTGATGTCTTAGTGAGTCATCCCACCAAAATCCATATCGCATTCTTTCCTTTAGATGTATTCATGATACCCGTGACAAAGTCTATTGTGACATTATACCATTTCCACAAGGATATATGAAATTATTACATAATCCCATTGGAATTTCTCTCTCTACATAGACTTGATGTCATATAAAACACCTTGATATATATTCCCCAATACCCTTATACATGTTGTCCCACCAGATGTGTTCTCGAAGATATCAGTACATCTTGGTGCTACCAGGATCGGTGGAAAATGTTGTGATATTTTCATTGTCCAATATTCCACTATTTATCCTCGGCGATGAAGGCACACAAAGCCTCTTTCCAAACTGAATCATCCCATATTCGATGATATGAAACAAACAAAAATTCCTTTTTATTTATGACATTTACATTATTTTGTAACTCAAGATCATCCCATGGTGACTCCTTTGTATTTTCTTGGATAAATGGCTAGTAAATGATTTGGGCAAGGTAATATGTATTCCTTGAAGTTATAATTTGCAAATCAATCCTTTACACATCCTTGATGATATGGCCTTTCTCAATCTGAATCATGGATAGGGCAGCATGTTCTTACATGCTTATAGAATCATCTACCATGCTCACCTTTCCCAGAAGATAGCTTATACAGAAAATTGTCTTTGATTCACTGTAACCAACTCCATTGATTCATGTTGAGATCCTTTTATGTGAATATATACATTATACTCTTTTGATATATATATATGTCAAACCTCACACAATAGTTGTAGTGTCACTATATATTCATGCAACAAAATCCTAGGTTCTAGCACAAGATCATGTATCAGGTAGCTCTCCTAATTAATCTTCAACTGATATGAGGTGTAAGCTATCAACTTATCATTTTTCATGAGTATTGAACCCACGAATTTCTTCAAAGTATCACTGTATATCAAAAAACATTCTCCACTCTCCAATAATGTTTGTACTGGTATAGTTTTCAACATTATCTTTAGATCCTTGAAGTATTCTTCATATTCTTCCATCCATACATACTTTACCCATTTCCTTGTCAACATAGTTTACGGTCTTTAAGGTCATGAGAAGTTCTCTCAAAATATTTGTAGTACCAAGCTAATCTATGAAAACAATGGATTTTAGTGACACTGGAGGGTTTGTGTGATTCCTCAATCACCTTTCTTTTTTAAGGGTCCATTTAAATTTCCTCACTTGTGATAACATGCCACAATAGTGTGACACTCTTCATCCTAATGTTGCAATTGAAAAACATATCTGACAATTTATCCTTTATCAATGTCACTGATAGAAGTCATAGACTTCACTCATGTTTCTTCGTTCTATTATATTAGATGAGAATATCATCAATAAACATTACAAAAAAATTCAAGGTATGTTTGAAGGTGTATATTTGTAAAATCCATGAAGATTCTAGGGGAATTAGTAAGTTAAAAGGGCATCACCAAAAACTCATGGTTCCCATACCTTGTTCAAATGGCAGTCTTCTGAGTATATTATTTATTCTCCTTTTGATCATGATATCCAGAATGAAGATCCACATTTGAGATGTATTGACCTCAACATAACTGATCAATGATTTCATTAATCATTGGAAGAAGATACTTAATCTTTATGGTGAACATTTTGAGTTACTAATTATTGATACACAACCACACTCTTTCGTCCTTCTTCTTCACAATGATCACTAGTTCACTCCAAGGTGATGCACTATGGAATATAAACCCTTCGTCAAAATTATCTACCATTTGATTATTTAACTCATCTAGTTTGATAGGATACATTCTATAGGGACACTTGGAGATTGGATTAGATCCAGGTATGAGTTCTATGTAGAACACTACCTCCCATTCTAGAGGAAGTCTGGCTAACTCTTCGAGAAATAAATAATTTTATTCCCTCTCAAAGGGCATTTCTGCTTGGTTGACACTTTCCTTTGGCTCAACCATTTAATCATGGTATTCCTCTTCAGAGGGAATCAACCCCTCACAAAATTGATGGATTTTTTAAAGGACATTGATGATCTTCCTTGAATTTGTAGAGGATAATGGAATGGTTCATAATATGAAATGATATTTCATTTTCCTGAGAGTTAATATGTGCCCTATAAAATGACAACAAATCTATTCCAATTATATCATAGAATTTCACCAATGTATGTAGCATGAGATTCACTAGAAGAATCATCCCACATACAGTAGTAATAGAAGACTCCAACACTTGGGATTCAATGCTTGAACCACTTGGTGTTTTTATAGATATATATACATTATTTTTTTTGGGTTCGATTCAATATTTCTAGTAAACATTCAAGATACAAATAAATGTGTAGAACCATAATAAAATAATATTTTTTCCATTCTTTATTGAAAGGATGTGTTCCTTGTATGAATTAATTTTGATGCTCAAATTACATAATAGTTATTTCATCGTCCATCCCATGACCCTTTGGATTTGGTGGCTGATAATGATGATTAACCTCTAGGGATCGAAGATTAGTGCACAAGAATGCATAGTGAACTTTCTACCTATAGTTGTAACCTTGGAATTTGGGTGGTTCACTACTTTCATCCACCAGATTCTCCTACCTTCTCCTGATTTTTACACTCTTCAGTTTGGTGTCCTTCTTTGTCCCACTTGAATAATTTCCACATAAATTTGAGGCAATCCCAATGATGCTTCTTAAAAAATTCATGACATATGGTCAGTTGAGTTTTCATTCCACCATTATTATTAGATCCTCTTTCATAAAAATCCATCTTTCTTTTCATATCAATATATCCTTGGGGCCATTCTCCAAACACAATATCCACTTTAATATCACATCGAAAAACGTTTTCCTGACTCTCAAGGTATATATTTTCAATAGCCTTTCGAAGGTGTGGTTTTAATCCACTAAAGAATCTTTCTATTTTTATATCATTGTTGATACCAAAATCCCAAAATGTACTTTTAAATCCTTGTTAAATTTGATTTGTAGACCATGTCATATTCTAAAAACCTTTTCTTTAGATATATGAATTCTCTATCAATCATTGTATAAAATGTTTTGGGAAAT
Source organism: Viscum album (assembly GCA_963277665.1). NCBI lineage: Eukaryota > Viridiplantae > Streptophyta > Magnoliopsida > Santalales > Viscaceae > Viscum > Viscum album. The sequence goes on along the minus strand of OY728129.1, from coordinate 791,092,920 downwards.
AATTATTAATAAAACTTATCTTTATGTCTTCCCACTCCATATATTAAATTTTACCCCTCAACATGGTGTTCTTTATCGAAGCCCACCCTTGGTCCAACTGTCCATCAAGATGATAAATGGCTAGAGTAACCTTATATGTCTCAGAATATTGAAGAACAAAAAAGATATTCTTCATTGAGTTGACCCATTGTTCAGTGACTAGTGGATCAAAATATCCAGTAAACCTTAGTGGTTGTTGAAGTATAAAAAACTCATTATCTAGTTTCTCACTCTTTAGTGGATTGGGATATTCTATATTATTCATGTTATTATTCAGGACCTAAGACAAATGGGTAAGAATTACCATGTTGTTTTGAACTACACCTCTTAAAGTATTAGGGTTGTTGTTTAGGAAATCGATGCATTGTCCCTCACACGAGTTGTTGGCCTGGTTTATCCTAGTTCCAAAAATTATCTAAAATAAAAAGGATAAAACAAACATAATTCAACAAGTCATTGATAAATAATTTATTCCATTATGAAATTAAAAATAAAATCTTATTTTATGGGATCTCTATTTTTATTAAAGCATCATATGTGATTACATATCCTTATTATAAGACAAAATTATCCTTATGGCTCTATAATATATATATCCAGTGTAACTAAACTTGAATATGAATACAAATAAAGTGACCCTTCTATTCGTACATTAATTTTACATACATTTAATTCTAAATACATAAAATAATTTAATAAGGTGGATCCAAAGGTTCAGTTTCTATGGAAAACCCGGAAGAGACATAACATTTACAACATAAACCAAAACATTTATTTTATTCCTTCTTCTATAGATTATTATTGGCACTTGAATTTCCCTTAGTATAACTAGTCACATGAGGATATACATCAAAAGTGTGATCTAAAATCCCAGTATGAGGAAAGATAATAACATGAAAAAATATAGCATGGGATGAGCATAATAATTATCATTATAACATTTTTATAGGATCAAAATAAGGAGATGAAACATTATGACATGTCTTTCAATGTGTTGATGCATAAAAATGAAACATATTTTATTAGTGGTCAACTGCCACAAATAGTTCTGAAAAAAGCTTACATCATGTCCACACATAAGTCAATCTAATAATGAGGTAATTAACATTACCCAATGCATTGGGGTGATATATAATTCCATGTACAGACATAAGATCATAAAAATTACATTGTGCTATATAATGTTTTGTGCACCTACCACATCATAACATTTACATTGTGTTATATAATTCCCTCTGCACCTATCACATCCCAATATTTAAAATATCATGCATTCCAGATAAAATATATATCAATATTGATCATATAATAACCCATGGGATATAATGTGATTTATTCCATAATAATACATTAAATAACATTGGGTCCCCAAATTAATGTTGTAATATAATTATTGATACAATCATCATCATCCATCAGTCAGATATAAAAGGTGTGTTTTTTTTGATGTGTTCTTCTGGAGAAAAATATGTTTGAAATAAACTCCAGTGTAAAATATTTCTATCCCAGTAAAGGTAAAATAATGTTGAATAAATTATATTTAGGGAGTAACTATTCATAAAATAGAGTGAAATAGTAAAAAACCCAATGAAAGAATGTTGGGTTCGATAATTCCCCTTACCTTGTATTTAAATGCTTTCATCACATTAAAATAAAATATAATGCCATTATATTAATTAATTAGAAATAAAAATACCATTTATACAAGATTATGGTTTATTATGGGTTCATTACTTTCTTTTAAGGTCCCTTGGTTGAGTTATAGTGTTTGAACTCATTGTTTCAGAGTGTTCTTTTTCTTTGTTTTCATGAACGGTACACTTGTTTACATGAATGAAAGTTCATGTAGAACATGGATGAACATTCATAACTGATATTACATTTTTTTAATGCTCATATATGATTACAAATTATATTTTAATTAATTATGTAATATATCATGTGGATGAATCATTATTTAATATCTAACGATGACCGTTTTAGGTTATTTTTGGTGGTTTTGGGATCATATTGAACTTGTTTGATGTATCATTTAGTGTTATATATAGATATTATTTACAAAACATAAAAGGGGTTAAAAATTAAATATTACAATATTATTTTAACTAGTTAATGTTGTTATTTTCTTACATGATGGATTTAACGGAAAATGGAAGTGCATTTCCCATGATGTTGTTAAATTAACACATTATGGGAAACGATTTCATTTAAAAAAAGAGAGATGGAAGAAAATAATAAATTATTTTCAATTATCATAATAGAATACTATAATATCAATAATAAAACTGTTTTCATGGAATTTGGATAATATATGTTTAGTATAAGAGATGATATGAAATTAAATTCTAAAGGAATTTGAAAGAAATGAGTGGGAGAAATTACCTCTTAAATATATTTTCTTTGATAGCCTATTTAGTGGCGAGGATTTGGTCTTTTTATGAGACTAAGGGCTAATAGATGTGGGGGTTGATCTTGGGATGATATTTGAGAATAATTTGGAGTATCTACAAGGCTTGAGAGGTATGAGGAAATGAGGTTGTGAGGGTGGTATTTATACCGGATGAGTGAGGGGTTTTATTAGTTTTATATTCATTATATTATTATTTCTCTAAAAGGAAAAAAATAGTGGGGATTAATGAGAATAAAAAATGTAATAAGTGCATTTGAGTCCTAATAAATGTCTATTTAGGTCATCCACAACTCAATCATGATTCCAAATTTCATTAATTTTGCATATTTTGAAAATTATTGAATTTCACTATTAAACAGAAAATTCACCTATTTTAGAAAATACCCAAATATTCACTATAACATTTTTCGACAAAAAAAATTAAAAATAAACTACATTATTTTAATATAATTTCCTAAATATGATTAATATAAAATTAAGGTAATATTTTATTTTTCATAAAAAATACAAATTTTAAAATTAAAAAAATTATTTTCTAACACTTTGAATAATTAATAAAGGTCTCATAAAATAATAATATAATCACAACACATCTAAAAAAATAATATGAATAAATAATCTTAAAATAAATTATCATTTAAATTATTAAATTAATCATTATGTATTCATTACATACAAAACTACAAGCACAATAATGTAATTATAACATAATGGAACTTATAGGATGGATAAATATTATTTATATTTTCATTGGGAGGGTTCCAATTCACTTGGCCGATTTACTATTCCATAAAATCATATTACTATTCATACGGGTAACATAACTATTCATAAGGGTATGTTACTCTTCACCAAAAATAACATTTATCCTATCAGAGTCCAGACATGTTATGATCATAACCATGTATGTAAGATTTTTGAAATTGAAATCACAGAAATGGAATATTTTTAAAGGTCACATGGTAGTTCATTTAAGCATGTTGTGCTATTTTGTTTCCTAATGTGATTTTATGTGATTATGAAATTAATTCACTAAGAGAGAAATTGCATTGATATCATTTTGGGTTATTGAAAATAGCAAGCTAATTAGAAAAATATATGTATAATTATCAAAATTAATTTCTTGCATAATCATTATTTACCTTATTATTTTAATGATACACTTAATTACATTATCATATGATAGAATCCCCTCTATAATGTCAATTTATCCATCATTCATTTAGTGTTATCTTTTTATTCAACAACCCCAAAAATCCTAGGGAATGAAAATAATGAATTCCCAGAGAATTTTCATAGATAAAAAACATTCAATCAAGGGGTGGTGACCTGGTATGATGATAAATAATAAGACTATTTGATGAATTTCCTTTACGAGGAACATTTTCCGCCACAAATTTACCATACATAAAAATTTGAAACACCCCTTTACATGGACAATGATCATCCCAAACTTTCTGATGTAGTAGAATATGTCTCAAGGGATACGCCCTTTATTGCAATTGAACCATCAAAAATCATAGAGTCATACTACAACACTGATAAACCAATATTTCATAGCATGATCACAATAAACCCATTATATAGATCTTTGATCTCATCCCTTATGGAGATTTTCATAATATTGATGATACTGAAGATTAAAATGAATGACCACCTATAATCCTAAACTATCAATCCTCCCATAATTGTTCAAGTTTACATGACCCATAAATATATTGTTTAAAACACGAACATGTAGGAATCCACTTGATCGATTAACAAAACTAATCCGAACTTCACCGCTAAGAATAAAAAACATCAATAGAATGTAATACCATGATGGAGACCAAGGACCTCTCACTCTATAAGAGAGTGCTTAGTTTTCCCACCCACATATTCACCCACACCTGAATATTGAGATGATAATAATAAAACCCCTATATAACATTATTTTTTTCCATCCCATAGAAACCATCAAGGCATAACAGATAAAAATACATGGGAATTAAAATAAATTCCTTGGTGATCCTCCCCATGAAACCATGAACTCGGATAATATCCAAATATAATATCCATGCACTATAATAATTATCTTCTAGCCAAAATTGATCTAAGATAACAATATCCCATTCAATATTAATGAAGAGTTGAGAATGTGATTCCATGCTATGGTTCTAGAAACACATTCATCAAAAAACCAAAATGATACCCCCACATTAAACATTCTCACAATTACGGATGGCTCTATACCCCACCCACTAGATGAGGAAATTAAATTTGGATGGGATCATTATGAGGTATAGTTTCCTAGAAAAAGCATTGAACTCATGATCATCACAAATTAATGAAAAATGAAATTTAGTACTAAATAATACTAACATATTCTTAGTGGACACACATTTATCCGGATCTTCGATCATGGTGATATTATCAGAAACAATCAACTGCATTTCAAAGAGCGTCATGCTGATCAATATTAGGTTAACAATCTCATGTCTAAAGGAGATGTTCGGGACTGGGCATCACAGAAAGGTGCTACTATTCATCCCAATTTTCCATTTGGAAACTAACATCACTATATCCCACAACCCAACAATATATACTAACAAAATATACATCTAATAAGTCATACATCAATAAATACAAGAGTTTATCCAGGAATGATCACCACATACCATCCAATCGTCCCATATTAATATATCATTCATCTTTCCCAAAAAATATTTTTTCAACAATATCACATTATAGACTCAATACATTATTTTAATGGTGTATAATTTTATATTTAAATTAATACTTACATCTTATAATGGTAAATCGTCTCTCCTTCAAGTCACTAAATCGTAGTTTCCTTCATTATTTTAATACCATAAAATTGATTTCATCAAATTTTGTTGTGTATTAATGGTTCAATTAGGATCTCTATTAACTAAGAGAATATTTATAAGAATTAATGAAAAGATGTTGTTCACTATAGTTATTCTCCCACCTAATAATTGTAACCTCTTATTCCAATTATAAGTGAAGATAATTATCTTATTTATGAATCCTTCAAATAAAACATTTCTAATAATTCCATATTATATAGGGTAAATGAATTATTCCATTGGAAAACAATATTCATTAATTCACAATTTATTTTCAAGACATTTACTTAAACTTTGAGGACATAACTCTAATATATAGAAATTAAATTTCCATTTTTTAATTTTCATACATCTTCATCCTTAGAAATCCTCATTAAATCTATTAAATCCCCATGTGGAATATTTCTTAATATTGACAAAGATTAAGATTTAATCTTAAAATAAGATATATATGGGAAATAATACATGTCATCGATATAATATTATAACGAATGTTTCACCAGTCAACTAAATCAGTGTAGATGTTTCAATTAAGATCATTCCGAGAAATGATAAATATATTGGGGATCACTAGATTACACTAAATTAGAGACCACACAATTTTAAAGAAACAAAATATCCTCCAAATTAATTATTTGGTTATCTATGGAGAGTAATAATACCTAAATAATATGTTGTTTCCCTATTCATTTACCCCAACCCACCCTATTACCTTTCTAATGACACTCAACTCAATTTGTTTATACATTTTATAAATATCAACCATAATCATGGTTTTTAATTCAAGATTATTATTTTTAAATCCTTAGGTATTCTACAATGAAACACCAACAGACCCCTATATTATTATCCCCTTAATGACACTATGTTGTCCATCAGAAATAATTCATGGAATGACCTATCTATTTTATGAATTAAAATGATAGGTAAGAGTCATATAAAAACATTTACATATACATATAGTCTTTTATTGATTAATTTTAATGGGGTCATTAACCTTCATAATCAACACCAAAATAAAAGAAAAATATTCTCTTTTGTGGAAAGAACTTATAAGTAATCTTCAATATATTCTAAAACCATCTCCCAAACAATATTCTAATTGTCTTTATAAAAGGATCCATGATAACCATAAAAAACTCATGCACTATCTGAAATCATGACAATGATGAATTCCATTATTTCCATTTCAATTGGGATTCTATCTAAACATTCATTCTCCATATTTAGCAATAGATAATAAAAATTGGAAAAATCTTATCCTATGTTCCCACACCCGATCAACATCTTTTTTTCATACTAACAATACCTGAATAAAGACTTTCAAAATCATTATTAACGATTCCCCTAGGAACCTCCACATAGTTAGTGTGTGATCTGTCATCTTGAAAATGTATGATTATTTGAAACATCTTCTGATACATTAATTATTATTGAATGAGTGGATTATATTAATCTCCCTCATAACGGCATGGAGTCATCAATCTCCCCCTAATAATTATTTCGGATGTAACTATTTTTTATCAAATATGACATTTCATGGTGTCAATGCCAATAAAAAGGCCATCGTCCCAAACTATATGAAGACTCTCCTATATCCGTTTAACTTAATTTTTATTATTCTATATAATGAACTAACTTATCTTCCATTTTAACACCCACTCTTGCATATCCTTCTTTAGAAAATTTATAATGTTCTGTAATCCCAACAATGAACTACCATGAATTGGATTTACCCATGAACGCCTCACAATATGAATGATGATTTCACCTAACATCCTATAAGAATAATAGAAGCATATATTTATATCCAAACTCATCACTAATTTATATGAACCAAAAGTGCGGAATGATCAGATATGGATCTTGTTTGATGATTGACATCGACTTGAGGAAAATAATAAATGACATGCAGGTTTGAAAATATGTGATACAACTTCTAAAAATACTAATCCTATAATATTGGTAAATACATGATTTGAAAGGATCCCTTAGACAAACAATGTCTAATGTCCCCTTTTTCATTAAATATTTTTTAAATAATTCATGGAATTGTTGGAGTAACCCCCTTCTCCGAATTGTAAGGTGAAGTGTTAAAATCTCCCTAAAAGGAACCATTCTAAGATAATAGGTTGAACATATGATAAATGAACCTAAATAATCCCTATTTATATATACTCACATTTCGTATAAAGGAATGTAATGATGAAAATTACATTCCCAAAAAAATAGAGATACATTGCGGCATAACATCAAAACACTCCATAGAACTATTGTTCATTAAGAATATAAAATCGTGATTATTAATAGGTATATCGTGTGTGGATTCTACAATGAATAAACCCATAACATAATTCAAAATATTATTCCCATATATCTTAGGTTTTGAATGACTAGATTAGTAATGTTCTGATTAAGATCATCCGAATTTAGATATTTTGACTTTTCTTGTATATTAAGCCCCTGACATTCTATATTATTATAGAAAACACTAAATGAAAGTGTAATATGACTTGAGTACTATGAACACGACCCTAGAAGCTTATAGAGATGGATTATTCACCTTTCTCGCTATATTAGGGGTTTGAAATCCACTATCCACATATGAATCTTCATACTGATGATCCCCTTATTTTCTAAAAGAAGACAAAACCAATCCCAACACAAACCTATAAGATGATAAATCACTAAATTAGTACTCCCTAACACACCATGATGAAGGAGAAGATGAATTTTTATCATTTTGAGAAACATCCATCATCAGAATATTGAGGATAAAATCTCCCTCCATCACGATAGTGGATAAATGAAAATATACCTTCTACAAGGCCACTAAAACCATTTTATAATAAAATAATAACTTCATATAAGAACCATTATTGTATGAAAAAACCAAATCAATATTTGACTCACTAATCCTAACATTCGAATCAATGGAGAAGTGAATATTTTCCATGTACCTATCAATATCTGAAATTTCTAGATCGTTTCAAATACATGGTTTTATGCCACTAAAGAAGTTATAAACCTTGTTTTTAAGTTTAATGAAAAATATATAGGGGTGCCTTGTAATTTTTATGATGTTTTCTCTAAAATGTGATAATAGATTCATAAGGTAATTTATTAATCCTAAGAACTATCCACTATTTTAATAAGAGGAGTGTGAGAAAAAAATTATTACATTTTTTCCTTAAATCATCATATTCCATTTTGTGAATACCTTTATGAGAATTATTAGGATTTGTAATTTTCAACAGATGATAGAATACTACCTATGAGTGATAAAACATCACGATCAATTATTATTTCTTGGAGTATTATAGGATAGAGAATTTTTTATCCATGACTTCTAATCATTTTGTTGTGATTAATGAATCAAAGGACCAATAAAAATTGGTTTTTCATTTCATGATAAATACTGAACTACAAATTTATATTTCATTTTGGAAATGAAGCACTCTATATTGTATGAGTTATTGGTTATGACCTGATAAAATTTTATTAGAACTATAATGTGTATTTTATCTACAAATCCCCTCATATAATATATCATGTTCAATAAATCATCGTATTTCCCATTTCATTAGTTGTTGAAATGATTTTGATTATTTAAATCCCTTTAAAATAAAAAAGTAGAGTTGAGGTTTAATATACTTAAATTAACAAATATTTTTTATAGAAAATACATTTAGATAATGAAGAACTCTTAAATCAAGTAAAAATCTTATATTATAGCCATAAAAGTCTAAATATTGGTTATTTAGGGAACATTTCTTATTAGGTATTCTATTTTAATCCCAAAAATAAATAAATGTAATTCTCATCCCAACTATAAAAACCTTAAACTCATACAATTAATATTAAATCATTTTTTTCATAGAGAACCCGAAAATACTCATACAAATCTTGTTGTCTAGAATATTTTCGAAATTACCTACATCCAAAAATATTTATAATTTATTTAAATTTTATTTTCAGTCGATCATTATAATATTCCCCTGGATATAATTGAATTATTATAAATATATTTCATAATATGGGTACACATTTAAAATAATGGTTGAGACATAAATCATATTATTAGTGTAAATAGGATTAACATTGGGTGAGATATCACTAAACTTCATAATCAAACCCTTAAAAAAACCAAATGATCCAAAAGAACCATTCATAATAATAGAATAGGAGTCTAAATTTAATGGAGCTTCATTGACATGAGAATTATGAAATGTGTGTAAACTGTAAGGAATTTCATCATAAACATATTCTGTAATGCCCCAATAGTTTTTATATGTCTTTATACATATATTAAATTTCATTGATGTGTATCTTTACATGAAACACCGAGTTTTAATGAACTGTGATATACTATTTCATTTTTAATATATGAATTTTATAGACTATCAATAATATTTAAATGATTGAATTAGACCAAATAAATTATATGGAATTATATTTTACTCCTATATAAAGTTAACTCAATGTAAATTAATTAGTTATAAAAAAATAATATAATTTTATGTTAATTGTGTAATTCTTTGGAAAATTATTTATTGATGTTTCACCAAAGTGTTTCTATATTAATCAGTTTAATATGTCCTATTTGATTAATTATTCCAAGGAATATTTTAGGATATATATTCAATCATATATTTTAACATTCTTGTAATATTAATTACATAACATTTAATGAAGAGAACCTTTTATTTATATATTAAAATGAACACTCTAAAAAATGGTTTTGTTAGGTATGGATCAATTATATTATTCTTAATTTCGTACACTTCAAGAAATTTAAACATATAAAATTTATTAAAATTAATGAATTACTATTATAAATACGACTTAATAAGGTTTCATTATTTTTCTGAAAAAATGAATAGTAAAACCATTAATATTTCAATACCATGATTTTGGTTAAAATGGTTTACAAATGGTTAAACTAAGATATAATTATTAAATTCCATTTAAAAATATACAAATTTTATTATTTTAGGACATTTTAACCATATCAAATCCTATATTTTATTTATTTTCTACCTGGATGTGGTTTCACAACAAATAGACATTATATTAATAACATATTATAAAAAATTCCGTATATGTATATCCTTTAACTTATAAAATGGATCATATTCTCATCCATTATTCAAAAAATTTAGAAATATATCTCTATAAATTAAATTAAAAAATCAAATATTTCATCATTTCCTTGTTAATATCTTTTTCAAACACTAATACCATCTTATTAAAGAAAATGTGATATGAGAATGTTTTTCTCTCAAACAAATGGTAATATTCATTCATTTATTGTAAAATGTTTATAACCTCTTATGATTCATATATATCAGTTTTCTACATCATATAAAGATAAATAATATAACATAAATGTAATGAGATGTTTTTAAGGTTACATGACAATAATTTTCCACCTATTTTCCATCAAATGGGAAATTAATGTATCATTCATGAATTTTAGTTGACTACCACCTCCATATTGGGATATGGTTTATTTTGCTGAACCATATTTAGTTATTGGTTTTTATAATGGAATTACTATTTATATATTTTATTTTTGAAATAATTATGATTATTAATTTATATAATCATATTTTCATTCATGTAGTTCCCATCTTTAGAAAATGATAATGTCGCATGTGTATACCTATAAAGAACAACCTCCGTGAAGAATTTTGGTTTATTATTAATTTTCACTCTACATGGATGGTAATAAAGATATTTTAAATTAATATATTTGATATTAATGTTATTATAATTATTTGTAATGTGGAATTTATATATATCTTTCTTCAATTCCATCTATCAAAAAGAAAATAGAGTAGTTATGTGTAAGAATGCACTATCATCACCATGAAGTGATTTAATTCAATTTTCCACATAATATTTTACAATTTATTATAATAGTGTATATGATGAAGGAATGTGACAAATATATTTTTATTATTTTTACATATATGATAATTCAATGACCAAAGTACATGTTCTAATTATATGAAACTAAAATATGAATAGATAATATTCCACCATTCATAAAAATATTAATTTTAATGAGAAAATTGAAAATAAAATTATAACTAAAAATTATAAAGGAATGATATATAGTATGATATTTAAGAATTGTCACTATAATATATATATAGTAAATATATATTAATTATACATAATATTTTAAAGCGTATGAATAATCGTGATAGTTGATGGATGGGATTATGTTATAATTTAATTTATTTTTGAGATTGTCTATGATTAATTTACATTGAGGGAAATTATATAGATTTAATCCTTTAAACACATTATATTATTTCCTCTTATATTTATTCAAAAATATATCAAATAATATTACCACATTCCTCTCATTGTTACATCAAATGTTCAATAACATGTTTCAAAAATATCAAATAATAATATTTCCACTATGGACATCATTATTTTTCATCCATATCCATGACCATTAAATAAGTTTTATAGGTTCTATAACCTATACATGAATTTTTTTAATTTTTTTTAATTTAACATCGAATTTATTTAAAAATCATAAAAATTAATTTAAAATTTATGAATTTTTTTCTAATAATGTCATATTTTGGAATTTATAAATATGTGAAAAGAATGTTCTCTTTTAACCAATGTAGTATGAACCAATTTCACCCAAATAATGACAATTATTTGAAATTAATATTAATTTAAAATTTACCTTGGTTATTTTTAATGGACCAAATTTTATAAATATTTTTTCCAATTTATAAAAAGAATTATTATATATAAAAAATATTTTTCTCAATTTTTATATGAGTTGTTATTTGTTATTTTTATGAGGTTATTATTCAATGTCATCATTTATTATGTTTTTTTGTGTCTCACTAGATATTTTATCTTTTGATTTCATCATGCTTTTTGGATGACTTATGATTATTATCATCAAAATATGATAGAATGAATCCCATTTCATTACCAAAGGATATTTTTGTTTTGATAAGATAATTATTTTTCTTATGATGCAAATGAATTTCTTTATATAGATAGATTAGGATTGTGTAATAATGGGATGTTTATGTAAACTATTTTTACACGATTTATTCTTTTTTTATATAGTAAATGTTTTTTGATATTGTCGAAAACATATGTACATTTTCATTAATTTCTGGGTGGGATTGAAATTATATATCCTTATAATGCATTGGGTAAGAAGTTATATATCTTGATATAATAATGACAGTAATGGGTGCTAAAACCAATTATTTAATAGACACTTACCACTATGATAGTCATTGGGGTTAACCATGGGATAATAATTGATTAATTATGGAGTTAACCCGATCAACTACTATAGACTTCATTGTGAAATTTGAATAATGAAATTATTTTCTTATCATCTGTGTATTTTAGAGACATATTTCATATGGTTATGAATTTTTATCAAGTATCATAATTTATTATTGATTATTGCAGTCCCTTCTTCCATATATACATTTATAGAAAAATTCGTTTGTAATGATTTCTAGTTAAATGACATTAATAAGTGGGGTATAACATAGAAATGTTATAAAAATGTTATGATTACCATAGGTTTATCCTCACTTATGATCATTAACAATTTCACATAACATTACAATTATTGAGTATTTAATATCATCCATTATTATGTTTCCTCTTTCCTTAGGATCTGAAGATGTTTATAATGTATGAAATATCTATGAAGAGTACTCTCTGGGAAGAACCTCATCAGAGATATTAATAAAAAAAATTTGAAATAAAATGATTATGTGTCTAGTATCTAATTAGGACAATACATTATGTTAATATTTCTTGTATAATTGTTAAAAGTATTGCATATTAATCAAAAAATAATAATATTTATGTATGCTCTTCTAGTGTCAACTCATTTGTTGTAAAAGCAGGGTTTAGTTATTTTTGGAGAATATTATTAGTGAATTTCATTGAATCTATTGGGATAATATTATCCATAGTATAAAATACATAATCATTGGTAATGTGAAGATTTTTTGGATATACTAATAAATAAATCTATATCCTGATACTGAAATGTGGATGTAGTTGTGGTACAAATTCACATATGGGTGAAAACAATGAGAGGGTGTGATCTAGTATTAACTTGGTTTTCAATGGTGAATGATGAATAATCCTAACTCTTTAAACATGTATAAACATTCCTTGGGTATATTTTTTGGTAAATTGAAATTTTTTTATGAATAGTTAGTAATGATTTAAATTGAATATTAATATGTACCACCTAGTTTAAACATAATTTGAAATTGACTGGAAATAATTTTTGATGACTTAGATATACTATTATAATTTTTCTTTAGTAGAAAATTAATTACTATGATTATTGTGGCAGACATTGTATTTTTTTATTTTAGTCTATGGATGAAACCATGAAGAATCATGGTAAATCTAAATTTGATGGAAAATTAACAACTATACTCATACGAAAAAATGAAAATATTACTGTGAATGAAAAAAGGTCATTCTCAACCAAATATCACTATAATTAAATTTTAAGATGAATCGTTATAAACACCTAGATTTTAAAGGGGCCGAAAACTCTATATTAAATCACCTATGAAGAAAAATCCATTATCCTTCTTTGGTTACTCTAATATTTTAATTCCAATGGAATATATCAATTTTATATAAAGTATATATATTTCCAATAATTCACATACCATGATGTGGTTGTATTTTTTCATGCATCATTAATATGGTAAATATGATCAATAATAGGATATTATCATGAATACAATGAAAGAAGATTATATTAACTCCATGACAAGGGAATAGTATAAGAATGTATATTTTATATAAGTATGTTTATTGAACTGTTCACATAAAAATTAAATGGGAGTTACTGGTACATATGGTTATGGATTACTATGCATTAGAAACTATGATGAAAATTTCCCTTTACATGAATGTTTTTCTTTCAGTTTTACAATCATTCCTAAATTATATGTTGACTAATTATTTAGGGGATAGACATAAAACCTCTAAAATACCTTGGATATTTGATACCTTTACAGCTATGAAACCATAATTAAATTTTCTCTTAAGATTTAAAATAATATTAGATACTTGTTGTGTTATCATGGTATTTTGGATAAAATATAATGATATAATTTCATGTAAATAAAAATGATAAATCCCCTATAAGAAACATAATTAGTCTACCCTCATTTTAATCTTACGGATTATGATAATAAGAAATTTCCTTATTATTTTTGGTAAGAGTTTTTTTGTGGTAAAAAGATCTTAATAAATAAAAATAATTCCATTATGATGAAAATATGACACTCAAGGACTCGAGTGGGTTGAATTCTCAACCTGATGAGTTTACCACACTCCAATTCTATAATTTTTATGAGTATTGAAATTATTCCAACCATTAGAGCAAAAAATGTTTAATGATGAAAATTACATTCAATGACCTTTATATCCAAGATACAAATGGAAACATCATGTGATTACATCTTTTGGAGTGGGTCATGTGAATGAATGATTTAAAGGTAAAATTATCATCTAATCAACAATTGTAATTTTTTTATGATTTCGGATGATCTCAAAAAATTATATCTAAATAAATTACTAGGTGTTTCACAACACCAATTGAATTTTCTTATTTTTAATATTTTTATTAAATATATAGTTAACTTTGATCTCATTTTAGTAAGGGATATGTATTATTTATATAGATTATATGTAAATTTCATAGGAAGTGATGTATATTTTAATATTATAAATCATCCTATGATATAAATTCAGTTGGAGAATTAATTTGGGTCCCAAATCATATCATGGAATATATTTAACTAAAATTGTATTGTAAAAAATCATGGGAAAAGATATTAATATTTTTTTAGATTATAAAGATACATTTTGAAGAAATTCATAGTCCTAAAATAAATTTCAATGATTATTTCTCAGTATAATTCATATGTCATGTTATGAATATTTTGAAGACTATAACTATAATGGCCATTGTTTTGGAGAATCAATTAATGATGTATCTTTTGTTGAATCTTGATAATGGATTCATGTGGTCTAGTATGTCACCATGGGGTGTAGAATTTATTTATTTAAAGAATAAATACATAAAAATGATATTTTTCCTTATGTTTTGATCATATCAGAATATCACGATTAGGAATAAGTATCATTTACCCTATATTTATGACTCTTTGATCAACTATATAGTGATCAATACAGTTCCGTGATTAAACATCATTATAGATATCATTAATTGAGTTTCAATAATGAGGATATACAAAATAGATTTCTCTATATGTGGAATAAAAATTATGAATTTATAGTGATTTATTTTGGACTTCCCATTCCAAAAAAAATATTTTTTGACTTAATGAATAAAATATTAAAATATTTCCATTATAGGAATGTGGTATCATTAATAGTTTATATTATTATATATTCCTAGAGAAAGTAAGAGTGTGATGATCATTTGATGTTATTATTTAAGAACATTAGAAATGATTAATTGTATTCCAATTTGAGTTAGTCCTAAATATGTCCATAAAATGATACATTTTTTGGTCATATTATCTCATTTTGGGGTATATTTATGAATCCATGGAAAATGGATGTTTTTGAACAATATCCCACATAAACTATAGTGATAGATATATATAGTTATAATTGTATATAATGATACTACTAATTCATTGTGATTTATTTCACATGAATACACAATCCAAAAATAATATTCACTCGAAAGGAAGACAATTTCCTCCAAATAGATGAATATGAGGAAAATTAGAAGTATCCAAAAAGAAGGATGGTCAGAAAACATATTCTTATACTACCATATTGTGGATAGGGCCCTGGGATATATTTTTAAGAATTGAATAAGGAACAAGGATGATTTGTCGTGAAGAATGATATGTTGATAGATTATGCTAAACACCAATTGGAAATTCTAGAGAAATTTATCCAATTTAGGATTTAGATTTGGATAAATAAATTGGTCATTGAATATATACAGGTATCATATTTAATATGAACTGTGATATAAATATATTTTTAATAAATTTTTATGTATTTATTTACAAAAAAAGAATAAATTTTGAGAATATGGAGATGGTTGATAGTTATTAATGATTACGAATGATGGATACATTTAAAAAATTAAATAAAGAATAAGGAATATGATTCTTTATGATGGAGATAACATGATAGTTTTTCCATGATCATGATTTAATGAGATACAATATTTATTTATCTTCAGAAGATGGATCTTGATACCATTAGGAATTTAGGGAGGATATATTTTTCTCAGATGAATGCTTAACCATCTATCCATATGAGGGTTTAATTGGTGGGAAAAAGGGATTTGAAATTAGAGAATAATAATGGAAATTTTCCCAAGTCCAATAATGATTGTGATTATATGATAAGGTAAAGATATCTGTTTTGTTCACTATGATACAATAAATGAATAAAGATTTAGGGAATGATGCTCAGAGTTCATCATTCCATAATCATCCTTGAATTATGGTTATATAAAGAGATCCTATAGAGTTTTTTTGGTGTGATGAAATGGAAATAAATATTTTATAGTTTCTATCTTGATACATTATATTACATGATGTTGAGGTTGATAGATAGATGTATAAGGATATTTTACAACCATTACCAGTAATCTAATAGAAATTAGAAAACATTACCGTTGATTTCATCATTATAATCCAAAATATATATAAAGGGAAAAGTACAATTTTTTTGTAGTCGATCAACATATAATGTCAATGCGTTCCATTTGGATCAAAGATGATTTATCCCTTGATCAAATGTCTAGTATATACATTTATGAAGTGGTACGAACGCTTGTGGTACGGTATAATATTGTATCACTTATATATATGTGGATTACCAGAATGTTCTAGATATTAATTCAACATGTTTTTAATATGATGTTCGACAATATCACTACATATTATCCTCATATAGATGAATATTCAAACCATGAATAATTTCTGATAGAAATTTCTATGTATTTTGAAGTTGTCTTGGATTTACATTATTATTTAGTCATGTTTTCATACAATAGTAGCATTTAAACAATAATTCACATGGATATTAATGTCACACTCTATTGTAATATGTGAATAACTCCAATTTGAAGGGATGAAGATAGAAAATGAATAGTTATTGGACAATGAGGTAAATGATGAAATAGATGATATTGTAAGAGGAATTTTGTAGCACCATAGGGAATCTCATGGTCTATAGGAAATTTAAAGACATAGTCATTGAAAAAAAATATTATTTAATGTTATATACAAGGTATTCATTAAATAACTAGATGGAATATGTTTCTGATATTTGGAATAGTGTTCATGATAGACCCTAGATATATTAGTAACATCAATATTCATGATTTCATAGGGATGGTTTCTTATCTCTTGTAACCTCAACTAATTATCTATTATGTTAATTATGTGGTCCATTTATCTATATAGAGGAAGTATATACCGGATCCTTTACGTGAACATTAATCATATACCCCTCCCCCCTATAGAGTTATATTTGTTATTAGGATCAACTAGATAATGTTTTATATTTATGAGGAAATGTGTATAAAAATAAATTCACTACCTATTCAATTTATTATGGGGAAACTAAAAATATTATGAAGATACATGTGAACATGAGGATATGATGAGGAATAAGTATCACCAGTTGATTGTGTTTTAGTGATGTAATTTTGAGGTTTTAATTCTTATATGTTTTATATAATGTAAAAAATGAAATATTTTATTTTATATTTATTGTTAAATAAATTTTATTTCTTTAAGAGCTTTGTTTTCATTCAATATTGAGTTTAAACAACTGCTAATTAAATATTGAAATTTTATAAAGTTTAACTTACCACCACGACTTGGGATTAGTGGTAATGTGTATGGAAAAATTGAATTTTGAGAAATTATGTTATTCTAATTTATAAAATGAATACATTTTAATGAAATGTTTCTAGAGAATAAAATTAAATAATTTTCTTGTAAAATGATAGATTCTTGAAAAAACAATTTTGTGTGCATGATGTTTTTTAATAATAAAAAATTATGTAAATTAATATTGACTAATGATTTAATAGAATTATATTTAATATATAACATCTTATTGATTATTTTATATTTATATAATTGTTTTTAAATAGAATTTAACAATGGTAAACATATTTATATGGGTAAAAATTGATTTTTATAAAAAGTAGTTTTTGTTGTGTCTTGTGTACTTATTTTAAAATGAATTTAAACCCATTTAATAAGCTATATCTCTTAAAATTGAGTTCATACTATTAATCATAATAATTATAAAAAATTATCTTTAGGAAAATTAGTTTTCATAAATAATTTTAATCAAAAGGATGTATTGTTTTTATGGTCATGGTAAAAAGGGTTTTCCTTGGGTTAAACTAAAAAATAATTTTAAATAATTCACTATAAACAGAAAATAAATTAATTATTGTTAATTAATATTACCATATATAAGTATTCCATCTATTTATAGTCCATTTTCATCCAATTTCACATGAACATGGATCTATATTATTTAAATCATTTTAGAAATTTAATGTGTGTCCCTACCCTTACTAACAAAACAGAGCCTCTTTGCGTCCTTTATTCCAGAAATTTCAACAGTCTATCTTATAATAACCCAAAAAAATAAAATATTCTATACCATGATTCTCAATATCATTTTTTACTATAATACCATCTTATAGAGTCAATGGTGGAATCTCAATGAAGAGTTAATCAAATTACCTGATTATTTGAAAGTGTATCTCTTTTTATACATCATACAATTCAAATATATTAATCATAACATGATGTATATAATATCTAAAATATAATTACATGTTATTATTATTACATTACAACAATTTCTACACCCTTTCTGTCAAATGGTAAATGAAATTACCGCACTACATATAAGTGGTCCATCACCTCCAGATAACAAGATGAATTATTTTCCATTATCATATTTTATAGTTGTTTGTTATAATTGATTAAATATTTATGTTTTATATTTATGAAATAATTATTTTTCAATAAATATATTATATTTTCTCACTTTTTACCATTACATATATAGGAAGATGATAACATTACTTGTGTATATGTATAGAATACCACCCAAAAAAAGATATGTTTTTAGTTTTAGATTTATTATTTATATGGATTGTAACAAGGATTTATTTATTTATTATATGTGATATATATGATATATTAATTATTCTATATATGTTATATATTATTTTCATTAATTTTTTTACCAATATAAATTTACAAACATTACTCTTACATACATACGTACTATCGTTTCCTCAAATTGTTGTAATTCATTTTACATCACAGTATTATAAAAATGATTTTAAAAGATTATATCATAGATAAATAAGAAATCAATTTCATTATTATGAATCCATGTATTATTAAATGTTGACTGATATCCATGTACTAGAACTATCGAAACAAAACATGCATGTAGAACAAACACAATTTCAAAATAATATACATTTTAATAATTTAATTTTTAATCAAAGTATATTCAATGATTAGAATGGAAGAATACATATGATGTTAAGTATTAATATTTTTATTTAATATATATAACAAAAAAATATTTAATATATCGAATATTCTAAAATTTTATTAATAAATAATATGCATGATATAAGGATTTTTGTTACCATCTAATTTCATTTTGAGATTTTTTAAGCAAAATTTAAATTAATTGAAATTATACAAATATTTATATTTTTACACCATCTATTTTATTATACAATAGTTATTCCTAGATTTTTGAAGTAATTTTTCCTTTTATTATCATGTTAACATAATATGATTAATTAAAATTTTCTAAAAGAAAAGTAAACCTTATTTCCTCTTTGATTGGAAAACTTTTTCCATCATATACATGACCTTAATAAAATTTATATGGATTCTTTTTATAGATTTGAGAATGGTTACAAAAAATAAATTTCAATAAATATTTTTGTAAATATTATGTATTTAAAATAATATTATCTATGAAATTGTTTCTAAATAATTGATTTTTTTCTTTTCTTAAATATGTGAAATAATGTATCCTCTTAATATATAAGCAATGAAAATATTTTAACCTATATATAATTTTTTTATTTGATGATTCTATTAAACGTTTACATATTTACAACACATGAAAATCATATTCTCAATATTTTCAGAATTTTCAATTAGTATGTTTTCAAAATTAAAGGGTACATTTTTCTTGTTTTCAATGAATGTTTAAAATGTTTTATTAATGGTATTTTTCATCAATGTAAATATATTTTATGTATTTTTTATGATTTACAGTGGATATTCCAATATTATTCACTGAATTTTTTTGAATCACATTTTATAATGTTGATCCTAGGATAATTACATTATACCCATTTTTCTCATCTTTTAATTACGCATTCATGATAAAATTAACATTCTTATGATACCGTCACAATTATTTTTCAATATGTATTATGATTATGTGATGATGGGATATTCATAAAACTATGTTCTTTCCTATGGGTTGGGAAATGATGAAATGATAAATGTTTTATGTTCTTTCTTCACTCAAATTTATATCTTTTGTTATGTGATGGTTGGGTCAAAATTATATATCCCTCGAATGAATTGGGTAAATAATTATTTATCATTATATAATAATAACTTTAGAGGTTATTGATTTTTTTGTAATGGGACTATTTATACTAGGATATTCCTAGGAATTAACATTAACTAACATAATGTTGGAATGTGATGTGGACCAAATCCACTGTGATAGACTTGGTTATGATCCATGACAAAGGAAATCATATTCTATACATATGGTATTTCTAAAAACATATTTAATATGGTTATTATATATTCTCATTGTGAATATTTTATTTTTAATGATTTTTCAATATTATTCCCTTTGTATTTTTAGTGAAAAAATCATATTCAATTATTCTTGATTAAATATATTCAATTTAGCTGTAATGATAGTGTTAATTTATGATCACATTATTATACCCTTATAAAGAAGCTGATCTATTAACATTGTATGATTTCTCAAATTTTTACCCATACTATGTATCTAGAATCCCCGTTTTTCATTATTCATTAATCCCAATGTTTTGATGTACGGTATCAAGTATGAATTTTACACAAATGGTATAATGGTAGAAAAATAACGTGGGAGATATTGAAAATATTTTATGAGATTAGTTGAATATATAACTATTCCCCAGTGACATTAAATAATTATATTAACTCAGAATGTATTATTTATAAATTTATTTAATATTCATATAAAAACATAGATTATTTATGTATGTTATACATAGATCCCCTCATAATTCTAGTCTCACCACAAAGGCAACATAAAAATATAGAAAAATATATCTGCATTTTTCCCACAAATATGAATCTAGAAAAATATAACTTCATCGGCCCAAAGATAAATATCATGGACAAAGATAATTGTATCATGCCCACTCATAATGATATCATGAGATATTAATAATCACGCAATAGATTTAGGGAAGATATATAATTTTATCCCATCACATCATCATAATATGTGATGCGTAAGAGTTCCCCATAAAAAATAAATTAACATAACAAATAATAATTTATGAAACCCAATATATAGAAATGAATGAAATATTATATCCAAAAACAATTAACAATCAATGAATCTTATAGGATCCCCTAAAAATGTTTTATGGAATAGTAGGTATTGTTTATAAATAATTTTCATTATTCCAGAAAATATTATCAATGTGTAGGAAAATGTTTATGAAAATATGATGAATAATACATTAAATAAACATATTTGATTGATGTTAAATAATAATTAAAAAATACCACTTAAAAGTGTTAATATATTAGTGTTTCCACAAATATATAAGTAAGGAAATATATTTTTTAATAAATTAGGGAATTTTAATTAAATAACATGGATAAATTATCCATTATAATAATGGGAAAGTAGAAGCTGAATTTTAAAAATAGGCATTGACGCTAGAAAAGCATCTTGTATAACCTACATTTAGTTTGACATAACCAAATAATAAATTTTAAACACAATTCCATTAATATATTTTAAATAAAAATATGTAAAAAGTGTTAATGACATAAGGTAACTATATTTAAAAGGTATCGATTCTAAATTTGATATATAGTGAGTGATAGAAAATATATCATCAGAAATGATAATTGGAGGGAAAGAACTAGAAGATAACAATTCTCTGAAGTATTTAAATTCTTCCAGTATTCAAATAAAATCTTAATGATAAAATTTCCAGACATTAACAATTTTATTGGGAAAATATAGTTAATATTTCATAACTTATGATACATTTTTATCACTATATATTAATTTGTTACATTTATATTGTTCGACCATTTCAGTTTTTTCAGGTTTATGATTCCAAAACCATTTCAATGTAGAGGTAATGGTTGATGGTCACAAACTAGTGGTTCCATACTCTTTAAATGTTTTATAGAAAATGGTTCATATAATTATATATGGAACGAAATGGATCTATTGATAGTTAAAAATTTTGGAATCATCTTCTATAAATTTTTAATGGTTTAATTTCAGTACATATATTTACAATTAATATAATTATTATCATGGTTAATTTATTATTCAAGATTCATATAAAATATTTAATTTTATTACTATTGTAAAAGTAATCATAATTATTTTATTAAAATCCATGATTAGAAGTAGTAAAAAAATAGCACTATTTTCCACATAGTTAGTGACAATCTATCAATGATTAAAGAATAATTTTATCGGATCTCTAAAAATAATGGGTGAACTAGTTGATTATACAGTTTTATATATACTTTAATTTATATTAACTCAAATTTTTTTATTTTAATTTTACTACTTTCATAATTTTATTGAATAATTGGTGGTAGAATCAAAAGTGAAGCATTTTTTTTGAACTCCTTACATTGTACCAAGAGTTGACTCCTTTGGATAAAGCTTAAAGCCATTGGAGGAAGTATTATTGGTCACAAAAGAAGTATATGAGTGTTACTAGTCTAATATAGGCAGTTATTGGAGTAGTTATTTGGAAATGGAATAAATCTGTTATGTGTGGAGAAAAGGGGAGAATATGGGTGTTTATATTTTGAGGGAAATCATGGAAATATGTATTAATTAAGATATTATATAGGAAAATTTCCATGAATGGTGCTGATTCCTTTTATTTGTACTAGGTTTATATTAAACAGTGGTGAATTATTTCACATTAATGTCTGTTAAAAAATAAATTGGAATCATGGAAATACATTATTAAATGTAAAAATTTAAAACTTGTTTTTTATTAAAATATGACATTGTCTTTAAAAATAATAATAAAGGATTAAAATTTATTTTTATTATTTTGAAATAATTTTTATATTTTTAATATATATTTTAATTAATGATTTTTTTATTATTTTGATTTGTAATTATTTCAATATTATTTTTTAAAAAGTTTTGGATTTCAAAAAAGTCATTTTTTTTACTTTTCTCCAGGGAAATAATATTTTTTATAATAAAAAATATTCACACTAAGATAATTGAAATGGGTTTATTCCATAAATGAATTAAATTTTAAAATGTTAAAATTATATAAATTACAAACTTAATAGTCAAATAAAATCATATAATACATGGGAAAATAATTTTACTTTTTATAAATATTTTATATTTTTCAAGAGATATTATAAATTATTTTTAAATGTTATTTTTTATATTTTTCTGTTAATTAATAAATTTAATATTTAGAAAATTATTCTAGATATTTTAATAGCTAAATTTTAACCAATAATTTAATATAGTTCTAAATAAGTTGAGGCATAAATTTTTAAAATTTAATCACGCGTTCCATTTATGCTATATCATTTTTGTATCCATTTTTTAGAATAATAAATATTATATTATCATATATTTAGTCATTATAAATGATATCTTTTTGTTATTTTACAATTTTCATTAGATCTGTAACCATTTATGTGGTCAGTTATTATTTTTAACAGTATTATAGTATTCCAGAAGTCGTATAATCACTACACATACAATAAATAATTAGTCATTAAATATGTTATGAATTAATGTTCACTATAAATCATTAAAAAAATTAGATACTCATTTTTTTTGAATATTTTTTATATTATAGTGTTTTCACATTCATGATAATTTTATGGGAAATGATGTATTATAATACAATGTTATAGTTTTATTATTTTCTTATATTTATTCTTTTATCATATTAATTTCAATCTTATATGGTGTATTCAATCTTCATGTGTAACATTTTATATAAATTCAATAAAATGAATTTTTAATTTATATAAATTTTATTATAAATTATATCCCACATATAAAATAGATGTAAAGTTATCATATCTAATAATTTTGGTTCCTTTAATTGTACCTGCTATTTTATTAAAATATATAACAAAATTATACTCTATGAAGATTGTATGAAACGAGATGCAAAAGAACTGGGTTTAAAAAATTATCCATAGTGTCTATAAGATTATTATTCTATGGATAGGGCATATTCATGTTATGGTGCACGTTCAGACATTCCAATAGCATTTATTGAGTCACTATATAAGTGATCAATGGTGAAATGTTGATATAAAATTATATTAGAAGCAATCGAGTTTCGGAAAAATATAACTGAATTTTCATACACGTGAGGTGATGAATATGTTTATAAATATGTTGATGTGGTTTACATATCACAAATGATGCAATCCCATATGGGTATTTGTTTGTAAAATTATAAATTTCTGTTTTTCAAAAATTATATTATTTGAAATAATGATAAAGGAATGTAGTGATCTTTACCATGATGGTATCTGATCTTATGTGTATGTATGACTGTGTTTGGCCATAGGATTAAAAACATGGTTAATCACGAATGATGGGAATCAGATTTGGGGATGTTATTTCAATGATGATTAATTTCATTACATTTATTATAGGGATATAAATTTTACGTTTTTATTGAACATGTTAATAATACTATGAATGATATGTATTGTTTCAGGGGATAATAAAAAATAGAATAAGGGGAGAGTCATGTACTAAGGGAAATCCATAAAATGAATATTGTATAACTGATTAACTAGAGTAATTACCATGTATTGATGTTTTGTGGGGACTATGGATTGACCATTGATACATAGAGTGTGTGGTGTGATACCACATCACTTAATGTTCTTATGTGGTCTGGATATCTTATATAATGGAAACTTATTCGATGAAAACCATCTACCAACACTATTAAACATTGTTAAACAATTATACAAAAAATATTTATTTTATAATCCAGTAAAGATGTTATATTTAACTAACACGATGAGAAATTAACAAATTATGTTATACATAATCACTTAAATAGATGTGAAATGAGTTCACTATGATACATTGTGTCTCCTAACATGATGTGATACAAGAAGTAAATGTCACAATATGTATCCTAAGGAAGTGTGATATGGTTGATATATATTATGATTTAAGACACGATTTTACCTTACACACCCTCATATTAGCTTCCGGTATGTAATATTCTATTTATGGATTTCTAAATTTTTCATTTTTTTCCGCATAAATTCCATTAATTTTTTCTGAATTGGGGGATTTCTGGGGATTTTTAATATAGTTACATTGTTATTCTATAGTTAGTAGTAATTGTGTGGCCTTGTAACACAACATATGACCTCATGGTAGTGTGGGATTCCTGATATGTTTATTATTAGTACTAACTATCATGATTAGTCATACAAATTAATGTAGAATCTATATAGCATAACCTCATGTAGTGTGAGTGGTGCATGGTTTTCATATATATTTGGAGAAACTACATTGTTAAAATATAAATGGCCATGGGAGCCCATGAAACCCCCAGAATAGGTTGTATTTCCTTTCAGAAAGTTAGTGTTGAAGGATCCAGACGGAACAGAAGCATAGTGGTTTGGGGGAACCAACATTGCTTTTTCTGTAATTGGTGACAAATACGGGATCAATACAAAGATAAATTCCTTTGTCCGTAGATTAAAATCCATGATTTTTAAAAACATAATTAAAAAACAATATTCAAGAAATAGGATCTTAACCATCATATATATAATTAATTTATTAATTTATGATAAAATTAAATACATGGGTCTTGGTAATTTCTTCTTTACTATTCATTGATCGTGTCTAATGACCATTATGGATATTATTTGTTTTACTCATGTATATACATTATACAATCCCTCTAGTTGTGATCTACACATTCTCTAATGGTCTCTGAACAACACAAATCATTCTTTAGGAGCTATCACGGTGAAAAAAATATCATGGGTTGATCGATCATGATCACTCATTCTTCAGTAATGAAGAACTTCTCTCGTTCGTGCGAGGGAAAATGATTGGAGTTGAGAGGGGAAATTTTTAGAGCAACCATTCTAAATTCATTGAGTTTTGCCATAATAGGTGTTCCTATCTTTTAATTGACATGTACCTTTAGTTACAATATTTTATTGAGAAAAAAATTATATGTAATTATAACAATTAGATAAATCCCATGATGCATAATAACATTAAAAACCCATAATTTTTGGTACAATAAATTTTTCAAAATAGAAACATAATGGAAATCACATTACACATAATGAAAAAAATATTATTATTATTTCTTGTGTCAACTATATAACTATTACTTACTGACTTGTGATTTATTAATTTAACAACGAACACAGTCTTGTTCTGTTTGAACTCCTCTCCCATTTATTGAACATAAGGGAAAAAATTTTATTCTCATAAAAAAATATTTATTAAATGTTCAGAAAAATAGATATATACATTTTATTCACAATTTGATGATTAAATATTTCTTTATTTTATGTGATCATTTTAACTTGAATGAGTTTTTCCACGATCTTGATAATAATATTTATCCCATTAATTAAAATCAAATGGAATTTAATCACAACCACCAGAAACACTTAGTAAATGGACATATGAGATTCTTTTCCATTGACATTTTTCAAGATTGCCTAACGTCCAAGAGTACAATCTTGCCATGGGTCAAAGAACCCAATAGAGAGAACTTAAATATTAAATGATGAAATCCAAACATGAACATTCACTATGTAACATAGTATATTTCTCACTATATCTCATAAAGAATGTTAAATTATTGAGTCATCAACCTATATGCTTGAAATGTCATTCATTGAATATGATAAATAAAACCATCATTACAGACTAGCCATGTAATTTAGGGAGATGGTTCTATTTCAATCAAATATACTATATATAAAATTCCATAAATTGAATGGAAAAATCCTTCCTCGACTTATCCATTACTAACATGATATTCATGATGTACCCAACATGCCCAACTTCTCGCCATTATATGGGAGGCAAGTTTCATACAAAAAAATTGTGTGCAAGTCCTAAAACATATTAATGATAATCATGATGTCCAAGGACCATTACACATGCTCCCAGATAGGAATATCAATTGATACCAAAACATGAAGAATTATTACATGCGATTTTGTTCTCATAATCTCTCATCTTAGAGATTTCCATGTGTGAACTTCATGAGAATAAGTCTCATCTGCTTATGAGTAATATAACTTGACAGTTTATTTACAATGTGTCCCCTCATAGTATTTAATCTAGCCAAATAACTATATTTATGAATATTGTCACAGCACTTCAAGGTTCTCAACATAGCGTGGAACTTCTAGGACCTTATTAATGTGAAAAATACTCAAGGACATTGTAACATTATAGTCATGAAGAACAATGAACAATATGTAATAATCTGAATAAAATTTAAATAAATTAAATATGAATGTAATATATATATATATATATATAGTCAGTTCTAGGTCACCAAATGCAAAAAAATGCTCACATTGACCAGATCCAACTCCCTACGACATTCAGTTTGATAAACATCACATGATGATCACGTTTCTTTTTATTCACGGGATTATTCATGGGGTCCTCCAAATTGTATTTTGTCGAAATAATGTTCAATAAAACATTAGATCTATTAGAAAAATCTCTCAAGAGATGATACTACCTATTTAAATTCTTCATCCATAGATGAAATCTTTGAACTATTGTGAGATCATCCACGATAGTATTATCACAATAGTGTATGATGGGATATTTAATGATAAGAAACACATATATCTCTTGAACGATGCTCGACATCCAATCATCTTCTTTAACTGCCTCTAATTCTATGATATACTCCGACATTGCTGTAGAATTTGCGACCACACCATTCTTTAAGATCATCAAGCACACAAAAACTACATTTAAAGGGAATATGTATCCCCTTTGAGACTTCCTATCATCTTGATGAGTAAAAAAAATAGAATATACATACCCTTTGATGTGTTGTTCTTAATATCCTCCATAAACTAAGAACATCGCCTTAGTCACCTCATATACTTAAGGATATTCTTTAATGCCTTCGAATAGAGGTCACCTGGATCATCTTGATATCATCCTACAACACTCAATGCATATGAGCCATCTAGCCTAGTACATTGCATATCATATGTGACTGACAGAATTTATAATATGTATGGAATCCATGCCATTATCTTTCTTTCCTCATATAATTGAGGACACATTTTATGTGAAATATGAATACCATGTGATGCTAGTAACAATCCCCTCTTGGATTGTTCCATACGAAATTTATTCAATATCATGTCATTTTTTGTACATTGAATTGGGACCAAAAATCTCTTGGATCAATAAAAATGGATCTTGATCTCGTGAATATATTATCCCACACCCATTTCCTTCATTGATAAGAATTTATTCAACCATTCCTTAACAAACTATAATACTATTATTTTGTTCCCAATATGTAATATGTTATTATCATATAATATTAAATAAATGAATGCACTCCCACTTAACAATTTTTAGACACATGGATCACATTCATTTTTTATAAAACCGAATTACATTTTGGCTTCGCCAAAACAAATGTTCCAGGACCTGGATGATTTATTTACTCAATTAATGGATTTTTTTCAACATGAATATCTTTTTGTAATTTTTTGGTGTCACAATACCATCATGTTGTGTAATGTATATATATTTATGAAGGATCTCATTATGGAAGGCTATTTTGACACCCATTTTTAAATTCTCAACATCATGGTAAATGGTGATTCCCAACATATTTCAGATGGATTTTAGTGTTTCAATTCTTGAAGAGGTTTCATTATAGTTAGTGCCTTGACACTGTTTAAACCCTTTTGCAACTATTTGGGACTTATTGTTATTGAATTGTCCTTCCATGTATAGTTTCTTCTTGAATACCCAATAATAACCAACATTACTTACATCTATTGGACGATCTACCAAAAATCTTGATCTGGTTTTGGTATATGGAATCTATTTCATAAATCATGGCATCATTCCACATGGCAATGTCTATTCCACTTACTACTTCTTTATAGGATAAATAATCATTATTATCAACATATAATGAGTTACCATCCCCAGTAAATATAAAACCCTACTATTCTAATTCTCTAACCACTATTGTACTTCTATAAAGTACTATTGTTTCTCAAACCGATCATTCTTCCATGAGGCTTTGTGGAATCATCTATTATACCAAATGTTGTATACCTTGATCATCAAATTAATTAAATTCTATCTCTATCCCACTATATCATTTTGAAATTTTCTCCCTCTCAAGAAATATGGCATGTATTACCACTAAAACATTTTTTCCTAATTGGCAGTATAATTAATATACCTTTACTTACAGGATGATTCCTATAATGGTTCACTTTGTGCCTAGGGGTGATATTTTTTACCTAATGAGGCCTAAAAAATATTATCATCCCCAAATATGTAAATTCAATATCATTTCTTTTCTTCCACTCCAAAGCTCGTATGGAATACCATTTATTGATTATTTTGGTACCTGGTTTAGTATGTATACTGCTATTTGTAATTCATACCCCAAAAAGGATAATGGAATACTTTCATGACTAATCATTGATCTCAGCATGTCCAACAAGGTGTTGTTTTCCCTTTCAATTAGACCAATCCACCAGGGCTTGTAATGAGGAGTGAGTTGGAATAGGATCCAAACACCCATAAGTAATCAATGAATTCTTGAGTATGTTATTATCCATCCCAATTTCAGTAGATATATCCATATCTACTAGAATCCTCATTAATTTTTAAGATGTCTGAGTATGCACCCCTTGCTTAATCTTGAAATAGTCCACACATATTAGTTTGAAATAATCAAATAACCTATTTTTTCCTTTCACCATTCTCACTAAATGGGTCGTTGGTGTATTTTCCCTGAAAACATGTGTGACATACAATATGATTTTCTAGTTAAAATGAATCTAAATATCCATATTGGTATAATTTTGGAAATTATTTCTCTTTTACATGACCTATACAATGATGCCAAATTTGAGTGTGGCATGGTTCCTATGATGTAGCTTTGTTATCTAATTCCATTACATGGTTTCTGTAATCCAAGACCTAAAGACAATTATATAAATGTTTCTTTGAAAATTGATATCCTTATAAAAGAAGAAGTATTAATGTATAAATTGATAATAATTCCATATGTATCTAGTATGGGTTCAAAAATAATGATTTTGGTTACATAAGGTGCATAATAACAAATTTTTCATACCAATAACATCATAGTTCGCAACCTTAGGTGTTAGTTCCCGAGAGCGACATCAGTAAGTCTAGCTCTGTTTTCTACATTTAAATCTACCTCCCATTGTTCATTTTCCTTGAATCAACTCAGATGCTATATATATATATATGTTAGCACCATTGGCTATATCTAATACTATATTATGGAAATGGATAAATTTTACTCAATAATAAATTCACCAAAAGCATCCCCTTGCTTCATTAGCCGGGTGCTATTTTTCTTCTAGGGGCCCTTCTTTCCACATGCGAACCAAATAACATCTTGTTTACTTCCACCCCCCATGATCATCCTTTTTATGGAAGGGAGTGAAGAATATTAGGGATCACATATCAACACATTCCCTTTCCTCTTATTAACTATAACGGCACAAGGATTTTCATTCTTCATGTCTTTATCAACTTAAAGAAAGATGATTAGAGGATCCGGTTGCGATTTATCAATGTTGTTCATATTGAAATTCACAAAAAAACGAGAGATTTTATTAGGGAGGGATTTGATAATGAGGTGGGTACCCAGTTCTTCAGAAAGATTAATCACTATAAACCCCATGTTCTTATTGTAGCCAATGATATTGACTAAATGAGGCCCAACTAGAGAACCCTCTCCAAGAATACTATGGATGTGTGGTTTAGTGGTTTCTAACTATTTATATCAATCTATCACCTAGTAAACACCACATAGTTCATCAATAATGCTATAGGTATCCATGTTTTCTAGAGACTTCATGATGTCAATATAAATTAATGATAACATAAAGTATTGAACATCGACTACATCGATTATAAGCTTCGTGTTGACCTGGAAATCATCAACACCTGCCTCTTGGGAATGTGGACTAGATAATGAGGACTCCAGCATGTCTAAAATATTTTCATAGTATAGAATGAAAAAAAGGAGTCTAAACCATACCTAGAAGTTATTTCATGCGATGATGTTGTCTTTATTAAGTATTGATCTCATGGATAGTGTGGTTGATGATATTTTAATTTATATTATACAATTATAATAGTATATAATTAGTAATTTCAGGATTATATTTAATGAAAAATAATAAATTAATTTTATTTTGTCTCCCACTATTTTATCAATACCAAATCGTCGTCAACATTGAACTCAAAATGTCATGTTTAGAGGAAATTATAGTAGAAAGGATTAAAATTACACTTTTCATAAACCCAACAAGGGTTGGTCAAGCTACTTGATGGTATGTAGGTAGGCAGGTCTTTTCCATCTCCAGGTATGTAGCTCCTTGATCCATTGAATGAACTCCCCAATCCTGAAAACCTGTCATGGATTTCCTCAACACCGACCTAAAAAATTACACCATGTCTAGATAGGGCTACTCCTCTTATGTTAAAATGGTTCAGTCAACCCAAAAATTTCATAACATCTTCATTTATAAAATAGAGTGTCCCAATAAGGGTTTGTTAAACACATAGTTTTATCGAGTCTTGTAATTAATCATGTAATGGAAGGATTAGTATAACATAATATTTTATGGAGATATTTTTTCCCATTATGCGTAAATTTACATATTATCATTTATTCATGCTTGTTAATATTAAGGTTAAAATAATTAATTGGTTAACTATATCTTGTTAATATTTATGCACAATCCTTGTTTATTTCAGTTACATATTATTTTCATGTTAATTTATTAATTATGTAGTCATGAAAATACATCCATAATGATAAACCATGATACTGATAGAAACTAAATAAAGTAAAGGTCATGATCATGATATCTTCTAAATTTTATTTTATCTAGTTTTTGATAAACATACCACTAACCTAGTGGAGAAATACCTTGAACCATTTATGTTTTGGGTCAATAGCTTTCCAACTAACCACATTTGAATCTATTTTGATTGGTTATTCCTTGGATCCTTACATGAAAAACCTCCACTTTATTAGGTGGTCTATTAATTACATATGATTTTTATCCCCCAAATAGGTGAGGGTTTGAAATTGGGGTTTCTTATAAGAATCAATGAGAACATAGTTCCCATATATTAATGAGGATAGATGGAACGCATGCTAAAAAATTAATTTTTAATAAATTAAAAGGAAACCAATAAAATAAAAAGGTATGGATTAGCTCATGATTAGACAAATATATGAAAGGAATTAATCAATTAATAAAACTGGAATTACATTATTAAATTTTTCTTATTAAAATAAATCATTTTAAAATCGATTAATTAATATCCTTAATGCAAAAATCATTTTATATTAATCCTTTTTTTAATATCCCTATGATTCTCATCTATAACCTCAGAGGTATCATGCTGAACAATAATTCGAATCTACATAATATGTAATTATAAAAATTTCAAAAACATTAATGTTTTTATTTTTTATAATTTGGTAAATTACACGATGTGTAGTTTTTATTAACAACATGTACTACATGATGTGTCTAGTGGGCCACGCGTCATGTAATCTGGCTGATCGTGAACCATTATTTGTTGGTCAACATGCTGGGTAAGAATTAACTACCCCACATTTCATTAATGGACACAACTTGATTAATTTCTAAATTACTCTTGATGCACTAAACACATCTAAATGGTGTGTAATCTAGACTACATAGTGTGTATGGAGGATTTCATGACGTGTAACTCTAAATACAAGATTTGTAACTCCGAATTCACATCATGTACTGTCATGTTAACTGGACAGAATCATCTTCTCTTCCTAATAAGATCCATGATATAATTTTAATCAAAAATAATATTCTTATACCTTAGATATGTTGATAATTAATTGTGGAAGAACATATCTTTAAATTCAGATTACAATAACAATTATACCAGAATTGAAAAACAAAATTATTAAAAAAATAATTCATTTAAAATTTATTTAAATAATTATAAATGATGTTGATCCAAATACAATACCACATGATGGATCCAAAAGAAATAGAAGCATGAAGATTGGGAGGGCCTAACATTTAGTTTTCTGTAATTTATGAACAATTCGGGATCAATACGATGACGAATTCTGGTTTCCATGGATTATAATCTAATATTTATACAAAGAGAAGAAAAGAGCTAGATCCATGAAATTGGATATTTAAAATTATGATTATAATTAATTTATTAATTTATGAAGAAATTAAATATCTAATTCTTAGTTATATTCTTCATTGATGATCATTGATCATCCAAAATGACCTTCCCAGGTTGTCTTCGTTGCACATTCGAGGATTCAATATATAATCCCTCTAGTGGTGATCCACACGTTCTCTATTGGTCTCCTAACAAAACCAATCATTTTCTAGTCACTATTTTGTTTTATATCTTGTTTATCACCTCTAGTTACTATCTAGATACTATCTTGGTAATTATATCATTATTGAAATGGAGAGATCAGATGAGTCGAGAGAGAAAATTATTGTCTCAACAATTCTTAAATAATTGGGGTTTGGATAATAGATTTACCTGCCTATTTATTGATATGGGGTATTAGTTACAATATCTAGATGCAAAATTGTAATTATATGCAATTATAACTATAAGATAATACCAATTTCACATTATAAAAATAACCACACCATTATATTTGGTTCACCAACATACACAAAACTGGACCATAAATGAATTCCCATGACACATAATGATAATTTTTTTATTATTTTTTCATGAACCAACTGAATAAACATTATTTACCAAAATGTAAATAATTAATTTATCAATGGACATGGTCAGGGTCTGTTTGAACTCCTCTTCCAGTTATTGAACACACAAATAAAATATTTTCTCCCCTTAAATAAATATTTTTATTTATAAACTAGTAAATAAATATTTATTAAATTTTCAATAAAAAATATTTAATTCAGAATCATAGGAATAAATATTTATTTAATTTATACGATCAATTAAACTTGATTAATATTATTCTTCAATATTGTGAAGAATATTTCATCCATTCATTAAATTCAAATAGAATTTAATCGAGACCATCTAAGATACTTAGTGTGGGACCCTCTAGGATTCTCTCTCATTAGCATTAGAAATTATATTTTAATGTCCAATATTATTATAATGAAATGTGTCTTGGATCCCAAGAGAAATAAATTAATGATGCAACAACAACATCCATATATGAACAATCCCTATGTAATGTAATATAATTTTTACTATATCTTGTCACATAGTATTCATGATAGCGTTACCAACCAATATGTTTGATACTTCATTCTTGGACTACCTGATATAAAATCGTCATTACACCATGGGCATCAAAATTTTGGAGACTGTTCTATTTCTATCAAAGGGAGGAGATATCAACTTCCATAAATTGAAGTGACAAATCCTTCCTCAACATATCCATTAATAACATGTCATTCATGATGTATCCAACATTCACTACTTCCTGCCAACTGATGGTGTCGAAATTTTCATTACAAAATCTATGTTTGCGTGTCATAACCCGTATAGATGTTTATCGTAACGTTAGAGGACCATTACACGTTCTTGCATATAAGAATATACAATGACACCAGACCTTGAGGAATTCATATTGGAAGGCATGTTCTCTTAATCTAATGTATTATATATCACCAAGTGAAAACTTTTTGAGAAGAAGTATAATCTAATTATTAGTAACCAGACTAGATAGTTTGTATAATATGTCTCCCATCATAGTATGTCTTCCTACCACAGAACAATATTTAAGAATATTTTCATAGTAGTAGGTGGATCTCATCATAGTGGGAAACCGCTATGTCGTTATCAATATGAAAAATAATCATGGACATTATTACATTATTGTAATGTAGAACAATAAATATTATGTAATAATATGATCAATATTTTAATAAATTAAATATTAATGTATTTAATGTAAAATCAATTAGTTATAGGACACCAAATACAATAGGTGAATGTTTTACAATACCATTTGATTAAATCCATGTGGACTTCAATGTAATTAAAAAATGATCAATTACACTTTTACACATACTTAATTAAATTCATTTTTCCATTTTCATTATTCATTGAAACACTATATACGTTAAATATTCAATAGAGTTTCTCTCACACATCATTGTCCTATATAGAAAATTTCAGAAGGGAAATAAAAAAATATCATCAATGTGATTAAATTCACCCTATTTGGTCATTTGATTTACATTTTCATTGGCCTGATTGATATTAACCATAAATGTTTCCCGGGGTTCATGTTTTCAGAATTCAAAATGAGTAGCGTTTTTTTCTTGGATTTTATTTCAATGTAAATATTCCTTCATCCTCTTCATTAATGGAATCACACAATACTCTAATGAATTTACCTATTTATGGAAGGTAGTTCTATGTGTCAATATTACATAAAGAACCATATGTTCATTATTTCATGAAATAATATTTAAAAATATCATATTCGATCATTTAAAACCATTATCAACTATATTAATTGTATTTAACACTTTCCAATTGATTTTTATTTTTAAAATGATACATAATATTTTGTTTCTTGTGGAGGTTGTTGATTCCTGTAATATGTTGGATGAAATTATTTTCTTATATATAAATGAACATTTATCTTGGTTATTGATTGATTGTGATAAGATATATTCATTGAATGGTTTTGGTAATGAGTTTAATAAAACGGTTAACCCCTTCAGTAATAATTATATAGTAATTAGTTTGATTTGTTTTATAATTTTTAAGATTCATGGGAATCAGGTGTGGTTGTGTAGGGAATATGGGACATTTACCTTAATATTTCTATATTCCACTACACATATTAAATTGTAGATTATATCACCAGAGAAGGATTACAATCCACCTAGTAATTAGTAACATTTATTTTTAATTCCAATTTGGTTAGAGGCCTCTACGGAGTTTGATATACCAAATTTTGGTATTTACTTGTGTGGTGATATTATAAATCCTTGACATTATTTAACGTATGGAATATCACATGATTCTTGATTCAAAAGTAATATTTTCCAATATTACTACATTCAATAATGTATTTTAATTTATTTTTATATTTATTACAATATTGACAAGTGTTTATGGAAGATGTTTCACATGTTTAATTTTATAGTTGATTTTTTTAGATTTTTAATAATTTGTTACTCATAGACCAATGGCGCGATCATTCTATACGAATTATGCTAACACCAAATATACACACTTCATATACATATATTGAACATGTTTTGACTAATACAACTAAAAGAAAGGTGCCACATGATGGTAGTTCATATTCATGTAAGATTATCTTAGGGTAGGAGGAGACATGCTGGGGGGAATCCATCATGTCACATAGATAAATATAGTTGTGCGATTAGTTTATTTTTCTATTTGGTTTGTACTTTAAACTTATAGTTTTTATTTAAATCTCATTTTCACATATCATCGCCATATTTATTCTATTTCTTTTGTATTTTTATGAATTCATCGAATTTGAATATTTTTAAATGTTTTAAATGCTGATTCTATTTTATATTCCATTTGATGGTTCATTTTAAATTTATTTAATTATTCAATTTTTTGTTTTTTGAATTTTTCTTCTTCAATATACATTATGATACCTTAATCTCTATTATAAGGAGGAGTCATCTCATGTTCCTAGGATGGACACTAATTTTTTTTCATTATTTGGAGAAAAGTTTCCCAAATATATGATAATGATACTGAGTAACTAATCGAAAATATGTAGAAATAAAGATGGCCCTTTAAGACTATTGGTAACATGGGTTAGGTTCAGGTTCAGTGTTGTAAAGAGTAATAGAAAAAAAATTCACCAGAGCTCGGAATTTGGGTTATGTATTCTGGGGATGTTTTGGAAGTAATGAGGTTTTATTTTAAGTACAATATAGGTAGGTTGTGAGATATTTTAAATATAATAATCATCATAATAATCCATAAATATGAAATTTAATAAGGGAAATATTTGTTTTGAAAATAATTTGATTTAATTTTAGACTGTGCAGATGTAATTCCCAGACCCATGTATTATAAAAATATTTCCCAAAGATTATTGGTCACATTGAATCAAGTGTGATCCCCCAAGAACTAGAAGAAGATGACAAGATTCTAGGGACTAGTTATGGTACGACGTGGAGATAATAACATTATAACGAGATTGGTACTATGGTTTATAAAAAACCCACACCAAAATCAAATGAATATATGGGTAGGGGAGGATATTTCTAATAAATGAATTAAAACCTATTAATGAACATAATATCATAAAAATTTCTCATACAACAGGTAATAAAAAAAGATACAAAAATAGAAAATCCTCATGGTATATCTCAAGGTTTATCAAAAGATCTAGCTCGGTATGGTGATATTATGCTTCCCAGTAAATAGTAACATCATGAAACTAAAATTGGTGACAAAACTGAATTTTGAACACGATCCTACAACCAATGGTAGTGTTTGGGAACCGTAGTGTAATGGTTTTCTGAAAAGGGTGGTAACCATAATCATTATTCTTCCATTATTTTTTTATCTAGTTAGTGAATAAAAACTATAGCAGTATAACGGTATAACTAAAATTGAATGAACATATTAATATCAACATGTCTGGCTTCAGTTCTTCAATGACCCCTAATACAGAATATGTACATAATTTTATGTATAAAAACCTATTAACATATGAAATCATGCATATAAGTTAAAATTTATTGAAATAATGTGAAAAAATATATACATTCCCCAGATCAGACCAAATATTTAGTACCAAGGCATCAACCAAAGGGGATCAGGTTCCAAATAAGGGACTTATTTCCTAAAAACCCAAGCCCATAGATCAAAAGATAATATGGACATTGTGGGAAGTGTTCATTACAAATTTATCATGATATTCTAGGGATTCCATGACCAACGTTCCATAACCAATTATCAGACTATACATGGGATTCCATGCCCTGGATGAAATACACATCCATGAAATAATACTATAATTAATATAAGGAAATTTAGGACCTCCGTTAGTGGCCAAGACACGATATTTGTAAAAATAAAAATAGAACTCACAATGAAGGTGGATTGGTCAAGATGTAGGCATTAAGGAAATATATTTTTTCATTGTCGATGACAGTATCCTTTTTATTTATTCCTTTAATTTTATGTAATAAAGGCTATGATGCTAGTAAGCTTGTTGTATTGCACATTGTGTATACATATAAGGATATTAAATTTGTATGTAATGATGATGGTAATGGGGAGATCCATTCCACTATCAATTTGTCATGGGATATGAGTCTAACAAAATGTTCCCCAAATGGTAAGGACCAAATGTATATTCCTTCAATTAAAATCTTATTTTATATCAATTAGTTATTTTTTGTAGGGTTTGTTCTAGAGTAATATAATATATATATTATGCTATATGGTAAATTCTCACACCATTAATCATTCAATTAATTCAATTTAGAGTATCATTATGAGAGAGATAAGTCAACACACATTGAATTGTTATTTTTTATTCCAAGCATTAGAATAAGGACCTATAATTTTAGTGAAATGCACTAGGTGGTGGTTCAATTAAATGTGTAAATCAACTAATGGTGCATTTTAAATATTTAATTAAAACCAAGATTTAGGAAATAAAATTTTTATAAATAATTTTTAATTTAAGAGTTGACTAATGGAAAATACGGCAGGAAACACAATGTAATATTTCATAAACATGCTCGATAGAATGTGAAAATAATGACACAACCAATCTAGATTATAGGATTCTTCACTCATCCATTATCTATATTTGACTCGTTCAAGATAGAGTGAAATTGAGGAATCAAACAAAAACCATGGAAATTGAGAAAATTTTATTACATGATAATAGCATTTGATACAATAAGAAAAATAGAGAAAGTTAACACAAAGAGTGAAATTCTTAGAGATGTGAATTAACTACAACAAAAAGATATTTATATGGATCTTGAATAGTGGGGATCTATCAATTACTAGTAGTAGATGAGTAGAATATCATGCGACCTTATATGTGTAAGAGAATGAGTGATATAAAAGAGTGAAAAAAGAAGTAAATATGTAGGAGAAGCATTAAATCAACCCATTTAATGATCTTCATTTTTTGGATGAACGATTTTGAAAAAACATTCACCAATCATGAGGGTTAATTACATATGTGTCAATAACCATGTGGGAAAGACAGGTTTTTTCAAATATTTCATAGACCTGTGGTCCACCTCTTCATTTATCTACAGTAGTCTTTCTTGGTCATGCACCTAATCTAAAATGGCTAGAAAAATCCGTGGAACACCCTTATCTCATTGGGCAAGGATTAATCATTCTCATTGAGGGGTTTAATGTCTAAAAAATTTATATCCCTATAAAAAACAGTCCACATAGTCCCACCATATTGTTATAAAAAACCATGCATCCTTGTAAGCTTCATCTAAAAATGAATTTTTTTAATTATTAACACTAAAACAACAAATAAATAAAAAAATAAACATCTTGGGCAGTAAACACCATTTTAAAAAAGAATTATTAGTGTTCTAATGCTTATATTAAAAATCCATGGATCAGTCATAAATAATTAAGCCTACACCCCAAATGGTTAAATTGAAACTCTCTTGTAATTTTCCACATTACAAGAACATAAGGACATACAAAATTCCCACCATTGAAATTCTCATACACGAGAATACTTGGAGAATAAAAAACGTCACTTGATGTACTTGGATCAAGATGTTTCACTCAAAAAGTTTCATTGAATTTCGAAATTCCCAACACACTTTACTGAATCAAATTAATTGTGTGGAAAATAATATAATAAAAATTAATCCAAAACTCTTATTAAAAATAGCATCCTTGATACAATTTCAATTTCTTACCAAACTATAGATATGATGAAAATATTTCCCCTTTCATAAACTACCCAATTTTCACCACACTATAGGATCTAACTCGCAACACCCCATTAGAAGACACGGTTCTACCACCAACGGAATTTCCTATTTGAGAATTCCCTTATGATTATAATAACACACTTTAGTATTTTTGTGAATTTAATAAATAAATTAATACCAAATCGAAGACATTTTTTTGTAATGAAAAATTTTCAATGTAAATACCTGACTAGAAACTACAATGCACCCATCAAATTCCGCATAGTAAATGATGTGGTTCCTCTCCAGGAAAATTAAATAGAGACATATAAAACAAATTCATTATATTACATGGTTACCATCCTAAACAAATCACAAATTTAAAATCCAATACATCTAAAACTAAATAACTATTACATTTACCAATGGAACATTTGCTTCATTTTATCATGCCCACTGAAGCTTGTAATAAGTTATTAGTGACATCTCAATCCTATACATTAATTTATACAGTCATTAAATATAAATAATGTAGGTGTATTCCGATCTGTCACCTTTTGATAATAACACTCAAAAAATATAAGCAAAGAAAGTCATTAAGACATGGGTATCTTCAGAATCTACTAATATGGTATGACGTTCTTATCCAATAATGTACATACTCCAGAGATTACAAGTGAGATGTTAGTATATTTTCATAAAACATATGCATCGATTATAATGATTTTTCCCAAAAGTCGTATCTTTCATGGAAGTCGAGTATGATAATTGGATGGTGTCCATAAGTTCATCCAAAACCTTCTATCATGGGAATATATACATATCACTTAGGAAACTTTTATCCAATAATACTATTTGTGCTACCTATGTGAAAATCTGAAAAGATTCTATTTATCAATCAAAAATGGAATAAAATATATTCCTCATCTCATTATATAATTTTCATTCTCTCTGTATACCTTGGAAAATGTCAAAATATTGGAGATGGTATTCACTAAGCTAAGAGTATAGTAGAAAGATATCAATAATTACCGGAAGGACCCCATGAATCACCTATAATATCAATGATGATGATCCTTACATGGTTTTGAACAAATCATATCTAACTACCCATAAGAATAATAGTCGGACCACTATAGACTGATTAATTTTTTTATGGATCTTAGATATACTTAATGATCTGTCATCATTGTCCACCCATAATTACTTCACTACCAAATCATTCTAAAATTGTATCATCATAAACAGTGATGTACAACCTGATCTATAGTTCCTTAAACATTGTTACATATAAAAATTCATTTTATCACTATTTTTTCTTTGAATCACTAAAATTTATTGAATTAATTACATCTTATGGGTAATTCATTCTCCACAATACTAAATCTAGTGTCAAATATCCATGTATGGAAATCCCATTATTTTTCTATAGTATAGTCTCAAATACTAGATAATCCAACAGTCATCCTCATATTATTATACAATAAAAAAGTGGACACTCGTAAATAGTCATTTACAAATGATCACTCTCTACCTAGAAGGACATGACTTTCCATGATTGGTGTGTTTTTAACCGTGATAGTAGTGTCTTATTCATCGATTACTAATAATGGGAACTCATCTCATGAGACATAATCTATCTTGAGATAACCAATTTTGGATATACCTAACATTGAGAGGGGGTTGAATTAGTGTTAGGGTCTTTTTAAACCAATTGAACTTTTGATCCCTATATCTCATTACCTGGTAGAATATTTATTATGTTATTCTCTTTTCCCTATCGAATGAAACAATTAAAAGAAGTAAAAATATGAACATGATATCTTCACAGGGTTCACTACTCAATAAGATAAGATACATCCTTTCCGTGCATAGGAATGACCAGTGCATCGATTATAAATAATAATGTGATAACTATTATAGTGATTTGTATAGGGAATGAATCCTCTGGAAAGAGTGAGTCTCTACACATTGGATGGGAAAGGGATCCAATGCTCTTCCAGGACTGTAGAAAACCTATTCAAACTTGAAACTCC
This sequence comes from Viscum album, assembly GCA_963277665.1. Lineage (NCBI taxonomy): Eukaryota > Viridiplantae > Streptophyta > Magnoliopsida > Santalales > Viscaceae > Viscum > Viscum album. The sequence continues at coordinate 791,049,962 of OY728129.1, read as the reverse complement.
TTACCGGTTCATTATAATTCTTCCCAATACAGTAATTTTCCTTATTCGGAAGGTAAGTTGTCCTCTTGATCATATATAGTTTTCTTTATTTATTTACATATAATGAAGTTGGCAAGAAACTATCATTTATTCTTCTCTATTCTTCTTACTTAAAAACCCAATTGCACTACAAAATCTCTTTCAATTCTCTATAGAAACAAGAAACAACAGTAGAAATTATCATTCCTACTTATTGTATAGAATCCAAAACACCATTGTGATTATTCTAACACATAGGATAATCTCACTAGGCATCATGAAAACTAGCTTATTCTCTTCTCTTCCTTTCATGAATGCCTGAGATGATGCATGTGTCAATTTGGATGAACTCTTCTATTACACTTCATATTGATCTCTACCCAAGTGAAACCATATTCTAGCTCCTCATTTTTTAAATATATTCATGTAGGCATGTGCATGAAAGTGTGCATGCACTGTCATATTCTTCTCTATTTTCTGAGAACCCTAATGGGTATAACGCTTTTCACCCACACACTATCTCTTTTACTCTTCCATTCATCTTCTTTCTTCACATGTGAACACTCATATAGAACCTTTAATGAATTATTTCAAGCATGAACACAGTGCAATTAAACATTTCATTAAATCAAGGCCTCGGGTTTTTAAAAATGATACACATTCATGCATGCAAATACACACTGGCCTCTTTCATGAAAATTATAACTACGTTAAAAAAACCCCTATAATTGATAAACAAATAGTAGGGTGCTAACCTTCGTGAAAATAGAGAGATCCATTAATTTTCTTTATCACACAGAGGAAGCATGGTTACTCTTTGCACACATTGTGTGAGACATATGGAGGCACACTCTAAGGCTGAAACTCATCCACTAGATTCCAATTGTGTGGCCTTTTCAATGCACATCGAGGGTCTGAGTAAACATATCATGTGTTTATGGTGACCATTTCATGCAATGCACTAAACTACATTTAAATGTAATTCAATGAGTGCATCGAACCTATCGAAGGATTAAAGGATATCTATTTTATTGAGTTATATGGCTCATAGTTTCTTTAATCACTCTTAGTAAAGATAAACCGTGAAGATTCACTATTTTTCATGGAAAATGAGAGCTCTTGAAATATGGTATTAATATCTTCCCCTTTGCCTCAAGGCTTCTCCTTTTATAGATAAGTGTGTATCCCTTTTCCATGTTCAAATATTGACAATTTTTCCCTTTAAATAACTTCTTAGAATAGCTGATATTGTCTCTTTTAATAACCGAGGTATTCTGTTTTAGTGATCTTTAATCCCCTGTGATGATATGCTAAGAGTTGTGGTTAATTATTTTTAATGCATGTGGCCATCTTCTTGATCACATGAATACAGGGGATATTTTCACGAATCTCATTTTTAATTCTTGTTCAAATCCATGTGGCCTTTTGAAAATTCATTTTCCTCAACCTTCTTCATATTTCACCATATCATTTCATGCATGCAAATGAAATTGCATTATTGTTATCATTTCTATCCATCGAACAACATGATCCCGTATGATGTCCAGTGGTAATCCATGGATAATGTGTCATATAAATCGGTGAGTAAGAGTGGCACTGGTGTCCTATGGTGGAGAAAACATTTAATGTGGTTAAACCATAAACCACAGGATATTAGATGGTCCTCATTTATACATGCACGACACATGATGAATGAGAAAAGACCATTACATCGCAAGAAGTGGATGGTATGGATGTTGAGGATCACTCCTATGTTTTTATGGTATGAAAAATACTCACATTCATTTGTCCCATATCAAAATATTGATATGGCTGGGAAAAGGGTTATGAATAAAAGTGCTTCACCATTCACTCAGAATTCTCCACCACCCTCCACGGTACTTGCAAGTACAGTTTTATATGTGACTGTGCTCTTCAAAGACCCTCTACATGGGCTATTAAAAAAATATGAACGGGCATTTCACTGTGTCCTCCAGCATGCCTAATGCCTACCTCTCATTCATCCAGTCACCTTTCATATATGGCTTCCCTTGGGTGAGTTTTATCTATAGTCTCGCATGTACCCTTAGTCAAGGAAAGCCAGGTGGGGCGGTTAGCTGCCAAATTTTATAAGTGTAACCACATAAAAAAACTTAACTAGTATATATTTGCATGGACACCTTAGAAAATAATGCTCTCTCATAGTTACCAACTTTACATTCCAATCCCATGCCACTTCTTTGACTTTTCCTCTTCTACATTTTCTTTACGGATCAAGAATCAAAATGTACTTCAATCATCCAATGTACATCAATCAGTTTTAAATGGATGATACTTCTTTGTCGTAAACCCTGTATCACCTTTTACATAATTTCAATGAACTTTAGATCATTTCATCAATTGTATGATTTGAATATAATGGAGAATTTCCCAAACGTGGCATCTAATGCTATCCATCCATAAGAATTCTCCAAAAATTTAGACATCAACCAATATCCATTCACATTGGACGTAATTATTTGTTTCTAATATTATTAAAAATTGTTGACAAAAAATACAACTAATACACAATGTTGTCCCAAAAATATCCCCCATTGTATTTTTTAAAAATACTTCAAATCTCTCTTAACTATTTTTCTCAATATCAAAATGTGAATCTTCTCTTTCTCTCCATTTACTTTTCTTTTTGTCACTATTGATATTTCATTCCACTTTCTCTCCCCATTAGAGACATGAAATAAATAGTTCATGGGATATGGGTATCAACATATACTTGAGTAATGTTCCATCCATAAATTGACTCTAAATCTACTTCACCAATGCTCACTGTGGAAAACAAGATAATTTAATTTAGACAACAACGCTTTCCATTATCCACTAATCGTGATACCTTATTAGAAGATAACTCATATAATTGTCTTCCATGGTTTTCAAATATAATTATATGCTAAGGATAAAAAACGTTATGTGAAATAATCAACCAGAAACTCCTTCTCTCACTTAAACGAATGGATTGAAAACATTCAAGTGCAATACACCGGATTAATGTCCCTGGGGATCTTCCATTCATCTTATGTCACTAATTATTTTAGTTAATCACTTTTTTTTCAATGATAATTATTTGGAATAACCAAGGATGAGAGATTAAGAAATAAAATTCATTTTCCAATGACATGATATTGTAAACAAATCATTAATGTAATTGAATTTTATACCTACTGATGTTGATACTAATTGAAATAATAACTCTATAAACATCATCTTTTGTCTCTCCCTATAGGGAACACTTCTCATCACTATTTATTAGGTACCCCCCCCCTAAGAAATTTCTCCACCTTTAATTTCCCGTATTATCAGATCAAATAAAGTAGACATAAATTTAGTGGGATATGGTGGATATTCATTTCTCCATCAACGTAGCCAGCAATGTTGATATGAATTTCTCAACCAAGATGCTCCATTTTCTCAATTATTCACACTATCAAATTTTATCTTCTTTTATTATTGTTGTGATGTAGATCTTATCACTTCTTTCATCTCTTTTTGTCTGTGAATTCTTTATTCAATATCTTTCAATGCACTAGAATCTCATGTTGCAATATTCATCTTCTTGAAGATTTATTTTTGGGCTGGGATAAATGTAAAGATATTTTTAAGACTGTGCCTATACTAGTTTCAAATCATTCACATGACCTATTTATATTTAGGTGGAATATTATTAGATATTGTTTCACTATCCTTAGTTTGTGAATCTTCCATTTTTATTATTACTTTCTAATATTTGTTCCATTAACCAATATTTAATTATAATTTGAGGAAACAATATTGGATCTATCACATCATCTATTCTAATTGATGTATTTCTTTGGGTTATTTGGGATGCACCACCATTCACCTTCATTGATATAGAATCCAATGACTTTTCTCCATTCTTTCATTGAGACTTATTGAAATTATTTTCATTGGTAACGGTATATTGATTTCATCCCAAGGATTCATCTTTTTTTCTTAGTGAGCTTATGTGATCCTAGTTTCTTATCATATTTAGGTACCTTTTGAGAGAACATGTACCAACCATGTGACCACCCCAATTTCATAAATAATAGATGTTTTCTTGTATTCCAAATCTATTTCAAGGAGACATTTTCTTCTAGATCTTTAGATGATTCTTCTTATTTTCTGTATTTATCCCCTTGATGTAGGCTTTCATTGTGCTTTTATATTTATGGGATTATTCCAAAAATCCAATGAAAAATTACCAAATATATTTCACAACCAACATTGACCAATAAACCATGTCTTCGTGATATATTCTGTAGAATGTTTTTAGGCCTTCTTCTTGATTTTTTTGGGCCTATGTGGGGAATCCTCTTTCAACTTCCTCTTCCTATAAACCCTAGACATGGTGGTAGGTATCTCCGGGATTTTCTTCATCCTTAATTGTTTAGATTTAGTATTCCACCCTGAACTTCCTATAAAAACATACTAAGAAACATTAGTACAAGATGGTATGGATGGTAACATATCCTTCTTAGCATCTTGTGATAAACCAATGAGTGAATTCATGATATTCTTATCACATTTTTCTTTATTTCAAATTTAGAATACTCTAATAAATATTGAATACAAGTTGTATCTATCACCTTATTTTGTGAGGGATCAATATTTGTCTTCTCTAGTTTGGTACACTAAGCATCCAATTTTAGACATTAAATATTGAGGATTATCTTATGGTCTTCAATATTTATCATCTTCTTTTCACATGTCTTATTTAATCTTTAGATCACCATTTCATGAAAGAAAACATTGTTTTTGTAAATGAATAATGTTCCATGATCTTCATAGAGTTTTATTCTAAAAATAAACCCTTGTCATCTGTGTTCTTATTCAGGTAATTTTCATGTGCATGGATCCTTTCATCAAATGTCTTTCTAACTCCCTCTTTCTCCTCAAATTCATTGGAGAATTTGGAGAATCATATTTCATATTCCCTTTTAGTTACTTCAAAGTATCCAACATTTCTTGAGAGAATTAGACATTCGACAATTTTTTCATGCAAGACCATCCCCAAAATATCATTTTCTTCTTCTATATGGTTGATATCTTCTTGCATATATTTATATACTCCCAAACAATAGAGACAATTTGTTCATGAATACAATGAATAATCATTATTAATCTATCAACTGAGAAATTTCAATAATTTCATGATTTATCATAATGACTTCTTCCCGAAATTTTATCATGAGAATAATATTCATATGTACTAAAACATACCTCCTGGTTAATTGAGGTAGGAATGTTATCCATCATCATTGGGGATAAATGATTCACCTTCCAATTAATTTCCATTCCTACTGTGTCTTTAATATTACAATGGTATGGACAATTGGATACTTACACCACTTTAGGTAAGAGGTATTTCTTCTTCAACTTTCCATTCTTCTTATTTTTCTTGTTCATCATGGTCTTGATAGATATGGTCTTATTCTCAGAGACAACTAAATCTACACTGAAACTATACTTCATTGATTAATAAGAAAAGAAACTCAAATCATTAAATTTTAATAAATTTCACTATAGAGAATTCAATAATGTTGAACTTGCCTAAAATACCAATTGAGAGGACCAGTTTGAGATATACATAACATTGATAGAGGGTTAATCATTTATGGGTAAATTTTAAACAAATTCCAAATTTTATCCCATGACCATCGAACCTGGTAGGATCTCGATTTTATTATTCTCTTTCCATATCACATGCAATAATAGAGGGCAATAAAAATATTGACACAATATTTTTACAGGGTTCACTAATCAATAAGAGTACCTACATACATTCTATGAATTTGAATGACCAGTGGATGAATTCAATACTATAATGGAATAACATTTATAGTGGTCTAGATAATGAATAAAATTTGGATAGTGTGAGTCCCTAAACTATGTAGGAGGAAATGAAACAATTGTCTTCCTAATTAGGTGAAAACCTGGTCCAACTTGCATATACTAACTAGTTCTTTACACTGATTCCCATGACAACCTTATTTTTCATAAAGAGGAAGGTTTTTCTCTTAATCTTTTTTAGTGCTCTTAACTTGGTTACATACAATGTTATAGGCAATTAACTGTCTATTATTCTTCTCTCTACTTCTTGGTGAAAAAAACATCACCAATTCATATTCATTCTTCTTATATAGTGTATTAAAAAACATTCGTAGAACTTATTATTCCATTATCTTGTCTTGAATCTAAAAATACTTTATATTTTTTAAATCAATGATGATTATATCAATAGGAATCATCATAATTATTTTCTTTCCTAATCTTCCTTATATGAATGCATGAGATATTGCATGTGGAAATTTGGCGGAACTCTTATATTCCACTTCTTCTTAATCTCTACAAATGTGTAACCATAGTCTAGGTTCTCCTTTGTAAACACCTTCAAGTATTCACGTGTATAAAATTGTGCATGAACAATCATTATCTTATCTCTTCTACGAGAACCCTAATTGGTATAACTCATTTCACCCACACACACTACCTCTTCTATTCCTCCCTTCATCTTATTTATTCACAAGTGCACACACATGTTCCTCCATTAATGAATTATTTCATGCATACCCATTTTTCACCTATCTTTTTCCTGAAAACCAAGGCCTCATGATTCCTCAAATGATGCATAAGCGTGCCTGAAAATACACACTTACATACTTCATGCATGTTAACTTCTCTTAAAAAACACCTAAAAATGATAAACATGTATTCTAGTTCTTACCATCATGTGGGAAGAGAGCTCCACAGATTTTATTCTTTGCGTAGAGGATGCATGGTTCCCTTTTCTGAGATTGTGCGAGTGTTCATAAGGCACTGTGGGAGGCTGAGACTTGTCTAATGGATCATGGTGGCGTGGCCTTTCCAAATCACAATGAGGGTTTGAGTAAATCTATCACGTTTTCAAGGTAAAAATTCGTATTATTCACTAAACATCTTAGTAAATCAGTTATAGAGTTCATGGAACATGTAAAAGGCTAGTAGGATCATCACCCCCCCCCATATCTAAAAGGCTTGTGGTTCCTTTGGTCGATCTTCACTAAAAATAGGCACACATATTCTCGATTTTTAATGAAAAAATGAGATCTCTCAAAATATGGGATCGTAAGATCCATCTTAGGTTTAGTGGTTCTCCTTTTATAGACAAGGTCATCTCCCTTTTCCACCTTCAATCCCCTGAGATATTCCCTTCAAATATCATCTTCAAAGAGATGATATTCTCTATTCGTATAACCGAGATATTAGTTTTTTAATGATCATAAAACCCATGTGAAAATTTGTTGAGATTTGCAGGTGTTTCCTTTTCATGTGTGGGGCCTTCTCCCTTATCATGAGAATATATTCAATAATTTCATGTATCCGATTTTAAATTCTCACTCTAATAAATTTTTTTATTGGCCACATTGTTTTCCTCGACCTTCGTTGAATTTCCCAATATTGTTTCATGCATGAAAATGAAATTGCATGCATGTTCTCGTTTCGATCCATTGACCAAAATAAACCACATATGATGTACAGTGGTTGTATATGGTGATTGGGTCATGTACTCCGATGAGTAACAGCAGCACTAGAGTGTAGTGAAAGATGAAGAAGACAGAGGGGATAAACTAAAAACCACAAGAGATCAGACTATCCCCAATTATATATGAGTAGTGTGGGATTAATGAGTGGTAGTAATGAGATTGCGGGATGTAGATGGGATGGATGGTGGGGATAACTCATTTTTACTTAAATGACGAACAATAACCGTATTAATTTTTACCACATCAAAATAGATATGTGGATGGGGCATGATTTATGTATCAAAGTGCTCCATTAAACCACCTCATATTGTGTTCTCTATGGAAGTGCTCTACACCCACCCTCTATATGAGCTTTAGCCCAACTATCCATTGGAATTTCCCTATATGCTCATGAAGGCCTACACATGGTCTTCATGCATTCATCCAGTGTTCCTAGCAAGCCTACCATGGGTGCATTAGATCTAGATCACCATAATTACTCTAGGTCGAGGCTCTCCAGATGGGTCCGTTAGCCACCCAATTTATTGAGTGTAACCATATAAAAAATAACTATCATGTGTAAAATTGGATGGACACCTGAAAACATAATGCTCATTAATACCTACCACTGTTTAATTCCAAAACCATGCTAATTCCTACTATTTTCATCTTCATCATTTTATATTGGATAATGAATCCCAATGTACTCCAATCAACTAATGTACATCAATCAACCTTAAATGTATGATACTTTATTGTTGTAAACACCTTTCACCTTTAACAGTTGTTCTTTGCACAAAATATAAGAGCATCAATTTTTTGATTTGAACTATATGGAGAATTATCCAATATGGAAATCCAATGCTATAAATCCATAACAATTATAAAATAATCTTCACGTCAACCAATCTCCATTTATTTTTGAGTTCCCTCATCATTTGACAATTTTTGACAAATATTGAAAAAACATACAACTTATACAAAAAGTAGTCTGAACATATCCACCACTGAACATTGGGTAAAAATGTGGAAATCATGGATTTATTGACAGCCAGATGGAAAGAGTGAAAAACCATTAGACTAAATGTTCTATCTGTTAGGTCATTCTAAATGTTTTGTGATTCCCTCACAAGCTTTGTTCATGCACATCATTATTTTTAGGCATGGAAGCCCAAAAATAAATAGATATGTGGTGATATAAGACACAATCAATTCCCAATTTCACCACTAGTACTAATATTAAATCATATTTCTATACACTACGATTATTATATTTTGAAACCGGCCCATAAATGTAGTGTAACAACTCTCAGATTAAACAATTTTCACTAAAATATTTTGTTTCTTTATATCATTTCATTATACTGATAGGTACCACAAGCATTGATGATTACTTATAGTATATTTCATTTAACTGATGGAATATAATTTCATAATATCCATATGCATGTCATCCATATGCATCCCAATATATGATGTATCAAATGAAATATTTACAAAGAGAATTTTTATTCCATTCAATTAAAAATCAAGCTAAAAAATATTTATGGTTCCCAAAAATGAAGGGGAAGATGTCTAATAATAACTAATGAGAGTCAGACCACACCATGTTCATGTATAATATCATTATCTATATAATTACATCATGATAATTCCATTAATAATACTAAACTTACTTCATGACCAACCATCCAACATGGGGGTTGTTTTAGAATCTAAGTGTACTACATGGGAATAATGAAACACAAGCAACAACTCTTATTTGATATTGGATGCATAATTTACTCTTTATTATTTACCTTATTGGGAATTACAATAATGGGATAACCATTATTTATGCATAATGAATTTATTTTTATATTAATTTCATGATAAAAAAGATTTCTAGTCTCTACCGCCCATCATTTAGGTTCATCTGATATAAGAATAAGCCCATAAGAAATATCATTTACCATTCCAAGTAAACTATAAATGATTCATTATTATTTACCCTTAAATGAATGAAAATTCTATAAACTCATCAAAAAAATCATTTTAATCCATTACGTGAAAAAAAATTATTTTAATCATTATAGGGTATATATTTGAATAACATAAAGTAATTATTATTCAACACTTCAAACATTATCCATCTAAATCAATGAGGAAAACATGAATGTTATATCAAAAATTATTTTCAAAAATGATGTATTTAGATAAAATCAGTGAAAATTAATAAATTTACTATATTAATTCCCGTTTATCAATTTTATTTATCCCTATGGATCAAAAGATTGGGAATAAATATTGAAAATATAAATTCCCAACAATAGAGAAAAACTTATATTATGTTTTAATATACATTTTAATTAACTAATGAAGTATATTATAAAAATAAAATAAAGACCAGAAGTAAATTATAATATAATTGGACCAAGATCAGTAACTTTCCACTATATAATTATACATAACCCTTATATGTGGATTTTGAAACATTAAAAAATCATCCCATGTAGAAATAGGATACATACCTTGGACCACCACAATGTCATGTGAATGATAAAGGTATCCAATAATAGTTCCATAAATCCATCCTTCGTTCATTTAAGTCAAACCTAGTGACATTTTATTTATTACATATTTAATTATAAATTTTTTTGAACATATGATAAGAATAACACACCTCGACCATCCTATATTGGTCAAGTAATATTTATCTCACAACTATAAAGGGACACGATATACTAACATGGGTTCTGTCCAGAATATAAAATGTATGGAATGGAATCATTTATAGATCACAAATTTTAAAAATCATTAATGTAATCGTATGGTTGGATGAATCACACTCTTAAAATTATAGAGGAACATGCCTTTATAATTTACAATTGGAATTCATGTATCTTAAAACATTAATTTATAATTGTTCATATTTTTGGATTTCAACTCCTATGTTATAATGAAGACAGACAGTTAATAAATTGAAAAATTTGCACCCGTCTAATTTTAAACCTTCAAATTACACCTCATTGGAGCAATGTTCTATGAATATTTATTTTCATAATTGTCTATTAAAATAGAATTCCAACATAAATATATGTGTGGAAACCATATTTAGGATGATGTAGACATTTTATATAGAAATCATAAACCATAAATATCACAACCATGGCATCTCATATCTATAATTTTTTGTTAAATTTTCATTTTTTCCCCATAACGGTATACAAGAAGTCTTGATTAATATTCACATGATAATGTTACACTCTTAATGAATAATTCAGAATATTAGGTTATCTAATAAAGAAACCTATATGTAATGGAATATTAATAACTTGTCAATCACAATGTGCCTATAATAAGACATGTATAAATACTTCCTTCCAATGCGAATCCATGTCTAAAATATCATAAATATCGTAAACTGGTAAATATTGTATAATACAGAAATAATTCTATGTGAAATAAAAATAAACTCAAATAACTAAGACCATTCAAAACAGTCCCATCCCATGACACATGGTGATTTCTATATGTGTAGGTTAATAACTCCTAGGAACGATTATTAACCAAATGCTGATACATTTCTAGTCTCCATTTATCCTGAGAGGACCATTTTGGGATATACTTAGCACTGATAGGGGGTGAATCAGTGTTGGGGACTTTTTTAAACCGATTCGAACATTTTATCCCTATACCTCTTGACCTATTAGAATCTGGCTTCACTTATTCTATTTTCTATATTGAATACAATAATAGAATGAAGAAAAGATATTCACCTGATAGTGTTATAGGGGTTACCGCTCAATAAGATCAGTTATGTCCTTTCCAAGCATTGGAATGACCAGTGCATGGATTCTACACTATAATGTGATATTCTGTTATAGTGGATCACATAGGAAAATAATCATCTAGTTTGTGGGGAACCCTATACTTGGATGGGAAAGGAATATAATACTATTAGAACTTTCAACAAGTAGGATATGCCCGTACACTCTTTGGATCATTATACTACCAGTGTAGACATTTACTTATAGCTTGTAGCTGGTTATTTATAATTACACTTAAGATAGTATTATCTCTCTTAAATGAGTTCAAAACACCAAAAAAATCAATTACATATTGAGACTTGTTGGATATCACATTAATTCTTTGTTCCTACTTTCTTAACTTATTGCATGCCTAGAGGCATGAAAGTAACCAAACATTCTTATTTCACAGTATCAAACCTATCATCGGTGCAAAACTAGCTACACTCAGACTTCTGCTTCAACCTACTAGAATCACAAACACCCTTTTTTGATTATCATAACAATGAGGGCCAACACATCTCCGCATCATCACAATTAAACAGCCCTGAATAATTCACAATATTCAGTTAGGCACACTCTATTCTTCTTATGTTTCTTTTTATCTTCTCAATACCAATGTTTGAGTGTATATGTATTCATAACTTATTACTTTTTGTAGTATGAATTCAGTTTAATGTCTAGTTCTTCTTCACTTTCCAAAACATAGTGAGAGTGTTAAACAACAGTCATGTGAGTGTGGTTCTACTTCTCTTCATGATACCGAATGATTCCCGGTACATGCTTCTTCACAAGGCCCCATTGAGAGTGCTAAACACCTGTAAAAGGCATGAAGGATGCCAATATTTCATGCACCCCTTTTGGGTGACATGCGTGAAACATTTATGTCTTTCATGCAATGATAATATTTTTTCATGGAAGACCTCTTGCGCGCAACTATCCTCTAGTGCACAACTTTTTCTTTCTATCTACAACTATAATTCTTTCGTTTACTCCCCTTTACATAAAATTATTTCACACCTCAGAGCATTGGATTTATCAGTGTATCGAGACTTAATAATTTGATGGGGTCACCTCTAATATATAGACCTCATTGAACCTTGCATGAAAACCCCCTATGTGTCACGCATGATCTTGACTTGTCGCAAAAAACCCCATTTGACATCGCATTGGGCGTGTAAGTCTCTTTCTCACCAACCTGATATTTCGCACAATTCTTGAATCTTTCATCCACTTAATTCGTTTTCAATTTTTCTAGGATTTGACCTTGTATCATGACATGCGTGAAAAAATCCCGATGTGTTGCGGAAGATTATGACATGTCACGAAAAACTCCATTTAACATCGCATTGGTCATGGAAGTCTGCTTGGTGGCACCTTATCTTTCACTAACTTATTTTATCTTTCGCCAACTTACAGCCTTTTCCATTTTTCTATGTTTTTCCCTGGAATCATGCCATGCACACAACATTCCAATATCTATTCAATCTTGTGTACAAAAACAAATATTTCACACAAGCCACTCATTTTCCATATTTGGATGTTCAGATCATGGAACTCCCCTTGCGCGTAACATACCAAGCCATCATAAAACATGCACACACCATACTTTTTTAAAATCACATTTCTCCATCTATCGATTTTCAAACCCAAATATTTGGAAAACACCGAAAAATGATGCAACCTAAAAACATTGTATTGTGCCACCTCCACATCATCTATTCCTCTGTCATGATTCTATTCATAGAATTCTATAACCATTCTTCATCATTCATCATGATCTCCACTATTGTGATATATATCTTTTGATAGATAATCTTTTGAATCGCCTAAGATTCCATGGAAAGTACTTTAACATCCATGTCTTCCACATGCATATTTCCTTCCAATAAAAACTCAATATGACTTGATAAACCATTACTCAGCCATTACATCCTAAGGCTTGCTTAATAATTTATTCTAACATATGATATTTGTGAAATACAAATCAAAAAATTATTATCTAATTTCCAATAGAAAGTACTACAACTTCCCTAGATCATGAAAATCATATTATTCTTTTCTTCAAGTATGCTCTTGCATGGTTCTCATGAAATAGTGAACCATTGCCTGACCTTCACCAAAATTCAAATTATCCATTTCCTTTTGAAACATGAATTAAAAAGAACATCTCAAATCATACTCAAATGGATTGTACATCACCATTCGTCTCCAATCATCCTCAGATGGATGATACTTTACCATTCATCTCCAATCATCCTCATGTGGTTGATAATTCACCATTAATCATTTTTGTAAATAATGTGTCACCTTTGACACATGTTATTTGATCATTCAATTGATTCGACAATTGTATGAATTGAAATTTACGAAGAATTGACCAAGTATGAAATATAATGATATAATTCCATAATAATTCTCCATGCATCCTCATTTAATCCAATCTACATTCTCATTGGAGTGATTTTTAATCTTCTTCATCATTTTGACCAGCATTGAAAATTGTTGACAATAAATACATTCTTCATACATATGGTGGTCCCAAAATAACCCCCAGAAAATAGTATTATAATGAAAAAATACCATATGATACCACTTGTAACACCCCATAATGAGATCTAGTTAAATAGATCCTTGATACAATTATTTACTGGGCCTCAAGTGCGCCTTCCAGTATGCAAGTGGCTATCAAATAGAAGAATGTGTTAAATTATTGTATAATTGAGAGACTACAGAATCATAATCATAGTCGAATAATAGTATTTAAATAAAGAAAAAATTTATATGGATGAATAACTATAATGTATAAGATAATATATATATATATAATATCCATTTATGAACATGTTACAATCAATACGTGGTCATAAATTTATTAATAAATATGTTATTAAAAACGAATAAAAAATACATAAGGGATATCTCAGTAATAATTCTATTATGTCGAACAGTTCTATAGTCATATGATATAGTATACATAGTAACATCCTAAAAAGTATAGTAGAAATAAAGCCAAATACATTACCCGATCCTATAACGAAGAGGTCTGTTCGGGAACCCAAGTGAAATGGAGACCCAAAAGTGTATGATATAAACATAGTTAGACAACACAAATATTTTAAAATTTTATCAAGTATTATAATATAAAATATATTGGTATTTATCTATATTTATAATGTAGTAACTAAATAAATAAATAAAAACATGTCGGGCTCAGTTTATTCACGAACATGTGGCAGACCTATCATATAATGACCCGGATTTATATAAATGGAAAATAAATTCTTTAAATTTGGTCATTTATCATAAATCACATTAAATTATATTATAAACATAATAAAATCATTATTAATGTATAATGAATGATGTAAGAGGTATTTATAAATGTTAAGAAGCCCATACTAATGAAATAATAACACGAGCTTTTGAATAATAATATGAACCTGATGAATAGTAAGCTTTCCAATATAATAGTAACATCACCCATGAATGTAAAACTATAATTTAAGAATATTATTGTAATGGCCCGGACCTCTCCGGTCGATTACTTTGTAAAAACGTTTTTTTATGTGGTCAATGCGGCGAACATCAAAAATAATAATTATTATTAATAATAAATGGTGACGTGTTAATAAATTTTATTTGGGGTTTTGTTATAAGTGTTATACTATATAATTATAATAATAATGCTGGTTTTTTTTTTGATATATCTGGTAATAATGATTTAATGAGAATTATGTTTTGAATTAAATGCAATGAGATTTGATATATGAGAATAAATTAAAGATGTTATGATAATTGTGTAAAAATAAATAAATAAATGTTTAAAATAAATTTGGGGCGTGCCACAAGGAGAGGGAAGATGAAAAAAATATAATAATATGAAATAAAAGGGGAGGTACACCAACAAAATAAAGATTGGAGAGAGAAAATAAAATTTATTGAAAAATAAATATAAGAGAGAGGCGCCACTTTTTGTGGGAGAGAATCTTGGGAGAAAGAATTAATAAAGATTGGAGAGAGGGAGGAGTTATAAGATATTAATGGGAATAAAATTAAGTGTGAAATAAATAGTAAAGGAGATAATTGGTGATGAATTTCTAGCATGAAAAATGACAAATGGTGATTGATTGGAGTTAGAGAAATAAATAATTAATTAATTAATAAAATATTGTTATCATTTTTTTTGATAATAAAACACTTTTTTCACAATAACTTCTTCGTGCGACCTCGGTTTCACGAACCGTCAGTGGCAGTGCAACCCTGACTACGAGATGAAAATTATGAGGCCAATATTGGATTTTTTTTTTGGGTTTTCGGATTGGGTACCCGAAACTCTCATGAATTAATAGATTTAATATTGTTATTATTACAGGATCTTGTATCCAACGTATCTCCCTCATACGGTATCGGATTGAAGATCCGTCAGTGACAGCATAACCCTGAAATTATGACGGTCATTTTAAGACCATTAATGAGCTACTTTTATGACTCATGCCTCGGGTCAACGAAACACCACATATTGATAGAATTATCATTATTATTAAAACGCGTGGAAACCGCGTGACGTGTTGTTTGTTAACCAATCAAAACATGTAATGTATGTACGGTCACATCGTGTATTCATTAATGCATGCTGAATACGGATTTACCTATTCGTTGCCTATATAAGAACGAGGTCATTTTTTATCTTCCATATCGATCGCTTCTTTGTCGCACGACGACGCTCATGGACGATCGAGAAGTATTCCTCCTCTAACTTCTTTGTCCGAGCTCCGAATTACGATCCGTCAGCGGCCACAGGATCGTAGCGACGAGACGAAGCTTCTAAGACTAGACTTGTCACCTTTCCTTCCTGCCTTCCTTCTCCAGCTTCCATCCCAGGAGGCATTTTTCAGGTTTGGCGAAGGCGTAGGACACCAAAGGACGTCTTCGGAAGCGACGTGATCGGGACCTTTTGAGGTAGGGGTTTACCTTCGTCTCTCTATTTGGTGCAACATGCGAGGTGGGATATTTTTTTCTTTTGTTCCATGGGATGCATTTGAAATTTAAATAAAGATAAATACTGGATAAAGAAGGGTTTGAGGTTTTCTGCTGTTTCTATTGCCTTCCAGTTTCTTTATCTTCTGATTGTGATTTTGGATTGAAAGGCCTTTGCCTACTGAAAATCAAGGCCGTTGGTGGCCTTTGCGTGCGAAATTGATATCTGAATTGTTTGTGGTTGGTTTTGTTAAAACATGGAAAATGGATAAGCATGTAAAGACTGGCTGATTAAATGAGAATGAAAACCTTGTGTGATCACCCCGGTTGAACAATGTTGGAATAATGAACATGTTGGTGGTTTGGTTGTTTTGTGGGAAATGTTTTGTAAACGATGGGGTTGAAATGGGAAGTGGTTGGATGTGGAAAATTCCTTTATTTATGAAAAGTGTTTTGATAATGAAAAGTGTTTTGATGTAAATGGTGTTTTCAAATGCGGAAATGTTTTGTGTGTGGAAAGGGTTTTATGTGTGGAACATTGAAATAAATGAATGATGGAATGTTGTATGGTTGTGATAATCTTTTGTAAATTAAATGGCATGTGGTTGCTTGCGTTTTACCTAACCTTGGTTGTGGATGGCAGGGATATGTTTGTGAAAGGTTTTTTTTGGATGATAGTTTCCCAGTAGTAATAATTTGTTAAACCATTGCATGAAACATGAAAACCTAAATGGGGTTGGGGGATGATTGTTTGGTTTTTGATGTATGCTTCGTGGTAGTAGTGCCGAGGCACATGCTCAGTTTCTCATTTTAAGAAGCCATAGGTTGGGTTGTGTGTTTGGTATATGTATATATATAATTTTATCTTTGTGTTTTGTCGCAACACACCCATGTCAAGCACCTAGTGCCGAACACTCCCATTTTATGGGAGAGGGTGTTCCCCCTTAGTTACTAGCTCCTTCCTGCTCCTTCTTCCATATGCTATGATGGCTTGAGTTGACCTTACACCCAAGACTTCGGGTAGGTCTCGGAGGCTGTGATGGCTTGAGGCGACCTTTATCCCAAGACTCTTCGGGCAGGCTTACCGTTCCCAAGAACCTTCGGGATGAGGCCCAGGTGTTTGCGGGTGGGTTAGTGGTTGTGTCCCAGGTGTGTGCGTGCGAGATGCATGGTTGTGAGTCCCAGGTGTGTGCGGGTGGGATGCGTGGTTTGGCCCAGGTGTGTGCGGGAAGGAAGAGTGTGGTAGCGTCAGGACGTTTGCCGTTAGGAAGAGCAGCATCTAATTAAGTGGGAAATGGTGCAGGGTACCCAATACTTTTGTTCGATATATATACTAAACTTGTTTGTGTTACTTGGTGAGTGTGACCAGTGAGGCTGGGTGGATAGTTTTTCCTTGTTAGTTTCTGGTTCTTCTATTTTCTCACGGGACCTTAGGGTGTCTCCCCACTTGTGCACGGGAGCTTTAGGTTCTCTACTGAGTATACTTGTATGCTCACCCTACGTTGTTTAGGGTTTTCAGGAGGACTACCAGGGCCGTGCGGGACCCTACTAGTCAGGAAGTGGGAGCTATGCAGTTGCTGTTTTCTTGTTTTTCTTTTGGTACTGTACTCACTTGTACTTTGAGCTTATTTGTACTTGTACCTGTTTCAGTTTATTTATACATGCATATGGGACTGGTTTGGGTTTCTTTTCCGCAACTTTGTTCTTTTTCCTTTTTGGTGGTTGACTTGTCCTATTTCCGATCCTAACTATAAAAAGGGTAATGCCTCCAATGATTGAAAAAAAATAAACTCATACCCTTGGTGCTAGTCGCCACCCCGGGGCCTGCTGGAGGTGGGACTCGGGGGTCATTATCTCCCTTTCACCATTGCCAGCTCAGGAGGGGCATCATTGATGGAAGGGGTTCGTGACAGAATGGTATCAGAGGAATGGTTGAGAGATAGGATGGAGTCTGGAGTTAGGCACAGTGAGGATTGCATGGGATGGTAGGGAAACAGTGTTAGCTGATCTTGGTTTGTGACATAGGCCAGGGAAGACCGGCTAGGACATGGGATTTTAGGGCCCCCTGTGATCCGATGCAAGGACTCTGAGCCAACCGAACAACCAAGTGAGGATACATTGATTTTAGGGTAGAAACCCTTGGAAAGGTACATGCATCCTCATGTTTGTGTTTTACTTGATTTGGGGCGTTCTAGGAATAAAGTAAAATGATAAAATGAACCCTTGAGAAATCTCCTTACTACTCGGGCTTAGGTTTTCCTTGTTTACCTCATAGCTATGGCACCTGGACGGCGTTCCCAGGTGGCTCAGGTGGCCGAGGCCCAGCAGGTTCAGGCGATCGATCAACTGAGGATTGATCGAGAGGAGGAAGACATCCAGTGGCAGAAGACCCTCCGTTCTTTCTAGCGTCAGACTCTCAAGAAGTACGAGGGAAGTACTTCTGACCTAGAGACGGAGGGGTGTCTTGAAGAGATAGGGATCGCTTTTACCTTGATCCGTGCTCCGAAGGAGTACTGGGTCCCCCTAGCGGTCAGTCAGTTGAGAGGCGTGGCATGCCAATGGTGGATGCTCTACCTCGGGGAGAGGAAGGAGGCATAGATTCCATGGGCTGACTTCGAAAAGGAGTTCCGAGAGGAATTCCTCTCTTCTTTGATCAAGGAGGAAAATCGTTAGGAGTTGCTCTCCCTTCAGCAGGGGAGTATGACTGTTCGAGAGTTGGGAATTAAGTTCAAGAATCTCCTACGCTTTGCTCCGGAACTCTTTCCGGATGAAGAGTCTTGGGCGAGACATTTGGAAGAGGTGCTTCGTCCTTCGCTCCAGTATGATGTGACCCCCTTCACCCTTCCGACATACTTAGCCATACAGAAGAATGCGGAAGTTGTAGAGAGGATGCACTTGCAGGGAGGTGCACCCCGAGAAGGGATCCAGGCAGGTCCGTCTAAGGGGAAGGCAGTCAGTAGCAGACCTCCTGCGACCTGACCTTCCAGGTTCAGGCCGGTGGGGAGCAGGCCCCAGCGGTTCCAGTTCAGGTCTTCAGGACCTCGTCCTTCCTTCTCGAGTCCTGGACTGAAGTGTTTTTCTTGTGGTGGTTTCGGGCACGTCTGGAGTCAGTGCCCGACCAGAGCTCAGCATGGTGGAGGTGGTCAGGATCAGTACCCGCCTCAGCAGCAGTTGCCGTCGAGGCCCTTTCAGCAGCAGCAGGGCCCTCCGAGGGTAGACCCTGTTGGAGGAGGCCGATCTCAGGGTTCTCCTCAGGAAACTCGACCAGGGCCTGGTCGGGGAGGCGGTCGACATCAAAGAGGCAGAGGATCTGGGCGTGGAAAGTTGCACGCAGCAGAGTTGGCAGCTCCAGCAGGACCAGAGGTGGTACGAGGTACTATCTGTTTGTTCAGCACTCTTGTTTCTACCTTGTTCGATTCAGGAGCTTCGCACTCTTTTGTTGCACCCAGTCTAGCCCATTCTTTGGGTCTAGACATAGAGAGACTTTCTATACCCCTGGTACTGAGTACGCCTGTTGGAGGATAGACCCATTTGTCTTGTGTTTGTTGGGGATGCGAGTTGACGTTGGGACCACATCGGTCCATTGGAGATCTTCTTTTGCTACAGATGCAGCCATACGACGTCAACTTAGGCATCGACTGGCTGTTCTCTGTTAGTGCTATTATCGACTGCTTCCGGAGAAGAGTCGCGTTCTTCGATATGGATGGACAGCGTGTGACTTTTGTTGGCGAGAGGAGCTATCAGGTGGGAAGGCGGCATGTGAAGCCTCTCTTTTCTTTGTTGGGTGGGATATCAGCGGTTCCAGCTGATACGAAGATGATGAATGTTCCAGAAGTTGTTGGGGAATTCCTCGATGTCTTTCCTGAGGAGGTTGTGACTCTACCCCCTCGATGTGATGTTGAGTTTGGGATAGACTTACAGCCAGGTGCCCATCCGATCTCGATGGCTCCTTATCGGATGGCACCTTCGGAGTTGCGGGAGTTGCGGATTCAGATTGACGATCTGATGGAGAAGGGTTTCGTTCGACCCAGTGTGTCGCCATGGGGTGCTCCGGTTCTATTTGTGAAAAAGGCGGATGGTGGTCTCAGGCTATGCATAGACTACCAGAGGCTGAATCAGGTAATGGTCATGAACCGTTACCCCCTTCCGAGAATAGATGATCTCTTCGACCAGCTGAGGGGAGGATGTTGGTTTTCTACGATTGATCTGTGGTCGGGATATCATCAGCTGAGGGTAAAAGACAGTGACATCCCAAAGATAGCTTTCAGGTGCAGGTATGGGCACTTCGACTTTGTAGTGATGCCGTTTGGGGTTACGAATGCACCAGCTGTGTTCATGGGTCTTATGAACTTTGTCTTCCGAGAGTTCCTGGACCAGTTCGTCATTGTGTTCATCGATGACATCTTGATCTACTCAATATCAAAGGAGGAGCACGTTGAGCATCTCATGGCTGTTTCGGAAGTCCTTCGGCACCATCAGCTTTATGGAAAGTTTTCAAAATATAAGTTCTTGACGCAAGAAGTACACTTCCTTGGGCACGTGGTGTCTCAGCATGGAGTGTCAGTGGACCCGTCGAAGGTAGAAGCAGTTGTTTCTTGGACAGCACCCAAGAGCGTGGCAGAAGTTCGTAGTTTCCTGGGGTTGGCTGGATACTATCAGAGGTTCATCTCGGACTTCTCTCGAGTTGCTGCTCCGTTGACAGCTTTGACTAGGAAGAATCAGGTCTTCCTGTGGAATGAGCAGTGCCAGGAAGCTTTCGACTACCTGAAGTAGAAGTTGGTTAGTGCTCCCATCCTTAGGTTTCCAGAGGAAGGATCCTTTTATGAGGTGTTTTTTGATGCCTCTATCCTTGGCTTGGGATGTGTGCTGATGCAGAAGAACGGTGTGATCTGCTATGGGTCTAGGCAGTTGTGTCCTCACGAGCGGAACTATGCCACACATGACTTGGAGCATGCAGCAGTAGTGTTCGCATTGAAGCTGTGGCGATATTACCTCTTTGGGGAGCGCTTTGTGGTCTTCACTGATCACAAGATCTTGCGCTATATCTTCTCCCAGTGTGACTTGAACTTGCGACAGTGGAGATGGGTCGAGTTTCTCCAAGACTAAGACTTTGAGATCTCGTACACTGAAGGTAAGGGAAACGTTGTGGCTGATGCCCTGAGCAGGAAGCCACATCAGGAAGTGGTTCGGGAATCTGCTGATGCTTGGAAGGCGATGGGGGAGTTGGCTGCCTTGCACTTGGATGCGAGGGTGGAAGGAGCTAGTGGCTGCTTGTTTCAGATGACGGTATAGTCCTCTTTGTTGCAGCAAGTGGAAGAGTCTTAGTGGGGAGACCCTGAGGTGGAAGTGTTGCAGGATCGTGTCGATCAGGGGAACGCTCCGGAAGGTTGGTCGGAGGACAGCCGACATCGGATGCTCTTTCATGGAAGGTTGTTTGTTCCAGAGGTGATGCGCGATGAAGTCCTTCGTGAGTTCCATAGCTCAACCTTGGCAGTACATCCAGGTGTTTCGAAAATGTACCAAGGCCTGAGGGGACAGTTTTGGTGGCCCGGGGTGAAACGGGCAGTGGCAGAGTTTGTGGCTAAATGCCTGGTGTGTCAGCAGGTGAAGGCTGAACACCGCGTTCCTGGTGGTTTGTTGCATCCTTTAGATGTTCCCGAGTGGAAGTGGGATGACATCTCGATGGACTTCGTCACAGGACTACCGGAGCTCAGGGCGGGCATGATGCTATCTGGGTAGTGGTGGATCGACTGACAAAATCTGCTCACTTCTTGGCCATCAAGGAGTCAGGATCTGTGAATACCTTAGCACAGAGGTACGTGGATGAGGTGGTGCGATTGCATGGAGTTCCGAAGACTATCGTCTCAGATCAGGACACTCGGTTCACCTCACGAGTCTGGAAGGGGTTACAGCTTGCTTTTGGCACCCACCTACGCCTTAGCACTGCTTTTCACCCACAGACTGATAGACAGACAGAGCGGACTATCCAGACATTGGACGACATGCTGCGAGCATGTGTTCTGGATTTCGGAGGATCATGGGTACGACACTTGCCTTTAGTAGAGTTTGCCTACAACAACAGCTTCCACTCTACTATTGGCATGGCTCCTTTTGAGGCTTTGTATGGAAGACCATGTAGTTCACCCTTTTGCTGGGCAGAGGTAGGTGAGACTGGTACTCTTGGACCAGAAGTAGTGCAGAGCACCACGGAGAAAGTCCAGCTAGTGCGGGAGAGGATGAAAGCAGCTCTGGATCGGCATAAGTCTTATGCTGATCATCGGAGGAGGCCCTTGGAGTTCGAGGTGGGAGATCATGTGTTCTTGAAGGTTTCCCCTCGACAGGGGAAGCGGAGGTTCGGAAAGGGGAGTAAGCTCTCCCCTAGGTTCATCAGACCTTTCGAGGTGCTGAGGCGAGTTGGCGAGGTGGCATATCAGCTGGCCCTACCACCTCAGTTGGAGAGGGTCAATGACGTCTTCCATGTCTCCCAGCTTCGTCAGTACTTACATGATGAATCTCATGTCATCAACTGTGGAGAGCTAAATGTGGGAGAAGACGCGACCTTCGAGGAACGGCCAGTCAGGATCGAGGATCGCAAGGAGAATGTGCTCCGTGGATGAACCATCGGCTTGGTTCGTGTGTTGTGGAGGCATGGCGGCCTTGAGGAGAGCACTTGGGAGCGGGAGACCCAGATGCGCACTCAGTACCCGGGGTTGTTTTGACTTGTACCTTCCTTTGTTTGTTGGTGTTACCCTGTACCTTTGATATATAAAATGTTGGCTTGTTGGATGTGAGATCATTGTTCCTTGTTCGTGGGAAGTGTGTGGCTTGTCCGGATATATGGGAAAGGAAAAACCTGATCCTTAATCAATACGCATTAATGAGGATGCGATTAAACCCATGCAGGCGAGTCAGTGCTGCCTAAAGCAGATAGTATCTTGACATAGGAGAGGGAATTCCTAACTCATAGAGTAGTTGGTTGGTTCCTTGTCATGACGAGAGCCCTGAGAGGTATCTTGTGGAGTGGTTCTTCAGATCCTTTCCTTCTTCTGGGTCAGTTTTTAATTCTCGAGAACGAGAATGTTTTGAGAGGAATATAATGTAATGGCCCGGACCTCTCTGGTCGATTACTTTGTAAAAACGTTTTTTTTATGTGGTCAATGCGGCGAACATCAAAAATAATAATTATTATTAATAATAAATGGTGACATGTTAATAAATTTTATTTGGGGTTTTGTTATAAGTGTTATACTAAATAATTATAATAATAATGTTGGTTTTTTTGATAGATCTGGTAATAATGATTTAATGAGAATGATGTTTTGAATTAAATGCAATGAGATTTGAGATATGAGAATAAATTAAAGATGTTATGATAATTGTGTAAAAATAAATAAATAAAGGTTTAAAATAAATTTGGGGCGTGCCACAAGGAGAGAGAAGATGAAACAAATATAATAATTTGAAATAAAAGGGGAGGCGCACCAACAAAATAAAGATTGGAGAGAGAAAATAATATTTATTGAAAAATAAATATAAGAGAGAGGCACCTCTTTTTGTGGGAGAGAATCATGGGAGAAAGAATTAATAAAGATTGGAGAGAGGGAGGAGTTATAAGATAATAATGGGAATAAAATTAAGTGTGAAATAAATAGTAAAGGAGATAATTGGTGATGAATTTCCAGCGTGAAAAATGACAAATGGTGATTGATTGGAGTTAGAGAAATAAATAAATAATTAATTAATAAAATATTGTTATCATTTTTTTATAATAAAACACTTTTTTCACAATAACTTCTTCGTGCGACGTCGGTTTCACGAGCCGTCAGTGGCAGTGCGACCCTGACTACGAGACGAAAATTATGAGTCCAATATTGGATGTCTTTTTCGGGTTTTCGGATTGGGTACCCGAAACGCTCATGAATTAATAGATTTAATATTGTTATTATTACGGGATCTTGTATCCAACATATCTCCCTCATACGGTATCGGATTGACGATCCGTCAGTGACAGCGTAACCCTGAAATTATGACGGTAATTTTAAGACCATTAATGAGCTACTTTTATGACTCATTCCTCGGGTCAACGAAACACCACATATTGATAGAATTATCATTATTATTAAAACGCTTTGAAACCGCGTGACGTGTTGTGTGTTAACCAATCAAAACACGTAACATATGTACGGTCACATCGTGTATTCATTAATGCACGCTGAATAAGGATTTACCTATTTGTTGCCTATATAAGAACGAGGTCATGTTTTATCTTCCATATCGATCGCTTCTTTGTCGCAGGAGGACGCTCTTGGATGATCGAGAAGTATTCCTCCTATAACTTCTTTGTCCGAGCTCCGAATTACGATCCGTCAGCAGCCACAGGATCGTAGCGACGAGACAATGCTTCTAAACCCGGACTTGTCACCTTTCCTTCCATCCTTCCTTCTCCAGCTTCCATTCTAGGAGGCGTTTGTCGGGTTTGGCGAAGGCGGAGGACACCGAAGGACGTCGTCGGAAGCGACGTGATCGGGACCTTTTGAGGAAGGGGTTTACCTTCGTCTCTCTATTTGGTGCAACATGCGGGGTGGGATATTTTTTTCTTTTGTTCCATGGGATGCAGTTGAACTTTAAATAAAGATAATAACCATATAAATAAGGGTTTGGGTTTTTGTGCTATTTCTATTTCCTTCCAGTTTCTTTATCTTCTAATTGTGATTTTGGATTGAAAGGCCTTTGCCTACTGAAAATCAAGGACGTTGGTGGCCTTTGCGTGCGCAATTGATATCTGAATTGTTTGTGGTTGGTTTTGTTAAAACATGGAAAATGGATAAGCACGTAAAGATTGGCCGATTAAATGAGAATGAAAACCTTGTGTGATCACCCCGGTTGAACAAAGTTGGAATAATGAACATGTTGGTGGTTTGGTTGTTTTGTGGGAAATGTTTTGTAAACGATGGGGTTGAAATGGGAAGTGGTTGGTGTTGGAAAATGCCTTTATTTATGAAAAGTGTTTTGATTATGAAAAGTGTTTTGAAGTAAAAGGTGTTTTCAAATGCCGAAATGTTTTGTGTGTGGAAAGGGTTTTATGTGTGGAACATTGAAATAAATGAATGATGGAATGATGTATGGCTGTGATAATCTTTTGTAAATGAAATGGCATGTGGTTTCTTGCGTTTTACCTAACCTTGGTTGTGGATGGCAGGGATATGTTTGTGAAAGGTTTTGTCAGTATGATAGTTGCCCAGTAGTAATAATTTGTTAAA
Organism: Viscum album; assembly: GCA_963277665.1. NCBI lineage: Eukaryota > Viridiplantae > Streptophyta > Magnoliopsida > Santalales > Viscaceae > Viscum > Viscum album. The sequence goes on along the minus strand of OY728129.1, from coordinate 791,024,378 downwards.
CCATTGCAGGAAACATGAAAACCTAAATGGGGTTGGGGGATGATTGTTTGGTTGTTGATGCATGCTTCGTGGTAGCAGTGCCGAGGCACATGCTCAGTTTCTCTTTTTAAGAAGCCATAGGTTGGGCTGTGGGTTTGGTATATGTATATATATAATTGTATCTTTGTGTGTTGTCTCACCACACCCATGTCAAGCACCTAGTGCCGAACACTCCCATTTTATGGGAGAGGGTGTTCCCCCATAGTTACTAGCTCCTTCCTGCTTCTTCTTCCATAGGCTATGATGGCTTGAGGTGACCTTACACCCAAGACTTCGGGTAGGTCTCGGAGGCTGTGATGTCTTGAGGCGACCTTTATCCCTAGACTCTTCGGGCAGGCTTACCATTCCCAAGAACCTTAGGGATGAGGCCCATGTGTCTGCGGGCGGGTTTGTAGTTGTGTCCCAGGTGTGTGCGGGCGAGATGCGTGGTTGCGAGGCCCAGGTGTGTGCGGGCGGGATGCGTGGTTTGGCCCAGGTGTGTGCGGGCGGGAAGAGTGTGGTAGCGTCAGGACGTTTGCCGTTAGGAAGAGAAGCATCTAATTAAGTGGGAAATGGTGTGGGGTACCCAATACTTTTGTTCTATATATATACTAAACTTGTTTGTGTTACATGGTGAGTGTGACCAGTGAGGCTAGGTGGATAGTTTTTCCTTGTTAGTTTCTGGTTCTTCTGTTTTCTCACGGGATGTTAGGGTGTCTCCCCACTTGTGCACGAGAGCTTTAGGTTCTCTACTGAGTATACTTGTATGCTAACCCTACGTTGTTTCAGGTTTTCAGGAGGACTACCAGGGCCGTGCGGGACCCTACTAGTCAGGCAGTGGGAGCTGTGCAGTTGAGGTTTTCTTGTTTTTCTTTTGGTACTGTACTCACTTGTACTTTGAGATTATTTGTACTTGTACCTGTTTCAGTTTATTTATACATGCATATGGGACTGGTTTGGGTTTCTTTTCAGCACCTTTGTTCTTTTTCCTTTTTGGTGGTTGACTTGTCCTATTTCCGATCCTAACTATAAAAAGGGTAATGCCTCCCATGATTGAAAAAAAAATAAACTCATACCCTTGGTGCTAGTCGCCACCCCTGGGCCTACTGGAGGCGGGACCTGGGGGTCATTATCTCCCTTTCACCATTGCCAGCTCAGGAGGGGCATCTTTTATGGAAGGGGGTCGTGACAATTATAAATGATAATATGATATAATCATAACATAGTATAATTTAACAACTTTATTAGAAATTATTATTTATGTGTTGATATATTTAGAAAACAGAAATGTTTATTTTCCATTTTATAATTAATATAGTTATATAAAAGAAAATTTAATTTCATTAAATACATTCAAAAAACTAATTTTTTTTCTTATTATTATAAGATAATTTTAAAAGGAATTGATTAATTTTTTAAATTTTATAAAATGAAATATAATTTTTAAAATTTGTATTTTACAAAATAATAATCATTTTAATTAAAATTTAAATTTCTCATATTTAGAAAATTATATACTGAAAATGGAGTCAATTATTTAATTTTAAAAAATGATAAATTGTAGGGGTGAATTTTAGTGATTTTTCTAGAATACATGAATTTTTTGTGAATATTGAAATTCAGTAATTCACAATATAAGTATGTAAATGAATTTTTGACTCATTTCTTAGTCAAGGATCTTGTATGTTAACATTAGATCATAATAACATGAACTAATTACATTATTTAGTAACAAATATACTGGCAATTACTTTTCATGTGAAAAATAAAAATGTAATGACTAAAATAATGAGAAAACACCAATCCCATACCCTATAAATTCCACCCCCAACACCACTTCTCCTTAAATATCACAATATTTATTCCTTGTACAAATTATTCTGAAATATTATAACAATATAATCCCCCAAATTTATAATATTTTTTTATCATGAATTTACAAAAACCTTTTCCCCATGCAGATTTGTAAAAATGATAAATTGGATACGTACAATCCCATTTCTTTTCATTTAATTTATTTTAATGTTTATTTCATTTCTTATTAAATCCCACACTCTCATTATCCAAATATCATTATAACTCTTCTATAATTTTTGAAATCTAATTATTTCATGTTAATGGAATATAATTCATCAAATCCCTTTTCCTCTCCCTTTCATTATAAAGTCAAAATGTCATTTGTGAGGTTTTATATTATCACCTTCAACAAAGAAAAATTGTCATTTTCCAGTATTGCATTCATGGATGGTCTTAAGGCCATAATAATGGTTAAAAAATCATTATAATATCTTTTATAAAACACTATACGTTCTGAATCAGTGATAAATATAATACAAAATTATAAAAAATGAGTTTGTTGTGATCGAAATACCATCAAAATTAACCTATAATGTTATCATTAACTAAATAACTAATGATTCATCATCATTCCATATACCCAAATGATTTATAAGATTTTTAATTACCTATTTGTTCATTTAAAAATTATAACCTTCATTATATTAAATATACACACTTTACATGATTTCCTATATATGTATACAAGTAATCAATCATGAGAAACAAGGAACCGAACACACATGAATGATAATTTTTTTAACATAATTAATAAAAATTCCATGAATGAAAGTAATAAAATAATAATAAATCCAACAACTATTTTAATGGTTCATAATTAATTAATTAATTCAATTATTTTATTATCTAGGACATTAAGATGAAGTGAAAAATAGTTTCAATCATAAGGTAAGTGATTTTTTCCAAACATCCATTTTTTCCATCGGGTTACTCTTACATCCTCATTAATAAAATATAATAATAATAATTATTTTTAATATTTATATATTATTAATATCTATTCCAATATAAGGTATCTATGTAATATCTCTTTATAAAGGTTGAATACATGTTTAGAAAAGGTCCAATTCATCATTCTTCACAATAAGAACACCCCATTAATGTGAACATTATTAATTCTCACCCATAATAAAGTCGACAAACTAATATATTTTAATAGACAAATATATTTTTAAAACCACTAATTTTATTATGAAATGATTTATAGGTTCCTTTATGTTTTTACATAAAATAATATGCCATTTTTTCTTTAAATAAATTTAATATTTTCCTTGAACCGCACAAAACTGTTTTATTTATAATGCTTCATGAACACTATTTTTACATTTTTTACATATGTTTTAAATTAATAATCATGTTATATTTTTATTTTTTCCTTTATTAATGACAATTTATTATTTATAACCTTACTTTCATGGACAAAATTATGATATTCCCTAATGTTATGCTTTTGGAAATGATTATGATACATAATTCATTCCATGGGTAAACCATATATTAATGTTTGACTCATTATGTATGATTATTTATGCATGACACATATTATTGAAAATTATATTATTTGTTCACCAGGATATCCCCTTAATTTATTGGGTAATGTTTAGTCTCTTGGGATGTCATGTTTGTAGATGGAGTGAACTTGATTCTGTTATGGGACATTGTCCATGGTGTCTTGGATACTAGCCTTGACGGATATCTGTGTCATGTTATATGTTGTTTCTATAAATTCTATGACGTCAAGGTTATATTATCCCACATTATACATGTTATTATACGTAATTATTATTCATGTTCCATGCCTTTATTTCATAATGATGTCCCTTTTAACCCATGTGATATGTTTTATTCCAATTCATATTCTCTTTCTAGTATTTTTTATCATTCCTTTTGTTAATAAATAAAAAAGGTTATCATATTATGATATATGGTCTCAATGGATTTTGGATCTCATTATAGTATTTGAATAAATGAGTTATTTATTTTTGTTTCCGGATGTTGAATTGTGTACCTCATCTTCAAAAAATGAGACTTTATGATCATTGTCTTGTATCTTGATGTTTAATAATGATTAAAATCATGAAACAATATGTATAAAAGGCCAGGGATTAATTAGAATTATTAAAAAGTATTGTTTACTTATTTTTTGGATTAGTTTTAGAAATCTATTGATAAAACCATCAGTATAATAATATGTATATTAAAAAATCCTTGAATTTTGTTCAAAATAGAGAGATTAGTTTATCAAAAATACACATTTCTTTCTGGATACTAAAATTGGATGTGCTTATCACACATATGTACGGAGTTGAATCATCTCTGATAAGGTGTCTAATTCCTGACTCAGGGTAACCTAGTACAAGAAAATGGGCCTTATTGCGCACCTATTTGACACACATGGGGGATATTCCTTAGTAAATTCATAAGGTAATTATGAACCATTATTAATGGGAGAAAATTCCCATTAATGTATATATTAGGAAATATATGTTAGATAACTGATAATGAAACACAGTTATAATAGTTTAGGATATAATTTTAGTTTAATTTCATATCCTTTTATTTTCGTAGTTTATTTTTTACATTCTTTTTAGCATTGTATCCATTCCCATTAAATATAAATTATATTTTTTGTTAATTGTTGGAAATGAAAGGACATATTATGAAAATATATGTGATAAGAAAAATCATGAATTCCTTAATGATATGAGAAATAGTATGGGAATGTATGCTCAATACTTTCTAATAGTAATTTCTCGGCTGGTTGATGTTTTTAATGACAACATGAATCATTTTTAAATCTATTCTTCTAATAATAAGGATAATTTTATCATTGAATTTTTTTTGAGGCCAATTCCTCCCATGTTTACTGGATCTTCTGATCCACTCCTCATAGAGCATTATATTATATCCATTGAGATGATATACTCTATAATCTAGTGCACAAAAGATGAAATTTATTTTATGGAAGCATATTATTTTGATTAGGAAGTTGATCAGTGGTGGACACTAATCATGAAAAAGAAGTCCCAAGTATAAATTTATAGCCTGGATTGTGAGGAATCCATCAAAATATTTTTCATTAAATATTTTCCTATAACCCTCTATCTCAAAATTTAAGGGAAATTATTCAGATTGAATATTATGAAGGAAGACAAATCTATCGGGGAATACATAGAAAACATCAGAAGGCTTGTATTATATGCCTCTATATTTTTCATTTCCATTGATAGAATGTTGGATCAATTATTAATAAAAATAAATCCGATTTTATGATAAGCATTGCTGACATGAGATTACATAGTTATGAGGAATTTTTTTTGATACCTGAATGTAGAAATTGTGATTCGATAATCTTAGTGGTCCTATAGGCCCGATGACAAAAAGAAGAAAATTGAGTATAATATGGGTGGATCAATGGATAAATACAATAATGGAATGAAGACTCAATATCCCATGTCTCAAATTTTTGGGAATAAAAGTTCTGGAAACTATTAAAATTGTACCAATATATGATTCAAATTTGTAATATAGGGTAATATAGAAAATTCCTACATAACGGATGTGAAGAATACCACTAATAGAGAAGAAGAATGGATGGTTCATATCTACACTCAGCCGACAGTGTAGTGTTTCCACTACAATAAACATGGTAATTATCTTATATATTTCCTTATGACAAGGGTTGTTGGAGGAAATAAGAAAAAATATACTTTAAGGTAATGAGGATGGGAACATTATATCACTACATATGAGATGGAACCAGACAATGATGTGGTGACTGGTACTCTTGTTATACATTTAATAGTACAAAATGTACTATTTGATTCAAGTTATACACATTCTTTCATATTTTTCATTTTTAGTAGAAAAATTCTATAACCATCTCAAACATAGGAGGATGATTCATCTGTGAGAACAAAAAAAGGGACAATTATTGAATCTAATATTTATAACTCCTCCCTGGTTAATGTTTGTAGACAGAACCCCCCATCTACTATGTTCATAATCCACTTTGTAGATTTTGATTCCATATTGGTCATTTATTAGATATCTTCATATAAATAAAACATCAACTATTTTGAATGGGATATCACTCTCCATATCCAGATGCATACTCTATTTATGTAACTGTGTAAGAAGGAAGACGATTCTACTTTAGAGTCATCATCTTAATTTTGGAGATGGTTTCCTTATGAGAAATCATATCTTGATCTAATGATTGAGAAAAGGGGAGAATCATGGTTGAATCCATGCCTATTATGAGGGCCTAAACTAATGTATTCCATAAATAATTTATTGGTTGTCCTACTAATATTAAGGTTGAGTTCTCGATTAAACATATTCTAAGATATATATCTATATCAAAGACACCTTGTAGAATTTCCACTATTGAGATGGAATAACTAAAGAATTAGTTACATGAGAATCTGGAAAAGGATTTTATATGCCCGATTGCCTCACTATGTGGTGAACCTATCTTCTTATTCAAGAATAATGATAGATAAATGCGCCAATGCATTGATTATCATGATCTCAATAAAGAATGATAAAGAACATGTATTCCCTTCCACGAATATATGACATGTGTGATATGCTATGTGGTCCAGTTATTTATCTAAGGTGGACCTTCCATTGTGATTTATCCTATTAAAGGCGAGGAAGGTTGATATTCCAAAGACTATCATTCAAATAAGTTATGGAAATCTTTAGTTCATATTGAATCAATATGGACTCATAAATTCTCTAGAAATTTTCATAGACATAATGAATGGAGTCTTTATATATTACCTTAACCATTTTTAGGTAATCATTATTGACGATATTCCCATACACTACAAGAGAAAGGAGTAACAGAATGAGAATTTTAATACTATGATAATGACATTGCCAATGGATAAACTCTCATAAAATTATAGAGAATGTGAGTTCTATATGAAAAAAGTAACACTGTTGTGGAATATAATCACCAAAATATGAAAATTTATGGACCCTTCTAGGGAAAAGGTAATTGAGCAGTTGAACATACCAACTTCAATAATTTATCCACATCTTACATGGTCAAGATATGCATTACTATAGATTTTTGAGGATATTATCATGATTGTAAATACCACTAATATTTATGACTCACTAAGGAGTAAATATTTTCTGGAGAAGTGAATGTGATGACAACATTATAGAGTTGAAGAAGTGTCTAATCATTACAGCATTGCTCGCACTAACCACATGTGGGGATCTCTTTTTAGTCTATAGTGATGACATAAAGAAGGTATTGGGTGTGTAATTATGAAAAATGATAAATTGATATCATATTCCATAATATAGTTGAAAATTAATGAGAAAAACTATCCCACACATGAACTATAATTGGATGTTGTGAACATGAGGCTGAAAATATAAAGGCATTATCTCTATAGGGAGAAGTGTGAAATATATTCTGATCATAAGAGCCTTAAATATATATTCAGAAAAAATGTTATTAATATGGACTAGAAAATATGGTTAGATCTCATCATGTAATATGACTTCCCAATCCACTACCATTCTGTTATGGAATATAATGTTGCATATGAAATATGTGTAAAATATCCTTTAACCTTATCAAGGATCAAAATTGTGAAGTATCCAATATTCTTCGACCCTCAAAGGATTGAGGTGGGAATCATTTAAGAAGGATCATAATCAATCATTTCTCAATTGATTACACAACCATCATAAATGAATGTAATAATGGATTTTCAAAGAAATGATATGAAAATAATTAAAAAGTGATAAGCTATCAGAAATGGTACATCCTTAGTGTGTGGAATGGATGAGGAATATATCATGTGATTTGGGTCACAACTATGTGTACCATTCAATTCATTGATAAATAATGTTCTTATGAATGAAACACATAACTCATCCTTCTCTATTCACCAATGGAAGATAGAGATCTATAGAGATCTCTAAGATAACTTATTCTTGGAGAATATGAAAAAGGAGATGACAAAATAAACATCATGGTGCCAAGTATTTTAGTATGCCAATAGTTAAAGGAAAAAAGTTGAAGGGGATGATGAAAACATTACCCATACCAACATGGAAGTGGGAAACCATCACTATGGCCTTTGTCATTGTACATCAAAAGACATATATTGGGATTAATCCTATATAGGTTTTTTATAGATCATCTCATAATGACAGTTCCCATTATCACAATTCCGGAAGAATCCTCCTTGAATCAACTTACATGGGTATAAATCATATGAGTGTTAAGGATTAATTTATTACCACTATATATTGTATCCTATTGAGATTCAAGACTCAGCTCCATTTTTTGGATAATTCTCCTGTATGATTTAAAAAACGAGTTGAAAATGATTATGGGATATCAAAATCAAAATTATTTGTTGTCTGAGAAACCAATTCATACACTGAAAGAAATATTCAAAACATGTTCTATGTACATAAAATGACGACAGGGCCATCATCTAGCACTGGTTGAATAATCTTAAAATAATAGTATCCACTCAAGAATCCAAATTGATCTATATGAATCACTTTATAAGAAAATATTTTGAAAACCATCATGTTGGGGTGAAATCATTGAACATAAGCTACTAGAACAATAAATGGTTGAAGAAATGATAGAAATGGTGAAAACAGTTCAGTATCCTATCAAGGTAGTCTAAATTAAAAAACAAATGATTTGGAGACAATCATCGATGAAACCTCGTGTTTAATGTTGGAGACATGGCATTCCTCCATATATATCTATGTAATGGGACCATGAGATTTTGTAATAATGGAAAGCAGATTCCTAGGAACATTAGCCCCTTTGAGATTTATAATCATGTTAGAGTAGTGGCCAATAGACTATCACTTCAACCAACCATGTATCATGTGCATGATGTTTTTTATGTATCCCAATTCAGTAGGTAGATATTTATTCCCTCACATATATTAATTCGTATGTGGTATAGTTGTATAATGTTATCACTGATGTGGAGAATCCAGTAAAGATCATAGATCATAGTGATAATGTTATATGCATCTAGACTAATAAACATACCATTGTTCTATGGTGAAATCCTATATGTAAATCTGAATCATGGGATCCTGAGGAAAAAATTAAGGAGAATTACCCACAATTTTTTTCAGATAAAAATGTAAAGCAATATTTCGAGGGAGAAATTTCATAAGCGAGAAGAATGTAATAACCAAGAATTCAATATACAGATATTATCTTCTTTAAATTATTTCATAATGTATAAATAGCTTAAAATCACATTTGGATCATGATAATAACATGAAAAATGAAAAATTAATAATTTAAGAGGTATTTATAAAAGTCAATCAACTTATTCGGAAGAAATAGTAACATGAAATTTGGAGCAGTAATATAACCCTTATGAATATTAATCTAGAAAATAGAATTGTAACTACTAAAATTAATGTATAAATAATATTTAATTATAATATAAATGAATATATGATATAATAATAACATAGTATATGTTAATTAATGATTATTAAGTTATTATTTAAGTATTGATATATTTATAAAACATATTTTTTTTCAATATTATAATTAATATAATAATTTATAATAAATTTTCCGTTCATTAAATTTATATTTTAATTAATATTTTATAAATATAATAATAATATAATTTTTATGTCCTTGATTGATATTTTAATGTGTTATAAAATCACTTATAATTTTAAAATATGTATTTTCCAAATAAATGATGATTTTAATGAAAAGATAAATTTTTGAAATTTAGAAAATCATTTTTATAAAATGTTTTCCATTTTTTTATTATATTCCTAAAAAAATAGTTAGGTATGTATATTGGTATTTTTCAATAATAATTTAATATCTTTGTGAATAGTGAAATACAATAATTTATAGTATAAGTAAATAAAAGATTTTTTAGTCAAGCTTGAGACATATATGATGTTAGTTATAGTTTTTTGTAATTAAAATTAAATTATTCATTTAGTTAGTTTCTTGAATCCTCAATATTTCTTATATTGGAAAAAATAATAAACTAACGAAAAAATAATGAGAATACAACTATCTCCTCCCTTATAAATACAACCCTTCAAAACCACTTCTACTCACAGATATAAAGCTTCTAAACTTGTACAAACTCTACTAAAATATATTCCCCATAACCTCCTCTACTTCCAATAGCCTTCTATTTCATAAAAAGTCCAAAACCATTTCCATAAATATTTTCTGAAGAATGAGAAATTCAATTGGTATAATCCTCTTTCTTTTCTATTAATTTATTTTCACATTCTTGTGTTTTATTATTATCTAATCGAATAAACATAAAAATGAAGAATGAATTATCTAGTATAATTTATATACATGGATTATATCAAGTTAATTGAATATCCTTCACCAAATCCATTATCCTCTTTTTATTATTCTAAAATAAAAACATCATCTGGGAGGTATTAAATTATTGCCTTCAATGATGGAAACATTTCATTTTCTTTTACCAACATCTTGGATGGTCTTAAACCCATTATATTGGTTGAAATAGATTACTAAATTTTATTTTATAATAAATTTATTTTTATATTGAACTAACATATATACATTATAACTAATGTAAAAAATGATTTTTTTGTGATCGAAAAACCATCAAAATTAACCTAAACAATTACCATCAACTAGTTATCTGATGATTAATCATCATAAAATGTAAATAAATGACTTATAATATCATTAAATCTTATTTAATTTCATTATAAACGTATAATTGTAGTTATAGACATGTATACCCATTATACATGATATTCCATACATATATTCAACTAACCGATCATGAAAACCAAGGAAATGAACACCATTAAAAGATAAAACTATATATTATTACTCATTAAAAGTCCTTGAATGAACATATATAAATTTTAATATTTAGAAAACATCTATAAATGTTTATTAGTTAATAAGTTAATGGATATGATTTTATTATCTAGGTCATTAGTATCAAGTTTATAAAAGTTTCGAACATAAGGTAAAGGATTATTTTTAAACCTCCCTTTTTTCCATCGGGGTAATCTTACTCCCTACATACACAAAAGTAATGATTTTTTTTAATTGTGATATTATTTTATATTATATTTATTTTATCCAATATAATATATTTGTATTTGATCATCTTTCGTTGAAGGGGATATACATGGTTTAAATAGGTTCCCTTCACAAATCATCCCCATAAGCAAACCTGATTAAATGGATCTTCTTGAATTGTTATCCATTTTCAAGTGCACTGAATAATCTATTTTTAGCCCACATTATTCTTAAAAATCACAATTTCTATAATGAAAATTATTCTGGTTCATTTATTTTTTTAATATAAATTTCCTTCCTTTTATTCCTTAATTTCTTTTTAACATTTAACTAAAACAACACTAGAATTTTAATTAATAAATACTATAATAATATATTTTTTAGATTGTTTACTTACATTTGACCATAATTATCATGATATATTCCTATTTATTCCCTTATAAAGGTCCTTTTAATATTTAAAACCATTCTTTCCTTTATCCATTATTATATTCCCTTACATTATGCCTTTTGATAGGATTTTAATATTGAATTCTTTTCATGGGTAACCCTTATGTTTATATTTCATTATTTTTTGCATGATTAATTAGGTGGAACACATATTAATGAGCACTATATGATGGGTAGACATATATATCTATCGAATTTACTTTGAAATGTTAATTGTCCTGGGACACCATGTCAGGACATTGATTGAACCTTATTCATTTATGGGACTATGTACATAATGTCTTGTCTACTAGCCTTGAATCATTCTTAATTCATGTTATATGTTGTTTCTACATTCTTATAATTTCATAGTTACATGTTCCCATGTTATACATGTTATTATTACTTATATTTATTCATGTCCCATGTCATTATGTAATCCTGTTATGACATCTGACATATGTTCTATGATTTATTCTGATTAGTATTCACTCATTAGGTTTTTAGATTACCACATGTGTTCATGTGTTCACCATGTAATCTTATTATTATATAAGGGATCGATGGAGTTAGGATCTCATTATGAAGATTAAAGAAAATAATTTTTTATTTTGGTTTCATGATGTTTAATTATGTACCCAATCTCCATGACACAAGACTTTACAATCCATGGCATATAAATTGATGTTTAGTTAGGCTTAAAATCTTGTAATAATATCTAAAAAGGTTTGGTTTTCTATAAAACATGCATTGGAATATGATGGAATCTCTATTCACATTTACCATCATATACATATAAATTTTTATAATTAGATCATATACAAATATATAAATTAACTAGTCATGACCTGAGTTTTAGTACCAAAGAATCTAGATAAGAGAGACCCATGAAAGATAAGGGACCTCATTCCTAGGGTACCATAACAACTGATCACAATATACTAGCACTTTTATGCCTAAGGATTTGTAAAAATGGATCCAAAAAACAGGGGTCACTATACCCATGGTTCCATACCCATTGATAAAAAAATACTAAATTTAAAATAATTTGACCTAATAGGATGTGTTATTTCTCATGAAATTATATTTATAAAATTTATCCAAAACTCACATATATGGGGGTTTGGTCAAGAAGTGGGCATCATGCATAAAAGGCTGTTCACTGGCCATGTGGGTATCCTTTCCATTTTCTCATTTAATTATATGAAATAAAGAATTCCATTCTATTAATAACTATATATTACTAATTAATTATAAAACATAACAAATTCCATTAATTTAACAAATATTTTCATTGTGAGGTCCATGCTTAAATAATTATCCATTGAGATGATCCCAACAATATGATCATTAATTGCTACTATCCTAGTGCAAATCCTTTCAATAAATAATTTTTTTATTTCAATCTATAATTTTTTCTATAATGATTTTAATAGTTGAATATAAATAATTCTATTAATATATAGGGAAAAATATATGCCATTATAAATTCATTCAATTCTATTTAGCATCTTGTCTAGGGAGAGGTTAGCCAGGAACCTCAAATAGTGATGTCTAATTTCAAGTCGAATAATAAGGTCTTGGAATATTACAAGTCACCCAAATGGGATGTTTGAGTTAATGTAGTCAACCCAAAAAATATAATTTTATATTTACACTAAAAATATTAATTTATTCATAATCATTAACATAATTAATTTTACATTTAATATGCGATATATGTAAAATCCATCCCATGACATGATGACATATTTCAAAAACATGTTAAAGACTAATGGAAAATAACAAGACCACATACCTTTAGGGTTTGATACTTCTATTATCATGAATTTAATTGATTGTGAATGAGGTAAATAATAGAAACATATATATTGAATCGAAACAAGCGAAATTATCTCGCACAAATATTTCATCCAATACAGAAAGTGAAGTAGTGATAGAATTTACATGCTCTTAATGACATAATGATATGCATACAACACAACGTATAGAATTATAATTAGATCACAAATCGAGGAGATAACTCTTTCTCTATAATGATAGGGGAGGGGAAATAGACACATCTTGAGAATAGTATAAATGAGTAATGAAATAAGGGATGAAAAAAATAGAGTCAAGGGAAATTGGTACAATCAATCACTTTAATATAGAAAATAGTTTGTCCACGAATTTGGCCAGACTATAAACCAACCATGTCTTCTCACATACTATGTTTCATGAAGATGCATTCTAGGAATATAGTTTTCCATGTTCTGTGCAACCCATGTGGTTCACCTATTCATTTTTCAGAAGATATCTCGTACAAATATGTGTCTCCTATCGTATAGTTAGACATAGTTTTATGATACCCTTAGCTCCCCTAGGCCAAAATTCATAGTTTATCATGGAAATTAAAATTGAATAAAAAAGTTTTGTCCCTATAAAAAATAGTATGTATACTTCTGAAACACTTTTATCCCTAACTATTTTCAAACCGTGTACCCTTTTCAAGTTCTCCAAAACAATTTTTTCCGTCTTGTAAACCTAGAATATCATCTATACTTCTGAGACACCTCTCAATTATTAATCCCTATTTTTAAAAATATAACTCTTCCAATTATCTTATTTACATTTAATATCTTTTTTTAAAAATTCGTCAAATCCCCCGATTAGGAATGTCAAAATTAACTTGGAATTTTCATTATTCAAAAAACGCAGGACAATTTGTTGTAATAATTAGTTGTTGAATCTATGATTCTGTGGAATTTAAAGGTAATATGGTTGATGAGAATTAACTAATGACCATGACGATACAATATTACTCACTGTAGTAAGGATTTCTATATTCCTCAAATGATTAGTGATTAGTTTATAAAACCATATGGGAAAACATTTTGGCTAAATCACATCCTTCTACTGTGAATAGAATAAATTGTAAACAATTTGATAAACAATGGAGATGAACATTTTATATCATATGTTTGGGGAATTTTTTCCCTATACGAATTTTTTTTCATGATTCCTAAAAAGAAAATTATATATAAATTATTTTATTAACTGTTATTCTCTTTTTTAGATGGAATTAATCTAATTTATTTGATTTCATATATAACTATTATATAAATAAAAACAACATTAAAATAATCTAGAGGGACCTATTGATAATTGTCATCGAGATAAATCTATATTTAATGAGAATTTAATTAATATCATGATGTGATCTATTCACTATATACACCATGTGGCAGGCCTCATTCAATATTAGGTTAGCGAATCAAGACATGGTGTAGTTCAAAATAATTAGAAGGAATAATAATTTCATCACAATTAGTGATCTAGAAATTTTATTAATGTTTCCACAATTAATTTTATGTATATATTTGATCATTTAATTCAGAATTGTTTTGATAAATAACAATTATATTCTGTTTTCAATTTTTTTTCAAGAGCGCATTCTTTTTCTATTTTCATTATAAGGATTACATCGGATAATTATGTTTCCATGCGTTCATTTATATTATTTTTAAAATTTAATATGAACATTAAATTGGTCCTATAACACATTTTCAGATTATTTAGAAAATTTTATTGATTTTGAAAAAAAATACTTTCATTAATTGAACATTTTTATTGTAACTATTTTTAGGTAAATCATGTTATTGTAATTTTTTAATTAAATTTATAAATATATTTTGTGAAATTAATTTATTAATTTTTATTCATTTCATATAATTTATGATTCGATTATTTTTTGTGAAATTGTATTATTTCTTTCCACGTAAGACCATCGTTGTGTGTCCAAGAAAGGTGTGGTCAGGAGTTGGTACAATAAATGTCTCATCGTCCCTATGTTAAATTTAACTAAGGGGTATGCAACCATTTTCCATATATTTCAAAGCATAACACCATAAAAAATTATATCATATGTGCTCGTAAAACATTATTTAACTATTTTTTTAATAAATGTTGATAAATTGGATAGACTATGCAATTTCATTCCATGGGTTCCCTGTGACCAAGAAGTTTCCAAAGATCAACATTCAACTGTCTCCAAAAGTTTCATAGAGATTATAAACAGTATCATTCAAATTTTATTCTAGTAATTTGTTCTACAATAATGAAAATAATACAAATATTTAAATTCTATGAGTGGATCATATATTCTTGGTAACACCACTCCTATGATGAGGGAAATAATTCTACCATGCCCTGGTACGACATCAATTATTGTATCCATATAATCACCCTATATCTTATCAAGGAGGATATTGTATTCAATATAATTAAAAATACTTTTATATGACTGAGAAAATATTGGAATTCCTTCAGACACGTTAATATATTAATGTAAACTATGTAATTTCTCTTCACTAATGTGGTATATTTTCATTTTTTTAAAAATATTAATGAGAACATGGGGAGGAGATTTATTATGGTCCTCCTAATATTTAAATGGTATCTAGATAATTACTTTCAAGTGAATTATATAGTTTTTTTACACCAATATTGAAGCTATAAAGTCATGAGTTATAGTAATTGTTTTTATAATCTTGTTCACTTTTCACCCCATGTGGTTTTAGAATACATATTTAATGTTTGAATTTTTGAAATGGGTATATGATCTAACATACAATCTTTGGTCATTCTATTAAAAACTCTTAATGGGTATAGATGTTTTTGACAACTCACTGATGATGGAGATAGATTATATTGTCATATCCATGAATATTGACAATCCACCCACACTATTTTGTAAAAAAAATGATTTCAAAATAAAATCAAGTGAGTTTTGTTTATATGAGGTTCTGTTGTGGGATCATAGTGACCATTGAATAAATATTCCTACACCTTAATGAGAATAAAATTTTATTCATACGATTAATCTTTCATTGCTGGGAATGTAAAAAAATAATTATTGGTGTCCCTTGATCATATTCACACATGTGGTATTATGGTCCATCATCCGAGGTTTTATCCGAATATTTTTAATGAATTGTTAAAATTAATATATTATTTTTCAGTTTTTTTTAATTAATTTAATTTGATATTGTCATTATTTTTTTATTATTTATTTTGAGTTTTTAATTTGAACATTACTTATGAATTTATAGGGAAACCCCAATTTTCCCTTTTAAATACACAATATTAATTTTACCATAAAACATTTCTGGTGTCAATTTTTTGTAAAATCAATTATGTTTATGATGCTTACTTTTTTTCACGTGCTCAGTTATAATTTTTCAATTTCATATCATATCTAGAAATAAATGTTATACTAGATTTATTAGTCTAGATATCATGTCATTTTCAGCCTAAAGATTTTATATGTATGATTGTTTTGGGATAAAATTATTATATAGTTCAGTGGACTCAAATGTCAATATTCCATTAAAATGTGGGAACATTTACTACAATACTTTAGTGGATAAACCATGGACACCATAAAATATTAATATTTTTTTCTCAATTTTAAACCCTCCATTTTATATACATTATAACCCCTTTTTCCACTTCACAATATGAATATAGATTATTCAAATTACAAAAAATGATTTTGAAAATAAATTGAAATGAATGAATCATTGAATATCTACATAATGAAACATCTTTTAAGGATATATTTATAATTTATTTGTTAAACATATTGTTTTCACTTCAATGATTTTTGTTTCAGAAAACGGACATTTATAGTAGTGATTAGTAAGTTATTTCTTGTCTAATGGAGTCATATAGAACCAACATGTTTTTTTGGTGAATAGAAACATACCCTTATAAATAGTAAAATAATTAGTAATATGAACCTTTTTAATAGTAAATCATATTATCATTATATTTTATTAACATAATATGACAATGATATCTTGATAACTTTTTAATGGTGGTATAAAATTAGTTATATTATAAAATTGTAATTTTTGGAATAAATTATGTATTATTAAAAATATTAAAATAAATGTATGTAGAAAATAATTTGAAAATAGTGTATATTTTTTAATTCAAAAAGTTGTAAAATGGTTAGGTTGATTTTTTGGGATATTGTTTTTTGACATTCAAGATTTTGTTATGAATAGTACTATACAGTATTTAACCTTATATATATTACGAGTTAAATACACTTTTCCTAGCATCATGGCTAATGCGTATAAACATAGTTCTAACTCAAATGATATATTTACTATTTAGGCTCATATGAATCATTAATATTCATAGTATTTAGTAATTATATTAATAACATGTTTAAAATAATAGAAAACCACTCTGTTCCTCCACTATAAATAACACTCTAACCACCATATTCCTCTAAAACCTCTCAATCATTGATATTTGTCTATGTTATGCAAAATTCTCTCCCCAAAGAACATCCTCGTGACCAATACCATCTGGTTTTACTGAATGTTCAAAAACAATGTCCTTAAAAAGGATTACAAGGAGAAGAGATGAAGAAGTAATAATCCAATTTCATTTTCTATGGATTTAATTTCAATTACTTTTCATTTAATATACTCCATTCCCCTAACCTTATTCAAGAGAAATTAATCTTCCATAACAGTATATATTTGTTATTTTATCACTTATATGAAAAAAATTAATCATCATTCATCCACTCATATTCCTCTTATTCTGAAAAAATGCCATTTGAGATGTGCTGATGAAACAAAATCGTGGACGACATGTATTCATTTTTTATTGGTTCCATCAAAACTGGTTATAAAACCATTTTAATGGTTTCAAATGTTTTTAAAATTGATGATATATCCTATTTCATGTTCTAGAGTTAACACATATACATAATTTTTTGTTATAAAAAGAAACTAGTTTGTGATTATACAAGAACAACCAAAATGATCATACTATATATCAATAATGGATTATTTAATGATTGATGCTCATACCATATAAAAACTGATTTAAGGGATCATTTAATACCACAAAAACATATTATATCAATTTAATTATATATATAGATTTTATCCTCCATTCAATAGGGAAATACTTTAAGAGCCGTCCTTGGAAATCAAGTAATGAATGGAACCAAAACAATGGAAAGAACATAATATTATTAATTAATGGGTGGAATTATGTTATAAAAAGGTAATATGAGGTGATTTAAACATAAATATGTATTATAAAAATATTAATATCACTATTTTTACCATTATATAGTTTTTTTAAAAATGATTCAATTAGGACAAGCCTAAGGTAATGGAATTCTAAGCCCAATTTCCATTTTTTGGGTTAACATTCTAGTTCATTAATTATGTTCTATCATTATTATTTTTTAATTAATTTAATTTATATTATGATTTATTATGTATATTTATAGTATATACACATATTCCTTATTTTCTATTAATTCTCACATCAATAATATGATTTTAGTAATGGACATTCCTTTTAAAAATCCTCTTTTAATTTTCTATTTCTAAAAATTAAAAAGAAATGTTTTTATGAAAATATTCACGTTTTATTATTATTTTATGGTTCTAGGTTATTTTTCACGATGAATGGTTGGACCCATATCTCCCTCTAATGCATTGGGTATTTTTTTGTTAGAGGTCATCCATATGGTTACTCTAGTTGTAACTATGATGGTTACACCATAAGGTAGTTGTGAGGGCCACATTATAAGGTAGTTGTGAGGGTTTCAATTCATAATGTAACCTTGAGGGTTACCGAATTATGTATTTAATTCCCCGGGATACCATTATTCTCTATTCAGGTTTTCAATGATAAATTAAAATATTCAGTTTCACTATGTAAGTATATGATTTTTTATGGGTGATAAGTATGTCTTTATGAAAATGAATTCATATTTCTATAATATTCATGGGCTAATGGTTTAATTATTTCTTTTAAATATCCCTTAAATATATTTTTATTCTTATCCTAGGTTTTAAAATGCTTTTTATAGGCTGTAATGACGTGTAAGAAAAATAATTAACTCAATTTAAATTATATAATGATTTTTCAATGAAATCATGTTATTGTTTTGTGTTTAAAATTGTATATTTTCAATGAAATGGATACGTTTTTAATTATACCCACATTTTATGATTTTGGGATAATATGATTATTTATGTACCAAAATTATAAAACTCTAAAATAAAATGAAATTTGGGGATGTAATGACGTGAAATCTAGTTGAAATAACATAAATATAAAAATTTTAAGGTTAGGGCATTGTAGTTGGTAACATATCATGGTTTAGATAACATTAATGTAGAATTTTATGTTATTAAAATACCATAAATTATTATTACATTATGTTTATTAGGAAATGATATAGAGTTTAAATATTTCCATTTTTCATCATATAATATATGTCAGTTCAGAATGGTTTTTCGCAGAGGAAACATGAAAGCTGAATTTTGAAGGAACTCAGAGGTTGATATCTTTCCATTTACGCAACCTAGAATGTTGAGAATTGGAACCAATTAGTTAATGAAAAAAATTTATCAGTTGAAGGTTTAAATAAATTGTCATTGCATTCTTTCAATATAATAAATAGAGCATCCAAAAAGTAACCAGGTGATATTTGATTATTTTTTGAGGCAACACTGTCCTGCTTTATGTGGATATTCTAACCCAATTATTGATAAATGATATATTAAAGCCCCTAAATTATATTCTATTTAATTAGATTTTCATAAAATCAGAAAATATTTATTTCCATTTATCATTTTGATGGTGATGTTGATCAGTGTTGGAAATTTTTCTAGAATAACAGGTATATAGTGGAGATTGATATCTTAGATTAGGATAAATTTAAAAGTGTTTTCCTTGAAAAATATTTTATAATAGTGGTTTGATGTAGGATATTTACGAAATTCCATGAAAAATGAAGAAGGAGGATGATTTAGTGGTCATGTAAGAAGCAAACCACACTAAATTTTTTTAGGTATTCGCCAAATATTATTCTGCGTCATGGTAGAAAAATCTTCCATTGTTAAACTGGATTAAACCCATGATATAAAAGATAATTGGATTCTTGTGATTTCATATGTTATGAGAATTATTTCCGATGTGGTGAGATGGTAGAAATAGAGTTTTATGAAGACCACATGTACCTTGAATAAAATGAGAATAAGAGTTCTAGATGAAAAGTGAATGGTTATAATCAATCAAAGAAATCTTATTATAAGAATTTTTAGTTTCTAGTATATTAAATTTTTTGTAAAAAGGACCCTAGGGAATGACTTATCAAAATCAAGATGTTTTCTATAGGTTTTATGTGTTGAAATATGACTCGATTTTATATTGAAAATGATTCTAACACTATTCCTGATAAAAAAATTGCAAAGTTTATTAAATGTTGTGAGGTGCTTCATTATGAAAATTCCTACCCAAAGAGACATATGAAAGATGAAATGAATCTAGACTATAAGTAGAATAGTGTAGTGAGATCCTTTGATATTATGGTAGTAGATGTCATGCCATCCAATGAAATAATATCATTTACCTTGTTTGTTTATTTGGATTTTTCTAATGTTTTGTTTGATACACGGTCTACAGATTCCATTATTTCAGATAAATTTTCAGTTAAATTGAAAATATCACCTCTACAAATGATACAAGAACAAAATATTAAAATATGAGGGGGAAATATTTAAAAAATATATGAATTATAAGAATCTTTCAAATGTGGTCTATGGAAATACATTACCAGAAAACCTTTTTTTCCATTAGTATAATTTGATGTCTTTCTGGGTTTGGATTGGATTTATTTTTATCATTTTAATATTTATTACAGTGAAAAAAAGTTTATTTTTAGAAATATTTTTACTTTGAACTCAATAATGAACCCATACAATCGATAACATATCTAGAAGGTGAGAAACTATTGAAATATTGAAATTAAAGTTATCTTTATAATATTATTGAAATCAATGGATGTTTTCAGATTAATGATGTTCTAGTTGAAATTGAATTCATTGATGATTTACCTAATGAGTTACTTAGTGTTATACCTGACCATCATTTTGAATTCACAATTTACATAGTTCCTTGTGATGTCCTAGTTTAAAAAACCCCTTATTGAATGGCTCAAATAGAACATCTTGAATTGAAAAATTAGGTGCAGGAGTGGCCTGATAAAGGATTTATTCATCCTAGTAATTCACCATGGGGGGATTTATATTGTTAGATAAAATGAAAGATGGTTCAATGAGAAATTTCATTGATTATGGATCCTTTAATAACATAAATGATAAAAACATATCATTCGCCTCATATCAATTATTTTTTTGATCGGATCCATGGAGAACTATATTTTTTAATTGTTGACCACAGGTTGGGGTTCCAATAGTTGAATGTAATGGAATAATACATCTTGCAGACTATATACTATACTAGATATAAGCATTATGAATTATTGTCATGCCATTTGAATTAAATAATACACCTATTGTATTCATGGTTCTTATGGATATTAATTTTCATGTGTTATTTGTAATTTTTCTGTTTGTGTTTATTGATTACATTTTTGTATATTATAAATGAAAAGAGGAGAAAGAAAAACATATAAGGGATGTTTTGAAAAACATAAATGAAACACAATATTATGGAAAAATCAAGAATGTGTGAATTTTGGTTGTAACAACATTATTTTCCTATGTATATTTTAAATAAAGATGGTATAATAGTTTATCCGGTAGAAAAAAAGTTGTTGGTGATTGGAAAATAACTACAAATGTTATATTGATTCATATTTTTCATCGATTCGTACGTAATTACAGGCGTTTGTTAAAAATATTTCATGGTTATATAGACAATGAACTATGTTAACACGAAAAAGGGTTAATTTTGTTTGGAAAAAGGATGGAAATGTATGCTTTCTGGAACTGTAGAAGAGATTAGTGAATTCTCCAGTTTTGGTTATCTGTTCTAGAATTAGTGAGTATGTCATCTACAAAGATTCTTCATTAAAGG
This sequence comes from Viscum album, assembly GCA_963277665.1. Lineage (NCBI taxonomy): Eukaryota > Viridiplantae > Streptophyta > Magnoliopsida > Santalales > Viscaceae > Viscum > Viscum album. Next base: position 791,002,093 of record OY728129.1, on the reverse strand, counting down.
GACATATATGTTCTCTGATAAAGGATGATTATTTAATTCAGTATGCCTAAATATAACTAAAACATCATGAGTTAAAATATACCACACATGATTTGGAATTTCTGGTCGTGTTTTTTTCTTTGAAAAATTTGAGTAATCAATTATGAGGATTGAAATATGAACTAAATACTGACTATAAATCTTTGATGTATATATTCACATAGAATGAACTCAACATGAGGAAGAGAAGATTAATTGAATTGATAAAGTATTATGATTACATGATCAATTACCCTCCTGGAAAAGTAATCGATGTGCATGAATCCTTTAGATGAAAACACTATGCATATTTAACCTTTTTATGATTGGAACATGACCATTTGATTAACGATATGGTTAATTTTGGTTTTCAATTTTTTAGTGCAAGAGATTCCTCTATTTTGTTTCAGATTTTAGTGCATTCATCTTGGTCATATATAATTAAGAATGTGCATATGTTAGATAGTGATCTACCAAAAATTGTATAATTGGTTTAAATGGGTATGTTTCAAAAATTTAATAATGGTAATGATTGTGTTTTGTGATTTGAAAAAATATGGTCTGTGACTTGTGATTCTCAGATGAAGAAATAGTTTTTGATCAATGCTCATATTTATCTATTATCAGTTTATCCTGGTAGAAAGAATATGTATAGAGACCTTCATAAGTATTACTAGTGGGATGGAATGAAAAGATATATTGCATATTTTACTGTGAAATGTTTTATATGTCAACTATTTAAAGCAGAGTGGTAGTTTCTGAAGGGTATGATTCATCATTTACCAATACCAGAGTAGAAATGTGAAAATATATCCATTAAATTCATTGTCATGTTACCAAATAATTCACTATGTAATAATGAAAATTGGGTTATTATTTATTGACTAACTAAATATTCTCATTTAATTCATATTCATGATACAATTTATTTGGACCACCATTCTTTATTATAACTCAAAGGTATTTAAAGGTTACATGTAATTACCCTTTCTTATTTCATCTAACCATGATCCATGTTTCAATTCCATCTTATGGAAAGGCCTGCAGAATTCGTTGGAAATAGAATTACACATTTTTATATCTTTTCATCATCAATCTGATGGACAGTTGGTATATATGATTTAATACTTTGTAGGATATGAGTTTTTGATGTTTCAATGGATTACCAAGGAATTTGGGATCAACATATATCTTAATTTTATTTTTCTTATAATAATATTTTTCACTCTAGTATAAATCTTGAACCATTTGGAGTATTATATGGGAATCAGTTTCAAACTCCATCATTTTGTGATGACTTCAGGAATAGGAAGTTTATTGGACTAGAGTTAGTAGTGTTCGTGGATGAGAAAGTATATATGATCTGATAAAACATGAAGAAAACACATAGTAGGTAGAAAAGTGATGTAGGTAAAAAGAGGAAATACCATTCATTCGAGGTAAGTGATCATGTTTTTCTTAGAATATAAAAATGTAATAGTTTTATTCATTTAGGTAAGAAAGGTAATCCATATCTAAAGATCATTTGAGGCTTTGAAATACTAGTGAAATATGGACCAATATTATTTTGAGTAGGTTTTCATCTATGTTTATCTTAGGTACACAATTTTTATTCGTGTTTTGATGTTGAGAACGTATGTGCAAGATTCAACTCATTTATTTGATCCCAGAAGTAGTTTAGTTATAAGAGAGGCATTTTGATAAAGAAAAACCTATTCAAATACGTGATTGATGAAAGAAATTATTGTGGAATAAGGTATTGAACGAGGAAAATGTTTTTGTAGAGAAACTACAAGTTTTAAGAAGCAATATGGATATCTTTAAATTCTATAAGTGAGATGTACACTCACATGATTAATTAGTAAAAGAATTCGAGGAACCAATTTCATGAAGGTGGGAAGAAGGTAACACAATATGGTTTTAGAAATAAATTAAAATTCATGAATCCCTTAATCTATACATAATGAATATTTTTTAAGGTGATTTTAACAAAATATCTGTTAAACATAATTTTTCAGCTTCTATGATTTGAATTTAGGAAAATAGACATCTACGTTTGTGATTAGTATTTTAATTAGACATTGATAGAACCAATGTGATTTTTTTGGTGAATTATAACATACCGTAATGATTAGTAATATGAATTGTAGTGTGACCCTTAGGAATAGTAAATCAAAATATTTTTTTTATTTTCGTAATGTTATAAGATAAAGACAACTCGGCTAATTTTACAAGGTGATATAAAATGAGATATAATTTAAATGTTGATATTTTTGGAATAAAATATGGTATTAATTAATTATTAAATTATTCATATTTTAAAAATTAATTTCAAAAAATGGATTTCAATTTTCAATTCTATACATTGAAATATGGTTATGGTGGGTTTTTGGGATTTATATGAAATTCTGAAATTTTTAATGAATAGTAAAATATGGTAATATACCATATATATACATCATCATTTAAGTAGACTTTTACTAGAATCATTGATGATGTAAGCACTCTTTTCTAGAACTCACATTATCTATTTATTATTTAGGTTCACATGAATCAATACTATTAATTGTCTCAAGTAAAAATAGTAATTTAATGATTAAAATAATGGAAAACCCCTCCTCTCCTCCACTATAAAAACAACCATATCCCCCTCTTCATCTCACTTATCTAAATAGTTGAGAATTTCCTAAAATCTTCCAAATAAACATATAAAGTCCCTTCCACACGTCGAATACCTACTGGTCTCACCAAAACACCCAAAAAAAGTCCATAAGGAGGACCCCAAGAAGATGTGATCTAGAGGTAAGAATCCTCTTTCATTTTCTTTTGTTTTCTTCTCAATTCATTTTCTTTTCATATACACCCTTTCCATCCCTTATCTAAGAGTAGTGAAATCTCTATAATCGAATATATTTATTATTTGATCATTTATATGGATAAAATTAATTATCATCCTTTCTCCCATCTTCCTCTTATTATAAAAAAATTATAAACACGGTCTGTGATGTTACGATTTTCCAAAATCATGAACGACATGTTTTCAGTTTCCATTACTTCATTAAAAACTAGTTATAAAACTATTTTTATTGATGATGAATATATTAATGTTTATGAAATATTTTATTTCATGTTATGGTTTTAAAATATATACATTTTATTATGTTATATAATGAAACTAGTTCTAATTACCAAATAACAACCAAAATGATCTAAACAGACATCACTAATGATTTATCAAATGATTCATACACATATAATATAACCAAAATTATTTATGGGATAATTTATCATTAAATAAATATATTATTACCATTTCATTCCAATTCTGTTTTATATGTTCCATTGGACATGTAAATCCTTTATAAACTGACCTAGGAAATCATGTAAAGACGGCACCCGAAATAATGAAATGTACAAAATATTATCATTTAATGTGTATAATTTTGTAATAAAATGAGAATATAAGGCGTTATAAACATAAATAAGTTTATTTAATATATTAATAAATCTTTTATAACAATTATACAGGTTGTTTAAACAAGTTTCAAGTAAGTCAAACACGAGGTAAGGGAATTCTTATCAAAATTTCCATTCATTAGGTTAACCTTCTTCTTCATTATTTATAGATACCATGATTATTTGTGTAATTAATATCACTTATATTATGATTTATTATGTGCATTTAATGTATTTACATTTATTTGTTCCATTATATTAATTATCACATCATTTATATGATTTTTGTTAATGACATCCCTTTACAAATCCACTTTAAACTTTCTACTTTTCAAAAAGCAAAAGCATCGTTTTAATGAAAATATTCATGTTATATGATTTTTTATGGTATATACAAATTATTTATGATTATGGATGGGCCTAATATCACCCTCCAATGAATTTGGTTTGTGTATGTAGGAGTTCAGCCATATTGTTACTCCATGTGTAACTATGATGGTTTCATCATAAGGTAGTCGTGAGAGTTACATTGTAAAGTAGATGTGAGGGTTAAAAATAATATGGTAGATGTGGTGGTTACAACATTGAGTAATTATTTCCTTATGATACTCATATTCTCTTTTTATTATATTATTTATCGAAATCGCATGTTTCAAAAAATAATTATACGATTCTTTATGGGCGAGAAGTATGTCTTTGTGAAATTTATTTTATATGTCTATAAGTATTAATCTACTACTAGTTTCTTTGATTTTTCATATATCCCTTAATAATACTTTTATGCTCATACCATGTTTTTAAATTATTTTCACGGGTTATGAGAATGTTTATGAGAATGACGGACGTCATGTTAAATGATATGAATATTTTTCAAATAAATCATATTTCTCTTTTTTGTTTAATATTTTATGTAATGAAAAAATGGATACTATTTTAATGGTACCCACTTTGTATGCATGTGGGTTGATTTTTATGAGTTATTTATTAGTGTTCTAAATCACTAATCTAAAAAAACATTGGGAACATTAAGAAGTGAAAACTTTTTTAAATAACTAGAAGATGTAATCTTTATTGTCGTGGCCTTCTAATTCAACTTTAGAGGGGGGTTTTTTTAAAAAAGAAATAATTTTTCAAGATTATTTTGTGAATATCATTATGTTTTTCAGTGAATTTAATATCTATATTTTCATGAAATATTTTTTTATTTTCATTTTATGAATAATTTTTTTTCTCATTCATATGTCCCTCAGTGTCACACTTTTTACCATGACATCTATAATGTAAAATGGGCAGTTGATATCTTGAGTCATGACCATAGTGAATGATTAAATATTCTTACTATATTATAATTATTTAATTTATTTTGTTTTTGTTTTGTTTATAGTGAGTCTTTATTCCCTCTAAAAGAGTATTTTCTATTTTAATGTCATATATATTCAAAAATACAAATTTTTATTATCTTTACAAATGAATGGAAAGTGTATAATGGATATATAAGGATTATGAACCTGGATTGCATGAATTGTGTGAACTAAATGTCATCACATTAATGTTTCATGAATATCATTTGTTTTTTAATTTATCATGTTAATCTATGATAATTGTATTTCATTAATATATATTATGGAAATTAAATGTATTGATTTTATGTTAAAATAAATAATCGTTACAATTTTGGACTAAAATGAGTTTTTTTATGTTTTATGAAAGGCTTCAATTAATATTTTTTAATGAAATGAAACATGTTGGAAATTTTTTCTTACAAAAAAAGTCGTGCAACTTCGCTTCCCCCGTGGCATGACACTGCATTTTTTATGATGACGTGGAGTTGGAAAATAAAGAATTAGTATTACACAATGCGTTGCTTTATTACACATCATTACTTCATCAACTGACGAATCTACCACCAGAGAAATTAGTGACATGGATACATGATGTGAATGAAGTTAAAATTTATCGAGTCCCCAATACACATCATGAAAAGAGTCAATGATTCAGATCCATGTATGTGATTTGCATCAATTCAAATATCATAGAGGAAAACCAGAATTGGGATTACATGATGTTTAATGACAATACACGTCTTGGCATAGGACGGAAATACAAAATATGAAACATATAAATAGTGCACCTATATGCACCATTTTATTTATCCCGAATCATGGCGAGGAGAGAATTCCTAGGAAACACAACACCACAAAGTCTTGATTTTTTGATTTCTTTAGTTCTTTTATTTTTTTTTTCTGCACCAACTCGTGGTTACCTTGAGTAGTTGATTTCATTGTGTTAGATAGTTCATGATTATAGGGAATTGATTTTATGATGTATTTTATAATTTAGTTCAATTTATGTTGTGATTTCTTATTTTTTCTTCAAAACATTCATTTCCATGATTTCATCTTGAACGACCATTGTGAACATGGTTTGGGATTAGTTTAATTGAATTATTTCTTTGAGCATGACCATTACATGACATGATTGAATAAATTTGGTTAATAAGAGATCTAGTGTCTATAACTCCACCATTACCATAGGGTTTGTCCTATCCATTGGTTTAAATTAGGTTTTGGGTTACCCATCCCCTGCAATCTAAAGTAATTGATAATGAGAAAAGGAGGGTTTGGGATGGAGTGTGTTTTCATGACCATTCGACTGACTTAGACAACTGCATTATTGTTTGTTAAATATTTCATACCTTGTCATCCCATGAACCTAAAATCATTACTACCCAACGCCCATTTTATATTTTATTATCCCACTTTCATTACCAAATCAATTCTCATTAGATTATTATTATTTTACTGAGTTTGAAAGTAGTTTATGTTTACGTTAATTATTTAATATTTTCTCTATAGATATTTCTGTGGGATCGACCATGTACATGCATATCCTATACTACTGTGTAGTTTAGCAGTTTGTTTGATTTGTGTTTAAAATTAAAATTTCAGTTACCGAAAGTGAATTAATTATTCCCGTGGGTATACCAATCCCTTCAGAATGATCTTCCAGATCTCATTATGAATTCTGAAAATGAGCTTGTATTCATAAAAGGGATTTCATAAAAATTCCCCTAATCATGAAACATTTTGATCGACATATTTTTGAAAATGACCCATGAAATATCAAAAACTAAATCTGTAAAGTTATAATAATGAAGAAATAGGGAGTAACATTAATCTGCATGCATTGGGCCGATGAATTCTTTGTGAACAATGAATTGATCATGTTAATTACCCTATGACATATCAGCATCATATCATGAATCCCACCAGACATGTCACCTCTATCATGTGAAGGCTCTCAAATATTTAAATTTGATCATGTGATTCCTAAATAAAAAAATAACGGGCGAGCCATAGGCATTATAAAATAATACCTAAATAATATCTAAGCTCCATAGTATGTGGGTTACGTAGTTTTATTTAAATGTGGTTATGTTATATTTTTGATCCATTTATAATCACAAAAATTCCTTAATGAAATTCTTCCACGATCTCATAGAAACTCCATAACAAGTAAAATTGTGATCAGACGAAGGCTATCTGACACATGCCTAAATTTCCTAAACTCCATTAAAAATTTGAATTTTATTATTATAAATCCAATTCACAAGAGATGGTTTTGAAAAATATTCCATTACTGATGTGATTGTGTGGTCACTATTTATCACATGACAGAGGGATGTCATCATAAATAACACATAGTAGGATACTGTGATACACATCATGCGATACTTCCTCTATTAAATCATTCTAATATATGAGATTAATGTATCATGAAAACCCCTATAGATATGGGTAAGAAAGGGAAATGAATTACTCTTATAACAGTCAAAACAAAAAGGAGTTCACAGATTATGTAAGACATGTCAGAGTGGAAATCTGTGTACAACAAATGGATTTCAATAGGAAAAACCATTTAATGGATTAAAAGGATTACAAATTTTTTATATATGCCTCGTTAGATCACCGTATTGATCAAAATAAGGATTATATGTACACATGTGATATCTAATTAAGGGGTTTATATGTGCAATTTTTTTTTGAGATTTCAGTAGGCCAATACCAGATTAACGTTGAGGAATTTTTTAATAAATGATTAAAAAGAGAGAATCCTTAAATTAATATATTTACACAGATATTTATGGGAAGTGTTCAAAAATTTGTATGACTTATTCATTTTTCATATTATTGTGCCCATATTTTTTAGATATATTAATTGAAAACACTGAGACATATCACCCATGTCAGGGGGGAAGATCATCCAAATCATGCATAGTCTTCTAGACATACTAACCCAAACTTTTTATTTCCTATTAACAAGTTATCATGACCCCATGAACATACTTATAAATTTATTCTTAAATACCTTTATGTTCATTGGATGTGTATACATTTATCATTTGATTCACCACATAAATCTCAAGAATACATCCTAGAAATTTCTGGTAAACTCCTAGAACATTTTAGTTGGGCATCCAAAACATTATTGGAAAACATTATAGACATTTATGCTTGAAACCCCTAGACATGTGATCCATTTCTAGTATGAGTACTTAGTCATCTTATTTCGATCGACGTGTACACACCAAATGGTTTCTTGGTCGAACATCCCCCCTTCATATGAGAAGTGTATAAAGTTGATATAAAATGTACACTAAATTATTTATATTGGTATTATGGGATCATAATTCCATCCAGGTATGCTCATCTAGCGACTCATGGTCTAGATTCATTATCCATCATATGTTAAGTGTTATGTATCTTTTAATATAAATCTAACATGGTGTAAGTTCATCCATATCTAACATAGTCTATCCCATTTGACTCAAACCCTCTTCTAGGTTTATCATGATTTCCCATCCATCTGTGATTTATGAATCAAATTGAATAATAAAGACACTAATTACTACTACAATTAGTGCTAATAGGATTCCTTCCTAATGGTCAAGTTCATTATAAAATAGTTTGTCAAGGATTCAATAATGTAAATGTCCCATATATATGTTTTGTCTGTGAGAACATTGGATTTATCCATTTTTTCACACCGATCATGGATCATTTAGGTTTATCGAATTGAAATGATTTTATCACTAGTTCCATGAATTATACCTAGATAGGGGATCCTTAGTGTGAAAGACCCATTATGTGAATTTATATAGTTTCCCCTTTCATGGTAATAAACCACAATGTAAGAATATAATGGATATATATATTGGTAATCCCTGGGGAAATAAACCTAATAGGAACCAATTATTAGTCATTACCCGTCTGTTGGTTTAGGTAAATATGAAGATCAATGATTCTGATTCCTCTTATAAGTTAGATACATAGAACCCGTCCTATGGCTTGTGCTCTATGAAAAATTTCTATGTTCCCCCATATATATCCTTTCTTCATGATTTAAAAATGATTGTTTTTGTAATAGATGAAATATGTTGGTTTTTATTACATTTTTAAATAGGATATTTAAGATACCTCATGAAGGTTTAGTTCAATCCCCAAAACATAAATTTCCTCCACTGATGGAATTAACAATAATGTTAATTCTTATACGGATTAAAAATACAATATTCTATGATTTGAAGAGGAATGAAAGGAAACTGAAGGCAAAAATCATATACATATATATATGGTCACATTAATAGAACCACCTCAACGCATAGAATGATTCTACACCTGATCATTTTTTTGGGTAATCATTCCCTTGTTTGGATATGGATGATATTAATTATCTTATCATAAATATATAATATATTGCTTTTATTGGAAATATTCTCCAACAGAAGGGTGTGATGATAATGACTTGTTATCATCTCTACCAATGTTATTTACAAAGTGTTAGTGATCATGAAATCCAAAAATAGTACATAGCATTGGACATTTTGTATGTACCATGTAATGGATGTGGGGGCCCTTGGGGGTTTCTATGAGAGTTGTAAATGGTAAAACAAATGTGAAATATTAAACCACCAAACATGAACCCCATAAAATCATTTATCAACCACAATTATTTAAATAGGGAAAGAAAATAGTGAACCCAATGTGAAACCATATAATGGAACAATAACTAACTATGGCATTGGGCATCTTGTTTCCTAAACTGATGGAACAATACCACTAGACAAAACCAAATAAGTTGAACCTGATGGAAATTCTATTATATAATAAAAATAATCATTTAACCATGCAATACAACCTATTTCATTTGGTATCCCATAAAAATAATTTTCACACAAAATGTGGTATCCTTCAATAAATTATTATTCTTCCAAAGAAATATTACATTATATATGTAAAAGTTACACATGATAAAAAGTGATAAAATAATTAAAATAATGAACAATTTTGTTACGTATAGGTAACTAATTATGAATGTCTCACATTTTTGATGATGCACTAATCAGTAACATTTTTCATATGTTATTATGAATGTGTAGCCCATTCATAGAGATATCATCCAGAACCAATATCATTTACACTTCTAGAGATTGATTTAGAACCTCAGTTATGGTAGTAACCTCTATAGGTTGAAAAAACCCCTCAAAGGTCAACTTATTCATCATCAATTGGAGAATCTGAGGGTTTGGAAAAGAAACCAAAATGGTATGATCTTGACCCTCATTGATTAATGTATAGGTCTCCAGAAACAAAATATGACATGCTTGATATCATTAAAGAAATATGAAAAGAAATAATCAGAATATATTTCCACCATGAACAAATTTAAATATTTTTAGTAGTGAATAGAAATAAATACATTCCTTATATAGGGAAGGTGGATCATGTTTCCAACTATGGAACCATCCTATTTCAGTGCTTCATATTATGCCTCCTATTGACCTCCATCACCATTGTTATCCCACCCATTCCCTATATATTCATGTCAAGGGAACCACCAGAATGATTGCATTACATGACTCTCATGGTTATGTAAAAATGATGTTTCACTTATTGAAAAATGTTTTTGATTAATGGGAGTGGTCTCATATACCTTCCTAATCTAATGAACCCATGAAGGTATTATGATAGTGTACATCAAGTAGTCTCTTATTCCTACTAAATTAGATCAATTCTACATGAATATTTCTACAATATGTCAGGGGAGACTCATATGAAATCTAATATTTATGAATCCCATTATCATATATTGATGGAAAATGGAATACATAAGTGAGATTATATTCCCACAAAAATTAAATATATAGTTAATTATAACATTGACATACTGAACATACAATCCTATATTCCCATACACACTTCCCTGATGTGTTACTGCATTTTTTTCAATGAAAGGTGAGATTTATAGTTATAAGCCTTCACTGGTATATGTAAGGGGAAATATAAACATCCATATTAAAAAAACATGAGAAAATATCACAATTATTATTATGAATATGTGGCTACATTGATGAGATAAAACATTATTTCTCCCATCCTACAGGATTATAAATATATTCTAATAATGAATGTGGCATAGTACTATGATCATAAATTTATTCTGATTGGGGATCATGATATCAATTTGTAACATGCATATGGAATGAAGTGAAATCATGAAAAAAGATACCAATGGGATATTCAAAATGCATAGGACGAGGCTCAAACCTATTTTCTATCTAGAGATAACCAACTTATTCTGGAACGTGCCTCATGACTGGCACACATTTCTAATGTGAAATATCTTAAAAATACTCAAGAAAAATCCCATTTTGATGATCCAACTATTTTTTTTAGTACGGTATGGAAATAACCGTTGAGCATGATCATATCACCAAAAATGAATCTATTCAACATATTTCGGAATTATAAGGAATTCAAGTTCAAATCCCAGATTCCTCGAATAAATGTGTACTCCATTATCCCATAGAGGCTATACAATATGAGGTTCATATATATTCTCCCATTCTATAGGTCCATTGGAATATTCAAATGGGGAATTCATATATATACTGTTATCATACCAGTTCTCCATAAAGGACTAACTATCATATTATAGAAACCACTAAAATGCATGAACATATTCTTGTAAATGATGCATAGGATAACTTGAAAACCATGTCATGTTATCATTAGTTGGATCGTATCCCTACATAATACTATGATTATCATCATATTCCAAAAACCATCCTATAGAAGTATCATATCCCTACTTGACCACAACAGGTACATTGAAATATTTTGAACATGAAATAGGATTGGGCTCGTCTCTCTAATCTAAACAATTATGATATTATTGAGACTATATGATGCATATAGAATGTCCTCATGGGTCAATAGACACATGAAATATTTTCATTGGTGGTAAATAAGTGATATTACTTCTCTTAATTGTGCAGAGAGAGATCATAGGTACCCCACTTCAGATGTTCATCATGGATAACCTCCCCAAAGAAACATATGTATTGGAAAAGGACATCCTCCATTTTCCTAGACACAATCCAACAGTGAGGTGATAATAACACTTAGATTAAATCTATATAGTTCCCCATCAACTATAAGATTCACATCACTATTGTCTATAGGTGACCCAATGAAGCCCCAAATATGGCCTGACCAAGGGTGGCATATAATTTTGATAAAAATTTGGATGAAATCAATATATGTAATAATTTTTCCATAAAAAAAGACTCAAACATGTGTTTTCAAATAGAGACATATAAAAATGATATCTTAGATGATCTAGAAAATGTGTGGAAGGATTATATACTCTAGAAAATATGGGTAAGTCAACATCAGTTAAAGGTTAGACACCTCCATTATAAAAGATATTATGGTGAATTTCATACTATAAATACACTATTTTGTGATATGTGAATGGTTGAATTTTACATATCCCAAAACCCAAGATTTTAAGATCATAAAAAATTCCTATGTTGTGTTTTAAACTATAACACGACAGCTCCATGTTGACTGATTTCCAAAGACCCATCAAATGTATGAATTTGAGTATAGTGAATGTGTTGGGAATTTCGTAGAACTATTTATCTAGAAAAAAATAATAAATTATATTCGACCATATAATGATATATCGATAGGACAAATTATGAGACTGGGTTGTATGAAATACTGCTTCCTAATACTGTGGGACCCAAAAAATATGAGGATGAAATGAAATCATTAATGGAGATAGTGGGCAAATGAAAGACTCCTTTTTCACACCTGTCAATGAAAATGAGAACACCTTCCAAACACATGAAATATCATGATATGGAAAAATCATCAGAGTAATGTAATAATTGAATACCATAATGAGTACAATTGCACTGAATTAAACTTATCACAAGTGTAGCTGGTATAATATCGATATGTGATAGAACACAACCCACTGGGGTTAATTCATTTCAACCACATAATACATATATACTACCATAAAATCTGAATAGGATCCATCATATATTAGTGGTGACCATGAAACACCCCCACCCTATTGGTTTGGGTTATTTTATCATCAATCTTCATCACCGGTTCATCATAGCCCAAGATGATCCTGGATAAATCAGTGGTGGTTATAGATCAACATTTACTATTAGGTATCGGGGATATTATATCTCAATTTCTATACGAGGATCCATTATATCCTCTACAAAATCCTCAGGTACAAGAAAACAGGATCAGGAAGTGCCAATAGAGGCCCCAAATCAACCATAACCGATAAGTTTGGGGGAATTTTTATCATTATCATCATCCCAAACATATTGAGTCTTCCTTATAAGGGGTGGTAAATATCAATAAACAACAGCCATGGTATTACTCCCATAGTAAGACTACCATGTTCATATGAGGCTCATTCATCAAGAAAGAATAAATATCCATTATGGTAACTTGTCACTGATTGAGATAAGAAGAAAATATGGAAATTCCACTCAAATCCCATAATGGTCATAAAAGATAATGATACAATATGATTATGGTTCAGTGAAATTTTCCTAATAAATCCCCTTCATAAGAATATTTGGGTTCATAATTCCCATACATCATTGATAGTGATGTGTTAAATACACTTAATTGATAATACCAAGTAAAATTGTCACCATTATGCCAAAAAATGATTTTTACTGAGACATAAACAAATAGAGAGGAAATGAAGAAACCTTATTATGATATGTGGGTGATAAGGATGTACAAATTTAGGCTACACATACTTGGAATCATAGAATTAAGCATAAATAAGTACCTATGAATAATGATTTTACATACCATGGTAAAACCATTACAAGGATATAGAATAATATGTTGAAGATCCCATTCAACACCAAGAGGATGAAAAAATAAATATGTATTAGAATTGATAGATTGATATGAGTATCGGTACATAACCTCAGATAAAAAAATGAATAAAAACATAAGGTAAACATTCTTTCAAGGTATCCTCATCAAAATTGAATCAAAATTTCCTAATCACATACATTATGAGAGAGATAATCTTCATGTATGAGTAGAATTTTAGCATAATAAAACATTTGGATCTAGACAGTCAGTCTTTAAAAATATGAATGTTGAGGATAATCATGACATCCCTCCGCATCGATGTAAACCTATCCCCAGTTAGCATAATCACTTTTTCCTAGATTGGATTGACACTTAGAAGTATATGAAAATAGGGGAACCTCATGAAAACTATCCCACACTATATATGTGGGTGGTGTTCCAAAAAATGATACATATAAAACTAATCTATTCCCCCGAATCAATGTATTCTTGAATATAATCCATGTAAGTGTGGTGAACCACTATAAATCCTAAAATGAATTATTCTCCAGAATGTGTGGATGGAACATTTCTATCACCCAATTTTGGAAACACAATTTTCTCAAAATTTTACTATATAGGAGATCAAAAATACAATCTACTTTACTTTGTATCCTAATGCATCCCACTAATGGGCACTCGATATTAGAAGTAGGTAACTAATATAAGATGTTATATATATATTATGCCAAGTTCACCCTTTTTAAGTACATCAACCTTCTTAAAGGATCCTTGGAGGATGTAATAAACTTATTCATCAATTCCATTATCCATTCAGCTTTAATCCAAGGGAAAAAATAATTATTAACCAAGAAAATTGAAAACATTTGAAAAAGTCGGAGGTTTTTTGAGTTCATCAGTAGTTGTAATGGAATTATCTATGCAATCATTACCCTTACATTTCTGGTGAAATTGATGGAAAAATTTTATATGATTCTTCATAATGATTTGAATTGTTTTTTTTCAGGCTGTATTACCAAAGAATATTCGATGATTTAATTGATATGGAAAAAACATATAGTATTCCACTCTATAGACCCATTTTAAATCTCCCCCCACACCCTTAGAATACAGAAGAAGGCCTAGAAACACAGATGCTACTTCTATTACCCTCAAACTAGAAGCAGAGTCCATTAAAGAACCTGGTCTCTCCCAAAATTGTTATGTACCTCTGGATGAGTGTCAAAGACATAAAAATGTCAAATTGATGAATGAAAGAAGGGCTCATATACTTATACAATTAGAAGAATATATAAATAATTTCTTTTCCATTTTAAATTATCTATATCCAAATAGTGAAATACTTCCATGGAAAATGTCATACACAATCTACTAGAACACATGAAACATAATGAGGTCAACCTAATTGACCATCCCAACCAATAGAATTTTTATTGGACACTGGGCCGCAACATCCATGACCACATTGTATTAAATTATTTTTTTAGACCATGTTTGATTCAAGGTATATGATAGGTGATAATATTCAGACACATGTGACATTGGTAACTGCCATATTACCTAAAGAATAAGGTGACTATAAAGATGTTCTGGTCAGGTTTGGTAATAGGTGTGATATATGGATAACATGGATGATAATTTATGGAGAACATATCATCTTGATTGAATAGTTATCCAAAGTAGTAACTATCTCGAAACCTAAGGAGGAAATATCAAATACTCCTCCAAAATAATGGTTTAATCAAAATTCACAGGAATAGACCTCTGACGAAGAGGCATGTACAACTATTTGAAATGATTTTTTCTTTTTGATTTAATTCCATCAATATCTATAGAATGGGTACCACCACACAAAATAAAACCCCCATTTGATGAAGATCTAATTTTTTATTCTAATGTATTTATCATAAGAGATCATTTCTATGATGAAAATTCTTCCCATGAGTATGAGTTCCTCATACCTAATTGAGGTGATGAAATTCAAGGACACATAATTCGAGGATAAAAGGGAACATGATGGCCTAGAAAATCCTAATATTTCAAACATATCCCCATAAAATCCATATATATAGTTGAAACCCATGGTAAATTGCCTTATAAACCCCAATAGATCATGTATAGGTATCATATTCTTCCAAAAACTATTCAACGGAAGTCATTTTACATGATTGACTAGAAATGGTGTGATTGTATAATTATCCCATAAAATAGTGAAGGCCTATGCGACCTATTCCACATAAAAACATTCATGGACTAAAAAAAATATTCCTTCCCATTCACTATAAACACCTCAAGTATAATGATAAATAATTTGTATATACTCTACAATGGAAAGTGAAGTCCTCTGCAGAAATTCATATGACATTCTAAAATAGTTGGTAGCTGACATGTCCAAACTCTCAATCTTGTATTCCATCTATATTTCAAAAGATGTAAATATTAATTTGGTGAGTCCCTTAAGATCCCATAGGTTAATGAAATAAAACTAATGTTTTGTATTGTATAACGAGTAGAGACTATATTACAGTAATGACATACAATAATTAAATTCACAGAGCATGATTAATACAATGTTATGAGTGAACATATCAATCCCCTAATGATTAAAGAAAACTCCATAATTATGAAATATAATGGTGTTTCATTTTCAATTGTTTATGGATCTACATAACCCTAATCAGGAATCTATTATGTTTGAGATATAGTGTGGGGGAATTATCTCCGATGATTCTAACCAGTCACAGTAAGATAAGAGATAAAAAAGGCCTCTTATGAATATTAAGTTGTAGGATAAGTTCTAGGATTTTGCATAAAAATATGAGTTCAATTATATAAAAAACATCATATATTGTCCATATTAGAAGACATTGGATTTATATCCATGTCGAATCACCTTCAACATTACATCATTGCTTGAATGAACACATTAATGGAAATTGTTTAATGCTAAATGGTGATAAAACCTCTTTGAGCCTTTTAAATACATATATAATGAGGGATTTTATTCTAAATGAGAAGGAATATAACCATTTATGGATAATGATATTAAGGTTTTATATCCTTATATCATAGCGAACACCCCTAAAAATAATTGCAGCGTGCCCATCGTTGACTATGTATTTCATATAAATATGATTAAGGTTTATGATTTTGTCCCAAAAATCTATAATTTACGAAAAGAATCACTTGGTTTAATCCATGTGATAACAATAACTCTATTTTAAATGGATAAATCATGGGGAAATTAAATTAATACTCTACTAGGATATGGGAAATTCTTTGTTACATTCATAGGCATCAAATATTTCCCCAAGATATTCTATATATCTCAGGATATCTATATCGCAAATATACCTGGGAGATATATAAAGTATGAATAGAACCCTATGAATATCCTTTCAATAAACCTGGTATAATTTGATGTGAATCACTCTTATTATGTTGTCTATTATCTAAATAGGGATGAAGATTCAACTAAGTTATCCATCATACATGAGGGTTCTCTCGTAGAATCAAAATTAGAAGAAGAAGATGACAACCTCAATAATGGACCTCCCACATTTTGGGAAGGCATCTCTACCTCCATCGATGAATTAATCTAGGTTAATTTGAAAAAAGGGGAATAGCCATAGACAATATTGATTAGTGTGTCTATGCCGATCAGGGATACAAAGATGTATATTTCATTTGTATAGAATAATTCATATGTGTTTAATTGGAATTATATAGAGATACCTTTTATAAACACTGATGTGGATACTAATCATCAAGGATTACCTAATGACAATTTTTTTCATGCATGAATCCTGGTGGGTAACCCAGAAATGCTACTAATGTATAATTATATGTTGAATAATTGATCAATTCCAAATTTTTTGGGATGTGCTGTATCAATAATTGCACACCAATGTCATCTATTCCAGGAAAATGAAATGAAAAATATGGGTTTGTTTTAAATTAAAACACCATAATAAATATATCTAAATGGATAATTTATCATTATATATCATTGTACTTATGATTGAGGGAACAAATGAATTGATATTCATTTATTTAGTGGATTTATATTTTTTGGTATAATTTGATTAATATGGGCCTTGAAGATAAGGAACCCAACACCTTTATAAAATTAAAGGATGTATTTTATTATCAGGTAACACTGTTGCAATTAAAAAACACCAGATAAACATACTAGTATTTCATTTATGATATCATTAAACACTTATTTTTGAGAATCATGTGAAGTTATAATTAATAACTAGTGCTTATATCTATTCAATGATATTATCACCTCATAGAACACTAGTAAATGTTAAATAAGTCGAATAAAATTATCTCTTTGATGAATACAATGATGTTTTATTTCATAGTAACATCAAGGAGAATAAATTTCTTTTTGGTACTCCATTATTTCATTATGGACCGTCCATAAAATTCTATTGAAATCCAAGAAATTCAAATCCCTCAATGTCTTAAAAAATAATTGGCTATAGGGGCACCTTACATATTTGTAGAATTTCATAGCCTAACTGATCGGAAAATCCTCCAACATAACTAATTTATTTATGAATTGAATTACATGTTGGTGTAATGGGGATAACCATGAAAGCTTTCAGATTATCATTTAGTATCCACTACACCCACCGATCATGATTACATCGAAATATGGAAATAAACTTATATTATATGTTTCTAAAATATAATGATATCATATTTTTCTTCTCACACAGAAACATGATATGAGTAATGGAATGGACATAATCATTTTCATTCAGAAAAAGTTTGGTACTGAGACATTGTATTCTAATATCAAAAAAAGATCCTCCCAGTCATATTTTAGTGAAAAATCTGAGCCATTATATTCAGTGTCATTAATTCTACATTGTCTCTCATATTCAAGTAATCAGGTACATTATTGTTACTCTTATTCTTTCAGGATCTTTGTCCAATTGGGTGGTTATTATGATATAGTATGAAATCCATTTGATGTCACATAATGAATTTAAAGGGAATACCCCATCTAATTTCTTTATATATCATAATACCCTTGATTATACACCAATAGATATTGAACTTAAAAAGTATTAGGTTTTATTTTCACATTTCAATCCATGAATGTGAGATATGTATTTCTTTTGGTTCAATACAATCTATGGTTGTCAAGAGTATAAAAAACATAAATCTAAACATAGTGGTTCTTGGGATTTAATTTGTATCTCCAGTAAATTAAATTTTCCATCATTTTTTCAATATAATAAGGAGGTATTAATAATGAGGTATAATACCAATCACATGTTACTATCTTACAGTTATCCCTCTATATTAATTTAGACAACCTAAACATTAATGTGGGGACATATGTGCTGAGCAGAAAAATAAATGGAGAGTATTCCATCAGGAAAGAAGAATCCATACATTGCACTAATACATCTATGATTATATATAAAAATTCACATTTGAATCAACACTGTATCATTTATTTTGATAACAACATACTGACATAAATTCATTTGATAATTAATCCATTGTTATGGCTGATTTGAATTAATGAAAATTGTTTTCCTTTATCATACACAAAATAATTATCTCTTCATTCACTGTTTGTCACATTGAGAAAAACAATTATCTCAACACTTCTTTTATTATTATGAACTGATATTCACCACTATATGGCTGGTACACATAATATATTTCATAAAAAATGGGACCCTCTAATCAGATCGAACTAATAATGAATATAAACGACACCGAGAAAAAAATCCACCCTTCACGATGGGCCAAATAAGAAGAGAAAACTCTACAAAAAAGGCATTTTGTACTCCTACATTGATGAAATATGGGAGGAAATATTATTTTTATCATGAAATAATTCAATTGAAGATCCTATAGTGCTCATCAGTTTGGTACCAAACATTCCTATAAAACTAGGATGCATGGATACAACTAGAAAATAAATATTTATGTATCTGTGGAATTCACTTATAAAAGATAGACATGAAATATCGATGAAAAAAATACATCAACCCATAGAGTTGAAAAATATTACTAAAAATTATTGGATTTTTCTTCATAGACAATGATTATTGTTGGGAAATATCTCCTAGACACAACTATGTATTTTAAGTACGTTCTTATTGATACGAATATCTTTATAATATGGGATGATGAAATAAACATCAAGATATTTAGGGTGAAGAATACAATACAATTCACGAAGTCTTATATTATCACTTGATTATGTGTCCTTCACACTATACTAATAGATAACATCACAAACATATATCCTCCAGAACTGATGAGACATTATTAAGAGTAAAACAACGAGTATAACTATTCATACCACTATCAGGAAACATAAAATGTATAAATTGTGGAATTCAAAAAAACAATGAAATATATACTCTATAAAACCGTGGATAAAAAAATATGTATCAGACAGAGAAGGACCATCATGCTTTATGGGATGACTGTACCCCTAAACACACTACAACAAATAAAACTCCATATTCAATAAAATATAGATCTAAAGTAGTGTATCCCATAAAATTAATTTTGCATTCACACAAAATATCTATACATGGAAAAACACAAAAAATGATCAATTGAATTTTTTTGGATGGGTTGAAATGACTATATGAGAAATTGATGCACAAACTCCACATCCCCAATGATCATCAATATAAGATTATGAGGCCCCACAATAAATGGCCTGCATCAACTCATTCAACTATGTAGAAAATGTATTGCTTCTTATAACCCCAATTACATTTTGTAAAACTCTTACAAATAAGAAATCTATGTCGAAATTTACTTTCATATCACAAAATGTATATTCAGATTTGGATTATTCATTGTAAATTAAGGATGGGGGAAACATTTCACCCCACTAATGTGATGTTTTCTAATAAGTACATTGCGTAGCTTTCATCAGGAATCCCATTTACAAGAAATAATTCTTTTAGGTTTATAGAATCATACAATATTTTCTAATTACATTAAACATAAAAAATACGTCATTAACACTTGGAGTTAAATTGTATTGATGGTTTACTTAACACATGACGTTAAACTACAAGAACGACAGACATACCTGATGGACTTATAGATCATGGATGATTTACATTCCTTATGAATTTATAGTTCATGGTGGGAGACCTTACCATAGGATGTTAAACAAAATTCGGTATATTAAATCATAGACAATTCACTATAGATGAGGTAAAACTGTGTGAAAGTAAGATAATGTACTCCTGTCACAATATGTGAGTTTGATCTATATAAGTATTTTTCTAAATGAAGAACTATGTGTGGATTTATAATTGAATACATATGATAGATATAGATAATAAAACTCCCAAACACAGGTCTAGCCACAATATAAATGCAACAATATACTTCTCTATGTATTATTCATACCCGTTCAATGAATTTTTATTTTCAAGAACATCATGAGGCTTTATTAGTATTAAAAGAGGACAATATATGACACTCAAATATATAATTAAAAATATATAATATGTATAAAAATAGATCCCCACCATTTTCAAGGTCTATACTAGCATAAATATTTTTTATACCAGAAATACTTGTGGCTTCATTTTTATTTATGCATGATATGTATTGATGAAAATATGTCAAATCCTTTGTATATAAAGAAAATAAATAGAAAAAATTCCGCCTATTTATAACTAATACATGTGTAGGTAATATCCATTTAATAATCATTTGTTGTATGATTCATTTTCCGAAATGATACGTGGTGATGAATAGATCACAAATCATTGGTCAATCCATAATAAAAACATATCCCTCTAGAAGATCGCACGCTGTTTATGAGACACATTTTTTTCAAGGGATATTATTATTTTTCAATTTTTATTAATTAATGGGAATATTTTTTTGATGTCAAATGATGAAGATGTTCCAAAATTGGTGTAACATGGAAAAAGTTCCGGATTTGTATTATTTTAAGAAATAAATAAATTATTTAATGCAATTTCTATAAATGGTGATTCATAGATAATTGGTATAGATTCTTTAAATGAAATTTTTTGTCATGACTAAATATTTATTCTGTAGTAATTGATGATTTATGATATTATATTCAGGTCATATACTAGTTTAAATATTAACACATTATTTACATGAATGTAGAAGGATGTTTTGATGATGAAGAAGATCTGTTTAACTTATATTATAAATAGAATAGATTAAGAGGTAATTATAAATTCTATGAAAATTATCAATTTTAGGATGCATTTCTACTATAGAATACATAAATAATGAATATAAAATTTCCATAAATAATAAAAAAAAGTGAACCATGCATTTGAGGATGGGCATTGGTTTTTATGTGATGATATTTCACTTATAATTTATTGTTTGTGTTAGTAGAAAATGGGCCATCCGACCAAGTATCCAATATGACCCCAATTAATTTCATTGGGGAATCCAAAGGTCTACCAATCCATTTGGAGGTCATCAATGTAATCCTAATAGGCAACATATTAGTTGGGTTGTGCATAAAGGCCACAATAAGCAGGCATACCAATGTATTAGGCTCACATAATGCATGCTTTAATGAACATGATGGTTGGGGAAGAATCAAGTAGAGAACATTCCCATTTATATAAATTTGCGTATAGATGATGATTCCCATATACTATCTCAAATGAGAAATGTTCTTTCCTTTGTTGATATATCATAGTAATTACATAGTGAAGACTAATGTGGGATGGAGAGTGTGTTACACTAATCATCATCATTAAAAATGATGAACATAATTCATGTCATTATATCAGAATAATAGAGGCTATTTAATATCTCACCGATTTAATTTAAAATAAAATGTGTTAACAGAACATCGATTCAATAGATAATTCATAAAACCACCAATTTTAAAATTTGAAACATCCGTGATTTTTTGAGGTATTTATTTTGAGACGATGCGATGAAGTAGATCCATGTATGAACTAAGATATTCATGAAAATGAAAATCAATTCATGAAGTTTCAATTGAAAAAAAATTACATTCATAGAGGTAGTTCAGTTAATTAATATTCATGGTTGTGTTCATACAGCTTCATATGATCTCCATCAAATGCATATGAAAATATCATCACAAAGGATAAGTGAGGATCATGAACAAAGGATGTCACCATTAACTGTTCCATTTAAGTCATGTTTGAGGAATTCAATGTTCACTTTTAGGGACATTTAATGACTAGATTTTGATGAAAAAAATATATATTTGATTCTGTATATCTAAGTGGTAAAAATTTGGTGATCCCTGAAATTAATATGTCATATAATTACATTTGATGAAGTTTATTATGATGTTATAAAATGAGTGCTCTTGGTTTTCATGAAAATAATTATTCTCAAATTCACTCAATTAAAAGTGAATGGAATATGCTTCAATGAGTCTCTATGGAAACATGAATAATGAGAGTCTTATAAAACATTATGTTTTCAAAAAGTTTATCTACGTGCGTCCTATGTTCTAAAGTCTCACATGAACCTGACTGGTTTTTATAAAACATCATTGTGCTTCACAATGATTAAAATATTTCTAGTCAATTATAATTAATGCACTATCATCATGTAATGTGATAAATAAATATCCAATTATCCATGTATCTATATGAATCATGTATTATCTAAGATCCATGCATAGTTCTTTAACAAAACATTGAAAAAATGTATAGAATTATTTCTTGTGGATAAATTTTCAACAAATAACACACATTTGAGAAGTTGATTTATTTTTTGTTGAATAATAGAGAACAATTATTGTTTTGATTATACTATTGTTCAAATGAATAATTTATGTACAATGATAAAAGAAGATATATTTCACACAAAAGTGGAAATTATAATATAGTGTGTAACTATTTTTTATAAAGGGGGATTCTAGGGGGAGACAAGAATTCATTCCTTAATGTATTCAAATTCATGATTTTTTCATAAAATAAATTATCTAGGACATTTTATGAGAGTGAAACTAAAAAATGATCAACCAAATAATAGTAAAAAATGAGAAGTAAAAGCAGCTAGAATATAATGAACAATATTATTTTTATATGATATTTATTTTATTTGTATAATGAAATATATCAACATAGTTGAACTTATGTTAAGATAACAATGGAATGAGGAAGAAAAATAATTTGTCAATTTATGGAAATAAGAATGATAATTTATATATGAACCTCAAACAAAAACTACATTGATAAAAAAATAAAGTAATTATGTACATATGGGGATTTAGTGATAATGAAATGTATAATTAAAATAAATTCATAAGTTAGGTTTCTCATCATAGTGTAATTAGATGAGGAAAAACATTTAGTTTCACTATTTGGAAATCAATACTATACAAAATTACTAATATTTTGTACTAAGGATTTTAAATAATTAATTCTATATTTATATTAATATTTAAATTTTCATTATATGATTCAAATAATAGAAGATCTTTATTTTTCTAAAAATCATTATGGGGGATTTCGTTTCCTTAAATTTGAAGAATCCGATTCAGTGAAATTATTTTTACACTGATCAGGAAATGGATAAAAGAAGAATAAGTTTTGGTGACCAAATATATTTTAGTTATTCATCATTTGGGTAAAATAATAATTCTACGATTATCATTCCACAACACATTAATACTATGATGAATAATGTTAGAAGAGGAATAAATACAACATTTTATTTGTTTCTATAAAGAAGTCAATGGTTTCTTTCCTACTATTGTACATGTTTCCAAGTGAATAATATAATGTTTTTGGAAGATCGAAGTATCATTATGAAATAAAATAGTATTATACCTAGGTGAAATACATAATATGTAATATAAATAACCTTATAAACATGTTGTATACTATCATTAGAGGTGGTATAATGATCCATACAAGAAATATAAAACATACACTATGAATTGAAATTAATGCGTTTCAATTTAAACGGTATTTTGTACTTATTGTGACGAGATATTAATAATTACATTCTAGTTGTTCTAGGGTGTGATCTTTTTCATACATTCCAAAGGATTTACTAATCTCTTTTAGTTTTGATCCTTGTAATAATATAATGATCTATCTATCAATTCATTCAATTAATAGGTTGTGATAGAGAAAGGATAATGAGAATCTTGAACCTAACAGGTCTAAGAGGTAAATAGATAAAAAAATTTAATTTGACTAAAAAGTCCCCAAAATAGAATCACCCCCTAAATGTGTTTGGAATATTCTATAAAAGATATTTCATGTGGAATCAATGTGTGGTTCACCCCTATTGGACTCTCAACATTGAATCAATTCACTTTCGTTGATTTTTTTATTTCTTAAGATGAAAATAAAGTGGTGTTTTTTGGAATAACAACTTATTTCAATGTCCATGTCTATTTATATAATTACCATGGTGAAAATAAGAAACAAAGAGAAAAGAAAGCTAAATAATAATTCCCACATATCTAAAAAAGATTAACCATATTTTTTTCAATTATGTGATGATAATGATGACATGTCAGGATTAGAAGTTAAATAGATGTCAGTTCATGTTTCTACCAAGGATAAGGAAATTAATCGGGACTCATGTAAATAGAAAATTCCCTATGATATCAAGTTATGTGTTAAACCCTTAAAAAATCACCCACAAATTTAAGATCCTAGAAATGTATTTATTATGATCAATATACAATTTCTCAAGAAACATAAATTGATAGATTAAGATTTTTATGCATGTTATTCCCAATGGAAAAGATTCTCTTATTTGTGGAGACTTTCAATTTATATCGGAATAAAGCATCCATTTATAAGTGGAAGGTAATATTCTAGTGAATGGATTTTATGGAAACATTCCATAATGATTAATGATATAGAAATGATTAAGTCTATGAAGAGACAAGGTGGGAAAATGAGATAAGTACCTTAAAATGGCTATATGATGTTGAATAGAAAGTGGTAGTTAAGAATTATGTTTAGTAAATGATCCATGAATTGGAATAAAATCTGAATAGTATCAATAGTGAAAATACATTATAATTTATTTAAAATTTCAAGAAGCAGATGAATCGTTAATATTTGATTCATAATAATGTAATGTTACATTATGATAATGATGAAATTTTTAATAATCATCAACAAGGTAATATGATTATTAATAATGATTACAAGTTAATAATCAATATAAAATAAAATGATTTGTAAGATCAGTAGGCTAATCCTAATAAAGCATATAATGATTCTTCAAAAAATAAGAAAACATTTGATGTTTGTACTTAAATCATAGTGGATGATTCATTTGTTGAATGACCAAGAATAGGTGATGAGAGGATGATGAATTTAGTAAATGATCTATAACAATTAGTTGGGGTGAAATAGTTACAATTAGTACTATCTTATAATTTTTTTCAAAACTAGCTATCATGAGTAATACAATTTTTATTTATTTTGGAAAATGTATGGATGAACAAATATCTTCAGAATCCTATAATGATTTATTAGGCTGATAAGTTAAATACTGTGGAATCTAGTTCTCTATAGAGAGTTAATATAATTTTTAAAAATACCCAATAACGGAATGATGAATATTTTAGGAAATCATGATATATGGTTCAATAGTGGTGATGCAGTAGAAAATTTCATTGTGAATTAAATGTCGGTAAAATCCTCAAAATGGAAGATAATAATTTATTCCCATATCAAGGGGTATAAATCTAGAGATTAAGTATATATATATAAACGTATTGAAGAATATATATACTATAATAATATTTATAAATTTTAATGAAATTTGGGGTGTATGTAATGGTATTGGTCCAATGGTTTTTCAATTATCATATAAAATGTATCAAATATTTATAAGAAAATTAGGAAACTGAACATGGATTTGAATGAAGTATCTACCTTGGGAATAAATTTGAAGAATTTCAGGAAAATTATTTTTCCCAATAAGAATCATGGAAGGAAATAAGGGAAGGCCATGGGGTAAAAATCCATGAATATATTGAAAAGTGTGTCATCAAAAATGTCTACTATGTTTCATAGAAAATAGAAGAATACATTTAGAATATCCCAACACCCTTCCTCATATACTAAGGACATGATCTATATCTGGATTGAAGATATGGAAATATTGTGAAAAATTTATTATATCGAAGCAAAGGATAGTAAAAAAGAAAAATATAATATTTCACATTAAGATAAAGAAGTAATGTGTGTGAGGTGGAACATGGGATTACATATTGTTGGAAATATCTTGGAAAACATCATTTCACAATACAAATTATTGAATATTTCATCAAGATAAATAAGATCCGTAAAATATATTAATGATTAAAATTTAAAAAACAAAGATATCGAATGAGTGATGAGACCACGAAACCTAAATTATAAGAGACGGTCAGATGTGAATGAATTATGTCTCAGGGATGTAGTGAAACTCTGTTGAGAAAATTATCTAAACTATCATACTATAATTGAAAATTAATTTAGGATCCTCTTTATTCCCTTAAATGATTGTTTATTGTGTTTCTGCATATGATAATTTTTTTTAATTTGATGCTAATCCTTAGGGATGGAACCTGAGAACCAGTGAGTGATATCCATTATTGGCTACAATGTTGAAAAAAGTTAACATCCAAGAAGGATTCCTTAATTTATATTCAAATATAAATTTTATGGAGGATAATAATTTATTACATTAAAAATTTTATGTCATACTCTATAATTATTAGATAAAAAAGATACCACCATGGATTAATATTAATTTTTTTATAATAATGATCAAGTGTTTAGAAGACCATACTTGGTAATGATTTTAGTGTTGTTAAATGTTGAATGTTAGAAGTGAATCATTTTTTTTTATTATCTTATCATCAATATCCTACAAATTAATTCTTAGAAACTTGTTCCATCATGAATATGGATAGAACTATTACCCTTCAGGGGTATACAAATAAGTAATTGAGAACAATAATCCTTAATCATAATTTACATCGTTATGAATATACTTATTGTTTAAATTTATTAAATATAGTTTCATTATAAATCGTATGTCTTTTCTTAATATATCATCCTCAGATATCATGATAAATATCATCCTACAAGGACGATGTATTAATTAATCAATGAGGTAAGATGAATGGATAGTACCCAAGACCACTTATCATTCTAATTTCAATTTAATGTTCTGGATCTATTGTTTTGATGTCGGTGAATTAGTTTTAGGTTCATTTCTCTTAAAAGGTTTCATATAACAATTATTACTTTTATCATGAAATGAAATTTAATAACCCATGAATTAAATTATATGCGCAATCAATTTATTTTGTATGAATATCAATTTGGTAATGGAATGGTTTGTTGTCTAAATCAAATCCTAATTTTTTTACACTGAGCATTAATCAAGTAGACATTGATAGTACTAATGGATGACACATTTCATAAGTAAAACATATTTCCATATTGAAATAAAAATTTAACATTTAGTAATTAATGGGGATATAAAGTGAAATTAATGTTTAAAAAGTTAAGGGGAGATTAAAATTGACGACTGACATAGTGAAACAATAATTACGAAAAAAATTAACGTATTTAAAAAAATTCAAAAGTTGTTATATAAGTTCACACATTGTATATGAATTTTATTTCAAGTCAATAGATGTTATTGGTTTCTAATATTGATCAATTAAATAGTAATATTTAATTGATTTTAATATAATAAATATGATTTAAATTGATGGTGCTTGGTTATATTTCTCAAGTATTATTACTTGAAAAATCTTAGGGATATTTTGATTAATTCAAGTTTAAATGGTGATATTGAGAGAAACATTTATGATTCATTAAATTATATTTGATATCATTCCTCAATAATTCTCCTATAAATCCTGACGATTGAATAGATTATATTCATTTAAAATACTTTTTCCAATAGTGACACATTTTTTTAAAAAAATTATAAAGGATGTTTTGCTGTTAAAATACTTGTTTGGAATGTATATTCCAAAAAGATTATAAGATGTGGAACTTTTGATAACCATGAAATTTATTTATTTCTAGAGAAATGGTGTTTATGGAATGCAGGAAAATTTCATTTTCATGTTTCATGGAGATAGGGATGATTAATACATGAATTTTATTGTGAACATGAAATTTTATCTGATGGTATTGAATTAAAATTTATTCTATGTGTTAATAATAAATATGTGTCGACCTGCCATATATTTGAGGCAACATCAACCAATGAATTCATGGGTTAAATAGGTCCTCCATTGCATTAGAAATACATATAGGTCCACATGGTAGTTTTCATGTAAGGGGGCTCGTCGATAGTGTCCATGAAATGCTAGCGAGCCCACGTATAAGGAAAGCATAGTGAATGACCAAAGGCGCATAGAGGTTCTGGAGAAGCCCAGGGGGTAAAGGCAGCTGTGTGAGAATGTGTGTAACATTGCTAATCCACAATAAATAGATCAAACAAACAATTGTCACACATTATCAGAATTATTAGAGGGTAGCCACATGTAGAGACTAATGTGGGTCTCATAGTACATTCTGCTATTCAACCCCCACAAAATGATGAAAATTTGTTGAACCATATGATTGGATGAATTAGATTCATCTGATATGTAGTGAAAATATGTTTAAGTAGGATGTGTCTATGAAATTGTGATTAGCTACATAAGAGTTATATATTACTATCAATCAATCATTTTGCTTCTATGATTTTATTGAGATTAATAATTTGAGAAAATTTGATAATGGAACTATATTCACTCAACTACATCTTGTATGCATTCAATAAATAAAATTTTGAAGATTTATATGAATGTAACTATAAATTGATGATGACATTTAGTTATTATTTTTTAATGCATTGATTCATGATTTTTTATGTGATCCACATCACATGAAAATAACGATATCACTATAATAGTTAATCCTAGAAGATTTAGCTAGGATTACACCATTAATGGTGCCATTTGACTCATGTTTTATGAATTAAATTATGTGTTTTCTAGAAATTCTATGTTAATATTTTCAGGAAACTTAATATGGTATTTTAGTTATTTTGTTTCTATGGTGAGAAGGTGGTGATCAAAACCTATAACACAATAATTAATGAGTTAAGATGAAGCAACTGATCAAGATAAAAATGAGATATCATGGTTTAATAATGAATTAGACCATCTATGCCTATTTATATTAAGATTCATTGAAAAATATTTTCTTGAGTCTCTAAGGATACACAAAGAAGGGGAGTGTAGTTATTAATATTATTTTTTCGAAGGAGATTCATGCAGATCATTAATTAGAATTTATGTAGAAACACAAGATTTCTAATAAACCATCTCCATTAATTAATATTATAATAGTACCATCATATTTTTTTAAGTTATAAAATCTAACTGATTTATAGGAAAATAAGATAAATACTATTTATGTGTAATGAAATGAATCTAGTATTTGGCATCCTTCCTTTTTAATACATAAACATTTCATAATAATGTAAAAAATATATGATATTTTAATTTAATGTATCTTCGAAACGTTGTATACAATACATAAAAACATTAAAAAGTCTTCATAAAAATACGAAAGATGCATTCATTAGTTCATTCAATTTACTTTTACTCCATCTGATAACCTGTGGACATACATCAAATGAAAGGGTGAGCATTAAACCAAGTTACAGAAATTAGAGGAAATATTTATCATGTGATTTAGAAAAATATCAATAAAAACATGAGGAATATAATAAATTCATGAAAAAAATAAAGTGAAATATCATATTAGAAATAAATTAAATCATAACATGAGTATTTGGATACAAAATTTAAATGATAAATAATAAATCATATCACCATGGGTTTTCACTAAGGTGTCGAATAACATTACCTAGGTTAATCACCATGGTATTGTAAAAAATATCGTCTATAGAAATTAAATTTTTTACCTAATACAGTAGATCAAAATATGGGTGAACCATTAAAATGCATTTATTAATTTTATCCACTTACATCATTATAAAACATTCCACAAATGACATGTGGAGAAAAGAGGATATGGGTTTCATACAAATATAAGGGTGTTTCAAGAAGTATTTAAATAAAATAAAATTATGTTATTTACAACCCATTAAAATGGAATGTGGGTTTTATGTATGTAAATTCATGAATAAAATAAACAATTTTTACATCTTGGTGTAAATTCATTTCCATAAATGTATTCTTGAATGGTGGGGACATTTTCTATTTGTATAAATTCATTTCCTTAATTATATTCATAATTCATTTCTATAAAGAAATCTATGGGTGGTTCTTCTAGAAAAAACACTTGTTAATATATATCTCCTTTGAAAATAACTGTATGTTTTCTGTTCAAGACTTCAAAAATTCCCCTACTATTATAGTGGATTTTTGTATTATACCTTGAGAGCCAGTTCATCCCTAGTATAGTTTCTAATTCTATTAAAGTGATGATTTTGAGATTCTCAATAAGAGTTTTCATGTCAATGTAAATACTAGAATTTATAAAAACTGTTGATTCATGGATAATTCTCCTTAGAGGCATGAAATATATCTCTACTTCTAGAATATCAGGTATTGGTTCTGCATTGTTCGAAAAAATATTTGAAATAAATGTATGCATAGATCCGTAATCAATCAAATTACTTTATAGATTATATAGAACAATGAGATTACCTAAAACCATATCATTTGGAGACTCTAATTTATCCTTCATGATAGAAAATTACAACCTTTAACCCCTTTCCTAAACCGAGGATGATTGTGATTCCCCGCCAATATATTCATATTTGGAAATAGATTGGAATTTTTTCAAGATATCCATTCTTGAACCATTGAACTTCATACATGGCCTACAATATATTCCCTTCTCCATTAGTGTTTATAAGTTGAGTAATTACCTCACCATGATAGTTCCATGAAATATGGTCATCCTTTCAATACTTATAACATTTCCTTCTCATGAGAAAGTAGTTCCTTAAATACCTTTTCCAAAAAAAATACATCCAGTTAATATCACATTCTTTCCTCATTTACAATGATTAATATTCGTCCCAAATACTAGATCTATTGGTATGTTCTTTTACATATAAAATTGGTACAACTACATATCTCAAAACTCTAGTTCACCCTTTTTGGATCTTCAAACTATGTCATTATAGCTTTTATATTCATGATTGTTTAGATACATACATTGACGGAATATTATTCCACCAAAGAATATATCAAAATTCCTATTTGGATCCATGAAAAATATTGAGGTATAATGAGAAAGTATTTTAAATCTAATCTCATAGCCTCCCATAGGTTAATTTTTCTTCAACATTAGCTCTAAGAATTCATTCTCCACTTTCATTCTTATAAAATTAGGAATATAGTTTGTGAAAATGGTTCACCTTAACTGTTTCCACTATATAGCATTTATCTCCCACTTGGCATCATGTTTTTATCTAGTTTCACCCACTTATTAGCATATTTATCTAATAGATACAAAACCATGATGACTTTCACTTTCTCCAAAAAACATATTATATAAAATATATTCTCTATATATATTATAAATTATTCAACAATCAATGGGTTTGTATATCCACTAAAATAATGTGGTCATTGACGCATAAAGGACTCAATGTAAAATTGTCCCCTTCGATGTGAATCTGATATATTGTCTTGATTAATGTTATATCTCATAACTCGATTTAGTAGATTCAGCATTCTCATAATGTTTTCAATTCTAGATTCCATTAGAGGGACATCGACATAGGGTCTATTGTGCTCACCATTTATGGTGTTCCTCCTATTTCTCTTCATTTTCTAAAAGAAGATTATATATTGAGAATTATTACACATTTAAGAATGTTTTAATTTCTAAAGAAATTTTAAGTCTTAAAACATCTTTCTTATATATTTTATTCCTTAAAATTTTTATAAATCCTTCACAATGGTTCATATTAAGTCTATTGTTAACAAATTATATCTATGGATTGTGTCAAACCAAAACATCTGAATGGTTCATTTACATGGAACATATATTGTTCGAGTATATATTAATGATGTGTTTTTTGGTTTTACCCAAGATACATCTGTGCCTGATCTACAATCACTTGTTTGTATCTTTAGAGGGATTTATTTTATCAAAAACCACAAAAAAATAATACTTAAAAAAATAATAGTATGTTTTCTTATATAAAAACATTTATATAGGGTATTTTATAATGTTTTCATATCATAATATCGACAAATAACTAGACCACCTTTGATACAAACTATGGAATCCCTCATTTTAAATACATAAAATATTAATTACATAGTACAAAACAGAAGATCTTTTAATGTTTATTTTCCTTGAAACAAGTTCATAATACATGAAAATTTAAACCATTCCACAAAAAAAACATGAAAGGATTATCCAATGTTTCATCATATTTACATTTAATGCATCTCATTATCTAGGTACATATATCAACGTAATGGGTGAGAATAATGTTGAGTAAGGGAATGGAAGGGAAGTAATTTACATATAACCATGATAAATATCAATAAAAACATGAGGAATATTATAAACTAATGATAAAATGTAAATGGGTGAAATAATAGTAAAAATAAATTGAATCATAATATGGAAATAAGGATATAACATTTAAATGAGACATTCTTAAGCATATCACTAAGGATTTTCACTAAGTGTCACAATATTTATAATAGTTTAATCAACAATATGTTGTAAATAATTGCATCTAAAGATATTAAATTCATTACCCAATGATTTGGAATTCTATTTGGGTGCACCCCTAATAAGGATAAGTTTATTTTAGCCACACATATCATTATAATAATTTAAAAAATTACCCATCGAGAATAGAATATTAGATATTCATGAAAAAAATCATGGTGATTTATAAATTGCTTTGTGAAATTTTAT
Source organism: Viscum album (assembly GCA_963277665.1). Taxonomy (NCBI): domain Eukaryota; kingdom Viridiplantae; phylum Streptophyta; class Magnoliopsida; order Santalales; family Viscaceae; genus Viscum; species Viscum album. The sequence continues at coordinate 790,968,453 of OY728129.1, read as the reverse complement.
ATGTCATTTTGAACCCACCTAAAGGGAATTATGGCTTAATATATGTCAATTAATAAATAAATTTAATTATTTTTTCATATTGTATAATATCGTTGGAAAATAAATTATTTTGGTCATTCACATTTAGAAAATAATAGAGTATTTCATGAGGATAATAGAGAACTTTAAATATGTAAAATCCGCAACATAATGAGTATAAAACATATTTTTAGAATGGAGTAAAAAAGAGTGGGAAAAATGTTATCCATTCTAAATATAATATTAATGTAGTAATGGGAAAAAATGAATTGGGTATAATAACTTACTTTCGATATTTAATAGACATACCACACATAGAGATAACATGAATTGAAATGGGAAGTTTATATTTACATAACCATGAAGAGTAGTTCCTAAAACATGAGGTTTAATACCATTTGGGATTGAGGAATCCATGGGAGGACTCCTTTGGATGTAAAAAATATATTAATGGAGTATGAATTGTGGGGTTATTGAAACTAATGAAATGTGTGGGTATTTATAGTAAAAGTGAGGGTTTTGTTTTTTTTATTTCCAAATAATTGATTTCGACAACTATGTAGTGGTAAATGAAAATCATTGGATTTTACACGGTATTTTCCCATGGTATTGGACACCAGGGACACCATTTATACTATGTTATTCCAAAAGAATGTACGATCATTTTATATTTTTTATTCTATCAAGGAAATTTATTGTTTTTACAAACTATCATTTTTAATGTCAATAATTCCATTTTAGAAATTGAAAATTAAATGAAATATTTTTATATTGAAAAAAATATTCGATATTAAAAAAATTATTTGTTTTCATTAATTGTGGATAACTAGTTATTACACCACTATTACATATTTATGATGTCAGTAATCATAACGAAAAATTGCAAACTAAATTTTTACTATCAATGAAAAAATATTGATCTTTATATAATTATAATAAATTCACCCTAAACAAATTATGATGTTATAATTTCACAAAATGAAATTTTGTTTCTCATAATAATTCTCTAAATACTATAATTTATGTTTTTAAATATAACAATCCTTATTTATTAAAAATAATAATTGATTGAAAATGAATTGTAAAATTTAAGACACTTAAAGTAAAAAATTTATAATATATTACTAAATAAGAGTGTTTTTGTAATAATATTTACTTAAAATAATCATTTTTAATAATAACTTAGTTAATTGTAATAATTTGTATATTTTTGAAATGTACAATTATTTTCTGAAAAATAAATTTATCAAAATCGCCATATTTTTATGTTAAGAAAAACTATTCTTAAAATGTAATTCATGGAATAAAAATAGTATTTATAAAATGGATGTACACATTAAATAACAACGGTCCCAACACTTATCCCATTAATAATCCCATGTACACCCCTACGAGGAAGATGCATGATGTAGGTAGTTTTGTGTGGTGGCTCGACTAGCATCAACTAAGTTGTAATCATCAATAAATTAAACTACTTCTATATGAGATTATATTTAATATTCCCTGGATGAGGCTCGGAATGAGGTTGGTAAAGGGTGAACCCTAACGATTATAACATCCTTCCATGGTATTATATAAGATCATAAAACAATATGACTTTGTTGGTTGATTCCATAAACTCTTCATTCAATTTAAAGTATTTTTTATTTTACTTATAAACACTAATTATATTGTTAAAACTATTATTAAATTTATAGTTTCCAACATTCATATTGGGAAATTGTCATAATTTATCAATTTTCATATAAAATTGAAAACCAGGTGGTCAAATTTCCCTTGTATTTATATCATTATTAACAAAAAATGCTTTTTTTGTTTATAAAATAATATAAAACATATTTTAAGGAAACAATTTTCATAATAAATGTTTATGTCATTACACAGTATTAATAGGGTTATTTTCTTGGATTTCATTAATACAACATGAAAAGGAGTACATAGGAACATAAATAGTAAGAAACCACTATAAAGAGTACGCCATCGTTAATAGTTTCCAGTATGTGAATATGAATAAGGAAAATTTTTCATGAAACATACTGTTGTGTTTTAGCAGACATTGTGTGTAAAGATAATATAATAATAATTTCATGGGAAAGTAAAATTATGAATAAGTATGTAACTAGTTTTCTTGAATGGATATGATATTGGGGGACATGAATGCATGAATATGTGGATTTACAAAAATGAGTGGTTCATGAAATGAAATATCTATTCCATTTTCAAAAATCATAAATGAAAGAAGGGATCTCAAAAGTAAAACACAAATGTGATATGTAAAAGAAAAAAAAATATTATGAAAAATAATATATATATATATTCTTGGTTTTTATTTATGAGAGGAATTAGATCTATATAATTTCACTTCTGCAACAAGAAAAGTGTAAAAACTAAGAATAGTGAATTGTGGATGCATGATATTATAAATGATAATGCATGAATGAAATGTGATCAGAAGATTATTTGATAATGAAATAAATAAATCTTGTTCACATGGGGTTTTTGTGATAATGACATCCATACATAAAATACATGAATATGTTGATATTTTGAGAACATTGTCCTCGGTTGTATCAAAATATTCAGTTTCACTAAGATGAAATAGAAACTATACACAATTGATAAATAAATTTATGGATGAGGTCAAAGAATTCAGTCCACATATATATTCATATATAATTATATTTGTTTTGATGCTAATAACAGTTGATAATTTTTGTTTTTATAGTCACAAAATAATTTTGTTATTGTAGTTATGATTATAAGATGTTTTAGTGTTGTAATGTTAACACAGAATAATAATGTGATAAGAATACAAGAAGGGTTAGTGACAGAATTGATATAAGTCAATCATCATTTAGGTCAAAGCATAATTATGTGACTATTATTGCACACCATATTTCAGAAATTGTGACTAATTTTAGAAGAATACAATGTGAATCTTTTAGTGGGATTTTATGAATATGAGTAAGGGTAGATTCCTGGTATAATGAATGTAACCAAGTTATGAAGAATAATTTCTTGTATGAAAAAATTAGTGTTGTATCATCCAATAATAGTCTCAAATAGTGGAATACATTCTTGGTGTCATAAAGTGTAAAATCAAAAAGGTGGATACTATCTTCAGAGGATTTATAAAGGTCTATCCAAGAGATAAAAAATATGAAAATTCAATTGACTATACTTTATCTCATGTGAAATTAAAATTCCTACTTGTTTTTACCACGTTAATAGGATTAAATTATAGTGGTTCTGTGGTTGGATATTTATTAAACCATTATAGGGACTAGATACACACATTATGTAGTTATCCTTTTAAAAAAATCATGTCTATTCATTGACTAATTTTAGATAAATGGATGTAAAATGGAATAGATAAAGAGAATAGAGTTCCTAAAATTTTTGAGATGTAATGAAATAAAATGATTCAATTGGAATAAAATATTACCAACACAGATTCAAAACCATTTTATTATTATGAATAAAAAAAGTGTCTTCTCACCCCTCCTGGTGTTTGTGTTAGTCTTTCATTTCGTTGTTTACACCTATGAACGACATTTTCCTCAAAACATAATTATCATTCATGTTATAGTGATGAATGTATCTCTAATAGGTCTTCATCAAAATAGAAAATATTAAAATAATACCCTCTCGATATATGAGATGAAGCTATGTGGTGAAATTTCTCAGAACTACATGTGGAATAACTCTTATTATCAAATGATACGTAGTGATGAAAAAATACAGAATCATTATCCTAACATCAATATTTCAAAAATAACATATCCCTATACAGAAACTCAAGTACTGTGAGGAATGTCATTTTCAGACCTATATTTTTTTAATTAGAATACTATAGGATACATAGTGATTCATGGATACTATAATTCAAACACACCCGTATGATCTCACAAATACCATCCATTCTCATCAATGTGAACCATATATGAGAATTGATTCTATATCATACCAAAATGAGAATACCCCCACACATTCACTATCTTGAACTCTCGTGTGGCTCAACATAATGTCTAATTATATCTTGTTTATCATACCAATCCTGACCCACACTATTTTAGGGAACCTGCAATGTCACTATGACTAGAAAGGATGGGGAAAATTCTATCCAAATCTAGAGAACCACAACCATGTTGTATGAATTTTTACTACAAGACATCATCCTTGTATCATGATAGTAAACTACACAATAATTGGTATTCACATTAATTATTTCACTCTCTATGATGATTGTGTACTCACGAGTTCAAGGTTTTATCTCTTGACCTCAAAAAACGATCAATATATAATTTCATTATCTTTTGGTTTATCAAAGCCATATTAAATATTATATTGTTAATAAACAATGTTAGTTTATTTAATACATGAGTTTATTCCATCCATATTCATACATTGATGCACATTTCCCAGAGATACATATACCTTGGCCTCCCATTCTCCTTATACTCCCATATAAATTTTATAACTGAGATTATTAAATAAAAGGGACATCACTAGGATTTGATTGGTAATAACACCGTGGATTAGATCTTAAACCTATTTAATGGTTTTTACCCATGAAAATACCCATTGATCGCAGGATTTATTGTCCCAACACTATAGTATATAGGTTTCCTCCATTATCAACAGTTAGCCGACAACCACTAGTTTCCAGCTCTTGTAAACAAAGATAGTATTGGTTCATGATTTCCACTTCCCAAAACCCAACTGTTGAATAATATTTATATTTCCAAGATGTTACACATATATGCATCATAATAATTTATAGAGAAATTTTATAATTTTATATTCTTTTACACCTTTATCATAAGGAATACGTCTTCCAGGAAGAATTTATTTCCCTGAGTTAATCATCCCTCTTGGTGATATTCTCTAGATTTATGAGGTAAAACAATGATACTATGTACTTAGTGAGTGAAATTAAATAGCAAGGAATAATTATTTTTTATAAATGTGTAATTGAAAAGGAAATATCTTCATCACGTGATATTAATATTCATTACTCATGCATCCCCACTATATGACAAAAAATTATACAACTCATCATCTATAATCACTCTATAACAAAATAAAATATGTGTCAGACCGTACTCAACCAAAGAACAATGTGCATCCAACATCTTCACGAGATGTATAATATGTAAATCACATATCATTTATTGAGTGTCTTGAGTTGTTGAAAACCTTACATGGACCTTGGGAGTGGATAACTGGTCTCGAAGGACATCTTTTACAACTCTTATCTAGTAGTTTCTTTTTCATATGATCTCAATGATTCCTACTAGTGGATTGAATATCTTAAAAAATTATTCATGATCCTCGTGATCCTTCACATCACTGTAGTGGTGTACATCAATATGTATTCATTTATTATCATCCTAAAAATTACTAACATATACCACTACTATTGATTTGAGATTTCCTAATAAGGTTTTAATTCATTTTCATTATCTATTTGGGAAGGTTTTGGGGTACTTATGTACATGGGAATCCCAATTATGATATCATGGAAGACTCCCTTCATATCTGGTCGTTGAGAATCATGACTGTAAACTTTATTAACTTATTTCAAAGGTGTACGACAAAACAAATTAGTAATTGATTGTAAAATATCAGAAGATACAAATATAATAGTGAGTGATAGATAAAAATGGTTAATTTGATTCTTATGTGGGGTGTTCTGAGTAAAAATTTATGTCTCATATTGAAAATATATTTCTCTCAAGATTATAGGAATTATATGAAGAAAAAGGAATAAAAATCATGGATCCAATATTGTGGCCTTAGTAAAAGCAAATCCATTATCTGTAGACTATCTAGTTCAAAAAATATTAGTGTAATTAATTTTCACCTATCCTCACCATGATATCGTGTTCACAAGGAAGCGACACAAATTTTAGTGTTGTTAAACCCTTTATGAATATAATGATGTCAAAATGTCACCAGGATATCATCAATACATGTGTTGATACCAACTGATTCCATTTGTTTATATTCTTCAGTTATATCCCCATTTAAATTGGACTACAATTATAGCACCCCAATACAATAGCATATTTGGATTTTAGAAAAATATAGTTTTATTAATGTCTTTGCAAAACACACAACACCCGATTTAAACAAAACAATACTTAGTCATGTTTTTAACTTTTTTGGAGTGTATATAGAAATTTTATAAATTATACATTATATAAAATATTTATACATTAATTTTTTATATTTTATAGTAATAATATCAAGACACACTCAGTTTTACTCAATAAATTAAATATTTTTGTAATTCTAGTTTTAACATCTTTTTATAGTGAACCAATTTTATGAATTTAATTTTACAATGTAATAGATTTAATATTACAGAATAATGATTATTTTTAAAAGTGAGTCATAAAAATTATCAAAGGGTGAATTTTTGGAAATTGACTATAATGTTTCAATTAAATGGATAATAGTTAAAAACAACGAATTTTAATTTTAAACCTTATTTTTTTAAACATATTTATAGTGTTAGATTACATTACAAATTTCAATTAGAGTAAATATATAAATATATAACCATTGTATGTAATTTGTGATAATTTAACATTAAAATTGAATGTAGAAACATATCAAACATGCTGGCATTTTGACTTCAAAACCCAATGTTTTCATCCTACCTGTGGGACAAATTTTAAATTAATTTCTACCAATTATACAATTACAATTTTTAAAAATTGATTAAATATTATTAATCATCATAATTAATAATTTCAAATAATAGTACCTTTTTTTATAAAAAAAAATATGTGAAACTGATTAAAATTGAATACAATGATTAAGGTTAAAATATGTTAAATAAGGAACAAAACCTAAATTCTAAAGAAAAAAATTAACTATAAACTTTTAGAAAATATATTGGATTGACATATATCAAAACTATACTATCTGTAATCAAGTCAGTTCTATAATTGGATTCTATTGCAATATGAAAAACATGGTTTGAAATACATTGTCAAAAAATACCAGAGTGACACTCCTCTTCTACACTGAAGTCCTATACTTATATTGATTCCTCGGACCTCTAAAAACACTTAGGATCATCTAATATATACAAAATTCACATTCCAAAATACATCCCGTTAACCTAGAAGTATCCCATTGGAAAAAATCCTTCTTAGGAATCCCTTTGGTATAAGATAAATTCGATTACCCTATTTTTAAGGTAATTCCTTCCAATGACCGCTTTTCTTCTATTTACATTTCCACCACCTAAAATTTTTATCTTTCATGTCCATATAATGAATCAAGTATCCTCAAATTACTAAGATGTTATTATATTGAGGGTTATACCTACTCTCATAATGTTTTTTTAAAGGTTGGGTCTAAAGCCTCTATTTATTATTAATGAAAATTCCACATTATATTTGGTAGAGGAAGACCCGTTTCATAGCTCTAAGTCCAAAGGCCATGTAGGCTAAATATAGGGCTTAAAATCCGAATTTTTTTTCCAAAGGACCCATCGATGAATAGTACTACAACAATATCCACTTTGCTATAGTACATGCTCTAGTACAACCGCCAATACAGTCCTACAACAGTGCCTCTACTGTAACAGGTTCGCCACTCCTATAGTGTCGCCACCGCTATAGCTCTGCTACAGTGCCCCTGCTACAGTACCCCAAAAATTCATCCCTACTCAGATTTGATCTAGGGTCCTTTCCATGACATGTATAGATTGTACCAATTGTTTTCAAGATCATGGAAAAATACTAAATTACATCTAATGGGTAACAAACAAACTATTTATGTGAATGGAGAACCCCCGCCTCCTGAAACAACGTTTTTTCTTCTTCCTATAACACCTCTCATTATTATAATTTTGATGAAAAATATACTATTATTTGTTATATGTATATATATAATATTTATAATATATTCATTCTCATTTTATATTTTATTACACATACCTCTATAAATTATATTTTCCATAAATACAATAACAACGCTTGTGGAAGTGTGGACAACCACCCCTTTAATGCTATGTGATCTTTTCACGTAATGCATGGAACCTATAAATGATGGTTTTAATAATCCTATATATTTATATGAAATATACATGTTACATTACTTATAATATACATATTTACGAAATAGGTTTCAATCTTGTAATTCAGTAAATAAATGAAAGTAGAATTAATGCGTTCGTATGGCCTACCATATCCAATATTAGTAAATTTTATTTCTAATCTCCAAAAAATATATATTATGATAAATACATATACAATGAATATATATGATAATTATGTATGGGTTTAAATTTTCTATATGATTAAATATTCATAAAATCATTAGAAACACTAATTGACATGTCAAAAACACACTTGCGATAACTAGGCAATTAACACCCAAAATAGAGAAAATAATGAATGTTGGTTACCAAATTATTAATAAGATATTATAAAAAAATGATATATGATATTATAAACATGATTATGGTTGTATTTTTAGTTTGTAACATATTATAAACTAGTAAAAATTATGATTCATACCACACAACAAAAGGGATGTAAAGGTAAGGGATTTTCATCTCAATTTCTATTCCATGGAGACATATTTTTTATTATGTGCCAATTCCCTTTTATTTGGTGTTTATAATAATTGTTTCATGTTAGATCAGGAATCCCCTTATTGTCCTGATATTCTAATTTTCATTTAATTTCGTACCTTTCGGGATATTATGATTCAAATGTTTCAAAGTTGTATGAGATGGTTGGGAATGTTTAAAGACTATTATAATAAAGAATGTTCGTAATTAATACCACGACAATCTAACTTAATACTGTGATTTTGAACATTCTCAAAAAACAAAAAATCCATTTTTAACACTTATAATTGTAATTCAACATGTATATCCTTTTTCTCATACAATAGAAACTATTATATCCAAAACTGTATATCTTTTTAAAAATAGTGTACACTTTGATGATTATTTGATTTACTACTGAAATTAGGGATAAATTAATATTCGTTATTCCATACAAATAATTGATAAGGAATATTATTTATTTTATTATTATTTATTATTATTTATTTCCACTCTAAATTACATATGGTGCCTAGAATTTATATATCCCCTCGATGCATCAATTTGTACTCATGAGACGAATAAGTTGGCAAAATTAAATAGGTTTATATATTTAGTTTTAAACAATCTTGTGAAAGGACATGATGGACTATGTTTTCATGGTCCATAGACATTGTATCCATTAAAAAAGAACTAACCTCATTTTGATTCATTTAATATTTTATCCATGATAATATTCATCGACATATCCTTAGATGCAATTCATTCTCTCTTTATTTAGTTATGGAATGAATTTGACTTTTATAACATGTCATATTTATTTTAAATTATCTAGTTGTGTAAATGAAATGCGTGATCAGTTGTTTATCTTTCCATATATATTGAACCAATACTACATATGTTATATTTACCCTAATCAAACATCTGATCTCTACCTTATTATTTAAATTTCAAGAGGTAATAAAGAAGAGAATGTTGAATAAACATTGAAATATGCTATTTATTTTAGTTTATTTTGTTGCATTATTTATTATCTTCTCTAAATATATTATGGGTATCATATATGTAATCTGGATTTTCAAGAATTCTAAACTAATCAATCATTTTTAATTTGATTCCTTGTAACATTTAGAGTGTAATAAAATAATTCATCGGATCTGGGATTTGTGGAATGGGTAATTATAGTTGGTATCAAAGGAAGTTCACAAAAAACCTTTGAAAATAGATTTAGAAAACCTAGATTATGGAACGTAACCCTATGTTAGGCATTGATGATGAATATTGAAGAATATTCAAGAATTTTGGAAGGTCTATATTATGTGGGAATTCTTGGAAATATATCCTTGTCTGGATACAAAAAGTGGATGTGGTAAATGAACAGATTTACCAAGGAGTAATAAATCCACCATGGTTTTCTAGGCATAACTCGGGGTAATCCCGTAAATGAAAATAGACCTTAATACACATTTACTTTGATACACATTGAGGATATTATCATGAAAATTGATATTTTATTGACCTACCATTATGTAGGATTTAAATTTAAATATTCCTCCAAAATAACCAAATATTATTATTCAAATATTTACAATGCATAAATTTATGTTCTGAGTTTTACCATAGTTGGAAGTATATATTATGAGCAAATCCAATGTATGAAATTGATTAGAAATTGTTCATGGATTGGTGAATAGTTTCAATACGTAGAATTGATTCATATATTTTCCTTCTATGGTAACCAATACATCTCGTATTGAAATAGATAAAATTAAGGAGATTTTAAGGAAACATAATTAGTTTAAGAATAAATACATTCCCTAAATAGAGAAAACTATTCCATAAAGGTAATAGCATATACGGGATCGATTAATTGAGAAAATCCTCCATCGTTTATTAGGATTACTAGTCCAATTATGGATAATAAATGAATTTAGTACATAGAGAATATATTTATGGCCATTGTATGAAGCAGAAAGGAAAAGCTTACACTTGATGACTATTATATCCAAGGTGACACTGATTAGTGTAGGACACTCTTCAAGAAAACATGCGAGGAAAAATGAATTGAGATTATGGAATCATGAACATTATATAAACATTTTTTTTGATAAATACATCCATCATGATAAAAAATAGAGATCAAGAGAATGTACCCTAGATTATTGAAAGAGGAAGACGAAAGTGTTGTAAATTATGAAGCTACCTTCATAGTGATATTCAATTATCCATTATTTTATAAATTCATCATATATTTAATGATAAATCACTTATTTTAAGGTCTTAATCAATATATTAAAAGGGATTTGGATTCTCAGAATTTTTCATCATATTATGATATAGTTTTATGTGCAATTAAGGTGAATAATTTTCTTCTAGAATCAATATATTCAAATGAAACCAAGAAAAGAAGAGGTTTTAAGAGAACCATAAAAATTGGAACATTTCCAACAAGAATAAGAAATTGAAATATTTTCCATGACAGTAATGTTATAGTAAAAAGAACCTTGTAAATTGTTAAATGGGACTTGGGGTTTGATATAAATTTGGATATAGGGGTCACCAGGCTCCTGAATGCATGGGGAAGAAGCTGATCAATGATGTACATTGTTATTATTATATGGATATTGGACATAATGAAAATGATTCCCCCATGAATTAGAAGAATCTAACACATAAGAGGCCAATGGTAAATGTCTAAGGTTATGTGATCTCAACAACTGATATAGAAGTACCAAATCATGTTGTTGGAGGTACATTAACATTATCATCAATTTTATCCATTGCATTATTTGTTTTATGATTGCCAAAATCCATTATGTCTACCTAATTTTTCCATTAAAATTAGACATTTACCATTTTATTTAACAAGTTAGTTGTTATTAAAATTTATTATGGAATTATCATTGAAATGATACCATGATGGGTAGTCCCAATTATAACACATAAAAATTATTTACGTGATGACTATATCATCATGCCAATGGTATACTTTTACATAATCCCTAGTATGGAATGGCTCACAAAATATCATTCCAAAATATATTATCATAGAATGGATTTTATGATTTGTGAGGAAAATGTTGACACACTCATCTTTATATAAGGAGTTTGCATACTTTATTCTAATATTGATCCATTCCCATTAGCTCAACTAAATCAAATTATTAGGGAATATGATATATGAACCTCTATGGATGAAACATTTAATCATTAAATTTAGGATATACCAATTGTAATGTCACTATATAAAACATTTCCTAAGGATTTAATGGGACATCCCCTATTATATTTCAAATAATTATCATCATTCTAGATATCTACAATTTTGGGTGAAGAAGGAAGCGATTCCCAAAACAATTTTTTAGATGACTTATGGACATTACGAGTTTACATTATTTAAATTTGGAATGAATAATTCACCCTATGTTTTTATGGACCAATCAAAAAAATTATTAATTATATGTCTTGAATTTTGTGGGAATTCATTGACGATATCTTGGTGTATTCATAATTCTATATGTAACATGGAAATAATTTTTTTGATCATTCTTAAGACTCTTATAAAGAATGAGTTATATCGAAAATATAGGAAGTAAAATATTTTGTCTTCAAGAAGTTTCTTATCTTTGAAATATTATCTCAAATGATGAAATATATTTTTGATCCATCATTGAAAAAGGAATTCATAAAATCAACTATACTAAAAAAATAATTGAGTTACATAGTGTCATCAGTTTTCAGGTTACTGTTAGGTTGTAATAATACAATGTAACATAAGAGGGAGGGGTCAATTGTGTCTGTTAAAAAATCTTCCACAATTATGGATTTTGACACGCACTATGATTAATAGAGATATGCAATGTTTTACAATTGAAATTAGTATATGTAACAGATGAACAAAAATAATGAATAAGTCAATTTATAGTCTTTTGGGGCACACTTATCCCTTATTCCACTCCACTAATAAATTATTATGGGATCATAGAGAATTTCACTAGATAGTTCCTGTTATCATAAGTCCATAAATCGAAAAATGACTGTTGTAAGTTAACTCTTTTATAAGAAAGGAAAAAAATAGATCCTTATTGTTATTTATCTGGTAATTTAATATAGAATTCTAATATTGAGATGATTATTCTCCACCATTACAAGTATCATGATGTTAATAATCCAATATATCAAAAGAATTTAAATTTTTTGATTCGGGTTTTTCTTCACAGTTGATGTTGTAGAAACTGATAATAAATGGATCATATTCTTCATATATGAATGTCATCAAGATGGTATAGTTATGAAATGGTCTTACATTAATTGATCATCATTAATAACTATAAAAATTAGTTGTAATAATATTACAGTATGATGATTTATATCAAGTATGTCTCCAAAGTGTATTATATTCTACAATGTAGATCATTTGGAAGGAAAATAATCTTGAAATGATATTAACCATAATGTAATAGAACATAATAATATTTAACATCAATATATCTGATTTTGAAATGATACACTAGTAAAATATAATGATTAGATGTTTTTCATAGATATTCTAGATCAATGAAAGTATCCTCAGAGATCACATATATTCAAATTTCAATTGACTAGGGGGTTCGTAACATCCCTTGAGAATATGAGATATTCTCTTAAATTAATTTAGTTATTTGATATAATTATAAAAACCCATGAAATGGTCTTTAATTATGAAATTACCATTCATGAAATATTGGATTTAAAATTAAGAATAAAAAACCATTATTGAAAAGTCAACATAGGGTTGAGCTACATGGCATAAGGTCCATTCACGTAGCATTGGGTTTATTCACCTGAACATGGTTCCTTCATATTGCATAGGGTTCCGTCACTTATCGTAGCATTCCTTCATTTATAATAGGGTTCATTCACATATTTTTGATTAACCGTATGTTCAATTTCATGAATGTAGGTTATAAACAATATTTCTAGACTACAACCTAGGGTGATGATCCATACACTTGATGATTCTTTGAACGCAAGGATTCCGATCCAAATGTAAACTATCTAGCTTGACATAGGGTTGATGACATAGAAATGTATTAACATTCATGAATAATGATGGGATAATTAAATTAATTCTAATTCTTAGGACGTAGGTTTTTAATCATTTTTTCAAGGCCATTTTTTATAAATATAAATTCCATTACCATAGATAAAAATTCATGAAAATTATATCATCAAAACATAATTAGAAATCTACAAACTGTATTTGTGACAATCAAAATCACATATATAATAGAATATGGTTGAGGCAATACATTCCCAAATATCTTTCCCTTTTGAATGATCTCATAAGGTATACTATAGTCCAAAACAAAATTTATGGAAAATTCAGGATTTGTAAACACACAAAAATTTATATAGAAAAATGTATAGAAAATATTTCAATTTCACAGTATTACTTCATTAATGGATAATATATATTTTCAAATTGAATAATATTTAAAAACAAATATCCTCTAATGGAATTTTATTCTTAACTATTCTCCCCATAGATATTCTTCATATATTTTCTCCCTTGTTTTGTGATATCAAAAAGATAGTTTGAAAGAACAAATTATTTAAACAATAGTTAATATATCATAGATCAATAAATGAATATTTTATAAAAAATTATATAAGAGATATGAATTTAGTATTAGTAGGGAAATATTGATCTAAATAAAATAAAATAAATCTCAACAATCATAATATAAATTGAATTTAAAATTAATTAAACTATTTTAAAGATAGAGTGAAATCCATAGCCAATTAATGTTTTCTTCAAAATGAGCAGATGAGATCAGAATAATCAGAGGAATTTGGTTGACTAGGATGAGTCCTGGATTGAAATATGCCACTAATATCAATTATCTTCATCAAAAAGTTAACAATATGGTTGTGGAATACATCTGACAACTATTGAATTATCTTCTATGAATCATGACTAATCTTCAGATTATCATATAAATTACCCCTATGAAGAACATTCATATCTTCCTATGGTTGAATGAACAAAGTAACTATGTCCTTTTTTTGTTTAAGCACTAATCCAAAGGGCGGTTTAGTAGACATAAGTTGACTAACCATATTCCATTGATTTTCTAACAAAACACATAAAGGGGTTCATTCAGGTACATTTCCACTCTAGAGTTTACAGTCTATAATTGAAATCTCCATCATTGAGATTATTTCTTCTATTTTTCTGATTAGGTCTAGAGGTTTCTACTAAGAGGAGGTTGATGCTTGATATCTTTCCTTGAGAGACTAAAATTCTCCCCTATCATCATCATTAACTCATCAAAATCCAACTTCATTAATGATTCATCTTTCAATAGACTGAAATCATAGAAATTTATCTAATAAATTCATAATGGACTCAAATATAAATATGGTTATATTATAACATCCATAGTTGGAGCTTTAGATATTCAAATAATGATCTTTGGAATTTATAACATCATATATCTTCATAATTATTTTTCTCACCTTCGAATTGTTATCATGGAGACAATTTTTGATCCTCCATCATATTAGTATTCCATACCATTGATTTAGCATGAGATTCTGTTGATTATTGAGATTTATCCCCAACTTAAACAATTTATAATAAATTCCACCTCATCTCACCACTTCCTTCCGATATATCCCTTATATAAAATCATCGGGAATAATGAAATTCAGTTACAATGATAGAATGATTTTTAGGTTCAATGACCTCTTCACTGTAATGTTCTTGACTAAGAGCCACTTACAAATCAATTTTTTAGTTTTAAAATATAACAACATCAATATACATTTGAACAAATAAGATATCTGAATTAATGGTATTCATAAAAAGTGTTGGATCATCTAATCCAATAGTAAATCAATTTTTCAAAAATAAAAGAACTCAATATTTCATACTGAGCTCTAAGTTTTATTTTAACGAAATATATTTCTTCATTATGTTTAAAAATGAGTTCGGATATTGAGAATTTTCAAAACTTAGTGGATGTTTAACATAAAATATCTCCATCAAATAATCATTTATAAAGGCAGATTTATTATCTATCTGATATAGATTAAAATTAATTTGAGATTCATAAGATAAAATGATTCTAATGGATTATAATCTAACTATAATTTAATATATTCATCATTATATATACCTTTTTCATGATTATATCCATTAGTTACAAATATAATTTTATTTCAAGTTATGATCCCCTAATAATACTTTTTATTTCTAAAGTCCTAATTAGTTTTTATAATAGGATAATTGGTTCATCTTTATACTATATTTAAAAAATTATTTATTTTAAATTGGTCTAGTTCCTATATAATTTTAAGCATCCAAATATCATTATCTAATGATTATTTAATAGACATATGATCAAACTAAGATAAAAAATATATAAAATTAATCTAGGTTTCCTATATTTCATATAGTTCAAATTCTTGTGTCCATGTATCATATTATTGTTTCTAATGGATTATTAATTTAAGGTGTAGACATGATAGGAATAATAATTTATTATTCTTTATTTTCACATTCATATGTACTATACTATATCTTATTTATATAATTTTAAAAATCTTTTTTTGGGTTTCAAGTCTTATGTTATCAAATAAGTCAGTAACATAATCAGTTTGATCTATCTCCTTAATAAATGGTTATGATTCAATAAACATCAAAATAAATAATTCTAAAACAATATGTGACTTTTTATTAAGCACTCTATAAGAATTATAGGTATGTGAATATCCCAAAAATATTTATTCATCAGCCTATGGATTGAATGTACCATAGTTGTCCTTAGTGTTCAAGATATAAACATTACATCCAAAAACATTAATGTAGTTTACTTTATGTTTTCTTTTATTATATATTTCAAAGTGTGTCCTTTTGAAAATAGGCCTTATTAAATCACAATTCATGATATATTAGGTATTTATTATATTTTATTACCAAATTTATATAGAAAGATTGTATTCATTCAGTATAGTCCCATCCATTTCCTGAATAGTTATATTTAATCCTTAAAAATTCCTTTCTTTTTAGCTGTTCTTGGTGAAGAGAATGTGTGTTAGATACATATATTGGAGAAAAAAGATTTAAATTTCTGATTCTCAAATTCACCACCATAATCAATTATTAATTTAATTATTTTAAAACCATTTAAATTTTTAACATCATTACAAAAGCTTTGAACAATAGTGAATACTTCAATTTTTGAGATTCATAAAATAAACACAAATAAATAAAGAATAACATCACCTAAAATGTAGAAATATAGTTTTACTGCTTTATATTATACATTTTATGGTCCAAAAAATACATATGGTTAAGTTCTAAATGTATAGCTGTAGAAATTTTGTTAATATTTTTGAAAGGAATTTTTGTTGTTTTCAAATTTAGCATGATTAAGAGAATCTGTTATTATAAAACATAATGTTAGGTAAATAAGAAACTAAATGTTTAATAGAAAATTTATGTAAATCATATATATTATACTTTTAGTTTATCCTAATCCAAATTCATGTCTCATTTGTCTTGGTAGTTAAACTATTTTCATTTTTTACACAAGGAATTTAAATCCAATGTATGAACACTATCTGTTCTCGGTTCTCTAATGATAAGAAACTTATCGTTTAAAAAAGAACATTAATTCCAAGAAAAAATAAACATAAAAACAATCATCAACATGTTTAGAGATACTTATTTGGTTTTGATTTAGACCATGCCCATACATTACGTTGTAGATTCAGATAATATTTGGATCTACAATAGTTCCAAGTACATCAAATTTTTCTTTATAATTATCACATAATGTGACTTTTCCTCCAACCATTTCGGTCATTGTATGATATATTGTTTAGCATCCCATAATATTCTTGGAACACCCACTATCCATATACCATACAAATTATCTTTTTTATGTGAACTATTTCCTACAAGTGTATTTATGAAAATGTTTGTTTTCGTACCAATATCTTCTTTTGTCCTAAAGTGTTACCGAAAAATGATCTAAGAGCCCAGATCTTATTTAGTTCTCCAGAAATCATTTCTATTTATATAGAAAAACATTGGGAAATAAATATTTTTATATTACTAATTTAAGGTGTTTTAAAAAAATTATTATACGTGACATGATCTTTGGATCCACAGTGATATCATGTTTTATTTTTTGAGTTAGAAATAAATATAATTAGTATACACATATGATTTATCATCCTTTCAATCATATTCTGGAATCATTTTCTACGAATGAAATTAAATATATGAACATCATTTTTTTGGTAAAATTGATTTCAATACACTCATAGGAGTATACGTCATCCTATAATTATTTAATCCTTTTCACATGATCAATGGATTTTATAATTTATGAGTAGAATGTGTGAACTAGTTCCTTATTTTGTTTTATTATAGTGTCTCATTGACATATAATTGTATTAAGAATATTTTTTTATCAAAATCTACTTCTATTGTAGTGAATCACATTTTTCTTCTAATGTAGATTATTATGCAAATAATTTTTCATTTGAGAAACTACCATTATTAGAATTAGAAGAATAATAAGTTTGTACATATTATTATTTAGTGATAAAGCACATATTTAATTTAAGATTGGATTTCTCCCTTTCTTAATATGATTCTTATGAGATTTTGAAATACTCAGATACACTCCATATAACATTTATTTCTATTTTTTCTATTTTCTTCATAATCAATATTTTTATAATATCTCTTCTTGGGCATTTTCTTTTCGTCTTTCAGTTGAGGACAAACAAGTATGATATTATGAAATTTCATACATTCAATGGATTGAACATATCATGGTTATTTATAATTTATCTTTAATGATTTTTGGAATAATATTTTCATATTGTAAAACATTCATATCTTTTTGTCTAACAGAAGTAGTGAAATTTCAGAATCAAAGGAATCCAAATTTATTCACTAAATTATATTATTTGTCGGTTTTTCTGCTATACTTTTAAGATGTAACTATTATAGAATTATATTCCACATTTACTATAATTTTATGATCATCAACATAAACTTTCGTCCTAGATTTATACTACATTAGTGTCCCAATTGGTACATTTATTGTTATATCTTTGATAGGTGATGATTGGAAAATAGAAGTTTACTTTCCTTTCCATTTCAAAGGTAGTACACTAAGTTCATTAAATGCTAAATCAAATTGTTATATGGGTTTACATAAGGCTGTAGAATTTTTTAAAAAAAATCTAAGCCATAAATTCATCTTTTTTATGGTTTTACCATCAAAAGATCTAAATGTGTTGAACTTTAGCCGAACAGTATCATACCTCTTCTATCTATCATTTTTCGTTCCTTCATAAAAATTGCTATAGTTTTCCACATCTGATAGGAAATTGTACATTATGATAAATGATAATATTGATATGGTCAAAGTACAAAAATAATATCATTAATTCCTTTATAATTTATATCATACTTAGGTACTGTTTTTGTTGTCCATGTTTCTTTTTCTATTGATTATTATATGAAGAATTGATTTTTTATTAGACTTTGAATCCAAAATTTTTCATATAGACAATCATCTATGATTTCAAGAAACCATAATTTTCAACATTATTGTATGGGGAACATAAAATAGATATTCCTTATCTTAGATCATTCATTTCAATATTTGTATTGACCTTATTCATTTATCTTTCAATAGCATTATTTTAAAATTTCACATCTAATACCAGGTGAAAGCTCATAATATTAACAAGTAACACAATGGGGGGGATGAGTTGTCTATTTTAAAAAATCATCCACAGTTGTGGATTTTGACCTCCTATATGATCAATGTGGATATAATGTGTTTTACATACAAAATTAGTATAAGTAGTGTATGAACCAAATTAAATAACATAACATTTTATTGTTGTTCGGGTGTCAAATATCTCCTAGTCTACTCCCCCGATCACCCTTTCTATGATCATGGTGAATTTCAAAAGCAATGATCTTTTATCTTAAGACAATAAATACATAACTCAGTGCAGAATGTTTGAACCATTATAAAAAAGGCCAAAAAATATCCTCTTGGTTCTTTAACATGGAACCTAATATCCATATCTATGATCGAGAATCTAACGATCCAACACAGACGATTTTGAGAACATGAAACACCAATATATCAAAAAAAACATTTATTTGTTTATTTTTAGTTTCTCATCACAGATATAAAAGTATAAACAGATGGTAGATGGATCATAATATTTTGAAATGAATGTATTCAATAAGGAATAGTTCTAAACCGACCCTGATTCATATTTATCTTCAACACCAACAACACCAAATAACAGTACTAATGTTACTATAGTATGATATATAACATTTATTTCTCCAAACTGTATTCAATTATATAATGTCAATTTTTTGTTGCAACAACACCTATGAAACGATATTCAGATGAATGTAATTGAACATAAGAAGATGTTACTTGAATATCCAATTATTTGAAATTGTACATTTGTAAAATATATATATAAGAATGTTTTATTTCATATAATATAACCCAAAAAGTATCCTAAAAGATTTCATAAATTCTTATTCTAATTGGGAAAGCAAGTCATAATTCCCCTTAACAACAATGCAGATTTTCCTTACTTAATACAATTATTTGGAACAATTAAACTGATCATCAAATCAGTCTATTATTCCAACATGAAATTTGTAATAATCTCGTCTTTAAAATGTAGCTTAAAACAACATAATTGAAAAGACAACGTAGGTTCGAGTTTCATTGTGTAGGGTTCCAACTCATAGCATTGGGTACTTTCACATCGTGTAGGGTTAAATCATGCAGCGTAGTATTCATTCATATAGTATTTCATAACCATTTGTTCAATTTCCATAATTTAGGGTATAAATAGTATATCCATACTCCAACGTAGTTTTTCTAATCCATACGTTCAACAATTCTCTGAACATAATGATACTGATCCAAACAAAAACTCCATATCATAGCATAGGGTTGATACCATACAAAACATATAGCTTTACATCATAAAGAACTGATAATGAACAGTACACTCATTCTCTAAATTCAACGTTTGATTGAGTTTTTAAATATCTAATCTCGTAACACTAAATTCCTTTAACCCGAATATAAATTCCTAGAAACACGCACAATAAATAATTATTATTTAACAAACAATGATAATTTTAAGCATAAAAATAATAAAATATTACAGAGTATTTTTGAGACAATACCTGCTAGACATTTAAATTTTGTAATTTTGTCAGAGGATTTCCCAATTGGACCACCCATTAAACCATCATACATGAAAATGTGGTATGTTTGTTTTGATGATGGAATGTAAATAATGTTTCAATGAGATAGGGATAGGATTTTATAATTCTCCAATTTTGGCTCTACCATCTAGAAGTGATGGGGTGTCAATATACATGGACAAATATAATAAGGTAATTGGTTCCTTCCTAATGGAAAATGGTAAAGTCATTGAATATGCATCAAATAAATTGAAAACTCATGAATATTACTATAGATCCAAGATATTGAGTTATCAGATATAATCATTGATTTGACTAAATAGATACAGTATCTCTATGGTGAAAATGAGAGATATGCATAGATACTAAAATCGAAAATGAAATCTTCTTATGGAAAGAGATCAACATGAGACAAAGGTGATGTCTTGAGCAACTCAAAGATTATTATTTCTCAATAAAATACCTCTTAGGGAATGGAAATAATCTGGAAAATTCATTGTATAGGAAGGATCATAGAGTTCAAACCCAAATGAGGATTTAAAAGGATCCTCTATTCATGGATCTTGTAATTATTGCAATGGGTGTTTTTAAGTAAGTGGAGACGTCAATCAAATTTCAAATTTTTGAAAACCCATCATTATTAGAGATAAGAATGAATTATCCATATGATGACGATGAATTTCAGAAGAAAATAAATGGAATGAAAAAACTGAAATTAGCAAACATTATTTGTGAAGATGGTGTTCTAAAATATGGATGGATGATTTTTGTTAAATATATACATGTGCTAAAATGAGAATTTTTGGATGACGTACAGAACTAAAATATCTCTATAACCCATGCTAAAATAATGATATATTGGGACATGAAGGAACAATTTTTGTGGAATAAAAGGAAGCATGCAATTTTGTATTATGACTAAATATTCTTGGCTTGTTAAAAAATAAATTTTTTGATGTAGATTCAAAAATGATTCTTCCAACCTATTATAATTATTTTCTGGAAATTTGATAAAATTACTATGGATTTATTGATGACACTTCCAAAGGCTCCTATAAAGAATGACAAAATATGGTTTATCATTTGTCACCTAACCAAATCTACTCATTAACATTATATAATAGAATACATGCTTCTTGGAAAACTCAAAAGGCTCTATACTAATTATGTCTAATGGAATTATGGTGCACCTCTATCAATTTTCTCTAATCGAGACCCTCTCTTTACATCAAATTTCTAGAATATTCTTCACATGTTTCTTGACACTGATCAATATTTGGGCACTTCCTTCCATAATCTAACTTATTGATAGTTTTAAAGAACAATTAAAACAATAACGGTATTTTGGAGGTCATTCTCACGGTAATTTCAAGGTATTTCAGATCAAGACATACCTTTGGTGGAATTTTTCTATAATAATAGTTTCCATTCATATATTCAAATTGCACTGTATAAAGAATTATGTTGAAATAGGTGGATACCCAAACTTGTTCAGATGATGTAGGATAAATGAATCTTGTATTCCTAGAACTTGTTCGTGAGATGATGATAATAGTGAAGGATATTCAGGCTTATACAAAAATAGCTCAATGTAGGAAAAACGTTATACTGATAATTGGAGAAAATATTTGGAATTACAAGTGGGAGATCATGTTTTCTAAAATGTATCTTCATGGAATAGTGTTAAAAATTTCATTAAGAATGTGAAACAGAGTCCCATGTACATCAAAAATTTTGAGATTCTAGAAATAGTTGGTGTTTTTTAACATCATTTGGTTATGTCACAAACTCAGTCAAAAGATCACAATGTGTTCCATATATCTATGATATGAAAGTACATTCCGGACCCAATACATTTTCTCACATCTAATGACATTGAGTTCGAATATTAGTATTATTAATTTGATGAACCCCTATAGATTCATGATTCTAGATATAAGATACTGAAAAATTGGATGTCTTGTCTCATAAAGGTACTTGGTAGAAATCACAAAATAGAATCAGAAGCATGGGAACTAGATGATTCAAGGAAGAATAATTAGCAATATATTGTGAGAAGGTATTATCTAAAAGATTCTAAGTATGATGTTATTGTACTAGGTAATAATGTACCACCCCAAGACCTGACAATATTTTTTATTTTGAATAAATTTAGTTTTGTTAATTGATTTTTGACACGCACAACACTTGATTTATAAAAAATTTTATTAGTCATTTTTTTCACTTTTACAGAGTTTATATAGAATATTGATATATTATATATTTAATAAATTATTTTCAATTTCATTCCATAGGAGTAATACAAAAACAAACTAAATTTTACTCATAAAATACAATATTTCCATAAATATAGTTATACCTCCTTTTATTGGAAAACATAATTTAATCATAATTTATACCCATTAACTAAATTTATATGTCCAGATATTGATTACATTTGAACGATAACCATCAAAGTTAGTTTTGGAATAATATTTGGCTTTTTTTAATATTTCATTTTTTATTGAATAATTAAATTACATAGTTTTAATTAAAAACTAATTATTCATCTATTATATTTATATTATTAGATTTTTTTTAATTTATTTTAACATAACATTACAAAAAATGTATATCATTTAATAAAATTTTGGTTATTGGGATGAATTTCACTTTGAAAATGAATGCAAAAAATATTCAACCATAGGGACATTTTTTACATTAAAAACCTGCATTGTCATCCAACATATAGGATGACATTTAAATTTATTTATACTAATTATGTTATTTGGATTTGGAAAAATGGACTAGATATTAATAATTATAATAAAATATAATGTATAATAGTATGAAATATTTTCCCGACCAAATATCTTACTGAATGTGATTAAAAATATTTACAAAGATTAAGGATAAATTATGTATAATAATGGACTGAACATTATTATTTCCGGCCAAAACAACATATAATCATGTCCAAAAGTTATTTTTTGGAAAATTATCTTCCATGAACTCCATTTCTTAAAAATATTTCTGTCTTTCGATCAAATTTCAAAATAAAAAAATGAGGTAGGATTTCCATTGTCAACAAATTAAAAGAGTTCCACTCCTCCCCCACTATAAATGGAAACCACTTATCCCCATTCCTCACACCTATCAAACAACATAGGCTTGTCCAAGATCTAAAAAACTAACTTCCCAAACTCCCTACCCTTGTCCATGAATCCTCCATTTGTGATGGAAGTCATCCAAGTAATATAGTTGGTAAACCAAAAGAAGTTATACTATTTTAAAGGAAATGATTTCTAAGGATCTCTAATTTTCCATTTACTTTTCCTCTACCTTAAATATTATTTTCACATAATCATTTAATAACACCATCATCCTGAATATAATTATATTATTTTATTATGGATAGTACTTACATGCACCCATAATTCCATCTAATTGGTAACATAGAAACTATTTATTCGAATAACAAACTATGACCTCCTTAATTGATGATTGTTTATTCATACATTACCACCACTATTGATAGAAATTAAGATATAAGATATAATTATATTTGATATATATTATTTTTATAATATATTTATTCTTATTCAATTATTTTATAACAAATACTTTGAAACAATCCATTGTTCATGTATACAATAACATCACTTGTGGAAGTGTGGTCTAATGCCCCCTCAATGCAATGTCATTCATTCACGATATACATGAAGCATATAATGGGTGGTTTTATTATGACAATGTAACATTTATGAGTAAGATATTATATTTTCATTATAATATACATATGTATCAATCACTTTTTATTCATTCAATATGAAAAATAAATCAAAGTAACATTCATGTGTATGTATGATATATCATCTAAATTAATGGTACATTTCATTTCTTATATCAAAATAGTATAGATTATTATAAATAAATATATAATTAATATATATGATAATTAATTTTTGGATTAAATTATTTATAAGATTATATAATGAACTAATTAATAGGAAAAAAAATTTACAAGATAGAACACTCTTGGGAAAACTAGGGAATATACATCTAAAATAGTGAAAATAATGAAAGATTATAAACTAAAGGGTATTAAGATCTTATAATAAGATGATACATGTTGTTATAAATATAAGAATTTAATTGTAAATAGATATTAAAATATATTAAATAGCTATATAATAGGATAAATACCACATTACAAAAATGGAGGTTAATGTAAGTAAATTTCGTATAAATTTATATTCCCTTGTGAGTTATTTATTATTATGTGCCAATTTTCATTTATTTGGTGTATATAAATATTTTTTCATGATATATAAAGAATTACACAATTATAATGATATTATATGTTTCATTTAGTATCCCTCCATTTTGGATATTATGATTAAAATGTTTTGATGTTGTATGGGACACATTGGATTGTTTAATGATTATTCTCCTAAAGAATGATCTTAATTATTCTCTTTAAAATATGACTAATTTTTTTGTTAAAATTTTATTAAAAACTAGTTCATTTTAATCAGTCTTCTTTGATGTTAACTTGAATATCTATATTCAAATACAATGTATAATACTATTTCTGAAACTGTATATCATTTTATATATATTGTTCACTTTGATAGTAAATTGATTAGATGGAGAGTTATTGATAAAACAATATTCTGTCTTCAATACAGATATTTGATAAGGAATTTTATTTATTCAATTATTTTATATGATTAATGATTTGATATGGTAATAATGGGTGGTTCTCGGACACTATATATCCCCTTGATGTACCAATATGTTCTCAATAAACAAATATGATTACCAAATTAAATAGGTTTCTATATGTATATTTTATAGAACTTGTGAAATGTCGTGACAGTATATATTTTCATGTTACATAGACATGTTTTCTATTTTAAATAATTTACCTCATTTAGAATCATTTATTATTTTATACATGAGATTTTTCATTGAAATATATATGGATGTACTTCATCTCAATTTATGGATATATGTAATGTGTTTTAGTTTCCTTCCCTACCATATTAATTAAGACTTATCTAGATGTGTAAATGTAAATTATTCTCAGTTATTTAACATTCCATAATTATTTAATCATTATTTATTCAATTTAATTTACCATTATTGAGCATTTGAGATCACCTTAATTTTGTTTCTTTCACTAGGTTATGATGAATATAAATTTGAATAAGATTTCAATGATCCAATTTAAAACAAGTAATTGTGTAGTAGGATTATTTTTTTCTAATTTATTATGGGAATCTGCAATGTAATTGAGATTTCCAAGACTGTTATACTGATATGAACTTCATGTTTTTCTCTTGTTATAATTCCAATGTAATTAAATAATGCTCCAGCTCAAGGCTTCTGGGTTCGGGGAATTACACCCCTACCCCTGGTTCTCCGTTGTTGAAATTGTTTTACATGGACTCTTTAATCAAAACGGACACCACAAGGATTCTATTTTGAGAAATAAAATACATTAGATCTTTCAAAAAGTCAATATTTTGGCCTCAAAGTAAATCCCCCATAAACTAGTTTTGTTTTTCCTTATTGTGTGGAATCTCATATTCCTCCATTTTAAAAGGATTACTTTTACCCACCATTTCCCACATGTATCTGAATCATTAATTTGTATAACTTGAATTATAATCACTATAAACTGAAAATTCATGTAGATTTGACAACTTATGACATATGTTACTGTGTTTTTTACATATTCCAAAAGAAGAAATGTGCTTATCCATTGAAAAAACATTGTTGATATGAACCCCATAATTCAAATTATCATTGGGTGTCAACTGATTTTCAATCCATATAATAAATTTCAATTGGTTTTCAAAACATTTCCCTAATAGCTCTATTATATATATACCACATTATCTCAAAAATATTTGATTCCTCATAAATATTCCACATCCCTAGAAGAGGTGTAGGGACCATTATACATGACCATTCATGTATTCTCGATGAGATCATGTATAAAGAGCTTTATCTAGATAAATATAGTTGTATCCTCTTTACAGGAAAGTAACTTTAATCTATTTTAGCCCAGACTACAGTCTAGAAAAATTATGTTACTCATAATTTTTTGAGATCTTCCATTGCGTGTCTTCCAAATCTCATCAACATTGAATAAAAAAAAATTCATAACTTAATCAATCCTTATTACAAAATGGATCGTATTCTTAAGGTGAGAAATCCTCAGTCCATTGAGCAATACCAGCCCATCAGCATGTGAAATATTTCATACATGGTCTTGGATAGCATACTCAACAAGAGACTGGTCTTTCACATGGATTCGTGGATTAACCCTGAGCAGCATGGATTCATTAAAGGGAGATCAATCCAGGGTGTGATTAGATTGGTCCAAGAAATGGTTATTAGAATCAGAAATAAGTCCTTTGGGGGCAATTTGGTGGTTAAATTGGATATGAGTAAGGCCTTTGATAGGTTTGAATGGGGGGTTTTTCCTCAATGTCTTGGCTTGCATGTGGTTCGCCAATTGGAACAGTGATATACTTTTCTAGTGCTTTAGATTGGCATGGATCTCTATATCATTCATGGATAAACTATTTTCCTTTTTTAAGCCTTATTGCGGTCTCAAGAAAGGGGATCCTCTGTCCCATACTCTTTTCAATCATTCTCAAAATGCTCTGAGTTGTTATATTAATCAAGGCTTCTACACGGGAAAAATATTGCCTTATCATAACATGAATTCCACTAGGGGTATCAATCACTTGATGTTTGCTGATGATACAATACTTTTTATTAATGGTAACAGAAGGTAAGTGTAGGGGCTGAATGGAATTCTAGGGGAATATTTCAAGTGGAGTGGGAAGGTGGTGAAAAAATAGAATACCCTCTTTTTTACTTCCCAGAAGACTTATGTTAAGAGGGATAGGGTCTTGGGGGCCAGTCTGAATATGGGAAAGGGTTATTTTCCCATGGAATACAGTGGGGCACTAGTTAGTGCATCTTTCCTTCGGAAGCATCATTTTGATAAACTTATTTGAAAAATTATGGGGCACATCTATAATTGGAAGGCATACATCATTGGACTTCTGGGAAATGGTTAGCTAAACCTCTCTCTTAAGGGGGAATCAATATGATAAGTGTTTCTACAACCATGTAGGGGATTCATTCTAGGATTTCAGGAATGTCCTTGAAAGGCCAGTCTCTTTGGGGTACAAAATTTGAGGACTTATATGAATTGAATGCAAATGTTCTGAGGACACACTCTTCAAGGATATGGACT
Organism: Viscum album; assembly: GCA_963277665.1. NCBI lineage: Eukaryota > Viridiplantae > Streptophyta > Magnoliopsida > Santalales > Viscaceae > Viscum > Viscum album. The sequence goes on along the minus strand of OY728129.1, from coordinate 790,940,328 downwards.
CTGATTCATCCATACATGGAGGTCTTACATCATAATTATCGATGGATAGTGGGAAGAGGAAATATCAGCTTCTAGAAGCATGATTGGGGAGTGGCCATGCTATGGTTTTCGGGCTGCCCCACCCCATATTTATCTTTCAATGAGGCAAGTATTCAACCAAGGTTTCTTCAGGCCATCCTTAATGAAATCCAAATGGAATTTTTCAACAACATAGTTGTTAGTGATGAGCAGAATAGGCTAATTTTCACTGGTTCTACATCGTGCGCATTTTCCATCAAGTATTATGCTCGGGTTAAGATGAATTTTTCTAATAATGATTTGTGGGGGGAGGCCTTGTGGTGCAAGGATATTTTGTCAAAAATTAATTTTTTGTTTTGGAATATGTGTAATAAGGCACTTTCGATCAATGACAGCTTGTAATGTATGGGAGTAAACATGGATTCTAGATATTTTTGTTTTAGGTCATTAAACTAGGAAACAATGGGGAATTTATTCTATGAAAGTGAATGGGCTTGAAATATATCACAGACTTTTGTAACCTTCTTCGGTTGGGATGGGTATGGCAGGGCACAAAGTAATTTCCTCAATCCATGGTTTAGAGGTGGTGGGAATTAGGGGGCAGAAATAAAAGCCAGTAAAGTCATTCAAATTTATGTGTGTTGGAAAATTTGGAAGGAAATGATTGATAGTATTCATAATAAAGTCTCTGGACCCAGGTTGGTATCATTTTCAAAATGAAGAACTCTTTTTTGGACCTAGTCAGACTGTGCTCCGATTGCCATTCTATGCCATCAGTGAGCTCCATCGCCTCCATCATTTTCTATGGTCAATAGGTCATCTCTTCTAGGTGGGGAAGGTGGGTTCGGTGGAGACCACCAATCCAAGGATTTAAACTTAACACTGATGGATCATTGATCATGGGGGAGATGCGCAGGGGGGTGTTGGGAGAGACCCAACATGGTCTCTGTTTGCTTCTTTCACCGGTGAACATGGGAGAGGCAATTCAATATAGGCAGATCCCGAAGCCTTGGCTGCTGGTTTGGAAATGTTCTCTTGGAGGAGGATCTATCTGACAACAGTGGATACTGACTCCATGATTTTGTGCAATGCATTACTGGGAAAAGGCAAGGTTCCCTGGATTATTTCTTACATTATTAGGAGATGAAAAATGATAATTGGACCTCACATGGAGGACTCTCACACTTGGTGGGAGGGAAATATGGTGTCTGGTTTTTTGGCCTCTCTAGAAACCCCTGAATTCATTATATTTTCTTTCACTAATTTGTGGTATTTTCCTAGTAAGGGGATAAATTTTGTTTTCAATTATGCTCTAGGATTGTATTTCTTTATACCACTGTGATGTCCTTTTGTGTATTGTGTTTTTAATCAATAAAAATGCTAATTTTCAGACTACAATGGATGTTGGGTTACCAAACCCTTCATAAATATCCATCCATAACTACGATAATAGAAAGTATCAGCAAGAAGACTATAATATATAGAAATATTTTGTTTGAGCTAGAAGACCGTAGACTATAATAAAAGATTTTACGATATGGAAAACCTTAACCATAACAACTGAAGGTCCTAATTAGAATATCCAAAAATAAAAATAGATATACTCTAGGAAAGAATACCCTAAACAAGAAAAATATATGGTCTGATCTAGAAGAGCATAAACTATAGAAACATATAGTCTAAGGAAGAAGAAATATAACTAAATCAATGGATTTTCTAAGCTAGATGATCCTAAAATATAAAAACAGAATATCTTAATTAAAATTCCCTAAACTAAAATACCATATGGATGTATGTAAAAGACATCAAACTAAAACAATGGATCTTCCAAGTATTAATACCATATACAACAACAAAAGATTGTCCATGATTGGATAACCAAAACTATAACTATAAATAGATTATGCTAGAATACCCTATACAATAGAAACAGATGGTACAAGATATAATAATATAAACTAAACTAATAGGTTGTTAAATCTTTAAGACTCTGAACTATTGTAACATTTATTATAAGATAAAAGTCCCGAAACTATAGTAACATTTGGTCTGTCCTAGAAGACCTTAAACTAAAAAACATATTCTAATATCTGTAAAACACTAATATAAAATAATGTTATAGTTTTCGTGAATATAAATTTCTAAAATAGAGACAGAATAATCATTGGGATGAAAACCCATAAAGGGGTCCTGTGAAATAATCGATTCACAACTCATTGTACATGCACATTGTGTGATCCAAGAACCACTAATAATTTATGAGATGGAAAAGGCATAAAACATGTCACGTTGACATCCCCTAAATTTTCGTCCTATGAAAAGTCCATATCAACATTGGTTAAGAATTCCACATATGAAACTTAAGAAAAAGAAATGTAATTTTCAAAATATATATTGATTTAATGGATTTTTAACTTTCCCTAGTGAAAACAAATATATTCACCATAAATAAATAAATATAATAAAATGATACAAGTGTTTTTCTCTAGGAAATATGTTTACTCAAAGGTTCCTTTTGACTATGTAATCACTGGAAAACCATAGAATACACATCATTGAGTATTATCATGTCAATATTTATTATTGAGAAATTATTTATAGATCTCCATTATGATTCAATCTTTCATGTCCATACATTTGACTTTCCATATTCTATAGAGGATGGATTTCATGAATGGTCTACCTGATATAAATTCAATTAAATTTCATACATATCATGAATGAATAAAATCCTAAAAATGATATACAAAGTTTGGAAGGTTCGATTCAGTGGTAATGTACAAAAGTGGGAGGAATATAAATAAACTATATTCAATACCATGAATCCTAAAACAAACTATTGCACTTAAAAATATACACCCTTTTGAAATAAATTAGTCGATTCCTTAATCTATGTTAACTTATAAATTGGGAGTCCAGGAATATTCCTAATGGATTAAATAATTTTTTCTCCTCCACTATAAAATGTTGAAATGAATCCACCTTAAAAGTGGCTTCATTTATAGACCTATCTTCATGGAAAAAGAGCCCAAGTTTCTCATTCATGTTTTTCTCTGAGGTATGCAAAATATTTTACCACTAACATAACACCTATTGAGGATGGTTGATTTCAGACAAAAATTTTCCAATCTCATCATTTCCAGTAGTAATCACATTTTAACAAGCCTTTTCCTCCACCATTCATTTAGAATCATCATTCATTACCTCATCCATCATTTACAGAGATTAAGATGAATCATCCACATACACGGCCTAAATTTAGGGGTTCTCCTCTTTTCCCTCATTGAAATCACACCGTTCATTGGGGAATGTAGATTTGTATAGTAAAATATCATATATATATATATATATATATGAGGGTCAGAAAAATATTCCTCATATTTCAAAGTTTCTCCTTTATCTCCTCAAAAGGGCCTTTGTAGATTATGGTCCAAATATCCACAAAAAATTGACTCTATATTTTTTGATGATGTGTTATGGAATCTGAGACCTGACTCAGACCCAATCCATGAAAATTATTATATAAAAGGACTATGACATTGGGTGAGTGAATCATACTCATGATGACTGATCGGTTAATTATAGAGACAATGTCCATGTTAGTCAGCTTGATTGGGATGAATTTAGAAGAATAAAAAACTAGAACATCTAATCTATGTCGTGAAGGAATATTAATAAGGGGATATAAGTATTAATAGTTAGTAGGTGAGTAATGTGATATTTTCATATAGTTAATAACCAGGATAAATAATGGAGACATATGATTCTCAGTTGTATCTATGTAAATTTTGTAACCGTAATCCCATATTCAGGGGAAGAGGCAGCACCCTATTACGATGAGTGTTTTGGTGAAACTAATGATGTTTCCTATATTGGAGTAGTTTTCTACTAAATTTACGGAATTTAAGATAAACGAAATATTCTCTATTATAATAAATATCTGTAGTTTTTTTATTGTGGAAGAATTTATCACCTTCTCTTAGATAATCCTCTATAAAGGATAAATTAGTAGTAGAATTGATAAAGACGTCATCCTCCTCCAAATGTAAATTTCATGTTCTATGTCAAATAAAAAAACCATTGGAGTCTTATGAATGGTTCTAGATATGACTGTATTGGAAAATTGATCATTCCATCTAATTTATTAACTAGCCATATCATTTGATCATCTACATGAGTAGTAGAAAACCCAATGATATTCATAGAAATAGATTCATGTTCAACTACATGGTCTCATTGGTGGACTGTATCTTTTGATATATAAGAATAATATGTTAAAACAAATTACAGTTAAATAGAAAAGATATTATTTTAATTTTTTGATGATTCTTTGAGAGAAATCCCCAATTACATAAACCGCATTCTTTTAATTTTCGTCTCCAATGAAGGGTCCATTGACTGAGATGACGCTGAAGGCACTAAGGATAATTCCAATTGATGTGTAGTTGAATGAAGCATATGAATTATAGTCACCATCCATAGTAGCATGATTTGACCTTAAGATTCACTAATGATTATTCCCTTAGACATCAACCTAGATAGTTCTAGTAGATGTACTACGGGTGAATATACTTCAAATAGTATGGGTAATTGGTCTCTTCCTTTCCTCTCATTTATTTAATGTAATACTGTTCATTTCAAACAAGATTGTGATCAGCATGTAGTCATTTTAGGATAGAAATAATTTTAGTACTAAATCCTCTTAAGGTATAATATGGTTTCCCACATCTTATTTAACTACAATAGTTTCATGACCACCATCTATTTCACATGATGAGAATTTTAGGCATGAAATTTTACACTTTGTAACACAACATAAAGTCTCAATGGAAGTCCATAACCCTAAAATTATGGTCTTTAATGGTTATTTATATTGAATAACTCATTTTTTCAATGGATTTAATGTATGTGAACAGAAAAAATAACAAAATAAATATTATAAATGATGTGTTATCCCATGCCTATCCCCTTTTCTCTTATGATATAAGAAATGATAGCTTGGTAGAGTATTCATTATTAGGATATTTAATCATTTTAGCTAAAAAAAACCTTACATGGTAGTAAAAATGATTCTAGACCCCTGAATTATTTATATGGAATAACTAATTTAGTTTGATTGCTGTATGATATATTAATATTTAGTCCCATGTTGGATTTTAAAATCAGGGGAATCCATATGAATTTTGGTAAAAATATAACCAATATCTAATCCTTTTATTATCTTATCTACATCTTAGTGTACATATTGGATAGACTAATATTAATTCTAGTTTGATGTAATTATACTTGTTCTCTATTCCCCTCCCATGTGATGGTCATCAATATTTAGTGATCCACTATTGTGAGACGTTATAATCATATAGCCAGAAAGGGAAACATTGTCTGTGATCATCAAAGTTGAAAGCTGAACAAATTGGAATAATTTCCCATATATAAAGGTCTTACATAGATCTGAGTGGATAAATCTCACCAAAAATTGAAATCTTAAAAACACAAACATTATATTATCTTAATCCATTTTCAATTATATTTCTCGTGGCCACCTTTTACGACTTGAAAGAGAAATGGTCATAGTGATTAAGGTGGTCTTTATTACCCTTATCCTTCAATGTAGTGGGATTTACACCAATAATACAAAAAAATGTTATTAAAATGAAGACATGTGATATTTTGGGTTATCTGATAATTGTATCCCCCCATGGGACCCCTCATCCATCATCAGAACACTTGGAAGGTCTCGATGAAACAATACAGGGTAATTCCCCTATAAATTCGACATAATTTGTGACATAGTCCAGATAAAAATGGAATATCCAAAAAAACCTACCTCCTTCCTTGTAAATATCCCTAATAAATGAATAATCCCTTACTCAAACCTTTTGATATGTTGGGAGAAGGTACCCTCTTATGTAAATTGCAACAATCCCAACCTATTGAATGGGTGGATCACTGATGGGATAAACATCCCACCCAATTTTGTTGAATGAGCCATCTTAAACCATTTCCCAATAGAAACCATCGGTCCTACCATATTCTTCTTTTGGGGAGGAAATCATGGTCATAACATTTGTTTCATAATGGAACATCATGATGATATATCCTTCCCATTTATTAAATAAGATAAATTCCCTATGAAAAGGGGAAATCCCAAGGTACATATCATCAAGAATTATATGATCCCTATAAATGGGTGGAGTATACCCCAAATCATCCAACATAATAGAAGAATAGGTAAAATCACATATATCTCTTAAGATCTGTGTGTGACACAAATTTTCTGGACAACTCGGATACTGATGGATACCGTAATATTAATCTGATGAAATGTGTTTTTTTCCTGTAATTCATCAGCTTATTAGATCCATTATTAATCCCTTGTTAAACAAAGTATGGTTTTATGAAATTAATGTGTTTTAACTCATTCCATTTATCCTCATCTATGTATTTAATGATGTGGTTGTATATTTTACCTAGAATGTCCATCCGTATTCCATTCCAAATATCCCTCTAAACTGAAGTCCCCTTTGAGGAAACTATCCATACATATGATTCATAATAGATTTATGAATTATTAAATGGTGAATAGGAATATGAGGATTATATTCATGATGTAACACTACAATTTAATTGGAAATAATGTGAATCGGTAAACATAATGATTTTTTCCCCATAAAAATAAGGTCTCCCAAAGGAGAAATATTTCTCCATAAAAGATTTATGAGTCTATTAGACCGATGATTGAGGTATGATAAATGTCTATGGTTTTATAATAGATGTATAATTTTTGATACCAAACCTATATATATGTAACATGTTAATGTAAGGATATTTTAGGACGTTTCCCCATATGTTTTGTCAGATGTAGCTTAGGTCACTAGATTACTATATGTTAGTCAATTTATATATTCGAACCTATGAAATTTTGGTGCTCCATTATCATGACATCCTCTTTTCATGAATATATCATTCCATGATAATGAATAATATGATATATGGGAGTAAAACCTCATCAAATAAATTAAAATAATTAAATGGCTTGGTAAGAATCATAGAACATGTGTGATCCATATAATTGTTCGTAGTCATAGGACTCGTTATAGGTCACGAATAATGTGACCCATTTAACATCTCATGATCAAATAATCCATTTCACGACATGTGATCATGTGACCATATGAATGTCACACAAATTTCATAAGGATTATTTTATGATGCAACACGGTTTCATTATAACATACGAAGAAAACAATAAATCTCATAGTTCATGAAATGTAAAATATCCATATGAAATTACAAATGATAATTCAATAGATCAATTTAATGAGTCATGATTACAAGGTAGTGAGAAGATATGTTCATGCAGGTGGATCCAATGGTGAGGTCAAAAAAAGAAGTATATAGAAGCATCCTTTCAAAGAGATCACGTGACTACTAAAATAAAAATTACTTTATATGTTTTAATAATGAGTGAAATGACCTCCTCCAAATCCCATATTTGTCGAGAACCACATGGAATAAAAAAGGTAACCTAGAAATAAAAAACATATTAAAACAATGGAAATTTAAATTCCGAGAGACTCAAGCAATATTTTATATCACACAGATCAAATTAATAGTCCATAAAGTCCCCTCATCTGGGTGGATTTGTGGATTCCTTCCAAAGAAGCATTGGAAATGTCTATAACAGGGAGATTCCTATGAAATATGTATTATTATCTTAAAAATTTTATGAATGAAGAATAATGGATATATAGTTATAACAATCATCTTTCACACAAATCATGTGACCATAAGGTCATCAATTGAAAGGGTGAGGAGAATTGATTTAATTTATTTCCATTTGAAGTAGTTATGAACTCTACTCAATCTATTTGAGATCATGAATATCCCTTTAGGAAAGTATTTCTGATATTATGTTGGCTCCCAAAAATTTCAAAGTATAATCTCTGAATGACCATTTGAAACATTTTCTAATCTCATTAATGTTGTTTAACATGTCTATTTGATAAAAAAAATCCATTTGAAATGAAATGAGTTTAATAAATATTCCAATGATGGATTGACTATATGGTTAATATTTATCACACTATACAAAGGTTGAGACTATGGAGGAATTATGAAAGTATCACACAAATAACACAATGCACTTATCACTGCATTAATTAAGGAAAATATATGAAATTTAAGAGATGTGTGAAGTCGCATAAATCTTGGGATCATTGCCTATAAATTCCTCCCCTTTAAAAAACAACACATGAGAGTACATAAGAGAGAGAGAAAATATCAACGATGAAATCAAAGAAAATCACAAGGGTTGTCGAACAAGTAAACATGGAGAATTTTATATATAATTGTACCTCAGGTATATACACGTCACGAGATATACTAATTGATCATAACAAGGACGTATCGTATGTTATCTAGATCACATGAAGAATTTTATATATGTAAAATCATTCATGTGAGGTATCCACATTCCATTTTATAATAAACATTATGTAATTTATTAGAAAGTGGAATAAATGGAATCATTATATAAATAATGATTTTCATATTTTTAGGTGAGGTGGTTATACGATTCTTGAGACATATTAAATAGATGAGTCACAACACCCATTGAATTCTCCTGGATCATGGAACAACATATGTAAGAGGAATCCATGTGATGCATTTTCCTGTTGAAATATCAGCCACATCAATAAAATACTTCTACATATATTGGCTAAGACACATGAATTCAACCAAACATACTTTCTTGATCAAATGACAGGACATAAACTCGTCAGTTTAGATCAAGTAAATTAATTTGTAGATGCCTTCATTGATAATCAGAATCACCACAAAATATTTTGGTAGATACCTCAGACATATCAAGAAGTGTCCCATATATTTCATCCATAAACCCTAAACATGTCAGTAATTAATTCATGAAATGTTAGGTGGACACCACTAAACCAGATAGCCTTTTCTATCATGAGTACATGGGATACCCAAAAACCATTTGAACCTCACACCATTATTCATTGGTTGGTAATTCACACATCTTATGGATAGTTAACATTTTGGACTAGGAATGGATAATAATAGAATAATATCGGTATTATGTGATCCTCAATACATCTAGGAAAACTCATATTACCAATCATGGTTGAGAATCTTTTTACATTAGATGGTAAGGGTCAGGTATCCTCTAATGAGAATCTACATTGGTTTATTTCCTTCCGTATACCAAACACTCTAACCCATGGGACCAAAACCCTCTAGTGGGTTTTAATTCTTCCTATTCAATGATGATATTGGGAATATTATAGATACACATGGAATATGATTCCAAATATAAGTTGGGTATGTAGGAAACAATATAAATGCATTATATCTATATCAAACAATTAATTATGGAAAAGCCTATACATAAGTAAAAAAACATTTTGTGTGACCAATATTTTTTTAACTCTAGTTTCTCAAAAAAAATAACTCTTTTTTTGGGAAGATCAAATTGTAATGAATATATTACTTTTAACTTGAATTTTACCAAGTCAGGGAGACCTCAGTGGGTAATCATCATTTAGTGGCATGATAAAACTATCTCCATACAATTTTATCCACCTTGGCATATGTCCCATATGCATTCTATATTTTTAAACACTATGTAAATACCCCCTAAAAGAATTAATAATCATTCACATTCATCAACATGATAATGAATAAAAAATATGATGAATATGATTAAATTTATGAATAGGATACATCTGATTCCATTCTATGTCACGAGCATTATAGTTGATGTTGAGATCCATAATATATGTCATTTTCACATAATGGAAAATTGCATAGATATGAATAAAATGAACTATTTGTTCTTTGAAAACTATTATAAAATAAGAAACTTATGATGGTTCATGAAGGTTCAATCCCTTCATCGAAACACAAGTCACCAAATTTTATGGAAATAGTCTCCAAATATCCTATTTATATGGATTAAAAACCCAAAAATATACTCATTGAAAAGAAATAACAATAAATTAGAAAGAAACTATGGATATATAAAAATCCATTTAATAATATGACCCCATATGTATATAGAAGGATTCAACATTCGATCATTTTATTTGGGATACCCAAACCGTGTCACTATCTATAAGAGATTAAATAACAATGAAAAATATATAAGAGAGTATGAGAGTAGGAAATAACTACCCCCAAAATGGTGTGATTATATTGACCTAACATTCTCTCAACTAATGTGAGTTACTTAGTGTTGTCGGGTATGAAACCCCAAATAAACAACTAACATTATGATGTTGGTTTGTTTCATGATATGGATGTGGGAGTCTTTGTGGGTTTACATGGGATAAAAATTATTAAATATAGTATTAATAAATGTAAAATTACACTTTAATCCCCCCCCCCACTCACACACAGCCAAATCATTCATCAACCACAATATTAAAATAAGCAATGAAAATAGTGAGATCAATGTAAAATATTTTAATGATAGAATAAATTAATAATTATTAATTAAATGTATCTTGTTTGCTAATATGTGGGAATAATACCACTATGATAGAAATAACAATTAAGAGTTTTTTTTGGATTTGATATGGATGTCATCTACTACTCCCTTGCATGAAACAATAACTCGTTTTATTCCCTAAAAAATCTTTATTACCTCCATTCACTCATTAATTCTATTCATATGGTGTAGTTAAGTGTGTTTGATTGATGAATTGAAATACAGTGGAGTTGTGACTTAGATTGAATAAAACTCACGATTGAGGTGTGTTCATCATTCTAATCAACTGAAGGAAGTTAGGTTTAGTGTGCTAATGAGATCTCATAGGAATACTAACTTCACACATAACTTATGGAATAATATGTAATCAAATATGGTAAGGACTATAAAATATAATTTCAAAAATATGTATGTATCATTAATTATAATTATGGTTATAAATAATATATTTTGTTGTATTTTTATTAATTTTATATTTTGATCATGAGACATCTCTTTTTTTGAAATTTTCTTCATTTAAATGGTTAATTTGAATGATTTCGGGGAAATCAGAAATAAAATTTAAGCATGGTTCTTTTTATTTATCTTTTATTTACATATTGTTTATCAATATGTGTGAAGAATTTATAAGTCTAAAATATATGGAATACAGTGAAAACCATGTGATCTCATCCATAATTTATGGTTATACACCTACTATTTTCATAGATTGGGTAAACCAAGTGAAAAAAATTCACAATTTATATTGTTTTCGTATAATAGTATGAACTATTAGTTCATTCATTCTATTTTTTTCAAGCCATGAATATGTGTTTCTCATATCATGTGGATACTACATAGATTTCACATGGTTTTACTAGATTATAGAGTCATAGTTAAATCCTCTCAGATTTCATCTGAGGGGGATATGTTTTATTTTACTTCATTCATAATTAATGGTATTAATAACCATTCCAACAATTTTGAGTTGCCCATATATTGTATAAAATGATATCCATCCTACCATTTATAATTCATTTTAGTTTCCCCCTCTTTAATTTCAAGAGGAAACCCAAATATAATTACTCCATTTTATTTTTTCATCCCATTTTAATTATTTTTCATTCACTTTTTTTTAGTTCATTATCCCACAAAAATCCATTTTATAATGCAATTTCGATTTAACATTTACAATTTGCCTCAAAAATGGCTTTACTTTATCGTTCATGATATATTTATATATTTACAAATTTTTTAATTTTAAATTTATGGGGACATGTTTTTTATTAATGTGATTGATTTAACGTTGTTTCATGAAATTTTTTATGATAAATTTAATCAAAATGACTAATCAAATAATTATTATTTTATTCTTATTAAAAATTTATTAAATGAAATGTATATTTGATAGCTATTATGAATTGTGGAATTTTTTTAATAATTTTTTCAGTTGGAATATTTGTGCCCATGAGTTTTCTTTATTTTCAAATGATTATTTGAAAGCCACGTGTTTTAAAATTTCCATGAATCTATTTTTTCATATTAATTGTATAATTTAGGGTGTTTTCCCTCTCCCGGTTCAAGAAATCAGTAAATTTTTATGGAATTGTTTGAATCGATGGTTTTTAGGAAGTAGATTTTTTAGCGAGTTTCCATCATAGTTGTTGAGTTGGATTCTGTGGTTCTCAATGATTCTACGATTTGTTTGGTCAGTTTCCATGGTATATAATATATTCTATTAGAAGGGGTAAACTTTTTGTCAATAGTTTTATAAAGGTTATCCACATCCGGAGGGAGGGGAATAATGTAGTAGATTTTTTGGCGTCCATGGATACCCAATGCTCTGATATCTCTTTGATCTCCCATTTAATCACGTTAATTTTGGAGGGGGTATACCTTGTTAAAGGGTAAAATCATGGCCTGAATCACTTTAGGCCACCATAAGATGATTATTTAGTTCACATTGAATTATTTGGAATAAAATCATGACGGGTTTGATTGGAATGTATGAATGTTTTAAAATATTTTTGTTTAAAATAAAGGGTCTTTTAAAAAATATTTCAACATATGTTTTAATGATGAGGATTGGTCCATATGAAAATTATCATTATTTTATAATATATTTTTATTATTCATTAATTAGTTATATTCTTGTTTCTTGTTATGAAGTGTGTTTCAAAAAAATTTCTTAAGAAAATGTGGATGTTAAACATATTGGATGTACCATATATTGATTCCACATGTTATTTTTGTATGTCTAATATAGTATGTAACATATCTTAGAAATCAAAAATAAGGGGAAGTACCAAATATTCATATGGATTAGGATTCAATAACAATAATTATACTCTTTTTTATAGACCAGGTTCATCACAATGTTATGTTGTGGTAAGGATATATTCAAGAATCATGTGATTTGAATAACCCAGTATTGTTTTGAATGATTATTTGTTTTGGTTATTGTAAATATTTATTTACTTGTTATATGTGGTTCTTGAGGTGATTTTAATTGGATGTGTACCTTTAAACTTTTGTGGATTCACATTGTGAGGTGTTTGTTGGTTTTGTTGTTCCTATTAATTGAGGTTGGATATTTATAATTTAGGTTTTCATGTACAGAAACCTCTTGTCAGATTTTGAAATATTGGACACTTGAGGTCCCTAGGTGTGTGGATTTAGTGAATAGAAAACTAATGAAATATGATTTCAGTTATACACTTGGGGGTTTCAATTTATATCTTTCGCATTTAAACGTGAGATAGTGACAAATGTTTGAGGCCCAAGATCTGCCCTTCTTATCAAATTTATTGTCCATTAATTTATCCCTTTAAATTTCATTTCGAGAAATATATGATGTTATGGTGACATTTTAATTTAGTGATGTGTCATGTGATGGTTTTAGGTTTACCAAGACATGTGATCTTTTTTTTCTTTGGCTTGGTTATTCATTAAGGTTATGAATTGGGTCCTTAGATAGTTGTTGGGGTTTCTGGATGATTATTATTTTCTTTATAATATATTATACATTCTATGTGTACTTCCATTATTTCACCCCATTATTGAAAATTTAAATAGTGGGGAAATTTATAATAACTCTCAATTTACATATATCCTTTTCATTCAGTAGGGTTTTATTAGATTAAACTTGATGGTGTCTATAATTGGTGAGGATTTGTCATATGGTTTTTGGGGTTTCATGTGTTTTTGGTGAGTTGAAATCAATGTAGACTACATTTTTATCCCAACCTTCCTACCATAAATTTTGGAGTTCTTTATTTCAATTAAATTTTTATTCAACTTTTATCACATGTGTTTTGTGGGTAGAAAGTGGAAATCTATGGACAAATGGGAAATCTTCATGATCATGTTAGTTATATTTTATATTTATTTAGGTATATTATTTATATTGGTTGATTACGTATTTAAAAACATTCTCTGAGAAATTTTCATCCCTTTCATGCTTAGTCTGCTCAGTTTTGGGGAAACCATATGATTTCACTTAAACAATGAGCATTCATGTTTTTATTTGTTCTTGAATGGTTTCTTCCATGAAAATAGATTTGTTCAGTTAAAATCCAGGAAAATATATTTTAATCTACAATTTCAAATTTTTATTATATGGTTAGATATGTGTATTGTTCATGGTTTAGTATAACTATTCAAGAATCATAAACCGATGTATTTTTTTAGTTGATGTTTTTTCATGAATGTACCACGGTTTGGAAATCGTGCACAAAAACCATGCATATGTATTTTTTTATCCAGTGATACATACATTGTTGTAACATGATTTACCAAAATATGTGTCATTACCTTGTGAGTTTTATATTTTTCATAATAATGGTATATTAAATATTTTTCATCTATCAAATCTATGTATTTTTCACCATTTATCCCCTGTATTATATGTTAATCATATTTTTAATAATGGGGAGTCGCTATCTCACACTCTCCATCATTTTTGGGGAATTATCCTTTAATCTTCGGTCAAAACTACATGGTAACTCTTCTATTATTATTGTTTATCCATTAACCCCTCATTATGATCCATTTACCTTTAATTATTCATCCTTCTCCAACATATATTCACTACATAAATTATATTTATGGCTTCTGATAGGTTTCACAATTGGGGTTTTTTCAATTAGGAATTATGAATCCTATCAAATTTCACACTTCTAGATAATACATTTATTGAATGGATTGGTTTTTGATAAAAATTTCAAATTTTTTTATGGTAAGTTTCATTGTTTGCTTCCATTAAATGACATGTCATTAAATAAATGATCAATTATAATGAAATTTCTATAAACATATAAATATGGTAATCGTGGTGGGTAATTAATTTTATTTATAGATTTTCATAGATGGAATAAATTCATTAAATGGTGTTATTGTTTCTATAAGGGTTAATTAGCCCATGTTTACGAGAAATAATGAGAGTCTAGTTCATAAATATGAATGATGTTTTAATGTGTTTGACCTTACTTGGGTCATGAATTGGGTATAAATATTGTTACAGTTCTTCGAATCAAGGGATTATTAATTTTAATATAATTTTAGTGGTGACCTTATATGATTTTATTTTGAATATAATTTAATTATATGTTTTAAGGGATCATATAACATGTACATAAAATGGATTTAAATATGGATAAAGTTTTAGGTCATCCCAATCTTCTTTCTAAAGAACATTTTAAACATCAATAAATGAATTTTTCAATTTAGATAAAGTCATTTATTGGCCCCCAATATTTGTTTCACATTAAAAGTACATTTCATTATTTTATATTGTAACACCCAAAGATTTCATAGAACATTGTTTCTTCGAAGTAATTCAACCACTTTCACTACACACAACACCGTGTTCAAATGCACCACGACTTATCAAACTAGCCGTTCAAAAGTGGTTATGATTAGTATTAACTAAATTTTGAAATTTTTATACAATTATAATTTTATAATCCATATTATTAGTTTCATAGACATAATGAAAGAACAAATACATTTTTTTATATAAAAGAAGTATTTTCAAAAAATAAAATTTTATCGCCTTTTAATGGAGAAGCCTTTTTATATCCAATATTTGAAACCTTTATATATTAAATTTGACAAATAATCTTCTTTTTTAGAATTTGGACATAAGAATTTTGTTTCGATAAACTTTTTGTGTTTTTCTGATCACTTTCATATTAGGGTGAGCAGTGAAAAATATAATATTTAAACTGAAAACCAACTTTTTTTATCAAAATAATTGATATTGATAAATTATAAATTTTAATGGGTTATAAGTATAAATAAATTATATTTTTACCATTTAAACCAATTATGGTCATTTTATGTAATTTCACTTTGAAATTGGTCATAAACAAGTGTCAAACTTTTGATAGTTATTATTCCTTAAAAATACGCCTTTTGGTTTTGACAGCAGGAATTAATTATAAATTAAAAAATTCAACTTTAATGTTTTTCAATTGGTAAAATAGACTAAATTTTTTGATTCAGAATATTGAAATTATCTTATGGTGAAATTTTGGTACTTTTCTGGTAACATTAATATTTTGATGAATAGTGAAAATAAAATAGTTTTAAATGAAAAAAACTTTTTAAATCGAAATAATTAATAATGATAAATTATTAATTTGAGTTATATTAAGGTATAATTATATTATAATTTTACCATTTATTCAAATGTTGTTTATCGAACATAATATCATCTTTATACTGGACATAATCAAGTGTCAATTTTTTGATAGTTATTATTGTTTGAAAACACGCTTTTTTCGACAGCGGGAATTAATTTTAAATTAATTCCTGCCACTTCTGTGTTTTGAATTTAGAAAAATTGATTCCATATTTAGAATCAGGAGATACAAATTTTGTAAATAGGTAAATTTTATTTTTAGACATTTTGAATAATTACTTAGATAAATATTTTATTTACCATGGTTAATGGGTAAATCCAGTAAATAAGGGTAAAAAATAATATTATAATAATACTAAATTACACTAAAACGTGTCTTAACCCTATTTGTTGATACATATCCAACCATGGGAATCTTTGGGTCGATTTTGGGACCCTATGTAGCCACTTGTATGTGATAATGACACAGTATATTAATTAAATTAAATTAAATACATAAATGAAATAAGAATATATCTTTTAGCAATCAATTTTTTACATAGGGTGATAGATGTTATCCTTTTGAAAATAAATATTCATTAGAAAGATAAAAATATTTTCTACATCATGGTAGTATTTGTATAATTTTTATACATCTAATATACTAAATTCGTTAAGACACAATAATGATATAGTGTTTACATCATTAATAAATGATTTAAATAAATAATAGTATAAAACTAAAATAATACATAAAACCTGTCAAATTCCTATGGAAAGATTTAATTTCGATCATGAGTCATCTTATCATCAAAATTAATGAGATTTTTCCCTTTAGAAATCGAATATCATTATATAATAAAATAATATTTTCAATCTTTCCTAAATAGCCCCTCCCTCCCCTTATAAATGGACACACCTTCTAACAAATTTATCACATATCTCAAGCCTTCTAGGTAATCCAACCTCAGACCAATTAAGCTCCATATATCCCTCTTATCCACCTAGAATCCTTATTGTAGGAGTAAGGCACTTCAAGAGTCATTTTTGGTTCAAACCAATAGGTTTTACCCAAATTAAAGGTAACGATTTCACATAGCTTCATTTCTTTTATTTTACTTCTCCAACCCCTAAACTCTCATTATTCATTTCTTTTGAAGAAAAAAACCAGTATATTAAATTTACTAGGATATTGTTATGAAATGTATTCAAACTACACTTGCATAGTACTCCATCTAATTGGTGAATATCATAATGTTTCGGTGGATGGAAACCAAACACCTCACGAAATGATGATTTTTCAATTATCTCTTACCACCTCTCATGATGGCCATTATGAAGGAACTATAATTAAATATTATATTAATGATATTTATTTTATATATAATCTTCTGTAATTACAGTTTATAGCAAACCATTATTTGTTTCATGTTGTTTATATATATATGATAATTTCATTTGAGGAAGTGCGGACTACTGCCCCCTCAAAGTGATATGACTCATTCATACCGTACATATAATGTATAAAGGATGGCGTTAATGAACGTAATTAACATATATAAGATATTATACAATACTGGAATAATTATATACCTAGGTATCATTTTTTTATTCCTTTTAAAATGAAAAATGAAATGGAAGTAGTGTTCGTGCGTACGTACGGACTACCGTCTCCACGAACACGATGAGATTCATTTCCCATCGTATCTATTAAAGAATAATTTCATTTGATGATTAAAAATATTGTTTGAGGACTTGATATAATTATAGATATGAATAAGATAGAACCTATTGATAAAAAACATGGTTTATGTAACAACAAATATAAAAGAAAATGAGTAAGGGAACACTCGAAACAACGATAATACTAAAATATAGTTAACAAAGAAATATTAGAAGATCAAATATGATATCATATTTATGTATTTGATTATTTTATAATTTAATAACAATTATTTACCATTTATATATGAGGTTAACTTACCCTCGACCATGGAAAATTAAATGTAAGGGTTAATTCTACTATCTCTTTATTATCCGAGATTGTTTATACGTAAGTATCTACTAGGACCTCTTTATCATCCAAATCCATGTTTCATAAAATTTTATTTATTTTTTTTTACTATTTCTAGATAATTTTTTAAAGTAATTTATACCCTTGTTTTACTTTTTATAAGATTTTTATAAAGGAATCTTTCTCTCGTTTTCCAAATAAGGTCCATTTTATTCTTTCCAAAAAAATTAAGGGAATAATGTTTTTTTATCTTATACGATGGGTGCAGCTATTTTCTACCGTTATAAACTCGTCAAACCCTCCATTAAAAGCATATAAGAATATTTTCAAAATAAATGTTTTATTTTATAATTATTTTACTCTTAAATGATTTCAAAATAGAAAGATATATTTCTCTAGAAAGAGTTTTGATTTCATATATGTCAACATACTTTGATAGATTTTAAGTTTATTTGGAGTTGAATAATTATGATACAAAACATACATATTGTATTGATGGTTTCGTGATATTTTTGACTGTGGATGTTCTAATTTTTACCATTCATGGTATATAGTTAATGTATTGACATTTCATATCCTAGTTCTTTTACAAATTCTTATGATATGTTTAATACTTTTCATATGAGGAATGCGATGGACTTAGTAAATGATGGGTGGAGCTCGCGATATCTCCTCGATGCCTCGATAGGTCTCATGAGACAACTAGACGTGGAATTGGCTGAGGCCCTTTCCCAATTTTTGATATATTTTTTAGGCCGATGGCTTAATCAATTTTAGAAATATTGGCTGAGGCCTTTAAAAAATGTTTCAGAATGTCTGGAATTATACATATCCTCGTTAGGAAAATAATATTGATGGTTCATGTGGTAATTCTTCTAGTAGAATACCAATGATTATGTTTCATTATGTCATTATTTACTCAGCTCATACTCCATCCATAAAGGTATTCATTTTATTATTGTTAAAGGCATGTGGTTTTAATTATTCACCATACTTAATATTTATGTTATCTTCTACTATATTTCATACCCTTACTGAGCCTTTGAGTTCAACCATTTATTATGTTTCATTTTCACAAGATATGAAGAAGTTAGTTATGAGTGACTTGAAGGCATTATTTTGGAGGGTTGGATGTTTCAAATTGAATAAATTTGTTTTGTATTTATTTTCAAGTAGTAAAGTTGAACTTATGTATTAATCTTGTTTCCAAGGCAACTAAACTAATAGGTCTTTCGAGACATGATTTCCTAGTCATCATGACAATGTTATGTAATAATGCACTGACACTGGGTATCTAGGGTTAGGGTGTTACAGCTGGCATCAGAGGAAGTGTACTATAATATATCATAATGTTTCTGTGGATGTCATCCAAAAGCCTCATGAAACGATGATTGTTCAATTATCTTCTACCATCACTCATGGTGGCCATTATGTTGGAACTATAAATAAATATGATAAATATGATATTTATTTTATATATAAGCTTCTGTAATTAAAATTTATAGTATACCGTTATTCGTTTCATGTTATATATATATATATGATAATTTCATTTGAGGACGTGTGGACTACCGCCCCCTCAATGTGATATGAATCATTCATACAATTCATGGAACATATAAAGGATGGTTTTAATGAAGATAAGTAGCATATATAAGATATTATATTATATTGAAATAATAATATACCTATGTAACATTTGGTTTTGATTCCTTTTAAAATGAAAATTGAAATGGAAGTAGCATTCGTGCGTATGTACGGACTACCATCTCCACGAACGCGATGAGATTCATTCCCCATCGTATCAATTCAAGAATAAATTCATTTTATGATTAAAAATAATTTTTAAGGACTTGATATCATTCAATATAAGAATATAATAAAAACTATGGATAACAAACGTGGCTTATATAACAAAACATATAAATAAAAACGAGTAAATGAACACCCAAAATGATGATAATACTAAAATATTATTAACGAAGATATATTAAATGATCATATAAGATATCATATTTATGTATATGATTCTTGCATAATTTAATAACAATGGTTTCAATATTATACTGGAGGTTAACCTACCCTCGACCAAGGAAAAGTACCAGGTAAGGGTTAATTCTACAATTTATTTATTATCTGAGGTTGTTTATACGTAATTATCTACTGGGAACTCTTTATCATACACATCGATTTTTCTTAAAAATGTATTTGAAAAAAAATTCTATTTACTTGAAATTATGTTAAATTCATTTATACCCTTATTTGACTTTTTATAAATGTTTATAAATAAATCATTCAGTCGTTTTCCAAAAAAGTCCATTTTTATCCTTTTCGACAAAATTAAGGTAATAATGTGTTTTTTAACTTATACTATGGGTGTGGCTAATTTCTACCATTATAAACTTGTCGAATCATCACATAAAATCTTATAAGAATATTTTCAAAGTAAATGTTTTATTTTATAATTATTTTTATCTTAAATGTTTTCAAAATAGAAAGACATATTTCTCTAAAAAGAGTTTTGATTTCATCTAAGTGAACATACATTGATAGATTTTATGTTTATTTGGAGTTGATTTATTATGATATAAAACATCCATATTGTATTAATGATTTTGTGATATGTCTGACTATAGATGTGCTACTTTTATACCATTCATGGTATATGGTTACAATATTCACATTTAGTATCCTAGTTCTTATAAGAATGATTATGATATGTTTAATCCATTTCGTATGAGAAAAGAATTGGACATTGTATGTGACGGGTGGATCCTGCTATAACTCTTCTATGAATCGGTAGGTCTCACGAGACAATTAGATGTGGAATTGGCCGAGGCCCTTTCCCAAATTTTGATATGTGGTTTTGGACGAGGCCTTAATCAGTTTTAGACGTCTTTGTCGAGGCCTTGAAAAAATGTTTGAGAATGTCTGGATTTATACATTTCCTCATTATGAGAATAATATTAATGGTTCTTGTGCTCATTAGTCTATTTTAATACCAGTGATTATGATTCATTATGGAATTATTTACTCATCTCATACTCTGTCTATAAAAGTATTCATGTTTATTGCTGGTAAAGTCATGTGGGTTCAATTATTCACCATGCATAATATTTATGTTATCTTATGCTATTTTTCTTACCCTTACTGGGCATTTGAGGGCACCCCTTTCTTATGTTTCATTTTACCAGGATATAAAGAAGTTAATTATGAGTGAATAGAAGGAATTATTTAGGAGGCTTGGATGTTTCCAATGGAAAAAATTCTTGGTGTATTTCTTTTCAAGTTGTAATGATAAACTTATGTATAAATCTTGTTTCCAAGGAAACTAAATTAATCTGTCATTTGAGACCTGATTTCATTGTGATCATGCCAATGTTATGTAATAATGCACCGACTCTGGGTAACTAGGGTCAGGGCATTACAATATTATCTATTATTGATGTTATTGTTTGAATGAAGATATAATGGGTTATTTATTGTTGTATTGTAGGAGGTGAGATTAGATTTATTTCATATACATTAAAACTATTTATATTTTAATCTATTGAATTATCTTCGAGATCATCTAATTTTATTAATGTTATAGGAGTCTGAGGTAACTCAATATATTACATTATATATGATATCTATAATTGGGATTTCACTCTTTCTACTGGGTCACTACCTATGGAAGATGACCCCTACTATAACATATTATTTCCCTATAGTAGATTCATGTTCTTGGAATTATTATAGGTCTCATCTGGTTTTATGATACAGCTAAGTAATTTTGGTTCTTATTAGACATAGAAGAGTTAATTTCACTTTTATAGGATCATTTCACTTGTGTTCTAATGGATTCCCATGATTCTCAACCGCTTCATATGATGACTTAGCAGAACACTATCCATTATTATTCATATCCATCTATCCTGATTTATCACATGACACCTCTTATGGTCCACGATTAACTTATTTTTCTTCGTTGATATAATTAGGTCTTGTTTTAATTCTATTCTTCCCTAGTTAGGATTTTGTATTAAAAATCTTATCAATATATAAAATAATTTTGAAAGATGATTTTTTATAAACTGAATGATGTATGAATTTTTTTGAGGGAGGTAATGAAAATAGTTAGATTATATGAATGGTTTTTTTGGGTCTATTTTCATTAATGTATTTAAGTGATTCTTTTGTCAAAATTTATAAAAGAGTTTATATTTAAAAAACATATTTTTACACATTTTTCAAATGAAAGGGAATGTTATATAGTTTTTTTTATAGTGTGTTATATGGTATTGTTAAGTATTTATGTCAAAATAACATTTCAAATTTACAAACAGTCATAGAATTTATGGAATTGTATTCTGATTAAAAAAAATGGTCCTTTTTTATATCATATGTGGATTTCTCATTTAAGACCATGCATACACATTATAGTGTAATAATATGTTTTATTTTATTTTAATTTCCTATATTGAGATCATTAGTGGTTTTGGACCTCTTCTAGTTACATTTTTTATTGTTAATTTATTGCAGGTTGTATCATAGTGTGTCGTAGTTGGTCTTATTAGTTTTATTGTTCTACATTTGGATGGCTCTATATCATCCTCATTGTCCAACTTTTTCATTAGTTTATGTTTATGTTGGATCATTATTTAAATGTGTATTTATTGAGAATGTGGTTTATTATTATAGTGAAATTTTATTATCATTATTATTATATAAAATGTGAGTTAATTTAATTATTTAATTTTTTTATATATTAATATACATTTTTACTTGTTAGCATGAACCTAAAATTTAAGATGTTTAAAGATATAATTGAGTGTGTATTTATTCAATAAGGGTGAAAACATTCCTATGTTACTATTATTTAGACGATGGAACATGTTTTCAACTGGTGGGGTCTGAAAATTACATTCAGTCCATGGTCTGAGCTGGCTCAAGAGACATGTTGCATCAACCTGGGATTATTTTTTATAATAATAATGAATAATGGAGGATATTATCTAATAAAACATAGGAACACATTACTTATTCATAACCAATATAATCCTACAATAATATAAATGTCAAATTTCATTTATGTATCTCATTACAAAATTAAGCTACTGTATTTCAATTTCATTTATAAAATAAAAAATAAAATAATTATAAAAGTGAACTGGGATCATTCTGTTATTTACAACAAAATATTCTCAATAGAGGTGACTTTTTAATCCCCTTTTCTATAATATAACAAATAAATATATGATATTTAGAACACCCTAGAACATGTGGGTAAAAATAAGTAACCACATTTTGGGACTAAAGATGACAATTACATAATATTATTTTCATTTCTGTGTAAATAATTTGTCTTTATAATCATTATGTTTTTAAATATTTGAAACATCACATAACACAAGGAAGTTATTATTTAAATATTTGTTTGGAAGGAAAGGAGAGTATGGAAATACATCAAAGGATATATTAATATTTTGGGGCTCATAGTGGAATTCAATTAAGACCTTAAACAACTAGTTTTGGGGGCCTTCTATAAGGGTCTCATATAATTCTCTAACTCTGTTCCATATATCAGTCATGACATGGTTATGGTACATTATGATCTGAATTCATCCCACAATATATAACGATGTAGTGGAGTTTGGGGTTTTTTTAAAGATTACCATAATCTTTATATTATAGAAACCCTTGAATAGGAATACATTTATATATCACCCCAAGCTTCCCCAATATGCTTCCTTTTAAACGATCAAATAGCTTGCGCGGCACACAACATCGTGTTCGAGCGCACCATGACCTTTTAATCTACCGGTTTAAAAGAAATTATGATTATTATTAACCAAATAATGAATTTTATAAATTTTATTTTTCCAAATAGACATCAAGTTTGAAATTGGAATATCAAAATTATATTAGGGTTAGAGTTTAGTAATTTTTTGAAAAGCTTCAATTTTTCATAAATAGTTAAATATATTATATAATTAGTAACAACCGACATTTTCATTCAATAAATTAATTGAAATTATATTTATTTTAAATCCACAATGGATAATTAAAATATATTTCAACCCAATGTAGTTTATTAGAATCAATTTATAATACAATTATATTGAAAATTTATTAAACATTTGAATATAACTTTTTCCTCCCTTCTACTCACATGTGTGAGATTTTCATTATACCAAAGTTTACAGCTTCAAAGAATTGAAATAAAAAAAATATAAATTTTTTTATTTGTTAAAAAAATAATGTCTAATAAGGTCAAAAAACTGTTTTTGTTTGAATAATAATTTTTGGATTTTATTTACCATAGTTAAAGGTAAACTGGGCAGTTAAAGGTAATATTCATATAAAAATAATATAATATTAAAGTAAAATGTGTCTTAATTTAAAAATATAAGTCTTTTTATAGAAAAAAAAAATATTTTTAAATTATAACATTTTTCTATGAATATATCATTCAATTAAAATAGTTATAATATTTTATTTATTGAATAGTTAAAAATGTCATATTCACATTTTAATAACTAAAACTTTTTTAATATTGGTTTATAAATAAGATAAAATTAACAATAAATAGAATATAGAAATATAAAATTATATATACATAATGTTGTTTTATATAATTGTTAGAAATAATTAATTATATTAAATGGTGACGCAACAATAATGTAGAATTTGAATTATTAAATGAAACATCAATTAAATGATTTTAAAAATATTAAAATAAATATAATTCCACTAAAGTAAATACATCCAATAATTTTATAGATAACATAGAAATTATATAGATATATTTTCTGTACTACTTAGAAGTTATAATATTGGTTTGATATTATTTAAAATGAAAATTTTGAACAGTATCGAAATTAACATAAATGATAACTTAAAATAAATAATATTTACATATTTGTTATAAAATTAATATAAATAGCAGGTTAATATATCTAACAAGGATAGTATTATATATTTCATCAATAAAACTATAGTATTTAATTTTCTAATATAATGTAAATATATTAATCATATTGTGTAAAAAACAAAAATATACAAAAAGGGTTTAAATTTATAACTACGTGTTAAACCAAAACGATACGATTCATTTTGTGAATGAAACTTGTATAAAAATAAATGGATGAGAGGATTTATACCCACATTAATCTAATACATGAAATAATATATGTTTCATCTATTTGAATCATAAAATAAATTTATATAAAATTAAAAGTTTAAGACATTCCAAAAGTGACCCTCACCTCTTTTATCAAAGGGAACTTCTCCTTATCATTAATTCACACCTCAAAATCACATTTTATCAGCCAAAACCTATCCAATTTTTCTCCAAATTCACTCACAATATTATAGAGGCTACACTTTTTGTCAAATATCATCCTAAGGAGTCCTTTGGTAAAAACTAAAAGAGGTAATTGTTTTATCACCTCTTTCATTGTAATGTTATTCTTCTACTTCCTATCCCAATGATTACATATCAAAACAATAACTATAGTGTCATCCATATACTTATCTATTTTTAAAATCATTTAAAAACCATATTACTCATTCTATCCATCAGTTGAATAACAATATCACCATGCGTGCGTACGTGTGGCTTAACGTCTCCACACAGTGGTGTAAATTTTTATTCAACACTACTATATTAAATGGGTATAATGATTGGTATAAAGATATAAATAATTAATATTACTTTATAATAATTTTTTATAATTAATATATAATCTAATTACAATCCATTTAACCATTAAGGGAATGACACAGTTTCACATGCGTACGTACGGCCTAACATCTCGATGGAACAATGATATCCATTATATAAGATAACCATTATAATTGATTATAAAATTCATATTATTGGTAAAATTAATAATTATGAACATATTTTCATTATATATATTAATAAAATATCTCCAATGAATAGCAAACAAGACTTGTATGACAAAATATTAATGGTAAAATAAAGCATTTAACACAAGAAACAACTATAATAATAAAATATTATTACCAAAATGATATAATATGATCATATATGATATCATAAATATGGATATGGTCCTGGTATAACATAATAAAATGTAGAAAGAAATATACAGTAGGATAAATTACCCTCAAATAATGGAAAGTATAAGGTAATGGTTAATTTCCCAATATCTTTATTATCCAAGATTACTTATATGTATGTATCAACTTGGACATCCTTATCCTCCATGTCCATGTTTCATAAAATTGTGATTCAAAATATTATCAAAAATATATTAAAGTCATATTTATCCATGTTTTAATTCTTGTTAAATTTTCAAAAATCAATCGTTTCTTAATTTTCCAAATGAGCTTCTTTAGGTCAATTTTTAAAAATTAAGTAAAGAATGGTTTTTTACTTATAGGTACCAATTGATTATAATCCTCTGTTTTGACACCCAGTTATTTTAAAGAAACCCTTAAAATATTTCATTTTTATTTTCAAATGTATGTTATATTTTATAAATTCATGGATTTTAAATTATTTAATGTAAAAATGGATATCTATCTCAAATATTTTTAATGAATTTATTAAATTAATTTCAAATATGTAAACATCCTCAGTTGGATTTTCTGCTTATTTGAGGATTACATATTATGATATAATCATCCATATTTTATTGAATGTTTTTTAATATTTCTTGCTATGGATGTTCTATATTTATACAATTCATGGTTTATGGATAAAGCATTAACATTTCATATTCTAGTTATAATTTGAAATTGTATGCTATGATTCACCCTTTTCAAAAGAGGAAGGCATTGGACATAGTAAGTGACTGGTGGGGGCCATTATAGCCACGTGATGCATTGGTAGATCTAATAAGATAACTAGTGTCTTTTAATAACTCCTTGATGGTAAGTTAATGGTCCTGCCATGAGGCCATGACAGTATGGTTATGATGTCTACCATTATGCATTTCCTCGTCATGAGATTACTTTTTTATATTGAATGCGATTATTTTAATAGTAGAATATCCATGTGAATGTTTAAATTGAATGGTTCTATTTTTTCATTCCATATTATGCTGAATAATTTGTGTAAATGTCTTGCATTTCAGTTTTCTACCCTAAAATTAAATCTTATTATTAATTGTGATAGCTTCTACTATATTGTTATCCATACTGAACATCTGAGCTCACCCCTCATATGATTCATTTTTCCCCATGATGTTAAATATATATAATGATTGACCAGTGGGGATATTATGTGGGATATTATAAATATTAAAAGATATAATATGTTGTATTTAATTTCATGATGTCTGTAAAACCATTGATTGTATATAGTATTTCCAAGGAAAATAAACTAATTAGTCGATATAGATTTGATTATTTATGATCAAAAAAATTTAATTAAATAATTTTCCAACTCTGGGAAAAAAGGTTTGTGGTGTTATGAATCAAGGACAAGACTTATAGGGCGAGTCACTAAAAGGAGTAAACCATTCATTCAAATTGTAAAATTGTGATTTATCATTGTCGGGATCACCTTCTCATACCATATATGATGAAATTAAACATATTCTTCATAAACAAAATATCTATATATTGATCAAGAATTTATGGAATTATTATTTATAGAAAATTTGACATTATAATTTGATGACAAATAGTTTACCATGGTTTTTCATGAAGGTACAACCTCTAAAGATACTATTAATGAATGTGAATTCAAACTAAAATTGAACTATTTTAATTTCATTATGAAAAAAAATTCTTGACTTCACATTTGAAAAAAAATCAAATAAATAACATTTTTACAACACTGGATATGTTTTTGAAGTGGAATAATAGGCAATAATTGATGCAAAAATGGAGGACACATATTTTTTTGCACCAATAGATAATTTCAAATTGTTTTTAATGGAGCTGGATCTTCTATATGCTATCCATGAGATTTTCTCTCGGAACACCATGATGAATAATAATGTAAGTAATAATAAGTTTTTTAAATCATAGATTTCTTATTAATATCAAATCGTGAGTACCCACTAAAACATCCTAGCTTAGGGATGTAAAACCAAAGTACTATCATGGGGGGCCTAAAAATATTTAGCCCTAGACTTTTTTTTACCATTTCATTTTATTTCATTTATAATATCAGTAAATATCTCATGTATTATTTTTTATTCAATATAATGATTATTGGTTAGTAGTATATATGATATTTTATAACATTTTTTACTGCCAAAAAGTCAGGTACTGTCATTCCTTTCTACCTAATTTTCTTCACTACCTCATTAAAATCGACATGAAAATTCAATACGATAATTTTTATGTATGAATTGTTTTTAGAAAATTATATTTAGTGGAGTGTAAAAAATATATTTTGGATTCAATGTTTTATTAAACTGTTTGTGTTTTTTATTAAAAATTTGCTTTTAAAATTTTTTAGTCTTTTGGATAAAATGAAATTATATTATAAGTAATTTCAAAGATTTTGATTTTATTAAACATTTAAAATTGTAGAATAATATTATATATAATATTAATTTTAATTTAATATTTAATATTTTGAAATATTATTGAAATTTAATCAATGTTTATGGAATTATTGTTATTTGAAAAATAAAATGAAATATTGAACATCAAAATTAGGTGACAATTTAATTTTTTATGTGAACACCAAAGGGTTATAAAAAACAAAATATATATAAGTGATTTATATATTTAAAAAAAATAAAATTTGGCTCCCACATGATGTCCTAATTAATTTCTTCATAGAAAGAAGAACACGAAAAATGAAAAAAGTGTTAGTTTTTTATTTGAAAAAGGGAACAAATTTAGGTTAGGGGTATATTTAAAACATAATTAATAGGGTTAATTATGTTATAATAAATTTATTTGGGATTTATGAAGGATTTATAAAGTGGATCATTTGAAAAAATATATTTATAATAAAAATTTATGAGAGTTCTACATGTTATAATATCAGCTAAAAAATCCATTATATCCATAAACATAAACCATTAAATTTTTTGGTAACATTAATTTTTGTATTGGATGTTATATTAAGATGAGTAATGTTGTTTTCAATGAAAAATGGAACTTTATTTCCGATATTATCTTGTTTTTATCTTATAACATATGAAGGAAACATAGTTCTGTTTGAATAAATAACTATATTTTACATTATTAAAATTTTTATTTGTGGTGAAACTAAAATTGCCAATATTTTTTGATATTTTACATTGAATTTTTATTATGATTTAAATAACATCATATTAATTGTTTAAGGTATTTTTCAACTATTTATAGTAAATCAGTAATTTGGTTTCACAACAAGAAATTGTATATTTATTTATTTTAATGACTTTTTGTTCATCATTGTTAATTTTTTAACAAAGAAAATTTTTAATTAATAATTTATTTGAATGTGTAATTTGAGAAATATTTTGGAAATTTCAGGTAATTTTTTTCTATTCCAAATTAAATTATGTTTTTATGATAATAGTTTTCATGTATAAAATTATAATATCAATATTTTAAATAATTATAAATTTTCTGGGTTATATATTTTATTTCCCATCCATGGTAACACTATTAATTTTTCATCGGGACAAATTTTCAATGTGGGCATCACATCAATGCTTGGTGCATGAAATTTAAATATCATCTATATATTATTATAAAATCATGACATTTTTAGGGATATGAAAATAATATAATATATTCAAGGTGTTCAATATATATTTTAGTAATTTAGGTGGTTAAACACAAGAATAAAAATATAGATGGAATTTGAATGCATTTCCAACATACAATTTTTAAATTTTTATATCCCAAGTATCCCATATATTTTCTAAAGATGTATCATATAAATTTAGAATTGAAATTTCATTTTTGGATTGGTTCAAATAGGTTCTGATACAATTTATATATGGACTTTTATCTATATTTTATATCTTCCATTCCATCCTATAAGTTTCACATTGGAGAGTCTAAAAAATAATTTCTATATTATAAAATTATTTCTATTTCTCTCCATCACCCCCTATTTCAATCGTTTTTACTCACAATGATCCCACACACCCATAATGGTTAGTAGAAAACTTGAGAAATGTCATTATGGTATATTTCCCTATTGTCTATGATTTAATAATTTTCAATTCATAGTATTTGAATAATAATTTTTGTTTGGGATAGAGGAGTGTTTGAGTATTTTCAATTAGTTTTCTATAAATATAAGAATGTATATTATAATTCATTTAAATTCAATTTATTTAAAATAAATAAAATATTTCATCAAATATCATTCATTTTTTCTATATTAATTTAATATAATAATTTCATAGGGTATTTGTTACACTAAAAATGTCCTAGAATTTTTATTTTATGATTATAAAATTAAAATTCCATGATGATATTATTTAATAATTTTCTAGTACCGGATTACATCATTGGATATCACACATGCTATGTTGATATTCAGGTTTGATATCTCAAAAGTGTATGATACTTAATCTCTTGAAGAATATAATTTTTTATCTCAAAGGCAGGAGATTATGAGAAATGATGAAATAGTTGTAATTTCACACGTGTGTGTTTCATTAATATTTATTGTTTGGGATCCTACGCATTGATACATAAACAGTAATATTATTTTTAATGTATGTTATCAATCAAATTCATTTATGAAATGAGAAAAACATTGATGCCTCAGGTTCATAGAATGTATGGTATGCATGTGTAATCAACATGTGTATATTGTTAATGAATAATTTCTGGAAGTATTTTTCCCATCTAACATTATGTAAGCTGATATCTGATCCATTAAATTCAAATGGAACTATCAGATTTAATTCCCTTATCTTGGTGTATTTATGAGTTCATTTAACATAGTCAATGAAAGACATATCAATCTTACATTTTGATGACATAGGTGTTTAACATAAATGATGATATACCATTTCTATGGTATTATATAAAATAGTGATTTTTCATTTGTAGTTGTTGATGGTTCCACATATCTTCATCCTTTTTGGGTTTCTTGACACATTTCCATATATTAATCATAGAAATTTGAAAATCTCTCTTAATACAACTATGGTATTGTCTTATAGGTTCAACCACAGAGTGTTTAATTGATCTTAGTAAAATATTATTTCTATAAAAAAAATTTAAAGGACTATTTTAATCTATATTGATATGTAATATTTATTTTGAATTTTTTAGTCGGTGAATTTTTTTAATAATTATGTCTTTTCAATGTATTTATTTAATTTCTCAAATATATTACATTTACATGTCTCCTCTTATTTGTATGATCATAAAAAATTATTTATTCTGTAAAATTAGTAATTTATTTTTTATGTGGATATATAAAAAATATTTATTCACCAGAATATGAATAAAATATTCATTTAATTATTTAATTTATAATATAGATTTAAATATTTCCATCGAGAATTTACTAAATCGTGATGATGACTAGAGAACTGTATTTTTTAATGAATAATATTTATTTATCCAAATATAAAATAAATATTTATTGGTTCATAGGTTTATTCATGAAAAATATAAAATAACAATAATATAATTTTATATTTTTTTATAAAGTGGTGTTTATTGGGTATTAATTCACAATTAATGGATTTTTGAATAAATTATAATTAAATCCTAGACTTATGCTTATTTATAGATGCCAATTTCAATTAGAGAATGGTTATTCATTTTTTAAAACAATTTTCTCTCCATATCACTATGCTCCACATTCATCTCAATACTAAGAGAAAAAGTATATATTTCACCAACTAGAAGAAAAGAAAAGTAATCAAGTCGAACAAAGCTAGTTGATCAATTATTTAAACCATTACATGACGTTACATTAGTGGTTCGAGATCAATGAATAATTTTATGATAATATCTAGAGGGGTTCTATATTGTTTCTTTACATTTTAGTGATGACACACCAATTGGTTTAGCATTATTAATACCATCAATGAATAATATTCTCAATATAAAATAAATATTTCATATTCAGTTCTAAATTTAATATAAATAAACATGAAAAAGTACCTTCTCTTGGTTCCAGGAAAATTATTTTTCAATATTAATTAGTGAAAATTTCATTTGGAATTGAACTTATGTAATGTAAATTATGAATGATCCATTGGATCTATGGAAATCCATGTTCTACAAACACCCAATAGGTGCTAAAATTGATTCGGTAACCATAAATCCATATCAGAGTGGTAATAAAAAATTATAATTATTTATTTTTTGTTGGTTATTTATTTATATAATTTTTACTTATCATTTATACTAATTTTTTATTATAATTAAATCATTCAAATCTACACATACTCCCTACATTTCATACCCATTAATCACGATATGATTAAATAGTAATGATTAATATATGACGAATCCATCGTGATGTGTTTAAGGATTCTATCCAAATAACACTACAGTAAAAAGTACTTATATTGAAGTTATATACCATGTTCCAAGAATATATGAAATTTTAGTCCTTTAAAACCCTTAAATCCAATATGTTTTCCCGGATAAAAACCATACTCCAAGGAAGTGTAAGGAATTTATTACATAAACTATGTACAAGAATCCATGTAACCAAGATAATAAATGGTTTATACTATATGTACATTTCATTTAGCTCACAAATTTCAATTCATAGATACAAATAGAGCCCCTAAATTTGTATCATTGACATATAGTGAGTGAAATATGTTGTACACATTTTTAATCTCATTCCATGTACCCAACCAGTTATTTTATTAAATTAGAAACAGTTTATTACATAATAATCCCATTCATTATTTGATCTATTTAAATTTTATTGAATCATACACATTATATGATATTAAATTATTAATTAGTTTCATTGTAAAACATACATTAAATACCATTTATACACATAATATGTGGATTACTATATTTAAATTAAAATAATTAAAGACTATGTTATATTACCTATGTTCTGTTTTTTATTTATTAACTGATAAATCGTATGAAATTACATTATCAAAATTTCATTATATATGACATAAGATTAGGTTATTTAGTGTACTTATATTATTAAATAATTTAATAAAACTAAATCATTATATTTTTTTAAAAAAATTGATGTGTATTTATGTGAAATAATTGATAGAGAATAATAAAAATTTATTAATTGATTAATTAGATTATTAATTGGGTCAATTGAAACATTTTTCATAATAAAATATGAATTTAAATGAATTCAATATAGATATTTTGAATTATTAGTCATTGAATAAGTTGATGATCACATTCTAATCCAAGCCCATGTATGTTTGTGGTTTCATTAAATGTATTTATTGCACGGTTTTTTTGAAAATAAATTACAAAAATATTTTAATAGTCTTATAGTCATACCTCCATCCTTGATATGTTTGGGACCACATGACTATGGATTTTGTTAGGAAATTGCCTCTCTATTTAGTTAAGTTCATGAATATATGATGTAAATTCATTAAATGGTTTGTTCCCCAAGCATATAGAGTCTGTTCGATATAGAGTCAAGGAGAAACTAAGAGATTGGATACCCACTACATACTTGTTGAATAGTATAAATATTACCAAGACTAGATCGTGATGTGTTTACATTTATTGAGTATATTTTTATTCTCTACTAAATAAACCACCCCATTGTTAATGTAAATGATCATTACTTATAAAATTTATAAAACATCTATCTGATAAATGATTTATTTTTTTATTCATGATTCTGATCACATAAATAAATTATTTTTCTTGAATATATTAAATGTAAATAAGAAACATGTTATGAATCAATATTTTTTTAAGAATGTGATTAATCACTAAATTAAATTCCACATAATGATAACAATATATATAGAATATAAAATTAATATATTTACCTATAAAAAAATAATTCATCATGTTTATTTTATGTCTATAAAACTATCATTGCAATATTTTGAATAAAACCATATAACTCTGTTTTTGAATGACCCTTTTCAGGATACATACATTTATCCATGTGTTTCTATGATGGTTTTGGGTTGACATAACCATGTTTGATTTAATAGATGTACACCCTTCTAGAGATGATCTAAATTAGTCGTATGTGTTGGAGAAATATGAGTAATGATCATAGGATTGGGTTGTCAACTCATGACACATTAGATTTTACAGTAATTAGATGGGAAGAATGTGTACCTAAATATATTCATCTAATTAATTAGATCCTTCTATTGGTTATGATAAGGTAAATATAGATCCTAGCAACTATAATTCCGAAAATTATGGTACATTATTAGTTTAATGGTGAGGGTTGTTGGTATTTTCAAACAGGGAAATTAATAGAAATATCACATCTCACATATTTTTAAAAAAATTAATGAAACAATAATCTTATTATATATTTTTTAGAATATTAAAAATAAAATCAACCCCCTTATCCCTATAATCATTTATATCAAAAGGTATTCTACTATCTAAATGTTACTTCATGGAATGATTTAGATGATTTTTTGTTGTGTTGATCACCCAATAGAGGTTTTCATGGTAGAATCTGAAATAACTTATCTACTTTTTAATGCTATTAGTGATGAGAAGTTTATTTTTACAATAAAATTGTAATTGATTCCCTATATGTTATGAGTTTAATTTTATGATTGACATATCATAAAAGGTCACACAAGAATATGGATTCCTATGAAATGTTCCAACATCTCCAAAATCCTATAAAGGCACCTAAATATTACTATAATTTGAGATATCCAAGGTTATTTTCACAATAATTTATTGGGAATGTGTGTCCTATAGGCCTCACATTGTCGTAATAATTTTTTAAATTGAGCATCAATATGGTCTATGGTAAAAAAATCTTGATGAACTGTACATCGATATCATTTTTTCATCAATCCGTTATAGAATATAAATTATTTTTAAATTTGAATATAAATAACAGAGAAGTGTCTCTCCATGTTTTTATCACTCAACATAAACAAGTTATCATGGATAAAAATCATGAAAATAATTCAATTATTATGGGGAATAATATTAACATCATTGTGAAGATCCCAATGGCTGAATCCCATTATAAAAATTCATGGTAATGACCTTGTATGAATAAGAAGATATAGGGGTATGAAACAGAACACATTGTTTTCAATTTTTCATTTGTTTTGAAAAAACCCTAGAAGATAAATTTCATTAGGAAAATGTATAAAGATTATTCATCATGTTCATTTTTTAGTTTAATTTGTATAATTATTTAAATTGTTCATTAGATATTGTATATGGTTCTAACATATGTATTGATTTTTTTTTCTAATTTGATTCTGGATGATTGATTGAGGTGATATAGAAATTCAAGCATCCAAAAAATATAGACATTCATTTATTTTTATTCAATTATACAGCAAAAAATATCTAAGTGGAATGATGTTAGTATTAAAATACATCGATTATTCCTCTTAAATATCAAAAAAATATTATTATTATTATTTATAGGATCAATAAATGTGGGTTATTATCAAATTTGATAAAATTGTTTCTTCTTCTATAATGAAATAATATATTATAATAATTTAATTTAAATAAATTCCATTACATTATGGACCCTATTAACTATGTAGTTGAAAAAGATAACAAAAATAGTTCACATGAATAATACAGTACAAAAATGTGTAATGATCAGCTAGGTTATGTATACAATATTTTTTTGATCATTTTAAACAAAGTCCTATAATTAGACTCATATGAACTAGAAAAAAATGTGGTATGTATTTCATTTTTAAAATGAAAAATGGATAAATCCCCATTTAGTGGAAAATTTAAAAGGCTCGTAGATCTTCTAGAGTCTATTCATACCTATATATTTAGACCATATCATTTATATTCTAATGGTGGGTACTAAAACATTAAACATTTGATATTTTAATTCAATATATATTTATCTTTTTAACTAATGAGGAATATATAAAATTAAATTAAAATATTTAAGGAATATAATACTATAGTTGATAAGAATATTTGTAATAATATTAATATAATATTTTTTGGTCATGCATGAGAATGTTTTAATCCTTAATTCTTCGATTACTTATAGTGTTTTGTAATTATACCCCAACTCAATTCTAAATATTAACCATAATGGAAAAATGTGTGTAAAATTTAGAACAACACTCTCTTAGATATGGTGAGATCAAGGATAAATCATGCGAGTTGTACATTATCCTTTTTTGGAAACACAAAATATGTAGTTTAATAAATAATTAACCAATTTCATATTAAATAAATAAAATTTCCATTAAATATTTAGTGTGGATGGAAATCAAAATTGATTCACAAACATGTGTGGGGTAACAAATAATTTTTTAATGATTATTTTGGTTACATAATTTCACATCATGTAATCGTGTCTACTTTTATATAATAACCCAAGGAAATAATAATATATTACATATAAAACACCTCAGCAATAAAAATTAATAATGTCATGATATTTTATATTATATGAGATATATAAAATCATTAAAATATATTGGGGATAAAGGTAAAATTTTATGAATTCAATGATAAAGATACTCATTAGTTGGTGTTGGGACATTTTAAATAATTTCTAATGGTAGTGGATGATCTAATGACATAATTAATACATATTATATATAGAGTAGGTAGAGAACTAAAATGAAGTGGTTTCATATTCAAATGGGATGGATATTTATTATTAATTGATAATAATGATCTAGTAATGTATAAGAAAATTATTTGGCCTTGAATTTGTGAAATAGTATAATTCAATGACTTCTGAAAATGATACCATAATGTACAACCATATTAATGTTTTGGTAGATCCAATAGTAGATATAAATATTATTTGATGTAAATGGATATTCAAAAATAAAAGGTTTTGGTATAGTCATTTTAGAACCTATAAATATATAATAATTGATAAAGGGTTCAAAAGAAATCAATGAAAAGAGGAAAACCAAAACAGTACAAATATTTTTCATAATGAAAAATAACATATTTCAACCTGAAATATGAGAATATGATGACTATAATTTGGAAGATGGATTTAAAAATTGTTTTCCTTAATGGTTACCTTAAAGAGCATGTCTATTTGACATAACTAGATTTTTTTAATATTGATGGATTATAATGAGGTATCAGAGTTGAAAAGAACCATTAATGTATTAAAAATAATCCATCTCATGGATAATTAAGTTCCATGTTTCTATAATATAAATAAATTTCATATAGAAACATTGACATAATTGTGTTTCTTAATGGTTTAATGGGAGTGTGGTATTTTTCCAAATAGTTTTTATTTATGAAATACGACTTATTATTAACAAAATTGAAGTTGTGTAGCCTTTTATGGCATTGATAGACACATGCTTCAAAATAAAGCTCTTAGATAAAGAATAATATGTTCTTTGGATCAATGTCCATTTTGATAGATCCAAGGGGGATTTTGAAATAACTAAAAGTTTTTTCATCAACAATATATAAAAGATATTAGTCATGAAACAATACAGGGGGTTCATATGTCACGTAGAATTAATATTTGTAATAAAATGTCACCTTAAAAAATGAGGAAATAAAACGGATGGAAATGATTACATACACGACATCGATTAGTTTGGTCATATAGGATATTGTTTTGATGAGGTCAGGTGACATCTAAAATCAAGCATGATAGGAAGATGAAAGCTCTCTAGGGGTACAACCATTGGACAATAATCTCTACATACCTTAATTTTCTTGGGAATACTAAGGATATTTCTTCTGTATATGAAGTTTATGAGAACTACACATTAGGGGATATGAAGATGTTATTTTCGAAACATATCCATATGTTCTAAAATCTTAGTTAGTATATATCTTCCTACCCAATAGCTGTGATCAGATTTGATAAATCACAAATATATTAATACTCAATGATTCCATTAAACAGTCCAAGTACATTTCATCCTTTTATGAAAAAAATTAGTTATTTATATTCATAAAACAATTTAAGGGATTCATAATTTTTTCTATAATCAAAGAACTTTTAAGACCCTATTATGATAATACCGCAAGGCTAAAACATACAATCGATCTAAGTTCACATCAATAAAAAAACATACCATATAAATATAAACTCCTAAAGTATTATTCATAGAGGGGATACAATGTGAATAAGATAGTATAAATGGAATAAAATTTTACTAAACCCTTAACTAATGCCACAAGTAATTGTAAATATGACAACCATGTGAGATCCAATATAATGAATGTTTTTGGAAATAACATTAATTCAAAGTATGAGGTTTTTGTAGTTAATGTCTTTAATCCAAGTATTTTTAATTTATAATTACTGTATATTCATTTGAATAAAAATAAATATATTGTCATATATCATTATGTTTTCTAGAAGTCATTAAAATAATAATAATCAAGAGTATCTGTCACATTAAAAATGTAATAATAATTATCCTATATAATGAGAAACATTATATACCATGATGATATTATAAAATATATTTTTACTATCAGATAAATCACTATTATGGTAAATTTTGTATACTAACAGATATTTAAGAGTACATGGGAGAGGATGAGGCTTCATATCGGGAAACATTAACACTGTAATCTCTATGATGGGAGATTGTGGGAATGAACCCACCATTATGAATTCAAAATGTTCGTCCATTAGTGAAATATCCAATCCTCGTGTGTCTTTTTTTATTATGTTCATTAGACATTAATATTTTTATTAATAAATTCCATAAATCTAATTCGATTAAATATAGACAAAAAATGATTCCATATGTTCGTGGGATGTATGGTATTTTGGGTATGTTGGGATTGATTTATTTTTAATGAATAAATTGTGTAAGAATTTTCCATATGAATCCTTAATAAAGATCATATTCTAGACCATCAATGTAAAAGGTAAAAACCATGGACATAGTGTTTTGAGAAGCACTTTTCTTATTGTTAAATAATGGATAATCATGAACATAGGCCAAACAAATGGATATAAAACCTACTAGATGAGATATCATTATAAATGAATTATATTACAGAGTCAGTGTTCATTTTTGGCTCTTGTTATAGTGAAATATATTTTTCCTTAGTGGGTTCTTTGAAGAGTTTCTAAATAGTAATCGTGGACAGTAGGTACGCCGAACTATTTCCACTGAGAATTGTCGAGGGGAAGACACAATTAATTTTTACTTTGATCTCATTCAAATGTTATTTATATTTTACAAATGGAAGAATATTATTCCGAGGAAAATAATTA
Organism: Viscum album; assembly: GCA_963277665.1. Lineage (NCBI taxonomy): Eukaryota > Viridiplantae > Streptophyta > Magnoliopsida > Santalales > Viscaceae > Viscum > Viscum album. The sequence goes on along the minus strand of OY728129.1, from coordinate 790,900,901 downwards.
CTGTTTATTTAACATTTAATAAATGATCATAAATATTAAAAAAATTCTTCTTATCAATTTAATTATTTAATTATGGGAATATATATTATTTTTTTTATCTTTTACTATTCACACCTCAATAAATAATTATTTTAGGATTAATAGATAAATAATTTATTTATGAAATTATTAAATTAATATTGATAAATATTATACTAAATATAGTATTTAATGATTTATTGAATGAATATTAATTCTTTAAATATTAATCATAGAATTAAATAATCATTGAGAAGAATGAGTATACCAGGATTTGTCCCATGATGAAAATCTCATTACTAGACTGTAAGAAAATATTTATTGTTACAAAGATACTAATAATAAAATTTTAATTTCATGTGGTTAATTGGGACTATATCATATTCAAGGGACATTTAGAAACTAGATAGATGTAAAGTGAAACCATATGTATATTACCAAAATATTATGTAAATAAAGTAATGCATAATCATTGTGAAATATACTTTCCATGCAAGATACACTTCCACTCCATTTCTCCGTAGAATGAGAAGAAAAAGAGAGATAAAAAAATAGAGACAATATAAATCAATCAAGATAAAAAACAGATGAAATGAAATCATCTACGATAAAATCCAATTTTTCATCATTTATGTTATGATAATAAAGAAACTAATGTGTAACACCAACAGATGGGATCTGTGTTTTTGTCCCAACTATAAAATGAAAATACCCCATTGAGTTATGAATAATCAATACCATCAATTAATAACAATATGAGTAATGATTTAATATTCATTCTTGTGCTTTAAATTAATTATAAATTAATGTGATTTGATATTATTTATTAGTGCCAATAAAATTGTTTTTTAAAATTCTATGAAAAACATTTTTATGGTCATGTAATTAACATCATGTACATTTAAAATGATCTGTTGAATCAAACAAAATCTAATTGGACATAGTCCCCAAATGAGACATTGTTTTTTCAAGAACAAGCAAGAGTTTAGTGTCGCATTCTTCTTTCAGTACACATAATAACTCCTAAACTCATTCTATTCTCAATATGGTCTTTATTTTCTCCCCTATACCAAAAATTATATTCATATAATGGTGTTATTTATTTAAAATAAAATTAACTATAATATAGTCATGCCTAAAATGTGTCACACTCTCGAATGATATTTTCATATCTTTTGTGATTGCAATAGGATGTGATGTTTGGTATGCTAAAGAAATATCCTAGAAATCTTATTATTCACAATCAAATTAAGTGGTTGAATGAAAAATTAACAATAGTGAAATGACTACGGAAATCCACATGACTACATTAGGAAAAATAATTTCCCAAATCCCATTAAATATGATACATTGGATAATTCCTATATAATATGGACTTTGATGAGTCAAAGTTATTGTTTGAGTAGTTCATCCAATTGGTAAATTTTTCTTATGGATGGACCTTATATTGGTGGTAGGATATGGATCCACACATAATATAGGTATTTTTATTTGGTCCAACAGAGGCCTATAGAATCAAAAATAAGACACTAAATTATCTAGGACGTTATTTTTCTTACATTATATATGAATACTAAATTGTTTATTATAGAATACTATCATTCATTTTTCGCAATAAATATTTGGGATCTAGTTAATCATCTATTTGGATCGATTCCACATTTTATGAAAACATATATATCTATTGGGTGATAAAAGTAACCTGGATTATGATGTCCATCATGTGCCACTTCAATTGTATTTTAATATATCTTTATTTGAAAATAAATATTTTATAGCATTGAAGAATATTATATATAAGGAAATTAATAGATACCACTAATTTCATCCCATGTTATCCATAGAACACATCTTTGTTTATTATAAAATTGATGTGGAACATGACACTAACATGAGGTAAATAATGGCAATTACATGTTATCATCAGCTTTATAGAATGATAAAATATAGTATCTTATTTTTTGTCGATGTCATTTTCTCACAACATTTTTTTAATTACGCATTTCAATTAATCCTAATGTTGTAAATGGTAATTTTTGTTGTTGTGAAACCATAATTTCTCTATGATATATAGATTCGTGGTTCTAGTCGGATACTTCCAACGGATTTTTGAGGACTCATAAAGTCATGCATTTAATTTTACCACCTTTACATTGAAAGGGGGAATGTTCAATGGATTATAAAATATCAAGAATCATTTGTTTATTTGAAATTGTGGATTAAATAACCCACTATTCTAAATAAATAATAGGATAAATAGTGATATGCCTAGGTTTATAATTCTTCAGTTATGGTATTGAGTTTTATGATTCTTCAAGGGGATTATGTGGTTGAATACTCTTCTCCAAAAAATCTTCTATACAAAAGGGATCTCTATTCTTATGAACATGATCTAATATCCATTATAAATTCCATGAAATGTTATAGGTACTCTATCCTATTTCATATATTTTTGTTTTATCGTAACTATAAAATCATCCCATATATATTATATCAAATATAAATGAATCTCAGTAATTGAATATTGGGATAACGTCTTTGAATATTTTCTTCTATGATTTTATATAAAATGATGGAAGGAAATCCCATCAGTGATAATCTTAGTAGGATTATTTTATCACAGTTCAAGAAAGTATCAAACATTGAAAGAAAATTGATTAGATTATTTTTAGTAATTCATTTATATGAATAAATAGAAGTGACAAATATGTTTCATAATAATGTTATGTTGAAAAATTCTCTATTTGATCGTATTAATTAGTAAAAAATATGGGATGAAGAATTTTAAAATATATATTTTACTATATGTAATGGGAAGAAAACCAATTAGTGATAGAACTATCACATTAGTTTATTTTATATATATTGAACCATTATGTGCTTCCTCTATATATGAGAAATGTGGTGATGAAGTAATTAAATGTCCAATATTAGATACTCTATATAGTATCCACAAATATTTATTATAACATGATAAATTCATATTTCCTTCCTTATATAATACATGACATTGTACATATTGTATCACAATGTTATACTTTTCAGTAGGTCAAAGAAGATATTCTTGGTCACTATCATATTCTTTATACAAAACCTATTCCCAACTGAAAATGGGAAAAGATATCCATGTATTTCATCTTTGGGATTCATGATAAACAATTAATGGAGAATATTGTTCGATTTGGTAGTGACTAGTTTACTAAGTAAACTCATTTAGTCATGATCATGGAATAACCTGTGGTGAGGAATGCTTGAAATAATACATATAGGAGATCAATATATATCATGTTGTTAATTATGCTATCATTTTTAATATATTATTCTAATTCATCTATCGAATGTGTAAATTCATTGAATAGGCCAACATATTAAATGTGATGTTTTTTATGACTATTTATTAATGAAATTATGGGTAAATATAGTGGTAAATCAAAATTCTAGAAGTCTTCAATCATGAATTTATATTTTAAGTATATATTTGTGGGACTCCCCTCTAATATTATTTTAGTTTTCATATAATAATAACTAACTATATTATATCAAGATGAATCCTTTGAAAATCATATGTTTTAGTGATTCCAATATCTACTCTGTTAGTCCATGGTGGATAAAAAATCCTTTTTTGGGATGAAGCATCATTTAGGAGATGACTAACAAAATATTATACAAAATTAATGAATAGATATTAGAATATATATTTATTATTTTGATCATATTCTCTGTCACATCTGGTTCTCGGTTAGTGACAAGCTATTATTAAAAGTACCTCATTGATTGTGTCAGTTGTAGCTCGGTAAGAGAGGAAGACTCTACTCTAGATTTTTGGGTCCCATTCAGTTCACTGAAAATATTAGTATGGTGCCTAAAATATGGGGTTTCAAATTTAGATGAAATCTATTCATTTCACCTTTGATGCATCTCAATAAAAAAATTTACTATCATAATACTATACATGTGTTGAGGTGTGATGATTTGGAATTATGGACATATGTACCAATTATAGAATAACAAGTCAATAATTTCAACTCTCCAATTGAAGGGTTTCATGGAAAATATATTTCATTGGTTTGGATACTATTTTATAATGGGATTTATTCGCATTATATGTTTTTATGAGAATAATTTATGAGGTATACATGGATTCACCTCCTATTTAATAATAATTTCTCATATTTTATTTTAATGGGAATTAAGTGACATAATGTTGAAAATTATCAAACATTGGATTAAATTTAAAGCATTAAACAATATATAAAGTAATTAGTAGATTTAATCGTTATTTTTAATTTATGATAACTTAAATAATTTGAAAAACAGAGATAGAAGTTGATCATCCTATTTTGTGCATAGTTAGTAATAACTGTAAATAATGTTAATATGAAGGATAACTCTAGAATGTATAATGAACATGGTCAGCATTATCTATTTGGATTAGTCAAATAATATTTTCAAGAAATTATGTTGACTAACCTCTCCAATGTTGAGAGGAACATGGTTAGGAGAAACTAGGTGTGGGATTCATAAACGGCTTTGGGAAATCATATGCTATTTTGAATGGGCTGCAGTTTCCTTCATAATACATTCACACCGTTTAAAAAACTATACATCCAAAATATATACACTAATAAAAAATATAAAAATGTGACATTACCCATATACAATTTTCTAGTTTCATTAATTTCTTACATATTCCACCCTCATGTGTACTATCCAAACACATAGACTCAATAACCCATTCTCACTGTCATCTAGATCTCTATTTGCATCTTCATTAATGAGAATAATAAATAATCATGTTTTTTATTGTATCCTTCCAATTTAATAAATTTATGTCCTTTAGTTTCAACAATTTCTATGGATAATGTGGCTAATGGTTGATGATGGTGAAATTTTATATATGTGTTTGTAGTGGTGGTGGTGGTGGGGGGGTGTAAGTTTTTATGGATTTTATTTTTGTATCAATAGTCCTTCCACATCCTCTTTTACCATTTATATCTACCCATTTTTATGCTTTATTTTTAGCATTATTCCTTTAAAAATTATTATACTAATAATTTCTAAGTACCTTTTTTGGTTTTGTGTCTATGAATCATTAGATATTATAAAATCTGTATATAAATAAACATAGATATAAAAATTATTTGTTCATAAAAAAATATGTTTTTAGTCCATCATATGTCACCTCATTTTATGGTATTTCATAGAGATGTAAATTAATATAAATGGGTGATAATAAAAATTGTTTTGGGATAAAAAAGGAAATGTAAATGGGTGAACAACATCGATTGAATATAATTCCTAAAATCATTAAATGATCATAAATACCCAAATAATAATATTATAATGTGGTTATATGTTTATGAGGAATAACATGGAAATTTGGGTACAACGTAAATATGATACATTAATCACCATATCACCATGTTTTACTATAATATATTAATAATTTTTTTTACTAATCACTGAAACAATTGTATCATAAATATTTAATCCCAATAGATGAATTCTTTATCCAATGAATTAAAGTGCAATAAAGAAGATCCCTTCATATATCTTAATTATTGTGCTACAAATATTTTATATATCATAAAAACGTTTTAGGGTTTTTAACCCACATATAGGGAATGTGCGATTCATAAATGTATGTCCATAATAATTTATGTATAGTTATATATAGATGAATTTTATTGATTTAAAATATTTAGGGGTATTAAAGAAATATTCAATTGAAAATAATGTGATAATTTAGGTAGCATAATGGGTGTTCATAAAAGATTACAAATGTTTTTAATGGGAGATAAAGGCATTAGCTAAGATTTTGGATCATAAGGTAAACCTTCCAAAGAATTTTACAAGTACTTTTACATGATTTTAATCATTGCTAACCATGAAATAATAACCATTTATCTTTAACTGTAGTGTCTTCTGAAAATTTGGTGCATATTTAAAATTAATATAAAAATAAAAAATTATTTAATCTATACTAAGTGAATATATATATATTTTAACCAAAAATTACAAAAAATTATTTTACCTATTTTAAAATATAGTAACTACATTTTTGTTCTGAAAACATCATAGGATAACCTGGGGAATACATTAACAAAATCGGTGAGATAAAAATCCCATCAAGGTAATAAACATTAGAATAAATAATATCACAAGGGTTAGAAGTCATAACATGATGTCATAAAAAATAATAGAACATGGATAATTATAATGAATCATAAAATGATGAAAATGAGATCATATAATCATGGAGATATACGAATGTTGTTGTAATATATTTCATGAAATAAATATGATTGAAGGAAAAAAGCAAAGACTATATCACTAGAGGGAAAAATTACTATAAAGGAATTGGATTTACTCCCTATCCCAAAAGGATATATAATGATAATAAAAAAATTTCTAATGAATTGGTGAACTAGTTTGGTGATCCCATCAATTTCTTACGAATATATGTTCCATTTCAATAATCAAATATAATAAATAAACAAATGGGTCACTCATGGAAAGAATCATGTATCATAATCAAGGCATGTCTAATAAACAATGAGAGAATCATAATGGTTTCCATGAAATAATTGATTTAAAACATAAATAGACATTCATATTAAAAATTAGGAATAGATAATTATAAATGATGTACAACTAATGAGAAAATCATATAAAATTAGTGATTAAGAAAGTATATAAATGATCCACCTTGGTGCACATTAAGGGAAAATATTACTGAATCATCAGAAGTAGAAAAAGGAGTAATTATTTTATTTAACCATAAAAAAAATGGTTTTCATAAAAATATGAGTTATTTTATTAAAATATTTATTTCATAAAGTATTTAATTGATTTTAATTGAAAATGGTATTGAAAATGGGATGTTTCATTTCCTCTAAATTTATTACCTGGATGTTTTTAAGAGTATATACTTTAAAAACATGTATTTCCCAATAAAAAAGGATTAATTGGTCTACATACATAATTTTTTAATTTAAAACTTAATTTGAAACATTTAAATAAGATGAATTAAAAAAGAATTCGGTGTAATGAAATAGAAAACATAACTTAATGGTAATTTGGAGGTAAGTAGAAAAGCTCATACCGTATGAACGAAACTGTTTTGAATATGTACTTAATGTCATGGATAATCAAAATAAATCCATTAATTAATTAATAAATAACTTTTTATGCATTTTTTATTAATTTTTTTAAGATTATTTGTTTCTATTGTGATGATATGTGGAGTTTAATATTTTCATTATGGGAGTGATTTTATCTTAGTTTTCATGATCGGTTCACTTGTATATAGGTATGAAAGTTCATGTAAAATGGCAATAATTCTCCAGAATTAAAATTATATGTTTCTAATTAATATCCAATAATTTAAATGGTCTTATATATAATTTGGTTACATGCTATGAGGATGATTCGTTATATAACATGTTATTGAAAATAATTTAATTTATTTTTCTAGTTTTTATAAACATCAATAACATAGATCATTTTATTTGATATAATTTGTATATATTAGTTTCAGTACATCATATGACATATGATATATATAATAAAATACCATTTTAATATAATAATGTTTAATGACCATCCTTGAAGGAAGTAATTGAAAATTAAATAACCTCATCCATAATGATAATAAATCAACACATCACCAATAATGTTTTATTTTTCTAGAATTGATGGGGGAGGAGAAGATGGTTGATGAAGAATCCTACATTTCAAAATACTATTATAATATATATAACACACTAGATTTTTCATTTCAATTAGATATGGGGTTTTAGGAGAGTATAAGAAAATAAAATATATTGAAAACTAATTAAAAAAATGAAAGTAGATTTTACCTCTTGAATTTCTTCTCCTTGAGAACCTCATTCAAGAACATGGTCCTGGTATATTACTGAGTCCATATGATCCAAAACTCAGGGAATAGGATTGGGAAGATTCTTTTTCTGAATTTGGACAGGGTTCATTTCTTGTAATGATTGAGGAGAATAGGTGGCAATGGTGGTATTTATAGTAGGAGTAGAGAGGAATTGTTAATCATTATATTTATTATTTATTTATTTTGACTGATGTCTATCAATAGTGTTGATCCTTATCACTATATAAATTATATAATTAAGGATAATTTGATAATATGGCTCTTAAATTATCCATACAACTTCCATACCTCAAAAACATAGTTATTTATCTTATATCATAAATTACAATATTTAACAATTCAATAAAAATTAAACTATTTAAGAAAAATCCCAAAAAATCACCCAAATATTTTGGAATATTTAATTCAAAAAGGACTCGATTTTATGAAAATAATTTTACAAATTGGAAAAATTTAATTTTTAATTGAAATCAACAGTTTTTACAAAAATAAAGAATTTTATATTATAACTGATTTCATAAATCATTGAAAATTCAATTAATGTCCAATAAAATTTTATTATAATCATAAGAAACTAAAATAATAATTTTTGAATCTTTTTTATGAAAATAACTGTTCTTTTAAATTATTATTATATAATAAATTTGTAAATTAACATTTAGATTTTAAAAAATACAAATAATTAATTTATAATTTTAAAAAACATTCATTTACTTACTCAATGATTTAAATACACTATATTTTAATTCATAAGATACATAACTTTTATTTATAATTTCATAAGTGAAGTTATAGTTCTATTGTCCAATCATTATTGCTAATGTTCACATTACTATTCTGATGGTCGTGGTACTATTACGTTTTTATACATTCTTTAATATATAGATACACCTTTTATTTAATTCATTATTCATTTTCAATGTCTGTATTATATTACCTATGTTAGTTCATTTGATTTATACTGTATAAAATAAATATATGAAGGATAATTTCATTAATTGTTGTTTTATGTTACATTTTTCCTCCCTAATGAACTTTGTCCCTAAAATTTTGTTTGACATACTAATGTGAAAAATAGAGATGGTACTTCTCCATCTTTACTTCCTATAGTTCCTATATTGTATCTTATTATTATGGTTCCACCATAGTGCATTGTCAAGGCTGGAAGTCTTGTTTCATAGAGTTTTAAATCGACTGTCTAAGATCTTCATCAGATTCTCTTTATACCAGATGTAGTTATCCAATTGTATAACCCCCAGATTCAGAACATATGAGGAATTTGTTATGTCTCAGCTCTAGGGGAATATATTGAATACATAATGAACTTGAGACATGGTAGATTTATGTTCTAGAGGATATGGAATTACAATAACTTGGATAATAATCGTGATGGGTCCGATGTACATGAGATTCAATATTCTGTTATTCGCAAATCACATAATTATAACATATGGTGATAAGTGGAGGGACACCATGTCACTAAACTTATGAACCATGTCGATTTAATGATTGTTTATATGAATATTGTATCGAATTTTGTATAACTAGATTTTATATTGATTAGTTTTCACCTTTCTACCATTTCCTCAACTATTTCAAGTCCAAGAAGAATATGTTCACTAATGTCATCACAATATGTCAGTGTTCTAAATCATTTCCCAAAAGGTGATTTATATTTATCCATTTTCAATATTTAATAGAAAAACTTATTTTAAGTGAACTAGGGAAAAAGATGATGTAAGAACCATCCCCCTTTGAAATCTATAGTACATGATCTCAAAATTCCTTACATTTTCGAATACTCCATCCATAATAGCCATCATTTTGTTTAAGATATGACTTATTTAAATTTAACTCGATTTTCAAAGAATGTGGGATTTTTTTGACAGATCAGGGATGTAAATATAGGATCATTATTAGATTATATAATTAGTTTTACTCTATGTGGCATCATTACTTCATAAATGAATATATGTGCATATTGGTCGAGTTATAAGTGATCTCATGTTTTGATAAATTGAGATGTCATTGTGAGACAATACACTACAACCCATAAAACATTTTTACTACTGGGTGTCTTCAGAAGCCCGAGGCCAACGTCTGTGTTTATTTTTTACCATTTTTATGTTGGCATGGATGATGGTTTCATCATCCCGTAGACTTTTATCTTTATTCCTTAACTTACTAATATTCTCATTCATTTATGTATATTCATGGATCCATTTTATTTTATTTTCAGACAATTTTTTTATCAAATAGATCCCTACATATAGGAATCCCTTGGGTGAATATAATATGTTGGGTTACAGGTGTCATTTAAATGTTCTCTCTTAACTTATGGATTTGATGGTATAAAAAATCAAAACCCAAATCTTACGACTCCTTCCTCATCTTTTCTTATCTCTGAGGATTTATCATTACTGATAACAACAAAATTTTTCTGAATTTCCACATCATTTCGGTGATTTCCCATTATTTTTCTATTAGGGGATGGTTGAGAAATGGTTTTAGAAAAGATCAATGATGTTCCACACTTGAATATTCCCATGTTCATCCATTACAAATCTAAGAATAGTAGATCATTCTCAATTATCATCATTGATAATGTTCTAGGATCTTTCCACATAGAGAATTTCATAATTTATTTTCCTTAATAGGATGGTCATGGGTTGAGTAGTCATAATCAATGATTAGCTCAAACCATATTCATTGTATCGTGTTTAGATCGTTATATGTGAATATATATTTGAGGCTATTATGATCATTATATATCTCATACTTATATACAAAGAGATAGTTCCCTAGATTTTCAATGCAATGGTCATATCTTCCGAATCTAGATTAGTGATGTGGTAGCTTTTTCGATGATGTTTTTAACTTCCATGAGGTGTAAGATATCACATTATCATATGTCATTATTTATAACATAATAACTATTTTGATTCATCTTTGTATGACGCTATGAGTTCTATACTTGATAGAAGTGTGAATATTGGCTTGATTATAATCATATTTTTAAACTCTTTTATGTAGTCTACACATTCACATGTCCATAAAATAATTCCCCCCATCTGAGTCTACATGGATAGTGTTTTTAACAATCATTAGTGGTTTTTATAGAAATCTATTGTAATACCTACTAGACTAGGGAAATTATGGAACTCTATTATAGATGTTACCATGGGCTATTGCTCAATTACCTTTTTGTTGGAATGGTCTTCCCTTATTCTTTAATATTGATTTCATTCCATAAGAGAGATGCCTCCTCCATCAATAACAGACATTTATTATGCATTCCATATAGTTTTTCACATGGAAAATTAGCTATCAATGTAATCAAATGCTCCTCCTAATCCTCCATTACCTAGGAGTATATTAGAATACCATCAATAAATAATACTAATACATTTTTTATGTAATATCTAAAGATTCTATTAATTAAATTATTGAATATTACTAGAATATTAACGAGTTTAAATGTGACCACTATGATCTGATACTATCAATTGTAAAACCAGAAGGAAGTATTGGGAATATCGTCTTTCACTGTCTTAAATTAGTGATATCCTGACAAAGGGTCAAAATTTCAGGAATACAAGGCCTAATGTAGTTTATTGAACAATTAATATTTCCATTTAAGGGGATACATATAAATTAGGTGACTTGGTTGAGATAACTATTATCAAGATAGAGGATCATTGATCCATTATTCTTTATAAGAAGAGGAATAGTGCACCCCATGTTGAAACACTATGGAATATAAAACTATTGTCCAGATTCTCTTTTAACTTATTTTTTTCTTGCTCTAACTTAATATTGGACATTCTATAAGGTGTATTTGATATAGGTAAAGACCCAAAAATATATTCATTTTAGAACTAAACCTATCGTACTGGTGTAAGATGGGTAAATTCTCTAGGGAATATATCCGTATAAGATTATAATTATTGGAATGAGTTTGAGCATGATCCTATCCATGTTTTAAGCATTTTATCTAGATATTATTTCTCATATATAAATAATATCTACTGTTTTTATAATAAATTAGAATAAGATTCAACCTCTTATTTACACTTTTACAAAATTAATGGATGCTTCTGGATGTGAAGACTGATATCCCCTTATCAAAAATTGATATTGGATTTGAATAAATAAATTAAATCCATGCATAACATAGAATCAATATTTACTCAATGTAGTTAGTCGAGATGTTCTGGGAGGAAAAGTCCAATAATATAAATAGGATATGATTTATTTACTTTAGATGCAATAATATTCCCATTTGACATTATCATAGATAACTCAACCTCAATATTTTGATATGCTGTTTGAATTGTTCTATATAACATGGATGATATGAATGAATGTGTAGAACAGTAATAAAATTATAAATTCACTATTATTTAATAATGAATTAGTATACATATAACCATATCATGGTTCAGGTTCCACCCGTATATTAGTGCTATAAAATTCGCGTAATTATTTCCTTAGAGGATATAGTTAACAATTTCCTCCGACAAATCATGTCTTATGGAAATGGATTTCATTATTTACATTTTCATGGTAGTTGAAATTATATACTACATGCTGAGTGTTAATATAATAATTCTGTTATTCCTCTACATTTTTTGGATTCTTTATATCCATTTTTAAATTATTATACATATTTAACTATCATTTTCATTTTAAGCATCTCATGGTTATACATAGATAGATCCCATGATGCTTCTTCCGACTATTTTTGACACATGGGATGTTGTATTTTGTTTCCATAATGGGATATAGATTTTTATCCTATGATATTAAACTCAATTTTACAATTTTTACCTGTAATCCCATGGGACCACTCAGAGTTTCTAATCCTTATTTCATCCTTAAGGGAAAAATTGACAATCTTATCATAGATTTCAATGTCTTAGATCTCTAAGGAATGTTTTTGCCACATATTTATAAAATTAAATAATAAATCCACATTTCATTCGATGTTCAGGGAAATTATAGAGGAATATCATGAAGGACTTTTAAATTTTTTCTCTTATGCCCTATTAGGCACATCTACCTTTTACTTCATTCTGATGAACTACCTTCATATATTTAGTTCGATAGGTTAGGGAAAATATTTACTGAAAAATATTCTCTTAAAATATTTCCATTACATCAAATAAATATTCCCCATAACCATTGTTTTTTTATTAGTGTACAAAACTGGTCATCATCCCAATCTAAATGATATAACAGTGGTGAAAATTTCACTTCTTTTTAGCATTGAAGGATAATGAATTTATTCTCAATAAAGTTATTCTAATGTTCCTCTATGATGCAATCTGGAGATCCAATAAATATGAGTGGCATTTTTCTCATAAAATATTATTATAAAACATTATATTTTCTAGGAGAAGGGGGACTTATACACAATTCATGTTATTAGTCATAACATCATCCATTTTAGAATGTACTATCACAATGTTTTATGTGATCATTTCCATAAAATTTATAATTGAATTGGTGAAATCATTACATTTCTGATTACATAGATTCTTGTAACAAATTTCTACTATTTAAAGCCATTAACTTATAGAAATTAAGCACAATTATGAGGGATTAATTACTTATATAATATAAAAATGAAAATGAAACATTTAACATAGAAGTATTATCCTATAAATTGAATGAATATCATAACAAGTGATTCCATATGTTTAATATTATGTTATCCATAGTGACAATATTATCCCTAGGGATATTAGTAATGTTTTATAATAATAATACTTAAAATTATATAGAAATTGAACAGATACCAAATGTAACACCCCAGGTAAATAAAGAGTATGAAATTTTCAAATTTATTTTTATTTTTGAATAAAATATTAATATTACTTTAAAGAGGATTCTATGCTTGATGGCGTACCCATTACGCAACAACGGGTTTCTTGGGAATCTTACGTTGCACTCTAATAATTAAATAATATTATTTTAAATGGTAGTTAACGTCTAGCCGTTGTAATGGCGATAATGAGCAGAACTAACTATAAAATGATTATATATGTTTTTAAAATATTTTTTTCAATAAATGTTAGAGGATTAAAAATGAAAATGAATCAAGTTTTTAAGTGTAAACATTCTAATATTCCTTTAAAGGTCGATTAACCGCCTTTTGATGGCGAACCCCTGTTAAATCCACTTTTTGAAAATTTTATAAGCTCTATTTTTCAAGATAAACATATTATTTATTATTGGGACATTGAAATTTACCTTGGGTTAATTTTTGGTATTTTTCTGACAATGTTCATTTTTCAATGAATAGTGACAAATACTGCATATTACATCAAAACTGCTTTTTCATATTATTTAATTATATGGTTATATTATATTTTTCATTTTTTTTAAAGTTTAATTAGAATATATTTTTTCCATTTAATTCAATGATGGTCATTGGGATTAATTTCAATTTTGAATTAGGCATAAACAAGTGCCAAGCTTTTCATAAATATTGTTTCTAAAAAACCCCTCTATTTGTTTTGACAACGGGAAGTTTTTTTAAATTATTTATTGCAATTTATGTGTTTGGAATTTGGTAAAATTAATTACATATTTGGAATCAGAAGGTCCAAATTATGTAATTAATACTCTTTTGTTTTGGGACATTATGAATAGTAACGACGATAATTATCATTAATTATCTTGATTAATGAGTGGTCGGGTAGTTATAGATAATATGATAATATCATAATAATAAAAAATGACCACAAAATGTGTCCTAAGGCTACTTTTTGTCTGATGACCGACCATGGGATGCCTTGTGCCAATCTTGGGGTCCCCATGGAATCATTTTTGTGAGAAAGTGACTTTTTATCTTTTCATTTTTAAAGAATGTTAAATGTAACAAAGAATGTATCATCTATGTAAAATATTTTAAATTTTTTCTACATATATGATCATTTGGACCATAAATATTCATTGGAAAGATAAAAATATTTCCTACATCATAGTAATTTTTTTATAATTTTTAGACATTAAATAAATTAAATTATTTATGACATAATGATGATGCAGTGATGACCTCATTATTTAACGATTTAAATAAAATGGAAAGATAATGTAACATATAAGCCCTACATATGTCCAAAACATATTGGATGGGTGGATTTAGAAACCTTACCACCTTATCCTAAAAACACATCAATGTGGGACCATTAAAATCCTAAACTCTTTTGAAAATAATGTTACATTTTATATCATTCCAAGAGTGCCCCTCCTCTCCTCTTATAAAAGGCCCCCACCTCTACCTCCTTACCCACACTTCAAAAGCCTTTGACTCAGCCAAACCCTACATATTTTGTCTCTCCACATCCCTCTATAATTCTTTGATGCTTCACATTGGGCATAATTCTTCCCAAGGAATCCTTTGAGCTCAAACCAAAGGGAGTTACCCGATTTTAAGGTAATGTCTTCACTTGTGTCCATTTGTTTTACTTTACTTCTCCAACCCCCAAAAATCTTTTTATTATTTTAATTTGTAACAGATCAAGTATCTTAAATATACTAGGATGTTGTTATAAGAAGTATTAGAGCTACACTTACACACACCTTCGTCTAATGGTTAATGAACATACTGTTTCTGTGGTTGGTGATTTTCTGCCTCACGAAACGATGATTGTTCAACATTCTTCTAACACCTTCAAAGGTGGTCATTAAGATGACAATATAATTATATATGATATCTAATATGTTTATGTTTTACTTAAGATTATGTATTTTTCATTATGGCGTACCTTTAGGGTTTCCATTATTGGTAAATGCGATATCTTCATTTAAGGAAGTGCGGACTACCGCCCCCTCAAAGTGATTTGATTCGTTAATACCATATGTTGTACGTATAAAGGATATATTTAATTATATTATATATGATACCATACTGGAATACTGTTATGTATCATTATGTTTTAATTCCATTAAATATGAAATAGAAATGGAAGTAGCGTTCATGTGTACGTACGGTTTACCGTCTCCATTAACGGTACATTTCATTTCTTGTCTCAAAATGTTATGTACTATTATAAGTACATATATATAATGGATATATATGTGATATATTACATATAAATGATTTATATCACTCAGTAATTATACAATATATATATATATATATCTCATTTTGTTTTAATTTCATTAATATGACAAAAAATTAAAGTAGCGTTCATGCGTACATACGGTCTACCGTCTCCATGAACGGTGCTTTTAATTTTTATCTCCAATTGCTATGGAATAGTATAAAATGAATATATACTGGATATATATGATATTTAAAACATCAATACTATTCTGGATATGATGTATCTATAACTACATGGAAAATTATTTTCCAACAAGTTCAATTTTTTACTCATGTACCAAACATCGACAAAAACGTCTGATATGAACTTATATTATTACCCAATTATTATAACATTAAAATATGTGATATGAACTGAATAATAATAATTATAGGAGGTCCTTAAGAAATTATAAATTGACCAATGTTTATTATTCCGGAATATAAAGAAACAAACAAGACAAGTCGGACTTCAAGTAAGGGATCCTACTCCACTCTTTCTTTTTAAGTACACTGTTTAATGTCATTCCTTTTAAAGCTCATATTTCTTGTTATTGGGATGTAATTTTATATTAATCTTATTGTAATTTTTATGTTCATGTGATGAGACCCTATTCTCTCTCATCAATGCATTTTGGAAGTTTTGAGTGGCACCGTTAGGCTGCCGAATTTTCATAAGAGATCTAACCTCTCTCTTTCTTTTTCAGTGCTCTCCTTTATGTCACTTATTTTAAGCTCCTCTTTGTTATGTTGGGGGATGTTCTTTTTTATTCCTATTTATACAAACTTTATGACAATATGATTAGATACCCTATTTGATCTCATCAATCCATTTTTGTATGTTTTATGTGGCGCCGTTAGGCTGCCGAGTTTTCGTAAGTGATTTTTCATCTCACTTTTATTCCCGTGAGATTTATGCTACATTTTCCACAATTTCCTTTGAGTGGTGTATGTAATGACCATTATTTTACTCATTGTGTAATATACATTCTTTTATGAGTATTTACATCAATGTTGTAATGTCCTTCTTTCACGAGGTGTATGTTTCGAAAGATACCCATGTAGGTAAAGGAACCTTTCACCCTCCTCTTATTAAAAGACTTATTTTGTTGGGTCTTTTAATTTACATATTTTTATGTTGGGATATGTTCTCATATATCCTTATTGATTTATGTTTTATGTACAAGTGATGAGATACCCTTTTTTTATCTCTTATTAACTCATTTTGATGTGATGACGTTAGGCTGTCAAGGGAACTTCTTAACCCAATTTCGATTTCTTTGGGTTCCACATGTAGTTATTGAATATGTCATCCTTTGAATATGTGTGAATTCCCTTTGATTATTTTACACTTAATATCAACTTATATTTGGTTTATTCGTTTTTCACACATCATTATGTAATTGATTTATCCTTAAACCAAGGATATCATCTTTGTATGGGACTTCGTCTCAATCTCCTTTCATTGAGGCATATTTTGTTTTACACACAACCTTCTTTTATACGGTGTATAAACCCCTTGGACTTTTATGTTTATTCAAAAGGAATATTTTTTATACGAAGCTTTTACTAAATGAAAAAAGGGAATGTTTTTGTTTCACGTATGCGGCGACAACGACTTTTCCGCCGCCGTGACCATTATTTGAGTTTCGGCATCCTCTACAAGTCCTACCTTTTTTTAAAAGAAAAATAAATACCATGTTTTACTTTTCTTTTATTTTGGCATTGAAAATGGTTTTCATAATTTTTTTATATCAATGTGTTGTATTGATATCCTGTGATTTAAAGGTGGAAATGTTATGTTTCCTTTATGCATTTTTTATGTGATGCAATTATGTTGAGGTTCTTGGGAATTATTATGAAAACGGGTGGTTCCGTGATATACTAAGGGCGGGTGAGCCCGATATAGCTCTCCAATGCATTGGGTAACGCGAAGGAGTGAGACTTTATGGTTTCTCCGAAGTTGTTTAGGGAATATACTATGATGGGTATTCCAAACGTAACCAAGAGGGTTACTCCCTACATAAGAATGTTATGAATGCCTCAAGATACCTTTTATGTCTTATTATTTCTATGATTTATTCATGATTTGGTGAGGTATGTTAAAGTACCTATGTTTTATGGGTAATGTATGATTTCAATTTTATGTATATATGAACTCATGTTTCTGTTCCATATTGTTTTTATAACCCTTTCTGAGATTTTGATGGTCATCCTAAGATTTTTTGAAATGTTTTTCATAGCTCAAGGGAAAGGTGCATGAAATGATGATAGTGTCAAAGAAGTGTCAAGAAAGAATCCATGTTTTATTTTAAATATGTATCTGTTGAGGGGAAAAATGAATACTATATTTTATGTAACCACTTTCTTTAAATGTGGAATGTAATGCACGTTTTATGATCTAATTCTCTAAAACTCTAAACATGAAAAGATCCTCAATGTGTAATTTTGTAATAACTAAAGATTAATTAAGGTTTAAGTCTAGGGCCTTATAGTTGGAATCAAAGGTCGGTTTAGATAACTTTAGAGGTTAGGGTATTCTTTAAGCATAAGTGACATTACCATAATGGTTAGGATTTCAGAAAGAGTCCTAGTTTTAGATAAACTGAATGAGTAAGTATATCTTAGTTTTTATCTTCCTCATTAGTACATGATTGTTTTGTTGATATACTCACATTGACCTTTTTGGTTTTAGTAAATGGCTGGATCTAGTAGGCACAAAACTAACAGTGGATGTGAAGGAAAGTATAACAGTTTTTTGAGCAAGCAACTAAATGATATGGGAGATGCAATGAGAACTCTTGTGATTATCCTCAACCAACTATCTGGAGTCATAATTGACCACCTAAACCTTGGTGATTCCTCTAAGGCATCATATATGTGAGAAACAAATCCCTACGAATCTATAGGTAATATTCATAAAGGTAAGTGTGTTCAAAAACTTATGTTTCAAAAATGTGGAATGAAACACCTAGGAAAATGTTTCAAAGGGACAGAAATATGCTATAGATGTGGAAATGAAGGTCATAAAGCAAGGACCTGTCATGAAAAAAGGAAGAATCCAGTTGACTCGAGGAAAGGGAAAGAAGTTATTTCTGAAGGACCAATTGAATGTTTTAAATGTGGTGTGCATGGTCATTATGCAAACACATGTCCTATGAAGAAGTTTCGTGAATGGGATCACCAAGATCCTACAAATGTTCGATTACCAATACCTAATTCCATAAAGATTGAGGATGAATAAACTGAAAATGACAAATCAAAGGTATGGATTTTTTCATGACTATTGTTTTCCTATTTTGGAATCTTAGGATATGATTCATGATTTTGTTTGTAGGAAAGAAGTATTTCAGAATAAGTTGGAAAGGAATGGTTAATGGATCATGAAGAATATTGAATGAGTAAGATGTCAACATATAAGGGATTCAAGAGTTATGGTGATATTCTTAAGAGTATTAAGTCTCTTTTGATGATGGGGTTACATTAGAAGACTTTTTATATTATGTGTAACCCTGATGTTTAATATATGAATTTTTTTTTCAAGGGATAGTTATCTGTTCTTTTGTGGACATAGTTATAAAGAACCGTTACAGTTTATATGATCCTTACTTTTGAGGTAATTATGTGTTATTATATGATATGCTGGAAAATGAAAGGCATGAGATAAACTTGAGGTTAAAATATGATATGATCATTTTTGAAGATTTTATCTCGTTTTGGGGAATGTTTTAAAATTATATAGTTTTGGAAAAAGAAAAACACGCAGACCGTGTGACAACCCGTCGCGTCAGACAAAGCTGTGGGAATCGAACCCACAACCAAAGTGCGACTGGTATTTATCGCCTACCACTAGACTACGTGAAGTCCCTGGTTAGTTTGACTAATTCTATTTAGTTAGATAATTTTATGAATTATGATTATGTTGATTTTGGGTTATCTATGGATATTTATTAACCTATCATAGAGGATATGTGATTAGGTTAATTTATTTTCAAAACGAGACATTAAGAGCAACTGATGTTGTTTGGAGATAAATGTTATGATTTAACATGGAAGACTATGTGACCAAATCCATCATATATTTGGGTTTTAATCTTATTTTGGTTTACTTTGAATAATTTTATGGAAAAATTGTTTATCGGATGGTCCTCGTTGAACTTTGGGTTTTGTTGGACAAATTTTTGAGATTAAGAATAGATTTTATTTTTATAAAGGGTTATCCTTTTCTAGATTATCTGATCTTGTACTAATATTTTTGGTTTTGGATTTGGTTAAAGTCTAAAGACATGGGAAGTATATAGTTCTCTTTTTTGGATTAGGTGATTCTCTAGAAGTTGATTATAGTACTCTTAATGTGAACAAGTCTTCATAAATAATCGTCTTTTGGAGAAAATATGAGTTGTGTAAGGAATCTAATAAAAGATGAAAGTCAACATGATAAGGGATTATGTTTCCTTATGAATAAATTCCTCAATAAAAAGTAACTTAAGACAAAAATGTTGTCTATTAACTTTTCCTACTGGGGAATCGAATACCGTTTAACCCATCACAAATTTGTGATTTTCTTGTGGTTAACTTTCTCCTAAACATGTTTTCTGTCACTCTCCATCAGAACATGACCCTTTGTTCTTTTTCCTCCATGTCCATATTTTCATACTTGGAATCCTAGTATAGGTTAACTCGGGTGAACTTTGTACTTATCCTTCTTTATTTTAAAGTGATTGTTTTACCGACTCTTGTTCCGATGTGGGACTTTCAAGGATGTTTCCGAGCCCAATTTTAAAATTGCGAGGACGCAATTCCCAAAAGGGGGGATTGATGTAACACCCCAGGTAAATAAAGAGTATGACATTTTCACATTTATCAATATTTTTGAATAAAATATTAATATTACTTTAAAGTGGATGCTATGCTCGATGGCGTACCCAATACGCAACAATGAGTTTCTTGGGAATCTTACGTTGCACTCTAATAATAAAATAATATTATTTTAAATGGTAGTTAACTTCTAGCCGTTTTAATGGCGGTAATGAAAATTACTAACTAAAAAATGATTATATATGTTTTTCAAATATTTTTTTCAATAAATGTTAGAGGATTAAAAATGCAAATTAATCCAGTTTTTAAGCGTAAACATTTTAATATTCCTTTAATGGTCGATTAACCACCTTTTGATGGAAAACCCCTTTTAAATCCACTTTTTGACAATTTTATAATCTATATTTTTCAAGATAAACATATTATTTATGATTGGGACATTGAAATTTACCTTCGGTTAATATTTGGTATTTTTCTGACAATGTTCATTTTTCAACGAAGAGTGAAAAATACTGCATTTTACATCCAAACTTCTTTTTCATATAATTTAATTATATGGTTATATTATCTTTTAAATTTGTTTTAAAGTGTAATTAGAATATATTTTTACCATGTAATTCAATTATGGTCATTTGGATTAATTTCACATTGTACTTAGGCATAAATAAGTGCCAAACTTTTCATAAATATTGTTTCTAAAAAACCCGCTATTTGTTTTGACAACGGGAAGTTTTTTTAAATTAATTATTGCAATTTATGTGTTTGGAATTTGGTAAAATTAATTACATACTTGGAATCAGAAGTTCCAAATTATTTAATTAAGACCCTTTTGTTTTTGGACATTATGAAAAGTAACGACGATAATTATCTTTAATTATCTTGATTAATGAGTAATCGGGTAGTTAAAGACAATAAGATAATATCATAATAATACAAAATGACAACAAAATGTATCTTAAGGATACTGGTTGTCTCATTTCCGATCCTGGGATGCCTTGTGCCAAACATGAGGTCCCCATGGAATCACTTTTGTGAGAAAGTGACTTTTTATCTTTTTATTTTTAATTAATGTTAAATGTAACAAAAATTGTATCACCTAAGTAAAATATTTTTAATTTTGCTTACATAGATGATCTTTTGGACTATAAATATTCATTGGAAAGATAAAAATTTTCCCTAAATTATAGTAGTTTTTTAATAATTTTTAGACATTAAATAAATTAAATTATTTATGACATCATGATGATGCAGTGATGACCTCATTATTTAACGATTTAAATAAAATGGAATGATAATGTAACATCTAAGACCTACAAATGTCCAAAACCTATTATATGGGTGGATTTTGAACCCTTATCACCTTATCCTCAAAACAAATAAATGTGGGACCATTAAAATAAAAAACTCTTTTGAAAATAAAGTTTCATTTTATACCTTTCCAAGAGTGCCCCTCCTCTCCTCTAATAAAAGGCCCTCACCTCTACCTCATTACCCACACTTCAAAAGCCTTTTTCTCGGCCAAAACCTGCCCATTTTTTCTCTCCACATCCCTCTATAACTCCTTGAATCCTCAAATTGGGCAGAAGTCTTACCATGGAAGCCTTTGAGCTCAAACCAAAGGGAGTTACCCGATTTAAAGGTAATGTCTTCACTTGTGTCCTTTTGTTTTATTTTGATTCTCCAACCCCGTAAACTCGTTTTATTATTTTCTTTTGTAACAAATACAGAATCTTAAATATAATAGGATCTTTTTATAAGAAGTATTCCAGCTACACTTACACACACCTTCATCTAATGGTTAAAGAACATACTGTTTCTGTGGTTGGTGATTTTCTGCCTCACGAAACGATAATTGTTCAACATTCTTCTAACACCTTCAAATGTGTCCATTAAGATGACACTATATTTATATATGATATATAATATGTTTATGTTTTACTTAATATTCTGTATTTTTCATTATGGCGTACCTTTATTGTTTCCATTATGGGTAAACGCGATATCTTCATTTAAAGAAGTGCGGACTACCGCCCCCTCAATGTGATTTGATTCATTAATACAATATGTGGTAAGTATAAAGGATGTATTTAATTATATTATATATGACACCATACTGGAATACTATTATGTATCATTATGTTTTAATTCCATTAAATATGAAATATAAATGGAAGTAGCGTTCATTCGTAGGTATGGTTTACCGTCTCTATCAACGGTACATTTCATTTCTTGTCTCAAAATGTTATGTACTATTATAAGTACATGTATACAATAGATATATATGTGATATATTACATCTAAATGATGTATATCATTCTGGAATTATAAAATATATATATATATATCTCATTTTGTTTTAATTCCATTAATATGACAAAAAATTAATGTAGCATTCATGCGTACGTACGGCCTACCGTCTCCATGAACAGTGATTTTAATTTTTATCTCCAAATGCTATGGAATAGTATAATATGAATATATACTGGATATATATGATATTTAAAACATCAATACTATTCTTTATATGATGTACCTATAACTACATGGAAAATTATTTTCAACAAGGTCAATTTTTGACTCATATACCAAACATCGACAAAAACGTCTGATATGAAATCATATTATTAACCAATTATTATAACATTAAAATATTTGATATGAACTGAATAATAATAATAATAGGAGGTCCTTAAGAAATTATAAATTGACCAATGGTTATTATTCAGGAATATAAAGAAACGAACAAGACAAGTCGGACTTGAGGTAAGGGATCATACTCCACTCTTTCTTTTTAAGTACACTCTTTTATGTCATTCCTTTTAAAGATCATATTTCTTGTTATTGGGAAGTTATTTTATATTAATATTATTTTAATTTTTATTTTCATGTGATGAGACCCTATTCTCTCTCATCAATCCATTTTGGATGTTTTGAGTGGCGCCGTTAGGCTGCCGAATTTTCGTAAGAGATCTAAACTCTCTCTTTCTTTTTAAGTACTCTCCTTTATGTCACTTCTTTTAAGCTCCTATTTGTTATGTTGGGGGGTGTTCTTTTATATTACTCTTTCTATAAACTTTATGTTAATATGATGAGATACCCTATTTTATCTAATCAATCCATTTTTGTATGTTTTATGTGGCGCCGTTAGGCTGCCGAGTTTTCGTAAGGGATTTTTCATCTCACTTTTATTCCCATGAGATTTATGATACATTTTCCACAATTTCATTTTAGTGGTGTATGTACGGCCCATTATTTTACTCATTGTGTAATATAATTTCTTTTATGAGTATTTACATCAATGTTGTACTGTCCTTTTTTCACGAGGTCTATGTTTCGAAAGATACCCATGTCGGTAAGGGAACCTTTAACTCTCCTCTTTTTAAAAGACTTCTTTTATTGGGTCTTTTAATTTACATATTGTTATGTTGGGATATGTTCTCATATATCCTTATCTTTGTACATTTTATGTCCAAGTGATTAGATACCCTTTTTTATCTCTCATCAACTCATTTTTATGTGACGACGTTAGGCTGTCAAGGGAACTTCTTAACCCAATTTTGATTTCTTTGGGTTCAAAATGTAGTTATTGAATATGTCATCCTTTGAATATGTGTGAATTCCCTTTTATTATTTTACACTTAATATCCACTTATACTTGGTGTATTTTTTTATCAAAAATAATTATGTAATTGATTTATCCTTAAACCAAGGATACCGTCTTTGTATGGGACTTCGTCTCAATCTCCTTTCATTGAGGCATATTTTGTTTTATACACAACCTTATATTATATGGTGTATAAACCCCTTTGACTTTTACATTTATTCAAAAGGAATATTTTTTATATGAAGCGTTTACTAAATGAAAAAATAGAATGTTTTTGTCTTATGTATGGGGCGACAATGACTTCTCCGCCGCCGTGACCATTATTTGAGTTTCAGCTTCCTCTACAAGTCCTACCTTTTTTTAAAAGAAAAATCAATACCATGTTTTACTTTTATTCTATTTTGGTATTGAAAATTGTTTTCATAATGTTTTTATATCAATGTGTTGTATTGATATCTTGTGATTAAATGGTGGAAATGTTATGTTTCCTTTATGCATGTTTTATGTGATACGATTATGTTGAGGTTCTTGGGCATTATTATGAAGACGGGTGGTTCCGTGGTAAACTAAGGGTGGGTGAGCCCGATATAGCTCTCCAATGCATTGGTTAACGCGAAGGAGTGAAACGTTAAGGTTTCTCCGAAGAGATTTAGGTAATATACTGTGATGGGTATTCCAAACGTAACCAAGAGGGTTACTCCCTACATAAGAATGTTATGAATGCCTCAAGTTGCATTTTATGTATTATGATTTCTATGATTTATTCATGATTTTGTGAGGTATTTTAAAGTTCCTATGTTTTATGGGTAAAGTATGATTTCATTCTTATGTATATATGAACTCATGTTTCCGTTCCATATTGTTTTTATAACCCTTACTGAGCTTTTTATGCTCATCCCAAGTTTTTTTAAAATGTTTTTCACATGTCAAGGGAAAGGTACATGAAATGATGATAGCGTCAAGGAAGTGTCAAGAATGAATCCATGTTTTATTTTAAATATGTTTCCGTTGAGGGGAAAAATGAATACTATGTTTTTTGTAACCACTTTTTTTAAATGTGGAATGTAATGAATGTTTTATGATCTAATTCTATAAAACTCTAAACTTGAAAAGATCCTCAATGTGTAATCTTGTAATAACTCAAGATTAAGTAAGGTTTAAGGCTAGGGCCTTATACCAAAAATAAAATCACAAACCATTCACATATAATTTTTAAATGATTTTAATCCTCATTTACCATGATGTAAAATCTAAATGATAGTAAAGACTCGTGTCATTGGAAGTGTGTATTTATTAATTAAGACCATGAAACCAAAATAAAAACTTCTTTTATGTAATATTCAAAATTTCTCTTAAATTACTTCTAGATCATACAACTTGATAGATTAACCTAGGGAATAATTCAAAAATATGGATGAGTTAAAAATCACATTAAGGGAATAAACATTGGAATAAACCATGTCAAATGATTTAAATGAATAACATGATGGCATAAAAAGTATATTAAAATGAAAAATCATATTGAATAATAACATTTAGAATATGAGATCATATAATAATAGAAACATAAGAATTACTAAGAAACATATAACACAACATAAATATGTTTGAAGGCCAATTTCTGAGATTATATCAAATGGTGGACAAAGTCTTATAATGAAATTAGATTCACTCCATGTCCCAAAATGACATATCATGAGACTAAAACATTACCCATTAAATTGGAGCACTATTTGAGAACAACGATAAGAACATGTTCATGAATACGTGTTTTATATGAATAACCAAATATAAGAAATAAAATTAAGTGTTAACCATGGAATAAAATGGGTATTATAATCATGTCATAATGAATAAACAATGATTTAAACATTGTGGTGACCATTAATGAATCGATTTAAAAAAATGAAAATTTATAATGGATATTTAACATATATCATGATAAATAATGTTCAAATTATTTGAAAATAAGTAAGAGTAGTTTTGAATAAACTTTATAAATGATCCACATTGGTGTATTTTAAGGGATAATAGTAAAGAAACATTACAAAAGAAAAAGGAATATTTTTTATATAAAGCCAAAAATTAACTAAGATAGTTTTTCATAATAACATGAGTTACATATGGAAAATATTTATTAATTTTAAAATTTATAGAGGGTTCTTGAATGTGTGTAAGAAATTTTGATGCTCTCTTTAATCAGGTTTTCATATCATGTGGAATTTGAGAAAGAAACCTTTTAAAACATGTATTTTCGAATCAAATATGGTTGAATTGATGTAAATGTGTTATTTTCAGAAAAAAATTAAATAAATCGTAACATAATTAAATATTATTAATGTTGATATATACTAGTGTAATGAAAGAATAAATATTATGTAATGGTAATTTTGAGGTTCGGAGAGAATCCATTACCTTATGTTTGAAGGTGTTATACACTTGTATTTAATGATTATAATAATAAAATTAAATATATTAAAAAATAAATTAACATCTTATTCTAAATTAATTTTTTTATTATAAATTTTTATGTAATTTTATGTCCATTATGATGACTTATGGAGTTCAATTCAATCGTTCTATGGGTTCTTATTATATTTGTTTTCATGTTCGATTTAGCTATATAAAAGTATGGATGTTTATGTAATTGAAAATAATTATCCATAAATAAAATTAAATGTTTTTAATAGACATAAAAATTTTTAAATTTGATTATTAATCTTTTTCTATATGTTATTTGGCTGGATCATTTGATAAAAAGTTAATGAAAATGATTTAATTTATTTTCGCAGTTTTTACATCAATCCCGAACGTATTTCATTTTTTATATCTAGTATATATATATTGGTTATAAATCATTATACGACTTATAATATGTATAATAAAATATTATTTAACCATAATTATTGTTTTATGACCATCTTGGACAGTGGTATTGAAAATTAATACACATCATCCATAGTGACTGGAAATCCATACAACGTGGGAAAGGTTTCCATTTTTTGAAACAAATGGAGAGGAGAAGAGGTTTGATGATATATCATATATTAAAAAAAATAGTATATATAATATATTTTTCTTATTATGTGACTTGGATAAGGGTACGTGAATAGAGGATAAATATTAAAATAAATATAAAATAAATTAAAAAAACGAAAGGGCATTTTACCTCTTGAATTTGTTCTTATTGAAAACCTCCATGAGTTACAAGGTAATATTATTATATTGTGGAGAAAAGATACTAGACATGGAGATGTGGATTTGGAATAGTATTGGAAAAAATATGGCTTGGATTCAACGATTTTAATTTCTGAGAAGAATAGTTGGTGAGGGATGCTGTTTATATGGGGTGGAGAGAGGTTATGATTTTTTGTTAATATCGATTATTTTATTATTTTCTCTCAAAAATAAAAATAGATTTGATACATATAACTAAATAAATTAAATAATAATGGAATATTTGAGATTATATAGCATAAATTAGACATATATCATCAATGTCTCAAAATGTTATGTATTTAACTTATATCGTAAATTATTATATTCCACTATTCATAAAAAATCAACTATTTGGAAAAATCACAAAAATTTTACCTGGCATATATTATTTTGATTAGAAATAAATAAATTGTCTCTTTTTTAATGAATATAATTTTCAAAATATTAACTTTTTTTTATTAAAATCATTATTTAATCAAAAAATATAGATTTAGATAATATAACTTAATTTACGAAAGTTTAAAAAATGTATTAAATTATCGTAAAATTATAATATAATAATATGTTAGAATATATCAATTTATTAGTCTATTTTATGAAAATAAATTTTCTTTTAATTAATTTTATTAATAATAACATTATAAATTAATATTTATGTCATATAGAAATACCAATACTTAAATTCTCATTTTTAAAACAATTATTTACTTATTCAGTGAAAAATATATGTTATATTTTCATCGATAAGTTACCTAAATTTTGTTATAAATTTATATGTTATTTTAAAATTCTTTTGATCAGTTACTATTTCTAATTGTCACATTAATATTGCAATTATCAGGTATCTATTCCATTGGTATAGGTTCCTTAATTCTTTAGAATACCACTTGTTTAATTTATTCGTCATTTATAATGTATTAATGGTGTTATAAATGATATTTTATATTATTAATATTGAAAGAAATCATTAAAAGGGGGCAGTAATATTAATAATTGTTTGGATTGTTATATAAGAGAATTATGTAAACGTTAGGAAACATAATTATATATAAATCATGATTTCATAATAAATGAAAATCTTGAATTTAAAAGGGGAGAGACATGACCAATTACCTGTATAGTTTGCTTCATAAATATTAATAAAAGATGTAATTAATAAAAATAACTCACCAAAAATAGACTAGAATGATTAATTGAGTATCAATTCACTTTTAATGTCTTTGGAATTTAGGGGAATGGGGAAATGGGAGTACCTTTTATGTAATTGAGGGGGACGGTAATTAATTTCATAACATATTCCTCATCCATCTAGTTAATGAAACGAATACCATTGTAATTATAATGGTATTCATAATGATTAGTTTCCTAGGAGTTGTGGCAATAAATACTTTATTATTATATGATCTGAATTCATTAAAATTATATCATTCAATATTTGTAAGTGAGTAATGAACATAACTATTTTTTTAACATCCTTATATAACCCATTAGTTTTTAAGGTTATTTAGATGTTTAAAATTTATCATATCACATTAAAATAATTTATTTTAATGAAAAATCACAATTTTTTGAGAAATTCATTAAATTATTTATTTCATCACTTTTATATCTTTATTATGACATAATACCTATTGTATAATTGTAATATAATTTATTCTTTATGAAAAAAATCAATACTAACAATGAAATTTAAAGCATTAATTATTGGATAAATCTTACATTATGATTTTAAAAAAGTTATAAATTTTATCTAAAAAGTTATTTAAATATGAAATATTTAATATTTTAAAATAAAATAATTATCTGTTAAAAACAATAGAATTAAGAAATTATCAACTTTCAGGCCCTTATAAAAATTATTTCATAGATTAAAATACAATATTATGATTTATATTAAAATTAATATTGGTTTATAAGATAATTTAATTAAAAATTGATTAATAAAAAATATTTTTTTTCTATATACTTCAATTTAAAATGATATTATATTTTAAATGAAATGAAATATATTTTCAAAAAAATTATAATAGTGTATTTTTTATCCAAAATAATCTTTATCGTCTTCTTTTTATATTCATGAACATGTTTTTAAATAAAATAAAAATGAAAATAAAATTGATGAATTTTAATTTTCATCATTAAATAAAAATCAATAATTTATAATGTTATAGTGTAGAGACCCAACCGCTTATTACATGAGAATATTCCTTAAGGGTATGGTGTGTAATGGTATTACTTTCATGAAGTATACTATTAAACATTCATCTATTACTTATCAACACTAAAATGTACTTCTCTCGAAGTCCATTTTCCTCTAACATTACTTGTAGATTCACTACAGGTGTTTGGTCAAGGGTGAAGAAAACTAACACATCATCTCTCCTAATTTCTTATAGATAGGCCTCAGTGGTATGATCCCACTGGTTAAGGCCATTGTTTCTACCTTATTCTTCAATTATGAATCATTATTTCCCATTATATACATTAATTTCAAATTTCACAGTCCCCAATGATCATAATTCCGAATGGTCATAGTGCCTTATGGTTATAATGCCAAGTGGTCATATTGACAATGTTTCTACTAATTTCTAGACCACAATATTAACATTACCTATTACAAACAATATATTTTATAACAAATTTATTTACGCCATTAGTCATCTAAAGTGTCTATACAACCCCCTATAATGCCCATTTCATTCCTAAATAATTTATTTTGTTATTATTATTATTATTATCATTTTATAATTGGAGCCTATGGATATTACCCTACAGTGTTTATTTTGTTAATATATATTTCTATATTATTTATAGCGATTCTAGTCAACATTTATTCATGATGTCTAATAAAATATAAAAATCATCTTATTATTCTACTATGAAACATAATAAAATAGTAATATTGAGGAATAATATATTTTATTAATAAAAAATGTAATTTTTGAACATTTGTATGATGCAAAAAATCCACTAATGTTATCATTTACTTGAGTTAAGTGGGTCTATTATTCATAGGTATTTGTATAACCATATGTTTAAGATCATTTAAATTATTTTTTAAAACATTTTACCCATCTTCAATGGTTTTTTAGATTTAGATAATTATTTTTTTATCATTTTATAATTTATTTGGATAACTAAAATGATCCTCAATAGATGTTTTCTTATAGAATTGTATGATGAATATAAAATTTTTCTTAAATCTTTTCATCATTTATTATTTAAAATATTCATTAAAAATTATGAACCCTTGACAAATATATTTATAGTATGGTTTTTGGATGTATTTTCATGAAATGGTATTCTATTTAAGAAAAAGACAATTTATAATACATTTTCATTCATTTATAATTATATAACACCTTCATAATCATGGATTTGTGGGGGTAGATCCTTGGACATGTACCTCACTAGATTTGGATGAATCTCTCCCTAGTTAAATGTTTATTAAATCTCCAATGGAATATTACAATCATTCTAGTGATTTGATCAAACTAGATTAGCATACCACTCTAGATAAAGACTTGTTCATAGTTTGATATATTTAGATTAGATATAGTGTAATATTTCAATATTAGGTATCCTCAACCATAATTTCCCTATATAATATCCCATGATTATTAGTAAAAAAATTATTTCTACAATGGTCGATAGTACTAAGCAGTAATATTTATAAACCATTGGCCATATTCTTTGCATTGAAAATGCAGTCATTTATTTTTCATATGATTATTATAAAATTAGAATACATTGATTATATAAATAAATATTCTCAATAAACAAGTGTTGGGATCCTAAAATCATGTTATTGTCACAAAATACAAAAATACACACAATGTGTGTATGTTGGCAATTATTTTACTAATACAAGTAATGCCAATAATCTAATTTGAGGTCTTCGATATTAATGTTATATGTTCTTGAGGTCAGATGAGGTAATAGGGTAGAATTTATCCCCCATGTCACATGATGATGGGAAGTGTTTTCTTTGGTTTATTAATATGATTGGTTTATTATAGTGTCATCCAATATCAATAACCATACGGTTTTCCATTCCAATTTCATTATTTATTTAATTTTTTGTTCATTTTGTATAAGTATTTATTGAATATGGATGTATTTAAAAGTAATAAAATATATTTTCTTGTATTTATAATTTCATGGTTTATTATAATATTCATATTTTATTCAATGTCCATGTTACAAATTTATATTGTTGATAAATCTTTATGTTTCATGGAATTCCAATCATTGGTGGGGTCTTTTTAGGATACTTAGATGGACCCTTAGTATTAGTTTCTATCCATTGAAAGAAATTCCCAGTGGGGTTTCAGTTATATCCATGAACTTGTTCTCTATCTATTGGGATCTAAAATTCCCATATGGCCTTCTCAATCACTGAATATGGTTCTTGTTAAGGTGTATCATGGGGTTTCTATGTTCATGAATTTAGTTGATCTTATGATATGAGATTGTCCACTATAGAATGAAAATTTGTTATATTGATATAATTATAAATTCTTGTGGATTGTAAAGAATACGATGTCCCAGCTATATTTTATAATTGAAGATATTATAAATTTTATTGTATTTTATTCAAGATCATGCATATACTAACTGTTGACCTCATCTTTTTTGATAATCCCAATTATTCTTTTACATTCTTTGATAATCCAAAATAATATATATATTTATATGAATTATTTCCATATATGACCAAGTTGATAATTATATTAAAATAATCATTGAAATGTGTTAATCAATTTTTATCTATTTTTTATATGACATTTGAAATAATTCTAACTCAGCCAGATTTGTTTTTCATAAAACAGATAAGTGTTAGTCCTTGATATGCTTGTAGCTATTGATACAAATCTACCAGTACATAGTCAACCTATAGAAATACTCACTGATAAGAAAAGGTCACTAATATGCAGAGCTCCCAGTATGTATAAGTCCACTGGTAAGTATAGGCCACTGATAAGTCACTGATGTTGACAGCTACTTATAAAAGATAAGATACAGATAGAATAAGTCTATCGATATACAATTCTATGGTATATAATGGAGCTACCGGAATGCATAAGCTACTGATACAATGTTCACCAATACAAAAGTTCCACTGATACAAGAAAGCTACTGATTGACCAAGATCTACCGATAGATGGATTCACCGGTATAAAGAGCTACTGATGCACAAAGTAACCACTACCGATACAAGGATCTATTGGTATAAGGACAAAGAGATACCAATATATGTGCTCACTGTTATACAAAATCCATCATTACACATCTAACAAAAAAAGATACTAATTAAAGACTAACCAGTAAGACCATATACTCTCAATATTATTTATTTATTAAGCAACAATATTATTTGATGATTTTAATGAAATTAATGTTATTTAATGATAGCTGTTGGCATGTCAGGAAACCATACCTCGTACCTGTAAAAAGGTAATCATTTCCTTTTACCATAGATGAATGCTATAAAGGGAAGGAAAAAGGCAAGAAAAAACAATAGAAACTAAGAAGGAACATGAAGTATGTGAAAATAAAGGGCTGAATTGCATTGGAAAGTGGTGCATTCAAATAGAATAGAAAGGCTACATTACTGCTAGAAGAACACTAGACATAATAGAAGCCATTAATTCTAGAGGGGAACACATGTTTCACCTTAGTCAGAGAGTGAATAACTACAACGAGCTCTTCATACACTCAAACTGATCATACTAAAATTGAAGAAAGTGAACAACAATTTTTCAGAATAAAACCAAATAAGTACTCATAGCCAATTCTTCCAAATCAATAAGAGTCCAGATTTGCACTTAAAATCACCAGAGAATTCAAAAATCACATATACTCTCTTAGTGATTCATTTATTTAAATTTCATGTAGTGTTTGTACTCTATAGCTTATTTACTCACAATGTCTCGTATGCTAATCATGAGGATCTCTAAAATCCTCACAGAAACATTCCATAACTCGTTTTTATCCCACTGTGGTTAGTGGTAGTGGTCAAGTATGACTTGGACAACCTGTGTGCTATTGTTTGTCATTCCCACAAAGAACTGTGGGGGAAGTCATAGTACCTGGACAGTCTATGTATTGTTGTTTACCCAGATCCAGGGTGTGTATCAAATTTATATAAATTGTTTGAGAGGACTATGTCTCGGCTTGAGACTAAACCTCTTGGTTATATCAGCTATGCATTTTTAGATTATGTATATTCCACTGCTAAGTACATTTAAATACAATTTTTTTTAAAATAACTTTGATACATAAATTAAAAAGTTTTTATACTTATTGTGAACCAGTAAGTTAGTTTCAAAAGTTAAGTTAATCTTTTGATTAAATTAATTGAGACCAAATAAATCTTTGAGAAACTTATTTTACTATTAAAATCTATATAAATTCACTACATTTTATTTGGTTTTTAAATTGAAGGATTTTTAGGGAAATATTTTTAACAAAAATTTTAATTGGAACTCAATTCACCCCCACCTCTTGAGTGTCCACTCCAATGAACATTTGGTATCAGAGTAAGGTATTGTTTATCAATGTTTTTCAAAATAATCTATTTCTCAACTGTGATTTTATTTGTATCTAAAAGATCATAAATTTATATTAGTTCAAAATTTTATCTCTTTAAATATATTTTCTAAAATATAGTTATGGACAATAGACTAGAAGGTGTTGCTACCAACATTCCACCATTCTTTAATGGTACAAACTATACCCAATGGAATCTTGAGATGAAATATCAATTATAGTGTATGAGATTTGATATCTGGGCTGCTATAGAGACTCAATATAAGATTCCAAAAATTGATATAACTTCATGGGATGAACCTACTAAAACAGCTTACAATAATAATTGTAATGCTATGAATGCCATGTATTGTGCTCTTGGAGATGAAGAGTTTAATAAAATATCTTCTTGCTAAACTGATTATGAAATATGGGATACATTGGGTTTTTATCATGAAGTAACAACCAATTTTAATGAAATGAGATTGAACACTTATACAATTAAATATGATAATTTTAAAATGAAGCATGATGAACCCATTTATGATATGTATCTTAGGTTCAATGAGATTTTCAACATTATTTGCTCTCTTGTTAAAGTTTTTCCTGCAAAAGAACAGATCTTGAGAATATTAAGATGTTTACCAGAAAGATGGAGAGTCAAATCTGTTTCAATTAGGGAATCCTGTGATATTGGTACATGGCCTGTTAAAGAGCTAATTGGTAAACTAATGATGTATGAGGAAGAAATCAAGTTGAATAAGGAAGAAGATGATGAACCAAAAAGTAAGTCAATGG
This sequence comes from Viscum album, assembly GCA_963277665.1. Classification (NCBI taxonomy): domain Eukaryota; kingdom Viridiplantae; phylum Streptophyta; class Magnoliopsida; order Santalales; family Viscaceae; genus Viscum; species Viscum album. The sequence continues at coordinate 790,865,915 of OY728129.1, read as the reverse complement.
CATTTAAGTCTACTACCTCAAAGAAAAAGGATAACGAGAAATTATTCATACCTACTGAATGATCAACAAGTTAATGTTCAGAATCTGATAGTGATACTGAGATGGATCAAATTGATATAATATTCATGAAGTTCTAAAAGAAGAAGAAATTATTTAGAAAATAAAATTTTAAAGGGAAATATGACAGTAAAGGTCATTTGTAGGACTGGAAGAAGCCTAAAAAAAGTGATGAAATTATAAGTTATGAATACAAAATAAAAGGTCACATTAAAGCTGACTGTCCAAAAAGGAAATTCAAGAAGAAACATGACTATAAGGACAATAAGTACATGAAATATATGAGGGATACCTGGAGTGCTTCATAAGATAGCACAAGTGAATCTGATGTTTTTGACTCTGAAAAGAATCATGCTAACATGTGTTTTATGGAAAACACATCTGAGGTTACATTGGATACTCCTATTTTAAATACATACTATTATAGAGTTGATTCTGGTTCTAAATCTAAAAATATGTCTACTGAATAATAATTTGAATATTGTAATATGCTATAAGAGACCTGTAATCAACATAAGGAAAAGTACAAAGCCTTAGAATAATAGCATGCTTTATCTAGCACTGTTAAATCTGCCCTTGAGATTGAAAAGGAAAAGAATTCTCAACTGTTAACAGAAAATACTGAACTGAAAATGTCTAATGAGAAACTAATAATGGACTTAGAAAAAATAATAAATGTAAGGAAAAATATAACTCAAATTCTAGGTAAACAAGTGGCACCAAAGTATACTTCTGGAATAGGGTATGAGCCTGGACAGAGACAGTTTACCAAAAATTGATTTATTTTTAAATCTGGACTGAATGCTGCTAGTTCTAGTTCTGGAAATATATTTGCTTCAACTAGTAATTCATATGTTTATATATCAAATAATATATATCTTTCAAAATATATTGATTCTGTAAATTATATGAGACCTATAATGCAAATCTGGGTACCTAAATCCTTAATTGCTAACATGTCTGGACCCATGAAAATCTGGGTACCAAAATCATTTTCTATTTAAATCAGTTTTGTAGGAATCTTTCTTGAAGAGTTCTCACAAGAAGGTATGGTAAGTGGAAAATGGATGATCAATACATATTACTAGACAATACTCATGCTTCAAGAGTTTATCAATGTTTATGGAGGCCATGTCACCTTTGGAGATAATTTTAATGGAAAAATCATCGGCATACGCCAGATTGGTAACACTAAATCAGCTTTAATTTCTAAAGTTTTATTTGTTGATGGACATAAACAAAATCTGTTAATTATTTATCACTTATTTGATGATGGCGTAAATGTTAAGTTTTAAAATTATTATTGTAATGGTTTTAATTCCAAATTTTTTTTAGTATTTTCTTCCTTGAGAAATAAAAATGCTTATGCTGTTGATTTTAATTCTTTAGCTAAACAAAACATTAAATGTTTAAATTATTTTAATAAATAATCTTGGTTGTGTCATGAAAGATTTGGACACTGAAATATACACTCACATAGAAAATTGACAAGGTAGAACTTAGTTAGAGACCTAGCCAAACATGAATTCCCATCAGACAAAGTTTGTAATCCATATCAAAAGCGAAAGGAACATAAATTTTCTTTTAAATCAGAGAAATAAATTTCAACTTCTCAACATCTCGTGTTGGTTCACATGGATTTTTTGGACCTTTTAGAGATTCTAGATTAAATGGGAATCACTATGTCTATGTCTTATTAGATTGATTTTATAGATATACTTGGGTATGCTTCTTAGCTCACAAAAGTGAATCATGTTATTACATTATTAAATACTCCAAGTTAGTATAAAACCATAGTGAACATAATATTAAGACCCTGAAAAGTGACCATGGTCATGAGTTTGGAAATCATGAGTTTAAATCTTATTGCTCACACAATAGCTATTGTCACAACTTTTCTGCCCCTAGGACACCTCAGTAGAATTGTGTCGTAGAAAGAAGAAATAGAACCATTCAATAAATTTCATGAACTATGCTTAATGAGTATGACATGCCAATTTATTTTTGGGCTAAATCTATAAATACAGCTTTTCTTATTATCAATAGAGACTTGATTAGACTCGTTCTCAAGAATAACCCTTATGAGTTATGGAATAATAGGAAACCTAAGGATAGTTACTTTAGAGTCTTTGGTTGTAATGTCTTTATTCTTAATATCAACAATATTCTTGACCATTTTTCATCCAAAAATAATGAAGGGATTCTTCTTGGTTATTATATAACTAGAAAAGCCTACAAAGAATTTAGTAAAACAACCAAATGTGTGGAAGATCCTGTTCATATCAAGTTTGATGAAACTGATCCACATGAACCTAAGTCTTTTCTTGAAAATCTTGAAGAAAATTTGTCTAGTTTAGACCTTAATGATAAAACCATTGAGCCTTTTGTGAAGACATCTAGTTCTGCACATATTCCGGAACCTACTTCAATAGAACCCAAATATAGGGAAGAGCCTCAAATTTATAGTCATACCTTTACTAGATCAACTAGGATTCTATAGAATCATCCTTTAGATGTTGTTGTTGGTAATCATGATAGAGTGACATAGACTATAGCTTCTCTATGAAATCAGGTTGATCATCAAGCCTTTCTTTCATAGTTAGAACCTAAAAATGTCAATGATACAATCAATGATGAATTTTGGTTAATGGCTATGCAAGAAGAATTAAATCAATTTGAATGAAACAATGTTTAGGAATTAGTTTACAGACCTAAGGACACTTTGACCATAGGCACTACATGGGTTTTTAGAAAAAAGATGATTAGTCTGGAAATATAGTTAGAAACAAAGCTACGCTAGTTGCAAAAGGCTATAGTCAAGAAGAAGTAATAGACTGTGAAGAAACTTTTTCCCCTGTATCTATATTAGAAGATGTAAGGATCTTACTTGCCTATGCTGCTCATCTGAATTTCAAGTATTATATCAAATGGGTGTTAATAGTGCTTTTCTAAATGGTTTTATAATTGAAGCTGTTTTTGTTGATCAACCACTTGGATTTACTAATCCTCATTTTCCAAATAAAGTTTTCAAACTATATAAAACATTATATGGTTTAAAACAAGCTACAAGAGCTTGGTATGATAGACTTGGTATTTTCCTTATTTTAAATGGTTTTAGTAAAGAGATTGATGATCCAACTATTTTTATTAAAAGAATTTCTAACGATGTTTTGATAGTACAAATATATGTTGATGATATTATTTTTGGATCTTCCAAACATTCATTATGTTCTAACTTTTCAAAGAGTATGAAAAATGAATTTGAAATGAGTTTAATAAGAGAACTCAAATATTTTCATGGTTTTCATGTTTCTAAAAATTAAAATGGTATTGTTTAGAAACAAGGTAAATATAAAAAGGATCTTCTAAATCATTTTGGTTTGAACAGTTTTAAGGAGAGTGATACAACTATGAGTACTGTTTGTAAATTCGATGCAAATGAAACTGGAAAACCAATGGATCAAACAAACTATAGAGGTTTGATTGGAAGCTTACATTACCTTACATCTAGTCAAACAGATATTATGTTTAGTGTGTTTACGTGTTCATGATTTCAAGCTAATCCTAAAGAATCAAACTTGATTGTTGTTAAAAGAATTTTTTAGTATCTTAAACATACTGCAAATTTGGGTTTGTTTTATCCAAAATGACAATCTTTTGAATTAATGAGTTATTCAGATGCTAACATTGGTTGTTTCAAGTTGGATAGAAAAATCACCACTGGAATATGATATTTTCTAGGTAAGTCCTTAGTATCATGGTGTAGTAAGAAGCAGAATTCTGTATCTTTGTCCACTACCAAAGCATAATACATTGCTGCTGGTAGTTGCTGTGCACACATTCTGTAGATGATACACACTCTTTTGGACTATGGATATAATTTTTAGCATGTTTCAATTAACTATGATAACACACGTGTAATTAACATTTCATAGAACCATATGTCTCACTCATGGACCAAACACATTGATGTAAAGAACCATTTAATGGGATATCATTACCAAAAAGGTGATATTACTCTTGAATTTATAGGTACTAAACATCAATTAGCTAACATTTTCACCAAAACTTTAAGTTAGGTTAGGTTAATTTACATTATACATGAGTTAGGAATAATTAATCTTGACCGGTAGATACCTCACTAATGCACCACACCGATGTGATACCTCACCGATGTACCACACTGATTTGATACCTCACCGTTGTACCTCACCGATGTGATAACTCACCGATGTACCTCACCGATGTGATACCTTACCTATGTACCTCACCGGTGTGATACCTCACTGATGTACCTCACCGATATACCTCACTGATGTGATACCTCAATGATGTACCTCACCGATGTGATATCTCACCAATGTGATACCTCACCGATGTACCTCACCGATGTGTAACCTCACCGATTAGAAATTCTCACCGATATACTCTACCAATGCATTGTTTTAAACTGATGTATACTTCTAGAATATATATCGTTTATTCATTACTTATTATTTTTTAATTACTAATTTTATGATTACTAAATGATGAAACTTAGTTCTAATTACTTTTCGATCCTCATAAAGCCTTTTTCCCTCAAGCCTTAGCACCTGAGTCATGGGAAAACCATAACTTCCTCAAACCAGAAATGGAAAAAACCAAAATTCCCATAGTCAGATATGACTTTGATTTGTCGAATGTGAAGAAGCAGAAGGATGAGCCAGAAGCTAGTAGTAGTGTTAGTAGAACAAGGTCGGGGAGGCAACCAGTGATCCTGCATTTACAGAATAGAGTTATTGTGATCGAAAAAGAGATGTGCGGGGAATGGATGGTGTCTAGTAGATCGTTAGTTCTTGAGGTGCTATAAAATCATAAGTGGGTAGAATTATTTTTTAACAACAATTTCCCCTACTATCCGAAGCTGGTGAAATTGTTCTATGAGTTTGTAAGCTTTGAGAAATCATAATATGAGAACCGAATGATTTCCTTTGTGAATGGAAAAGAGATATCCTTTTCATCAGTTGAGTGGGCTGAATGCATGAAGGATCCATAAAAAGGTGTTCCTGGATATTTCTCGAGATCAGTACCACCTACGAGTGACATTTTTGATTATGAAACTTCTTTAGAGGATCTCACTGGTAGTGGCAAGCAGAGACAGATGGTGGCAGCTGAAATGTATGGAGAGAACATATTGTTGTTCATGTTTGTTTAGTATGTTTTAATTCTAAGGAGGGGAGACATTGCGAATTTAATATATCAAGATATCTACCTATTGAATCTTTTGAGAAATGGTGTGAAATTAAATCTGTGCAGGTTGCTAATGATTCAAATAGAGAATATGATCCGGCCTAAATCAAAAACCAATGCCTTATTCTTTGCAAAGTTTATCTCAGTGATGATCAAAGTGAAATTTGTAGTTGAGTCTCAAGATGAGACAGTGGTAGGAAGGAATAATTTTTGTATCACAAGTACAATTGGAAAATACATGAAAATAAATTGTAATCCACAAGGAATAAATTGGGTTATTGATGAAAAGAAGATATATGATAAATTCAATCTTGTGGATCATCCTTCAAGGCCTAAGGATGTGAGGGATCCAGGTCTCCGACATGATGAGGAAGAACCTAAGTACACAGATGAGACTGATGAATAAGAGACTTCTATGGCTGCTGGAAGGGATCCAGACATGCCCCCAAAAGTCATGTTGTTGAAATTATATCATCAGGAAAGGAAGATTTTTTAGAATAAGAAACACAAGTTAATGAGGAAGACCAGCTAGCCCCTGAGAATGAAGAAGAAAGAGAGAATGAATCTGAACCCTCTGATTCTATTTTTCTTATGTATGAGTCCATTGATTGGAAGCTCAGTTGTGCCTGTTAAGGATTTAGTGGGTGAGATGGAAGGACCTATATCTAATCCAGAAGAGCCTCTTGCTGTTGCAGAGATGGAGTTGATTATAGAAGATTCTTCTGAGAAAGAATGACCTGGTGAGAATATTTTTTTTGTATAAGAGAATGCACCAGTTGAGGGGGAGCATCCAATCAGGTTTGTTAATGTTTCAGTGGCAGTTGAAATTGAGAATTTGACAGAAGATCTAGGTTTTGTGGTTTGTGGTTTAGATTATCCAGATTCTGATAATGAGGAATCCCTAAATCGACCAAAAATCAAGTATGATATTCCGACTGAGTTGTTACCAGAAGATGTGGTCAGAATGCATGATCTGGATAAACTGAAGCCTGATCTCAAAATCTGTTTTGTGGAAGAAATAACAAAAATGGAAGCTTCAATAGTGTCATACATTCAATCAATTATGACTGATACAGTAGTCATTATGGTATCTGAAAGAGCACCTATTTTGGTTTCACCTGCTGGTATGATCAGCAGGGCTGATCTTGAATCCATAAACAATGAGCTTAAAGAGTCTTTTACTGCCAATTTTACCATGTTATAGCATTGTTTTGTTGAAGAGATGAGTATTTTGGAAAAGTCTTTAGTACTCTCTCTTGGATTTAATGTCTCTACCTTTGTGGCAAAGATAGTGGATGAAGTTACATCCTTCCAGACTCAAGTCTCTATACTAGAAGAGGATGTTTAATTTCAAAATAAGTCTGTTATATCTTTATAATCTTATATGAGTTCTAGATCTGAAACAGATAATGATTTAGCTTATTTTAAAGGTGTAGCAAGCCAGATGGTATCAGTCTTGGAGGTATTTAAAATCTCCATGAAAGATCATGTTAGAATCCAAGATTCTCATGTGAAAAATCTTATCAGTGGGTTGACCAAAAATTTCAAGGATACAGTAACCTTCTATATTGGTTCTCTTTCCTCCATATAATCAGTGGATTTGGATGAGAATAGATCTATGATGAAGTAGGAGCTTTATTTAACATCAACCAGTGGCTCTGTGGACTCATCCGATTTGACAAAAGTGGTGACTTCTAAAAGAGATTCAGCTAGAGAAATAATGACGATTGTTGACGACTATATGATAGAGGATTTTTCTTCTCAGAAAGAGGTGAAAGACAAAGTAGATTATTAGTTTCAAATGGTTCACACCATGAATCAACTCAATAATCATTTCAAGCTTATGTTAGAAAACATGAAGCTCCGACAATTCAATCAAGCCTTCAGAGAACAATTCAGAAATCTTAGAGAGTTTACTCCAAACCTGGACAAATTTATAGAAAAAGTATGATTTCATTTATACTTTTGAGAGAGGAGGAGGAATAATTATGGATTTCAGAAATATTTTATTTCCTTTTTTGAATGTCAATGATAGGCCAGTGATTATACCTCCAGCATTACCTGACTTTACCTCTACTACTTCTCCAGTTCAGATGACTCCAGCCTAAGCCATCAGAAGCCTTACTATTATGATCACTAAGAGATATACACAATATAGATCAGGAATAGTTTCAGTAGCTCAACCACCTCTGATCATCTCTGGAATTCCTAAGCCTTCACCTATATCCACCTCAGCTGAATCTTCTTCTAATCCCAATGGAAAATATCATGATGAGGATGTGGATTGATTAGTGGCTTAGATTTGTTTGATAGGAATCACCTGTATTTATATTTGATTTATTTCTATTTCTATTGGTAACTTGTCTTCTTCGAGGAATATATGTGATCTTTCTTTATTTTAACATCTGTTACTTCTATTTTCATATGTTTTTCCTTCGTTTCCCACCTTTTGATTATCACAAAAAAGAAAAAATATTATAGTCTAAGGGAAACATATCTAGAAGTAATAACTTTTATGAGAAAGGGGGGAAATAATTTCTTTTATGACTTTAATTCATTTCCCACTGATACATTTGTTTCCTATTTTATCATTTCTATATATTCTTTATAATACATTTTTCTCTCTGAAACAGTTCTACCTAATTGACTATTCTCTGAAACAATAGTCATTATATTGGGATTATAATATCATAAGTTCTGATTATCAAAAAGGGGGAGATTATTGACCTCACCTATTTGGATAATCTCAATTATGCTTTTAAAAACATTGATAATCCCAAATAATGTGTATCTATATATTAATTCTTTAAATATATGATCAAGTTCATAATTATAATAAAATAATCTTTCAAATATGTTAATCAATGTTTATCTATGTTTATATGACTTGAAATAATTCTAACTCAATCAGATATGTTTTGTATAAAACAGATAAGTATTAATCATTGATATGCTTGCAGCTACTGATACAGATCTACCGGTACATAGTCTACCGATAGACATATTCATCGATAAGAAAAGGTCACCGATATGCAGAGCTACCTGTATGTATAAGTCCACTGGTAAGCACATGCAACTGATATGTCACCGATACAGACAGCTACAGATAGAAGATAAGATACCGATAGAATAAGTATGTCGATATACACTTCACTGGTATAGAACGGAGCTACCAGTATGTTCAAACTACCGATACAAAGATCATCGATACAAAAGATCCACTGATACAAGCAAGGTACCAATATACCAAGAGCTACTGATAGAAGGAGTCACTGGTATATAGAGCTACTGATACACAGAGTAACAGCTACTGATACAAGGAGCTATCGGTACAAGGACAAAGAGCTACTGATAGGCACTCTCTGCAACAAAAAAATCATCGTTACACATATACCAATTAAAGCTACTAATTAAAGACTGAGTAGTCAATCTCTATACTCTCAATATAATTTATATATTAGGAAATGGTAATTTTTTATTATTTTCATGAAATTAATGTTATTTAATGTAGCTGAAAGCTATAAAAGGAAGGATAAATTCCAGACAAAAAAACAGAAACTAAGAAGACACGTGAAGTGTGTAAAAATAAAGTGAAGAATTGCGATAGAAAGTGGTTCATTCAAATAGAAGTCAAAGGCTACATTCATGCTGGAAGAACATTGGACATACTGGAAGCAATTAATTATAGAGGAGAACACAAGATGAACCTTATTCAAGAATTGAAGAACTACAATGATCTCTTCATTCACTCAACATGATCCAACTGAAATTGAAGAAAACGACCCTCTATTTCTCATAAAAAAACAAGATAAGGACTTAGATCCAATTATGACAAATAAAAAGGAGTCCAGAGCTACACTTCAAATCACTAGAGCTTTCTAATGTCACATATACTCTCTTAGTGATTTTTTATTTACATTTCGAGCAGTGTGTGTACTCTGTAGTTTAATTACTCACACTGCCTCCAGTGCTAAATTGTAGGATATCTAAATCCCCCACACAAACATTCCATTACTATTTTGTATCCCACTGTGGTTAGTGGTAGAGTTCATGTAAGACCTGGACTACCTGTGTGCAGTTGTTTTGTTTTCCGATGAAGAACTGTGGTAGAGGTATTAGTACCTGGACAGTCTATGTACTGGTGTTTACCCCGATCTAGGGTGTGGATCAAATTTATATAATTTTTTTGAGAGGAATAAGTCTCGGCTTGAGACTGAGCCACTTCTTTATATCTACTTTTCATTTTTAGATAAAGTATATTCATATGGTAATTACTTTGAAATAAAATTTGTTTTCACAATTACTTTGATAATTAAATTAGAATGTGTTTATACTTATTGTGAACCAATAAGTTAGTTTCAAAATTTATGATAATTTTTTTTAAATTATTTGAGACCTAATCAATCTTTGAGAAAATAATTGAACTTTTACAATATGTACAAATAAACTATAGTTTAAATAGTTTCTAAAATGATGGATTTTTAGAGAAATATTTTTAAAAGAAATTTTAATTGGAACTCAATTAACCCCCCCCCCCTCTGAATGTCCACTCTGACCAACACTGACATTTATTATATTTAAGGTTAATGTATTTTTTGTTGTGTTTTATTCAGTTTCTTACTAACTCCTTTAGGATATATCTTGTTTTATATTAACAAATCAAGTGACTTAAAATAGGTAATAGAAATGGACCAATTGACTATAGATGATATTATACATTTTTTAGGAGTGGTGATGAAGAAATGTTACTTAATATTGTCCAAGATCATTTTTGATATGATTATTGATTATTTAAATCCTTTTTATAATATATAATATATGTTCAACTCACACTGAGAAACAAGATGTATCACTATATGACATGATTATACGAGTATTTTATTATGAAAATTTTATTATTACGACTAGAATCACCCAATAATTCAATATCAATTATTCCAGATCACATTTTCAACTATTATTTACATATCCCTATTATTGAAGAAGTCTATTATTTGATTTGATGATATTTTTTTATAGTTTTAAACTTCAAAATATTAGGTTCTAGTGTCTATCCCAACATAATTGGGGAGTCTTCTTCTTGTTGTGTTAAAAATTCAGCCATGTGTAAATATTCAAGGACATGCCTATATTAAATGGTGCTATAGACTGTGTTTTAATTTAATTACATATTTATGTAAACTTTCATTATGATATTTTATATGTAAAACATGGTAAAGAAGACATATATGTTCTTGGATAGAAATGTTATAGTGGAAAAATTATTTACCATAGAGTATGGGATACGTTTCATGGGTTTTTTCATTAATAAATTGTTAATTACAAGAAATTATCATATTGTTTGAAGTTATATTTTTTATTTACTCTACTACTATAGTGGAAAAGGGAGTACTCACCAATATTATTCGTAAGCTATTGGATTTCATGAAATGTGCATGATCTATGTGTTTGTATATTTAGTAATGATTTTTTTGGAAAATTATTTTTTACTAATAAATTATTTGAAACATTCTTAAATTAGTTTTCTATTTTAGTTTACATCACTAAGATATTAATAAAAATCCATGATAATGTACTATTACTGAATCTATTCATGTTTTATATTGATATGTTTTTTATAATAATATAGTACATGGATACAAGAATGTAGGATAGGGGATGATATGAAACAATTAATAGAGTTTCATTTGATTCGTTCACATAGATGGCGAGATGTTATAGTATAAGTGTTTAATTCCATGCTTTAATGGATTGTGACCCTTATTATGTTGAAATTTATATGATAAAATGGTAAAACATGGAGATTGTTATTAAATTTTATTCATATATCTATTTGACATTTTATATATAACTTTTTTTCTATGGATTTTTTTTGGAATTATCGATTTAGATACCTAGATAATTCCAATGGTGTTCCAACATAGTGGTGTAAATAATTCTCGTCAAATTAATTAAAAGAATAAGGTGAGTCTACTATAGGGGTTTTAGGATGTTATTAATGGACTTTCATGGGTTGAGAATCATTGTATGACTTTATAATTTAATTTTATATAAGTAATATGCTACTATAAAAAATTAAATTATGTTTTTAAATATGTAGTAGTAGACTGAAAGGACCAGTTAGATATTTGAGAAAATAATTTATTCAAATGACATGATAATGTGTCCAGAATGTAAAATTGTACTATAATGGGTGAAATATTGGTGGGATTTTCTTTTGTTCTAGACTCTTGAGTACCTATCTTAGTGTTATGTTATATTGGGGTTTTCGATAAATTTTCACTAATAAACATAGGATAAAATGGTCTATGATTCTACTAAACTCTAGTTGGGGGGTTTATTAATGATATATTAAGTGATAGGGTCTACTATTAAACTTTATTTAACACCAGTTGTAGGAGGTGAAAAATCATTGAATTCTCATCACTTTAATTTTGAGTTTCAACCACTTATTAAAAATTATATTGGGTTGTTATGTTAGTTATAGTTAATTATATTGAAATAAAATATATTTTTGAATAAATCCATCCGAAGGTTTGTGGATTAGGAAGATCAAATATTACTATAAGTATTTGGAAAAATATTTTACAATTTGAATTGTGAATTTTGAGGATGCATTTAATTGTGATGAATGGTATCGATTGGAAAAACCATTGAATAATTACCTAAATTTATTGGATTGGGTAATTAAAACACTTCAATAATACCAACCCATTAATTGAGCATGAATTATACACCAAGGGTGAAGTTATGTATTAGTGTTATATGGGTTTTCACAATTATATGATAATACGATCTCAACATTTCATTTAATAATATTGTATTTTCATGAATTCATCATAATACAGAGATATAAATGGTTAATAATGAATTATTATGTGATATAAAAAGATATACATGATGCATGATAACATATAAATATAATAAAATATTCCCAAATAGTTGAATGTTATTTATTCCTCACATCAATACATTTTACTAAATAGAAATGAGATTTACATGTGGTGGGTAATCTATTCAATACCAAATGATAAAAAAATTATTATCTAATTATAAATTCCAATTATAAACAATTTGGATATACCATATCCATATTACTTGGAGACCCACTATAAATATAAAATAATTTTTCTCATTCAAGATAATCAATATATTCTGAACACAAATTCTCTGGTGATTTACCTTTACACATGTTACCAACTAAATGATATGTACACTTCTAGAGATGGGGTCATTTACTGTGTGAGTATGAGACACCTAATAAGGCATATAAACAGTACCCTAACATCCTATAATAATCTAAAAAGTTGGATAATATATATAATATCAATAAGAACATATCAACACAGAAAACAATATTCAGAACACATTTTAATTGTCATAATTTATAACTAAATTTAATAACTCCAGACATTGAAGGATCCATGCCTATAAAAAATACATCAGGAATAACCCAATATCATAAGTGAACAATGAATGAATTTTCTGTAATTCATCAATATAATTATTTTGTATGTGAATCATATATAATAAAATCATGATATTGTTTTCACCATCTCATTCAGGAATGTGGAAAGGGGCATCATAGAATATGGGATTAGAATGCTTATGCCATTTTAACTACCCATCCATTATAATTTCATGAGACTACCAACATTTAATACAGGATGATAACATACCATTTTGACCATAATACGTCAACATTAGGTATATAAAAGGTTTAACTTATAGTATATATATTAGACAATATAATATGTACAATGATTAATCTTATATAGCCCAACTATGTGGAGTTGAAATCAATGTAATAGTTCTGATTAACATCCAAGTATTTTATTTCAATAATTTACAAGGCATGATTAATAATTTACTCAAAATAGAATACTTTGAAAAATGATAAACACAGAGTCCTAAAATGTATATATGGAATTTCGAGAACTTCCATTTCATATTTTTCAATGAATCCTTTTTAAAAGGAATGATTGTAAGAAAAATCTATTGTTTTAAATTGGTCTAACTGAATATACATAATTTCAACCCATAAATTATAAATTATTATACAATTGAGGGTTTTGATAATTGGTCCAATTTTTTTAGCATTACAGGGTCTATGGAATAAATCCATAAATTACATTAAGTCATTTGATCGGTCATGAGAAATTTAGTATGACATCATTGGTAGTTCTTAACATGGAATATGAAATAAAAAATGTAAATAAGTTTAATATATAAATATAAACGTTGTTAACCTTTCATAAACTCTAGAATATGATAAGGATAAATATTAAGAATGGTATTACTAGACCTATATTTTAGATAATAGTGGTTATAATATAAATTATAACAAAAATCATAAAAAATGGATTTAAATTTCATACAAGGCCATAACATAACAATATAAACTACCATAACAAGTCTAATCCTCACTAAATAAGGATTGATGGTGGTTCCCTTGGAGTGTTTTATAAGAGTGGGAGAACATGAGAGAGATCCTCAAATGATGACTATTGATGAAAATCCTTAATTATTAGAAGTCTTATGTACTCTATTTGTATTTATTTTGAATTTTTTATATATAGGAACTATTCCCCAAACTCAAAGAGTTCTCCTAAAATGACTCATAAACCCTCTTAAACTACTCCCACTGTAAAAACCATTGAAAATATATAAACATGGATCTAAAATAAAAATCTTATTTTTTTTACCGAAAAATAATTTTTATAATGTTTACATGATCCAAAAAAAGGATTTGAAAACCCAATAAGCATAAAACAGTATATTTTTTAAATTATTCATCTATTTATACTTTTCCACATCCATTCACTACCATGTTTCATCCTCGAGAATTTGTCATACCATTTGACCCAAAAAACATAGATATACTTACCAGATAGAACCTATTTTGAATGATACCTAATTTTTATATAATTTCATAAAATGAAAACATCCTAATTTAATCCAATATCATCATATTAAATCCCATATTAGTGTTAATGTATATACTTTTCCAATTAAAAGATATAAAGTGTGTTCTTCATGTAAAGAAAAAAATTTGGTAAGATTATTTCACATGAATCTTCTATAACATAACTCAATATTAAAAAATATGTTAACTGTAACACCCCAGGTAAATAAAGAATATGAAATTTTCATATTTATCCATATTTGTGAATAAAATATTAATATGACTTTAAAGGGGATGCTATTCTCGATGTCGTACCCCACACGCAACAACGAGTTTCTTGGGAATCTTACGTTGTACTCTAATAATAAAAAAATATTATATTAAATGGTAGTTAACATGTAGCCATTGTATTGGCGGGAATGGATATAAATAACTAAAATATGATTATATATGTTTTTAAATGTTTTTACAATTATCCAATAAAAGAAACAGGCTTAAAATACGGAATGAATTAAATGTTAGGCGTATATGCCCAAGTTTTCACTAAAGGTTCACTTATCGCCTTTTGATGGAGAACCGTCATTAAATATAGTTTTTTTCAATCTTATACATTCTATTGGACCAAGTAAAACTCTTCTTCTGAATTGGGACATCAAAATTTACTTTGTGTAAATTTTTGGTATCTTTCCGATAAAGTTCATTTTTTAATGAATAATGTAAAATGTTGTATTTCAATTCAAAACCTCTTTTTAATCTAATTTATTTATATTATTAGATTATCTTTTGAATTGGTTTTAAAGTCAAATTAGAATATATTTTTACCATTAAATCCTATAGTGGTCGTTGAAATTAATTTCACTTTGAAATCAGACATAAACTAGTGTCAATCTTCTGATACTTAATGTTTCATAAAAACACACTATTTGCTCTGAAAGTGGGAATTAATTATTAAATTAATTCACGTGACTTATATTTTTTGAATTTTTTAAAATAGACTTCATTTTTGAATTTGGAATATCAAATATAGCTTAGGGATAATTTTTCGGTGTTTTCTGAAAAACTTCAATTTTTGATGAATTGTGAAACCACTAAGTGGTACTTATAAAAACTGATTTTTCCATTTAAATGAAATTTTTCCATCTGTGTGTTTTGAATTTCAAAAATCCAGCATACATGGTTTTCATTAAGAAGTAAAATGTTGTTCAATGGGATAAAAATAATTTTTTTGGTGAATAGTAACTTATTATGTTTTTAATCGCGATTAGAGGACATTAGTGTAGTTTATGGTAAGAATAATGTTTTAATAAAATGAAATGATGTATAAACATGTCCTACCCTCATTGTACTTGTCATGGACGGCCAAGAAAATCCTTGGGTCAACTTGGGGACCCCATGGAGCCACTTTGGTTGGGAAAATGACATAAATATCTTTTTATTTAATGTTAAAGTAAAAAGGACACAAACATGAGATGTTTTACTAAAACAATTTTTACATGGGTTTATACAAGTCATATTTTTGACTATAAATAGTAATTGGAAAGAAACAAATATTTACTACATCATAATATTTTTATTATAATTTTTATACATTAAATAAATTAAATTATTTATGACATCATGATGATGCAGCGATGACCTCATTATTTAACGATTTAAATAAAATGGAAAGATAATGTAATATCTAAGACCTAAACATGTCCAAAACCTATTGAATGAGTGTATTTCTAACCCTTATCACCTTATCCTTGAAATAAATCAATGTGGGACCTTTAAAATCCGAATATCTTTTGAAAATAATGTAACATTTTGTAACTTTACAAGAGTTCCCCTCCTCTCCTCTTATAAAAGTCCCCCAGCTCTACCTCCTTACCCACACTCCCAAAGCCTTTGGCTCGGCCAAACCCTGCCCATTTTGTCTCTCCACTTCCCTATATTACTCCTTGAAGCCTCACTTTTGGCAGAAGTCTTCCCAAGGAAGCCTTTGAGCTCAAACCAAATGGAGTTACCCGATTTTAAGGTAATGTATTCACTTGTGTCCTTTTGTTTTATTTTGCTTTTCCAACACCCTAAACTCTACATATTCATTTATTTTGTAACAAATACAGTATCTTCAATATAGTAGGATGTTGTTATAATAATTATTTGATCTAAAATTACACACACCTACATCTAATGGTTAAAAAACATACTGTTTCCATGGATGGCGAATTTCTGCCTCCCGAAACGATGATTGTTCAACATTCTTATAACACCTTCAAAGGTGGCCATTAAGAAGAAAATATATTTATATATGATATCTAATATTTTTATGTTTTACTTAAGCTTCTGTATTTTTCATTTATGGCGTACCTTTATGGTTTACATTATGGGTAAACGCGATAGCTTCATTTAAGGAAGTGCGGACTACCGCCCCCTCAAAGTGATTTGATTCATTTATACCATATGTGGTATGTATAAAGGATATATTTAATGATATTATATATGGTACCATACTGGAATTAAAATACTATTATGTATCATTATGTTTTAATTCCATTTAATATGAAATAGAAATGGAAGTAGCGTTCATGTGTACGTACGGCTTACCGTCTCCATGAACGATACATTTCATTTCTTATCTCAAAATTTTAGGTAATATTATAACTACATATATATAATGGATATATATGTAATATATTAAATATAAATTATGGATATCAATCTGGAATTATGACATATATATATCTCTCTCATTTTGTTTTAATTCCATTAATATGACAAAAAAATGAAAGTAGCGTTCATGCGTACGTACGGACTACCGTCTCCATGAACGGTGCTATTCGTTTTTGTATCTCCAAATGATATGGAATAGTATAAAATGAGTATTTACTGGATATATATGATATTTTAATCATTAATACTATTCCGGAAATTATTTACTTATGACTACATGGGCAATTTGTTTTCAAACAAGTTCATTTTTTACTAATGTACCAAACATCGGCAAAAACGTCTGATATGAACTAGCATTATTAAACAATTATTATAAAATTATAATATGTGATATTAACTGAATAAAAATCTCTAAAGGAGGTACATAGGAAATTTTTAATTGAACAAAGTTTATTATTCAGGAATATAAAGAAACGAACAAGACAAGTTGGACTTGAGGTAAGGGATCCTACTCCACTCTTTCTTTTTAAGTACACTATTTTATGTCAATCCTTTTAAAGATCATCTTTCTTGTTATTGGGATGTTATTTTATTTTAATCATACTGTATGTTTTATGTTCATGTGATGAGAGACCCTATTCTCTCTCATCAATCCATTTTGGATGTTTTGAGTGGCGTCGTTAGGCTGCCGAATTTTCGTAAGAGATCTAACCTCTCTCTTTCTTTTTAAGTACTCCCCTTTATGTCACTTCTTTTAAGATCCTCTTTGTTATGTTGGGGGGTTTTCTAATATATTCCTCTTTCTATAAACATTATGTTAATATATTGAGATACCCTATTTGATCTCATCAATCCAATTTTGTATGTTTTATGTGGCGCCGTTAGGCTGCCGAGTTTTCGCAAGTGATTTTTCATCTCACTTTTATTCCTGTGAAATTTATGCTACATTTTCCATAATTTCCTTTTAGTGGTGTATGTACTGCCCATTATTTTTCTCATTGTGTAATATACTTTATTTTATGAGTATTTACATCAATGTTGTATTTTCCTTCTTTTACGAGGTGTATGATTCGAAAGATACCCATGTCGGTAAGGGAAACTTTCACCCTCCTCTTTTTAAAAGACTTTTTTTGTTGGGTCTTTTAATTTACATATTTTTATGTTGGGATATGTTATATTATATCCTTATTGATGTAAATTCTATGTCCAAGTGATGAGATACTTTTTTTTATCTCTCATCAACTCATTTTGATGTGACGTCATTAGGCTGTCTAGGGAACTTCGTAACCCAATTTCTATTTCTTTGGGTCAACATGTAGTTATTGAATATGTCATCCTTTGAATATGTGTGAATGGCCTTTGATTATTTTACACTTAATATCCACTTATATTTTGGGTATTCTTTTGTCACACATAATTATGTAATTGATTTATCTTTAAACCAAGGACACCGTCTTTGTATGGGACTTCATCTCAATCTCCTTTCATTGAGGCATATTTTGTGTTATACACAACCTTCTTTTATACAGTGTATAAACCCCTTTGACTTTTACGTTTATTCAAAAGGAATATTTTTATACGAAGCGTTTACTAAACGGAAAAAAGGAATATTTTTGTCGTACGTATGCAGCGACAACGACTTCTCCACCGCCGTCACCATTATTTGAGTTTCGGCTTCCTCTACAAGCCATACCTTTTTAAAGAAAAATAAATACCATGTTTTACTTTTAATCTATTTTGGTATTGAAAATGGTTTTCATAATATTTTTATATCAATGTTTGGTATTGATATCTTTTGATTGAAAGGTGGAAATGTTATGTTTCCTTTATGCATGTTTTATGTGATACGATTATGTTGATGTTCTTGGGCATTATTATGAAGACGGGTGGTTCCGTGATAGACTAAGGGCGGGTGAGCCAGATATAGCTCTCCAATGGATTGGGTAACGCAAAGGAGTGAAACTTTATGGTTTCTCCGAAGAGATTTAGGGAATATACTGTGATGGGTATTCCAAATGTAACCAATAGGGTTACTCCCTACGTAAGAATGTTATGAATGCCTCATGTGACCTTTAGGTCTTATGATTTCTAGGATTTATTCATGATTTGATGAGGTATGTTAATGTGCTTGTGTTTTATGGGTAAAGTATGATTTCATTCTTATGTATATATGTACCCATGTTTCCTTTCCATATTTTTATATCCCTTACGGAGATTTTTATGCTCATCGCAAGTTTTTTTGAAATGCTATTCACAGGTCAAGGGAAAGGTACATGTTATGATGATAGTGTCAAGGAAGTGTCAAGAAATAAACCATGTTTTATTTTAAATATGTTTCTATTTATGGGAAAGAAGAATACTATCTTTATGTAACCACTTTGTTTATATGTGGAATGAAATGCAAGTTTTATGATCTAATTCTCTAAACCTATAAACCCGAAAAGATCCTCAATGTGTAATCTTGAAATAACTCAAGATTAAGTAAGGTTTAAGGCTGGGGCCTTATTTTTAATATCAATGGTTGGTTTAGATAACTTTATATGTAACACCCCAAGCTTCTACGGTACGCTTCTCTTTGAATAATGTGATAGCGTGTGTTGTATGCAACACCGATTTCTAACACACCATAACCAATCAAACTAGCCGTTATGAATAGTAATACCTACTTTTTGAAATTATATATATTTTAAAATGGACTTCATTTTTGGATTAGGAATATCAAATTTAGCCTAAGGTGAAATTTTGGTACTTTTCGGATAACTTTAATATTTTGATGAATAGTGAAAAATACTAAATTTTAATTAAAAACAACTTTTTTAATCAAAATAATTAATAGTGATAAATTATTAATTTGAGTGGTTTTAAAGTATATTTAGAATATATTTTTACTATTTAATATAATTTTGGTCATTGGACATAATTTTACAATTAAACCAAACATAAACAACTGTCAATCTTTTGATAGTTATTATCTCTTAAAAACACGCTTTTTGTTTTGACAGTGGAAATTAATTTTAAATTAATTTCTGCCACTTCTGTGTTTTGAATTTAGAAAAAATGGATTCCATATATGGAATCATTATGTTCAAATTGTGTAAATATTAAACTTTTATTTTTAGTCATTTTGAATAATTACTACGGTAAATATTTTATTTACCATGGTTAAGGGTAAATTCGTTAAATGAGGGTTAAAAAATAATATTATAATAATATTAAATTACCCTAAAACATGTCCTAGCCTTATTTTTTGATACATGTTCGACCATATGCATTTTTGGGTCGATTTTGGGACACCATGGTGCCACCTGTAGGTGATAGGGACAGTTTATTTTAATTAAGTTAAAATGAATACAAAAATGACACAAGCATATATCTTTTAGAAAAATAATTTTTACATAGGGTTATATATGTTGGATTTTAGATTATAAATATTCATTAGAAATATAAAGAGATTTTTTACATAATTATAATTTATTTATAATTTTTAGACATTAAATAATTTAATTTATTTATGACACAATGATGATGAAGTAATTACTATAATAGTGAAAAATTAAAATAATTGATATTATAAATACTCAAATAAATATAATATGAGACTTTAAATGAATTAAACTAATTTTCTAGGATACTATGATATATTAGTATTGATTTAATTGACTTTGTTCGATTTAATCAATCTCTTATGAGTTTCACAAAAATCAACTAATGAATAGTGTCAAAATTGACATAAAGAGTTCTTAAAACAAATATTATATTATTAATTGATATTAAATTCCTAAAAATCTAAGGATCGACCAAGATACTTATATCATGATCGGTTCATCATTAATGGACCACTTGGGGGTCTCTTTGATGTATATAGTAAGTTTATTAACCATATTATATAAATATACAAAGAGACATTTTAAAAGTGAAACTAATTATTTTAGAGTTAATACTTAAAGATAAGGTTAATATAAGTACCCAAACCTGTCTAAATTCTATTGTTTGAGTTGTTTTCGACCTATACCCACCTTAAAATTTAAATAATAAACTTTGGAGTCATTATAACCCGAATATGAATTTATTATAAATTAAAATTTCTAGCTTTTCCAAAGGTGCCCCTCACCCCTCTTATAAAAGGGAACTACTCCTTCTCTTTTCGTAACACCTTCAAAACCTTTTGGTTCGGCCAAACTCTACCCAAATACTCTCCCATCTTCCCTCACTACAACCTATAGGCCTTATTTTGATCATAAAGCCAACATATGGAGCCCTTTTGATCAAATCAAAAGGAAGAACCTGAAGAAGAGGTAATGTTTTCACCACCCCTTTTCAAGTTCCTTTCTTCTTTCACTTATTCTTTCTTTGTTATTACCATTCTAAAATAATAACTCTAGTATCTTATATATACTGTGATGTTATTATAAATATGTTACAACCATAATCAGTATTCTTTACACCCTTTGAATAACATGTCACCATACGTGCGTACGTACGGCTTACCGTCTCCACGTCGTGGTGTAATTATTATTCAATATATTATTATTTGGATGGGTATAATAATGATGTTTAACTCATGTAAATAATAAATATAACATGTTAATTATTCTGTATATATGATATCAAATCCATTTATATATTATTTTAATATCAAAATAATGATATTGTCGCTCGTGCGTACGTACGGACTACCGTCTCCACGAACGCGATGAGATTCATTCTCCATCGTATCCATTCATGTATAATTATCATTTGATGATTTAAAAATGATTTTTAAGGACATGATATCATTATGTATATGAATAATATACAAACTATCCATTACAAACATGTCTTACATAACAAAACATATAAAAGAAAACGAGTAAGTTAACACCTGAAACAACGATAATACTAAGATATTATTAACAAATCAATGTTAAAAGATAATATATGATATCATATTAATATATATGATTCTTGAATAATTTAATAACAATTATTTCACCATTATACAGGAGTTTAACTTACCCCAACCAAGTAAAAGTACAAGGTAAGGGTTATTTCACAATCTCTTCATTATCCGAGGTTGTTTATACGTAATTATCTACTGGGATCTCTTTATCATCCAAATCCATGTTTCTTAAAAATGAATTTCAAAACATTTTTACTATTTACAAGAATATGGGTTAATGTCATTTATACCCTTGTTTGACTTTTTATAAGAGATTTATTAAGGAATCTTTCTGTCGTTTTCCAAACAAGGTGCTTTTAACCTTTTCGACAGAATTAAGGTAAGAATGTTTTTTTTAACTTATATGGCGGGTGCAGTTACTTTCCGCCATTATAAAATCGTCCAAGCTTACCTTACAATCTTATAAGAATATTTTCAAAACAAAATGTTTTATTTTATATTTCTCTTAAATGATTTCAAAATAAAAAGAGATATTTCTCTAAAAAGAGTTTTGATTTCATATATGTCAACATCCTTGGATGGATTTTACGGTTATTTGAAGTTGATGATACAAAACTTCTATATTGTATTGAAGGTTTTATGATATGTTTGACTGTAGATGTGCTATTTTTATACCATTCATAGTTTATGTTGAAAGTATTGACATTTCATATGCTAGTTTTAATACGAATGTGTATGTTATGTTTAATCCTTTTCATATGGGAATGCATTAGACTTAATATGTGACGGGATGAGACCGCTATAGCTCCTAGATGCATCGATAGGTCTCATGAGACAAACATGTGTCTTGGCATAAGGCCTTGAAAACATCTTATTTTTAGTCTTGGCATGAGGCCTTGGCTATGTGGTTATGATAGTCTGGCATTATGCATTCCATCATTATGAAAGTGGTTATTGATATTGCATGTGATTATTCAATTAGTAGAATATCCATGTGAATAAGTAAATGGAATTATTTCATTTTTCTTTTGCCATACTATGTTGAAGTTCAAGTTTAAAAGGCTTTTGTTTTAGTTATACATTGCCTTAAATGTTTATGCTTATTTTTGAAAGTTTCCGCTATATTGTTATCCTTACTGGGCATTTGAGCACACCCCTTTTCTATGTTTTATTTTTCCCAGGAAGTGAAGAAGTAAATTATGAATGACCTGTAGGGATATTATGTGGGGATATGAGTGTGGATTATGGAGACAATATGTTGTTGTAATAGTTTTTCATTTTATGATGTAATTAAAGACATATGAATATATCTAGTGTTTACAAGGATACTAATCCAATTGGTCTTTCGAGATTTGATCTTTCTTGTGATCATGCCAATGTTATGTAATAATGAACCGACTCTGGGTAACTAGGGTCGGGGCGTTACAGTTGGTATTAGATGAAGTTTAGTACAAACATTGGAAGCTAGATTTAGATAAACTCTGATTAGAGCACGTAGACCTAAGATGAACATTCAGGATTAGTATAGAAGAACTTCCTAGAATTTTGGTATTGTAGAGATTTTGTGAGTTTTCCAAGCAATAAATCCCTATCTGGATACGAGCAGGTAGAGGCGGCTCTGGCACAGATGTACCTAGGGGTAAAACCCGAAAACACCGCTTTGAGTTAGACTCGAACGAGAACTGGTGCACGACAACGGGCCTTGCTGCACTCTTGGTTACGACACTCTCGGGGGATATGCTTAGGATAACTCTCATTTTCTTTACAAATCATTATGAAGGGTTTATGAGTATATACTTCCTCAAAGAAAACATTTTTATGATTATGGATTATATCCATAAATAGTTCAATTTATGTTAAGTGTTTTATAAGTATGGGATTATATATTTTGATTCATAAACTGATCTAGTTTATGCCATTGTTAAAAATGGTGCCTAGTGGAAGAAATGGGAACCGTATCAATGCACTCACTCCATGTAGGGATTTCCCTCCTGCTCAAGATAATTATAATGGAGCTGGTGATGCAACTGGTGTCGATCATCTAATCACCATACTGGGACAACTTACTCAGGTTATGAATAATAACCTTACCCGTATGGAGCAACCTGATCCACAGCGTGGAGGATCAATGTTAGATCGATTCATGAGGCCACAACCACCAACGTTTAATGGGAGTAAAAATCCCTTAGTAGCTGAGAAATGGATAAATTCCCTAGAGAAAATATTTCAGGCTTTGGGGAGCAGTGAAAGGGAAAAAGTTATCATGGCAATTTACCGCCTCACTAGAGATGATGATCAATGGTGGTCATTGATTCAAAACATGAAGGAATATGATGAAGTATCAAATATGGAATGGAGGGAGTTCAAAGATCTGTTTTTAGAAAAATACTTTCCTCGCGACCATCGAGCAGATATGGAAAGGCAATTTCTGTGTTTGAGACAGAAGGAGGATGAGAATGTCACAAAGTATGAGGCTAACTTTACAAGGTTAGCAAGGTATGCTGGTGATTATATACGTAACCCAAGAAGTAATATTGATCATTTCTTTGATGGGTTAAAACCATTTCTCTGTCGAGCATTAGTCTCACAATACTTCTCGTCATACGAAGACATTGTCTCATGTGCTATCAAGACCAAAAAGGAATTCTCTAAGTCTTATGACTTTAAAGAAAAGAAAGAGAAGAAGAGACCTACTGATCAATCTGGGAATGGAAATAAGGGGAAGAAGGGAAAGGTTGAATATCCATCATGTGGTAAATGCGGGAAGAAACATCATGGTACTTACATGAAGGGAATGGGAGTCTGTTACAAGTGTGGTGAAAAAAGCCACCATGCTTGTGATTGCAAGGGGAAGATGGAAGCTACCAACGTTCAATGCTACAATTGCAGGGAGATGGGGCATTATGAAAATGAATTTTCTAAGTGTCAGGAGAACTTACCTCAAAAAAGGCCAAGGGATCAAGGCCACGATTATGCTATCACTACTGCTGAGGTATAAACTTCGAAAGACGTGGTGGCAGATAATTTAATGGTTTCCTCAAGTTTAGAAAATGCATTATTTGATTCTGGATCATCACATTGTTTCATATCTTCCCAGTTTGCTAAGAAAATTAGATATTTCCAATTTGATTTAACAAGGGAGTTGTCAGTTAAAACTTATAAGGGAAGTATCATTGCAACAAAGTTTTGCGAATCAGTCCCCATTAGAGAACATAAATGTTCTTTATCTGCTGATCTCATCGTCATACCTATGATTGAGTTTGATATAATCCTCCGTATGGACTGGCTTTCAGACTATGATGCGAAGATTTATTGTAAGAAGAAAGAGGTTACGATTCTTGATGATAATGATAAGGAACACCTTATCTTTAGAGCAGAATCATCACCAACTAATTCTTATTTAGATCCACCCCCAGTAGCTCAACTAAATTCAATTATTGGGGAGGAAGAGAATGAAATAATTGTCGTTGAGGAAAGTAATGTTCAAATAGAGGATGTACCTGTTGTGAAAGAATTTTTAGATGTATTTCTGGAAGATTTACCTAGACATCCTCCAGAACGAGAAGTTGTGTTTTCCATTGATTTAATTCCGGGATCAAGGCCTATATCGAAGACCACTTATAGAATGAAACTGTAGAGTTAGTCGAACTAAATAAACAACATGAGGAATTGAGTAATAAAGGATTTATTCTCCCTAGTGTTTCTCCATGGGGAGCCCATGTTCCTTTTGTTAAAAAGAAAGATGGATCTATGAGGTTATGTGTCGACTACAGGGAGATCAATGCAATAACGATAAAGAACAAGTATCCCCTACCTCGCATTGATGATTTATTTGACCAACTGCATGGAGCTCAATACTTTTCAAAGAATGACCTTCGATCTGGATACCATCAGTTGTGTGTAAAGAAGGAAGACATTCCGACGACAGCATTTCAAACCAGGTACGGGCATTACGAGTTTACTATAATGCCTTTTGGATTGACTAATGCACCCTTTGTATTCATGGATCTGATGAATAGAGTTTTCAAGGATATCTTGATGAATTTTTGGTGGTATTTATTGATGATATCTTAGTATACTCTAAAATCTACGAAGATCATGATAATCACTTGCGCATTATCTTGAAGACTCTGAGAAGACATGAATTATATGGAAAGATTAGCAAGTGTGAATTCTGGATTCATGAGATTTATTTTCTTGGTCATATTGTCTCTAATGATGGAATATCTGTTGATCCTTCTAAGACCAAGGCGATCCAAGAATTTCCAGCACCTACGAGTATAACTGAGGTACGTAGTTTTATAGGTTTGGAAGGTTATTATCGACGATTCATCCATAATTTTTCCCAATTGGATAACCCATTAACGAAGCTCACACATAAAGGGGTTAAATTTGTTTGGACAAAAGAGTGTGAAGAATGATTCGAAAAACTGAAGAGAATATTAGTCAATGCTCCTATATTGACTCTACCATCTGGGAATGATGGGTTTGTTATTTATAGTGATGCATCAAAGAAAGGACTTGGTTGTGTCCTTATGCAGAATGATAGGGTTATTTCCTATGCATCACGACAGTTGAAAATTCATGAACAAAACTATCCTACTCATGATCTCGAGATAGCAGCTGTAATCTTTGCTTTGATGATATAGAGGCACTAACTCTATGGTTAAAAATGTAAGATTTGTACTGATCATGAGAGTTTGAAGTATATTTTCTCACAAAAAGAACTCAACATGAGGCAAAGGAGATGTCTTGAATTACTCAAGGATTATGATTGCACGATACACTACCACCCGGGGAAAGCAAACAAGGTGGCAGATACATTGAGTAGAAAAGACCATGGAGTTTTGAACAATATGAGAATTTAAAGGGATGGAATTTTCATGGATCTTGTGAAGATGGACATGGGAATAACCAGGGAAGGTGAAACATCAATGCTTTTTCAAATGGTTGCCAAACCATCTTTACTAGAAAGGATTAAGAGTTCTCAAACCGATGATGAAGAATTTCAAAAGAATATTAAAGTTGTGAATGATGGGAGATTGAGAGACTTTGTGTATGAAGAAGGAATTTTGAAATTTGGGAAGAGACTTTGTGTTCCCGATATACCTTATCTAAAAATGGAATTGCTGGATGATGCTCATAGTTCCAATTTCTCTATACACCCTGGGAGCACAAAAATGTATAGAGATTTGAAGGAACATTTTTTGTGGGACAACATGAAGAGGGAGATTGCTGATTTTGTGTCATGATGTATGGTTTGTCAACAAGTGAAAGCTGGAAGGAAACAGCCGGGAGGATTCATGAAACCTCTTCCCATACCAGAGTGGAAATGGGACAATATTACGATGGACTTTGTCATGGGGCTACGAAAGACTCCTAGAAGGAACGATGCAATATGGGTTATTGTTGATCGTCTTACCAAGTCAGCACATTTTCTTTCTATAAGAGAAGATCTACCCCTAGAACGTCTAGCAAGACTATATATTAATGAAGTTTTGAGACTTCATGGAGTACCCCTATCGATTGTTTATGATCGTGATCCCCGTTTTACATCAAGATTCTGGAAAAGTCTTCAGAAATCCCTAGATACTGAACTTCATTTGAGCACTGCTTACCACCCTCAGACAGACGGACAATCAGAACGGACTATTCCAACCTTAGAAGACATGTTGAGATCTTTCTCACATGACTTTCAGGGTATATGGGATCAATATTTACCTCTGGTAGAATTTTCCAATAACAATAGCTTCCATTCGAGTATTCAGATGGCACCATATGAAGCGTTATACGGAAAGATATGTCGTACACCAACCTGTTGGGATGACGTCGGTGAAAGAAAACTTGTAGGTCCAGAACTGGTGGAGGAAATGATGGAAAAGGTGAAGGAAATCCAAAATCACATCAAAGCAGCTCAAAGTAGGCAGAAGAGCTATGCCGATAATCGAAGGAAGGATTTGGAATTTCAAGTCGGTAATCATGTTTTCCTGAAGGTATCTCCATGGAAGGGAGTAAAACATTTTGGTAAGAAAGGTAAATTGAGTCCCAGGTACATCGGACCTTTTGAAATTCTAGAACGAATTGGGGTTGTAGCTTACCGATTGGCAATGCCGCCTAGTCTCTCCAAAGTTCATGATGTGTTCCACGTATCTCTTTTGAGGAAATGCATGCCTGACCCAATGCATGTACTCCCCTATGAATAATTAGAACTAGAACCTGATCTGTCTTATTGTGAAGATCCCGTCGGGATTCTTGATACGAGAGAACAAGTATTGAGAAACTGGACGACGCGTCTGGTAAAAAGTCTTGTGGAGAAATCATAAGATGGAAGAGGCAACGTGGGAACCCGAGGATCTTATGACAAAGAACCACCTGATTCATTTCATGTGATAAGTATTCTAGAAATTTCTAGGATGAAATTATTCGAAGGAGAGGAGAATTTAACACCCCATGCTTATACGGTACTCTTCTCTTTGAATAATGTGATAGCGTGTGTTGTACGCAACACCGATTTCTAACACACCATAACCAATCAAACTAGCCGTTATGAATAGTAATATCTACATTCTGAAATTATATATATTTTAAAATGGACTTCATTTTTGGATTCGGAATATCGAATTTAGCCTATGGTGATATTTTGGTACTTTTCGGATAACTTTAATATTTTGATGAATAGTGAAAATTACTAAATTTTAATTAAAAACAACTTTTTTAATCAAAATTATTAATAGTGATAAATTATGAATTTGAGTGGTTTTAAAGTATATTTAGAATATATTTTTACCATTTAATATAATGTTGGTCATTGGTCATAATTTTACAACTAAACCAAACATAAACAAGTGTCAATCTTTTGATATTTATTATCTCGTAAAAACACGCTTTTTGTTTTGACAGCGGGAATTAATTTTAAATTAATTTCTACCACTTCTGTGTTTTGAATTTAGAAAAATGGATTCCATATTTGGAATCAGGATGTTCAAATTGTGTAAATAGGTAACTTTTATTTTTAGACAATTTGAATAATTACTGCGGTAAATATTTTATTTACCATGGTTAAGGATAAATCCGGTAAATGAGGGATAAAAATAATATTATAATAATACTAAATTACCCTAAAACGTGTACTTGCCTTATTTTTTGATACATGTTAGACCATAGTCATCATTGGGTCGATTTTGGGACCCCATGGTGCCACTTGTAGGTGATAGGGACACTTTATTTTAATTAAGTTAAAATGAATACAAAAATGACACAAGCATATATCTTTTAGCAAAACAATTTTTACATAGGGTTATATATGTTGGATTTTAGATTATAAATATTAATTAGAAAGATACAACTATTTCCTACATAATTATATTTTAGTTATAATTTTTAGAAATTATATAATTTAATTTATTTATGACACAATGATGATGAAGTAATTACTATAATAGTGAAAAATTAAAAAAATTATATTATAAATAACCAAATAAATATAATATGAAACTTTTAATGAATTAAACTAATTTTCAAGGATAATATGATATATTAGGATTGATTTAATTGACTTTTTCGATTTAATAAATCTGTTATGAGTTTCAAAAAAATCAACTATTGAGTAGTGTCAAAATTGACATAAAAGAGTTCTTAAAAAAATATTATATTATTAATTGATATTAAATTCCTAGAAATCTATGGTTCGGCCAAGAGACTTATATCATGATAGGTTCATCATTAATGGACAACTTGGGGGTCTCTTGGATGTATATAGTAAGTTTATTAACCATATTAGATAAATATACAAAGAGACATTTTAAAAGTGAAACTAATTAACTTAGAGTTAATACTTAAAGATAAGGTTAATATAAGTACCCAAACCAGTCAAAATTCTATTGGTTGAGTTTTTTTCGACCTATCCGCACCTTAAAATTTAAATAGTCAACTTTGGAGTCATTAGAAACCGAATATGAATTTATTATAAATTAATATTTCTAGCTTTTCCAAAGGTGACCCTCACCCCTCTTATAAAAGGGAACTCCTCCTTCTCTTTTCTTCACACCTTCAAAACATTTTGGTTTCGGCCAAACTCTTCCCAAATACTCTCCCAACTTCCCTCACTACAACCTAGAGGCCTTAGTTTGATTATAAAGCCAACCTAAAGAGCCCTTTTGATCAAATCAAAAGGAAGAACCTGAAGAAGATGTAATGTTTTCACCACCCCTTTTCAAGTTCCTTTCTTCTTTCACTTCTTCTTTCTTTGTTATTACCATTATAAAATAATAAATCCAGTATCATATATATACTGTGATGTTATTATAAATATGTTACAAGCATAATCAGTATTCTATCCACCCTTTGAATAACATGTCACCATACGTGCGTACGTACGACTTACCGTCTCCACGTCGTGGTGTAATTGTTATTCAATATATTATTATTTGGATGGGTATAATAATGATGTGTAACTCATGTAAATAATAAATATAACATGTTAATGATTCTTTATATATGATATAACATCCATTTATATATTATTTTAATATCAAAAGAATGATATTGTCGCTCGTGCGTACGTACGGACTACCGTCTCCACGAACGCGATGAGATTCATTCTCCATCGTATCCATTGCAGTATAATTATCATTTGATGATTTAAAAATGATGTTTAAGGACTTGATATCATTCTGTATATGAATAATATACAGCCTATCCATTACAAACATGGCTTAAGTAACAAAACATAGAAATGAAAACGAGTAAGTTAACACCCGAAACAACGATAATACTAAGATATTATTAACAAATCAATGATAAAAGATCATATATGATATCATATTAATATATATGATTCTTGTTTAATTTAATTACAATTATTTCACCATTATACAGGAGTTTAACCTACCCCACCCAAGGAAAAGTACAAGGTATGGGTTATTTCACAATCTCTTCATTATCCGAGGTTGTTTATAGGTAATTATCTACTAGGATCTCTTTATCATCCACATCCATGTTTCTTAAAAATGTATTTCAAAACATTTTTACTATTTACAAGAATATGGGTTAAAGTCATTTATACCCTTGTTTGACTTTTTATAAGAGGTTTATAAAGGAATCTTTCCGTCGTTTTCCAAACAAAGTGCTTTTAACCTTTTCGACGGAATTAAGGTAAGAATGTTTTTTTATCTTATACGGTGGGTGCGGTTATTTTCCACCGTTATAAAATCGTCGAAGCTTCCCTTACAAGCTTATAAGAATATTTTCAAAAGAAAATGTTTTATTTTATATGTCTCTTAAATGATTTCAAAATAAAAAGAGATATTTCTCTAAAAAGAGTTTTGTTTTCATCTATGTCAACATCCTTTGATGGATTTTACACTTATTTGAAGTTGATGATACAAAACTTCTATATTGTATTGAAGGTTTTATGATATGTTTGACTGTGGATATGCTATTTTTATACCATTCATAGATTATGGTGAATGTATTGACATTTCGTATACTAGTTTTAATACGAATGTTTATGTTATGTTTAAACCTTTTCATATGGGAATGCATTGGACTTAATATGTGACGGGTGGAGCCCGCTATAGCTCCTCGATGCATCGGTAGGTCTCATGGGGCAAACTAGTGTCTTTTCACAAGGCCTTGACAAAATCATATTTTTAGTCTTGGCACGAGGCCTTGGCTATGTGGTTATGATAGTCTGGCATTATGCATTTCATCATTATGAAAGTGGTTATTGATATTGCATGTGATTAATCGATTAGTAGAATATCCATGTGAATAATTAAATGAAATTATTTCATTTTTCTTTGGCCATACTATGTTTAAGTTCATGTTTAAAAGGATTTTGTTTTAGTTATACATTTCCTTAAATGTTTATGCTTATTTTTGAAAGGTTCCTCTATATTGTTATCCTTACTGGGCATTTGAGATCACCCCTTTTCTATGTTTTATTTTTCCCAGGATGTGAAGAAGTAAATTATGAATGACCCGTAGGGATATTATGTGGGGATATGAGTGTGGATTATGCAGACAATATGTTGTTGTAGTAGTTTTTCATTTTATGATTTAATGTAAGACATATGAATATATCTAGTGCTTCCAAGGCTACTAAACCAATCTGTCTTTCGAGATTTGATATTTCTTGTGATCATGCAAATGTTATGTAATAATGCACCGACTCTGGGTAACCAGGGTCGGGTCGTTACATTAGAGGTTAGGGAATTCCATAAGCATAAGTGGCATTACCATAATGGTTAAGATTTCATAAATAGTCCTAGTTTTAGATAAATTGAATGAGTAAGTATATCTTAGTGTTTGTCTTCCTCATTAGTACATGATGGTTTTGTTGATATACTCACACTGACCTTTTTGGTTTTAGTAAATGGCTGGATCTAGCAGGCACCAATGAAACAGTGGATGTGAAAGAAACTGTGATAGTTTTTTGAGCAGGCAACTGAATGATATGGGAGATGCAATGAGAACTTTTTTGATTATCCTCAACCAACTTTCTGGAGTCATGATTGTCCACCTAAACCTTGGTGATTTCTCTAAGGCATCATATATGCGAGAAAAAAAATCTACGGAAGTACAGTTAATAATCATAAAGGTAAGTGTGTTCAAAACCCTATGTGTCAATGATGTGGGAAGAAACACCTAGGAAAATGTTTCAAAGGGACAAAAATATGCTATAGATGTGGAAATGAAGGTCATAAATAATTAACCTGCCATGGAAAAAGGAAGCATCCAGTTGACTCGAGGAAAGGGAAAGAAGTTATTTCTGAAGGATCAATTGAATGTTTTAAATGTGGTGTGCATGGTCATTATGCAAACACATGTCCTATGAAGAAGTTTCGTGAATGGGATCACCAAGATCATACACATGTTCATTTACCAATACATAATTCGATTCCGATTGAGGATAAAGAAACTGACAATGACCAATCAAAGGTATGTATTATTTCATGACTATTGTTTTCCTATTTTGGAATCGTAGGATATGATTAATCATATTGTTTGTATGAAAGAGGTATTTCAGAATAATTTTGAAAGTAATGGTTAATGGATCATGAAGAATGTTGAATGGGTAATATGTCAACATATAAGGGCATCAAGAGTTATGGTGAAATTCCTAAGAGTATTAAGTCTCTTTTGATGATGTGGTTACATTAGAAGACTTTTTATATTATGTGTAACCCTGATGTTTAATATATGCAAATTTTATTCAAGGAATAGTTATCTTTTCTTTTGTGGACATAGTTATAAAGAACCATTTGGGTTTATATGATCCTTAATTTTGAGGAAATTATGGGTTACTATATGTTATTATTGAAGTGAAATGCATGAGATAAAATTGAGGTTAAATTTTGTTATGGTTATTTTTGATGATTTTATCCCTTTTTGGGGAATGATTTAAGAATTATATAGTTTTGGAAAAAGGACAACATGCAGACCGTGTGACTACCCGTCGCGTCGGACAAAGCTGCGGGAATCGAACCCACAACCAAAGTGCGACTGGTATTTATCACCTACCACTGGACTACGTGAAGTCCCTGGTTAGTTTGACTGATTCTTTTTAGTTATATGATTTTATGAATTAAGAGTAATTTGATTTTGGGTTATTTATGAAAATGATTAACCTATCATGGTGGATATGTGATTTGGTTAATTACTTTTCAATACGAGACTTTAGGAGCAACTGATGTTGTTTGGAGATAAATGTTGTGATTTAAGTTGGAAGACTATGTGACTAAATACTTCAAATATTTGGGTTTAAATCATAGTTTGGATTACTTCGAAGAATTTTATGGACAAATTGATTATAGAATGGTCCTCATTGAACTTTGGGTTTTGGTGGACAAATTTTGGAGATTAAGAATAGATTTTCTTTTTATAAAGGGTTATCCTTTTCTGGATTATCTGATCTTGTACTAACCTTTTTGGTTTTGGTTTTGGTTAAATTATAAATACATGGGAAGTATATAGTTCTCTTTTGTGGATTAGGTGACTCTCTAGAAGTTGATTATAGTACTCTTAATGTGAACAAGTCTCCCTAAATACTCGCCTTGTGGAAAAAAATATGAGTTTGAATAAGGAATCTAGTAAAAGTTGAATGTAAACTTGATAAGTGATTATGATTCCTTATGAATAAATTCCCCAATAAAAAGTAACATAAATCAAAAATGTTGTCTATTAACTTTTCCTACTGGGGAATCGAATACCGTTTAACCCATCACAAGTTTGTGATTTTCTTATGGTTAACTTTCTCCTAGACATGTTTACTATCACTCTCCCTCAAGAACATGACCCTTTTCTTTTTCATCCATGTCCATGTTTTTCTACATGGAATCCTAGTATGGATTAACTCGGGTGACCTCTGTACTTATCTTCCATTATTTTAAAGTTATTGTTTTACCGACTCTTGTTCCGATGTGGGACTTTCAAGGATGTTTCCAAGCTCAATTTTAAAAATTGTGAGGATGCAATTCCCAAAAGGGGGGGAAGGATGTAACACCCTAGGTAAATAAAGTATATGACATTTTCATCTTTATCCATATTTGTGAATAAAATATTAATATGACTTTAAAGGGGACGCTATGCTCGATGGCATACCCAATACGCAACAACGAGTTTCTTGGGAATCTTACGTTGTACTCTAATAATAAAATAATATTATATTAAATGGTGGTTAACATGTAGCCGTTGTATTGGCGGTAATGGATAGAAATATATAAAATATGATTATATATGTTTTTAAATGTTTTTACATTTATCCAATAAAATATAAAGGCTTAAAATACAGAAAGAATTCAATTTTAGGCGTATATGCCCTAGTTTTCACTAAAGGTTTACTTATCGCCTTTTGATGGCGAACCATTATTAAATATAGTTTTGTTCACCCTTATACATTCTATTGGACCAAATAAAACTCTTCTCAAGAATTGGTACATCAAAATTTACTTTGTGTAAATTTTTGGTATCTTTCCGATAAAGTTCATATTTTAATGAATAGTTTAAAATGTTGTATTTCAATTCAAAACCTATTTTTAATATAATTTATTTATATGATTATATTATCTTTTGAATTGGTTTTAAAGTGAAATTACAATATATTTTTACCATTAAATCCAATAGTGGTCTTTGTAATTAATTTCACTTTGTTATCAGACTTAAAATGGGGTCAATCTTTTGATACTTATTATTTCATAAAAACACACTATTTGCTCTGACAGCGGGAATTGATTATTAAATTAATTAATGTGACTTATATGTTTTGAATTTTGTAAAATAGACTTCATTTTTGAATTCGGAATATCAAATATATCTTAGGGTGATTTTTTGGGATTTTTCTGAAAAACATCAATTTTTTATGAATAGTGAATCCACTAAGTGGTACTTATAAAAACTGATTTTTCCGTTTAAATAAAATTTTTCCATATTTGTGTATTGAATTTCAAAAATATGACATACATGGTTGTCATTAAGAAGTAAAATGTGGTTCAATGGGATAAAAATAATTTTTTTGGTGAATAGTAACTTATTAAGTTTTTAATCACGATTAGAGGTAATTAGTGTAGTTTATGGTAAAAGTAATGTTTTAATAAAATGAAATGACGTAGACACAAGTACTACCTTAATTTGATGTGTCATGGCCGACCAAGACAATCCATGGGTCAACTTGGGGACCCCATAGGGCCACTTTGGTTGGGAAATGACATAAATATGTTTTTATTTAATGTTAAAGTAAAAATGACACAAACATGAGATGTTTTACTAAAGCAATTTTTACATGGGGATATACACGTCATATTTTTTACAATAAATTTTCATTGGAATTATAAAAATATGTCCTACATCATACTATTTTTTTATAATTTTTTGACATTAGATAAATTAAATTATTTATGACATCATGATGAAGCAGCGATGACCTCATTATTTAACGATTTAAATAAAATGGAAAGATAATGTAATATCTAATACCTACACATGTCCAAAACCTATTGTATGAGTTGATTTATAACACTTATCACCTTATCCTCTATATAAATCAATTTGGGACCTTTAAAATCCGAAAATCTTTTGAAAATAAAGTAACATTTTGTAACTTTACAAGAGTGCCCCTCCTCTCCTCTTATAAAAGGCCCCCACCTCTACCTCCTTACCCACACTCCCAAAGCCTTTGGCTCGGCCAACCTCTGCCCATTTTGTCTCTCCAATTCCCTCTATTACTCCTTGAAGCCTCACTTTTGGCATAATTCTTCCCAAGGAAGCCTTTGATCTCAATCCAAAGGGAGTTACCCAATTTTAAGGTAATGTATTCACTTGTGTCCTTTTGTTTTTTTTGCTTCTCCAACCACCTAAACTCTATTTATTCATTTATTTTGTAACCAATCCAGTGTCTTCAATATACTAGGATGTTTTTATAAGAATGATTCTAGCTAAAATTACACACACCTACATCTAATGGTTAAAAAACATACTGTTCCCATGGATGGAAAATTTCTTCCTCCCGAAACGATGATTGTTCAACATTCTTCTAACACCTTCAAAGGTGGCCATTAAGATGACACTATATTTATATATGATATCTAATATGTTTATGGTTTACTTAAGATTCTGTATTTTTCATTTATGGCATACCTTTATGGTTTCCATTATGGGTAAACGCGATATCTTCATTTAAGGAAGTGCGGACTACCGCCCCCTCAACGTGATTTAATTCGTTAATACCATTTGTGGTACGTATAAAGGATATATTTAATGATATTATCTATGTTACCATACTAGAATTAAAATAATATTATGTATCATTATGTTTATTTCCATTAAATATGAAATAGAAATGGAAGTAGCGTTCATGCGTACGTACGGCTTACTGTCTCCATGAACGGTACATTTCATTTCATATCTCAAAATGTTATGTAATATTATAAGTACATATATATAATGGATATATATGTTATATATTACATATAAATTATGTATATCATTCTTGAATTATAACATATATATATATCTCTCTCATTTTGTTTTAATTCCATTAATATGACAAAAAAATGAAAGTAGCATTCATGCGTACGTACGGACTACCGTCTCCATGAACGGTGCTTTTCGTTTTTTTTATCTCCAAATGATATGTAATTGTATAAAATGAGTTTTTACTGGATATATATGATATTTTAATCATTAATACTATTCTTTAAATTATTTACTTATGACTACATGGGCAATTTGTTTTCAAACAAGTTCATTTTTGATACATGTACCAAACATCGGCAAAAACATCTGTTATGAACTAACATTATTAAACAATTATTATAACATTATAATATGTGATATGAACTGAATAATAATATCTAAAGGATGTACTTAGGAAATTTTTAATTGACCAAAGATTATTATTCACTAATATAAAGAAACGAACAAGACAAGTTGGACTTGAGGTAAGGGATCCTACTGCACTCTTTCTTTTTAAGTACACTCTTTTATTTCAATCCTTTTAAATCTCATCTTTCTTGTTATTGGGATGTTCTTTTATATTAATAATATTGTAATTTTTATGTTCATGTGATGAGAGACCCTATTTTCTCTCATCAATCCATTTTGGATGTTTTGAGTGGCGCCGTTAGGCTGCCGAATTTTCGTAAGAGATCTAACCTCTCACTTTCTTTTTAAGTACTCCCCTTTATGTCACTTATTTTAAGCTCCTCTTTGTTATGTTGGGGGATGTTCTTTTATATTCCTCTATCTATAAACTTTATGTTAATATGATGAGATACCCTATTCGATCTCATCAATCCATTTTTTTACTTTTTATGTGGCGTCGTTAGGCTGCCGAGTTTTCGTAAGTGACTTTTCATCTCACTTTTATTCCCATGAGATTTATGCTAAATTTTCCATAATTTCTTTTTAGTGGTGTATGTACTGCCCATTATTTTACTCATTGTGTAATAAAATTTCTTTTATGAGTATTTACATCAATGTTGTATTTTCCTTCTTTCACGAGGTGTATGTTTCGAAAGATACCCATGTCGGTAAGGGAACCTTTCACCCTCCTCTTTTTAAATGACTTCTTTTGTTGGGTCTTTTAATTTACATATTGTTATGTTGGAATATGTTCTCATATATCCTTATTGATGTAAATTCTATGTCCATGTGATGAGATAATTTCTTTTTATCTCTCATCAACTCATTTTGATGTGACGTCGTTAGGCTGTCAAGGGAACTTCTTAACCCAATTTTGATTTCTTTGGGTTCAACATGTAGTTATTGAATATGTCATACTTTGAATATGTGTGAATGACCTTTGATTATTTTACACTTAATATCCACTTATATTTGGTGTATTCGTTTGTCACACATAATTAAGTAATTGACTTATCCTTAATCCAAGGATATCGTCTTTGTATGAGACTTCATCTCAATCTCCTTTCATTGAGGCATATTTTGTTTTATACACAACCTTCTTTTATACGTTGTATAAATCCCTTTGACTTTTACGTTTATTCAAAATAAAATATTTTTATACAAAGTGTTTACTAAACAACAAAAGGGAATGTTTTTGTCGTACGTATGCGGCGACAATGACTTCTCCGACGTCGTGACCATAATTTGAGTTTCGGCTTCCTCTACAAGCCATACCTTTTTTAAAGAAAAATAAATACCATGTTTTATTCTTCTTTTATTTTGGTATTGAAAATGGTTTTAATAATCTTTTTATATCAATGTGTGGTATTGATATCTTGTGATTGAAAGGTGGAAATTATATGTTTCCTTTATGCAATTTTTATGTGATACGATTATGTTGAAGTTCTTGGGCATTATTATGAAGACGGGTGGTTCTGTGATAGACTAAGGGCGGGTGAGCCTGATATAGCTCCTCAATGTATTGGGTAACGCAAAGGAGTGAAGATTTATGGTTTCCCCCAAGAGATTTCGAGAATATACTATGATAGGTATTCTAAACGTAAACAAGAGGGTTACTCCCTACGTAAGATTGTTATGAATGCCTCAAGTTACCTTTATGTCTAATGATTTCTATGATTTGTTCATGATTTGATGAGGTATGTTAATGTGCTTAAGTTTTATGGGTAAAGTATGATTTCATTCTTATGTATATATGTACCCATGTTTCCTTTCCATATTTTTATATCCCTTACTATGCTTTTTATGCTCATCCCAAGTTTTTTTGAAATGATTTTCACAGGTCAAGGGAAAGGTACATGATATGATGATAGTGTCAAGGAAGTGTCAAGAAATAATCCATGTTTTATTTTAAATATGTTTCCATTGATGGGAAAGATGAATAC
Source organism: Viscum album (assembly GCA_963277665.1). Taxonomy (NCBI): domain Eukaryota; kingdom Viridiplantae; phylum Streptophyta; class Magnoliopsida; order Santalales; family Viscaceae; genus Viscum; species Viscum album. The sequence goes on along the minus strand of OY728129.1, from coordinate 790,826,890 downwards.
TATCCTTATGTAACCACTTTGTTTATATGTGGAATGAAAAGCAGGTTTTATGATCTAATTCTCTAAAACTCTAAACCCGAAATGATCCTCAATGTGTAGTCTTGTAATAACTTAATATTAAGTAAGGTTTAAGGCTGGGGCCTTATATTAACCCTCATTCTGGTTATAATACCCTACAATCCCATTAATTAGATACACATAATTGGTGAAATGTTAATAAAACACTATAACCCACATTAATTTTCTGGAATTACCTTATTTGATCTATATATGATGTATGATAGCATTAATATGTTAAAATACCTTTATAATTAAAACGTACATTTATAGAAATATCCTTGATAATATTATGCCTAATTATAAAGGAATATTCAATATGATTCCAATATTGTGGATGTTATCAATAATTTATATAAAAATACTTAAAGAGTTTAATATGGATCTAAATATAATAACTCTTGATTTGTTGAAATTACAACTAGAAATTTGACACCCACATACATAAATAATTTAAAAAATAGATTACTAGAGGATATGCTATATAATACTAGTGGTTTTATATAGATGAAAATTAGATTGATGGTGGAAGGAAATGCGAAGTTTAACATGTAATGTGAGTTCCCTATGAAGTCCTTTCGAGAAACCATGGTGTGAGACCTTGTTATTTGGGAGAGGTGATACTAGTTACAAACTCCTAAACCTATATAATTTATTTGAAGAATATTTTCTCATTATCATTAATGAAATAAACCAATTTTAGTGTGAAAAGTATAATATCTTGTTCTTATGATCCAGAGTCACTAAAAAATTATCCCTGAATTTTGTTAACTAATTAGAAGAGTCACAAACTCTTTTCTGATTTGATAAAATTTAGAAAATGGAAAGTATTTAGTGATAAAAAAGTAAATTCTTGATTCAAATTATCTAAATTATCTTATTTATTGGTTGGTAATCTATATAAAAACCACAAAATATACTTATTTAGACCTACAAACCAAAATATCTAACATATACAATGTCACATTTTATTTATGAGAGGATGTATATCATATCTTATTAAAATGTACTCATTTATCATTTCATTATTTATACATATAGATATTTTATTTCTTATATGAACATATATAAAGGATTAGGAATCTTGTATGCTTCTATTAAGGATCTCCCCTCCACATAGTCATTCTCAAATAATGACATTACTGGAACTCAAGATATATGATTTATTGAGGAGTTACTTAATATAAGATTTGAGATTGATGTGATATAGATGTGTTCCACTATGATCATCGAACAATAAATAGGTAATCACATCTATGATGAATATAAATACCCGATTTTATTTTATATGTACCACCATTTGAAGTCGAATAATCCTACTATGGGAACATATTACTATGATAACTTTACTACAATGAAACTATATATAAAAATAAATAATTTAAAAATTCTTCACCTAAGGAGTCTAATGTATATTTATATCCATAATAAAGAATGTTTATTTAGTTATTTCATGATAATTATATACCTTATATAATTCACTAAAAAACTAATTACTATATTATTTATTACATGAACCAAAATAATTAACTCTTGACCATGGGTATGGTATTTTATTTCATGAGGATAATACTATGAGGAGCAATAGACCACTATTCAAAGTGAATGTATAGAAACACATTCATGACTAAATTTTTCGTACTTATAGTATTCCTTATTTAAATAAATTGGATGAAGTAAATTGGTTATGAGGTTATCTTCTATTTTAGTTACCCAAAATATTCTAGACACTTATTGAACCATATAAAAATATAACATTTCATATATAATGTTTTAATAATGCCATCTAAATTTTATAAATCATTGATGATGTAGTTATAATATCCTATGATCCTAGGGAAACTTCTGATCAAGAATTCATTTTATGGATTCTCCCACAAATTCCTTCATTCCACTATTTTAATATCTATAGATATTACATCTTCTCATATCACATGCCTAAAAATAATTTATTTTAGATTAGAAAAAGATATATGATCTCATAATGACTCTTCGAAACTATAAATAAGGTGATCATTTTCATATCTATTTTTATAATAGATCACATTTAAATCTGAATATACCAAAAAATAATTTAAACCAATAATTTATGACATATACTTTTTATTACATCCATGAATAAAGTAGGAAAATTATTTTAGCCCAAAATAGGTATCAAATACTCAAAAATGTCTAAATATTAGTATAATTTATTCTTACAAATTTCCACCAATTCTACATAATCTCATGATATCATGATCCAATGTTACCATTTGATACATAATATGTCGAGTAAAATTAAAAAGTAATATGGTCTATCATTATAACCTTTATGTTTTGTAGGAACAATGATTAGGGAAAACTACTAAAAAAATATATAATTGTTTTAAAAAATGAATTTTTTTTGATAAATATGTACTCAATTTATTATAATGTAAATATATGATTCAAAAATTGAATCTTTCACTCAAAATGGGTTATATTCCTTTTTGTGAGAATATAATAGAAATAATATTTTCAATATTTACAAAATAAATTTTAATGAAGGAAACTCATTTGAAAATAACAATGTTTAAATTAATGTATATTATATATTTTAAAAAAATTTAAAAAAATTCTATTTTTTATAAATAGTTATAAAAAATGAATTCTATTGAAAATTTACTTTTTTGAAGCATTAAAAATGATTCATGTTGTTTTTAAATATTTTTAAAATATAATATGATTATATTTATATTATTTAAAATCAAAATAAAGTCATTATAATTTATTTTATGCTTTATTTAGATATAAAATTTCTTCTACCTAATTAAATTATTCTTTAGGAAATCTAATTTTCATTATGTTTTTTGGGCCATAAAATTATATAAAATTACATATTTTGGGTGAATTTATTTTGATAGTATATATTTCATACATGTAATCAAAATAGCCCAAAATTTTAATTGTGTAGTATTCAATGTTTTTATAATGGAAAGTGGGAAGTTATAAAATTGTCACTCTGGTTAATGATAAAATCGATTTACCAAGTTAAAACCAAGTTATAAGGGTACATTTTCCAATTAGTAGTATATAAATAGAATTATTTACCCTTATGTTGACAATATAAATTATTAAATTTGAATATGTTTCCAATTTTATGATTATTGATTAATTATCATATTATTATATTTTAATCTTTTATGAAATTCAAAGTGTTTTATCCCTCAACTTATAAAAAGACAGTGGCATTTGACATTCATACAATATGTTGACCCACCTATCTTAACCAAATGCTTCCCAATTAAATTATAAACGTCTAAATATATTATATAGGGTTTAATTATTTATTAAAATTCAATTCTAGGTTCACTAAAAAATGTAATTAATAGAGGCCAACTGAAGTAGTGGTGATCATACAAAGTGGCCTAGTTCAAATTTTTTCATCTTATAAATCCCCAAAATCTATGTCATTAATAATAAAATAATATATTCACACTGATATATATAATGATTTTTTTTATTTTTTTGTCATAATTTTTATACAACTTTTTCATCAAATGTATGTCCAAGTATATCTCAGATGTATGTGTGCACTACCACCTACAGATAGAATTACAATTATATTTCATTCACCATATTCCATGGATATATATTGAGATATGATTAATTTTTATTATATTAAATTGGTAAATTAATTATTATTCTATAATTATTATATCATATCAACCTTATTATATTCCAAATTTTTGGAAGATGATATGATTGTTCATGCAAACATGTGGACTACCACCACAATGAAGTTATTTCATTTTTTATTCATTTATATTTTATTTAGATGGTAATATGGAAATATTTATGTAATATTAATTTAATTTATAATATAGTTATGATTCTATAATTATTATAAAAATATTATCCCTTTTTTCCTTTTTTGGGAAAATGAATACAATGTTTATGTACATATTCGACCTACCATCTCTATTAATGGTGTAAATAATGATTCTATAACCATAATTTTTAGTTTTATTAAAAATATATATATAACTAATATATATGATATTTATTTTATAAATAAAATTATAGATATTATGGAACCATGATTAAAGTATAAGGTCCATAACTATTGATAAAAATATATATTACAAATGAAACAATTAACACATAGAAACTGAACTTTTATGAATTTTTGTATTAATAAATAATTGATGAAATGTTATATGAGGAAAAAATATAATATTAGGAGTATTTAAATGATTCTCTTGTTGAATAGTAAAATATATAATTTATTTATCTATAATATAGATCCATTTCAATGATTGTTAACCCTGAGGTAAGAGTTTTATGTTTCAATGAAATTTAATGTATGAATGATTATAATTGAAATTAAATTGAATTAAAATTTATGAACATATTCTAATAGTACTATTTCATTTCCTTGTCACCCTATTATCTATTTCATATTAATTTGATAGTATAATTTTCCCACCTTTTGTACATAAAATGAAAGAGATGTTTTTAATAATAAAAAAAATTTCTTCATTGATCGGTAATTCTATTAATCCATGATAATGGTTTATTTAAAGAAATCAAAAATGTTTTTCAACTATTTTAAGAATAATAAATTTTATTTTTATCAATTTTCAGTTTCAAAAATAAATATTCAAGGGATTATTCTTGATGATTCTTAAATGTGGAAATTATGACATTTTGAAGAAATTGTGGAAACATATTTTCTTTAAATACATTGAATGAATATAATTACCCCTATTATAAAATTATTAATAATTTGAACCTTCCTTTGCTATAATAGAAATTATTTTTTCATAATGAATTATATTCTTAATGTTTTGAATATTTTAAAATTTTAAATAAGATATTTCAGGATAAAATTTTATTTTTACCAATATATTTTATTGTGATATTTTTAAGACATTTTCATATATGATAACATCCATTGATTTAAATTATTGATAGTGGGGTTATGATAAAATTTATAATAATTATTCTTTCAATGTACAATCTTTTATTATTTGGATTATATGTTCATGAAACATATTTATTTTACACTATTATTCCTATGACAGTATGATAGATAATTTAGGATTTTGGTTTTTTCATATTAATGAATTATTAATATATTATGAGTATTCCAATAATTATTTATCCCTTTAATGCAGTTATAAACGATTATTGTCCTATGAGTTCAAAGGTTACATGGGTGGTTATGTGAGGCCCAAAATATGGTACACAAGAGGTTATACTGTTTCCATAATAGGGTATATGAGCGGTCATTCCATGAATGATATAGGTACCAAATTTTTTATTCCATTCTAATCTTGTAATAAATATATTATTTTGTAATAAAGACATAATATCTATATGATTTAGATTATGTCGTACACTATTCTGGCCTTTTTGGAAATGATCTAATGCCAATGTTATGTTCTCATGGATCATGTTCATTGAATCCTTTATAATTCATGTTTTATGAGGTTCATTTATATAATATATGTCACAAGATTATGATCTATGAATCAATCGGTATAGTTTTCCCTGGATATTATAATGTTCTCAAACCCTTATTCTCATGTAATTTTCATATTTTCATTGATAAATCTATTATTTTTCCTCACATGGAATCTAAGATCACCCTTTAGTAAATTTTTTTCCCTATGATATGATGAATGTTTTTATGTCTGATGTGCCTATGAAGGGTTATAGTTGTGATTTACTAAGGGGGATATGATATAGACCATTTATGAACTAGATGTTTTTATATCAATGATTGCAAAAAATTTGTAACAGTATGGTTCTTTCAAGGGTCATAATGTTATATAATGTATATTAATTTAATAAGATCTATTATTTATGTATGAAATGAGTGATTCTAAACATTTGGTATGAGAGGATGGTTTAGTTATATTTGGAATCTAATATCTAATATATTTAGGGGGTACTTTTTGGGTAAGACTACTTACTGGAGAACATCATAGGTATGGAATGGAATGTAGCATGGATTTAGTAGGAAATGTAACTATTTGTAGATAATAGTAAGTGGATATGGATGTGCCATATATTCACCTATGGGTAAAAAATATGAATAGTTTGGATTGTGTATTAACTCAATTTTCCTTAGTGATAGTTGAGAGATTCTAATATTACCCACCATAATAGAAAATATTATGAAATATACTTGTGTTAATTCAGTTTTTTTGAATAATATTTATTTATTTAAATATATTACGAAAAAACCTGATATATAATAATCCTTTGGTATTATATATTAAGAATAATTTTTAATGATTTAGATATCTATTTAATTATTTTTCGTCATTACAATATTTCCCACATTAATGTTTATTGCTCAAAATAAAAAATTTAATTTTAATATTTGAATGAACATTACAAATTGGTGTTGAGTTTGTGATATGAATGATAATATATAAAATTAACTTATTTTATTATATTCATATGTCATAAATTATATTATGAGGCATGTCTCAAGATTCTCATTCAGATTCTCAATGATGTGCTAGTGAATTACCTATGAAGACACTTAATAATGTGATTATAATTTTTCAATTTTACGATTATTAACTGATCTAAATTTAATGGAATGTGATTCCAATAATAATTTTATTTTGAATACAGTGTAATTTAATATTATTTTTGGGAATAGGTTTGTGTATTTATACAATACACATATTAATTGTCATGGATGGGAAGTGAAATTTGATATTCGCATCCAATCAATGATCATCAATCAATGCAATTATAAATATAATGTATTAATGGAAATTTTTTCCACATTGCTGCAATAAATTCATCTTCATAAGAGGTATTTATCTCATATTTTTCTAGATGAATTAAACATGAAATGATACCAAATTTCTAGGATTTTCTGATTTTGTTCAATATAATTTATTAGTCTTCCTGTGAATTGTGAAGATGAGTTTTTAAAATAACTCATACCTGGTGAGAAAACTATTTCAAATACTCGATATATAATGAAGCTGATTAATTTTTAGGAATTGTAGAAGCCAAAACATGTAATTCATGATAAGGGATTTATACAAATTAGTGTTCCACAATGGGTTACACCTATTGGTTTTATTATTAAAAAGGAATATTAATGGGAATCTGCATTGATTAATGGCAAATTAACAAGATCAAAATCCCAAATAATTATCCTCTATACCAAATTGTGAATATTTTAGATCAATTAATATGTGTTTAATTTTTTAACTTTATTTATATTTGATCTAGATATTATCATTTAAGGGTAAAATATTAATAAATATCATAGAGATATATGAATATAAATTATGAAGGCGTTTTATTTATAAAAATTATATTTAGTACAACCAATTCCCGCATTATATTCATTGATATAAAGAATAGTATTTGGTGATTACCTTGAACATATTTTGATAGGATTTATAAATTATAGATTTTATATTAGAAAAAAAAAGAATGAAGACCAAATGGGAGTTTCATTCAATTCATTATGAAATTAGTCATTTTATAAGTAAATTAACAAGTTTAATTTTCTCACATAATGTTTCTTTTTGAGGTTATTTAATCTCAGGAGAGGGAATAAGAGAGGATTGTTCCAAGAAAGAGGTTATAAAACATTGGCTGAATCTATCCATTCAAAAATGAATCTATAATTTTTTGGGATTGGATTCATTTTAGTTACACTTTTAATGAAGTTATCATTGTAATATAATATTTTCACCATGATTACTTAGAAGGGAATCAATATCATTTGTAAAGATGAATTTTAAGATAATTTCAATGATCTAATGAGAAGGTTACTAAGTGTCCCTACTCGTAAAATATCATATATTAGAGAAGGTTTTGTGATCTATATTTATGCATCAATCATGGGGATGAGATGCTTCCATGTATAGAATGATACAGTTATATCTTATGCCCTAAAAACTAGTTGTTGAAGAGAAAAATTACACGACTAAGTATATGAATTTTGATGGTTCAATTTTCTCATCAATAATAAATTGGGATTTTAATTTTAGATAAATTTATAAAATATGTACTGATTATAAAAAGTAAAAAATTATATTCACTCATAAATATTTTAATATGAACCAATGAATATGGTTGGATTTTAATAATGATTATGACTGCTAAATATATTACCATTCAAGGATGGAGAATAAAGTGGAATTTGATTTGATTAAATGGTATAAAGAATTATTATCTATGAAATGCTCTAAAAATATCCACAATTTATAGCATTCAAATTGATGGATACAAAAATTTATATGGGTGTTGATAAATCTTATTATTCTCAATGAATATTTCAAAAATCTTTTCTTGTGAATATTAAAATGGTTCCTAAGTAAGACATATATTGAAAAAATTTGTTGAAAAATGATCTTGAGTTCATAATTGAATATGATAGGATGAGAGAATTTTGGAAAAAAAAATTCCTTATAATTTCCATACACATAAAAATAATTATTTGATGAGTATCATAATTCGTCATTATTTATTTGTTAAGGAAGAATTATTATATAAAATATATAAAAGATTACTTCCAGTGAGATAACATGAATACTGATATTGAAGTTTATATATCTCGGTGAACGTTATAATGTAAATTTAATGATAATTGATAGAATTCTAATGGGATTTTAGAACAAATATTTACAATTGAATTTAAATAAGAAAAAACAAAAAACTGAATTTTTTATGAACTCTATAAAACAAATATATTCCATAACCATATAAATTATTCAACATTATTGAAATCATAGATGTTTTAAATCTTGGTCATATTTCCAATTAATTTATTAAGTAACTGGATTGCTTTCATGTATTATTGCATTATCTTTAACCTATTTATGATCCACTTTTTACCAAAATATCCCAATTAAGTCATCTATAACCTCATGATATAGTCTTTTGTATTAGTAATTCATATCACAGTCTGATAAATGGATAATTTATTAGTACCACTCAAACCATAGCAGATTGTTTTAGGTCTTGTTCTATGAATTTGAATGGTTGTATAGATCAGTAACGTCCTCTGGTAGATTTTTCATACTACAATAGAATTTACACGAGCATTCAGATCGATTTCTATGAAGACCTATATGAAATAAGTGTGTATATAAAATGTGATGATATAATGTTAGTGATATTAATCTATTACCACATGAAAATGCTGAGGAAAGAACATGTAGAGTCTTATCGATCATACATAGGATTATGGAACTTAATATTTGATTAGAAATTTATATAAAAATAGTCAATGAATTCAATAAGTTAATATTCATGAAATTTTATTAGTATTAATTTATCCATTTAATGATGTAATTGGATCTTCAAATAATAGAATGATGATTCCTAGGTATATTTCCCCTTGAGATCCCTTATCGATAATGGATGGTATCTTATCATATAGAAATTATATAAAACCTCTCTCAAGATTACGATGTCTTACACGTATCTCTATAGAATATGTACGCACCTAATCTAGAATATGCACAGAACTCATAGATTTTAAATAAGGAGAATGAAATTTAATTTGAAGAAAAATTTTAAAAATATTTTATGTATATATAAATTTTAATCAAACTAGAAAACTCACCTAGTGAATGGTTACATGAGGAATAAGAAATTCAATTATGATATATGAGATCCTGAAGATGTTGTAAAAATGAGTTTTCCTGTATTTTTTATACTAGTATGATAGTGTTTATGGGAAAAATTCATTTTATTTTGGTTTAATCTGTCATGATGATATTTTATGATATATTTCTCTTCAGCAGAATGTAATTTTTTCAATATCTAGTGATACACTCAACACAGAATCTAAATGATCCATAATATAATATACCATAATAACCAAGTCTATTAGTTTATTAAGTGAGTGGAAATAATAATATTTATTGAAAATATGTTTTTGTTTTTTTATAAATAAATGGTATTGAAAAATAAGTACTCATGTTTTAGTGAAGTCATTATATTCTATAAAAAGTAATTATTATTTCAAAATGGTTTTCAATGGATTATTTTGAGAAAATATAATTAATGTTTTCACATTTTGAAAATATATTTGACCAAATAAACATCATTTTTAAAATAATAATGTCAAAATTACATTATATTATTATTTTATTAACTTCTGTAAAAGATTTATTTTTCAACAAATATTAAAAAAATATAATTTTTTTTTCGAAAACTATAATTTTATGTAATAAATTTAAAGAATACTTATACAATAATGTGATTTTAAAATAAATATTATAAATAATTCAATTATGTTCATTATAAATTATATTATTTTTTATTTTCATAAAAAACGTGTAATACATAATAATATATCATTATAGAGAAATTTTTCCATTATGCTGTTTGTGATTAAATTTATAATTAAATTCCACCACCTTTATGAATTTTAATTTTATAAAAAAATAAATATTTCAAATCAATGTGTCTAAAGTTTTTTAATGATCCATCTATGATTTTTTTTATAATGAAATGTTAATGTTTTAATGATTTATAACCACTATAATAGTTAAAAACGTTTTTTTGGGTGTCGAACCAATAGGTAAAACCATAGTTGTTAAATTTAACATTATAAAATCCTATTATATTGAAATATTTTTACCTAGTAATATACCTCCATAAAATATCATGCATTTGGAAGAATTTATATTGAGTATGATATAATTATAATTTAAATATTAAAAAATTATAAGTGTGTACTCTCCCCCATTTATAAAATTACACCCCTCCTACCTCTTTTATATACCACATTGAGCTATAAAGATCAACTAAAACATTAACAATTAACCAATATATATATATATATATATATCCGCGATGTAGATGATATTTTCTGCATAAAAACATTCCATGGGTCATTAGGAAATCATCTAATGGAGGAAAACAAATAGATAGGTAATCATTATATAAGACCTATTTCAAATTGAATCTACTTATACCTATTATAAGTAAATTATATTCATTATAAACTAATATATAAAATATCATATACATATATTTTATTATGATAATGTATCCTCTTCTATTCACACTCATTTACATCAAATGTGAGGTGGAAGTATTTCTCATGAATACACATGGACTACTACATCCACAATTAAGTACAATTGATTTTCAATATCTACATTAAATAGATAGATATTAAAATTTAATTTATGATTTTATATGAAATTTATGAAAAAATTACACATCTATAATTAAATAATCATATATTCCATCAAAAATACAATTATTTTGGTAGACGATTAATCGATCATGCATAAATGAGGATGACCACCTTCATGAAGTGGTTTGATTATTTTTTTTATTTCCATTTTAATTTTATGGTAAAAATGATATATTAAAGTTATATATATTATTTATAATATAAACATGGTTCACTAAATATTACACAATATCTATATTTTTTATCTCAAAATTTTATAGATGATTTAAAATTTGTATGAAATGAAAATATATAATATTTATATCTTAAATCTTATTATTTAGATAATTATACATGATTAAAGTACACAAATATAACTTCATAATTAAACCATACATGAAAAAATGAAATTTTCATGATATGTCAATGGAATTTTTAATAAGGAATTGTTTTTTGATGTTATATATAGATAATATATGATACTAAAAGACTATAAATTATAATAGTATAAGATTAAAATAAATATAAATATTTTATATTTTAGTTTATTTTATTTTGATTTAATTTTAATGAGATTTACGGGATTTATATGTCAATCCCATTAAAATAATTATTTTTACTGAATTTATGGTGATATAAATAACATGAATATTTTTATATTGAAAACATTAAATTTTTATTCACGTTATATAAATTAGGATTCCATGTAATAGTTCCATTTTACAATCTTTGGGACTTAAAATGATTGAGAAAATGTATTTATGAGTGTTAGACATTATTGAATTTATTTTCCAGATTTTTATTTCTTCTATGTCAATGATTCAATTTAAATGTTTTCAAGAATGTTTATTCTACTCTCATATTATTTTTAAATTAATTTATACATGATTTTTCAATGTTTGAGATAATATTTTTATACAATTATTCCCATGCTATATTTAATTGAGCACCGGTACCTCCTTTTATTTTCATTTCTATGTATCAGAGATAACCCTTTATTATGATTTCTTTTACCCTAGATTCAAATAATTTATATATGTATGATTTTTCTATGATGGGTTCTTGTTGAGAATTACTATGTTTGAGATGATATATATCACTAATGATTTTTTTGTATCTATGTTTCTAAATACACTTCACAAATGTGGTTTTTGAGTGGTGTGCAGTGCTATTTATTTTAAATTTATCTATTAAGTTTATATATTTTTTAAGGAAAATAAATAGCCATTATTATTTTTCATTACTATAATTCTCCCTTTAACAGATAAAAGTAATCATAAACTCTATGAAAGATATTTATTGCTAATATTAAACTCATTTAGTTTCATGTATTATCATAATATGCATTTAATCTCTTAATAAGTTTTAAGGAAAGTGACCTATAATCACCAATGATATGTGATCTGCCTAATGAAACCCTTATCCACTAGCAATTCCCATTTTATCATTCTCTCTCATAGTTAAATTAGTGACATTTTAAATAGAGGTATGTAAATATACTACATTATATGAATCACATCAATTGTAAATTCCCCCCACAAACATTAGATATAATATATATTTCATCATAGAAACATTATTATATTGAATGATCCTTTTCTCTCCTTATTTTGATAATCATATTACACTTCATATAATTTAATTTTGATATTTTTTTGACTAGTTTAAGTGTTTTTTGTGTTAATGATAAAATTAAAAAAAACATTAATTCTGATTTCCTTGAGAACACATGACAATCCATAGAAGCTTGTTTTCATTAAATATTACAAGCATTGGATTTATTGACACAATATTTATATGATATTTATATAATTTATAATTGAGGATATACACTATGTTCATTATAAGATATTCAAAAAAACAGTTTATGTAGTGACAATTATTTTTAATGATTCCAAATCTCATGAATTGGATTATATAAAATCATTTTCAAAAAAATACCACACCTTCAAAGATTATAATAATTTTAATTATTTACATTGGTAATTTAAAATAACAGGCTTGAGCTTGTCATGTTTCTGTTGGGAAATCAATTTTTACCATGATAGAATATTATAATTGAATCTTTCATTAACTAGGCATTTTAAGAGTCCATATTATGATGTATAAATTATAAAAATATTAGTATCTCAGGTTCTAATAATTTTTTATAATACATTGATATCAAGAGCTTACCTAATGAGGGAACATATGAATTTTTTATTATAACCGTTATCTTATGTGATGTTATTTTTTTGATATTAATGTGATGTTAAATTTATTATATTTTATTCTTTTTATGATTATTTAATTTCAAATACATGTTATAATTTTTTTGATGTTTTTCTGGGTATGATATAACATCATATTATTTGTGGTTTGAATCATCGGTTGAGAAAAAATTTGTTTAGAGTGTTTAAAATCCAATTCACCCACTGTAGTTATTTCCAACAATATATTTCATAGGAACGTTTTTGCATACGATTAGTAATTTCTTAATAAAATAGAAGGGTTATTTATAAATAACAGAGTTAATAATATTTTATGTTGATTATATGATAAAAAATATAGAGAAATATGTCTCAAATAGAGGAGGAAAAAAAGTTTATTTAATTTTTTTGTTAGGAATTGTTTTTTTTTGTATTTAATATAAATCATAAAGTCATGTTCTTAATATTAAATAACATGTGTAATATAGAAAAATATTTAATTATTTTGTTTTATAATTTATGTTGTTCACGAATCTAAATGACCAATACTGAGAGAGGAGTAAAAATAGTTTTTATTTTATTCCTTATGAAATATTTTTTAAGATAGATTAATGGTTGATGAGTATTGTCAATAGTTTCAAATCTCTATCATGAAATGTGTTTTATGATGGAAAGATAGTTGGTAAATTTATATATGTACATCCAAAAGAAAAATAATCTAATAGGATTGAAATATGTCACATGAAAATAGATATGAAATTGATTTTTTTTAACATTATCCAAACTTTCATGATATATTATAGTAAGTTGAAGAGATATTCATAAAAATAAAATGAAAAAATAGACCTTTATTTTCATAAACTATTGGAGCTCTAAAATTATGTGGAAAAACTGAGGTGTACTATTAAAATATCTACACAAGATAATTGTCAAAAAAAATTAACCAAGGATGATTCATCACATATGGAATGTAATATGTTCAAAAGTTGACATTTTAAATTAGATTTTACAAATGCCTAAAGAAAAAATATTCATAACATAATCACTTTAGATAAAATTTTTATAATTTAGAAAACATGGATACATTCTCATGACTATCAAGAGTTTAATAAAAATATAAAAATTATTATATGAAATATATAATATAGAAGAAAATAAATTTTTAATGTAGTTTAACATTTTGATTTAATTTTGAAGATTTACTACATAGGATATCTCATTCATTGAATGTGATGATATACAGATTATTGATGGCTTCAATTTGAACTAAATTATAATGAAATTAATGAAATTATTTTTCTATAAAATAAAAACTACTAAAACATTATCACAATATTGGTTTAATAGTAGTCCAAATGATTTTTATTTTTAGAAATAATGTGATGATGAGAATTATATTTATTCCAAAATGGGATTAAAGATAAATATCAGTAGAAAATTTAAGATTATTTTTTATGAATAGAATTTAAATAAAAATAATAAAACCTACATTTTACTCAAGGATGATGAGATAAAAAAACTGATTTGTAACAATTTTAGAATGAGGTTTCAAAGGCAATACATGGTTTCGTTATTACGATTAATAAATACTCAATATATAAAATCAATTTTATAAGATACACTTATGAGTTAAACGAAATATATTTTTATATTCATGAAAATGAATATGGTTTATAGAAATTAAAAGAAAGAAATATCCATGGAGGTAGAATGTAAAAAAAAGACCATTTCAATTCTATATTTTTAATTACATGTTATTTTTTAATTTTAATAGAATATCCATTTAATTAAGATGATCTGATGTTAATGAATACTAATAAAATGTTAATTCTTATGGATAATATGAATGATTTTATCAATTAAATAACTAGTATAGGACATAAATATCATTATTATATAACAATTAAAATGGAAAAATTTATTTTGAGATGTTGTACGGTCAAATAAGATAAAAACTATTCTTACATACATGGGAATAAATCAACTGTAATATCATTATGTCAATAAAATAAATTTCTTCCAAAATAATAAAAGTTATTCACATTCTATCAAATAGGATGTCATTAGAGGAAAACATGTTCTCTGAATATAATCTAACCTTTATGACCTATTTAATATTTTACTTCTACAGTACTAGTTTATTACATGAACCAATGTTAAAACAAATCTGATTGAAATGAAATTTTTGAAACCATAATTAAAACAAAAGTGGTTTATCTTCTTATGAAATAATTCCCAATGAATAATGTCACTATGTACTACAGGAAAAATCTATATATTTGGACGAAATAATGTTTTATTTTTTTTAAGAAGTTATATATATTGAAAATGTGTTTTGTATTGAATTCCAAAATTTGGGTTTTTCTATTAAACTCTCTAATATTTGTTTAATTTTACTATTTATTTGGAAAAAAAGCAACGCAGTTAATTTTATATATTCTATTTTAAATATAACAGAAGATTTAAAATTTTAAAATAATTATTATAGAACCATATTTTAAAAAAGTTAATTCCATTAATATAGTAGATAAATTTTAGGATGTATATTAATGATTATTCAGATCATATTGGGTCATATTTTAAAATTTTATTTTTCTCTACATGTTATTTTTTCCAGATATATGTATATTATCATTCAAATTATTTAGGTGTTTATCTAAATATTTCAAAACATAATCATTAAAATTATAAAAAAATTTATAAAATTTTATAAAAATATGTAATATATTAAATGATGTGATTTATAAAGGCCATCAGATACTGTTATCTATTTCAAGATATATTTTTTATGAATATATTTTAAATACTGCAATAGTCGCATAGATCTTTTACTATATTCATTAATATGTACTACATGTTTTAGGTGAGAAATTATTTTCCTATATTTTATTTTTTATCTCATATATAACATCTTCTTCGTAAATGAAAACATGGAAATATTAAACAAAATGATAGTTTTTGTTTCATAATCATTATGAATCATTATTCAAATTATATTTTTATCTTCAAGGATAAATGTATCATCACATAACAATATAATGTCATGACCTATTTTTAATAATTTTAAAAATTGGTTTTATATATAAAAAATCATATACTAATGGAATTAACAATGCAATATTTATAGTTTATTATTTTAATTTTTTCTCACTTTGAATGTGCTGGTAGAACTAAATGAGTTAACACTAAAATAAAAGTCTCTATTTGTTTTTTCAAACATTTAGAGATATCAGAATCCTTTAGTAAGGATTAAATGTTTGAGTTCATTTTTATAATGAATAAAAAAAGATCCCAAAATGATTAATTTATACATGAAATGTGGATTGGGGATCTAGGGGATTCAATATATTCATCATCTAAGAATATTTTAAAATGATAATAATAATAATAGGGTTTTATCATTGGGTTTTTAGGGGTTTTAACATCATTTTTTATGGATTTTTAATTTAGGTGATGTAATAACTATATTTTTAAATCATGTTATAAAAAAATAATTACTATTTTTATGAAATACTTTTAAAACCTATTATTTAATAATCTCCATTAAATTTTATTATAATTTTGTAACTATATCTATATTTATTATTCTCCTCCAATAAAATAAATGATCGTTAAAGTGTAAATATAAAAAAATGAAATCAAGATAAATAGTTATAAATCATAAATTAAATTTCCATATTATATTAAATCCATATAATTATAATTTACTTTTAAAAAATATTTTAGGAATAAATAATCTACAGAATATATTGTATTTTATTCACTAATTTTTTAATCACACGATGATGGTTCTTATTTTTTTTCTATCTAAATTAGAGTTCTTCATCCTAAAAAATTAATCAAAAATATCTATATATTATAATAAAACTAAAAATAAACATTTTAAATAATGATAGAATAGTTATAAATACCATATCAAAATTAATTAACGAGGACGTAATGTATTGAATATGGAAATAAAGGGATTATATTTTAAATGAGTAATGTTATATGGTGAAATAATATATGTCATCCACAGAAGAGTGAAACAATACCATATATATATTAAGTGGATAGTTTATAATTTAAATATACAAGATGAAAAAATAAAATGTATTTTTGTAAAAATTATATTTATTTTTAATGATAATCAAATATAAAAACACCAATGAAAAAATAGAAATAAATTAAAATATATGTTTAGTGTGACTATATATTATGTTGCGACAACAAATAATTAAAAAACTGAGGTTAAATTTTTCACTGGGATGTTTTTAACAGTAAATATTGAAATAAAGATATTATAATCCACATTGAAATTATATTAATTTAGGTTTAAAAAAATGATGTTAGAAATATTTTATGGAAGGGGATTAAAATTTTGTATAAAAATAAATAATTTTAAAAACATTTTAATGTCAATTATTAAATATCCTTCAATAAAAGAAAAGTATGAAAGATATTTATTTATTGAGGCACTATAAAGATTTAAGATGAATGTATCATATATTTTTTCCTTACTATAAGGAAATTAAATATTTTTTATTCTATTTGGGATTAAAATGATAAGATTTATTGTAAAAAATTTAATGTTAAGATCGTATGGTATATGAGGTCTCTGAAAAAACATCAAATAATTTTGTTTAAAGATAATGTAATTAATAATATTAGTATTACAAGAGTGGTAAAAAAATATTTTCTTAACTCAGATTATATTTCAATGATGAATCTAATTTTTTTGTAGAAATCATAATTTGATAAATAAGGTTATATATTGAAACTCATAGGAAAATTATAAAAGATATAATGATACTTATAATGAAAAATATACTAAAACAAGTATAATTAAATTTATCTCTTCTTCAATCAGAAATAATGTGATTAATTAATGAGTTTTTTAAATCTGTGTTATATAATTCTGAACATTATTTTAGGTATAATGTTTTGTTTGCTGATAAATAAATAATATGGAATAAATGAAAAAATTCTAATAAGGTAATGTAATCCAAATAATCACTTTGATTACATAGATTATGAATTCCGTTTAATATTCAATATTCATTAATGAAAAGAAAAGATTTATGATAAGTATAAATTTAATGAATAAAATAGATAGTGTTAAATTTTATTCAAGAACTATTAGTGGAATAAAATATTCCATAAGATAAAAAAATAATCCCCTAACATGTTGATTAATGTTATGAAATAATTTCATAAAAATTTTCATTCTCATGATGTTTCTTTTAACCCCTCGAAATTATGAATGAATAAAATTTTTTTAATATAATTCATGTGATAAATACAATTATAAAAGGTAATAGATAAACCTTATAATTTACAATATATATAAAATTAAATAAATACAATCTATAGATTTCAGTGCACACAATAACGAGTTCATCATTATTACATGCAATAAGGACATTATTCGATGTCTTGTGTTAAATGTAAGTACAAGATCCAAAGAATAATATTAATAATATTATATAAAACATGAAATTTATCATTGTGATTAAATTGATGAATATGACTAGTATTTAATGAATCATAAAAGCAAATTGTTTAATTCATCAAATTACAATTGTATGGAAATCAAAATAAAACCCCAAGGAATATAAAGGATCATTTTTTATTAAATGTAACTTTTTATGCGTCTATGCAATGGATATTATGGGAATAAGATAATAACAAATCTAATTATACGAATATATGTTTTATTTTATTCTAAAGTAAGTCTTTGGTATTCTAACGGATAACTTGTGTTAGAAATAAAATTTGGAAAATATATTAATTTTATACGAAATAATAAACATCATTTTTTAAATCATAATTTCCCAATTACCTTGGGGTGAGATTTTGGTATTTTAATCAGAATTTTTATTTTATGATGAATAATGAAGTATACGAAATTATAGTTAAAACCCAACACGTTGTTCAAATACTATTTATTGATAAATTACATTTTTAATTGGTTTTAAAGTCCCAATAGATCAAATATATATCTATGAATCCTATTTATTTCTTTTTAATAATTTTTTATTTTCAATTTAGATATATGAAATGTTGTAAGCCCTTAAACATTTTCACTTTAAACCCCCCTTTCACATCCATTCTGTATGATTAATTTTAAAATAATTTCTTTCACTTGTGTGATTAGAATTTGGGAAAATGTATTTATTTTTTTATTTGATAAATTTATAATTCTTAAAAAAATCAAGAATATTTTTGAAAAAAAAAATTATTTTAGGTTGTTAAAATTAATTATAATGATTTATATAAAAAACAAGTTTACCAAGTGACTAAAAATTTATGTTAAATGGAAAAATTACATGAATCTTGTAAAATACCATTTGGTGGAAATATTTATATATTATTCCCCATATTATAATGTGTAATGCACTATTGGAGTCAAATGGATTAAAAAATGTGGGTGGAGTTCCCTATTTTAGAAACACACTACTTTCCATCTCACGCCACTTATGAAGGGCCTTACACTACTCCACCCATTCTTCACATCGGTGAAACCACTTTGGAATGGAATATATCTTCCAAATTACTCCAAAAATTCTATTCCCTAATCAAATAATATTGTGTTTTTCTAGAAAGAAAACTTTTCATTTTTTTATTGAAAATCTAATGAAGATACTCAAATAATATCTAATATTTTTCAAGAATCTCTTTTATTTATTTCATCCTCTACACCCATAAATTTTTTTAAGTAATAATTATATAATATACTCATTAAATTAAATATATGTATATTTTTTGTTACGTATATGACATAAAACACCCCACACTTCCCAATAATGGGTTACAAAATCAACATTTGTGTGTACAGCGGCCCACCACCTTGTGAACTAGTTTCGTTCATTTTTAAATTACCACTTTTCAATGGTGAGTATAATGATTAAAATAATATTTTGTATATTATTAATAATATATTATTATACATTCATGCTTATGGAATTATAATATAACACATACATTTATATACTCTATTTGTGTAAATATTTTAACATCACTCATTTGAATTGCAGACTATCACCTTGTGAATCGATGTGACTCGTTCACTGTTTTAATTGATGTATTTAGGATAATTTAATAATAACATTATGTAATATATATGAAATAAATATGATAACCGTTTTATAATATATATATATATATATCTGTGTGTGTGTGTGTGATTTAATTTTTTTCAATAATTTGATAAGAAAATGGATACATCATTGATGTGTACATACATCCTATTGTCTTAATAAACGACGAATTTCATTACCAAACATTGAATTTTATAGATTACACTAAATAAATATATAATTAATATATATGATATTTAAATCAAGGTTATAATTATTAAATGATTAAACCATGATCCAAAAAATTAGAGAAAGAAAATTAACAGGTAAAAAAATACTCAAAACATAAAGAAATTAACACCAAAAACAAGGAAAATAATGATTGATTATTAAAAAAGGAAATAAAATTTTTAAAAAAGTGAAATTTTTTATATTATAAATATTAATATGGCTATGGTGTAATTTAATAACAATATTAAACCCTTTATATAGAATGTAAAATATAATTTAACCAATATTGAGTGTAAAATAAGGTATTAAATATCAATTTACTTTCCATCGGATCTTATTCATTATTATGAAACAATTAAATTTTATGTTTTTTATATAATTCCCTATTGAAATTTTATATCCTCATTCATATATAGAACTATTTTATGTTCAAGATTTAATTATCTCATCCAACGGGATTTTACATGAAAACTACGTTGTGGTAAAAATAATTACAGAATCTCACTTTCTTTTTTGACCATTAACATCCCCATAAAACAATAACAATATCATATTCATGTTTTTATTGGATGATACATTTATCTTAAATATCGGTATTCTTATTTAATTTATATGATTATTTTTTATACATTATAGCATTCTTACATGATATGTTTACATTTAATGTTATTTGATTAACTGTGGAAATATTGATAAACTATTATCCTATAATCAATACGGATATTTGAAAAGAAACACTGTTTATAAGATAAATATATTTAATTGATACATGGGGAATGATTTGGAATAGTATGATATGGGGAGGTAAACTTTTAAAATAGTCTCTTATATGTATGATAAGTCTCATTAGATGAATCAGTTGTCCAAAACATATGGGTTTCTACCCAGTATGTTTTAATCTTCTTATGATAGATGTAACGCCCCAACCCCAGTTGCCTAGAGTCGGTGCATTAATTACATAACATTGGCATGATCACAAGAAAGATCAAATCTCGAAAGACCGATTGGTTTAGTAGCCTTGGAAACACTAGATATAATCATAAAGTTTTACATTACATTTCAAAGTGAAAAACTACTACAACAACAAAGTCTTCATATCCACACTATTAACCCCTCATAATATCCCTGCAAGTCATTCATAATTTACTTCTTCACTACCTGGGAAAAATAAAACATAGAAAAGGGGTGAGCTCAAATGCCCAGTAAGGATAACAATATAGCGGAACATTCATAATAAGCATAAACATTTAAGGCAATGAATTTCTAAAATAAAAGCCTTTTTAAAATTGAACTTCAACATAGTATGGCAAAAATAAAAATGAAATAATGCCATTTACTTATTCACATGGATATTCTACTAATCGAATAATCACATGCAATATCAATAACCACTTTCATAATGTTGGAATGCATAATGCCAGACTATCATAACCACATAGCCAAGGCCTCGTGCCAAGACTACAAATAAGATTTTGTCAAGGCCTTGTGCCAAGACACTAGTTTGTCTCATGAGACCTACCGATGCATCGAGGAGCTATAGCGGGCTCCACCCGTCACTTATTAAGTCCAATGCATTCCCATATGAAAAGGTTTAAACATAACATAAACATTCGTATTAAAACTAGCATACGAAATGTCAATAATTTCACCATAAACTATGAATGGTATAAAAATATCACATCCATAGTCAAACATATCACAAAACCTTCAATACAATATAGAAGTTTTGTATCATAATAAATCAACTTCAAATAATCTTAAAATCCATCAAAGGATGTTGACATAGATGAAATCAAAATTCTTTTTAAAGAAATATCTCCTTTCATTTTGAAACCATTTAAGATCCATATAAAATAAAACATTTTCTTTGAAAATATTCTTATAAGCTTGTAAGGAAATCTTTGAAGATTTTATAATGGCGTAAAATAACCGCACCCGCCGTATAAGTTAAAAAAAACATTCTTACCTCAATTCTATCGAAAAGGTTAAAAAGGACCTTGTTTTGAAAACGACGGAATGATTCCTTTATAAACCTCTTATAAAAATTCAGACAAGGGTATAAATGACTTTAACCCATAAAAAATGATTTGAAATACATTTTTAAGAAACATGGATGTGGATGATAAAGATATCCCAGTAGATTATTACGTATAAACAACCTCGGATAATGAAGAGATTGTGAAATAACCCTTACCTTGTACTTTTCCTTGGTTGGGGTAGGTTAACCTCCTGTATAATGGTGAACTAGTTGTTATTAAATAATACAAGAATCATATATATTAATATGATATCATATATGATCTTTTAACATTGATTTGTTAATAATATATTAGAATTATCGTAGTTTCGGGAGTTAACTTACTCATTTTCTTTTATATGATTTGTTACATAAGCCATGTTTGTTGTATCTTATTCATATCCAGAATGATATACAGTCCTTAGACATCATTTTTAAATCATCAAATGATAATTATACTTGAATGGATACGATGGAGAATGAATCTCATCGCGTTCGTGGAGACGGTAGTCCGTACGTACGCACGAGCGACAATATCATTCTTTTGATATTAAAATAATATATAAATGGATGGTATATCATATATACAGAATCATTAGCATGTTATATTTATTATTTACATGAGTTACACATCATTATTATACCCATCCAAATAATATTATATTGAATAACAATTACACCACGACGTGGAGACGGTAAGCCGTACGTACGCACGTATGGTGACATGTTATTCAAAGGGTGGATAGAATACTGAATATGATTGTACCATATTTATAATAACATCACAGTATATGTGAGATACTGGAGTTATTATTTCATAATGGTAAGAACAAAGGAAGAAGAAGTGGAAAAAGAAATAAACTTAGAAAAGGGTGGTGAAATCATTACCTCTTCTTCGGGTTCTTCCTTTTGATTTGATCAAAAGGGCTCCTTAGGTTGGCTTTCTGATCAAACTAAGGCCTCTAGGTTGTATTGAGGGATGTTGGGAGAGTATTTGGGCAGAGTTTGGGCGAACCAAAAGGCTTTGAAGGTGTGAAGAAATGATAAGGAGGAGTGCCCTTTTATAAGAGGGGTGAGGGGCACTTTTGGAAAAGCTAGAAATATTAATTTATAATAAATTCATATTCGGTTTCCAAAGGCTCCAAAGTTGACTATTCAAAGGATGAGGTGGGGATAGGTCGAAAACAACTCATCCAATAGAATTTAGACAGGTTTGGGTACTTATATTAACCTTATCTTTAAGTATTAACTCTAAGTTAATTAGTTTCACTTTTACAATGTCTCTTTGTATTTTTATATAATATGGTTAATAAACTTACTATATACATCCAAGCGACCCCCAAGTGGTTCATTAATGATTAACCTATCATAATATAAGTCTCTTGGACGAACCTTAGATTTTTAGGAATTTAATATCAATTAATAATATAATATTTGTTTTAAGAACTCTTTTATGTCAATTTTGACACTATTCAATAGTTGATTTTTGTGAAACTCATTACAGATTGATTACTTCGAACAAAGTCCATTAAATCAATCCTAATATATCATATTATCCTAGAAAATTAGTTTAATTCATTAAAAGTTTCATATTATATTTATTTGGGTATTTATAATATCAATTATGTGAATTTTTTACTGTTTTAGTAATTACTGCATCATCATTGTGTCATAAATAAAATAAATTATTTAATGTCTAAAAATTATAAATAAAACATCATTATGTAGGAAATCATTTTATCTTTCTAATGAATATTTATAATCGAAAATCCAACATGTATAACCCTATGTAAAAATTGTTCTTCTAAAAGATGTAAGCTTATGCCATTTTTATTTTTATTTTAACTTTATTAATATAATGTGTCCCTACCACATACAAGTGGCTCCAAGGGGTCCCCAAATTGACCCAAGGATGCCCATGGTCGGGTATGTGTCCACCAATAAGGTTAGGACACGTTTTAGGGTAATTTTGTATTATTATAATATTATTTTTTTAACCCTTATTTACCGGATTTACCCTTTAACCATGGTAAATAAAATATTTACCGCAGTAATTATTCAAAATGTCTAAAAATAAAAGTTACCTATTTACACAATTTGAACATCCTGATTCCAAATATGGAATCCATTTTTCTAAATTCAAAACACAGAAGTGGCAGAAATTAATTTAAAATTAATTCCCGCTGTCAAAACAAAAACCGTGTTTTTAAGAGATAATAACTATCAAAATATTGACACTTGTTTATGTTTGGTTTAATTGTAAAATTATGTCCAATGACCAACATTATATTAAATGGTAAAAATATATTCTAAATATAATTTAAAACCACTCAAATTCATAATTTATCACTATTAATTATTTTGATTAAAAAAGTTGTTTTCAATTAAAATTTAGTAATTTTCACTATTCATCAAAATATGAAAGTTATCCGAAAAGTACCAAAATTTCACCCTAGACTAATTTCAATATTCCGAATCCAAAAATGAAGTCCATTTTGAAATATAAAATATATATGATTTCAAAAAGTAGGTATTACTATTCACAACGGCTAGTTTAATTAGTTGTGGTGTGTGTTAGAACTCGAGGTTGCGTACAACACACGGTATCGCATTATTCGAAGGGAAACGTACCGTAGAAGCTTGGGGTGTTACATTCTCCCCTCCTTCAAATAATTGCGTCCTCGCAATTTCTAGGGTATTACTGCATAAAAAGACTCGGGTGGTTCTTCATCATAAGTTCCTCGGGTTCCCACGTTGCCTCTTCCATCTTATGATTTCTCCACAAAACTTTTACCAGACGCGTCATCCGGTTTCTCAGTACTTGTTCTCTTGTATCAAGAATCCTGACGGGCTCTTCGCAATAAGATAGATCGAGTTCCAGTTCTAATTCCTCATAGGTGAGTACATGCGTCGGATCAGGCATGTATTTCCTCAATAGAGATACGTGGAACACATCGTGAACTTTGGAGAGACTTGGCGGCATTGCCAATCGGTAAGCTACAACCCCAATTCGTTCTAGAATTTCGAAAGGTCCGATGTACCTGGGACTCAATTTACCTTTCTTACCAAAACGTATGACTCCCTTCCACGGAGATACCTTCAGGAAAACATGATCACCGACTTGAAATTCCAAATCCTTCCTTCGATTATCGGCATAGCTCTTCTGCCTACATTGAGCTGCTTTGATGTGATTTTGGATTACTTTCACCTTTTCCACCGTTTCCTCCACCAGCTCTGGGCCTACAAGTTTTCTTTCACCAACGTCATCCCAATAGGTTGGTGTACGACATCTCTTTCCGTATAACGCTTCATATGGTGCCATCTGTATACTCTAATGGAAGCTATTGTTATAGGAAAATTCTACCAGTGGTAAATATTGATCCCACATACCCTGAAAGTCAAGTGAGCAAGATCTCAACATGTCTTCTAAGGTTTGAATAGTCCGTTATGATTGTCCGTCTGTCTGAGGGTGGTAAGCAGTGCTCAAATGAAGTTCTGTATCCAGGGATTTCTGAAGACTTTTCCAGAATCTTGAAGTAAAACGGGGATCACGATCAGAAACAATTGATAGGGGTACTCCATGAAGTCTCACAACTTCATTAATGTATAGTCTTGCTAGACGTTCCAGGGGTAGATCTTCTCTTATAGCAAGAAAATGTGCTGACTTGGTAAAACGATCAACAATAACCCATATTGCATCGTTCCTTCTAGGAGTCTTCGGTAGCCCCATGACAAAGTCCATCGTAACATTGTCCCATTTCCACTCCGGTATGGGAAGAGGTTGCATGACTCCTCCAGGCTGTTGCCTTCCAGCTTTCACTTGTTGACAAACCATACATCTTGACACAAAATCAGCAATCTCCCTCTTCATGTTGTCCCACCAAAAATGTTCCTTCAAATCTCTATACATTTTGGTGCTCCCAGGGTGTATAGAGAAATTGGAACTATGAGCATCATCCAGCAATTCCCTTTTTAGATCAGGTATATTGGGAACACAAAGTCTCTTCCCGAATTTCAAAATTCAATCTTCATACACAAAGTCTCTCAATCTCCCATCATTCACAGCTTTAATCTTCTTTTGGAATTCGTCATCATCGGTCTGAGAACTCTTAATCCTTTCTAGTAAAGATGGTTTGGCAACCATTTGAAAAAGAATTGATGTTTCACCTTCCCTGGTTATTCCCATGTCCATTTTCACTAGATCCATGAAAATTGGATCCCTTTCAATTCTCATATTGTTCAAAAGCCCATGGTCTTTTCTACTCAAAGCATCTGCCACCTTTTTTGCCTTCCCCGGGTGGTAGTGTATCGTACAATCATAATCCTTGAGTAATTCAAGCCATCTCCTTTGCCTCATGTTGAGTTCTTTTTGTGAGAAAATATACTTCAAACTCTTGTGATCAGTATAAATCTCACATTTTTCACCATAGAGGTAGTGCCTCCATATCTTCAAAGCAAATATCACAGCTGCTAACTCAAGATCATGAGTAGGATAGTTTTGTTCATGAATTTTCCACTGTCGTGATGCATAGGCAATAACTCTATCATTCTGCATAAGGACACAGCCAAGTCCTTTCTTCGATGCATCACTATAAATAACGAACCCATCATTCCCCAATGGTAGAGTCAATATAGGAGCATTGACTAATCTTCTCTTCAGTTCTTCGAAACATTCTTCACACTCTTTTGTCCAAACAAATTTAACCCCTTTACGTGTGAGCTTCGTTAATGGGTTAGCCAATCGGGCAAAATTCTGGACGAAACGTCGATAATAACCTGCCAAACCAATAAAACTACGTACCTCAGTTATACTCGTAGGTGCTGGCCATTCTTGGATTGCCTTGGTCTTAGAAGGATCAACAGAGATTCCATCTTTAGAGACAATATGGCCATGAAAAGAAATCTCCTGAAGCCAGAATTCACACTTGCTAAACTTCCTATATAATTCATGCCTCCTCAGAGTCTTCGGGATAACGCGGAAGTGATTTTCATGATCTTCGTAGGTTTTTGAGTATACCAAGATATCATCAATAAATACCACCACAAATTCATCGAGATACTCCTTGAAGACTCTATTCATCAGATCCATGAATACAGAGGGTGCATTAGTCAATCCAAACGGCATTACAGTAAACTCGTAATGCCCGTACCTGGTTCGAAATGCTATTTTCGGAATGTCTTCCTTCTTCACACACAACTGATGGTATCCAGATCGAAGGTCAATCTTTGAAAAGTATTGAGCTCCATGTAGTTGGTCAAATAAATCATCAATACGAGGTAGGGGATACTTGTTCTTTATCGTTATAGCATTGATCTCCTTGTAGTCGATACATAACCTCATAGATCCATCTTTCTTTTTAACAAAAAGAACAGGGGCTCCCCATGGAGAAACACTAGGGAGAATAAATCCCTTATTACTCAATTACTCTAGTTGTTTATTTAGTTCGACTAACTCTACAGTGGCCATTCTATAAGGGGTCTTCGATATAGGCCTTGATCCAGGAATCAAATCAATAGAAAACTCAACTTCTCGTTCTGGAGGATGTCCTGGTAAATCTTCTGGAAATACATCTACAAATTCTTTCACAACAGGTACATCCTCTATTTGAACATTCCTTTCCTCACCCGCAGTTATTTCATTCTCTTCCTCCCCAATAATTGAATTTAGTTGAGCTATTGAGGGTGGATCTAAATAAGAATTAGGTGGTGACGATTCTCCTCTAAAAATAAGGTGTTCCTTATCATTATCATCAAGAATCGTAACCTCTTTCTTCTTACAATAAATCATCGCATCATAGTCCGAAAGCCAGTCCATACCGAGGATTATATCAAACTCAATCATAGGTATGACGATGAGATCAGCAGATAAAGAAAATTTATGTGCTCTAATGGGGACTGATTCACAAAACTTTGTTGCAACGATACTTCCCTTAGGAGTTTTAACTGACAACTCCCTTATTAAATCAAATTGGAAATATCTAATTTTCGTAGCAAACTGGGAATATATGAAACAATGCGATGATCCAGAATCAAATAATGCATTTGCTAAACTTGAGGAAACCATTAAATTACCTGCCACCACGTCTTTCGGAGCTTCTACCTCAGTAGTAGTGATAGCATAAGCCTGGCCTTGATCCCTTGGCCTTTTCTGAGGTAAGTTCTCCTGACGCTTAGGACATGCATTTGCATAATGCCCCATCTCCCTGTAATTGTAGCACTGAACGTTGGTAGCTTCCTTCTTCCCCTTGCAATCATGAGCTTGGTGGCCTTTTTCACCACACTTGTAACAGACTCCCATTCCCTTCAAGCAAGTACCAGGATGATTCTTCCCGCATTTACCACAAGATGGATATTCAACCTTTCCCTTCTTCCCCTTATTTCCATTCCCAGATTGATCAGCAGGTCTCTTCTTCTCTTGCTTTGCTTTAAAGTCATAAGACTTAGAGAATTCCTTTTTGGTCTTTATAGCACATGAGACAATGTCTTCGTACGACGAAAAAGATTGTGAGACTAATGCTCGATGGAGAAATGGTTTTAACCCATCAAAGAAACGATCAATCTTACTTCTTGGGTTGCGAATATAATCTCCAGCATACCTCGCTAACCTTGTAAAGTTATCCTCATACTTTGTGACATTATCATCCTCCTTTTGTCTCAGACTCAGAAATTGCCTTTCCATATCTGCTCGATGGTCGCGAGGAAAGTATTTTTCTAAAAACAGATCTTTGAACTCCCTCCATTCCATGTTTGATACTTCATCATCTTCCTTCATGTTTTGAATCAATGACCACCATTGATCAGCATGTCCAGTGAGGCGGTAAACTGCCATGATAACTTTTTCCCTTTCACTGATCCCCAAAGCCTGAAATATTTTCTCTAGGGAAAATATCCATTGCTCAGCTACTAAGGGATTTGTATTCCCATTGAACGTTGGTGGTTGTTGCCTCATGAATCGATCTAACATTGATCCTCCACGCTGCGGATCAGGGTGCTCCATACGGGTAAGGTTATTATTCATAACATGAGTAAGTTGTCCCAGTATGGTGATTAGCTGATCGGCACCAGTTGCATCACCAGCCCCACTATAATTATCTTGAGCAGGAGGGAAATCCCTACATGGAGTGCACGCATTGATACGGTTTCCATTTCTTCCACTAGGCGCCATTTCTAAACAATGGCATAAACTAGATCAGTTTATGAATCAAAATACATAATCCCATACTTATAAAACACTTAACATAAATTGAACTATTTATGGATATAATCCATAATCATAAAAATGTTTTCTTTGAGGAAGTATATACTCATAAACCCTTCATAATGATTTGTAAAGAAAATGATAGTTATCCTAAGCATATCCCCCGGGAGTGTCGTAACCAAGAGTGCAGCAAGGCCTGTTGTCGTGCACCAGTTCCCGTTCGAGTCTAGCTCAAAGCGGTGTTTTCGGGTTTTACCCCTAGGTACATCTGTGCCAGAGCCGCCTCTACCTGCTCGTATCCAGACAGGGATGTATTGCTTGGAAAACTCACAAAATATCTACAATACCAAAACTCTAGGAAGTTCTTCTATACTAATCCTCAAAGTTCATCTTAGGTCTACGTGCTCTAATCAGAGTTTATCTAAATCTAGCTTCCATGGTTTGTACTAAACTTCCTCTGATACCAACTGTAACGCCCCGACCCCAGTTGCCCAGAGTCGGTGCATTAATTACATAACATTGGCATGATCACAAGAAAGATCAAATCTCGAATGACCGATTGGTTTAGTAGCCTTGGAAACACTAGATATAATCATAAAGTTTTACATTACATTTCAAAGTGAAAAACTACTACAACAACAAAGTCTTCATATCCACACTATTAACCCCTCATAATATCCCTGCAAGTCATTCATAATTTACTTCTTCACTACCTGGGAAAAATAAAACATAGAAAAGGGGTGAGCTCAAATGCCCAGTAAGGATAACAATATAGCGG
This sequence comes from Viscum album, assembly GCA_963277665.1. Taxonomy (NCBI): domain Eukaryota; kingdom Viridiplantae; phylum Streptophyta; class Magnoliopsida; order Santalales; family Viscaceae; genus Viscum; species Viscum album. The sequence goes on along the minus strand of OY728129.1, from coordinate 790,796,219 downwards.
AACATTCATAATAAGCATAAACATTTAAGGCAATGAATTACTAAAACAAAAGCCTTTTTAAAATTGAACTTCAACATAGTATGGCAAAAATAAAAATGAAATAATGCCATTTACTTATTCACATGGATATTCTACTAGTCGAATAATCACATGCAATATCAATAACCACTTTCATAATGTTGGAATGCATAATGCCAGACTATCATAACCACATAGCCAAGGCCTCGTGCCAAGACTACAAATAAGATTTTGTCAAGGCCTTGTGCCAAGACACTAGTTTGTCTCATGAGACCTACCGATGCATCGAGGAGCTATAGCGGGCTCCACCCGTCACTTATTAAGTCCAATGCATTCCCATATGAAAAGGTTTAAACATAACATAAACATTCGTATTAAAACTAGCATACGAAATGTCAATAATTTCACTATAAACTATGAATGGTATAAAAATAGCACATCCATAGTCAAACATATCACAAAACCTTCAATACAATATAGAAGTTTTGTATCATAATAAATCAACTTCAAATAATCTTAAAATCCATCAAAGGATGTTGACATAGATGAAATCAAAATTCTTTTTAAAGAAATATCTCCTTTCATTTTGAAACCATTTAAGATCCATATAAAATAAAAACATTTTCTTTGAAAATATTCTTATAAGCTTGTAAGGAAATCTTTGAAGATTTTATAACGGCGTAAAATAACTGCACCCGCCGAATAAGTTAAAAAAAACATTCTTACCTCAATTCTATCGAAAAGGTTAAAAAGGACCTTGTTTTGAAAACGACGGAAAGATTCCTTTATAAACCTCTTATAAAAATTCAAACAAGGGTATAAATGACTTTAACCCATAAAAAATGTTTTGAAATACATTTTTAAGAAACATGGATGTGGATGATAAAGATATCCCAGTAGATTATTACGTATAAACAACCTCGGATAATGAAGAGATTGTGAAATAACCCTTACCTTGTACTTTTCCTTGGTTGGGGTAGGTTAACCTCCTGTATAATGGTGAAATAGTTGTTATTAAATTATACAAGAATCATATATATTAATATGATATCATATATGATCTTTTAACATTGATTTGTTAATAATATCTTAGAATTATCGTCGTTTCGGGAGTTAACTTACTCATTTTCTTTTATATGTTTTGTTACATAAGCCATGGTTGTTGTATCTTATTCATATCCAGAATGATATACAGTCCTTAAACATCATTTTTAAATCATCAAATGATAATTATACTTGAATGGATACGATGGAGAATGAATCTCATCGCGTTCGTGGAGACGGTAGTCCGTACGTACGCACGAGCGACAATATCATTCTTTTGATATTAAAATAATATATAAATGGATGGTATATCATATATACAGAATCATTAACATGTTATATTTATTATTTACATGAGTTACACATCATTATTATACCCATCCAAGTAATATTATATTGAATAACAATTACACCACGACGTGGAGACGGTAAGCCGTACGTACGCACGTATGGTGACATGTTATTCAAAGGGTAGATAGAATACTGAATATGATTGTACCATATTTATAATAACATCACAGTATATGTGAGATGCTGGAGTTATTATTTCAGAATGGTAAGAACAAAGGAAGAAGAAGTGGAAAAAGAAATAAACTTAGAAAAGGGTGGTGAAATCATTACCTCTTCTTCGGGTTCTTCCTTTTGATTTGATCAAAAGGGCTCCTTAGGATGGCTTTCTGATCAAACTAAGGCCTCTAGGTTGTAGTGAGGGATGTTGGGAGAGTATTTGGGAAGAGTTTGGCCGAACCAAAAGGCTTTGAAGGTGTGAAGAAATGAGAAGGAGGAGTGCCCTTTTATAAGAGGGGTGAGGGGCACTTTTGGAAAAGCTAGAAATATTAATTTATAATAAATTCATATTCGGTTTCCAAAGGCTCCAAAGTTGACTATTCAAATGATGAGGTGGTGATAAGTCGAAAACAACTCATCCAATAGAATTTAGATAGGTTTGGGTACTTATATTAACCTTATCTTTAAGTATTAACTCTAAGTTAATTAGTTTCACTTTTACAATGTCTCTTTGTATTTTTATATAATATGGTTATTAAACATACTATATACATCCAAGCGACCCCCAAGTGGTCCATTAATGATTAACCTATCATAATATATGTCTCTTGGCCGATCCTTAGATTTTTAGGAATTTAATATCAATTAATAATATAATATTTGTTTTAAGAACTCTTTTATGTCAATTTTGACACTATTCAATAGTTGATTTTTGTGAAACTCATAACAGATTTATTACTTCGAAAAAAGTCCATTAAATCAATCCTAATATATCATATTATCCTAGAAAATTAGTTTAATTCATTAAAAGTTTCATATTATATTTATTTGGGTATTTATAATATCAATTATGTTAATTTGTTACTATTATAGTAATTACTGCATCATCATTGTGTCATAAATAAAATAAATTATTTAATGTCTAAAAATTATAAATAAAACATCATTATGTAGGAAATAGTTTTAGCTTTCAAATGAATATTTATAATCGAAAATCCAACATGTATAACCCTATGTAAAAATTGTTCTTCTAAAAGATGTAAGCTTTTGCCATTTTTATTTTTATTTTAACTTTATTAATATAATGTGTCCCTACCACATACAAGTGGATCCAAGGGGTCCCCAAATTGACCCAAGGATGCCCATGGTCGGGTATGTGTCCACCAATAAGGTTAGGACACGTTTTAGGGTAATTTTGTATTATTATAATATTATTTTTTTAACCCTTATTTACCGGATTTACCCTTTAACCATGGTAAATAAAATATTTACCGCAGTAATTATTCAAAATGTCTAAAAATAAAAGTTACCTATTTACACAATTTGAACATCCTGATTCCAAATATGGAATCCATTTTTCTAAATTCAAAACACAGAAGTGGCAGAAATTAATTTAAAATTAATTCCCGCTGTCAAAACAAAAAGCGTGTTTTTAAGAGATAATAACTATCAAAAGATTGACACTTGTTTATGTTTGGTTTAATTGTAAAATTATGTCCAATGACCAACATTATATTAAATGGTAAAAATATATTCTAAATATACTTTAAAACCACTCAAATTCATAATTTATCACTATTAATTATTTTGATTAAAAAAGTTGTTTTCAATTAAAATTTAGTAATTTTCACTATTCATCAAAATATGAAAGTTATCCGAAAAGTACCAAAATTTCACCCTAGACTAATTTCGATATTCCGAATCCAAAAATGAAGTCCATTTTGAAATATAAAATATATATGATTTCAAAAAGTAGGTATTACTATTCACAACGGCTAGTTTAATTAGTTGTGGTGTGTGTTAGAACTCGAGGTTGCGTACAACACACGCTATCGCATTATTCGAAGGGAAACGTACCGTAGAAGCTTGGGGTGTTACAACAGATCATGACGGTAAGGTTTCCATCTGACCAATAAACATGGCATCCAATATTTAAGAATTTCCTTCATTGATAATTCTATTAGTATTATCATATAGGATATATTTTCTATGAACTTTTCTATGGGTTGATTTCTTTATCATTTTATTAATTAAATATCACTTGATTTAGTTATTTACAATTCCAAATGTATTTTTCCTTATCCATATATTTATGTGGCATGTGTTTTCATTTATGATCATTTTCATGTATATTATGATTATAAAATCGTGATATAATCTTATATATATTATTGTTCCTAAGAATTTTATCTTTCCAAAATAATGTTTCCTTTACCTAGTATATGAATAAGTGTTTATTTAATGAGATTAAAAAGATGGATCTTATTATTTTATATGAATTAGGATTTATTTACAATTCCCAATGTAATATGTGTAACTTTTTTATATTGTAGTATTCTAAAATTTGTAAATTTTTTAGTCATTCATGATTTGTTTTTTAATTAATCAAATCTAATAATGTAAGAAACTATCTCACAGATTCTTGGGGTTGGGTCCATTATAGTTTTTATCCATGTATAATTAGTATAATCCTTTACAACTATATTTATTGGAAAAATATTCAGGAAAATAACCCTATGATTGAACTATAGGATATGTATAGAATAAAGTCCTTAATTTTAGAAAATACATAGATTTTGTGAGTCTTCCTAGAAATATATCACAATTTTGATACTATAAACGAACATTATTCTAGAATATATGTACCTAGTGGTAAAACTCTAAAAAAGGGTGTGTCTTTCTTGACTCAAGTGTTACCTAGTACCTGAAAATGGGCATAATTGTGCTTGAAGTTTGACCCTCTCAAGGGATATCATTAGTATAATTCATAATTTCATTAAAATCCCTTATGACAAATTTGAATGTAATAATAAACCAAATGATAATATTTTTATGGTTATTGGATTTATTATTGTCAAATTAATCAACTTATGAGAACTATTTCACTAGATTTAAGAGTAAAAAATTCGTCACATAATGGTATAATATGATCTAATATATTTCATTTTATATAAGTGAAACCTAGAAAGAATAATCATATCAATATTCATTGATAATGTAGATAATTACTAGTTGAGAAAACCAATACAATTGGAATTGGAATGGAACACATTATGGATATAATAGGGTGGATTAATCAGGTTATGACAAATATAATTTCCAAAATATAGAAACATATTACACTAAAATAATATCTTATCTTGGAACTCCTTATGTGATAGATTTACTCATTGTATAGAGGGAATAATATTTAAATTTATGATTAGAAATGAATTATGTATTTGGAGATGATATTAATGGCATTTGGATGTGGTTAAAAGGAAAAAGATAAACATACACTATATTATCTCTTTGGTGATGCTGATAAATGGTGGTCACTGACCTGAATAATATAGAGTAAGTGAAAATAAAACTCGTGGAATATTTAGATTTCGAATAATCACAATTCGACAAATATTTCCCTCATGAAGAAAAAACTAAAATAAAGGTAATTTTCTATAAAATAACGAAAAAGGAAGAATTTAGTGTGGTAGATATTGAGTCTTCCAATATAAGGATCGATAGGTAACTAACCCCCGCAATCATAAGGATGAAGCTAAATATTGGGCAATTTATATGACTAAAGTGGAATGAGTTATGTTCCCATGTTTATATTCAAGAATTTTTTCATTTGAGTATTTTATCAAGGGTGTAATTGATATATGATTTATAAAATACAAAATTATTTTACTGAAATAATACTACATAAAGTATTTTCTTGTGTGTGTTCAAAATTATATATAATGAGGAAAAATAATTCACTGGAAATATGAACATCATGGAAAACTACGGATTGAAAAAATGACAACCCTTAATATTCCCCTGATATTGAGATAATGATAATGGGAAATAGCGATGATTGATATAGACAATGTAAATGGTATACTACTGACCACCATGGAAATAATTATTGATTTATTAGAAATGTTTTCACGATATAATTGATGGATTATACATCATTTTATGGATTTATAGAATATTAAAAATAACCTATGTTTTATATATGGTATAAAGAAGAATTTATTTTTATGATAAGGATTTTTTTAATTAGGGTTAATAGCCTTTTTCAATAGAATAAATTATCATGGAATTATGATGTTTCTTATTTTATAAAATATATTGACATTATCATATTTGGATTAATGATAAATAATTTTCAAAACATAGTGATATAATGTCACAACCCGTCCTCGGGGCCCGTGCCGTGACTACCCCAAGCCCGCCTTCCATAGGCCAGGGTTGGCGAATAGCACCAAGGCATAAATCTCAACAAAAAGGGAAGGAATTTCCTTTGAAAGGTAAAAAATTATCACAGAGTAAGCAAGCGGAAAAGTAAACACTAAGTAAAAACTTTCCAAGCTGTGGTAAAAGTAAAAGGGGCCGGAAATACAAGCCCAACTGTAAAGGACAACTGAAGGGAAAAACAGCAACTGAAAGGAAAAACTGCAGCGTCGAGCCGTCCTCTGGAAGTCCCACCTGAAGGGTGGGTACAGATAGCCTCCACTGCTCCTCGGGTCCACCTGACCGCTCTGAGTACGTCCCGCCAAGTGGTCCACCTCCAGGTACCGTCCTTCTCCGCACGCCTCCACCACATTCAGCGATGTCCGTCGTCTGCAACCAACACAACGTAGTGCGGGCAAAGCCCATGCAGGGGTGAGTATAAGCTACTCAGTAGGGACCAGGAGACCCCTGATGGTCTCCCGAAATCCACAAAGGATAATCCACAAAGGAAAGATACAATCACAAAGTAACATCTGAAACAACTTAGGTATATGCCCATACATATACCTAAGTCATCAATTCCTGTTCGGCTCCAACTTCCGAGCCCAAGCAAAACCCAGTCCACACAGGAAATCAAAACGTATACCCACATAGGATAGCTCAACACAATCCACAAAGGAGAGTAAATAGTAAATCCACACAGGATATCTCAACAAAATCCACAAAGTAGAGTAACACAAGATTCAGCTCACACATTTATACTTCTTCGGATGACGATAAAGACGATCAATGATCCATCTAAGTCGTCGGACCCACGAAGGATCGATAGGTAACTGACCCCCGCAATGACCCACATAGGATCGGGCCCACACAGGACCTGTAGGCGCTGGCTCACACAGAACTGCTGAGCACGGACCCACACAGGATCGGACCCACACTGGATCGGGCCCACATAGGACCGGGCCCACACAGGGCCTGTAGCACTGATCCATGTAGGATCACTGAGTTTAGTAGTCGTCGGAGTCCACTGAGGATCTCTGCACAGTCGTCGCCACAGTCCACTGAGGATCTCTGCACGTTCGTCATTGGAGTACACTGAGGATCTATGCACAGTTGTCGTTGTCGAAGAAGCAGTCGCAGCCAGCTCTAGGGTTCCCGCACACAGCAAGCTCGTTAGGGGGGGGGGGGTCCACTCCACGAGCCGAGAGGCCGATACATCAACTGAAAAAAAGTCCGAAGTTTATGTATCCAAAGTTCCGTATCGTCAAAAGGAACTCAACTTCGTAGACGGCGCTTCAATCGGACGCCCGGTCTGAGAGTTATTGGCTTTTTCGTCCCTGGGTCGGCCGCACCCGGTCCGACCCGGTCCGACCCGGTCGGACCGGTCTGGCTCAGCCAGGGCCGTTCTAGCTCGGCTTGGCCGAGCAGCCCGACGCGGGGGGAGCCGCTGCCCCGCGTGACACCCCTGCGGCACCCGTGGGGTGTTGGCCAGACAACCGGACGCGGGGGGGAGTCGCCGCCCCCGCGTGACACCCGCGGGACAACCACGGGACACCCGCGGGGTGTCTCCTGGCGCCGGACGCGGCCTCAGCCCCGTCCCGCGAGCGCCGCTGCCGCGGCCGGTGCCGCGGCGGTCTCTTCCGGCGGCGCGCCGGCCGCCGCCGGTGGCTTCCGCGGGCAGCTGGACTCGCTCCGGTGGCCTGTTTTTCTTCCCGTCTGCGTCGTTGCTCCTCCTGGGACTCGTTCTTCACTGCGGGATCATCAAACATCCCTTGTGGCATGTTCCGTCGTCGCCCGCCAAATCCGCACAAGAACGAAGAACGGCGGAGGGTTGTCGGGCCGTGTTCGTTTGGCCCGCACCCTCCGCGTTAGATATAAACAACGGGAGAAATTAAAGTTGAAGACATGAACGCATATCCGAAACAATTTTTTTTAATGAAATAAAATTTTTTATAAACGGGTTACTTAAATTTGAATGGAAACGACAATGGAAAAGAGGCATTTCCAAGAAATAAAACCCCTACCTCGTAGTCGTCGCTCGTGAGTGTTCTTCGTGGAATTGCTCATCGCGGAAGAGGGGGATCGTCACGTCGTCGCGGGAAGGCGTCGCGTCGTCGTGGAATCTGGCGTTGAGTCGGCGAACTCAACAGACCAAGAATAACAGATTTAAATTATAAATAATTAATTTTGTGTTTCGTTTTAAACCCAAAAGAGCTTTCAGAAGAAACCTGAAATCACTCACCTCAAACGGTTGGTGATCGGAGATCGGGGCGGGGAAGAACGTCTCGGATTGGAGCGTCGTCGATTTCCGCGGATGACGGCGTTCTTCGCATTCTTCGAGTTCTTCGCGTTCTTCGCGTTCTTCGCGTTCTTCGTGTTCTTCGCGAAGGAGAAAGAAGATACAAGGATTCTGTCTCAATGAGTAATCCCCAAAAAAAGACAGGTTGGTCTTATTTTATTATTATAACAACAAACGAAAACGGGTAAGAAACGACCCATAAATTCGTTGAATTAATTCAACGAAAGAAACATCTCATTTAATTTACGAAATAAACCGCCAAATTAAATGGTCTGTTATGAATTAAGAAAACACGTCAGTTGACTTTTATAATGATGGGTTTTGGCAGGTGCGTTACTTAGCGGAAAGAAATGGCGGGGCTCGTGCGGGCCCCACCTTACAAATATCCTACCAAGGGGGTAGGATATTTATGGATAGCATCGTATCCAGATCAAATCAGTTTAAACCGTCTTTAAGTGGCTTCAAGTGGCTTCCAAATGGCTTAAGTGAAATAAAATAAAGTTGTCGTAAAATTATTTTATTTCTTAACTTTAAGCCTGAAAATTAAAAACCACGCCCGAGCAAACGCCACTTCGGAAGAGGCGTTTCTAAGCGAATACCGGCACTTCGATTTCATCGGAGCCCTCAGAATTCGATTCCGGGCACCAGTTCAAAAGTTAGAAAAACACGCTCATCCGTTCACTGAACGTACCCGAGCCAAACTTCGGAAAAATGATTCTGGGCACACCAGGCCTCAGAATCAGGTGCCGTCAAAAACTGTGCTCTTGTAAAATTCCAACGAAAATTAAGAAAAAAATTTCCTTGTAATTTTACAGGTCTTTACATTACTCCCACCTCAGGGATTTACGTCCCCGTAATGATACATCAAAAACTATGGAAACAAATGTGGGTACTGAGCACGCATCTGAGCCTCCCGCTCCCATGTGCCTTCCTGGAGGTTCTCGTGCTGCCATCTGATGCGCACAAGAGGAATCGATCGCCCACGTAGAACCCGCTCCTGTCGATCCTCTATCTCCACCGGGACCTCTGCAAAAGCCTCCCCATCATCCACGTCTAGCTACCCATAGTCAATGATGTGTGTTGGGTCGTCCACGTATCTCCTCAGCTGGGATACGTGGAAGACGTCGTGCACCCGGTGCAATTGAGGTGGCAGAGCCAGGCAATAAGCCACCTCGCCAACCCTGCAGAGGACCTAGAAAGGCCCAATGATGCGTGGAGACAACTTGCCGCGTCGGCCAAATATCCACAAACCATGTCGAGGTGAGACCCGCAAGAAGACGTGGTCCCCATCCTCGAACTCTAGTGGCCTCCGCCTCCTGTCAGCATATGACTTCTGCCGGCCATGTGCTATCCTCATCCGCTCCTGGATGACCCAGACATTCTCTGTCATGGCCCGGACCATCTCTAGTCCCACAAGTGCTGACTCCCCAGGGTTTGTCCAGCACAAAGAAGATCTGCAAGGCCTGCCATACAATGCCTCGCATGGTGCCATCCCGATGGTGGAGTGGTAGCTGTTGTTGTACGCGAACTCCACCGAGGGTAGGTGGTCCTCCCAGCTGCGACCAATGTCGAGGACACATGCGCGGAGCATGTCCTCGAGAGTCTGAATGGTCCTCTCCATCTGACCATCCGTCTGAGGGTGAAAGGTGGTGCTCAGACGTAGCCGTGTCCCGAAAGCCTCCTGCAACCCCTTCCAAAGCCGGGAAGTAAAGTGAGCATCCCGATCGGAGACGATAGTTGATGTCACACCGTGAAGCCGTACAATCTCCTGAACGTAGAGACGCCCCAAGCTCTCCACTGAGCCCTGCTCTCGGATGGGTAAGAAGTGTGCCGACTTGGTGAGTCGGTCAACAATCACCCAAATGGAGTCGTGACCTCTGGATGTGCGTGGAATTCCAGTCACGAAGTCCATAGATATCCCGTCCCACTTCCACTTCGGGACCTCTAAGGGCTGTACCAAGCCTACTGGTACATGATGCTCTGCCTTCACCTACTGGCAGGTGAGGCACCGTGAAACGAACTCTGCCATAGCCTTCTTCATGCCCAGCCACCAGTGCTGTCGTCTGAGATCCTGGTACATCTTCGCCACTCCAGGATGTACCACCAAAGGAGAAGTGTGAAACTCTCTCAGCACCTCCTCTCGTAATGCGACTGGTACCAAGGTACGTCCTCTGAAAAGGACATTGTGCTCTGCTCTAAGGGAGAAACCATCAGGTGCCTGTCCCGAGGATATCTGTGCGCGCCGTGTCTCACAGTCAGCGTCCCCATGCTGTGCCACTCTGAACCACTGTAGAAGTGGAGGAGAGACTGTGAGAGACTGAAGGAAGGCTGCTCTGTCTCTATCCACAAAGGATATCTGCAAGGCGGCTAGCTGCTCTGTCGCCTCCTCAAGTAGCTGGATCCCCATCCTCCTGCTGAGGGCATCGGCTACCACGTTCCCCTTCCCAGGAGTATAGACTATCCCAAAGTCATAGTCCTGGAGGAACTCGATCCATCGTCTCTGTCTCCGGTTCAGGTCCTTCTGAGAGAAGATGTACCTGAGGCTCTGGTGGTCAGAAAAGACTGTAAAGCGCTCGCCCATCAGATAGTGCCGCCATGTCATTAGAGAGAAGACCACTGCTGCCAACTCTAAGTCATGTGTAGCGTAGTTCTACTCATGCGGCCTCAACTGACGTGATTTATAGGCAATCACGGCCCGCTCCTACATCAGGACACACCCGAGTCCGGTCCCTAATGCATCGCAGTAGACTACGTATCCAACTCCCTCCTCAGGCGACCTCATGATAGGTGCGCTGGTCAATCTCTGTCTCATCTCCGGGAAGCTCTGCTAACATCTGTCTGACCACATGAAGGGTTTCCCCTTCTTCGTCAACGCTGAGAGTGGTGCCGAAACTCTGGAGAAGTCCAGCACGAATCTCTGATAGTATCCGGCTAGTCCAAAGAAACTTTGAACCTCCGTCACGCTCCTGGGTGGCTCCCAAGCTAGCACTTCCTCGATCTTTGCGGGATCCACTGCAACTCCCACCTCAGAAATGACGTGCCCCAAGAATTGGACCTCACGTAACCAGAACTGGATCTTCGAGAGCTTTCCATAAAGTTGGTGCTCTCGAAGGGTGTCTAGTACAACCCGCAAGTGGTAGGCGTGCTCCTCCTCCGTGGTCGAGTACACCAAAATGTCGTCGATGAAGACCACGACAAATCGATCAAGGTATGGCTGGAAGATCCTATTCATGAGGCTCATGAACACTGCTGGAACGTTGGTTACGCCGAAAGGCATAAACAAGAACTCATAGTGGCCATACCGGCACCTGAAGGCTGTCTTCTGCACGTCCTCGTCTCGAACTCTGAGATGATGATAGCCTGACCTGAGGTCTATCTTCGAGAACCACCGTGCTCCCTTGAGCTGATAGAAGATGTCACCAATCCTCGGTAGAGGATACTTGATCCTCACTGTCACCTGGTTCAGGCGACGATAATCGACACACAGTCGCAAGATCCCGTCCGCCTTCTTGGCGAACAATATCGGGGAAGCCCAGGGTGAAACACTGGGTCGGATGAACCCCTTGCCCTGAAAGTCCTCCAACTGTACCCGTAGCTCCCGATGCTTGACGGGGGCCATCCGATATGATGGAGTAGATATCGGGGCTATCCCGGTGTACAAATCAATGTAAACGTCTACCTCTATGCGGGGAGGTATCCCTAGAACGTCGTCGGGGAAGACGTCCGCATACTGATCCACCACAACAGGAATACTAGGACTCCGCACGTCAACTGCTCCAAGGATGAGGCTAGCCAACTGATGAGTGATGGGATGACCTCTCCTCTGCGTGAGTCCATCTTGTGCTGCTATGGCTCCCTTCTCACCGGTGAAGGTGAACCTGCTTCCGTCGGTGCGCACACATCGCACCTTACGCCTAATGCAGTCAATCTGAGAATGGACCGTAGATAACCAATCCATTCCCAAGATGACGTCGTAAGGCCTTGACGCCGCTATAAGAAGATCCCAGCCGAAGCTCTCGCCTCCTAGAGTAATCTCACACTGCCGGCACCAGTGCTTAATCGTCGAGTCTGCTCTCGTAGGAGTCTCTAGCCGTAAGGATCGAGCCAACGGCTCTATCGGAATCTCCGAGCTCCGAACAAGGGCAGTGGCTATGAATGAGTGACTCGGTCCTGTGTCTATAAGAACTGCAGCAAGGGTAGAATAGGCACAGATCGTACCTCGAATCATCTCTGGCACGCCGTGGTCGTAGGCCTCCACTGCCTGGAGCTATGCTTGTCTCTGCCCGCCAGCTCCCTGTGGTCGGGGCGGGCCTCCTGGTGGTGGTGGTGGCAGAGCCTCAAAGCGTCGTCCACCACCTGCTTCTCGGACAGCTCCTCTGCCTCGTCTGTCTCCTCCCTGCGGACCTCCACGGTCGACCCTCTACCTCTGCCTGGATGGCTCCTCCACCGTCTGCTGCCCCTCGGTACGGCGGGTCGGGCAGTCACGAGCCATGTGGCCCTCCCCGCTGCACTTGTAGCACTGCCTGCCTCTCGGAAGACTGGCTCTGCGCTGAGTGCCCTGCACTGCTGAGCCAGTGTCCCGAGGTCGTCTGCCGGAAGGTCCGGTCATCCTGGAACCCTGATTCATCTGTCGGCTACCTGCTGCCGAAGACTCCGCCACCTTCCGCCCTGTGGTAGGTCTCGCTGTGGACTCAGCCAGGAAGCTCTCGATCAGAAGGGCTCGCTCCAGCACTCCGGCCTGGGTCGGGATGATGAGGGAATCAGCGATGCCCTGATCTCGTGTCTCAAACCCTGCTCGAAGGTCCGGGCCCAGAAGAAGGGGTCCTGTACCATATCTGTCGAGTAGCGAGAAAGATCGGTGAACCTCGCCGCGTACTGAGCGACCGTCAAGTTGCCCTGCCGCAACTGAAGAAGCTCCTGAATGCGCACCGCACGGAGGGTGGCCGGGACGAAATCTGAGCGGAAGAGGCTCTCGAAGTCCTTCCAGATGAGGGAGGCCTCATCGTGTACCTGGAGCATCAAGCTCCACCATCGCCCTACTGCTGCGTGCAGTAGGCTCGCCGCGAGGATCACCATGAGGTCTGCTGGTGTCCCCACTTGCCTGAAAACTCGGATGACCGCCTCCAGCTAGTCCTCAGCGGCCTGGGGGTCTGTCTCCCCATGGAACCTGGGTGGTCGCTGGCGCTGGAACTCATGCAGAGCTCCGAGGCGTCGTGCGTCGTCAGCTGCCAGTGCTGGAAGCATCAGGGGCTCGGCGGGTAAAGGTATTGTCGGTGCATCTGCGGTCAACGGGCCATGTACCGAGGCCTCGTCGCTCGGCGGGCTGTCGTCGCGCTCTACTCTAGGAACCCTAGCTGGCTGCTGTCGTCGGGACATCCTGAAAAGGAAACAAGTGCGCCATGGTCAGAAAAGTATACCTGGTAAGCTGACACAAGTAATCACGAAGAAAACATGAAACACACATGCAATCAATGTTTTCGTGCATTAAGTCGGAAATCAGAAGTCAGGGTCCTGGTGTACGGATACGTCGGCCGCCGCACCAACACTGGACTCCCTGGACTGATAACCACACTCAATACGCTAAACACTATTGCTTCACATAGATGAAAGATCAGAGTCTGCGGTAGAACCGACCGCCTCTGATACCAATTTGTCACGACCCGTCCTCGGGGCCCGTGCCGTGACTACCCCAAGCCTGCCTTCCATAGGCCAGGGGTTGGCGACTAGCACCAAGGCGTAAATCCAAACAAAAAGGGAAGGCATTTCCTTTGAAAGGTAAACAAGTACCACAGAGTAAGCAAGTGGAAAAGTAAACACTAAGTAAAAACTGTACAAGCTGTGCTAAAAGTAAAAGGGGCCGGAAATACAACCCCAACTGTCTGAAGGGAAAAACAGCAACTGAAAGGAAAAACGGCAGCATCGAGCCATCCTATGGAAGTCCCACCTGAAGGGTGGGTAAAGATAGCCTCCACTACTCCTCGGGTCCACCTGACCGCTCTGAGTACGTCCCACCCAGTGGTCCACCTCCAGGTACCGTCCTGCTCCGCACGCCTCCACCACGTTCAGCGATGTCCGTCGTCTGCATCCAACACAATGTAGTGCGGGCAAAGCCCGTGCAGGGGTGAGTATAAGCTACTCAGTAGGGACCCCGAGACCCCCTAAGGTCTCCTGAAATCCACAAAGGATAATCCACAATGAAAAGATACAATCACGAAGTAACATCTGACACAGCTTAGGTATATGCCCATACATATACCTAAGTCATCAATTCCCGTTCGGCTCCAACGTCCGAGCCCAAGCACAACCCAATCCACACAGGAAAGCAAAACGTATACCCACACAGGATAGCTCAAAAAAATCCACAAAGGAGAGTAAACAGTAAATCCACACAGGATAGCTCAACACAATCCACAAAGGAGAGTAACACAAGATTCAGCTCACACAAGTATACTTCTTCGGATGACGATAAAGATGATCACTGATCCATCTAAGTCGTCGGACCCACGAAGGATCGATAGGTAACTAACCCCCGCAATGACCCACAAATGATCGGGCCCACACATGACCTGTAAGCGCTGGCTCACACAGAACCGCTGAGCACGGACCCACACAGGATCGGACCCACACAGGATCGGGCCCACAGAGGATCGGGCCCACACAGGACCTGTAGCACTGATCCACGTAGGATCGCTAAGTGCAGTAGTCTTCGCAGTCCACTAAGGAGCTCTGCACAGTCATCGCCGCAGTCCACTGAGGATCTCTGCACGGTCGTCGTTGGAGTCCACTGAGGATCTCTGCACAGTCGTCGCTGTCGAAGAAGCAGTCCCAGCCAGCTCTAGGGTCCCCGCACACAGCAAGCTCGTTCAGGGGGGGGGGGGTCCACTCAACGAGCCGAGAGGCCGATACATCAACTGACACAAAGTCCGAAGTTGATTTATCCAAAGTTCTGTATCGTCAACAGGAACTCAAAGTCGCAGACGGCGCGTCAATTGGACGCCCGGTCTGACAGTTATTGGCTTTTTCGCCCCAGGGGGCCCGGTTGGTTTTTAATGCAAAACCAACCGGACCGTACTCCACCTGCGTCCAAACATCGGGCAGAGTATTCCAAAAGATCCATCTCACATAGAGGAAAACAACAATGCTGACAGAACATCAATCGGACGTCCGTGGCTCAAGATATGAGTGTTTCCGCTCCGAGGGCCCGGTTGGTTTCGTGTACGAACCAACCCGGTCGAACTCAAAGTGTTCCGAAACCTTGAGTACGATATACCGAAACGACCGTCTCGATCCAAGGATCGTGTTTCCGCTTATGGCGAGTCGTTTGGAGACTCGTATCTCAAGTTACGAGCATTTTAAGGAAGACCGTCCGAAGACGGGGGGTCCGGGCCCGGGCCGACCCGGGCCGACCCCCCCCCCCCCCCGGGGGTCGGCCGAACCCGGTCTGACCCGGTCCGATCCGGTCCGCCCCGGTTGGACTGGTCTGGCTCGGCCAGGGCCGGTCCCTCTCGGCTTGGCCGAGCGGCCGAGCGGCCCGACGCGGGGGGAGCCGCCGCCCCGCGTGACACCCCCGCGGCACCCGCGGGGTGTCGGCCAGCCAACCGAACGTGGCTTCAGCCGCGTCCCGGGTGACACTGGGGGGAGCCGCCGCCCCCGGGTGACACCCGCGGGACACCCGTGGGGTGTCTCCTGGTGCCGGACGCGGCTTCAGTCGCGTCCCACGAGCGCCCCGCCGCGGCCTGTGCCACGGCGGTCTCGTCCGGCGGCGCGCCGGGCGCCGCCCCCAGCTTCCGCGTGCCGCCGGAGTCGCTTCGGTGGCCCGTTTTTCTTCTCGTCTGTGTCGTTGCTCCTCTCGGGACTCGTTCTTCTTTGCGGGATCATCACACATCCGTTGCGGAACGTTCCGTCGTCGCCCGTCAAATCCGCACAAGAACTAACAAAGACGGAGGGTTGTCGGGCCCTGTTCGTTTGGCCTGCACCCTCCGCGTTAGATATAAACAACGGGAGAAATTAATGTTCAACACATGAATGCATATCCGAAACAATTTCTTTTAATGAATTAAATTTTTTTTATAAACGGGTTTCTCAAATTTGAACGGAAATGACAAGGGAAAAAGAGGCATTTCCATGAAATAAAACCCCTACCTCGTAGTCATCGCTCGCGAGCGTTCTTCGCGGAATTGCTCGTCGCGGAAGAGGGGGATCGTCGCGTCGTCACGGGAAGGCGTCACGTCGTCGCAGAATCCGGCGTTGAGTCGGAGAACTCAACGGACAAAGAATAACAGATTTAAATTATAAATAACTAAATTTGTGTTTCGTTTTAATCCCAAAAGAGCTTTTAGAAGAAACCCTAAATCACTCACCTCAAACGGTTGGTGATCGAAGATCGGGGCGGGGAAGAACGTCTCAGATTGGAGCGTCGTCGATTTCCACAGATGACGGCGTTCTTCACATTCTTCGCGTTCTTCGCGTTCTTTACATTCTTCGCGTTATTCACGTTTTTCACGTTCTTCGCGAAGGAGAAAGAAGATACAAGGATTCTGTCTCAACGAGTAATCCCCAAAAAAAAGAGAGGTTGGTCTTATTTTATTATTATGCCAACAAACGAAAACGGGTAAGAAACGACCCATCAATTCGTTTAATTAATTCAACGAAAGAAACAGCTCATTTAATTTATGAAATAAACCGCTCAATTAAATTGTCTGTTAAGAAATAAGAAAACGCGTCAGTTGACTTTCATAATGACGGGTTTTCGCGGGTGCGTTACTTAGCGGAAAGAAACGGTGAGGCTCGTGCCGACCCCACCTTACAAATATCTTACCAAGGGGGTAGGATATTTCTAGATAGCATCCTATCCAGATCAACTCAGTTTAAGCCGTCTTTAAGTGGCTTCAAGTGGCTTCCAAATGGCTTAAGTGAAATAAAATAAAGATGTCGTAAAATTATTTTATTTCTTAACATTAAGCCCAAAAATTAAAAACCACACCCGAGAAAACGCAACTCCGGAAGAGGCATTTCTAAGCGAATACCGGCGATGCGATTTCATCGGTGCCCTCAGAATTCGATTCTGGGCACCGGTTCAAAAGTTAGAAAAACCCGCTCGTCCGTTCACACAACGTACCCGAGCCAAACTTCGTAAAATGATTTCGGGCACACCGGGCCTCGGAATCAGGTGCCATCAGAAACTGCGCTCTTGTAAAATTCCAATGAAAATTAAGAAAAAAACTTCCTTGAAATTTACGGGTCTTTACATATATGGTTTTGGATCTTGATATTGCGGAATAGATATATGTTTAAACATTTCTGAAATGTTTTAATTTTATCATTGTATTATGTTACAAATATTATTGTATTACATAACATATTTATGAAAACACTGCTATGAAACAATGGAAAAATAATTCAAGGAAGAACCAATGGATAAGATTATTCTTATAAAATAGAAACATATAGAGAATGAAATTTTCCATATATTCACATAAAGTGAATGAATTCCACAACTCTATAAAAAGTTATTAAATTTTTTTGTCCAATTATAATAATTATTCATATTTTCAATGGTAATATAAAAAAATTTGGTTTATGTATTTTTGGTTATTAACATTTCCTATAGCACATTATTTATATGTATCCATCAATATTTTAGCGTTAGTTTTCTCTTCAATGTGCAATTTTCCATTTGTCACCTATGATCTCAAAACCGGAAGTCTAGTTATGTGATTATTCAAATTTAATGTTTTACTACCCTTTTTATCTTATTATGTATATATTAAATTAATAATTCTAAAAATATTAATTTAATAAAATGTTATATCTAAATATCAATCCATATATTATATTGAAAATGATTAAATTGTGAAAATATATTTAGTGTGCGGAAAATGTAACACCCCAAAATATTAAATGAATAACATATTCATCAATATAAAATGTGACATGAATAAACAACAGTATATGGGAATATAAAAATATGAGACATTAACATAAATTTACTATCTTTAATAAATAAATTATATATCTTGATGTGCTCGTAACCCTGATTTTATCTTGATTAACACACACTAATGACTTGTTTTATGGATTATGTTATATGCAAGAACATGTTGAATTAAATACTATTGTATAATTATTTAAATTTAAGGTTACCTAATTTATATATTACTGATGGTTATGTATATTATTTACTAAATTATGAAAAAATATGGTCGAAAATATTTTTTACGAATTATTTCAAAATAAAAAATATTCAATTGATTATAATGGAAATTATTATAAAATAATTCATCCAAATATGTTTTATATTAAAATAATAAATTGATTAATATTATTTAATGATCATAGTTAAATTTAGATATTATATATTCAACTAAAATACTTAATAATCATCTAATGGATTTAACGATCATATAATAACCACAATCCAAAATATAATAAAAAAATATGTATTTTTCTAGATAGATTTTTTCTTCCTTTTGATGGTGAAATTGTGTTACAATATATATAAAATGCTATAAATTTTATTGGAAAAATTATACATACATCTTGAAAAATTTAATTAATAATTGACATATGGTTCTTTTTGGTAGTGTTATGAGAAGTTTAATATTTTGATGAATATTGAAAAATACTAAATATCAAGTGAATAATGGATTTTAAACTGAAAAATTAATTTTTCTAAATAGTTTTTAAATTTTTTTTATAAATTATTTATATATATTATTAATCCACTAATAAATTTTATGTTATTTGAATTATTTTTATATTGATGTATATAAATAAGCATAGTAAACATTTGTACATTTACATTTTAAAGCATGTTTTCTTGTCCCATACGCAGGATTAAATATATATATTTCTACCGATTCAATGAACTGAATTTTGAAAAGGGTATTATAATTTTGCAATTATAATAAATCATAATTTATAATACAACCATATTCGTTAACCAAAATTATTACTTTAGGCAGAAAAAAGTATATACATCAATTAAGAAGAAACAAAAGTATTCCAAATGACTAAACATTAATCATAAGGGTCCAAATGAAATATAAACTTGTTCAAATCCCATTTAATAGCCATATAATATATTTTTCACTTCTATTATAGAGTTTTTTTGTTGTATGTGAGTCACTTTAAATAGAAATAATGTGTGTCGAAACACCGTTTTAAAAACATTTTCTAGTTTTCCACTCACCCCACTTATAAAAGGCCTCCCACTCCCCCTTCATAACACCTATCAATGAAATTTGGATCATAAATGAACATAAAAAACACTCCTAATATTACACCACCTACCTATATTTATTAGTTTTTGAACAAAAAAAGCTTTCAATGTTTTAGTATTATGATAAAGTGGATACTCATTGAAGAGAAAATATTTCACTAAAATTATTTTTATATTATTTTTTTCTCCAACCACTTAAATTATTTTTATATGATGATTATACAAAACAATATCATCAATTAATAGTTTTTTTATGTTAGTTTCATAACCTAAAATATCATTTATAGTCATCAAATTGGTTATGAAATATTTTTTTTGTATGGTGGGCTATCATCTCAAGAACTGATGATGATTGTTTTTCAATTTCCAACATTCATGGCTGAGAGTAATGATTTAAATAATGTTTTTATACTGTAAAAATGATATTTATTATTTATTCGTTCTTATAGATTTTTTATTTAACACATACCTTCACACATTCCATTTTTTGGGATAACGATAACATTATTTGTATAGAGGACAGATTATCACTTCATGAAATGATGTGATTCATTCAAAATTTATATGCAATTATTTAGGATAGTTTAAATAAATTTTAAAATATATAAGACATAAAAATGATTATATAATTAATTTATATAGACATATATATATATATATCAATTAATTTTATTCCTTTAATATCAAGATAAGACGTAAGCAGCCCTAATGCGTACGTATATTCTACCATCTCATGAACAGTGCATTCAATTTTCTATAAATAATTTTTAGGGATTAATTTAAATAAATATTTAATGAATATATATGGTATTTTCATCTTGGTATTAATTTTTGTGGCTATGAAATTAATTTCATGGTATGAGGAATAAAAAAATAACTCGTCCAAAAGTACTCCAACAATAAGACAATTAATGCCTAATGTAATGGAAACAATAAAAAATATTATAAAATGACAATGACTTGTTAGAAAAGTATAATTTATTATATTATAAATTATAATATGTTTTTTTAATTTAATAACATTCAGTAATCCATTATTCACGTGATAGAAGAGATTTCATCCAAAATAGAGCATGAGATAATCGATTTCATCTCAATTTACCTTATATCAAGACTTACTATTTATGATGCACCAATTCTCCTTTATGTGGTTTATATAATTATCCTTTTAAAATTCATATCATGATTCAGAAATAATGGTATTTTATGTTTTAATTTTAATGATATCATTAATGGGATTTGACTATAAATTTTCAATGTGGTAAAAGTTATTATTCATTCTCACTTTCTATTATGACTATTATCGTTCCCCTAAAACATTCACCTTATTTTAATAATTTATATCTTATAAATTAAAATTTTCTCCATTATTAATATTCATGTTTTAATTATATTATTATTTTAAAAAATCAAAGTCCAATTTTCCATGTGGTGTTTGTTTGGAATGTTATATGATTAACTGAGAAAATATTGATAAATATTTTTCCTTTACTCAGTATCTATATTCGATAAGGTGCATTGTTTATGTTTTCAATGGGGTTAGTTTATATATGTGTAATACATTGGTCTAGTATATTAATAGTAAGGTAAAATCTAATATAATCTACATGATGAATCTTTTGTCGCATTCAACGTATGAATTAGAAAAATTGGATGAGGTTGTACCTGGTATGTTCTAAATTGTCTTCTGAAAGGTTAGGATGGAAAAGGATAATTTTTCAAGAGAAACATGTAATTAAATAGGTAATAATTTTCCTCATATAGAATTAACTTATTATTATAGTGAATTATATTTTTATGACATTATTGATGGGTGTATTTAATTTTTTTATTTATTAAATGGCATGTGTTTGAGGAATTTAGCTTTCCAAATTGATTTTTCCATGTCCATATATTTCTGGGTTATTTCTGTTTAGTAATCTACCATTCCATGTTGATTTGTATTATTGATTCATTATAACTTCTACCATACTTATACCTTAATGTTCATTGCACTCAACATTATTTTTATCTTTTCTTTATGATATAAAAAAGATATATTTGAATATGTTTTCAAGGATGAAATTTATTTGATTTTTTATGTATAATTTTTTTTATACAACCAAAGTAAAATTGGAAACATGTGTATAATCATGTTTAAAAAATTATTAAATGTTTAATTTCATTGGAATTTTATTCCTTTTAATCAAAAGAATGTAATAAATTAATTCACCAACTCTGTGCTTATACAGTTCGGGTCTTTATATTTATAGATTTGAAATTCCAAATATTAAATAATTGGAATAATTTTTTAATTTTTCATTATGATTTGATTCATCAAATAATGATTCCACCATCTATATCAATGTAATGAATGCATCATAAGTCTTTTTTCAATATGTAAAAAATACTGATTCACCAAATTCATCTGACTATTCTTTTTCTATTGAATAATGGATTGAAGAAGATAAATCATCTAAATAAGAAAATGTTGTGGTTTTTTCACCATTATTTGAAAAAATTCATCAAATTGTTTTTTTATATGTTAGAGATGAATAATACCCTAAGAAGTGTTGGTCAAAACACATAGATATAATTTAATAGAAATAAAATAGTCGAGAAGTTTTCAATAGTCTGCTAAAAAATATATAGAATATCATTTCCCCCATTCCATTGCAGGATTAAAAGATTAATCATATAAAGGATACTATTTTAAGATATTATACATCTTTCAGATTGAGTAATTTTTAGGATTAATTGGATAAATTAAATTATTATCATGTCATTTACAATAAAATTTTTGAAATCTATTATCATGATTTCAGATTAGTAGTCAAATATGAGAAAATAGGGTACAACAAAATTATGTTTTTGTTGAATTTGAATTATAACAATATATTATAATTATATGAGTTGAATATTTGTATTTATGAGAGGAATTGTAAATTTTATGTCATTGAATATACATTTGTGATCCAACATAGAATTAATATTTTCCTTATTTTGGGAAATTATATATATAATAAAAAATTTAAAAATAATTAATTTGGTTCAATATTCCTTGAGAATATTAGTGTGAAATAATGGTAGAAGACAATGATTTTATGGTATAGTAAATAAAAAATCCAATAATATATACTAAATTTCTTAACATTTAAATTGTTATCAACCTATATATAATTATTTTCCAAAAAAATGTATTATGATAAATAATAATGTGTATTGGATACTTCAATATACATAGCAAGGATGTTATTCATTGTAATAATATTTTATGTTCTCTAATTTATTTATAACTTTTGTTTATAATTTTTTATTCATTACTGTTTATTATTCATTGCATGAAACATTTTTTTACATTAATGATTTATGCTTTAATTTCAAATAATATCTTTCATGTGATTAAAAAAAACTTTTAAAAATTGATTGAAATATGAGTTAATCATATTTTTGGACCTGATATTTAATTTGGAGATGTTTTTTGATTAATATATTTGTTAAGAACTAATTGTTTAAGATCCATGGAATCTTATTTCAAGAGGCTGAGCGATTTAAATTTCATGAATCATTTGGTTTATTAAAATTATTAAATAGTTTTCTTTTCTTCATATTTTTAAATATAAATAATAGGAAGAGGTTTCGGAATAATAATATTTTTCCTAATTTACATATGTTGAAAGATTTTGAAACTATTATAAAATATATTCATAATTGGGATATGTCTAATAAAAATTATAAATGGATCTTTTATTAAATTTGAAATTCGGATATTTTTTATTTTTATACCTGGTTATTTTACAATATCATAAAATGAGTTATTCTTTTCTAAATTTTCTATGTTAGATTATACAATTAAAATGGGTTATAATATTGTGGAACATAATATTTCTAATTACATTGTTCGAAAATTACAAAATATTTAATGTAAATTTGTTCTAACATAAGATTATTTATGTATTTTTTTAGTATTGGATAAAATTTCAATAATACTAATTCTTGATTATTTTAGTTTGGACCCAAAAAAATTCAACAGAACTGAGATTATATTTAAAATTATATTATTTCGACGTATGAAAACAATAGTAGTCAATGATTGACTCTATAATAAGGTGAAAATATATTTTGATATCATTGCAAGATAATTAAAACTATTCTGATATAATTATAACAATATATAAAATCAATTAAATTTTACAACTATACTTTTCAGAAAAATACTATATAGAAAGACAATATCATTGAATAATTTAATATATTAAATTATGTATCATTATTACTCCTAAAAAATGTGATTCAATTAATTTATTTGTGTTTAAGAATCACTTTTTATTATGATTGAATCCTATAATTAAATCATTTCATCATAATTATTATATAAGAGTTATTATTTTTAGGATTTCAATATAAAGTTCCCAGTATCCCTTATTCTTATCATTGTGTTAAGTATTATTTGAGATCAAGGGATTCTATGAGTGGAACAATTGTGTCTTTTATCATTTTTATTGCAATATTCATAACTATTAAAGAGAGTTGTTCCCAATATGTGTGAACAAGGCATTTCAGTTTTAGAAGATAGAATAACATTTATACATGTAAAATATAAGGGCATTGAAGGGATATGATTATGAGACACTTATTTATATGTTTATATTCATGTACATTATGATTATTTACTAGATGTACTAGGAATTATGATTATTGATCCTATTATAACCTTTGGTTAAATGTGAGTTTTTTATTACAACATAATCTCAGAGTTTTAATATTTTTTTGTTTATAGTATGAATTATTGTAAACATTTCAATATGTCTAGATTTATAAAATTTAAAAAAAATGTAAATTATTTTATTTTTTAAATAGATTAATTTATAAATAAATAAAAAAATTTACTATGTTATTTTTTTGATAATCATTATATCTTGTTATCGATGGTCATAAAATATTAGTGGATGAGATAGTTTCAGGGGAATATTCAAAATATAAATAACACAATATTTTTTTCATTATATGTATATTTTTTATACAATTTTTTATATCAATAAGTCTTTACACTTTTGATGATCATGACTCTATTAAATCCATATCCATTTGTTTGTTGGATATTGTTTTCAGTTTCCTTATTGAATCCATATTGTACAAATAATATATTAAATTTTTATAGTGTGATTACATGTATGTTATATAGATATTTGTAAATCAAATAATTGACGAATAATTGATGGTGTGAGAATTTTCTTTACATAACAAGAACATTTATATTAATTAAAGGAGTGAATAATATTCCATTGATTACTGGAAGTCCTAAAATTTATAGATAATGTAGTATCGAAATTTACTTGAGAAGAAAAAAATGAAAAAAAATTAATTTCCATGTGAGGAATATTTTTTTAGTTAAAGTAAATATAACTAATATGATAATATTTATTTAAGAAGAAAATAATTTATAAAATTAAAAAAAAATATGTAACATGTTTTGTATCATATTTTGTTTTTTAAATAGAAGAAATCTACGTCGACTGAATAATAATATGTTTGTTATTTTTGACATGGATAATTTGTTCCTCAGATGCATGATTAGTTTGATAATATTGTGAATAATGATCAGCCGCATGGTGAGAAGGTGTAGTTAGATAATCATTTAGTCGAAAAAGCATTAGATATACTTCTCTTGTAATAGTAATTGATGGTGATAATAATATTCGAAACAAAAAACATTATGAAATTGAGTGTGGATGACCATATTAGAACTCACATGAATTATAAAATTAAGGTAAAGAGAGGTGATGAAATAGAAAACAAGAAATATTTTGTGTCAGATTCACCTACTTCTAGACAACTAAGTTCCTTAGGAAATAATTTTAGGATTTATGGTAAAGTATATATAAATTATAATTATTTGAAAAAATGGGGTTTATTTTTATTTCCTTGAATGAAATATATTAAATAGTTTAATTTTATTTCCTTAAAAGAAATATATTAAAAGTTGGCCACCTATCTTTTAAATTTCCGGTATGCAATTTTGAAGATAATAAATAAAACTAATTGAATGACTATGTAAAAAGATATGTGGCCAAATTTTATGCTTTCAGACATTTTTATTGTTTTCCCATTCCATCCAAGAACCCTTTGTTTTATTTATTATTCTTATTGAATGATGCATGTACTCTATCATTACCAAGTTAATGTGATAATAGTAGAAATATTTCTACGTTCTTTGAAAATATAATAATTCATAGAAATATAAAAAATTTATGTGTAAAATAAAAAGAACAAAATAATTATTATTGTATTCTTTGAACAATAGTTATGTGGATTTTAATATTTAAGGGGATATATATTATATTATTTTCATCATATTTAATGAGTAATGAATATAAATATTATTATGGAATACAATATTATATTTCTAGTGTTGAGTAAAAATACAAAACATAAGATAATATTTTATATGACTCATGGGTGAATTAGATTAAAATAAAATTAAGATGAGATTATTTGATAATGAGTTGATGAAGATAACTTTTCTGCTGGGAACCAGGAATTATAAATGCTCATAATTTAATGTTATAGATATTAATAACACTTATGGGTTGATGTAAATAAATTATTCCATTCAATCAAAATTTGAAGGGTTAAAAAAATTGAAAATAAAAAATATAAAACATGGGTTGTAGTAAATATTTACCAAAGAGAAGTGTTCAAATATTAATTTTCGGGTAATACATTAAATATTGGTTCTCTAGAAGAATTCCTATTATATAAAATTATTGGAATATATTTTGAGAAGAATTTAATATTTTCATAAGATAAAAATGATGTTGTCAAGATAAAATATTATATATATACATTCATTAATTTATATACTAAATATACTATTTGAAGAATGAATTTTGATAATATAAATGATATGTTGAGAACAAGAAGAAAAAAATAGATAATCTAGAATAAATTAACAGGATTCTTAACATATTAATCAAATTAATTTTTTTTACATATGTATCATTCCACATTATATGTTATAGTGGATGTCATTGGAAGAAAAACATTTCTTGAAAGAGAATCTTTTCATTCCGAATGAATTATGATTTTATCAAAATAGAATGTTTTCTTTAGCGTATGAAAAAATTCAAAACAATATGAATTACCAAGGTACTTATTAAAAAAACTTTGGTGGAAAATAGTTTTATCTTTAAAAGAAATGAAATTTTAAGACAAAAATTTATTAAGGAACATTAGTTGAAGGTTTATATATAATATCTAGAAAAATGTATTTCAGTTTTACAAAAAATAGATCCCATTGAAAACGAAATTTTTTATATATATTATTTTTTAGCTAATTTGGTAATTATTCATGATGAAAAAGAGTTTTACACAACTTTTAGATAAATTTTCATTATTTTATGATTTATTTATTCTCTCTTAGTTTTAATAAATAACAGATCTTTTTAGAATAAGTTTTTAATGTTTTCCTCAAAATAATAATTTGAAACCTTTTATAAGTTGTATAAATTGTAATATGATTATTTATATTTAAAATTATCAATTATATATTCTATTTAAACTATGTATGTTTGTCTATAAGTTCCTATTTTTTCTGATATAACTTCTTTTTTAATTACAATATCCAAGGATTTAGTTTGGAAAAACATTCAATATAATCCATTTTAAATTATAATAAAAATTTACTGAAATAAAAACATTTTGAGATTAGGGTATTATCATTATTTATGTGTTTATTGAAGTATCATTGGATGAGGTTTTTATAATTGAGATCTTCAATAGAAGAATATCCTACAAATACCCATTTCGAATGAAGGTTCCTTATCTCTATTTATTATGAAGATTCAGATGATTTAAATCAATAAAATCTAATGTTATATTGGATATTTTTCCTATATAGAAAATTTAGTACAATTCAAAACAAGGATTATATATAGTGAAATGTTTTGTTATCATGTTTGGTAAATTCAAAATCAATAATTATTGAAATATGTTTACAATTTTCAATTTTAGGGGGATCTTCTGTTAAAATAATCATATCACAAACGCCACAATTGAAATTTTATCCAGGAAGTTTATAGAAATGATTTTTTTGAGACTCTGGGAGTTAATAATGTTACATTTATAATTTATGGTGTTGAAATGATTTTATCTATGAATAATTTATAAAATCTCATCGATTTATCACTATAATGAGATAATTTTTTCATTTATTAAAAAACATTATTATATCTTCTGAATTTTTATAAGGAAAAATAAAATTATATCCTATATCACATTACAAAAAAAATAACCCAGATGAGTTATGCATACTAGGAAGAAGGAATAGTGTTCTAGTGGTTTATGATTTTATTATCTAAATTTTTTTATCAAGATAAAGTAAATATTCCATATCTATATTTGTTATATATTCTCCAAAATATGTGTTTGGTGAAGTTCACATATTAGTTAGATTAATCCCTCTTCAATAATGTTAAATACATCATCATACATCATAACTCTGATTTCCTTTTATATCTTCAGAAATTAGATGGGGTTTCATTAAATGGTTTTATTGAGAGGTTAAAACAAAAATATCAGTCATATAAATTATTTGTAGAAAGAAGTTGTTTATTATTTAGTATATAATATTATTACCAATATAATATTTTTATTTTCATTGAATTTTAATCTTATAAAGGAATTGAATAATATCAAAGGGATAATGATAATGAAATTGATAAAATTGCTGTCGAAGTTCATCAATCTTATAAAAGGATAATAACTGAGAAAACTTTTTACTTCGATTTGATAAATATGGAGGGGATCTCAATCATATAGTTGAGAGTATTGATTAAGTGTAAATCATGAAGTAAATATATTCTATTTAATGTTATAGGAATATCAAGAACCACTTTAATTGTTTTCAATAGAAATTTGTTCCTTATAAAATTTTAATTAAAAAATTATTTTATTTATTAGATGTATCTATGAATATGGGAGAGAGAGAAATATCATATTTTTTTTAATCACTAGTACGTAAATATTTTCTCTGATAAGATATATAAGCTTTAACCCCCCTAAGAGATTAATTTTTTTATTATATTATATCTTTAATAAATTATTTATCATGATATTTCTAGCCCTGAAATTCCAAATATATCAACCGTAGAATAATTTTATAAATATTCATTATTAATTGATTCAATGGAAGTGGAACCACCTTATCTAAGATAATCGTAAATTAATTGGAAATATGTTAAATATATGATGAAAATAAAAAGTCAATGGAAAAATATGAGTAGGATATTTCAAAATTTGAAAGGATTGAGATAGTATAATATATTAAATAAAACTTATTGTGAGTGTTTCTCCATAATTTAATGAAATTATAACCATAAAATATCTCATGTATGAAGAATAATATTTCTTCAAAACATAGCTTGAAATGTGAATAAAATGAAAATAATAATGATGATATCATCTAAAAATTAAAAATGATATGAAATATAAAATCTATATATCATAAGTTTTATTAAATGATAAATTAACAGAATTATATATTTTTTAATTAATAAATTCATATAAAATAAATTATGTTCACGAGTTTCATCCTTAATTTAAATTTTTATTTTTTATTAGAAATAATTTTCTGATTACTATTTGCAGATTTTAAGAATGTTTTAAAATAATGGAATATATAGAAAACATATATTATAAATCATAAAGGTGACACCTCAACTAATATGAAGAAGTTTGAAAAATATGATCATTATAATGGTAATAAAAAATGAAATGCTAAATACCTCCATAAAATGTTATAGAGGTTGCACAAAAAATTGAGGTCAATGAAACAAATTTTTTTATAGAGGTTTTTAAAATGAATAATTTAGATCTTAGATACATGCGAACTAAAAAGAAAAATAATGTGATAATACAATAGATGATCTATAATATAATTTAACAACCCACAACAAATCTTAATTTAAAAACACAGATAATGTTATTAAATTAACAATGATTATATTGGGAAAATATAATTTTATTATAAAATATTGTATCTCAAATTCTATAATTTCCAATGAATTTATGTTTTTAAATTTATCTAACTTTTATTTTTATCACTTTCAATTTTATCAATTTATATTTACCAATTTTTAGTACTTAACCATTTTATGAATGAATTAATTTATAAAGAAGTTTTAAATCAGGAATGGAAACATTTAAAAGGTTTTTTTTCAAAAATTCAATGTATTTATAATTTAAGATGTAATTTGATTTAGTGTTTTAAAATATATATATTTTCCACTATAGTTCATTATATTTATTTTTTGGTTACATTATGAAAATTAAAAATGGTGTGAGGTTTGGGAAAATTAAAAAAAATCTATTTTAATAAGGGGAGAGATATTTAAAAACTATAACAAATTGTAATTAAAATTCAGGTATTATTGTGAAAAAATTTAAAATAATTGTATTTTTTAAATATATATATATATATATATATATATTACATTGTTTATATAGATATATATTTTATTATTTAATGATGGGATACATTTAAATTATGGATTTATTTGTGGGATTTTTTTTAAAAAAATATGATACTATTTATTCTATGACTCCACTTCCCAAAGTGTTTTGAGAATAAAAATATAATTCATGTCAAATGATAAGTTTTTTATTTTTTTTATATGATTTTTTTTGTAGGGTTATATTATAATAACATTAATTCTGATGTTTTTTTTGTTTAATAATAGGAATGTAAAAAGATATAAGCTTTGATTCCGAATCACATTCTTCAAATTTATGATAACTATTGAATTGAAATAATAAAATCATTAGAATATGAGTATCTATGATATGATAATCTGTTTATTATTTTGAAGCTTCTAATGGAGTTATAACTAGCTCTGATGACAACGGAATTTGAAATTTGGAGTTTGTTAATGGATTTTTTATATAAGTACCAGCATCTTGATGGTTTGAAAAAATAATCATATATTACATTAGGAATATTAAATATAGAACATATGTTTACTATGATGAGGTTGGAGAACTATTTATTTTCTATGATAACATCTTATTAATATAATCATTCATTATGAGTTGTTTCTATAATTTTATATAATAATGAAATTATTTTAAAGATATTAAAATATCAATTTGTAATCATATTTTTTGGTTTATCATTCTATATTAAGGTATTATATATTGAATACATTTTTATTTTCAGTTGTTGTGATCATGGTTTTAATGACCCGGGTTTCTAGAATGGGTCAAAATCCCCACGCAGTTTTAACTTTTCAATTAGTGGAACTTCTAATTTTTTATTGATAGATCAAAACTCAATTATGAGAGATAAGTTTGTATATAATTATATTTTATGTTGGTTTAGAGGCTAGGACAATACATCATGTGCTTATAAGGGTTTTGGGTGCATCAGAGGCATGAAGGAATTATTTTTGTGAAGTAGTTGTAGGCGCACAGTATAGGGAAACCAGGTGAGTCAGTGGGTACATCTGTGTGGATGCTTCTACAAGATTACCAACGGTTTTTTATAGTTTTTGCATTGTTTTTAAAACCGTGTGGGGTGGTAGTCCATGTCTAGTTCCTTAGGTAGTGGATTCCACATAGTTTATGCATGGTTCATACATTTTATTAAGCTATCACGTACTTTTTGTTGTTGTGGATTATTAGCGCAATGATGGGTTTTGAGAGAGACCAAATTTAAGCATATTAAACTGTCTATTAAGTCATGTAGGGAGTCAGGATCATGAATTATACCTATTATGAATTAGAGCAGATGGGAGAGAGGTCGTGGCTCATTGGGATATTTTTTCTAGGATCCAAACTGTATTTAATTAAATTACTTATTTCATGTGACTTATTTAAATTTCACATAGCCAATTGCTTCAATTAAATGAGATGGGACTGAATGGGTTGTGATGGGTGTGTCCAAGGATGTATTAGGATGGAATGACCATCGATATTTACTGATGTTGATCACTAGTTGGGTTTGTCTCAGATACATGAATGGTTCTGACCACAAGATTAGGCATCATGGATGTTAGTTTGAGATAGTTTGACTATTAGGTTGGGAATGTCCTAAGGTACTTGGATTAAATGGCCATAAGATTTGAGAAACACAGTTTTAGGGGAATGAGGGGCCAGAGATGATGTGTCTTAAGTTATGATATGTTGATTTTTGATTACTCATGATGGCCAAAGATCCAATTGAGTCATGTGCACATAGTTTGACTCTGTAATGACGTGGTCTTGAACACTCGTTTGGGTAACAGTACCCAATATTTATAGCATAGGTAAATATGGTTTGGGGATGCATTCTATATAAATTCACATGCAAGTTAAGGAGCCTTCAATTTCTAGAAATGAGGATGTCAGGTTGGGAACCGAGGATATCCATACATGAGGACATGTGCATGGATATTAAATTGACAATAAATATTGATGTTCCTCTAGTTGTCATGCCATGGGACAACATGACATTTTGAGAAGGGGTCCCTGGGATCGGGACACTATTGTTTGGGCATGCATTCAAGATGTTGGTACGTTGAGACTTGAGGTGTTAGGATTCATGAATTGTTGTTTTATATGATTGAGGTGGAACCTAAAGGTTCGTTGCGACATTGTGACTACATTGGTACCTTTGAACATGGGCCTAAGACTCTCTTTTGTTCTATGATTCTAGTGTTTTCTGATTCAGGTGACACTCATTTGTGGATTTTGTGCACTTGTAGGGTATTTCTTTATTTCTTGCTTTATATTATTTAAATTTCATAAAGATATATGTGTGCTTAAACACTTATACTATGTAAAAACAATTGGGTGGTATCACACTGAGATTCATCTCGCACCTTGAATAGGACATTCAAGACCCATGTAGACACTATGAATTTACATATAGGTAATGGATTAGCCTCATGAGTTGGATCATAATACCATTTTCCATGGGTATTGGAATTTACCTTGAGGCGTTTCATAGAAGAAGATTTACTTTTAGGTAGTTTCATTTTAGTTTAAGATTTCTTATATATGTACCTATTATTGTCTTCTGTGGGTAGCTCCTTTGAAATTTTAATGTATGAATTGTTATGGATGATTTCCTTTTTTGTTTTCGGAGTTTTTATAAGTGGTGTTTTGCATGTTTTTCTATTATCATTATGTTGTTTCTTCTGTTTATTTATTCATTCTGTTTTTTGTTGATTTTGGATGTGCTTTGACTATTCTTATCAGCTTGGAGTCTACTAAGTCATTTAATTCCACTTCATGTTGACTTATTATGCTTATAACAGCATATTAAATATTTCTAGAGGGTATAGATTTCCAACAATACATGTTTCCACCATTTCACCTAATCATCATCCTTTAGTGTTTGGGGACGTGTGCCTAAGGACAGTGGAACGCGATCCCTTATCACTTTTCAGGTGGTTGTTCGAGTCGGTGATTCTAAAAATGGTATCAAATGTGTATTTACCTCTTTTATTGGTATTAATATTTTGTATTATGGTATGATGGAGATATGTTATTATTGTAACTCAATTTCTAACAAATTCTTGGGCCCTTACAATGCCGTGTAAGTGGGTGGATTGAGTTACCCTAGTTGGATTTTTTAATTTTTCATTTTCTTAGAATGCAATTTATATGATTTCATAATTTGTTGATGAATTTGTCTATAATAATTATTGTATGTGATATGTGACCCTTGAACTAGTTTTGTAAAAGAGAATTGGACCATATCCAGGTGAGTAATGTTGTGTTTTTTGGTATTAATATGAATATTTTTAGGGTATTTAAATTTCATATATGCATGTATTCTTTTTGAATTGATAATTATAGGTGAATAATATCAAATTCCATGTGGAATTCTGAAATTTGATGATTTATATGTATGAGAAATTTCATGTGGAAAGAGGTTTGGGTCGGGCTCTTATAGGATATGGCTTGTATTATGAATAAGGTGATTTTGATCATCAGGATTAGGTGAATAGGTTGTCGGTTTAAGGCAATGTGGTTATTTTGATGATCATGGATCTTGGATTCTATGACACTTGTATTTAGAGAGGAAATTTAAGGAGTCCTTGAGGTCAGGATTATATGGGCATGGTTGTGATGGGAGAGAGTAAGGGTAGTTGTTATACACTTTCATCTCCTACATTCCCTATCTGAATTTAAATATCATTTATATATGGGTTGTATGACTATTTTATTGTATTTACTGTGTTACACCTAGATGAATTGATGGAGTGTCTAGTGGGTGATGTTATAGTGTTGCACGAGCACGATCAGGTCAAGAACCTACGAGTCAAGAATAAGATCATACCAATGTATAGGCTTAGGGGAAGGATTTGGTTTAGGATCTAGTATATGAAGGGAAGATACCGCGTTTCACTGTGTTCAGGTTAGGGGTTGATGAGAACTCTGATCTAGCTTGGTACGCGTCTTGTAAGGTATTGCTAGATGTGCTTTGGGATCAACAAAATCGATGGCTTATCTAACACGGGAGTTCCAGCTATTTCTCCCACAACTTTTTTATGGTGACGGTGTTGTGTAGGTAGGTGAAAACTAGATAGAGAGCATGTGGATTATCTTTGAGTAGTTAGAGACACCTATATTGAATATGGTCAAGCTGCAGACATATATTCTCATAGGTACAGCTATGTGCCAATTGGATGTCCAGATTTTGGCTCACAGACATGAGGGATTGGGTTGGAAGGACTTCAAGGACATGTTCATTAAGTAACTTTTCTCTAAGATGTTATAGGAATATACATATTGGGAGATTTTGTGAATTTATCTTGGGGATATGTCCAATATAGACTATCCAGTTACTTACATGGATCTATCTCACTATGTAGAAGATATAGTAAACGAAGACACCATAATTGTGAGGAGTTTTTAAGATGGATTATTGCATGAAATTTGGGTACATGTAAACTTTATTAGGTTTCCCCCATTATAATAGGTCTTGAATCAATAACACATAGTGGAGGGTAACTAGATATAAAGGTCTAATTTTAACTAGGTTGTGGCTTCAGGTTATGGTTTATATGGTAGTAAATGAGGTCAAGATTAGTTTCAGTAGGGCAGACAGGACAAG
The DNA here is from genome assembly GCA_963277665.1 of Viscum album. Classification (NCBI taxonomy): domain Eukaryota; kingdom Viridiplantae; phylum Streptophyta; class Magnoliopsida; order Santalales; family Viscaceae; genus Viscum; species Viscum album. The sequence goes on along the minus strand of OY728129.1, from coordinate 790,761,851 downwards.
GACCCATCTAGACCACATAATGGTAGATATGTGGAGGTTTTCATTCAGTATGAGAAACCAGGGCATTTTCAGACTCAATATGAGTGGCCTCCAATGGAGTTTTGGTCATTTGGGTAGGTCAGTCTTCAAGATAGATTCTGCAAGCATCCCTTTCAAACAGCCAATAGATAAGGACCAAGGAAAAAACATGCTTCAAGGATGGGATTAGTATTGGAACCAGGAAAGGGTAGCCAAGGCTCAGTTTCAAACAGTGGACATGGAAGATATAGAGGGACCCAATTGTGGGTTCAATGTATGGTGAATGGTGTATCACTTCAGAGAGGTGAGGCTTCATGCAGCCATGTGCCTGCACTAGTGCATGCCATAGAGGTACCAGGGCCGGAGCTAGATAGTGAAATTGCAACAATCATAGTCATGCAATGAGTGTGGTCATGTTTTCTTAATTGTTTTGTTTGGAATGTCTTATTGATACATGTATGTTTTTTTATAGCCTATAGAAGCATGTTCTTTTTGAGTGCACTTGCTGAACATGATTTATATGGATTGAATAAATACTAGTCAGTGTGTTGGAACCAAATCAGGTGAATGATTATATATTTATATATATATATATATTATGTTCTTAGAATTAGTTGCATCATTGGATTGAGGTTACTTAAGGTACTTTGGGTATTAGCTCATCCTAGGGGTGGAGGTTACTTGAGGTTCCTTGGCCATCGTGGCATCGAGAAAGCAGTTTTTGATTGAGGTGTGTCAAACTGAGTTCTTTTGAGAATAAATGGAATTTGGGACCACATTTTACCTTTTTCCATGGGCTTATGTTGTTCATTAAAATAATAAAAGATTTTATTATGTGTCATAGGAGATACATGAGCACAAAATAATGTAAAGGTGTCACAATGTGTGACAGGAGGATAGTGGGTGCAAAAACAGATTGATGGACCTTTGTATGATTTGATATTTGGTTTGGTATTGATCATGTTGTGAAATTCCTATGGCGGGAACCGTCCTTGTGGAAGTTAACTTGTATCCTTGAGATCGTGGTAGTCTGGATTGATTTTAACTATTTGGTTATGATCGTTATCATCTCCATGATTTTTATTGCTTGTGGTTGAGCTATGTTAATGTTCAGAGATTGTAACGACCCAACTTTTTTGTAATGCGTATAAATCCCCTAATGAGTTTGGATTTTTAAATTATTGGATATAATAATTTTTTATTAATTGATGAAGACTCAATATTGATAGTTCTGGGGCCTTAAATTGTTATTATGTGTTGTTTTGGAGGTTAAGGGAGTGACTTCGGTATTCAGAAGTGCTTCGTGAGCATCAGAGTCCATAAGGCCTCATTTTTTGGGATGAAAATGCAGTCGCATGGTTTATGGAAACAATGGATGTCCGGGTGAATGATCATGAAGATTCTTCTATAGAATTATAGAGGGTTTCGGCATAGGTTTGGCATGGTTTGGAAAACCATGCGGGGTGGTTGTGTGCACCTCAATCTATAGGCAATTTCTTTCGTATGTTTTCCAAATGGTTTGGAAAAACATGTGGGTAAAAAGTGTGGAATTTACAAGTTTGGTTTTTAAAATTTTTATTTTTATTTTCATTTTCCACTTTCTTCCCTCCTTTATATTTCTTCATCCTTGGTTACAAAAATATGGGTGAGCCTCCCATCACCTCCATCCACTACATTTGATCGAAATCCTCCATCATACCTTAATTCATTGATCTTTTGGAAGTTATAGGTTTAACTATGTAAGGGTAAACCCATACATACCCCATCCACTTTGATCCATCGTATCATAGACCACTATTATAATCAAATACAATTTCAGTTTTCATGAATGAAACTCATATATACATTATTCTTTTTCGAATTAGACTTCGACATAGGACGTTCCATCATCTATAGGTATAAGATAGCTGGTACATACCTTGTTTTGTGTTTTCAAATATGTTTGGTGGTTGTGTCTTTTTATCATAATATCAGGGTTTTAAGGATACCCTAATATAGAATATTAATCTTTCTTCATGACCATGAAGGGTGCGTCGTGCATTCCCTATTCCTGTTATAATTGAGTGGGGTCGTGCGAGAGGACATTGCTCATTAGGATAATTCTCCCAATATTCCAAAATAATATTAAATGAATTGATTTTTTAAATTGTGTTATTTATATTTTATGTACGGAATTTCGTAAATAAAATGATATGTGACCGAAGGAGTAGTGACGAGGGTGGTTCGGGATGTATTAGGATGACATTACTATCTGAATTTAGTGATGTTGATAACTGGATGGGCTTAGTCCAATTAAATGACTTTTTTTGACCACAAGATTGGGTTTCCTGGACATTATTTTGAGGAAGTGTAACAATCAGGTTTGGAATTTCATGGGATACATGGTTGGAATGGCCATCACATTGGAGTGACGTGGTCATATGGGCACAAGGTTCTAGAGATGGTGTTTTTTTTGTTTGGATTTGGTGATTTCCTCTCAAATGTGGAGGCTATAGTGCTTATTAAGTTGTGTCAAAACATATTGAATATGTGATGAAGTGGGTTTTTACACTCATTTGGGTAGGGGACCATAATAGGTGCAGCTTATGTAATTATGGTTTGGGGGTGCATTCCATAGAATGTCACATGGAATGATAGGAACCTTCATTTGGTAGTAATGACGCTATCAGGATGGGCAAGGAGGATTTCAATGCTTGATTCCATGGGGAAAGAAATTTATTTTAGGATAGAAAATGTTGTTCCATCAGTGGAAGTTCTATGGGTGACATGAGCTTCCAAGAAGGGGTCCTTGGGACTGATGGTTCCGGTCATAGCAGAAGCATTGTTGGGGAAATACCAAATTCTCATTTTTACTATGATCAATGATTATTCCGGGATCAATATGACGATGAAATATAATCTCCAAGAAATATAATCAATGGTTTATAAAAAGAAGAAATATGCCCCAAACCTTTAGAGATGATCTTTCACATAATGTTTACAATTAATTTAAATAATTTCATAATGAAAAATAATACATATGTATTTCATATTTTTCATCGTTGGTGATGTTGATCGTCCAGATAGACCTTTCCATATTATCATGTTGTTGTTGTAACGATCCAAATTAGAATCCCACTATCGGTGATGTTCTCTGATGGCCTTCGATCGACACAGCTTGTTCTCCAGGTGCTTGCACGGTGAAGCGGGTGTCTTTTGCCGGTCGTTCTTGATTGATTTTTTTAGCCTTCAAGAACGTCTCTCATTCTTGAGATGAGGACAGAAGATGATTCGAGATAGATTTAGTTTGGCTCAACAATTCTCAATTCACCTGGTGTGTGGAGTGGTGTTTTATGGTGTAAGGGACAATAGGGGTATTTGCCTATGTATATACATGGATTTCCAGTTAGAATATTTAATTGCATGGAAAAAATTAAATAAATCCATGAACATAGTGAAAACCCATGCATTTATAATAATACCATGTCATTATTTATAGCTCCCCAACATTCACAAAACAGAATTATAAAAAAAGTTCTTCATCACAAAATAATAGCAATGTTATTTTAATTTATACCATCTTGTTAAATAATTATTTACCATCTTGAAAATAAATATTTTACTACATGACTGAGTGTGGTCCTCTCAGACTCCAGTTCAATTTATTGAGAAATCAAATAAATAAATAAAAAATTTATTCTCTTATGTAAATATTTTATTTACAAACTAGTAAATAAATATTTATTAAATGTTCAATAAAAAAATAAAGATATTGGATTTAATTTATGTTGTCACTTTAACTTGAGTAAAATTATTCCGTAGTGTTGAGAATAATATTTATTTCATTAATTAAATTCAAGTAGAATTTAATTGAGACCACCAAAAACACTTATTGTGTGACCATATTGGATTCATTCTCGTTGGCATTAGGTGGCTTGCCTAAATTCCAAGAGTTCTATCTATCAACGGGTCTAGGCACCAATGAGAATAAACGTAAAGATGCAACAGTGAAGTCCACATACGAACGCACATTGTGTAATATAATACCATTGTCGCAATATCTCATCAATCGGGTTTCATGATTGTCTCATCAACTTTTATGCTTGATACGTTGTTATTTTACTACCTGAAATAAACTCTCTGTTACACCATTGCCATGGAATTTCGCGTGACGGTTCTATTTCAATAAATCGGTTGAGATATCAACTTCCATAAATGGAAGGGACAAAACCTTCCTTGAATTATCCATTAATAACATGCCACTTATTACCCACCCAATATACCCTACTTCCCACCAATTGTCTGGATTACAATTTTCATCATTAAATCAAAGTGCGTAAGTCATGAGACGTATTAATGATAATCATGATGTTTAAGGATCATTACACATGCTCGTATATAGAAACATCTGATGACACCAAAAGGTGCAGAATTCATGCTAGCGGGTCTTTTCACATAATCTCATATCATGGAGATTACCAAGGGTGAACTTCATGAGATGAAGTCCCATCTACTTACGAGTTCTCACACCTGATGGTATGCATGCTTTGTTTCCAATTATAGCATGACTTCCAACTACAGAACTATATTTAGCAATATTGTTATAGCATTTTAAGGTTCTCATCATAGCGTGGAACTACCATGACCTTGTCAATGCTACAAATTCTCTAGGATATTATTACATCATTTTCATGCATAACAATGAACAATATGTAATAATACATTAAATATCCACGTAATCAATGTAATACCAGTTGGTTCTAGGACACCAACTCTTACAAACTCCCACTTGAACTAGAGCCAAACTGCCTACGACTTTCACTCTTCTAGACCTCAAATGATGGTCATGTATCTATTGAGTGAAGGATTTAGTAAAGGGGTCTACCACATTGTCTTAAGTGGCAACACTACTCATTACAACATCACATATCTGAGATAAATCCCTCACGAGATGATACTTCCAAAGTATGTGATTCCTCCGCTGATGTAAACTTGGATATTTTGCAAGATCCACCACTGTTGTATTATCACAGTACAGTGTAATAGGATCTTTACTACTCGGAATCACATCTAGCTTCTAGATAAAGCTTCTCATCCGAAAATATCTTTAGTTTCCTTAGAAGTTGAGATATACTCAGAATCTGTTGTAGAATCTATAAACACACTCTTCTTAGAGCTCTACCAACTCACTACACCTACTTTCAAAGTGAAGATGTATCATGTTTGCGACATCATGTTATCTTGATCAGTCTTGAAACTATCATATGCATATCATCTGATGAATTGTTACTCATATCCTCCATAAACCAGGAACATATCCTTGTTATGCCTCAAATACTTTAGGATACTCTTGACTTCAATCCAATGGAGGTCACCTGGGTCATCTTAATATCTTCCTACCACACACAATTCATAGGAAACATCCAGCATAGTATATATCATGTCATACATGACTGAACCAATCACTGATGCATATGGAGTCCTTTCCATTATCATTCTTTCAACATGTTTCTGAGGAAACATTTTATTGGGATGATGAATGCCATGTTACACTGGCCACAATCCCATTTTGAATTGTTCCATAACGAATTTCTTCATTATGTTATCAATGTATGCACTTTGACATAGAACCATAAATCTATTGTATCTATCATGATGTATCTTGATCCCAAGAATATACGATGCCTCTCCCAAGTATTTCATGGAGATTCATTGACTCAACCATGCCTTAATATAATGTTAGACTATTTCCTCATTTCCAATAAGTAATATGTCATCAACTTATACTTTTAGGAAAATGAAGACACTCACACTAAACCATTTGTAGACAGAAGGATCACATTCATTTTTGATAAAACCAAATAATTTTATGGCTTCATCAAAATGAGTGTTCCATGGCCAGGATGCTTACTTTAATCCATATAAGGATTTATGAAACATGCATACCTTATTGGCACCCTTTGGACTCACAAAACCTTCAGTTTGTGTCATGTAGACATATTCTTGAAGGTTCCCATTAATGAATGATGTTTTGACATCCATTTTACAAATCTCGTTGTCATGGTAAGATGCAATAGATAGTAAAATTATGATGGATTAAAACATTGCAACTAGTGAGAAGGATTCATCGTAGTCAATTCTGTGACGTTGTTAATACCATTTGCAACTAGTCGTGACTTATAGGTACTCAATTGTCCTTCCATGTCCAATTTCTTCTTGAATACCCATTTTCAACCAACATTATTTATATCAACTGGAGGATCTTCCAAAATCTAGACTTGGTTTTGGTACATGGAATACATTTCAGAATTCATTGCTTCTTGACACTTGTAAATTTTTGTGATACATACTGCTTCCTTGTAGCATAAAGGATAATTTTTATCAACTAATAAGGAGTCACCATCCACAGTAACTAGAAAACCGTACTGTTCTAGTTCTCTAACCACTCTTGTACTCCTACATAGTACTTGTGTCTCTGGAACAGATTCATCTTCCACCATGCCTTTGGAATCTGTTCCAATACCACCTCTTTTGTACCTCGAGCCTCGACTTCATATAAGTCTATCTTGCTCCCACTATATCTTTTGGATATGTTCTTCCTCTTAGGAAAAATGGAATGTCATGCCACTATATCCTTTTTAAGGGGTTATATAGGTAATACCCCCTTGTTTCTTTGGGGTATCCAATAAGGGGACACATTGAGCCTCAGGGTGTGTGTATTTTGGCTGAAGAGGCCTTAAAAATGCATCGCTTACCCACACATGTAAATTAGATTACAAGGCTTTTCTTCAACTCCATAACTCGAATGGAATACGATTTATCGATTTTTATGGTACTTGGTTTAGTATGTGTGCCGATGTTTGAAACACATATCCCCAAAATGAAAATGGAAGACTTTCATGACTCATCATTGATCTCATGATGTCTAACAGGGTGATGATCCTTCTTTTTCTCACACCATTCCACCTGGGAATGTTTTTTAGGAGTGAGTTTGAATAGGATCCCAAAATCCCTTAACTATTCAATGAAGTCTACATTAAGATATCCTCCACCTCGGTCTGAGAGGAGTTTCTTAATATTCTTACAATGTTGGTTCTAAACTTAATTATTGTATTCTTTGAACATATCAAAAGAATTTGACTCATGCCTCATTATGTAGATATATCCATATCTAATAAAATCATCCATAAAAGTTATGAAGTATGAGTACCCTCCCATTTCTTCAACAAGAAATGGTTTACACACATCGGTATGAAGCAATTCCATTTGTTATTTATCCCTTTCACATTTCTCACTAAATGGGGATTTGGTCATTTTTCCTCGTAAACTTGCATGACATATTCCATGTGCTTTTAGTTTGAAAGAATCAAAATATCCATCTTGATGTAACATTTTCAATCATTTCTCGTTTACTTGACCAAGCTGGTGATGCTGAATTTGGGTGTGGTATGAGTCATGTGATGTATATTTATTTTTGATTTCCATTAATTGGTTTGTGTAATCTAACATGTATGGTATTTTGTATAAATGTGCCCTACCATAACAAACGATTTCTTTAAAAAAGAAGGTACATTCATTTCCAAACATGAAAAAAATACATTTGTATCTTATATGGATACAAAAATAATGTTTTTAGTAACAGAAGGCACATAATAAAAACCCATTAACACTAAGATCATCCTAGTCGGAAATAGGAGGAGGTAGTCCTCGATAGCCAGAACAACAAGTCTAGCTCCGTTGGTACTCATAGATCTACCTCCCCTCGATCAATATTCTTGAATCTACATGGGTTCTGTATTTGGATACATATGTGATCACCACATGTGGTGTCTAATACACAATTTATAGAAATTGATAGATTTCATTCGATAGAAAATGCACCTGAAGCTTCCCCTTGCCTCTTCAGCTCGGTCTAGTTCTTCTTCAAGTGGCACTTAATTCCACATGTGAAAAAACATCCTCCTATTCCATTGCCTCCCCTTTGATCTTCCATTTCGTGGATGGTTGTGAAGATGCTTTGGGCTTAAAGCTCTTCAGCTACCGTTTCCTCTTATTCACCATAATGACAGAAGGATTTTCACACTTCGTATCTTTGTACACGTGGCTAATGAGGACAACAAAAGATCAAATAGATACTTCTAGAATTTTTTAATATTGAAATTGACAACAAAGAAAGAGAATCTAGGCGAGATTAATGTGAGAATGAGATCAGTGCCAATTATTTTGGGAGTTTAAACCCTAGAACCTAAAGTTGCTCAATGTAGACAATGAGATTGACTGAATGAGGTTCATCTGGGGTACATTCTCCATGTTTAATATGAAGGTGTGCCTTCGAGATCTCAAAACCTTTCTTCTCTTGCTCTCACTTGGTAAAGACCACAGAGGTGCTCGGTCATGCTATAGGATTCCATGTCTTAATGAGACTTCATGAGATCTCTAAGCATTGATTAAAGCATCAAAAATTGAATGTTAAACACATCATTCATATGTTTCTCATAGACTGGGAAATCCTCATCACTCGCCTCATTGGCAGGTAGATCAGGTAACATTGACTCGAGCATGTAAGACTTCCATTCATGGCATAGGATAACCCGAAGGCATCTAAATCAATCATGGAAGTTACTACCCGTTAGGATGTTGCCTTTATCCAGAATTGATCATTTGGATACTGTGGATGATGAGTTTGTCTTTTTCATTCTACAATTAAAAGAGCATATCATTTGTACATTTTTTATTACATTTTATAATAAATAATAAATTTTCTTACGTCTCTATATATTTAATCATGTCCCAAAATCCCTCACTATTGAAATAGAAATATCCAGTTTCCATGACATTATATTGGAAAGGATCTATATTCCCTTTCGCATGTCCCCAACAAGGGTTAGTCAATATATTAGAAGGTATTTGGGTAGCCATTTCATTGTCAACTCTGGGCTTACATCTCCTTGATATATTGAGTGGACTCCCCAATCCTAAAATCATGACTTTGTATTTCCTCAACTCTTTCCTCCAATATTACACCATCTATAGAATGGGCTACTCCTCTTGATGTAATATGGTTATGTCAACCCGAAACCATTCATAAGAAATTACTGTGTAAAATTAAATGTCTCAATAAGGGTTGGTCAAACAGATTGTTTTATGAAGTTTTTCCCTTAATCAAGTAACAGAAGGCTTGTTCTTACATAATATTTTATTTGAGGTATTTTTATCTCTTATGAGTGAATTTGTTATTATCATTATCAAATGCTTCTTATTATTATGCGTAGCTTACATAAGTGATCAACATTGTCTTCATAATATTAACTCATTAGTGTAGTTTATTTTAGTTCTATATTGAATGATTTTTTTAATTCATTAATTATGTGATTGTGAAAACATATCCACAATGATTAACCTTCTAACGAACATAAATAAGATGAATTAAATGGAATGGTCATGATCTTTTCTAATGGTTAGTTTATCTAGAGTTTGATAAACTAACCCTGGCTTAGGGGAGAAACACCTTAATCCTTTTTTGTTCGTGTTTACAGCTTCCACCTGTCTACCTATGTATCTCTTGGAATTGGTTTCATCATGGATCTATCTTGAACCGCCTCCACTATCTTTGGAGTTCCATCCAATACATATGCCCTTTTTTAAATCACATGTTGGTGAGGGGTATAAAGGGGTTTTACATAAATGAATCCTTGGGGATTCATGCCATATATATTAAAGACGAGAATGCTCGCAGGACATCAAAGTTAATATATAAAAAATAAATGAAATGAAACCATCCACATACAATGTTCTTGGTCTAGCTCATGATAATCAATACATGCAATTATATTTACACATAAATAAAACAAGAATTAAATTCCTTAATTGTTCTCCTTTAAGTTAGATCATGATCAAATCAATTAATTATCATCTTTAATTAATCAATCCTTTTATCATAAATGCTTCTCTGAATTTCCTTGAGATTCTCATCCTTCATAATATTAATCAAATGAATTCATTTAAAATTATCTTTTTATATAACTTGTACCATCGAGGAAACCTGGTTAATTACTATTCATAACTACCAAATTAGTAGTAATGAACATTACCCAGTTGATAAATTAAAATGATATATTTAAAACTCATATCACGTGCTGTGCCTCAGCATTTACCCCCGCACAATGGAACACATCTCATGGGATTGTATAATATAATAATTAATATTAATAAATCTGCATAATTTTGATGATTACGTGGTGTGTAGTTCTATCTATGCATCATGTACTTTTTTTCACCGTCCATCCAAAGTACACGACTGTGGACATTGCATGTTTATGTACTTCGAAAATTTTTGGAGTAAATGGTGTGTTTAGTGGGACACATGCCATGTAATATCTATGTTACACCGTTTCAAGCTAGTAAAGTCATATATGGGGTTAACGGCCCAACCCCACCCCGAAGGGACATCAAGTTGTGTTCTATGGGCCACATGGCATGTGATCTAGAAACTGTTTGACACTTATTCCTAGTCAACACACAGAGTCTTAAAGACTTATATTGGAACCATTTACGCGGCTTGATTGGGAAGACAAGTCCAATGCACTAAAACTAGACTACACGGTGTGTACATTAGAATATACGTCGTGTATTCTGTTGTTGTTTGACTGGGAACGTTTGACACCTCCTATTGAGATCCCCAGTTTTATTTTAATTAAATAATTAAATGAAAATTTGGTTTCTTTATGGTGAACGAGAAACACAAAAGGAGGGACAAATCTCGATATTCATATATGAAGAATGATTAATCATTAATTGAATCAACTAAATTTTTAAATGTCTAATTCATCAAAAAAATATTTAAATAATTATAAACTATGATGTATCCCCTCTGATACCACCTTAAGGTTCCTGGCGTAGTGGAAGAATGGTTTGGGCGACACCCAATTCTGATTTTTACCATGATCAATCATAATTCCCGGATCAATATGACGATTAACTCAAGTCTACAGGGGATATAATCAATGATTTAGATAAAAAAAATTGGCCCGAAACCTTTTGATTGGATCATTCACATCAAGTCTATAAATAATTTAATTAATTTCAAAAAGAAAAATAATATCATGTCGTTGGTATTTTTCTTAATTCATATTTTTTATCGTCCGGATTGACCCTCTTCAATTTTCTTGTTGTGCTTGTAAGGATCCAATCTAGAATCCCTATACCAGTAATACACTTGTACTCTAATGGACTCTGATCAACACCACTCATTCTCCTGGTGCTAGTACGGCAAAGCGAGTATCTTGTGTCGGTCGTTCTTCATCACCATTTCTTCAGCCTTGAAGAGTGTATCTTGTTCATGAGAGGGAAGAGAAGAAGATTCGAGAGAGAAATTGTTTGGCTCAACAAGTCTCAATTCACTAGGCTTGTGGTGTGGTTTTTTTTGTGTATGGCACAATTGGTGTACTTTTCTCTTTATATACATGGATTTTAGTTAAAATATTTTATTGAATGGCAACAATTATATACATTCAATAACATATCGATAAAACTTGTATTTAATAATAATAATTTGTCATTATTTATAGTGTTCCAACATAAGAAAACCGGAATAAAATATAAAATTCTGCATCACAAAATAATAGCATCACAATTTTAATTTGTGCCAACTAGATAAATAATTATTTACCATATTGAAAAAAATATTTTACTACCGGACCAACCATGGTCTGATCGAACTTCACATCCATATATTGAACTCAAGAATAAATAATTAAATAATTTATCATCTTAAATAAATATTATATTTACAAACTAGTAAATAAATATTTATTAAATTAACAATAAAATAAATAAATATATTTTATTTAATTTATGATATCATTTTAACATCAATAAAATAATTCCATGGTCTTGAGAATAATACTAATTTCATTAATTAAATTCAAATAGAATATAATCGATACCACTAAAAACACTTAGTGTTTGACCCTCTATGAATCATTCTCTTTAGCATTAGGCAGGCATTCCTAGAGTACAAGAGTATTATCTAGCAACATGTCAAGCCCCCCAATACAAAGTGTAGAAAGTCTCAAAAATTACATCCACATACAAATGCACACTGTGTAATATAATCCCTTTGTCACAATATCTCATCAAGCAGGTTTCATGATTGTTTCATCAACTTTTATGCTTGATACATCATTATTTGACTACCTGTAATAAACTCATCCTTACACCATGGCCATGGAATTTCACATGACGGTTCTATTTAATTGAATGGTACGAGATATAATCTTCCATAAATAGAAGTGAAAAATCCTTCCTCGAATTATCCATTAATAACATGCCACTCGTGAAATACCCAATGTACCTTAATTCCCACCAACTCTCTACCTGACGGGTTTCGTCACTAAATAAAAGTGTGTATGTCATGACACATATTAATGATAATCATAAAGTCTAAGGATCTTTACACACACTCATAGATAGAAATATATGATGACACGAAAACATGCAGAATTCCTACTGGATGGTCTATTCTCATATTCTCTTATCTTAATGATTACTGAGTGAAAACATCATGAGAGGAAGTCTCATCTGCTTACGAGTACTCACACCTGATGATCTGCATATTATGTGTCATGTCATAGTATGTCATCCAAGTGAAAAAATATATTTAAGAATATTGTCACATCATTTCAAGGCTTTCATCATAGAGGGAAACTTCCAGGACCATATCAATGAAAAAAATACTCCAGGACATTATTACATTATAGTTATGTAGACCAATGAACAATATGTAATAATAAATTAAATATCCATGTAATAAAATTATAACTAGTTGGTTATAGGACACAAACTCTTATAGGTACCATGGCACTTTTTTTTTGGGAATGCCTTCAGGACATCGGTACTTTGAAACATGTGGTGTCATGAGGCACGTTGTGGTGGGTTTTATGATTTATTTGGAACATGAGGGATCTCCAAGACTTTGTTACTGTAGGGGTAACTGGGGCCATGGGAGAAGGACTCTATTTTCTTCTATGATTACAGGGTTGGCCAAAACTGGTGACACTCCCTATTGGTGGTTGAGCACAGGTGGGGTTATATTTATTTATTGCATCATAAAATTTACTTTTCGTTAAGATACATGTATTCCTAAACACATATACTCGGTATGAACTATTGGGTGGTATCTTACTGAGTTAGTCTCACACCCTGTACGGGCCCTTTAGGACACATGTGGAATTTACATATTTATGTACATGTAATGGATTTTCCATAGGAGTTGGATCGTAGTACCATTTGGTATGGGGATTGGCATGGACATTGAGTTCATGCCCAGCTAGGGCATTACTTTTGTGTAGTTTCCTTTTCAGTTTTGAAATGCTTATATATGTAGCTACTATAGTCTGCCAAAGGATGAACCATGGATATATTATTGTATTACATCTTATGTATGCATTCCTTATTAGTTTTAGGAGGGTTTACAAGTGATGTTTGTCATGTAGTTCTGTTTACATACTATTGTTTCTTATTTTTGTTTAATAGTACAGTTATTTATTGAGTTTGGATGTGCTTCTCCTCTACTGGTCTAGTTTGAGTCTGATAATTCATTTATTTCGACTACATGTTTTCTTATTATGCTTAGACCAGTATATTATCATTTCTCAGAGGGTATAGTCTCCACACTATACCTATTTACTCCCTCACTACATGTCAGGAGACTTTTCATTCGGGGAGGTGCGTATAAGTCTAGTGTCACATGACACATTAGAATTGTTCATGTGTATTTTTATGTTGGGGACAGTACAATGTGAATCATAGATATGAATGTGTCCCATTAATTGTTAGGGTGATCGAGGTTTGCAAGGTTTTGATTATAAAATATTTTCTCATTGGTTATACATGATGGATTCTATGGGGTAGAAATATAAAGAAACTTAAATATCAGGTTTTCACTGATGATGGTCTAGTGTTTAGAATTATTATACAATGAATCAGGCCAAGAAAAAAACATCTTATATTTTTTAAAAAGTGATGTTTTGGTAATAATATGTTTTTGGAGTTTTTGTATTGCTATCTTCAAAATTTTTATTAATTTTAACATTATTTTATTAACTAATTTTCAATTTTATATTAGATTTATTAGTTTTCCCCATATTTTCAATATATTGATTTTCACTGGGTAAAAATTTCAAACCATGATATTTTATTGTCTAATCTAAATATCATATTTCTAGTGGATTAAAAATTGAGAGCGGTGAAATATTTTTGTTATTATTTTTAAACTAAAATTCTCCATTTATCATGTTATTTACTAGTCATTACTACCCTATAAAAAGAACTATTGGTATATATCCACAACTAAAGGTAAAAAATTTAATCATTTAGGTATCACTATTATAGGAATGAAAAAAAAAATTATAAATTAATTTCAACAACCGTACCCAAATAAATATTTGTTCGATAGCATAAATTGTCCCACATTCTATAATGGTTATAATTTTTACATGATATAGTGTATAACGATAACCATAGTCAATAGTGATATATGAAATCTTGTAATTAATATTAATAATTGACTAATTAAATAACATTGCTGGATTCCATATTTAAGACAATATGTTCCTTAATTATCACATAATAATAAATTTCTACGAAATAAAAAGAAAATAAATTGTTTCACTCTTGTATGCTCCATATAGTTTAATAAATGTACCGATATAATTTAATAGAATTCACTTTTATTTTATGTAGTAATTCCAATCCATTAAAAATAAAACATTATTATACATTTCCATTAAATAAAGTGAATATATGTTCATGGAATATATGTGATATTCCTAATATCTCATTTGTTTATAAAATGTATTATATCAATATGATTAGTTATGGATTCGGTATATCATATGATATAAAATGTATATTTCATGTTATATCCTTATCTAATCATGTCATATGACAGGGTGAAATCATGTGGATTATTATCATTTTAATCATATAGATTGATATATACTACAATTCTATGATCATGTAAAAATATTAAAAATATTAGTAATTTAAGTGTCTTCCATGTTGTTCTTCATAAATTAAATATTTCATATATGGAAATATAAAGGAGTGTTGGAATAAAAAAGAGGTAAATTTGATGTATGCATTAACTCATAACATGTGAGCTATTGTATATTAATGTTTGCATAATACTACAGAAATTGAAATATAGGAATTAATCATGGGATGGTTTTTCTAAAAGATTTCCAATGATTAGGATGACATTATCATATACTCTAAGATATCTTCAACTTATCCCCTTATTATTTAGGGAAACAAGAATGGTGGGGTGATTAGAGGATCTCACTCAATCATTTATAGATGAAATACAACCCTTGTATACATTCAAATGTGGGATTTATATGGGACTCCATTACATTGTTCGTCATAATTCTCGTTAGGATATAGAAAATAAACCATACTAATATTTGTAAAAGGTAAAAAATATTATTCATTTATATTAAATGTGATTTTAGTTATTTATCATGATCAGAATATGATTTTACTTCAATTATAATGATCCATTTCATTTAATCTGTTTTAATATGACCAATGAACCATAATAGTTTAATATCCGCCATATAATGAATTTTTATCTATGTAATGAAGTTAAAATTAATTTTTAAAATCCATAATTCTAGTTATATTCAAATTCTTAAAACATGATTTTGAAACTTATACAGCATGATTGAATCAAAGCTTATAATATGTGAATATTATTGGTAGTAAATCAGTGCAATTATTTTGCATTATTACGGTTCATAGTGTATGAGTTCAAGATATCGTATTCGATGATAGAACTATTTATTGAAGATTGAGATAGAACCTCATGTCATTATTGCAATCAATTTTATATCAAAGGCTATGACAGACCCATATATATGTTTTTTATATAGAAATGTTACTCTCATATAGGTGTTACACCATATATAAGGACAATTCTCTTTGTCACAAAATAAAAATCTAGTATATTTTATACTTATGTATTGGTTAACCCATTTCGAAGTTCCCTTACCATTGACTCAAAATGGAAAAACTATTATATACACTACATATTGTTTTTTATAATGGGAAAATTAGTCATAAAATATGTCTAAAAGGGCCTAAATAGTTCATGTGTTGTATCACATCAATCATAGTATTTGATTCATCCATGATAAATAAATACATTTAAAAAAATTCATATATTTCAATTATGAAATAAGGTATATAATTTCCCAATTAACTAAAAATTATATCAAAAAATTTGATTGAATTTTTAATAATTTTTATATGTTTAATAATTTAATTAATGAAATAATATATAATTAGTTAATTAATTTTTTAGGAAACTTTATTAATAAATATTCCATAATATTATGTGGTAATTTGAAAATGACGTTTTAAATTATATGGAGTTCTATATGAAATAGAAATAATATTTTTGTCTACTAATCATTATGTTTATTTTTAAATTGAATATAAATTATAAAATAATAATAAAGTAATATAAATGAGTTTATAATTAATTATAAAATGTTCTGATTTATAAATTTGAATTATGAAGTTTATTTCCTTTGTGTTGGATATTATTTAGACCACACGAATATGAATTTTTAAGATTGATTTGGTCATGGTAAAAATAAATTTAAATATGTTATTATTAGATTATTTTAATATATTAAATAATAGAAATTGAAATATAAAATTTATATATTTCTTTTAGTTTTAAATATTTAAATTAAATTCCATAAAATTTATAATATATTTCATAATTTGGAATTTCAAAATAAGTGATTATTTTCAATAATATGGAATTCCAAAAATAAATATCCAAATTATAATATTTTCAATTTTAGTGAAATTAATGAATTATTCAAAAAAAATTTTAAAATGATTAAATAATGAATCATTAAATTATTTATATATGTAATTGTCTATTTTTCATGAATATAAATTTTATATAATATATGGATATAAAATTTTTATTAATTTGTTAAACTAGTTAAAAATGTTGTCATATAAGAATATAAGGAGATCTATACATGGTATGATAATGGATTTAGTTTCCATCCAACATTAATTTTCCTTTTACAAAAGATATGATATTTAATTAAATATTTTATTATGATTTTTACATGTTGGTTCTTGTAATTTTTATGGAATTAATCTCTCTCTTGAGTAAAGTATCCATGTGTAGAGGAACATTTGGTATGACTACCCATTATCATAGAGGCTTATTCTATATTATAAAAATGTGGGGGTTATCAATATTTTTCTCCATGTTTAGATGCGTGTCGATTTTGGATTTTATTAAATTCAAAACATTAACTGAATGGGTTACATACACCTTTTTAATATGATGTACTTGGTTATGTGTAAATATTGTTAGATTTTATATTAGGTTAGAAGATCATGCCAATGGTTATTTAAGGATTCACAAATAAATATTTTTAAACATATTTATTTTGGGAAAGTAATATCATTAATAAATAAAAACAATGTAGTCATTCATACTTGAATGGAGTAACATGATATTATATTATGAGATTAAATGCCCTTATAAATAATAAGTTGTATATTTCACAGTAATTATGATCATTTCGAGCCTGAGATCAATCAACCAGTATGTTCATCCTAATGTCTGGTTCCCCATATCTGTCTTATATATGAAATGTATGTAATTACTGACCCTAATATAACTGGGTTCATATTATAGGATATTTGTTGAGTTACTCCAGGTTGGGTAATACTAATAGAGTTATGATAATATATGAATTGAATTTTTTATATCTACATGATGGAGTAAATTAATAGTTGTCTTGTTAGATTTAGAAGTTTCATATATAATATAATTAAGAGGATTCCATACCTGAATAACTATGTCATGGGAGAAATGTTATATCCACCAATGTTTATGTAAAATATCGATCTTACAAAACTAACGATACGATTTAAATGAATTGGGGACGTAATTTTAATGGACAACATTTTATAAAAGTTATTATTAAATATTAATCAAAAATTATACTCATATGGTAAAATATAACATTTTAAATAATAACTTCATTATCAAGAAACATAAATTGTAATTAAACCCTTAAAAGGATATTCTATACATAATTAATTTCTACGATTAGTAACTTTTGAGGACTTTTATGTATTGTGTTCTATAAATACCTTCCTGAATAAATGATGTTCTAATATTGATCAAAAAATTAATCTAGATTCTTATGAGGATTATTCATATATATATTCATAAAAATCATCATTAAATTCATGAAAAATAGATAATATTTTAATTAAAAACATGGTATTTTCATACTCCATGTCCCATGGACACTCACTTACATTGACCACAGTATTACATAAAATTGAAAAATTCCTTTTGATTCAATGGACAGATATAGGGATGGAGTTAAATCTATTCGATATAGATCTCATATGATCCCATTATATCATATGTTGAATTTGTGATTATAGAGAGGCCTATCGGGCCTTAAATTTATAGATTAGTTGATTCATAATTGTTTTAATGCTATAAATGCTTGGGGGTTAATGCATTTTGGTTGAATGAATTATGTTTTTGGAATCAGATATTCTATTTTTTTTTAATAATTGAAGTGTGATGGAAGTATTTTCATAAATTATTAAATATTATATCATATAAGGTGATTTGAATGATAAATTTCAAAGATAACTTTAAATGATATAAAAATGATTATTTGAAATGTTATTTTATATTATTTTATACGATACAATATATTCTAATATAGACAATAAACATCATGTATTTATTAAATGAGTTATATGGAATGTGGTATGATAAATAACCCTTCACAAATGATGTATTATAGATAAATCACAAGTAATGATTGTGTATATTGTGGGTCATGAAATTTATATTTCATTTTTTTATTTATATTAGCTTATTTTTTGATTAGGTGATATCATATGGAGTGATTTGAGTATAATAATTTGGCTTCATATATAAAAACATATTAATATCATAGAATGTGCATGCATTATATGAAACACTCCAATGCCGAAATATATCTTACTCTTCCCCATATTCCTTTAAATGGAAGTAGCATTTCTTGGGATTCAAGAAGATCTCACTCAAGAGTTTTGATACCCCATGTAGGCATTGGAAATCTCTAAATGATGTATTTTTATTATATTACTCTATTATTATATTTATTAATCCAATGGGTTTAATTCAAATACAAAATACCTTATTCATTAATAAATATACATTTTTTCCAATTAATGTTTTACTAATTTCATTTGTATATCATGGTTGATATTCCATTTTGGATTCATGATTTCTTCCGAAATATTTAATCAATGTCACTAGATCCTTTGAAACATTATAGTTTATACAAATATTGTATATATGATAGTAGAATTAACTATATAATAATTTATGGAACATACACTTCATGAAGCCTCACACTGATCCTCATGCATAAACTCTAATATCGTGGATTATATTATAGCTATTTGAAAAAATATACCATGTCATAATTCATTACTACACCTCATAGATATTTATCAGTATCCTCTAGTAAAATGACTAGCTATTAGAAACATTTCTTCCATAAATCAAGTGGTGTTTCTACTCAAATACTTTGGTTAACCTTGTTCGTACAACCTTTATAAATGGCTATATAAGATGTATAAGATTAAATCCTTCACTACATACAGTGAATATCTATTGATGTGGCTAAATCATCTAATATGGTAACACTATAGTAATATAATTTCCCATGTAGAATATAAATATATTTAAAACCCATGGTTACCCAAGAGAGATCCAACTCTTATCATATCCTCCCATCTCCGTTTTGAACTCTGACATAAATAATCAACGGGTGATTGGATGTGTAATGATATAAATAATCTTAATCCTACATTTTATTGTATCATGTTCAAAACATCATTATTCACTAATTTAAATAATATAGGACTTTTAAAATGATTTATATAAGTTTATTCCATCTCTTTCACTCCCATATGAATGTCTCTCACATTATATTCCTCTTCACCACTTGGATTTATAGTACTATAAAGTCATTCATTAATAATATTGATATTGCCTAGAAATATATTCAATCCATGTTGAAGGTTAAAATACTCTTTAACATTACCTTTTTAATCAAATATGGAATCAAATTATTAAAACACATCACCTATGTGTCATTTGTGGTTATTCACTTTCACTTATTATTTTTTAACATTAAATACTAATAGTGGGGGACAACCCATACATTCATAAAGGATGAAATTTTAATTCATTAATTCCATATAGTATGATGTATTTCAAATAAATGATTATGGGGTTAAATCCATTATTTTTGTGCATATGGTGATATGTCAACCAAGAAGATAGGTGAAGGTGATAATAAATGATAATACAGAAATTAGAGGTGATAGAAAAATTTCATTGTGATTCAGAAACATGTAAATTTGAGAAATTATTCAATACATTCTAGGAATTGGAGGACTATCATAGGTTTCACAGGTATACAATGTTCCACTTACACATTATTCTATGTAGGAGTTAGTCATTGTGGTTTCATAAATTAGAGAACATTAATTTCATCCACTTTTTCAACAACCCAAAATTCTAAAATTGTATTAACAGTAATAGGGCACCTTATTCTATCTCATTCATCATTTATTATTCCTAAAAATTAATTTTTATTTAAAAAAAATTATTCTAAAAAATTTAAATTATTGAAACATAGTCCTAAATAATGTAAAAGAATCTATAGAAAAACATTTATAATAAAGGAAATTAGCTTCATAAATTAACATAAATTATAAATTATACAATAAAATACTAGTTCATATTGGAATACTAATTTGTCATTAATAGATATAACTATATAATTTATTAGTATAAATGATTTAGAAATTATAAATCTTTCAACAGGTCATAACAATAATTTAATAATGTATATAAAATCATAAATATTTACATATAGTCATAATATTTCATATATGTATAGACCTAACATGATGCATGAGTGTCGAAGTCTAAGAATGAAAAAAGGAACAGAATAAGATCCCAAAATTCCCTCAAAAAAACATACTTCTATTATAATGATATTTTACATACATATGTATTTGTTACATACCATGTATCAAAAATATTATCTTATGGAAACAATCTTGTATCATAAAATAAAGGTATTAATGAAATACATGAATGAATTCAGAAATGAACTAGATTTCATTACCTGAACAATATAGAGTGGGGTATCTATGATATCTGTGGTGTACCTAATGATTTCCCGTTGTATGGGTAAATAAAATCAGTTATGTTAAGTATCATTATGACACGGTTTTCCCCAATGGTATAACAAAATGGTATCAACGATTATGTTCAAAAATTTAAATGACAATAGCATCCTCATAACCATATAATATAATTGGTAAATGGTGAACGATTATGTGATATGGAAGGATATAAATTATTCCTCATAACACATGAATATCCATAAATGAAATGAAATAGTACGAAAATATGATTCTTTTTATAGTATTTATAAGACATTATGTATGTTCCCAATTAAATATTTAAAAAATAAAAACACTATATATTAAATCAAGACATGAATTTGTTGAATATAATAGACTACCAATATTTACTCTATAATCATTATTATCTAATAACTTTCAAGATGTATGATCATCAAATTTATAAAATATGCCCATTGGGTTATTTATTCCTCTAAATTTATCAATTCCATATAATTTAAAAGACACTTTAGAATACATATATTCATTGGAAAAAATTACACAATATCAGTAAAAATTATTCAATATAAGTAATAATTATATATATCCCATTATAAAAATTTAAAATTCACTTTCCATTAATTATTAGAATTATATAATAAACATATAATTTGTTTATAAAAATATTATATCACCCATATAATTTTTAAAATTTAATTTTTTAGTACTTTTCATATTAAATAATTTTTTTTCTATTTTTCTTTTTATAAACTTATTTTTTATATGAAATATAGATAATCATTTCGACAAAGATCATGAAAATGGGTTAATCATTTTAATTTCCTTATAATGTTGTAAAACGTGATTTTTATTGTTTTAAATTTCATTATTAGGTTACTATATTTCATATAATTATATATAAATTACATAATTTTAAAAATAAAATTTAAAAATAAATTTAAATTATTTAATACATTGGAACAATATAAGCTAATAAAATTTTTATAGCTCATTAAAATGAAACTAATATAAATGAATCATAAAAATTAATTCCTTCCTCATAAGAAATTCTCTTATAGAGAAAATAATATTATTCATTAAAATAATTCCAAACTTATCATTTTTATTATTAAAATTTATTTTTGTTCCTAAAACATCTTTTTTTGGATTGTTAAACAAAATTTTATACATTATTTGTGGAAAAATTGTTGAATTTATCGTTAATAGAAAAACTACAACTAAAATAAATTTTTGTTTCGTTTATATAATCCAAAAGAATAATAATTAGTAAGATGATATTACTAAATAGTTTTTCAAATTCATAAGATGTATGATCTTATTTGACAAGGGTTTCAATAGAAACAAGGTTGGGTTTCACACTATATGTCAACATCAACCTAGGATTTAAATAATTCTGGGATAAAAAAATACACATTGACCTCCTCATAATAATTTACCTCATTAATAATGATTCCAAAAAAATATTTATTTACATATAGGCATGTTAAAAAACAAAGTTGAGATGAATATATTCTTTTAAGAATTCACTCTGATATGGAAGTACTCTCTAAGGGATTATTTTAGTTATGGATTTTAATGAATCAATAGAAAATCATTTGTTTGAATCTATTAATAGATCATTGCCTTCATTCCATATATCATGGTTACCATCATGGATAATTTCCCATTACACATCCTCATAAGAAGTTCTATTTGTGAGGTAATTATAAAAACAACCATTAATGAAGCCATAAGGGGTGTGGAAGACACCACCACATTTTGAGGGCCCTTCCATTTCAGATGCTACATCATATTCATAAAACGTGATGTGCAATATAATTGGAGGGATCAATAGGATGAGTTTCTATAAAAATGGGGTTTTCATATTGAATTAACTACTAATAGTAATTGAATATATAGATCATAAGTGGAACTATTCAACCCAAATGTTTTATCATTAGAGGTGGTCAGTATATCCAGATGCTAGACCATTATTATACCTGGAAAGGATGGATATTCACATAAAAAATATGGGGTTTTTAGGATTAAAATACATAAGATATAAGGGATAAATATTATATGTAATATATATTTTGAACCTATAATATGTTGGATGCATTAACAAAGGAGGTAAGTTGATCCTCAGTATGATTGTTTGTATAGATTCTATAGAAAAAAGGTTAATTCTATCGATTCTATATCAGGGAATAAATTCTTACTAAAAAATGCAATTTGTCTATTTATAGAATCTTGAATAAAGAGGTAACAAGTGAGATAAAGATCAAACCCAAAGTATTATAGTTTCTCCTATGTGAGTAATTTTTATTCAAATCCTCTATTGAAGTATCCATTTCATGGGTGAAATTAATGTTGTTATGAACATGATAATCCATCATGGGGTAGGTGTGGATCTATCATGTTTCAATCCATATGGTTTGACTGTGTTCAAATGGTAATTCCCTCATGTATTAAAAGTGATAATATCCTTGTATACAATGGTACACAATATTTATTTAATATATTCTTGAGATGGAATTAATACACATAAAATTATATTTCTTTAGGAGATTTCAAAAATGGATTTCAGTTTTATGCTTGGTGGAATCATTATAATTTACTTAAAAGGGGTGAAAAGATAACATTTTATCCAATAATTCATGTTATATTTCATTATCAATAGGTTGTTAGAGTTATAACAAATCCCATTGAACGTTGTTTCAATTATTATCTAGAAAAATGAAAAATATTATGAGAATATAAATTTATTAGCTTTATATAAAACCTATTTGATAACTAATCACATTTTATATCCTCAAATACCATTAGGTTATAACTAAACATAGAGAGGGTAGATATATCATTGATCTTGAGATCTATTATTCCTAAACCTTTAATTTCAATAGGATTTATCAAATTATTCCATTCCACTATTATTATCTTCATTTAATTGAAATATCCAAACCATAATAAATATATAATAATATATGTCATATTTTTTAGGGGAATCTATTTTCATTTGTAAAATGAAATTTTACTACTAAATCTATATGTGATCCATGAGTTGGAAAAAAAATTCATCTTACATGTGATATATATTTTTCTTTCCAACTATTTATCTGATTAACAATACTTGATCAGATGTTCTCTATATAGAAGCTTCGTACATTGAACAATAAAAAAGGGAGGATAATAGATGTTTAATGGATGAAAAATATGTTAATTCATAATTTTTGGTGATTTTATTAAATTTAAATACTAATTGCCTGGAGATAAACAATCATGGATGTGTTTCAATTAGTAGATTTACCTTCCACCACTTCATAATCAAAAATGGATTTGATGTAATTTAAGATTATCCTACATGATTGTGAAAAATGATAACATCGTCATCATATATGTGGTACATTGGGGTGAAACAAATCCATATTATCCTTGGTACACATGTACATAACAATTCTCAAAAGAGCAATAATGAATCTGATGTTGTATTCATCAAACCTATATAATATAAAGAAGGAACAAGGCTATAATTGTTTTAATCGCATTGATAATTAGAGGAAACCTTGTGTAGATCCATTTATAAGAATGAATATCCCTTCAAATTTAATAATCTAATTATTTATTCTAATTAATATACTACATAATCTATAATTCTTTACAATTAAAAAAAAGATTCAATTTCCCAATGTCAAAATCTTTTGAGATTTACATATTAATGTCCAAATTAAAATTTCTCAATTTATATTTAATAATGTTTATTCTTTTTTAAGTGTTAGAAAATTTATATCTGTCCCTACTAGGTATAATCCTAATCTGAATTAGAGTGATGATTTATCCTGTGATAGCACCCATCTTTGTAATAAAAAATATGATAATGATTTTTGGTATAGAGTACCCAATTGAAAATAATGTAATATGTTTGATATAAATGGGATTATCCTTTTTAGTTATGATTTAAATATTTATGAAGTAAAAATAATATGGAATTTATTCATTATTGAAAAATTCTATAAGTGCATTTTTCGCTACATTTTAAATGAAATACTATTAAAACGTAAATTTATGTGAATCCATATCAATAAAGCGCGGTTTTCATATTGAGAGAGAATGATTAATTATTGATTTATTTTTCAGAGGTATCAATACAGAGGATCCAATTTTGTGGATATTCAATTCATTCTGGAATATTTTTAATATTCTTATTGGATTGTTTAGATCTGTTGTTAGAATATAATCCTTTAATGTGGAAAAGTATCAAAATGGAGATTTTATTTTTAGATATAAAAGTAAAACCATTGACACTAATAGAACTATTTTCTAGTCTATTCGTTTTCTATTTTCAAATATAATGGAAGAATTTATTATTACTATAATAATCTTTCTTTTATATTATATTATGTTGTTTATGCTTTGACATCTCTTTCATGGTCAAGAGATACAAAATATTTTATATGCCCTTTATTTATTTATTAGAGTTAGGATCATGGCGATAATTTATTTACCATCAATATTCCATATATTCTAAAACATCCTTATTATCAATTTGAGGATTGGAAAAATAATTTTTATTTAAGTGCCTTAGGTTTTTTTCAGTGTTTTATCAGTTTTCCTACAAGTTGTTATAATGGGATTCCAATGGTGTCTATATTCTATGAATTCAAGATCAATTTTCTATATCAATGTGTCACAAGCCATCCATTGTTGAATTTTAAATGAAGGGGGATATTCTAAGGGGATAAATTTACACCGACTTAGTCATTCGATTTTTATTAGAATGATATTTTAGAAGGTAAAACAAAAATAACCCAAAAGTTTCACTTATTCCATCAATTTGAACAATAAATATGTCAATAATACTAAAATTTGTAGTTATTATAGTGTATCTTCACTAGGTGAAATCATATCTATAAATTAGATCATTACTAATGATGAAACAATCATTCTAGGAGGAAAATTTATGAAAATAAAATCTATTGAAATTGGTTCCATTTTTCTCTACACGGTTCATGATAGTGTTGAAGTCTCCCAATATCATCCATTTATGAGTCATTCGATCTAATTTCATTTCTCAATCCTCTGGTAAATCCATTAACTAAATATATGATTTGGATAAATAATTAAATGGGATGTATAAAATTTGAAAATAAATATGTATTGAGAAAAATATTTGTTGACTTACTATCTAGTAGTCAAGGATAAGAGTCATATCTTGATTAAAGAATCAGAGATGATAAATATCATTATCATGTTAATTCTAGATAATGAAATTGTATATAATGTGTTCTCACTCGACGTCCATCCATCTTTCAAAAATTATTCTATGATAAAAAATACTTATTAATAAATCATTCTAAGTAACAAGATAATGTACATGGGTTGTGACCATGGGTGAATTACCAATCCATTAAAACTTTTATTAAATATAGTGCACTGTTTATGATATTTACCTTCTGATAGAGGCCCTCACCATTATTTAATCTTCATGTGTGTTAAATTCCGCATTTAATTTCTTTTTTCTATTATAATTATATGGATGGTTTCCACAAAATTTTATTACTTTTTATAGGATACATGGTCTCCTCTTATATGAAATCAGGTGGTGGTAAATCCTCTATATCTCCAGTAGAATATTTTCCATTAATATGGGTGAATTTATTATTAAAATATATGAGTTCATTAGGGTGTTCCTAACTTATTTCTTCCCCAATTACATTGAATTATATTTCTGTAAGATGTTATATTAGATATTATTAGGTGGATAATATTTTTAGCAGGTTGTCAACTAATAAAAAAATAATATTTTGGGTGAATGCCACATCATCAAGGAACTATTATAAGATAATACCCAAGGAAATTTTATGAGTTATAAGAATGAATAACATTCCATAACTGTATAGGAACATGGAAATAGGTGGAGTGATCATATGAATAGTTGTATAGCTATAGAATAGGGGTAACATTCTGTTATATAAGATCAACATTTTCATCAGCTCTATTCTCAATAATATGATACCATTTCTTATTCTGTAATTAAAATGACCAATATAGTTTCCACACTCTAATTTTTTTAGAAATGTTATTCGTAGTTGAAAATTATCTATGGAGAGGTTTTCAAATTGTTTTTAAGGTTTTATATTTCCCTTAAATTTCAACAATTTCGACTAAATCTTAAGTGGATGTTTCCGGATCAGTCTACATGTCATCATTAATCTAGTAGAGTTATGCATCATTGTCCTTGTTGAGAACCATGTATTTATTCTTGTTGATAACCATGGATAATGGTCCATGATCTTCAACCATGGGTGGGATATGAACAAAAATATTTTCATTCCTTTTAACTCTCCTAAAAAATGATCATTCATGTCCCTATAACATACATATGCAATATATTTGGCTGATGTTGATTTTATAGATCACATTTATAAAGGTAATACAATTCAAATAGAATGTGGTTATTTAATAATATTATATTTTATGTTTGCTGTTTTTATCACTCGTTTTTAAGAATTCATCATCAACTAGAGTGATATCGATGAAAAATTCCATGAGAACCATCATGTAGGGACCAAATAATGGGTTATTAGATTGATGGTTTGTCTTAACCAGGTTACCAAATATATAAGCAATGTACCATTTGAAAATATTATTACAGTCAAATAAACATAATTTTAATATTATAATACATAATAATATGATTGTCTTTCAAAACATATTATGATCCAATATTTTATTCAATTCCATAACTATTAGTAAATAGGATTCAATACAATAAAACCTAAACTCCATGCCATCATTTTTTATTAATTGGGTGGGAAAACGATTTGATAATATCATATTCCTAATACCATAATTTACCTTCACCAAAACCCCAAATTTCCATGATTCTACTTAGGTGGTTATTGAATATCTAGAGATTATAACCATAAGGAGATATGTCCCTAATGATAATAATATACTTATATATGTTGGTTCTCTCAATAAATTTTTTTTGTAGGTAATGAAATGTAATTTATTCCAATTTTGATGAAACATACCATGGATGGAATATAAAAATTAAGGAAAGATATATTTTCTTCTGATTTTATAAGCACTACTAAATCCTTTAGTCATTTTTTTCTAGAAATAGAGTCCATCATCGAGATTTTAATACACAACGTACTGAGATAAAAGAGGAATTTGTATCTAACATACTACAATACCGTAGGGTTCATGTTAGTTTATGATTTACATTAAATATTTTCGTCCTATTCTTGCATGTGAGGGTTAGGTGCTAATGGTCTCTCCACAATCCCTATAATCCCAACCAAAAAAATATCATCAATATATTTTGGATCAAAATTAATAATAAAATAATTCTAACATAAAAAATTCCTCATTTGATTTCTAGGTTGAATTATGAATTTAACATTTAAAATCACCTTACATAGAGGGTTATCTCATTATGATTTTCATGTTCTTTCTTGAGGATGAAACTCCTCCTCCACATGTAAATTTTCATTTTCTATTTCAAGTTCTCTAAAAATATTACCCATTAATTATTCTTCAAGAAATATTAAAACCGCACTCTATTCATTAAATGGGATTTCATCAAGAAAAGATTCAATATACACTTCAACCACTATGATTATTTTAAGAATTTACACTATACAACTGAATACTATAAAATTTCACTACTTTGGAATTTATATATATATAATTTTTTATGATATAATTATTAAAATAGTTCATAAATGAACTCTATTAGATACATTAAGAAATGTATTTACTATATTTTCATAAAAATATCATTGTATTTTAACCTCATCTAAAAATTTTATAGACATTTGTTATTGTGTTCTATTTTCATTATCCAATACATCTTTGTTTTTGATGTCCTCTTGACTAAAAAAATGTGGCATGAATGAATTTATTTAATTAATATTTTTTTTTCAAATTTTCGATTTAAAAATAAACATCATCTAAAATATTTATTTATTATTATTAACTACCTTATTTATTAATGAATTAATATAAAATAAGGTAAATTAGTGGATATTTTTTTATATTAGTGACTAAGAATATAAAAACATAATTAACAACTAAAAACAGCTGTAATAAAATTGATATAACGTTTACCAAGAAGAATATTTGTAGATATAACTCCTAATAAAATAATATGAATTAGTTATATAGGTCATACAATTTGAATTATCATGATATATCTTGAAATAAAAATATATTTTTTACCTTTCATACTTTTTTAAAAAAATTGTTTTTTAGAATTATATTTAGAATCGAGAGAAATAGTTAATGATTCTATATATAGTACAATATCATAAAGATAGAAATCTTCATCCACAAACTGTTAATATAATTATCTAATAGTATACCACTTCATCATTTATCATTTTCTCCAGGTGGTTAAGTAAAATTGATAATATTTAAATTATCTTTTCTGTTTTCATATAACAAGGTATATTTTTATGAAAGACTATGAACTTATTATTTTGAAATTTTAGATGAATTTCTTCATCCTATATTTTATAAGTACTACACAATTATGAATTATGTTAATAATACATAATATAATTTAATTGATAATATATTTTCAAATGAAAACATCTCCAAGGCCTTTAAAAATAACTCATAAATGATCTCCAAAATTAACATTACATCTTTTATTTTCTGAAATGATTTAATATTTATTGGATTAAATGTTATGTGCTAATAGAATAAAAAATCCAAGTACCATTTTTATGTTTTCAAATGAACTATGATAATTAATTATAAATATATATTTAACAATATTGTTGTAGACATGAAAACGTAGGGAAAATATTGTTATAAAATAATTATAATGAAAATATTAAAATTTCAAAAATTTGTTTTTTTTTAAATTTAATGATAATTATTTAAACATATGTTAAAAGTTTTTTAAAAAGTTATTATGGACATCTCAATGAAAACTGACTTATATAATATCCTTTCAACCCACATTAAAGAACTAGTGATTTTTGATACACAACATTATAATCTTTTAATGAAGAATGTATGGAAATTATTTTATAATTCATTATCATATCCAAAACCATTCTTATATAAATTTTTTCACACTTACCAATTTATCATAACTTTTCATCCCTTTATAAAATCATTATAGTCCTATCGTTAAAAATCAACATCATTTTGAGGACTTTTAGTTTCTTCAAAAACTATATTTAGGTATTCTTTGTTGGGAAATATTTTTTTAGAAATATATTCCTAAATATTATAAATTTATATGTGAAAATTATATAAATTATTATATATATTATATGAAATAATATATTTAGAATTTTTTAATAGTTTTTTCTCATTATGAATGATATATTTTTTCTTTAATAGGTTTCTTATTATTATTTTTGTGTTCTTTAAATATTTATATAAAATTTATAATATTATTTTCTAAAATATACATTTCATCATATATGAAATGAATTGATGGTTATGTAGAGTTAGAATTAGAATAGTATAAATAAAAATAAATTACCTAATTTGAATAATCCATGATGCATAGATTTTCCAATTCCCATTCCTATGTTTATTGTTTTTTTATTCTTAGTCCTCGGTACAACTCCATCTAACATCATGTTATCTATTTTCCTTTATGTTTTGATTTAAGATATGAATTCTATGTTTATGTTTGGGAATTTATTTTTTATGTTTCCTTTCTCCTACATTAATAACAAGTTAATATGAAACTACATTATAAATAATATTTTCTTTTCATCTAACCTTGTAAACATACATAATATAATTCTGTAACGACCCGAACATTTATGAATAAAATTAATATTATTTAAATTAAATGCCTTATGGATATAGAAGAAAATGAACTCGTTTTGGTTTATTATACACAATTAAATTTAAATTACTGATATGTATCCTTAATTTCGATAATATAGTTGTTGAATAGTGATCACGTGACTAGTATAAATATAGGGTTTTAATAAAACAATTTAATTGAAGAAGGTAGTTATGAACTCAACAAGTAGGATCGTATAATATGAATCCTTTTTATCGGAGCATCCGAGGGACATAGAATGTATAGGATTTTCCCATGACTAATCCCATGCCTAGATCTAATAAATTATGCATGAGTGAAACCATTTATGGGATAATTTTGTGCTCATCCGGATCAGCACCCAAACCGTGATTCCTGAACAGTCTTATGTAAGCCCCACCATCTCAAACCATACACTTAGGGAGTATTATGGTGTAATAAATGGATATGTATCAAGTACCTTGAATTATTATTATTTAATTTTTATATAATAATGAACATACATTCATTCAATTATTGTTAATTTGAAAATTATTTTCTAAAGTAGAAATAATATTATTGGTTAATATGAGAATTCAATTAAGGAATATATATTGATGAATTAATTTATTGTTTAATGTAAATAATATTTTATTAAAATAATATTATTAAATTAAATATATTGAATATTAATGATCATATAATTTTTATGAAGTCATAAGTAACTTTTATTAAAGGTTCAAAAAAAATTCCAAGGACGTTATTTTTCAATAAATGTTACTTTTATTTGAAATGTGAAATTTAACATATTTAGAAAATTATTTAGATAAAATTAATATTATTTTTTTATCAGGGTGTCTAAATTATCCATTGGTTAATTTTTCGTAATTTTTTGAGACAAATGATTTATTTGGTTATAAATTAAATACCGTATAAATTCCAATGTGTTTTATGACATCATAATCACCCAATAGAGATGTAAAAAAATACCAAATATGTTATATTTGACAAAGTATATTTTTCTAATTGAAAATAATTTATTTTCAGTTTTCATTGATTTATTTTTTTAAGCCTTAGTGAATCCTCCAAGACATATAAAATATTTTAATATTTGAAAACCATTTCCTTGAAAGTGTTACTCACCAACACATAACTAAGGGACATATTTTATTATTTTCTATCCATGACCTTATAAAATAATGTCTAATACTCCCATTTTCTTGCCACCATGTTAAAAAACCTTGACATGTTTTAAGGTCTGGGAAATTATATTGTGTAGATTCCAAAACCAAAATAATAATGAAATGCCCCTCCTATCATACATAAGCCCACCCACATTCCTATTTTTCTTAAGCCAAGCTCATTAAACATTAGTTAAAAACATCCTTGTGATCCCTAGAGTCCGCTAAAGGCTTTCCCAAGATCCCAATAAGCCACTCCAAAGCCTTTGGAATCACACATGCATGTAATTGATCTCTATGTCTCCTTTTTCTCTAATAAACAGTTTTATGCCATGCATTTTAATTTCTTTTTTCAACATTTGGGATAATTTGTTACATACCTCCTAGATTTACATATTATATAAACATGATGGGAAATACCTTTTTATCCCATTAATCCCCCCTTCGATCCCATAATCCCACTCGTTACTGTGGAAACATTCTGTAAGGGTTCCTTCCTTTCTCATTTTTTGTCCATGTTTACTAATATTGATACATCCTATTGTTTTCATTTATAAATGATGGTTTATTTTTACACACCACCCCCAAATTGACCTTATTATGTTTGAATGATGGGAGACCCCTTTCATTCTAATAAATCCCTCTTGTATACACCATTTATAATGCCGAAATTTTCTATGGGATTTCCCTCTTCTCATTTCCATTAGAAAAAATATATATTTACAAAAGTTGCCATTATTTTTCACCACATTTCCCTCCTAGGTCTCCTATATAAATTATCTAGTAACCCTATAACATTATTCTTTTTCCTTACCCTCTCTCCTCATCATCAATTTCCACTTCGATATCTACAGTTTCAAAATCTCTATTGATCTTTCTTCCTTTTCATAAAATGATTTCATCGAAATCATCCTCTCAAATATATATTTTAAGATGCATCGTGAAACTAAATCTTTCCATCTTCCTATCTCCACCCCATAGTTACTTTGCTACTCTATATTCACCTCAACTGATCACCTCCTCATCACGGGTTACTTATTCTGAATCACCTATTTGAAAAACTAAAATATTTTACCTTCTTATTCATCTGATGATTTCACCATGATAGGCCTTCCAAATATATGGTTAGTGCTACTTTTTGACACTCCAGTTTCAACTCTTTTTATATCCACAATCTAGGGTTTGGTAAGATACTCCATTCGGTCTCGGTATTATTATCTATACCATATTTCACGGCATTTTTTCTCACCTATATTTTCTATAGAATTATTCAATAATATAGTTTACCCACCGTCCCTGGTATGTTCCCTACGATAGTAAATACTCACATAACAACTATATGGATATTTATAACATGGTTGTATAATGGAATAGTCTCTCCCAGAAACACATCTGACTACATGATATGG
Source organism: Viscum album (assembly GCA_963277665.1). NCBI lineage: Eukaryota > Viridiplantae > Streptophyta > Magnoliopsida > Santalales > Viscaceae > Viscum > Viscum album. The sequence continues at coordinate 790,728,222 of OY728129.1, read as the reverse complement.
AAATTTTTATCTTCAAAAACCATCGACATCAAAATATTTGCAGATGAGTTTCAATTATGTATTTCATATGTATAACTCTATCCAATGTCCTTATTATAGTGATTCGACAAGGTCTATGATCACCATAGTTGGTTGATACAGATAATACAATATTCAACAATAGTATATATTGAATAATCCATATAGGATATGAGTTTTGACTTCTTAATATGGCCAATGAATACTTCATTGTTATGTATTTATATTTTTAAACATTACTTTATCTGTAGGTAAACATGTTGGAAGAATGTGTAGGTTCAAAAATCCAGGATTATTGCCTCTAATTCAACCACTATAAAAACGACTCATAATTAAAGATCATGGTACGACAATAAGATTATTATATTGATGTTTTTTCATATTGTTCATGAATAATTTCACAAAACAATGTGAGTAGGTACCTTTACTTCCACTAAATATGATATTACATGTTTTAGATGAGTGGATCATTTTTTACTGTATATTATTTCATTACTAGATCATTTTTTAGAGTAGGAGAACATGTTTTTTATTAGAGAAGTTGTCATGCTTTTTTTTGGTAGTGGACCAAGCGATTTGTTGGAACAGTGGATAGATTGTATTATATGATCAATGGATCATTCATTGAGTAAAAAATCATTTATTTTAGACTAGTAAATAGTTATATTAGTTCAACTAAATATGAAATGACATTTTTTTAATCAGTGGATCATTTTTTTCTATTTTATTTCATTTATTAGTTCCGTTCGGAGTAATGGATGTTGTTTTAGGTTATTTTTTACTTCAAAAAATATTATTTATTATGTCACAATGCTTATTTATTTATTCTTCATTGATGAAGTATCCTTATTTTAGAGTAGTGGTTTTTTTGTTGCAACTTGTTTTTGGGGTCTTTTCCTATCGTAGTTTTTTCCGAAGAGAGTAATCAGTGCAATGCATGATCCTATGCTCCTCAAGATCTCATATAGAATACCTTGGAGATTTCACAAGATTATATCCTCAAAATCCCTACTATCAGAATCTTAAGGGGCCCACTGCTTTAAGGTGGCCTTCACCGGCGCCCCATATCGCTTCCCCCTTGTTTTTAAGCTCTAGGGTTGGTTCTCTATATTACCCTTGATGATGTTGTACACATATCCATATAAAATTACAAATTTTATTTTAAATTTTTTTATAGAATCCGTTTTTTGGATGTTAATGTTTTTAATATTGTTTTAGTTTTTATGTATATTATAACATTTTGAATTAATGAGTTTATATGTAGATATAACATTTCAAATAAATCTAATAGTTCATAAGATTAACAAATAATTTTAATATTTTGATATATATATATATTATAGGTAATTTATATATATTATTTTAATATATTTTTACTACCCTTTTATATGTTTTATTTTCTTAATTTTATAATGTTAGTAGTGCTAATCTTGGATGGTTTTTTTGTTAAATTTATAAATAAAATCAAATTTGAATTTTGAAAACCATTAATCAACTATGTTTGAGTTATGTATTGACATCATGCTCAATCTCAAGATTGAGTACTATATTGTATTTATTATACTAAACGAAAATAAATTCATTCTTTGTATGAGTTGTTTTTTTGTTTTTTCATAGGTAAAATTTTAAATTTATAAAATATTTTTTCTCTGTTAAAGGTTTACCATTTTTGAAATTCAATAAAAAATGATATGTTAATAAAAATTATATTATCATATCTTGTTTTTGACCCATCTCTTTAATGTAAATATTCAGAATCTAGAATTTCATTTTTCATTTTTCATTTATATTTATTCTTATTTTTAAACAATATTTTCAATTTATGAAAATATGGTGGAATATTTTGAAGATCAGGATTTAGTACAAGATGAAATCATCATTTGATCATCTGATACCTTTAACCAAAATACAATGAATTTTATGAATATAAGCATCAGTTTTCTTGCTTGAATTATTGATTTATTTTTATTCAGTGTCTATTAAAATGTTCCTTGTTATCTTTTTACATTTTGATTATTAAACCCACTCTCTTAGCATTTATATTTCATCACATTATAATTTACAAAATCTAGATATTGTTTCATAGGAATCGCACCATTGGGTATTGGTGGCCTATTCCAAACTCATTGTGACCTCTTTTGGGACTATATGATGATGCATACTCAGAATATAAATAATCATGTAATGTTGTAGATAGTTTTAAGTATGATATGTGTATTATTTATAATATGAATTATAAATATCAATATTGTTTTGACCCATGATTTTCTTATTTTTAATTCATTTGGGGGTTATAGGTACCAATGCATTCCTTTCCCTGTCTTCATCTTCTAAATAATCATATTGTGGGTGATCATCTTCTCAGCTACTTTTTCTTGTACTATTAGTATACTATAGGGAAATAACTTTTCTAAAGAAGTTCAACAAGCATTAATGACTTCCTTCTTAAATTCATGCTTGGATCTGGAAGATTTTAAGTAGATGTCAGTTTCACTTATCTTGTAGTCAGAGCCAACAACATTGAGTATATATTTAGTTCCTATATACATATATTTATCTCAATTAATGTGAATCTTATTAGAGGTTTTTAAGAATATTTCCTTGAACACAAGATAAAAGACCCAAATTTTATATTGGAGGTCTTTTATGCAGATTTCAAATTCATATTCACATGATAATCTCAATATTTCAAAAACATATACACATGATATTTCCAATATTTCCAATATTTCAAAAAACTATACAAATAATATTATTAATTTTTCATATTCATATAAACTTGTATATGTCCTAAATAATTTGTATTATAATGATGGGTTTTGAAGAAAATATTATTTTCACTATACACATGATATTTCCAACATTTCATATTAGATTTGTTTTAAGAAGATTTCATTGTACATGTGATAAAAGAGTTTTTTTCTACAACTAATCTAGTCAGTAGCTTGAATCGAGAATTTCCATGATACTAATTATTTCATGGTTGTATCTTCTTCAATATTGGGTCCTCTATTACAGTGTATATTATATAATACCAGGTCAGTGATTATTCATTTTACAACAGTGTTGTATTAACATTAATGCATTAGATATTTAGGATTCATCAGCAACATTGACATAGAATTTATTAAAATAACGATTTTTTCCCATTAATAAAGTATTAAGATATTTATCCTCATTATATCATATTCTCATTACATCATTTTAGTAGAAATTACTTATTTTTTTCATTTTCTTTGACATTGAATTTATCATTCTAACAAATTTCATATGTTCTTCTCATTTCAAATTGGTAAAAATCATATTTTTTATTAATTGATTACATTAGACACTATTTTTTACCACTTATTGATTGAAATCATTTATTATGTAGAAAAAAAATGTTGATTGAGTTTGATGTTAATTATGTGGTCCAACTAATTTTTAAAAACATTAGTGACACTGCATCAATTAAGAGCCATGTCGATGATGTGTATCCCCATTTGAAAAAAAAAGTAAAACTGAAAACCTGACAAAATTCACTGAAATGTGATGCTGAAATTGAAAGGTAATGTAAAAAAATTATTGAATCTCTTATTATAAAATTTTCATTTCCATTTATACTTCAAATTTCATCACTACATTTTTTAATGTAAACCTAATTTCAATAATAGCACATATAAGCCATATATTTATCATTTTGGCTGATAAATAAATGTATAGTGACCAGATTTTAATACTTCTTTTTTATGATCTATATTTAATTGTTTCATGAAACCACATTATAGTCAATAGTATATGATCATTACAGCATAAATATAGGAATTGTAGTAAATCACTTTAAAATAATTATCTTTTAAAAATTACAGTCATTAGGATGTAAGCATACATTTATTTGTTCTACTAATAAATGAGGATGTCCGCATTACAACAACAACACAAGGAACATCTATAAAGATATTAATAATAGTGATGTCACTCACACAAGGTGACTACAAATTGAACCACACATACTCAACAAATAGTACACATTGTTATAGTTATCAAACATTCTTTTGAAAAACAATCCCTCAATATAGTCACGTTCTTATGTTTTCTCTAATTCAAAACAATCTGTAATATGTTACTATCATAATTTTAATGTTCACTATTCAATGATAATGTTTAAATTTCATTAACAATTTTTTGATACATCATGTTTTTCTTATTGTATCCAAGGTGAATAAAAAGTTTCATTATTTTGTATATATGATTTATGATACATCTTGATTTCCTATATATTTTATTATCATGGTTCGTCCCTTTAATTACACTCTATGTATAATCTATGATACGTGTTCTTATTTTTCATTTATTTCCATTATAATCTATCTATAAAGCTGTAATTGTAACATATTAGAACCTAATTTTCATTATTAACTAATCAAAATATAAATACACTTTTGAAAATTAGATTTGAATTATAGAGTTGTGTGTATACACTGGTGAGGTAGTAGTTTATTTTATTTTTGGAATCTAAATTCCATTTAATATTTTGGGATATTTAGTCCCATGAACCCCTTACTTTACATTTCATGTATAAATTATGAGAGACCCATCTTTCACCCATAAACCATTTTTAAAAATTTTTATTTGACATCATTAAGTTGCTGAAGTTGCACTATGATTTTTAGTCTCAAAATCATCATGTAGTGAATACCATACCCATTTCATTATTAAGTGTATTCAACATTATAAACATGAACTTATTTATTGGTAATTAATATGCTTGTATTTTACATTCCATGTTCATGGAAAAAATTATGATGTTTAATGAAGCCATGTTGTATCATCTACCTAGAAAAATTATACCTGAAAACAAAATGATTAAGAAGGATATGCCCTGCGAACACACAAACTCATTGGGAAATGTTTAGTATCCTAATACAACATTTGCAATGAGGATTAACACTTTTTAATTCATATTCACTATCGATTTACTCAAGATAATTCATGATCATTGAGGGTTTACTCAAGATAATCCATGTAAAATGATCCTTGGATTTTGCTAATATCATGTTCTATGTTTTTCCCACATTTCCATGTTATGATTTTCATGAAGATGAGCCTCATCCCAGTTTTTATGGACTCAGAAAGTGCATCCATGAGACATGAAATCAAATTTGCGTGGAGACATATTTTTGGGATAATCTAGAAATATTGTATCAGGAAATTTTCAGTACTGTAACAGATAGAACTATTCTTCCATTGTGGACATTAGGCCACCAATTTGGTCCTTGGTTCATGCAAGGCTTTTGGGCCACCCATAGCCTTTGGGCCAGTTGCCTCTCAATGAATTCAAGCCACTATAAGGACTTAAGGCCACCCCAAGACTGTAACATCCCAAGTATGTAATGAATAATAGATATTTTTATCTATGCCTATTTATGAATTAGATATTGTTTCATAGGCTTAAAATGAGAATAAATCCAATCTTAAGCATGGAATATACTAATATTTTTAAAAGATTGTTTTACTGCCTTTTGATGGAAACCCATTTTTAAATCAAAATTTTGACAATTTTATAATCTCTATTCGTCAAAATAAACATATTATTTATTATTGAGACATTGAAATTTACATTGGATAAATTTGTGGTATTTTACTGACAATGTTCATTTTTTTATGAATAGTGAAAAATACTGCATTTTACATCAAAACTGCTTTTTCATCTAATTTAATTATATGGCTATATTATCTTATTAATTGATCTTAAAGTGTAATATGAATATATTTCTACCATTTAATACAATTTTGGTCATTAGGATTAATTTCACTTTAGAATTGGGCATAAACTAAAGCCGAACTTTTCATATATATTGTTTCAAAAAAACCCGCTATTTGTTTTGACATCGGAAATTATTTTTAATAAACTATTTTTAATAAATTATTGAAATTTCTATGTTTGTAATTTGGTAAAATGGATTACATATTTGGAATCATAAGGTCTAAATTATGTAATCACGACTCTTTTGTATTTGGACATTATGAATAGTAACGATAGTAATTATCTTTAATTGTCTTGATTAAAGAGTAATCGGGTAGTAAAGTATAATAATATAATATCATAATAATAATAAATGACACCAACATGTGTCCTAATTATACTATTTGTCTCATAGTAGACCATGGTATTCCTTGTGCCAAACTTGGTGACCCCATGGAATCACTTTTGTGTGAAAGTGACTTTTTATCTTTTTATTGTTAAAGAATGTTAAATATAAAAAAGAATGTATCACCTGAGTAAAACTTTTTTAATTTTGTCTACGTAAATGATATTTTGGACTATAAATATTAATTGGAACGCTAAAAGGAATTCCTACATCACAGTAGTTTTTTCATAATTTTTAGACATGAAATAAATTAAATTATTTATGACATCTTAATGATGCAGCAGTTACCTCATTATTTAAACATTTAAATAAAATAAATATATAATGTAAAATCTTAGATCTACACTTGTAAAAGACCTATTGTAAGAGTATATTTCGAACCCTTATAACCTTACCCTCGAAATAAATCAATGTGGGGCCTTTAAAATCCGAATCTCATTTTAAAATAAAGTAACATTTTGTAACTTTCCTTGAGTGCCCCTCCTATCATCTTATAAAAGGCCCCCACCTCTACCACCTTACCCACACTTCCAAAGCCATTGGATCATCCAAACCCTATCCATTTTGTCTCTCAACGTCCGTCTCTTACACCTTGAAGCCTCACCTTGGGCAGAATCCTTCCCAAGGAATCCTTTGAGCTCAAATAAAAAAGAGTTACCCGATTTAAAGGTAGTGTCTTCTCTTGTGTTCTTATGTTTTATTTTGCTTCTCCAACCCCCTAATCTCTTTTTATTCATTTCTTTTGTAACAACTACAGTATCTTAAATATATTAGGATGTGTTTATAAGATAAATTCTAGCAACACTTACACACACCTACATCTAATGGTTAAAGAATATATTGTTTCTGTGGATGGCGAATTTCTGCCTCACGAAACGACGATTGTTCAATATTCTTATAACACCTTCAAAAGTGGGCATTAAGATGTCACTATATTTATATATGATATATAATATGTTTAATGTTTCCTTAATATTATTTATTTTTCATTTATGGAATACCTTTATGGCTTCCATTATAGGTATACGTGATATCTTCATTTTCGGAAGTGTGGAATACCGCCCCCTCAAAGTGATTTGATTCGTTAATACCATATGTGGTAAGTATAAAGGATAGATTTAATGATATTATATATTATACCATACTAGAATTATAATAATTTTATGTATCATTATGTTTTAATTCCATTAATGTATGAGATAGAAATGAAAGTACCGTTCATGCGTACGTACGGCTTACCGTCTCCATGAACGGTGCATTTCATTTCATATCCCGAAATGTAATGTACTATTATAAGTACATATATATAATGGATATATATGATTTATGTTACATATAAACGATGAATATAATTCTGGAATTAAACTATACATATCTTTCATTTATTTTTAATTCCATTAATATGGAATAGAAATGAAAGTAGCATTCATGCATACGGACGACTTACCGTCTCCATGAACGATGCATTTCATTTATTACCTATAAATGATTATGTAATATTATAAATGCATGTATAAACTGGATATATATGATATATATGGCATCTACATCATGAATATCATTCTTGAGATAATGGATATTTGACTACGTGAACAACTTGTAAATATAAGAAGTTCATTTTTGACTCAAGTACCAATGATCATTAAAATGACCGTTATAAACTTAAATAATAACATAGTCTTCATGACATGGTAATAAATTATATAAAAGGAATAATTAACTTCAATAAGGTTCTTAAGCAAGTAGAAATTAACTCAATTTTATTATTCAGGAGATTAATAAACGATCAAGTCATGTCGGATATGAGGTAAGGGACTTCTTCTCAATCTCCATTAATTAAGGCATATTTTGTTTTATACACAACATTCTTTTATACGGTGTATAAACCCCTTTCACTTTTATGTTTATCCAAAAGGAATATTTTTTATACAAAGCGTTTTCCTAAATGACAAAAGGGAATGTTTTGTCGTACGTATGCGGCGACAACGACATCTCCACCGCCATGACCATTATTTGAGTTTCGGCTTCCTCTACAAGCCATGCCTTTTTTTAAATGAATAATAAATACCATGTTTTACTTTTATTCTATTTTGTTATTGAAAATGGTTTTCATAATGTTTTTTAGATCAATGTTTTGTATTGATCTCTTGTGATTGAAATGTGGAAATGTTATATTTCATTTATGTATGTATTATGTGGTATAATTATGTTATGATTCTTGGGAATTGTTATGAAGAAGGGTTGTTCCGTGATAATCTTAGGGTGGGTGAGCCTGATATAGCTCTCTAATACATTGGGTAACATGAAGGAGTTAAACATTAAGGTTTCTCCCAAGAGATTTAGGGAATATACAATGATGGGTATTCCAAATGTAACCAAGAGAGTTACTCCCTACGTAAGAATGTTATGAATGTCTCGAGTTACCTTTATCTCTTATGATTTCTATGATTTATTCATGATTTTATGAGGTACGTTAAAGTTCCTATGTTTTATGGGTAAAGTATGATTTCATTATTATGTGTATATGAACTCGTGCTTGCTTTCCATATTTTAATAACCCTTACTGAGCTTTTTATGCTCATCCCATGTTTTTGAAATTTTTTTCACAGGTCAAGGGAAAGTTACATGATGTGATGATAGTGTCAAGGAAGTGTTTAGAATGAATCTGTGTTTTATTTTAATTATGTTTCCATTTATGGGAAAAATTAATAATATCTTTTCTATAACCACTTTGTTTAAATATGGAATGTAATGCATGTTTTATGATCTAATTCTCTAAAACTCTAAACCTGAAAGGATCCTCAATGTGTAATATTGTAATAACTCAAGATTAAGTATGGTTTAAGGCTGGGGCCTTAGAGTTGGTATCAGAGGGAGGTTTAGATAACATTAGGAGTTATAATTCTATTAAATGATTATCCAAAAATATTTTTTTATGGTCAAATTGAAATGATATAGCATTTGAAGATTACCAGGTTTCTTCGTCTAAGACATGTTTGTTCAAAATGGTTTTCCGCAGAGGAAATAGGGAAGTAGTGCTAGGAAGGAATAAAAAGGAAATAACCTTCCGAATCATCATCCTAAGATGGTCGGAATTGGAACTGAACAGTTTGTTGGAGTAATGGTGCAGTTGACTCAAGCGATAAATGGTGGCATTATCCATGCACGTGATCAGCCAGATCAACCGCAGAGGAACATGTCAGTGGTGGAACATTTCATGAGACAACTTCCCCCATCATTCAAGGGATCATCTGACCATGTGCTAACTGAATGGTGGAATAAAGCACTGGAAATGATTTTCGATGTCAAGGGGTGTTCAGAAAATCAAAAGGTTAGTCTTTCTATTTACCGTTTGGAGTTTGAAGTAGATCAGTGGTGGTCGATGGTTAAAAATATCAGGGACACTGATGAGATTGATGCTCTCGACTGGGACGAATTTAAAGGTATGTTTCTTGAGAATTATTTTCCTAAGGCTGTTTTACTTAGGATGGAAAATAAATTCGTGGAATTGAGGATAGAGGAAGACTCAGTGGCTACCTATGAAGAAAGGTTAACTCGATTGGAAAGGTACGATCCAAATTTTATCCGAGACCTTGGTAGTAAAATCAGTCGTTTTTTACTCAGTATTAAAGCCAAAATATCGAAGTTAATTAGCTCCTCGTGAGTTCAAAAGTTATGAAAATCTTTTTCGATGTGCTGAGAAGGTGGAAATGGAGTTTTCCGATGATCAAGTGTTCTATAACAACCAACAGAAGAAGACACCTATGTGGCATGAGAAAGGAAAGAATTCTTCAAAAAGGACTGACGGTAAGAAAACTATGTTTCAAGTTTGTGATAAATGTTGTAAAATTCATGCTGGGGAATGTCTTCTGCATTCTAGAAAGTGCTATCGCTGTGGTAAGATGGGAGATAAGGCTCGTGATTGCACTGAAAATTATCAATGTGATGGTAAGTCCAAATTCGATTTACAGTTAGTAAAATGTTTTAAGTGAAATGAGATGGGTCACTATGCAAACGAGTGTTTGAAAAAGAGCTTGAGTGATGGGAAGAAGTTACACTACAAGCAGAAAGGGGTGGTGAAATCCTTTGCAACTACTTCAGCAGATGTTGGGCCATCAAATGAAGTTGTATCGGGTACTTTGATTTATTTTTTCAGATTATTCTAGTGCGTTGTTTGATTCAGGGTCTACAAATTCTTTCATCTCTTAAACCTTTTCTATTAAAATGGCCATACCATCTCAAGAAATTACTCTTGAACTTGTGGTAAAAACACATGTGGGAAATTTTGAGGCAAAAATAATTCATAATAATCTTCCTATCCCTATCTGTAGGAAGAACCTAAATGTGAACCTTATTGTTTTACCTATAGTAGAGTTTGATGTTATCCTGGGTATGGATTGGCTCTCTATTTATCATGCTAAGATTAACTGTAGAGCTTAAGATGTTTCTTTTTAGAAATACTTTCAGTTTGTGTATAGTAATAAACCCTTACTGTTGATACCATATCAAGAGGTCGAGAAACTTGTAAAAGATGGAAATGAATGTTACCTTTCACATATCATTGAAAACAAGGGAACTGTTCAGATTAATGATGTGTCAGTGGTAAATGTCTATCCTAATGTTTTTCTAGATGATTTTCCTGGAATAATACCAGATCGAGAAGTTGAATTTACTGTTGACTTAGTTCTTGATGCTAAGCCAATTGCAAAACCCCCTTATCAAATGGCTCAAATTGAACTTTTAGAGTTGATAGAGAAATTGAATGATTTATTAGAGAAAGGATTCATTCGACCTAGCACATCACCATGGTGTGATCCTATTTTATTTGTTAAAAAGAAAGATGGTTCAATGAGACTTTGCATTGATTATAGAGCCTTGAATAACATCACTGTTAAGAACAAATATCCTTTGCCTCATATCGATTATTTGTTTGATCAGCTCTAGGGAGCTCAGTATTTTTCAAAGATTTACCTAAGATCGGGGTACCATCATTTGAAGGTAAAGGAAGCAGATATTCCAAAGACTGTGTTCCATACAAGATATGGCCATTATGAATTTTTAGTAATGCCTTTTGGTATTATTAATGCACCTGCTGTATTCATGGACTTAATAAATAGAATTTTCCATGAGTTCTTGGATAAGTTTTCAGTTGTTTTCATTGATGATATTTTGGTGTTTTCTAAAAGTAAAGAAGAGAATGAAAGACATTAATGGGTTATTTTTTAAACCTTTAATGAAAAGAAATTGTATGGGAAGTTCATAAAATGTGAGTTTTGGTTGCAACAAATTTCTTTCCTTGGTCAAATTGTTTGTAATGATGGGATAACTGTTGATCCTGCAAAAACAAAGGTTGTTGAAGAATGTCCAAGACCCACAAATGTAACTGAGATTCATTGTTTTCTTGGTTTGGTAGGATATTACCGAAGTATTGATAAAAAATTTTCACGGTTATCTAGTCCAATGACTAAGCTAACTCGGAAGGGTGTTAAGTTTATCTGGACAAATGAATGTGATGATTGTTTTCAGGAACTGAAAAAAAGATTGGTGAATGCTCCAGTTTTGGCACTACCTTCCTGGAATGGTGAGTTTGTTATCTAAAGTGATGCATCATTGAAAGGAATTGGTTGTGTCCTAATGCAGAATGATCAGGTAAGTTCTTATGATTCACATCAGTTGAAACTCATGAGGAAAATTACCCTACACATGATTTAGAATTAGCTGATGTTGTTTTCTCTTTAAAAATTTGGGGGCATCATTTGTATGGAGTAAAGTGTGAAATATATACTGATCACAAATGTTTAAAGTATATATTCACTCAGAAATAATTGAACATGAGACAGAGGAGATGGCTGAAATTAATCAAGGATTATGATTGAACAATTCATTACCATCCGGGAAAAGAAAATAATGTGGCTGATGCTTTGAGTTGAAAATGTAATGCATCATTAATAATGTTGCATTTGGAACGTGATCCTTTGGTTATGTATTTGATGAAATTTGGCATAGAATTTGTTGGTGCAGGATGTCCTTCTGTTTTGTTTCAGGTATCAGTGAAATCTTCTCTATCAGATAGAATCAAGCAAGCACAGAAGCAAGACAGTGAGTTGCAGAAAAAGGTAGAGTTGGTTCAGAAAGGTAAGATGCCTGAATTCATCATTGATAGTGATTGTGTTTTGAGATTTGTGAAGCTATTTTGTGTACCTTGTGATTCACAGTTGAAGAGAGAGTTGTTATGTGAAGCTCATAGTTCTCCGTTTTCAGTTCATCATGGCAGTACTAAGATGTACAGAGATCTGTGGGAGTATTACTGGTGGGATGGAATGAAAAGAGATATTGCTGATTTTACTGTGAAGTGTTTGACATGTCAACAGGTTAATGTAGAGCGACAGTTACCGAAAGGGATGCTTCAGCCTTTACCAGTTTCAGAGTGAAAGGGGAGAATATATCCAAGGACTTTTTTGTGGGATTACTAAAGACATATCGAGGTAATAATGCAATCTGGGTTATTGTTCATTGCTTGACTAAATCTTCTAATTTCCATGATATACGAGATACTTTTTTCCAAGGTCAACATTCCCATTTGTATCTTAAAGAGATATTCAGGTTACATGGAGTTCCTCTCTCCATTTTATCTGACCGTGATCCCATGTTCACTTATAACTTTTGTAAAAGCCTTTAGAAGTCATTGGGTACAGAATTAAATTTTAGTACAGATTTTCATCCTCAATCGGATGGGAAATCAGAATGAACAATTCAGACTTTGAAAGATATGCTATGTGCTTCTTCGATGGATTATCAGATATGTTGGGACCAGTATCATTCATTGGTTGAGTTTTCATATAATAATAGTTTTCATTCTATTATACAGATGGCACCATTTGAGGTGTTATATGGAAAGCAATATCAAACTCCAACTTTCTGGGATGAAGTTGGTGAAAGGAAGTTGATGGGACCATAAGTGGTAGAAGAGTTGGAAGAAAAATTTCAGCTGATACAGAAACACATGAGAACAGGTCAAAGCAGGCAGAAGAGTTATGCAGACAACAGGAGGAAGGATCTCTCTTTTGAGGTAGGTGATCATGTTTTTCTCAAAGTATCACCATGGAAAAGTGTGATTTGATTTGGTATGAAAGGAAAGCTGAATCCAAGGTTCATTGAACCATATGAAATTCTGGAGAGAGTAGGATCAGTTGCATACTGAGTGGCTTTACCTCCGAGTTTATCTCAGGTACACAATGTTTTTCATGTTTCTATGTTAAGGAAGTATATGCAAGATCCATCTCATGTTTTGAGTCGAGAGGTAGTTTAGCTGGATGAGAACCTATCTTATGTGGAACAACCGGTCCTGATTCTTGACCACAGGGAGCAAGTGTTACACAATAAGGTGATTCATTAGGTAATGGTTTTGTGGAAAAACCACATGATTTAAGAGGCAACATGGTAATCTGAAAATGAAATGAGGGATAAATACCCCCCACATATTTGATAAGTAAATAAATTGCGGGGACGCAATTTTCTAAAGGGGGTATGGATGTAACATCCCAAGTACGTAATTAATAATAGATATTTTTATCTATTTCTATTTATGAATTAGATATTGTTTTATAGGATTAAAATGAGAATAAATCCAATCATAAGCATGGAATACACTAATATTTTTTAAAGATTGTTTTACTGCCTTTTGATGGAAAACCATTTTTAAATCAAACTTTTGACAATTTTATAATCTCTATTTTTCTAAATAAACACATTCTTTATTATTGGATGATTTAAATTTACATTGGATAAATTTTTTGTATTTTTCTGACAATGTTTATTTTTTAATGAATAGTGAAAAATACTGCATTTTACATCAAAACTACTTTTTCATATAATTTAATTATATGGTTTGATTATTTTTTTATGTGGTATTATAGTGTAATCTAGATATATTTTTACCATTTATTCCAATGGTGGTCATTAGTATTAATTTCACTTTGGAATTGGGCATAAACTAATGTCAAACTTTTCATAGAGGTTTTTTCAAAAAAACCCACTACTTGTTTTGACAACATGAATTATTTTTAATAAATTATTTCAATTTTTGTGTTTGGAATTTTGTAAAATGGATTACATATTTGGAATCATAAGGTCAAATTATTTAATCAATACTCCTTTGTTTTTGGACATTATGAATTGTAACGACGATAATTATCTTTATTTATCTTGATTAATGAGTAATTTGGTAGTTAGGATACTAAAATAATAACATAATAATACAAATTGACACCAACATGTGTCCTAATGCTACTGTTTGTCTCATGGCCGACCATGGGATTCCTTGAGCCAAACTTGGGGACCCCATGGTATCAATTTTGTGTGAAAGTGACTTTTTATCGTTTTATTGTTAAAGAAATTTAAATATAACAAAGAATGTATCACCCGAGTAAAACATTTTTAATTTTATCTACATAATTGATATTTTTCACTATAAATATTTATTGGACAGCTAAAATTATTTCCTACATCGTAGTAGTTTTTCCATAATGTTTATACATTAAATAAATTAAATTATTTATGACATCATGATGATGCATCTATTACCTCATAATTTAATGATTTAAATTAAATAAAAATATAATGTAAAATCTAAGAACAAAACTTTTCAAAGACCTATAGGATGAGTATATTTCGAACCCTTATCACCTTATCCTAGAAACACATCATTGTGGGATCTTTAAAATCTGAAACTCATTTGAAAATAAAGTAACATTTTGTAACTTTCCAAGAGTGCCCCTCCTCTCCTCTTATAAAAGGCCCCCACCTCTACCACCTTACCCACACTTCCAAAGTCATTGGCTAGGCCATCCCCTGTCCATTTTGTCTTTACACATACATATATTACTCCTTGAAGCCTCACTATGGGCATATGTCTTCTCAAGGAAGCCTTTGAGCTCAAATCAAAAAGAGTTACCCGATTTAAAGGTAGTGTCATCTCTTGTGTTCTTATGTTTTATTTTGCTTCTCCAACCCCCTAAACTCTTTTTATTAATTTCTTTTGTAAAAAATACAGTATCATAATTATACAATGATGCTGTTATAAAAATCATTCGAGCTACACATACTCACACCTACATCTAATGGTTAAACAACATACTGTTTCTGTGGATAGAGAATTTCTGCCTCACGAAACGATGATTGTTCAATATTCTTATAACACCTTCAAAGGTGGCCATTAAGATGTAACTATATTTATAAATGATATATAATATGTTGGTGGTTTCCTTAAGCTTCTATATTTTTCATTTATGGAATACCTTTATGGCTTCTAGTATGGGTATACGCGATATCTTCATTTTAGGAAGTGCGGACTACCGCCCCCTCAAAGTGATTTGATTCGTTAATAACATATGTGGTACATATAAAGATATATTTAATGGTATTATATATGATACCATATGGGAATTATAATAATATTATGTATCATTATGTTTTAATTCAATTAAATTATGACATAGAAATGTAAGTAGCGTTCATGCGTGTGTACGACTTACTGTCTCCATGAACGATGCATTTCATTTCTTATCCCCAAATATAATATACTATTATAAGTACATATATATAATGAATATATATGATTTATGTTACATATAAATGATGAATATAATTCTGTATTTAAAATATTCATATATCTCATTTAGTTTTAATTCCATTAATATGACATAGAAATGAAAGTAGCGTGCATGCGTACGTATGACTTACCGTCTCCATGAATGGTGCATTCCGTTTCATACCTCTAAATGATTATGTAATATTATAAATGAATTTATATACTGGATATATATGATATATATGGAATCTACATCATGAATATCATTCTTGAGATAATGGATATTTGACTACGTGAACAACTTGAAAATATAAGAAGTTCATTTTTGACTCAAGTACCAATGATCATTAAAATGACCATTATAAACTTAATTAATAACATAGTGTTCATTACATGGTAACAAATTATATAAAAGGAATAATGAACATGAAAAAAGGTTCTTAAACAAGTAGAAATTATCTCAAGTTTATTATTCAAGAGATTGAAGAACGATCAAGTCACGTCGGATACGAGGTAAGGGACTTCGTATCAATATCCATTCATTGAGGCATATTTTGTTTTATACACAACTTTCTTTTATACGGTGTATAAACCCCTTTGACTTTTACATTTATCTGAGAGGAATATTTTTTATACAAAGTGTTTTACTGAACAACAAAAGGGAATGTTTTTGTCGTACGTATGCAGCGACAATGAATTCTCCACCGCCATGACCATTATTTGAGTTTCGGCTTCCTCTACAAGCCATACCTTTTTTAATGAAAAATAAATACCATGTTTTACGTTTCTTTTATTTTGGTATTGAAAATGGTTTTCATAATGTTTTTTATATCAATGTGTTGTATTGATATCATGTGATTGAAATGTGGAAATGTTATGTTTCCCATATGCATGTATTATGTGGTACGATTATGTTATTATTCTTGGGAATTGTTATGAAGACGGGTGGTTTCGTGATAAACTAAGGGCGGGAGATCCTGATATAGCTCTCCAATGCATTGGGTAATGCGAAGGAGTTAAATGTTAAGGTTTCTCCGAAGAGATTTAGGGAATATATTGTGATGGGTATTCCAAACGTAACTAAGAGGGTAACTCCCTACGTAGGAATGTTATGAATCTCTCAAGTTACCTTTATATCTTATGATTTATATGATTTATTCATGATTTTATGATGTATGTTAAAGTGAATATGTTTTTTGGGTAAAGTATGATTTCATTCTTATGTATATATGAACTCATGTTTCCTTTCCATGTTTTTATAACCCTTACTGAGCTTTTTATGCTCGTCCCAAGATTTAGAAATGATTTTCACAGGTCAAGGTAATGGTACATGATGTGATGGTAGTGTCAAGGAAGTGTCAAGAAAGAATCCATGTATTATTTTAAATATGATTTCATTGATGGTAAAAATGAATACTATATTTTATGTAACCACTTTGTTTAAATGTGGAATGTAATGAATGTTTTATGATATAATTCACTAAGACTCTAAACCTGAAATGATACACTATGTTTAATCTTGTAATAACTCAATATTAAGTAAGGATTAAGAATGGGGCCTTATAAAGACCTTCTGGAAACATGATGTATAGATGTACTTGTCAAACTACATGGGACAAGGCTTCAGATGAGGATTATGGGAAAGTGCATTACCCAGAGCAGAGCTAACTAGAATTGGAAGAATGGGAAGGTATGGATTTTCAATCGGTATTGGTCCGATGTTAGTTTTCATAGGGCTACTATCCGACAATCCCTATGAAGGTGGAGTGCTCATATCATGACATATTTTGTGGAGGAGTAGTTCTAAGTTGACTTGTATGGGTGATTCCCTCTATGAACTATGGATTATGTAATTGTATTTAAACCTTTGGCCTTTTTAATGCTTCCAACTCAACCCTTGAAAGGTGGATTATGAAAAATAAAAAAAAATTAATTCATCTGGGTCATTCTGATTGATATTATGATCATCATTATATATCATGCCTTTATATTCATGTTTCTTCACGCATCATTGATATTCATTGTCTAAAATGTATTATTGTCCTCATGTTATTCAATTTTTATTCCCTTAATTGTCTTTATAGCTCACTATATTCTTATGTATGTCCTCAGGTTATCTAATTCAATGCTATGTGTGATGGAATATTGTGGTCAAGGAAAGTAAATTTCAAGAAAGATGTCAATTTAATGTTTGAAGTTGTAATTTAATGTTCCTAATCCCAAAGGGCACGAGACAACTAGATTTTCAGATTTGTATTAAGTTGATGTTTATATAATAAAAAAAATTTGAATATTAAATAACATCGTGGGTTGTTTTAGTTTTTAATAGATGATAGGTTTAGTTATTTTGGGGACTTGGATTTGAGAACTGTAGTGAAAATCCTAGTGATAAGGATACGTATAAGAAAAGAATCCATAAATTTTGGGGAGTATAGAGAATGTGGTTAATCAAAAAAATGCATCCCTATATGGATACAAACAAGTAGATTTGGTTGTGGCACATATGTATCTTGGAGTAAAACCATTAAACAAAGCTTTGAAGTAGACTCAAATGGAAATAAGTGTATGACATCAGGTCTTGATGAACTCTTGGTTTGACACTCACAGGGGAAATGCTTTGGTAAATTTATAATCATAATACGAACCTGTATTGGGGGAACAAGAATCCCATTAGAATATACATGAGTATTATATCATGGATATCATTGATCAAAGCCTATAAATTCACATGTTATGGAAAAAAATGTAATTAATATGTTATCCCTTTAATGTCATTTGATTCCCCTTTATTTGTTTAAACATTCAAAAATACTCATCCCATTTTCAATATATGATAAAGTAGAACCAGAATCAAAAATTCAAAGCTAAGGTTATCATCCAGAGTTTTACATATTATTTTATAACACGAATGATTAGTAGAACAATTAGAACACCACTACAAATCTTGGATGTAGAGATGTCGGCGAAAATTGAAAATGGAGAAATTATTACATCATATATATATAACTACTACCCAGTAATAATTTGTTGATTTAACATCCAAGAGAACCACATCATACCCCCCCTGGTGTAATATTATACACTAATTACAATGGATTGGCTTTCCCTATAGAGATATAATAGAAATTGATTTGAGTGGGAAATCACTCTCTGTATGGTGAAACGTCCCTCGATTCCCTAAAAGTGAAATATAGAGGATGAATATTCATTACAACAATGATATAAAGCATGGATATTACTTCCCTTTTAAAAAATGTATCATTATAAAATTATTGAGTCTAAGGAATGAATCATCCTCAAAGACATGCCTTTTGTGATGGAGTTCCATGTTGTTTTTCCTGAGGAATTGTGTGGACTTCCTCCAAAAAGAGATGTCGAATTATTGACATATCATGTAACTAGGTTGTTTCCATTATCCATGAATATGTATAAAAAGTATATTTTGGAGATTGAGGATCTATAGAAACAAGTAGAAGAGAATCTGAATAAAGGGTTTACATTCCCAAGTGATTCACCATGGGGTGCACTAGTCATCTTCATTATGAATAAGGATTGGTCAATGTGCCTTTGCATTGATTATCGGGAGCTCAAAATAATAAGAATAAAGGAAATGTTTCCTTTTCAATGAACTTATGACTTGTTCAATCAACTACATAGAGAAAAATACTTATCCATTGTGGATATTCAGTTGGGATATTACCATGTTGGGGTGAGGAAGGAGGATATCCCAAAAATGCTTTTTGTACAAGTTATAAAGATTATATGTTCATAGTGATGCCATTAAGTCTCATAATTTCTATAAAAAATTTCATGGAAATGATTAATAGTGTTTTTAGAGATTACCTTCACACATTTTTGGTGGTTTTTATAGATAATATTCTAATATACTCTAAAACCAAGGAGCAGCACGAGGAGAATCTGAGCACTATGCTAGAGAACATACAAAATGATAAGATATATGAAAAGTACATCATGTTCCAGTTATGGTTATTGGAAGTCTCACTATTGGGTTATATCATCATAATAAATGGGATATCTGTAGATCCGAACAAAACAAAAGAAACAGTGGGATGGCCAAATCCAACATCTTAGACAGATATTCGTAGTTTCTTGGGTTTATCACGATAATATCGTTGATTTGTCAGAAATTTCTCACAATTTTCAAACCCTCATTACAAGATATATTATAAGGGTTTTATGTTTTTTGGAATGATTAATGATAATAAAACATAATGGAGTTGATGAATAGGCTTATCATAGCCCCTATTCTCACACTACCAAAAAGAGGGGAGCATTTTGTAATCTGCAACGATGCTTTAAAGAAGATATAGGCTTGTTTGTTGATGAATAATGAAAAATTCATTTCCTATGCCTAAATGAAGTTGAAAATTCTAGACCAAAACAATCCCACACAAGATCTATAGTTTTTAGTTGTGATTTTTTCACTGAAAATACTGTGGAATAATATATTTTTGGAGATTTGTAAATATATACGGATCAGAAAAGTATCAAATATATATTTAGATTGAGAAAGATGAATATGAGATGAAGAAGATGTTTAGAGATTGTTAATGATTATGAATTCTTAGTCCATTACCACCCTGGGAAATTAAAGAAGGGTGTAGATGCTCAAAGTGTAAAGTACAAAACAATTATAGCATTGATGAGAATATAAAAAGATACTATATTTTTAGATTTGATAATGATGTAAATGGGAATCATAAAGAAAGGAACATACTCAATCCATTCACAAATGATTTCTCAACTGTCTCTTCTGGAAAGGGTAAAAGAAGATCAAAAAAATGATTTAGGAATTCAAATTAATGCTGAAGCTATTGGAAAATGGATATCCAAATATTTTATTGTTAATAAAGAAGGAATTATGTGATTTTTTTGAGTCAATTTATTCCATAAAATTCTAATTAAAAAACATTTGGATGATTCGCATCATTCAAATTTCTATATTCACCCAAGAAACAATAAGATTTATTGATACTGGCAAGAGGAATATTGGTGAAAAAACAAGAATAAAGATATCTCTAAATATATATCAATGTTCCCGGTATGTCAGTAAGTGAAGGATGACCGGAATAAGTCTAAGGGGAAGAGGAAACCATTACCCATACTAACATGGAAAAGGGAAAACATCACAATAGACGTTTTTACCGAACATCCATGGACATCCAAATGAAATAGTGCTCTCTAGGTAGTTTTGAATCATCTTACAAAGACATCACAATTCATTATAATCTGATAGGATTTCCCACTAGATTAACTATCATGTATTTACATCAATGATGGGGTAAGGATGCATGGAATACCAATATCGATTGTGTTCGATCAAGATCCAACATTCACCTATGTTTTAATGAAGAGTATCCAGTATGATCTAAACATTGATTCGAACTTCCACATGGAATATCACCCTCAAACTAATAGCCAATATAAATAGAATATCCAGTCACCTGAGGATATGTAGAGATTTATTTTAATGGACTTCAACGGTAGATGAGAAGAACATCTTTCTTTAGTGGAGTTTCCACAGAATAATAGTTTCCACTCAAGCATCCAAACTGATTCTTGTGAGGCCATTTATGGGATGTGGTGGAGAAAACTGAAATATTTGGATGAAGTTTGGGAAGAGTAACTTCTAGTTCTAGAAATGGTCAATGAGTTGGTGGAGAAGGTTATGTCTATCCATCAGCACATCATAGCTTCCCAGATTCATAAAAAGATCTATAATGAAAATCACAGATGATACCAATAGATTGATGTTGGAAACATGTTATTTCCCCACATACTTATATGGAAGAGAGTTATGAGATTTTTGAAGAAGGTAAAGTTTAGTCCAAGGTATATTGGCCCCTTTGAGGTCCTTGATCGCATATGAGGAGTGGAATATCGACTAGAACTCCCACTGAACCAGTCTCAAGTACATGATGTATTTTATGTATACATCTTGAGAAAGTACATACCAAACCCCTCTCATGTACAGAAATCCAGTGGTATTACCATTTTATAATAACCAATCTTATGGGGATAATAATGTGAAGATCTTAGATTATAAAGATACATTTTATGAAATAAGATAATGCCCCTTGTTAGGGTAATGTGGTGAAAAACAAAAATATAAATAATAAAGGTGGGAACATGATGGAGTGATGAATCAGAGCTAAACTCGTCTGTTTTAATGTACAAAAAAATTCTTGAGGTAAATTACTTAATTGGGGAAGGTTGTAATGACCTGAAATTTGTGAATAAAATTATCTTTTATTTAATTAAAATTCTTCTTGATATAGTAAACACTTGCAATATTTTTGTTTAATTATACTAATTGGATTTAGATAACAAATAATTATCCTTACTATTGATAATATATATCATGAACAGTAATCACATGACTAGTATAAATATAAGGTTTTAATATATCCTTTTGGAAAAAATTATGGAGTGACGTCCTCAACCATAAGTATAATACACTATGATTTAAATTTATCAGAGTTTCCATGGGAGATAACATTTCTAGAATATTCTCTACACCAATCCCATGTCTTCATCCAAAAATATAAGCATGATCGAAACCGTTTATATGAGAAGTTCAACTCATCAAGATCACGACCCAAAACATGTTCACTGAACAACCCCATGAAGGACCCACAATTAGATAACTTACTCTAAAGGTGTGTGATGGTGTAATAAATCTATATATATCGATAACCAAGAATTATGATTATTATTTAACAAAATAATTATGTACTTCCATTAAATTATTTTTACTTTACAAATGATTTTCTAAAGCATAAATTTCATTTTTGGTTAATACTAAAATTAGATTAAAAAATCTATTTTTAGGAATAATATTATTTGAAACAAATAATTTTTCAAAAAATATTTTCACTAAGTTAAATTTATTATATATTAATGAGAAAATAATTTTTCTGATGTCAAAAGTAACTGTTATTATGTTGTGAAAACTATTTTTTCCAAAACCCATCAATTTCGAATAAATGTCAGTTTTTTGAATTAAATTTAAAATTAAAAAATATAATTATAATTATATAAAAAATATTATTATTAGTAGTAGTATCATGTCCTCAAAATTATCCAATTGTTAATTTTTCACAATTTTATGAGATAGTCAAATTTTTGGGAGAACATTAAATACCGTAAAAATATATATTCTTATTTATGACATCGTAATGACCTAAATGTTATGTAGTAAAATAATATATATGCTATAATCAGCTGAATATATGGTGTTATTTTAAAATAATGTAATTTTAGCTTTATTTGATTTATTTTACAAAGAATTAGTGAATCCTGAAAGACATATGAAATATTATACAATTTTAAAATCATTTCCATGAATGTGTGACACACCACAACATAAAAAAGGGAAATATTTCTTATGATCAGCCCATTACATTATAAAATAATATAATCCACTCCAAATTTCTATATTAAATGGCTAAAATCCATGCTATGGTTTTTGGTTTTGAATATTTTATTATATAGTGCACAAATACAAAATAATAATGAAATCCCCCTTCATTCCTATATAAAACTACCTATGCTTCCATTTATCATCACTTAGGATCTTTGATCCTCAGAAACCCTATTAAACATTCTCCTTAGAGTCCTCCCAAGGTGTCCCCATGATCACATAAATCCTCTCCCATTCCATTGTAATCACTCATCCTTGTAAGGGATTTCTCGCTCTCCTTTTGCTTCAAGCACATCTCTTGTGCCATGCCTTTTAATTTAAATTTTCATTATTTGGGATATGTTAATCAATATATCTTTCACACCAATTTTGGCGGTAAATTATGTTATATACCCTTTTCTCCCATTAATTCCCACGATGATCCCTTAATCCTACTCATTACTATGCCATCATTACTATATGTTTCATTCATATCTCAATTTGACCCAAGTTTCCTTTTATTGTTACGTCCTTCTATTTTCAATTTAAAATTATTGGTTATTTTTTTTAACCTCCAAATACTACCAGTATTACTTTTTAATAATGATATTTCCATTTTTATCAAATCAATCCCCTCTTTGTACACTAGGTAACATGTTGAAAATTCTTAAGGGATTTTTCTCTTCTAAATTCCATTCTAGAATTTATTTTATATTCGGCATCTGAATTCAATTTCAAATAATTGTATATTATTTCCATGACCCCAATACTATAAATTTCATTTATAAATTATGTGAGAAAACTTTCTTTAATCAATCCATTTTACAAATATCGATTTAATGTTTTTATGTTGCAGAAATTGCACAACATTTTTTCAAGACACCCTCATTGTGTAGTGAATACCATACCCATTTCCCTTTCAAGGGTATTCACCTTTATTATCATGTACTTATTTATTGGGTACTCACATGTACGTAATTCCCTTTCTATGTTTGTGGAATAAATTTTTATGTTTAATGAATCCTTGTTATATGATCCGTGTGGAACATTTAAACAAGAAAACAAAAAGATATTGAAGGGTGTTCCCTGATATCACTCTCATGCATTGGGTAGTGTTTGTTATCATGATAAGCCATGTTCAATGAGGGTTTAATCCTTGTAATTCATGTGAAATGAGGGTTTACTCATGATAATTCAAGAGCAATGAGGGTTTACTCATGATAATCCATGTGCATTGAGCCTTCACTCATGCTAATATCTAGTTGTATGTTATTTCCACATTTACATGGTATGAATATCATGATATATCATGACATTATTTTCATGTTCCATCATACCTACATGATATTCCTTGTCTAAAATTTGTTATTATCATCATGTTATTCTATTTTATTCACTTACCCCGCTTTATAGGTCACTATATTTTATGTATGTTCTCAGGATTTCTAATGAAATACAACATGTAAAGGAATATTAGGGCCATGTAAAATAAGATTTCAATAGAGTTGTGTATTTAACATTTTAAATAGTTATGTAATTTTCCAAATCCCTAATGAATTTGGTCCTATTTATCTTCAATGTTGTATTACTTGTTTGTTTTTATAATAAAGCATGTTTACATATCCAATAGAGAAAAGTGTTTTTATAAATTCCACAAAGATTGATTGAATATAAATTATTCTTTTTTATAATCTATAATAAAACTAGTTATAAGATTCAATATTATATCCCTATAATTCGTAATTTGAGGCATACATAGAAACATTAACATATTTTAATGTAATTCATTTATTTTTAACATATTAATTTTAATTTATATTTTTATTATGAAAATCCTAAAGATGTAGATAACCGATTAATTCATCAAGATAATATTATTTAATTTTCTTAATTTTATATATATCAACCCTCATTGTATTTAATTTTTTATGTTGATATCTATGAATTCCTTTACCACTGAATGTTTTATCCAAGGTTTCACTAAATCGTTCTTCCAAATTATAATAATGGAAAATCAATACAACAATACTTTTACAATATCAAATTCAACAATTTTAAAATATATATATTATTCTCTAAGTATTCCAAATTTAGCTTTTTTATCTTTAGGATATCAATAATGTGTGATTGAAATTTCCTCGAAATATCATGTATTGTTTTAGATGATTAGATGTGATTAGAATTTTTTCCAGTTATATTAAATACAATATTAATTATCATTTAATTTAATACATATTAAGCAGAATAATTACAAGTAATAGTATTTTCATACATTCACTTAACCTGTAATGTCTTGCTATTAGTGATAATGTATCACATATTAGTTGCATAAGGTAGTATTTCAATATAAAATTACTATAAAAAATCTACACCATAGAATATTTTTCTTTATGGAATCCATCATTAATTTAATTTATTACATTCCATCTCATGTTGAAATTTTTCTATAGAGTGGAATGTCTACGATATGTTTAACTAAATGATGATATAAAAATAGTCTTATTAATATTTTAATGATCCATCCTATGATACCTATCATTAAATCCATATAAAAATATGGTATCTTATTTTAGAGGGGTTAAATTAACCTATTTTGAGTTTAAAATATACAATCATAATTATGTTTATTTTTAGTTTTATATGAATTATTAAAAAATGTATTTTTATAGCACTTTTGATCAAAGTGGTCCCATATATACTCATCACACCAACAATTTGTTAGTATAACAACCACTATAATATGAATTTAAATTTGCTGGATAGTTTTGATTCATTACAAATAAATTTCTCGCACTTGGATTTGTAACCAAAATTCAATTTCATTTTCAATCCTTTGGTAACAAACAAATTGTCTTAAATTTTTCTCACCATGATTCAAAATGCATATATATATTTTCGAATTATATAAAGAATAAAACTATACTTATTGGGTCATTGGGACAACTAAAATCCCCATTATTTTAGGGATCCACTAAATAACAAAATTTACAGTTCATAAGGGTGGTATAAACAGACACTATAGTATTATTTATTGTTAAACAATAAACCAAAAATTTAAACCTAGAAAAACCGATTAAGGAAAAAATAAAAAAACCAATTTTAAACAATAAAAATCTAAATTTGAATGTGGTCTCAATCACATGTTCAGAGTAGTAGAATGTATAATTCATAATTTTAGAAAAAAAATGATCATAGTATTATTGAGTAAAAACATTAATGTACGGCTCAATATATTGGGAAAATATATTTTTCCTATTGTATATAACATGTATATGTCATTATTTTTTATCCTTGACACATCAATAAATTTAAATGTTTTTATAAGAATCATTATATATAATTTATTAATTCAAAGAATCTTTCTAGGTATATCCACATGAATAAAATATATTAATAATATAACTATTGTTCTGAATTACTTTCCATGTGGTAGTCATCCTTGTAAATGTAATAAAATTATTCAAATTTTATTATAAATTATTTCTAATATAATTCATGTTATTCTATATAATAAATGAGAATTAACAGTCAATTTTATTTTTTTCATTAATTAACTTCTATGTTATGTGAAAAAACACTGGTAAAAATCATTATTGATTTTAACGAAATTATTATCAAAGTAATAATTATTATATATAATCATTCTTAAAACACCCAATAATTCCAAAATAATTAATGTGAGAAAACTATTAATCATCCATCTCTTATTCCAAATCATTGTCTAAAATAAAAATACAACATCCAAAGTATATTTTTAAAATAATTTAAATCCAAAAAAGTGAATCCACATTAGAGTAATTCTACATGTTTTTATTTTTCATGTAATGGTGATATCCATGTATGAGTAATCCATATAAGTGAAATGCACAAAAGATATATGTTAGGAGTGTCATGAGACAATATGAAATATTTAAGGGAATTTATGTATATCGATATCAAATAACATTGTAAATTGATTGAATTAATGAAAATGTATTTACATTGAGTGATTTCATTAATGGATATTTAAAATGATATATTTTAAGTATGGGTATTCAAATAATTATATTTAATATTAGGTAATTTAATAGCCTAATATGAATTATAGTCAATTCTCTCTGAGAAATATTATTTCCTCAAATAATACTAATGTGTATATTTCTCTAAAATTGGATATTAACATTCAATGAAATATGAATACCAATTGAATAATAAAATAATTAGTATTAATTATATTCAATTTTTTTTCATTCCCCAAACAAATTTCTACAATCGTGCTAGAGGTAATATAATGTTAGTTTTTTAATAATAAAAACATTACTATGTTGTGTGGTAATGTAAAACGAAGCATTGATCATCTATTTTAAAATAAGGTTACTAAATGATCTTGTTTGTAACATGCTTTGAAGGGAATATTTTATATTAGAGCTCGATATATAAGTAAAATTACAATTTTTTCTCTTAATATAATCTCATTTCAATTTAATAGACTTGAGATGATTTGATAGAGGATATTTATCTAGTATGTTTTCTAATTTTGGTTACACCAACATTGTAAGATGTAATATTGGACTTATTTGAATAAAAAACCTTTAAAAACGATCAACTGATGAATGATTTAGGGTTAGATTTCATGTATTTAGTAGGGTTTTTTAAAAATAGAACATATTTTAGAATAATTTTAGAGTGTTTAGATACTCTGAAATTCTCATACATTGATATTACACCTTTTAGGTGAATATTCTTTACACTAAATTAGGATAAGGGTATGAGAATATAATCATAACATTCAAAAATCATATCATGCACATCATAGATAAAAGTCATAGTCATGGCCTAATTATTAGAAGTTCATAAGACATGAATTGTAAGTGAATCAATGATCATGTGAAATGGGAGAATAACATTGAAATAATAAAATCAATTTTTATATAAAGATTTCATATAAAATTATTATTTTTAAATGTAATGGTTATTTTCGATAAATATCATAGTGGAATTGTTTCACTCCCCAAACCCCCATATTAGTCAATGCTCACCCCCAATACTATCATAGTGGACTGAATCCATTATTAAATAAGGTTCACATTCAATTATAGTGAAACTTTATATCATGATTTATCAATGATTACCCCATGATTTGGTTGTATATATAGGTCACCCAAAAACATAGTTATCATGTAGAAACTATCCTTTGTTATAAAATGACCATTATACCTAGTAATAACATGAACACCATCACATATTGAAAATTATAGGTATGTTTGGAATAAGATCATAAATAATTAGTCACATCAGAAACCGTCGAAATAAATGGGTTTTATAACAATGTTATCATCACAAAAATTATCGAATAGATATATGTTTCTTAATAATTTCACCATTACATCATATCGTAACCTATGGAAAAAGATCTATGTTTCTTATAAATATTATAATGGTATAACATATAGAATATAAATGTAATTCATAAGCATATTTATATCATAAACATAACATATCCAGTGAAATAATAATACTTGTTTCCATGGATAATATCTTTTGTAATAAATAAATATCCTAAATGGATATCATCTAATATATAAAATGTTTTTTATAGATCACTTGAAATATTTTTTCCATGATAAATTATTTTGTTGAAAATAAAATTTTAATGGAAAAATTTCATAAAATATCAAGGAAATTACATTAATTTAAAATTACCACAAAAAGTATAAATAAATCCTTTAAAAATATTTAAAACTTATCATGAAGAAAATATACCTTTCTCTTTGAGAACCAATTTTTTAAACATAAATCAGTGGGAAAATAATTTTATTTGAAAATTAACTTGGAATCATATAATAGATGGTTTAAAAAATTTATAGATGAGAATAATGATTTATCTTTTAAATTTTCTTAAAATTTTTTTTTAATCAGTTTGTTCTTAAATTAATATGAAAACAAATAAATGAAGAATTAATAAATTATTAAAGTATTTATTAGGGAAATACCCATTCTATTTATAAAATAACTAATTAAAACATAAATCATTTTGAATTTCCTTTTATTAGAAAATAACGTTGAAAAAATATTATTTCATATTCATTTAAAATAATGGTATATATTTTTGGAAATTTAATTCAGGTCATACATGATAGAACAATGACTCATTTCACATTTTCATTAAATTATAAAAATACTATTATTTATAAATAACAAAAATATTCTTTTCAAAAATATTAAAATGTAAAATATGGGAAAAATTTATTCAATAATTAATTTTAAAATTCATTAAATAAAATTTTACATTAATTTTTGAAAACGTTGTCTTATAAGAAAAATAAATTTCAAGTGATGAGACAAAAAACGGGGATATTTATTAGAATTTTTTTGAACTCTTAAGTACATAATGATTGAAAAATTATGGTAAAACTTGTATTCTCAGGAAACAATTATATTAAAGAAACATCATGTTATTATTGATATAAAGATAAAAATATTTCATGATTAAAAGCTTCATAAAAAACAAACCCAACAAATAATGTGATTGTAAAAAAATCACATTATATACATGAATAAAAGTTCAAAAATAAAAAATAATATAAAAATATTATTCTTAAATAAATATAATTATATCATTCATCATATAACATTTGAAATATTCACTTTATACACCTCATATAAGAGGATATATTCATAAGTGAACTTATGTATCAATGAAGGTAATTTGAGGGAGGGGATCCATGACCGATTTTGTAACATTTTGACAATAAATGAAATGACATAAATATACTAAAATTTAAATTGAAATCCAAAAAAAATGAAGAAAAATAATAATTAAATATTTTTAAATTCATTATATACACCACATAAAAAAATTAGTGTTGCGTGTTACATGTGTTTCACACAAAAAATAACATGGGTCATTAATCTCATACAATAAATATTGACATCCTTCATCCAGATTAAAAACTCATCAGTAATAAATTTATTTTTATTAAAAATAAATTAAATAATCATAACTATTTATATTTTACAATATATTAGTTAATTATAACATTTTCTATCATTTTATTACCAATTGCATGTAAAAGTTTCTTTTCGGGAAATAACAATTTCATTTTCCATAAATTTTTTTATTTTTTATTTCTTGAAACCATACATTGATCATCATTAAATAATATATATAATATTTAAAATGATATTAATATAAGATTTATTTAGTATAAATATATTTCTTTTTATCAGTAAATAATTTAAAAATAAAACAAAATATATTATTCCTGTATACGGTCAGATATATATAGGTATAACTGTTGTTTCCATTTTCCAATTGGAAATAATAAAGAAAGATAAATATTATTATATTAATAAATAATAATTTTTATTTAATTTATATCACATATTTTAATTTAAACCATCATCATTAACTTATATTCAAATCATGACTGAAACGTATTGATTTTAGATTGTGGTAGACCGTGGTACATAAGAAGGATGTTATCATACTCCCAGAAAATGGAAAATAATAATTAAAATGAAATATATTTATTAAATAAGAATAATACTATCATCAATATGATATTTAAAAAATAAATATATTACTACATCCCATTTTGATAGGTGGATATGGAAAATGAATAACATAGGTTTATGAGAGTGTTTTCAACACTACATATGAATATTCAGTTTGTATTGAATTTTTAGGAAGATGAATGGATTTAGTATATGAAATTAAAAAATTCACATATAATTAAAAGAAATTTTATCCATTATTATACCATACTATTGTAAAAACAAATGAATTAGGTGTGCTATGAAATTAAACAAAAAATCTCAGTTATGGATGATACATATTCTATAGAAATCTTATTTGGATTACACCCAAAGGAATAGTAGAATACATATTTAAAGTCTTATTTAAATCATCTCAACTATGTCATCTCACCTGGTATAGATATTTTGATCGTGTCGCATCTGTTTCATTCAGGATGGCTCCCAGCGGATGAACAATTAGAGCCCTGAGAGTCAGACGCTCTGACAGGACAACGAACGAAGAGGCCTTAGTGTAGGGACCTTTACCAATGGAGGCACTAGCAGTACCACTTCCCGTTGGGCCACCGATTACACTAGCCCCAATAGAGAAAAGGGTTTTTATAAATTCCACAAAGTTTGATTGAATATAAATTATTCTTTTTTATAATCTATAATAAAACTACTTATATGATTCAATATTATATCGTTATAATTCGTAATTTGAGGCATACATAGAAACATTAACATATTTTAATGTAATTCATTTATTTTTAACATATTAATTTTAATTTATATTTTTATTATGAAAATCCTAAAGATGTAGATAACCGATTAATTCATCAAGATAATATTATTTAATTTTCTTAATTTTATATATATCAACCCTCATTGTATTTAATTTTTTATGTTGATATCTATGAATTCCTTTACCACTGAATGTTTTATCCAAGGTTTCACTAAATCGTTCTTCCAAATTATAATAATGGAAAATCAATACAACAATACTTTTATAATATCAAATTCAACAATTTTAAAATATATATATTATTCTCTAAGTATTCCAAATTTAGTTTTTTTATCTTTAGGATATCAATAATGTGTGATTGAAATTTCCTCGAAATATCATGTATTGTTTTAGATGATTAGATGTGATTAGAATTTTTTCCAGTTATATTAAATACAATATTAATTATCATTTAATTTAATACATATTAAGCAGAATAATTACAAGTAATAGTATTTTCATACATTCACTTAACCTGTAATGTCTTGCTATTAGTGATAATGTATCACTTATTAGTTGCATAAGGTAGTATTTCAATATAAAATTACTATAAAAAATCTACACCATAGAATATTTTTCTTTATGGAATCCATCATTAATTTAATTTATTACATTCCATCTCATGTTGAAATTTTTCTATAGAGTGGAATGTCTACGATATGTTTAACTAAATGATGATATAAAAATAGTCTTATTAATATTTTAATGATCCATCCTATGATACCTGTCATTAAATCCATATAAAAATATGGTATCTTATTTTAGAGGGGTTAAATTAACCTATTTTGAGTTTAAAATATACAATCATAATTATGTTTATTTTTAGTTTAATATTAATTATTAAAAAATGTATTTTTATGGCACTTTTGATCAAAGTGGTCACATATATACTCATCACACCAACAATGTGTTAGTATAACAACCACTATAATATGATTTTAAATTTGATGGATAGTTTTGATTCATTACAACTAAATTTCTCGCACTTGGATTTGTAACCAAAATTCAATTTCATTTTCAAACCTTGGGTAACAAACAAATTGTCTTAAATTTTTCTCACCACGAGTCAAAATGCATATATATATTTTCGAATTATATAAAGAATAAAACTATACTTATTGGGTCATTGGGACAACTAAAATCCCCATTATTTTATGGATCCACTTAATAACAAAATTTACATTTCATAAGGGTGGTATAAACAGACACTATAGTATTATTTATTGTTAAACAATAAACCAAAAATTGAAACCTAGAAAAACCGATTAAGGAAAAAATAAAAAAAACCAATTTTAAACACTAAAAATCTAAATTTGAATGTGGTCTCAGTCACATGTTCAGAGTAGTAGAATGTATAATTCATAATTTTATAAAAAAATGATCATAGTATTATTGTGTAAAAACATTAATGTACGGCTCAATATATTGGTAAAATATATTTTTCCTATTGTATATAACATGTATATGTCATTATTTTTTATCCTTGACACATCAATAAATTTAAATGTTTTTATAAGAATCAATATATATAATTTATTAATTCAAAGAATCTTTCTAGGTATATCCACGTGAATAAAATATATTAATAATATAACTGTTGTTCTGACTTACTTTCCATGTGGTAGTCATCCTTGTAAATGTATTAAAATTATTCAAATTTTATTATAAAATATTTCTAATATAATTCATGTTATTCTATATAATAAATGATAATTAATAGTCAATTTTATTTTTTTCATTAATTAACTTCTATGTTATGTGAAAAAACACTGGTAAAAATCATTATTGATTTTAATGAAATCGTTATCAAAGTAATGATTATTATATATAATCATTCTTAAAACACCCAATACTTCCAAAATAATTAATGTGAGAAAACTATTAATCATCCATCTCTTATTCCAAATCATTGTCTAAAATCAAAATACAACATCCAAAGTATATTTTTAAAATAATTTAAATCCAAAAATGTGAATCCACATTAGAGTAATTCTACTAGTTTTTATTTTTCATGTAATGGTGATATCCATGTATGAGTAATCCATATAAGTGAAATGCACAAAAGATATATGTTAGGAGTGTCATGAGACAATATGAAATATTTAAGGGAATTTATGTATATCGATATCAAATAACATTGTAAATTGATTGAATTAATGAAAATGTATTTACATAGAGTGATTTCATTAATGGATATTTAAAATGATATATTTTAAGTATGGGTATTCAAATAATGATATTTAATACTAGGTAATTTAATAGCATAATATGAATTATAGTCAATTCTCTCTGAGAAATATTATTTCCTCAAATAATACTAATGTGTATATTTCTCTAAAATTGTATATTAAGAATCAATGAAATATGAATACCAATTGAATAATAAAATAATTAGTATTAATTATATTCAATTTTTTTTCATTCCCCAAACAAATTTCTACAATCGTGCTAGAGGGAATATAATGTTAGTTTTTTAATAATAAAAACATTACTATGTTGTGTGGTAATGTAAAACGATGCATTGATCATCTATTTTATTATAAGGTTACTAAATGAGCTTGTTTGTAACATGCTTTGAAGGGAATATTTTATATTAGTGCTCGATATATAAGTAAAATTACAATTTTTTCTCTTAATATAATCTCATTTCAATTTAATATACTTGAGATGATTTGATAGAGGATATTTATCTAGTATGTTGTCTAATTTTGGTTACACCAACATTGTAAGATGTAATATTGGACTTATTTGAATAAAAAACCTTTAAAAACGTTCAACTGATGAATGATTTAGGGTTAGATTTCATGTATTTAGTAGGGTTTTTTAAAAATAGAACATATTTTAGATTAATTTTAGAGTGTTTAGAGACTCTGAAATTCTCATACATTGATATTACACCTTTTAGGTGAATATTCTTTACATTAAATGATGATAAGGGTATGTGAATATAATCATAACATTCAAAAATCATATCATGCACATCATAGATAAAAGTCATAGTCATGGACTAATTATTAAAAGTTCATAAGACATGAATTATAAGTGAATCAATGATCATGTGAAATGGGAGAATAACATTGAAATAATAAAATCAATTTTTATATAAAGATTTCATATAAAATTATTATTTTTAAATGTAATGGTTATTTTCGATAAATATCATAGTGGAATGGTTTCACTCCCCAAACCCCCATATTAGTCAATGATCACCCCCAATACTATCATAGTGGACTGAATCCATTATTAAATAAGGTTCGCATTCAATTATAGTGAAACTTTATATCATGATTTATCAATGATTACCCCATGATTTGGTTGTATATATAGGTCACCCAAAAACATAGTTATAATGTAGAAACTATCCTTTATTATAAAATGACCATTATACCTAGTTATAACATGAACACCATCACATATTGAAAATTATAGGTATGTTTGGAATAAGATCATAAATAATTAGTCACATCAGAAACCGTCGAAATAAATGGGTTTTATAACAATGTTATCATCACAAAAATTATCGAATAGATATATGTTTCTTAATAATTTCACCATTACATCATATCGTAACCTATGGAAAAAGATCTATGTTTCTTATAAATATTATAATGGTATAACATATAGAATATAAATGTAATTCATAAGCATATTTATATCATAAACATAACATATCCAGTGAAATAATAATACTTGTTTCCACGGATAATATCTTTTGTAATAAATAAATATCCTAAATGGATATCATCTAATATATAAAATGTCTTTTATAGATCACTTGAAATATTTTTCCATGATAAATTATTTTGTTGAAAATAAAATTTTAATGGAAAAATTTCATAAAATATCAAGGAAATTACATTAATTTAAAATTACCACAAAAAGTATAAATAAATACTTTAAAAATATTTAAAACTTATCAGGAAGAAAATAAACCTTTCTCTTTGAGAACCAATTTTTTAAACATAAATCAGTGGGAAAATAATTTTATTTGAAAATTAACTTGGAAACATATAATAGATGGTTTAAAAAATTTATAGATGAGAATAATGATTTATCATTTAAATTTTCTTAGAAAAAATATTTTAAAATCAGTTTGTTCTTAAATTAATATGAAAACAAATAAATGAAGAATTAAAAAATTATTAAAGTATTTATTAGGTAAATACCCATTCTATTTATAAAATAACTAATTAAAACATAAATCATTTTGAATTTCCTTTTATTAGAAAATAACATTGAAAAAATATAATTTCATATTCATTTAAAATAATGGTATATATTTTTGGAAATTTAATTCAGGTCATACATGATAGAACAATGACTCATTTCACATTTTCATTAAATTATAAAAATACTATTATTTATAAATATCAAAAATATTCTTTTCAAAAATATTAAAATGTAAAATATGGGAAAAATTTATTCAATAATTAATTTTAAAATTCATTAAATAAAATTTTACTTTAATTTTTGAAAACATTGTCTTATAAGAAAAATAAATTTCAAGTGATGAGACAAAAAAGGGGATATTTATTAGAATTTTTTTGAAATCTTAATTACATAATGACCGAAAAATTATGGTAAAACTTATATTCTCAGGAAACAATTGTATTAAAGAAACATCATGTTATTCTTGATATAAAGATAAAAATATTTCATGATTAAAAGCTTCATAAAAAACAAACACAACAAACAATGTGATTGTAAAAAAACTCACATTATATACATGAATAAAAGTTCAAAAATAAAAAATAATATAAAAATATTATTATTAAATAAATATCATTATATCATTCATCATATAAAATTTTAAATATTCACTTTATACACCTCATATAAGAGGATATATTCATAAGTGAACTTATGTCTCAACGAAGGTAATTTGATGGAGGGGATCCATGACTGATTTTGTAACATTTTGACAATAAATGAAATGACATAAATATACTAAAATTTAAATTGAAATCCAAAAAAATGAATAAAAATAATAATTAAATATTTTTAAATTCATTATATACACCACATAAAAAAATGGTGTTGCGTGTTACACGTGTTTCACACAAAAAATAACATGGGTCATAAATCTCATACAATAAATATTGACATCCTTCATCCAGATGAAAAACTCATTAGTAATAAATTTATTTTTATTAAAAATAAATTAAATAATAATAACTATTTATATTTTACAATATATTATTTAATTATAACATTTTCTATCATTTTATTACCAATTGCATGTAAAAGTTTCTTTTCGGGCAATAACAATTTCATTTTCCATGAATTTTTTTATTTTTTATTTCTTGAAACCATACATTGATCATCATTAAATAATATATATAATATTAAAAAAGATATTAATATAAGATTTATTTAGTATAATTATATTTCTTTTTATCAGTAAATAATTTAAAAATAAAACAAAATATATTATTCCTGTATACGGTCAGATATATATAGGTATAACTGTTGTTTCCATTTTCCAATTGGAAATAATGAAGAAAGATAAATATTATTATATTAATAAATAATAATTTTTATTTAATTTATATCACATATTTTAATTTAAACTATCCTCATTATCTTATATTCAAATCATGAATGAAACATATTGATTTTAGAAGGTGGTAGACCATGGTACATAGGAAGGATGTTATCATACTCCCAGAAAATGGAAAATAATAATTAAAATGAAATATATTTATTAAATAAGAATAATACTATCATCAATATGATATTTAAAAAATAAATATATTACTACATCCCATTTTGATAGGTGGATATGGAAAATGAATAACATAGGTTTGTGAGAATGTTTTCAACACTACATATGAATATTCAGTTTGTATTGCATTTTTAGGAAGATGAATGGATTTAGTATATGAAATTAAAAAATTCACATATAATTAAAAGAAATTTTATCCATTATTATACCATAATGTTGTAAAAACAAATGAATTAGGTGTGCTATGAAATTAAACAAAAAATCTCAGTTATGGATGATACATATTCTATAGAAAACTTATTTGGATTACACCCAAAGGCATAGTATAATTAACCCCATGTTAAACTTAATTTTACCTTAACCATGACAAATATATTTCACTTTTTAACTGTAAATTGTGTAAAAAAATTAAGATGAGCTTATTAGATAAAGAATAGTAATTCCATAAATGGAATACGTTTTTACAAATTCCAATCATATAATTTGAAATTTTTAATTTAATATTAAACATGAATATATGATTAAAATAAATATTTTGAAAGAGAATTTGAACAAAAGTTTAAAATGGATTTATAAAAAATTCAATTTGAAATTCATTTAAATGTCCGAAAATGGATATATATATATATATATATATATAATTTCAGAAATTATTTTTTAAAACAATATGAAAAAAAATTCTCTTGTAATTTTTTTAAATAATTGAATGTTCTTAATAAAATATAGTATTTTTTTCTACTCAACGGGATATTTTACATTTTTTTAATATAATAAATAATTCACTCCATGATAATTTTTATATGATTATTTTAAAAAATATTTAATTATATAACATAATTTTTTTAATGTCTACAAAAATAATATTTAAAATATTCCTTAAAATGGTAACCTGGAATCTTTTTAGAAACATACCATTTTTTAGAATTAAAATTTTATTGTTGTTATCTACTATATAATAAAAAAATAACTCAATATGTTAACAATTAATTGAATATATAATTTATAAATATAATTTATATCATTCACCAAAATTTATTTAATTAATTAATTATGTGGAATCATTTTTTTCTTCATTAAAAATGTTTTTATAAAAATATTTCCTTTATATTAAGAATATTTTTATTTTTATTTTTTATTAATTCTCCACCAATGATATCATTTTATATAAAAAGTTAAAAAAAAATTCATAATTTAATAAATCATATTCATTCCCACCATTCAAATCACAATGTTATATATATATCAACTTAGATTATTAAATTTTAATTATATGTCAAATTTCTTATAAACTCACTGTTTCATGTAATGATATTTATGCCAAGTGTTTCTTGTCATAAAATAAAAACTCAATGTTGTTAGTAGTGGAATCTACCTGTGTTTTTGAGTGTAACACATGATACTAAAGATATTAAATATTTTTTTTAAAATGTTTTTTCACAAAATCTCTAGGTGTTACATACTTCCCAGCTAAAAATGTATTTCTCCTTCGATATTAACACATTAATATCAACATGTGAGGATACTTATTCATAATGTCATCCTTAGGTTCCAATGGAACATTTTATAGATATTGGTTTACCAAATATAACATTAAACAAGTGGGTGGTCTTGTATTTTTTAAAAAATTTAGCATCCACAATATCCACCATTAATTCAACATTAGAAATATCATCCTCTAGTTGTTCAACCTCTAATTTAAGAAATACAAAATATCAGGTATGTACTTCCATGAGACAGATACATGGAGCACATCACGTACATGATATAGGGGTGGAAAAGCTTAAATTTATGGGTTACCACCCTGATATGATAAAAAAATTGTATTGACATACCTAGGGGTTTTCATTTAATTTGTATTGTAAAAACAATTTCATCCATTGGTTCTGATTTTATCAACTTCTACATAATATCTTACTCTAAGAAATGAAATCAATTTTTTAAAACTAATTCACTAATAGAAGACAAGATCCATTTTAGAATGATAATTCATTAATTTAACCTATATTAATCATCATAATAAATGGTTAGATCATGTTATCCTACCCAGAAAATATTAATATTGTGATGTAATACTTTTACATCTAAAACAATATCTAATTTCGAAATAATTCCTTTTCATCAATTATTATCATTATTACCCTTTTGATAGATTAAAATATAATTAATTAGAAGTAATTTCAGCTGCTGTTAATGATTAACTTATCATTAATCCCCCAAAAAATATGAAGCTGGTCTTCAACTTCCCATAACAAAAATGTGAATACATTGATATGGTAATATCTTGAACTATGTTAAAAACCTGAATTTCCATAAAACTTTATTAAATATATACATTAGTCCTTGGAGCATAAATAAAAATATATATTATTGAATATATTATATAAATCCAAAAAATATATAATATATCATTGATATGATATACCACATTATTAACATATAATTTATCATTTGTGCGGCCTTTAATAATATCCAATCTAATTTATCCATATCAATCATCTGTTAATCCTAAACTAATCAATTTTCATGACATCGTGAAAAAATCAAGGGATATATTTTATTAAACAATTTTTCTCAACTAAATATTACATTCTCATTAAATAAATTGTTTCGGTAATTATTATTATTTAACATATTAATTCAAATACAAAAAAAATATTATATGAAAAATCCATTATATAATTATAAATTTATATTGCATAATTCATGAAATCCAATATGCAAACACATTAGTCATCCAAATTCCATCCAAATACCATTTTCTAGTTTTCAAAATCAAATTCCATAAAACAATTTTGATTCAACATTATATATGAACCATGTATTAATATTCATCAACTTAAATTTAATAATGATTATCATGTTTCTCATAGGTAATTTTGTTAAAACATACTATACAATTGAAGATTCATAAATTTCCTCTTCATCATCAATTGTATAAAATTTACTCATCTGCCGTGTTGATTATCATCATGCACATTTTTCCTAGAACATTGATTATGATAATTTACATGCCTACCACATCTAAAAAAATCAATATTTAATGATTCTATAGGGAGTCTATTATTATCATACATTCCATTAAACAAAATTTAAATTTTTCTATTGGTAATAAATGTTTTTGTGTCTTTATTTTTTCCAATAAAAACTACATGTAATTTATTTGGGAAATTTACTTGGTAAAATTTACACATGTTCTCAAAATATATGAAATATGATCTTCATTCATCCATTATATCCACAACCTGAGCTCTCAATGAACTCTGTATTTCTCTTC
This sequence comes from Viscum album, assembly GCA_963277665.1. NCBI lineage: Eukaryota > Viridiplantae > Streptophyta > Magnoliopsida > Santalales > Viscaceae > Viscum > Viscum album. The sequence goes on along the minus strand of OY728129.1, from coordinate 790,687,781 downwards.
ATTGGTGATACATGAGAGTAGGTTGAGTTACAGGTTGTGAACCATATATTATTATAACTAATTACAGATAATAATAATATCCTTTATTTAAGTAATCTATCCATTTGGTTTCTCAACAACACATTTTGTATCAAAATAAATATTAATTCATGTCCTTCTAGTTCCAATTAATGACTAAAAATTAAAATAATAGTGTGACAAACAATATTAATAGTAGATAACCACATAATAAATAAAATTTATTTATTATACCTTTAAATAATGAAAATAACTTTTCAATATATGAACCCATAATTTTAATAGAGATTGTTTAGGTTCATCATTGATTCAATTATTCCGTTATATTCTAAAAACATTTTACGAAATTACAAAAAATATATTCTGGGAGGGTTAATCTGGTTGTTTACAAAGGCCTATTTTCATGAACATATTGAAAATAAATACTATATAAATGCATCATTTTTATTTTTATTAAAACTATGTACCTTAGGGATAAAGACACATACACTTGTAGACTCAAAAAAGGTATGTAATTTCATAGACAACACTTAATGTATCTTTTATCAAAAATAATGGAATGTTTCTAATACATTAACTCATATATAAACTTATCCTTAGGAATATACCTATAAATATTATTATACCTGTATAAATGAATTTGAAGAAATATTTATCATCCATGTTTTCAATGTTTAACAATTCATTTCCATCGATGCTAACAATACATAACCCAAAAATATCATACATAGATGTTACATCATTTAGGTGAATAATAATTACATTACACAAACACAATCTAGATTATTATAAAGGTAAAAAGTATTTTGAGGAATTGAAACATAAATACCTATTTCATTAGACTTACACATTATAACCCACATATTTCCTAAAAATATCACCCTTCTATGACATTTCACAAGTAATGGCAATTATCCTAAAATAGGGAAATGAGACATAGGAATGTGTGACCTAAAATTATCATTAATGATAAAAAATGGAAACAAATAAACATAACATGAGAATAATGGTACATGAATTCGATCATAATATATGAAATACATACCATATATATCAAAGACCGAATTCTAAAATCATGGAATTAATATTTTAGGTTAATTAGAGAAAAATAATAAGTAATTAAAATAACATGGTCCATGAAAACATAACATTGACATATAACTTACAGTTGATGAATTTACATAAGAATGGGAAATAATTCCTTATTTATGAATGTGTCATAAAAAACATTTATATTGGAATGGGTTTAAACCTAAAACTACTGTAGCAGTGAATTTTCACTACCAAAAACAACATACTTAATAGTGTACCATGTAGAACATAGTTCACTCCACATTCTAGTCAAACATATGTCATGATATTTCAATCATTACCCAATTAATTAGAGATATATATATATATACCAACCATCATTGGTTATAACATAACCACCTTCCTGGGTTATGAAAAAACCACAATCTGTAGTAATAATTTAACCACAATCACATAATAAAAATGATATATTTTTACGACATAATATTACCAGAAATATAACATATAATTTAACATTAAATGAAATGGGTCATGTAAACATTTCATAATATGATAAGCTACAAAAAAGAATCATTTTTATAATCATATTATCATTTCATCTAAGTATAACCTAGTGAAGAAGAATACTATTTCATACGAATTATTTAATGGTATAACCCATTGACGAGAAATAGGTTTCCTAAAAATGTTTTCATAAAAAACACTCACTATACATATAATTAATAATAATGAAATACTTGGATCATATCCTTATTAAATAATAGTATGAAACAAAGGATGTCATCTTAGATGAAAAATTATATTGAGGTATCTCTTGGAAAATTTGTTGTTGAAAATAACATTTCCTTAAAATAGTTTTTAAAAAGTAAAAATTAATATTTATTTTGGAAAATTATATTGTATTATACATAACATGAAAATATATAATTTATTCTCCAAATATAATTTATATTATATCAAAATGAAGACCCCATTTCTAATTTTGAAATAACCTTTTCAACATAAAACAATTTTGTAAATCCATTTATTTGAAAACAAACATGAAAACTACTAATTGAAGAATTAAATACCATTTAAAAGATTTTTCGAGGAATATATTCGTTAAAATATGGAAAAAAATGTTCAAAAAAAAAACAATTTTAAAATATATTCATTTGAAAATATCCTAGAAACAATAAAAAATGATGATTTAAAAATCATTAAAATGTTATGAAACAAAATAACATTTCCATATTGAAATAAAAATTATAAGAAATGGTTTTTAAATATCCATAAAATTTAAATTAAATATGAGAAAATATTATGTATGATTCAAATATGTAGGTAAAATTCATTAATGTCGTAAACATTAAAAAATGAATAATTTCAATATTTAAGTAAAATTAAAGCACTCATTGTTTGGATATTGACATGAAGATTAATTTTAAACAAAAAGTAAAAAAGTAATATATGTAAAAATATATTTAATAACTATTTATAATAATGTTAAAAATTGTTTTGGAAACATTTACACAAAACAAGAATTTAATAGAAAATAGGTTTTTAACCGAAAAGATAAAATATGAAACTTTTTCATCAAAAACATATTTTGAAATCATGAGTACAAAAAAGAGAAAAATGATTTGAATACATGTAGTCTGATAAAATAACTATATTATAATAAAATTTATGAGTTTATTAAGAGATATATCATAATATTTCATCATATTATGAAAAATGATAAACAATTATGATAGATGATGAGATTGGTAACTCAAATACCAACCGCTTTAATAACTTTAAATCATATTTGTATTACCTAGACCCCAAAATCATGGAGATGGTACATTAATTTAATTCATTTTCATGATTAAGTGGATTCAAATCTTAAAGGAACAATATTTTTAGTAGTCTAGGTTAACCATAATATCGTCATGATATTGATAAAACATTATAAAAATAAAATAAAACATGATATAATATGAAATTAAATGTATCCTTGAAAGATTATTCAAGGTTTTCATCATCCTAACACAGGGATAGGAAAAAAATATGATAGGGGTGAGATTAAATTATTAAAATTGGTATGTTATACTATATAATATATCATAATCAATAAGGAAATGTGAATATCTCATTATGCTAAAACATAATCATGAGCTTAATATAGATGAAAAACTGAATAAAAATGCCATGTAATTAATGACATGGAAACCTACCATATATATTATGCTAGTCCAATAATCACATGATTTATTTATTACTGATATAATAATTATGTATTTAATATATAAGACATTATAAAATTTACCTCATGCCCACTACTAAGACTTCTTAAAATACAAGTGTAAGGCCTCGGTCAAATTCCCATTCTGTTTTTTCTCATGAGACGGATCGATGAATCGAGGGGCTATAGTAGGACCCAACATCTCATTCTAATTCTAATTCATTCCACATATATCTAATAAAATATATCAGTACATCAAATTTTCCCGTACCAATTTTAAATTTTTTAATTATAATCATAGATGAAAATACTCTTATTAAATCAATGATAATCTGTTGATGAAAATGATAAAAAAAATACTAAACTTTCACATACCACATTGAAAATTTTATTTATAAATTCTATTAAATATCATTAGAATAAAAAGACTCCTATTTTAATTTATTAATGGTAATTACATATACCCTATTCAATGAATATTTAGTGAAATATTGTTACATCTTATATAATTAATAGTGAGATGAGAAATCCACTTTAACTTTGGAATGAAGTGTTCTTCTGGAAATTTTTGTATTTGTGTCAAATCAGATTGTAAACATTTTTTTCACTGAAAATGAATGATAAAGAAATTGAAATTATATGTGTGTGAAACGAAATCCAACTTATGTGAAATCATGTAAAAGGCTTTTTAATGATGCTTTAGAAACATAAAATTTTATTGTTTTTGAAGGAAAATATTAAAAATTTATTAAAGCAGAATGAATTGTTTTTCTTCATAAAACCAGAAATAAACCATGATATATTTTTCATGTTAAATATTATTATTTTTATGAAAATAATTATTCTTTAAAATTGAATATATAGTGAACTTGAAAATGAGTAAGAATTCATGAAATTCCCTTGAATCGACCATGTTTATTGGGACGAATAAAGAAGGGATCTATTTTAAAACATATAATCCAATTAAATTAAGGATGAAATTAATTTAAAAATATAATTTCAGAAAATAAAAATGTGATGTACTTGATGTACATAAAAATAATTTAGCGTTACATTTGGAAAACGAGATTAAAAGAATAACATGATGGAAAAAATGAATGTTTGGGTAGAACCGCTTACCACATTGTAATCATTCGAATCATATGCCCAAAAATTAATAATCATCAAATGAACAATTTAGTAACATTAAAGGAATATTTTCATTATATTATACATCAATGGGTATTATAAATACACCATACATAAAAAAATAGTTTGGAATAAGGAATATCACTCAAAAATGGATGTGAGATGAGAATACCCTAACCTTATATCGAAATGTATTCTCCACTTGATCTTAAGGATATATAATATGAAATTAGACCCATCAATAAATTAATTCAGAAAAAAAATTATATGAAAATCAGTTTATTTTATTTTATTAAGTTCATTTATAACCTGTTTTTAAGTTATATGATTGAATTTTGTTATTCTAAGACATTCGTTTCTTGATATTCATGATCAGTCAGCTCGATTATAAGTATAAAAGTTTATGCTGAATAGATATAATTATTCATGATTGAATATAGGAATTACTAATTAACATAAATATGTGTAAATGGATATAAAACATTTCGTTACATGTTATGAGGATGGATCATTACATACGTTATTTAGTTACAATTGTTTATATTTTTACAGTGGATTTTCAATCATAATAGAATTGTTTTGTTAGATTATTAAGTATCATGTACATATGATGGATCCAGAATCATTAAATATGACACTTATACATATTTTATAATCTGATTCAGTCATTATTTTTTTTCATAATCATCCATGAAGGAAAAAAATGAAGAAAAACGTCTTTCTGTCCATATATCTTGTAAATTCACACCTCCCTGATGATGATTTCATTTATAAATCAAATGATAGAGTAAATAGATTTAGGATTTATCCTACATTAACATCATATAATTGTAGTATAATGATAATAAATTAGTTATCATGATCAATTTTTATAGGATGAGAGGATAAGATAATTATAGAAAACAAGTTAAAAATAAAATTAAAATAAAAATAGCTATGGTTTACCTCTACAAATATCCTCCTTGAGAACAACAATAAGAGAAAGGGGTTTTGGTATTTTAGCCTTTTGGAATTTAAAAGGAAACCAAGAGGTGGGGAGGGGATAGGGATGATTATTTGGAAGAACATTGAGAAGCTTCAAAGCATAGAGTAGTGAAGATAAGAGCGATTAGGGATTGCATTTTTTATTGAGGAGAGGAGAGTTTTCCATTATTTTAATAATTATTTTATTAGTTTGCCTCAAGAATCTGTATAGTATTGATCAACATCACTAAAAATCATAATATATTCATCTGAGTTTGAAGCAATGGTCATTTACATCTTCCATAACTCATGCACAATTTAGAAATTCATTTATTTAGCATATTTTGAAAATTATCAAATTTCACTATTTAAAAAAATTAATGAATTCCCAAAAAATCAAAAAATATTACCCTCACCATTTTTTGACATGTATAATTAAAAATTGAACTAAATTTTTTATAAAAAATCTAATTTTGAGAAATTTAATTTTTAAATAAAATCATTATTTAATTAATAAATAAATATTTTAATTTTAAAACACTGTATATAAAACATAAAAAAGATTTCTGATGTCTATAAAAATTATACAAAATCATTGGAAAAGAAAATATTTATCTAAGAATATATATTATTACAATTAATTATAATTTAAATACATTTAATATTTTGAAATTGTAAATAAATATTTATTACTCATATAAATACCAACTATTAATTATTTATTCTTTAAATAATTCACACAAATTTATAACGTGCCAAACTTATATTTTTACTTGCATGGGTGATGTTACTATTCATAAAGGGAATTTTTCTATTCTAGAGGGTAACGTTAGTATTCATAATGGTACATTACTATTTATATGTGTCATGTTGCTATCCGTTAAAAAATTTCATTGATCCTATTACACATTAAAAAACATATTGATTACAACTGTGTATATCCATTTTTTAAAAAATAAATCATTGTAGTAGAAAAATTATTTTTCATGTGTAGGTTATAACTATAAAAAAATATTGATTCATAGAGAGTCAGTGTTTTGTGCATATAATATATCTAATGAATAGAAATTATTTATGAAAAAACATAGCATAATATTATTGGGAGTCATATTAAAAGTGAATATATAAATAAAATAATTTAGTTTTTGACAATATAATTTTAATATAAAATGTATACTATATTAAATTAAATAATCTATTGATAAAAATATATTTTGAAGAAATAATCAAATATATATATTATTATTAAAATATTGTTTTACACACAAATAATAATTTAAAATAGCAAATTTTTTACATTAATTAATTTTAATGATATAAGTTATTATTATTTAAAAATAATGTTATTAATTAAAAAATGAATTATCAATTATTAAAAATTATTAAAAAAATTATTGGGGTGTTTCATTAAAACCCCTCTCAGTAGTATTGCATCCTTAAAATTTAAAGCTGCACTTCAAAAGCTAGAGGTTGTTGCTTGAAAATTATCATGTGGGAATCCCACATTGAAAATATGGTTAATAAAATATCCTCTTAAAAAGACGTTAAGTTAAATGAGGTCATCAAAACAAATATGATTCTTTCAAATATTGTGACATTAGTTGGACGTAAAAACGTGTACATAAAAGAAAAATAAAACAACGATGTTCAAATGGAATTTTATAGAGAACATGTTCCGATGAATGTTGATTACTTCAAAACTATTCCCTATTATAATAAAATTAATTGATATTATAAAATGTTATGATAACAAGGAAACATTTAATTTAACACTCTTTTCATTGAGTTGAATAATTATTCCACTATAGAAGAGAATAAATATACATTTCACTTTTATAAACACAATATTATCCTTTGATTGCCCCTTGAACTATATACATGTCGTCTATTGGCACAGGTTTCACCATTTGGTGAAGTAATAAATTGTCTTCTAAAAACACATAAAATTATAAACATATACAACTTATAAATTATTAAACATTATAAAATATAATGATTCAAAACATTATAAATTTTTTTACTGAATTTCCAAGATAAACTTATCAATGAGGCAGCTCTAAATTTTCACATTCGAAACAGGTTGATAACTTCATCATGTATCCTCTTGAAATTTTTTAATAGATATAATTATAATAAATCCTTATTGGAATCATGCATTACCCGGTATTCCTTATGTATGATACATGTTTTTGGATATTTTCATTAAATCCAAAATTTTTATAAACTCCATCGATTATAGCATAGACCACTTTCTGAAAAGTCAATAATCATTTCCAGGGTTTTTAGTACATATCAAAATCAATCATTTATTTCTAATTATAACATCATTATAAATATATTAAGGGTTTTATTTCACTCTATAAGGTGTTATCCAAAATGTTTACATTTCTCTTAAATATCATTTCTTGGTACCACACAACGTAAGTTACGAAATCCTTAATGAAAATGCATTGTAGTAAAATATTGATAAATTTCATATTTCTTATAACTAATTTATTGATGATAAAATATTCCAATGACATAATTAATGAATATACCTGTTAATTATTACTCTTTTTTTGAGGCAGTATAATAATTTGATCATTACCAATTGCATCATTTGGGGTATATTTCTCGGATTCTTGGGACACTGATTCACATACTATCACATCTCGTCATTGTTGAATCATTTTACAGTGGGAAAAATCTTCATACCCTTGAAATCACGATCATTGTGGAATTTTTATCCGTACTTATAAAAAACACCCATTCCCTTCAATCATTTTCCAGGGTGATTCTTTCCATAGATATCACATGTAGTAAAACATTTCAATCCCTTATTCCCATTATCTATCCTTTCTTATTCCATAATTTTGTTACCTTACTACCCTTCAATTCTATAGGATTCATAGAATTTATTTATTTTCATTTCAATACATGAAATTATTTCCTCATTTTATGCGGATTTTATAGAGACTAATTCCCTTCAAATTTTTTTCTTTAGACCACAATATATATGATCCTTCTTATACTTTTCATCATGTGAATTGGTGGAGTTCTCATACCTTCTTCTAGGGACCATTTCCAAACAATTACATATAATATATTAGCTCATAAAATAAGTATTTTATATAACTCTAATCATTGTATATCACAAACATAAATTTATGCATTGTAAAACCGAGAACTATATACTTTGGATGCATTGGAAGTATAAATATTTCATACTAGGGTGTGAAATATGTTAATTATCATAAAAATATACCCAATCGGTGTCCAACCTGCTGTGTTGTATAGCCTGTTGACGTGTAGTAGGTTACCCCAAGTCAATCATGTATCACCTTGTCAGAGTTATAAATCCTAGGTACATATGTGTCAGAACCACCTCTACTTATAGTATCCAAAAGGAATGTATTTTCTAGAAATATTGACATAATCTATAACTTATAATAAATCATGGATATTATTATATAAATTTCCTCAAATTATATCTTATGTTTATGTTCCCTATAATTTGTTTTCTAAATATAGTTTACACGGTTACTGATAGACTTTCATTGATGCCAATAGTAATGCTTAGATCCCAAATTCCTTGGAGATGGTTCATTACTTTAATACCTTATCATGATTAGAAAAAATAATAATTAAATGAATGATTAGTTTAATAGTCCTATAACACCAAATTACTGTCATGATTGCTATAATACATTGGTAAATTAACATAAAACATAATACAATATGAAATAAACGATATCATTGAATGATTATTCAAGGTTTTATTCTTCGTAAACTGAGTAAAGGAAACACAGGAAAGGGAGAGATTAGATGATCGGAAAGCGTAAGTTATAAAGAATAATTTATCATGATAAAATAAGTCAAAGTGATTATCTCAATCCAATAAAACATAATATTGAGCATATTAAGAAAGGAATAAAAGATGAATTAATAATTTCATAGAGATAATCACATGAAACATAACCATGTATATTCTACTCAATGAATAATCAAATGATTTATATATTACAAATATCATAATGAGGAAATTAAAATTATTGATATCATAATAGTTTCATTGAGTCCACAACCATGAATTCTGAAATTACAAGGTCAATGCCTCGACCAAAACCCAATTCTGTTTTGTCTCATGATTTCTACTGATGCATCGAGGCGCTATAGAAGTTCAAAGTATAATGCATTCCTAATATTTGTAATAAAATATATCATTCGATAAAAGTTTCCCATAACACTTTCAAATATTTGAATCATAATCATAGATGAAAATAAAGTAATTATTCCACTGATAATCTTTTAACAAAATGAACATTTAATATTCAAATGTGTCACAAACTACATTGAAATTTTTAATTCATAATTACATATAATATCATAAGAACAATGATACTCATTATTTGATATATTAAATGCAATTATATACCCCACATGATGGTAATATGTGGTGAACATGTCGTAAATCATATAGAATTAAAAGTGATATTCGAACACCCCTTTTGTTTTTGAAAGAAGTATTCTTTTGGAAAACAATTTTTATATATTGTAAAATCATAATTTAAACATTTTTATCCCATAAAAAAGGGAATACAATTTAAATTGTGTTTTAGGAATAATGTTTTTCCCACTGAACTTAAATCATGTAATTTTTTTAATAAATCATTAGAAATAAAACATTTTAGTACAGTTTAAGGAAAATGATAAATATATTTTAAAGTAAAATGTTGTGTTTTCATTAATAAAACAAAAAATTTATCATTAAAAATTTAATGATTAAATGTGTGTTTATTAAAAAATAATGATTTCTTAATACATATTATATAGAGAACTTTATATTCTGTCAGAATTAAAGAAGATCCCTTGAATTGGGTACGTTTATCAGTTAGAATTAAGAAGGGATCAGTTTAAAAACATATAATACAAATAAATGAAAATGAAATGATATGAATATATAATTTTTGGACATAAAAAAAGGATATAGGTTATGTACAAAAAAATTAATAAGCATTACATTTATTTAAGGATAGTGAATGAAAAATATGAAGGAAAAAAGGAGGGTTTGGGTGGAACCCCTTACCACATTGTAATCAATCGAATCATATTACACAAAATTAATAAACATAAAATGATAAATTTAATAACATGATTATAAATATATTCAGTAAATTATACATAATTGTTTAGTATACATTCATCATACATAATTTGTATTTGGGAATATGGAATATCTCACAAAAACAAAAGAGAGATGAGAAAATCCATACCTTATGTCCAAATGTGTTCGAAACCTGACCTTGAGTTCATGGAATATGAAATTTGACCAATTTATAATTTAATAAAGAACATATTATGCATTTATGTAATTTATTATAATTTTATTATGTTCATTTATTCCCTATTGATTAGTCATAATAATTAATTTTGTTATTCTGAAGCATTTGTTCCAGGATATTCATGATCAATTCGTGTGATTATAAGTATTGAAGTTCATGTGGAATAGATATAATTTTATAGGATTAAAATTAAATAATATAAATGAAAATATATTATTTCAAATGAATATATATATATATAATTAGGATAAATGATATGAGGATGAATTATTATATAATTCATCTAGGGATAATCAATTAGATGTTTATGGTGGTTTTTCGATCACAACGAACTAGTTTTGTTATAAAATTTACTATCATGAACAAATTATAGTCCCAAAATATTTAAATAAAATATAATAAATATATTAGAATCATATTCATCCACAATAATTGTTTCATGACCATCCTTGATGAATGAAATTAATAAAAAAGTATCATCATCCATGGAGGATATAAATTGGGATCTCACGGATGATGGTTTCATTTTTCAAATAAGGGAGAGAGAGAGAGGGTTGTGATATTGAGGATGTAACATTAATTAACCTAATATAATTCCATTATATATATTATAGGTAGTTACCATAATCAATTTAATAGTGGATTTTAGTAGATTATGAGAATAAAAAATGAAAAAGAAATTAAAATGAAAGGGGAGATGGTTACCTCATGAATTATCCTCCTCGTGAACATTTTTAAGAGAAGAGTTTTTGTTTTTTGGAAAGAAAATGAACTATTGGAGTTAGGTATTCATTAGGTAACATTATTCTGGAATAGAATTTTGAATCATAATAGTTTGGAGGAGTAAAGTGAAGAGGGAGTAAAGGGTTTTTTTACTATAGGAGAGGAGAGTTTTTCCATTATTTTTCCGTTATTTTATTATTTTATCTCAATAATATGAAAATATTATATTCTGGTGACTAAAAATAGTATTAATGGCATGTGATTTCTAAAAAATGACCATTTAAATAATCCATTACCCTTTCATTATGCAAAAATTAATTTATTTTTCATATTTTTTAAATTAACGAATTTCACTGTTAACGAAAATTTCATGTATTTCATAAAAATTTCAAAATTTAACCCAAACCATTTTTTGACATGTAGAATTAAAAAATAAACTTTATTTCTCCAAAATATTTTTGTAATTATGGGAAACAAATTTATAAATTTATTCCCCAAGGTCTCATTATATTATCCTAAATTCATAGGAAAAAAAATTATTTAATATGTAATTCATTTTGTTTTCCTATGATTTTAGGATAAAATAATGATACCTTGGTGAATAAATTTATAAATTTATAATTTTAAATAAATACTTTTTAGTCACAAATATACCAACACATAGCTATTTTCTTTAAAAAAACATTAACTCCAATTTATAGGGTGCCTAATGTTTATTTATAATTTAATTGGTGATGTTACTATTCATAGGGGCCATGTTACTATTCATAAGGGTAACATTGCTAATTAAAAGGGTACATTACTATTCATGAATGACGTGTTATTATTAACCAAAAAAATAAGTTAATCATATTAGACTCTAAAAGAATCACTGATTGCAACCATGTATATCTTTTTTTCAAATTTCAAATCATAGAAGTGGTAGATTTGTGTATCATAGATAGGTTATATGTATAAAAACTGTTCTTTCACATATACTCAATATTATGTTCATATAATTGATCTAATGAAATGAAATTATTGATGATAAAATATAACATAATATCTTAGGTTATAATAATAATTGTAAATATATTTGTATCATGATTTATTTATTATCAAAATAATTATATTAGTCAATATATATATATATATATATATATATTAGTTAATTAAATAATCTATATATAAAAATAAATCATGTAAAAATAATAAAATACTTATTCATATTAAAATATTCATTTATCTAAAAATAAAAATCTAAAATATTATGTGGTTTTAAACATTAATTACATTAAAATAGTAAATTTATAACTATTTATAAATATTATTATCAAATAATACAGTAGATTATAAATTATTTAAATTTATTAAACTAACTAATGGGGTGCTACAATATTCCCCATAAAATATTAACATTTAATGAAACATATAATGTCATGAAATTAATTATATTAATGATATAAAATTTCTAAGGGGTTGTACATACAACTCATGTAACAATATAGGTTGATAACCTTACTTTTGTTAGAAAAATTCTATTTGAAAAAAACATCCCTTACAACATTGGTAACATTTGAACCATAAAACCCATGAAAGATGGATCCAAAAATGGATATATAAATAAAATATAATGAAAATTATTATAAAATAAGTACGTTGTAATTATTTAATGAACATTAAAGTAACATTTGTTTATTATTCCATGTGTCATAATGAAAAGTAAAATTTAGATGAAAATCTCATCTTGTAAGTCTGAAATTCATTTGTAAGGATTTGAACCAATGATATAATAATTATAATATTATTATATATATATAATATAACAATAAATAAATAAATAATATATATATATATATCATATCATATCATATATTATTTACTTGTGATCATTCATTATATCTTTAATAACATTTCCATGTAAAATTCACATTTCATGAAATAACTCCTTTGACATTCTTGTATGTTTTGATATTTTCATGGTGGTTCTCTTACATTGACCATGGTTCCATATTGTAAATAATTTTAAACATGATATAAATATCATATATTTTCATTATATATGAATTTATATTTATCCATAAAATGTATATATAGAGAATGAAATACATCGCTCAATGAGACAGAAGTCCGTACAAACATATGAACGATGTTTCCATTTCTCCAAAATAAAATAAAAATAATGTTAAATAATTTATTAAAATTATATATAAATTTTTATTTCATATAAATTCATAATATATTCATTAAATTAATCCTCATTATAATCCATGTAAAACATTATTGAATCACATCGCATCTTGAGGCATTAGTTAGCCATACACACGAACGACATTGTCACATTTATATAAAATGGAAGGTAATAAGAAAAATTTATTTTCAGAACTAAAAATCATAATATTATAATTTTAATAATATATTTGGAATAAATACATAATTATATAAAGTCGTATGGGTTGGTGGTGGAAAAAATGGTATCAGTTCGTGAGGTGTAAGTCTATCATGCCCACAAATGATCAATTTGAGACAAATTTGATGGAAGTGGGGAAGGATTTAGATTTTAAAATTTACATGATAACATATATGTATATAAAATATATTTAAGTTATTATATAGTAAAATTTTTTTAATTTTTTTTGGATGTTTTCAAATAAATTATATAAAAAGATCATTTAGGGATGTTACATTTTCTTCTAGAAAAATCCTTCGGTTTACCCTGAATGGTTTCATATGTTGGATTTATGAACAAATATGTATTATAATAATATAGGTGTGATTTATTGAATGTATTCTAAAATCAAAATTGTTTTATATGAAGTAATATGTGATGATATGAGGGTGGATTTTATAAGTGAGTAGAGTATAACAATTATAATATTTACTAGAAAAGGGTATACCTAGGATTTTCACATTACAATAGGTTTTTTTTAATGTTCTAAAATATATGATATAGGGTTTAAGTATTTCCATAAAATGGGTGTTTATATTATTTTTGTCTATTTCTAACCCTTATCATTTTAGTTTATCCCCCAATAAACCCATTTTTACCCTAATTAAGTTAGATAAGTTTCATTATTTTTACTATTAAATATAGAAAATAATGAATTTGAATATGGTAGATAATATACATTAATATTATTATCAATTTTCAGTCTATTTTTCCAAATTATATTCACATTAGTGTAAAAAGTTATTTTAAATCTAAACATGGAGATGCAATGAAAAATCTATTTTCAATGAAAAATTCTCCAAGCATTTTAATGTTTTTTATAACAAAAAAAATTATTAAATGGATTAAAATAGAATAAACTGGATTATAAGATTTGTATTTTTTACTTATTTTAATTTTTTAAAAAAATAATTTTTTAAAAGTTTTAAAAAAATGGCAATTCATTATAAAACATGGTATTTTATCTATAAATAAGAATAAAATAATTTTTAGATGTTTTTGAAAAAAAATAAGTCCAATATAATATTGGAAATCTCATTTCAAAAATGCTGGTTATTTTTTTAAATAAATATTTTAGAATTGGTGATAAAAATGTTTTAAAATAATTTATCAAATGGAGACAAATTTATTTTTATTATAATATGGTTTTGAAGAATTAAATTTGTTTTATTGTTATATATTTTATACCAAAATATAATGTTAATGTTTAAAATATTACTAAACATATTATTTATATATTAAATTAAACTTATTAACCAAAATTTATATTTTTAATTTATTGAGGTAAAATATGTCTTTTGAAATAATCAATTATTTTTTAGAAAAATATATTCCTTTTCTTGAAATAGTTTACAGTGTCATTTATAATATAATATCCATCAATAAAATAGTGTTATAAATATTTCTAAACCATACATTTTTATAAATTTTTATTATTATTAATACAATCCATTCAAATTTTTTTTTGTTTACTATAATATAAGATAGTAATATTTTTACTGCATGTCATGTTTCGTTTTAGCTCGGGTGTTCTTATCATAGATGTTATTCTCAAGTGTGCATGTAATATACGAAAAAAATAATTCTGAATATAATGAAATATGAAAAGTTTTTATGTGTGTAAAAAATTATAAAAATGATTATATTTTTTATTGAAATATTTCATGAAATCTCGGGGGGGGGGGGGTTATAGAGGGTATAATAAAGTACCCTAGATATTATGTAGTGATGGGTGACTACGAAAATAAAAGAGAATTTTTTCTTCCAGATATACAATTATTTAATTTGAACATTTGAATGGGTTGAGAAATTTACATATCTTATTGATATGTCTTTACTAATGGTGAGTTATTTTACATCTCCAATTATTTATTATTATATATTCATCAAATTTGGATTTATAGGTTTTACTTCCAAAATAAATTACCAATGAAAGTGGGATATATCACTTCATAAATAGATAATGTGATTATTTGGGGGTGGGGAGATATAGAAGCCTGTATTACCATCAATTTCATCCATTTTTAATTGGTATTATATATGTATTGTTTCGTTTCACCTTATATAGGTGGGTTTGGTTTATATTTTGTTCTCGATACCAAGACTTAATATAATAATAATATATTCATATTCATATAGGTCTAGTTATGATGAAATAATTGATGGTCAAAATTCGTGATGTTGAAGTAAATGGAATTAATTTGTCTAAGAACCTCACCATATGGTGGTGTTGTTTTTTCATCAAAACGAGTAAATGGATTATGAACAAATGTGTAAATTACCAGTGATTTTATAGAGGGATAATTGGGAACATGTACACACTTATGTAGATGAATTATTTTTTGAATATTTGAAGGGATATCAATTCCAAATATTTTTTTAAAATTATATGGAAATCACTAGCACAAATTATGAGTTAAAGACATTCCATTGATTATGTTTAATAGTAGATATGAAATGTTTGTGTTTTTATCATATATATTTTACGTTGACTCAAGCACCAATTTTTTCCATAGATCTAATTTAATTTATATTTCATCAATATGTTTACTCACTTATAGGGGGTTGTCTCCTTATATGTCATTTTTTATCTATATTTTCATAATATATTTAAATTATATTTTTTTATTGTACATGAAATTATTTATTAAATAAACATAAAGTGAAATTATATTGATAAATGTTACTAAATGATAAGATAATCATTATCATAACAAAATTTATATAAAAATACAAACAAAATTATATTATTTATATAAACTTGGGAACTGAAATTTTATAAAAAAATTATAATCTATACCAAACAATATGTAACATTCATTGATTGAGAACATTTCCCCATGTGAAGAAATGGTGGTTCGTTATACATGAAGCATGCCTCCCTATATTTTAGTGTCTTCCAACATGTTTTAGGTGTTTGACTAATTTATTTTGAATACTATCCCCTATATTATGGAGTGTTATAGATGTGGAAATAAGCCACAAAATAAATTCAATCAGAGTAATAAGAATTGCAGATACTATATAATACAACTATAAAATAATGATATTACCAACATACCAATAAAAATGAATTATGTAATAACAATATTTAATATATCAACATGTCAAACTGAATGTAACATATATAAAAGAAATCGATGACACTAAATGACCCAAATAGACCATGGTTTCCAAACCCATGCCCGACTTGTTTCTAAAATCCATACCATATTGCTTGAAATGGATAAAATTATAAACAATATCTAATTCCCTTATCAGAACCCACATCCATATAATCTATTTTTACCAGTAAATGCACTAAATATATTGTGAGTTGAGATTTTTAGATAAACCTCCCCATGTATAAATATAATCAGTCTAATAATCTGTGAAGGAATTAAGGATATAAACATGTGTATTAATTGAAAAATTAATTAATTAATTTACAAACCTATTTTGTATAAAATAATTATTATACATTATTATGTTCAATGAACACTAAAACGTTCTATTAAAATTTTTGAGTTCATCAATACTAATTTTTTATCATTTCGTGGTGGGTGTTGTTTCCAGCTAATTCTAAAGGAAGGTTATTTCTAAATTTATAGATTGTGCATAGTTGACCCATGGTGTTCCCAAACCATGTTCCCATCTTGTGAAAACAATATAATCGTGGAAAATAGGGTTCTATAGAGCCTGAACTTGGTTTGAAAAAACAATGTTCTTGAATAGTAGATAGTGTGATCCTCAGTAATGGGGTACACATTTAGGGTGAATATTTTTTCCAACTATGATTCCATTCAAAGATAACTATGTGTAATGTATTTATTATTTCATAAAAATAATTTAAAATTTCATGAATCCAATTTTTATCACTTAATTTACCCTAAATCAACCTTTAATGAATTCATAGGTCTTGGAGGCTCTCAATAACACATTTATTCTCCTCAAAATCCCTTTCTAGGTGGATTGATTAATGAAGTATCTCATTCAGTCCCACAACGATAGGTTTTTATCAATTAATTCGTTATCACCTGAATACTCATTCATTTATCCATAGCGTATATTATATCATCACAAGTTTTAGGGATCTAAAAACTATTGATTTGGATGTGGAATCTTTTGTGGATTTCATGATTTTCTTTATCTTCATTTTTTATTGTAAAATCCCATTATCGGTGTGGAGATTTTTTATCATGAACAATGGTAGGTGGCTCAATTTTATATATCACCATATATTTAATCCATGAAAACATGATTATATTTTAATTTATTTCAATGATTTATAAAAACAAATTTCATGAGAATTTGTAATTGATATTGTTTGAGCATGGAATTTATTCAAAAACACCCATTTCAAATGGGATTTTCATTGGATATATAGTATAAATGTTTTTGAATTTTTTAATTTTTTTGACAATTGATATTATAAAAATGGATTAGAATTATTTGGAAAAAACAAGTGTTGGTTTTTTATGTAAAATGCATGATATTTTTTAATATATATGTTTTGGTTTCAAACATGAATTTTAATTTGAAAATGAAAAGTGGAAATTTGAATTGGGAATGATGATTGTGGATTTTGAAATGAAATGATTTTCATTTTATCAATACATTTACTGTGTTCGTGTGAGCATGTGTATTTAGTGGGATGTTTATAAAATAAAAATATGAATGAAATTTCCTAGAAATAGATTGATGATAAAATTTATTACAAAAATCTAGTGAGGAAGGTTTTATCCGTAGTGGGATATTGATTAGTCCTTTATTGCCTAATCGAGAGGGAAATGTGTACACATATTTCCATTATCGCTGATATGAGAGTGTGGGGAATCTCGAAATATAAATTATCATTCCACAACGCAGATGATCGTTATTTTTATTATGACTATTTTGATTATAGATTTCATTAACTTTGAAACGGTTTTATTTGTTTTTATTTGATTTATGAATTATTTATTATATTGTCATTATTCATGGAATATTTTAAATATTACCCTCGTCCTATAATGAAATCATGTTTTTGTATGACATATTCATCATTATCCACATTCCTATTTGAAATAAAAAAAATAAATCATGATTTGGTTTACCATTATGAAATATTTTTATGGAACACTTATTGAGACTATCCTAGTATTTTTATACCAGGTCAATCCTTTCTCTTGGGGAACAGGGACATTTCCTTCTACCAGGTCTGATCAAAGGTAATGTGCCTGTTCAATGATATGAATGGTCATAATCCTTTAGGCTGGGAGTGATGCGTCCTTTAGGATGTTGAGTTTACATTGTCTCTTTTTATATACATTGTTGATTTTATATTTTAGGATTTTGATATGCATATATTTATTTAATTACAATATCACTTTTTAGTTTTGAGAATACTTATTTATTTATTTTTCTTCTATTATTTTATGGAAAATCCATTTCCTCTATCTTCTATGATGATAGGTTTTAGTCACTAACCTATGGTGATCGGTAACATCCTTCGGGCTATGTCGGTTCTTACTCGGGCATCAGACTACTAGGGTATCTGGGATGGATCATCAAAATGTTATATAAGAGGTGAAGAATAAGAATATTTTCATAATGTTATTATGTAGTTTGGAATATTTTTTTAGGACCTAAGATGTAGTTTTTTGGGAGTACATAGTCATCTCTAATCACAACAGCCTTAACTCTCTAAGGGTGATTTTGGAAAGTCATATTAAGGAATAAATTGTTCTAGTCCTCGACTATTCTTTAATATTTTTATGGATTTTTTAATCTACATTCCTTGATACTTTGTTATGGGGTTAATTTTTCCCATTACTCTTTTTTCTTATTGATTTGAGTTATATTCTAATGTATTCTATGTTGTTTTATTATATTGTATTACATCATGCATTTGAAATGATATGGGCATAGGATCCAAGTGGATGTTGTGTTGAGATAATCTTAAGGAGACTAATGTTTTTTTAGAATGACTGAACATTTTTTTGAGTTATTTGAGACACTTGATCTGATCTTTGAGAAATTATTCACCATCATACTTGATAGAAATAATAAGAGATATTTTTAATTGATGGAGATATGGAATATGCGTGATAGTTTTGTGTGTAAGGGATTTAATTTTATTTTCACCATAAATTATATCTAGATTCTATGTTGTTTTCAGGATATTTAGTTTTTCAAACTCATTAATTCTTATGAGACAATGATGGTGTTTGTGTACTGATTCTGTAATCTTGTGCATTTTTCACTTGAGACATCATCAAATGAAATGGAAAAGGATCTAATGTTCAACATGGGTCATTTAATTGATATTTTTTCTTGTGGTTTCATTCTGAATCAATTTTCATATAATGATGTTATATTGTTTTGATGGTTGAACATCATATAGTAGTTATTTCAGGGCTGGTGAAAGTTACTTTCACCCTAGTGGTAGTTCTGGTGGTTCCATTAAAGTAATGAGAATGTGGGATAAGTGTCTTTTTCGTTATTGGCATTATGGATCTTCTAGACCTCATTCAGTCCCATGAATATGACCTTTATTTTCGTATAGTTTTCTTAGCCTATTAATTTGAAATGGGGTTTCACAAAGGAACATAAGATATACAGCTCATGAATTTGTCCATGCAACCTTTAGAATTTATATTATATATTTTCTTCCCATACATAGTGGCATGAGATCTTCATAACAGCAAATTCTTGTGGTTTAATAACATTCATCAATATATTAGGGGATACAATCCTAGGAATCTGGAACAAAGATTCTTCATGTAGAGTAAGAGTCTCTAGAGGAATCATATATGGGTTTTGCGATTATGATGGGTACCATAAATATTGATTCATCTTTTTTGGCTTATTTATTTGACATTTATGTATGTCATTCTTTTTTATCGACACATATTATAAATAAGTTAAACCATCCTAATAATCATTCATCTTATGTGATGGAAATTACTACATCCCTCATAATGATGAGAGAGAATGATCCATGCTTTCCTACTTAATATTCTCTTTATTATAGTTTGATCTTGCATGGGATTTTTTGTTTCTCGATATGAAACCTCAAGATATCATATTTGGGTTGGATGGATTCATTGACAATAAAGTTGGAATTGACTATTATCCTCAACGGGTCTCCATTTGTGGGCCTTGATGGGGTGTTTCATATCCTTCCCATAAAGTGGGAACTGATTTCAAGTAGATTAAAACCATATAATCTAGTGTTAGAGAATGTAATTTTAGTTCCATCTGTTTATATCGAGTATGAATATTTTAGCGATGATATCTCTCTATTTTTCTTTGTGTTTACTAATGTTTTAACTTATAACTTATGTGGGTTTCCACAAGTAATTTATGTATATGTACCAATAAATTTATTTCCATTTTCCCTTCCAACGATGATTTAAACTCTATTCTTAGAAATAGGATAAGTGTCATTGCCCCTTCCAACAACTATTTAAAATCTATTCTTCATCAGATCGTGATGAAACATCAAAAACTGGTAGATAAATGTGAAATAAACATAACGCAGGATCCAAAATCACAGAAGGATTAAAATATTAAATTCTATAGGTCTTGATTAGAGAAATTTTCGTAGAAAATATTTTCTGTCTCTTTTCTCTTCTTTGGTTTCTTTTACGGTTTCCAAAATAACAATGATCATCATCCGATTTTATTTTTGGTTTCTTGTTATTTTCTTTCTTCATGTTCTCCATCCTCCCTCATATTGATCTCTAATTTCATCAATGAATCATGGATCATACAATATTTATGTGATGATTTCAATATGAGGAGTCATGATCAATGAATAGATTCTGGTATTGGGCACTATTAGACGCATGACTACAAGCAGAATATCCACAAACTTTTCATCATGTCGAAACATCGGTGATTCATTGAGCGGTGACCGACATACTGTAGATAGGGATCCAGGTATCCGAGATTGAGTCTTGAAAGAATATTGTGACCAGTAGATTGGTTTGGGTGGTCTGCGGAAGATAGTGGTGGCACGGGTCATGTAGGGAACTGCTCCATCAAGAGGCGGCATGGTGGGTCCTGTGGGCTGTGCGAGGCCACAACGGCATCACCACAGTCTGTAGGAGAAGCCAATGATGGTGTGATATAGAACAGTGATAGAGGCCGAAGCCGACCATTGGAACCTCCCCATGTGTTTCAAAAATAAAAGCGATAAAAATAATATATAATAATATATTATTATTATTATTATTATAAGATGTGATCATCAATTACTCCAAAATGGAGCATCCGATTTGGGTTCTATTTGTGAACGTGCATTTATCTAATTGAGATGGAATATTTTTGTCCAATTTTGGATTTTTTATGATTCGTTCCATAGTTCCACAAAATTCATCAGTTTAATATAAATAATAATATAATAATAATTATTCCGAAATCTTTTATCAGACCATGCATAAAACCGGACCACTAATTAATGTTTTGGAAAGGTCAACATGACCCAAACATCGAGGTGAACCTTTTGCGGCTATTTTGTTATTTTTTTATAATTCATGATCACGACTCTAATGAACGAATAGCCAAATTATAATAACAGTAATATAATTTTTATAATTTGAGAAAATTGTAACTGACTGCAGGTCTGCATACGATGTCTGAATGACATCTTGTCAAAGGTGATGTGACCCTAGAGTTTTTGCAAACTTCTCATGACTTATTTCAGGTGACTAAACTGAATTGGATGTGTGTGCCCCATGAGGCCCATTTTTGTCATTGATAGTGAATTAGAGCTTCTTCATATGGAGTCTGTTTGGTATGAATGAGAAATCATTTCTATGTGTTTTTTAGAGGATCACAATGGTATGATTCATTTGTCATGTTATAGGACCATAGTGTGGGCCCCTAAAATCACTTTTCACATGTGATGCTGTGAATTGCAAATTTTTCACCGATAGTCCGATTTTGGTGAATGAATATTATATCATGTGCACCTTTTCCCATGTATTGAAATGAGGTGAATCATTTGGTTATCTAGGGCCATTTGAAGAGGCTTATTGGAGGAAATGATGTTCTTTACCTATGGACCAGTGGTGAGTGTCGAGACATCGACCTCTATTTCTGGGCCTAAGATGCCATGTACATTAAGAGTAAATGTTAATTCCTAGGGGTACTTGTGCAGAAATTTAATACCTGATCATGGTTGAGTTCATGACCATGAGACAATATAGGGCAGCATGTTGTGTTTCCCCATACGCACTGTATACCCCTCTCTGAGTCTTCTACCTCTCGTGTCTGCATCTATTGAACTCATATTTCGGAATGATATTATCTTATCCTAAGGGGTTTTTCATGTATAATTTGATGGTTCCCTCTATTGTGTAATTTTGAGATACACTATATTATCTTCATCATGTGACATCTATTCAAGATACTTCCAATGATGGTAGTAATCAGGAATATGTATATGAATGATTTCTGAGAGATACCATCTAGTACTGATGGAAAATTTAATTCCATGAAAAATTTTGTGTGGGATCACTCTACATGGTAGGGATTGGGTCCTTAATTACCTAGAGCGGAAACCCCCATCGGTAGGGTTTTGGGTCCTCTACGACTACTATGGAAGTGGAATACCCCTAACACACCAGGGTTTGGGTCATCTATGAAAATAATAGTGGAATCTACTATTAGCATGGGAGTGGGTCCTCAATCAGCTACTTTGTCATGACCCGCCTTCACCAAAAGGAGGGAAGGGTCAGCAGGTTGCCAGGCCCTTCCTTCTTTAAGTTGAAGGAGAGATAATGACCCCCGAAACCCGCCTTCAATAGGTCCCGGAGTGGCGACTAGCACCAATGGTATAGGAAATTCTCGCGAATGGAAGGCATTACCCTTTTTATTTTATAGGATCGAAAGATAAGGAGGAGGAAACCCAACAACACCAAGGTAGAAAGAAAAGTAAAGCCAAAAGTAAACCATTCCCACATGCATGTTTCAAAAGTGAAAGCCACAAAGTGCAAAAAGGTGACTAAAAGGTAAGTACCAAAAGAGAAGGAGAACAACTGCAACAGCTACAAAAGTCCGAGCTAGTAAGGTCCTGCGTGATCCCCGAAGTCCTCCTGAAAACCTGAAAGTAGTTTTATGTACGTAGGGTGAGCATACAAGTACACTCAGTAGGGAAAACCAAGACTCTCGTGCACAAGTGGGGGAACGTACTAAAGTCCCGTGAGAAAAGAGAAGAACCAGAAACTAACAAGGAAAATATCCATCCCAGGCCTCACCAAGGCTCGCTCCCCAAATAACGCAAGTCAAGTAATATATATATAAGAGCACATCGATGTTTGGGTACCCTGTGCCACTTTCCCACTGGTTATTGAGACATCCTACGCATCGGACCAATCCCGCCATTCTCACTGCAGTCCCACTGCCACACACGCCTGCACACACCTGGGCCACAACCACACGCAGTCCCACTGCCGAATCCCGCCCGCACACTCCTGGGCCACAACCACATGCAGTCCCACTGCCATATCCCGCTCGAACACACCTGGGCCACAACTATCACATGTAACCATGCCTGCAAACACCTAGGCCAGAACAACCATCGCTACGCCCGAAGACACCTGGGCTAAAGGATCCACTGCCACGCCCGAAGACACATGGGCCTCATCCCGAAGACACTTGGGAAACCACCTGCCGCACACACCTGGCCAACCACCACAACACCCCGCCCGGAGGTTCTTGGGCTAATAATGGACTTCAGGCCTTCAAAGCCTTCCCGAAGATAGTTGGGCTATCCGGGAAAGGGAGCAGAAAAGGATCCAATAACCAGCCACTAAGGATAGTGTTGGGAAAAACACCCTTCCCCCATAAATGGGGGTGTTTGGAACTGAGTGCTCAACTTGTGTGGGGCGTGAATAAGAAACACAAAGCTACAAGTATAGATATAGGTAACAAACACTCACCCAAAGCTTAGGTTTTCCTAGCCAACCAACAGAACGCAACACCACTACACCCAAGTCACAGTTCACGACCCTTGCCCACAAAACCATTTGTCCCATTCTTGTTCCACGTTCAGTCAAAATGTTCAATTAATTTTAAGCACTACTGGGCAACTATCATAAGCATAACCAAGGAAAACGTCAAAATCAAGGATCAACCAAAACACCCACACCCGGTTCTGTTAACAGTGGATCTCTCCCGAATTTGTGATATTTTAAGTAACCACCCGGATTTAAAACTCACAACCACCGAATCCATACCAAAAGGAGATCCCATCCCCCAAAATCCACACAGCCACCGAGAGTATAAAGAGAACAGGGGATCCCATCCCCTCCCACATTTCCAGCAATCGGCCCGAAGGGAAAACAACCAACTACCACTACAAACACATGTCAGGGATTTTCATATTTAAAAGACTTAACACATTCCATGATTTCAAATTTCATGTGTTCTAACCGGGAGTTATCACAGAAGGGTTGATCCTGGTGTTTTCAATTATTCAGCCGGATATACGTGATTAACCAATTTCACAGTAGGAGTTCACAATTTCCGCAACCCATTTAAAACATCACAAAGGGATTCATCAGCGCACATACAACAACCACCAACGGCCTCAATTTCCAAAAGAACATAAACCAGCACAAATCGAAAAGGATAAGCACAAGATAAAGCATAAGCAACGATCACAACCCCTTCCCCTTCTTTCTTTAGAACTTCGTTTATTATCTTCATCAAGGTTTGGTTCAACCAATTCCATAGGAACAAAAAATAACGCCCACCCCGCATGATACACAAAAGTGAGAGACGAAAGAAATTCCCTACTTGTTGATAGATGATCGACGTTTAGGCCGGGGGCGTGGAATTTTACGGATAACGACGCGGCGGTCCCGATGCACCTGAAGAGTCATGATCGAAGAAGGGGGAAACCACGGCCTAACCCTTAATTTATAAGAGTCGGGGACGGTTGAGATAAAAACGTTGAACCGCGTAAGGCGTGGAAGTTATGGGTTGACCACACGGCTTGACCCATCATTAAAGGTGCTGAGTGGTTGAAACTGACTCATGAGCCGATTCAGTATTTAATTAAACTTTTGTGTGCGTTACTAGAACAACTTGGCAAGGCCGGGTGACGTCGGCTGGTTCCGCCGATTAGTCACACCGATCGGTCGCACCGATTGGTCTCACCGATCGGTCTCACCGATCGGTCTCACCGATCGGTCGCACCGATCGGTCTCACCGATCGGTCGCACCGATTGGTCTCACCGATTCGTACACCTTAAGGATTCGGATTTTGGCAATGGAAGGGACCAAGGGGGGTCTGGGTCATCACATTAGATACCTCTTAAACGATTCTCGTCCTCGAGAATCAAAACAAAATAGAAGGAAAGAGAGGGTCCGAACAACCATCTTCCAAAGATACCTCTTAGGAATGAACCCCCACTAACTGAAAACACTCCCCTGCCAAAAACCAAGCAACATACCATGCCAAACCGCCCGGTCATGTGGGTTTGGGGAGTTCCCCTCCCCCATGTCAAGATATTATCAGCTTTGGGTGGCACTGACTCGCCCGCACGGGTTTAATCGCATCCACCTTAATGCGTCTTGATTAGGGGTCGGGTTCCCTCTTCCCTTTAGCCGGGGATTTTCACACAGAACAGAGGAAAGGGACTAGTACATTTCATAGCCAAAAGTCAAACGTCCTATTACAACAGACATAAAAGGTACAAAGCTCAAAACAACTCGGGGTATTGGGCACGCATCTGTGCTTCCCTCTCCCACGTACTCTCTTCGAGGCCGCCATGCCTCCACAACACACGTACCAAGCCGATGGTTCGTCCACGGAGCACTTTCTCCTTGCGATCCTCGATCCTGACTGGCCGTTCCTCGAAGGTCGCGTCTTCTCCCACATCTAGCTCTCCCCAGTTGATGACATGAGAGTCATCTTGTAAGTACTGACGAAGCTGGGAGACATGGAAGACGTCATGGACCCTCTCCAAATGAGGTGGTAGGGCCAGCTGATATGCCACCCCGCCAACTCGCCTCAGCACCTCGAAAGGTCCGATGAACCTAGGGGAGAGCTTACTCCCCTTTCCAAACCTCCGCTGCCCCCGTCGAGGGGAGACCTTCAAGAACACATGATCTCCCACCTCGAACTCGAAGGGCCTCCTCCGACGATCAGCATAAGATTTCTGCTGATCC
Organism: Viscum album; assembly: GCA_963277665.1. Taxonomy (NCBI): domain Eukaryota; kingdom Viridiplantae; phylum Streptophyta; class Magnoliopsida; order Santalales; family Viscaceae; genus Viscum; species Viscum album. Next base: position 790,660,816 of record OY728129.1, on the reverse strand, counting down.
TGAGCTGCTTTCATCCTCTCCCGCACTAGCTGGACTTTCTCCGTGGTGCTCTGCACTACTTCTGGTCCAAGAGTACCAGTCTCACCAACCTCTGCCCAGCATGAGGGTGAACGACATGGTCTTCCATACAAAGCCTCAAAAGGAGCCATGCCGATAGTAGAGTGGAAGCTGTTGTTGTAAGAAAACTCTACTAAAGGCAAGTGTCGTACCCATGATCCTCCGAAAACCAGAACACATGCTCGCAGCATGTCCTCCAATGTCTGGATAGTCCGCTCTATCTGTCCATCAGTCTGAGGGTGAAAAGCAGTGCTAAGGCGTAGCTGGGTGCCAAAAGCATGCTGTAACCCCTTCCAGACTCGTGAGGTGAACCGAGTGTCCCGATCTGAGACGATAGTCTTCAAAAATCCATGCAAACGCACCACCTCATCCACGTACCTCTGTGCTAAGGTACTCACAGGTCCCGACTCCTTGATAGCCAAGAAGTGAGCAGATTTTGTCAATCGATCCACCACTACCCAGATAGCATCATGCCCGCCCTGAGCTCTGGGTAGTCCTATGACGAAGTCCATCGAGACGTCGTCCCACTTCAACTCGGGAACATCTAGAGGATGCAACAAACCACCAGGAACACGGTGTTCAGCCTTCACCTGCTGACACACCAGGCATTTAGCCACAAACTCTGCCACTGCCCGTTTCACCCCGGGCCACCAAAACTGTCCCCTCAGGCCTTGGTACATTTTCGAAACACCTGGATGTACTGCCAAGGCTGAGCTATGGAACTCACGAAGGACTTCATCATGCATCGCCTCTGGAACAAACAAACTCCCATGGAAGAGCATACGATGTCGGTTGTCCTCCGACCATCCTTCCGGAGCGTTCCCCTGATCGACACGATCCCGCAACACTTCCACCTCAGGATCTCCCCACTGAGACTGTTCCACTTGCAGCAACAAAGAGGACTGTACCGTCATCTGAAACAAGCAGCCTCTAGCACCTTCCACCCTTGCATCCAAGTGCAAGGAAGCCAACTCCTCCATTGCCTTCCAGGTATTTGCCGACTCTCGGACCGCATCCTTCTGCGTCCTCCTGCTCAAGGCATCGGCCACCACATTTCCCTTGCCCTTAGTATAAGAGATTTCAAAGTCGTAGTCCTGGAGGAACTCCACCCATCTCCGTTGTCGCAAGTTCAAGTCCCGCTGGGAGAAGATGTACTTTAAGCTTTTGTGATCTGTGAAGACCACAAAGCATTCCCCGATGAGGTAGTGCCGCCATAACTTTAGCGCAAAAACGACCGCTGCAAGCTCCAGGTCATGGGTGGCGTAGTTACGCTCATGGGGGCGTAGCTGCCTGGACCCGTAAGAGATCACCCCTTGTTGTTGCATCAACACGCATCCCAGGCCCTGTCCTGAAGCATCACAAAATACCTCATAGGCCATCCCTTCTTCTGGTAATCTCAACAATGGGGCACTAACCAGCTTTTCTTTTAGGTAGCTGAAAGACGACTCGCATTTCTCGCTCCACACGAAAACCTGTTCCTTCATGGTCAAAGCCGTCAAAGGGGCTGCTACTCGGGAGAAGTTGGGTACGAATCTCCGGTAGTAACCTGCCAGTCCGAGGAAACTCCGGACTTCCGCCACACTCTTGGGTGCTGCCCAAGAAACAACTGCCTCAACCTTTGATGGGTTGACTGATACCCCCTACTCCGACACTACATGCCCGAGGAAGTGCACTTCTCGTGTCCAGAACTTGCACTTTGACAACATTCCGTAGAGCTGGTGCTGTCGGAGGACCTCCAAAACTGTCCTCAGGTGCTCATCATGGTCCTCTTCTGACCTTGAATAGATCATGATATCGTCGATTACACCACCACAAACCGATCCAGGTACTCCCGAAAGATGGAGTTAATAAGCCCCATGAACACTGCCGGGGCGTTCGTAACACCAAAGGGCATGACCACGAACTCGAAGTGTCCATACCTGCACCTAAACGCCATCTTCGGGACGTCTCTATCCTTCACCCTTAGCTGGTGGTACCCGGATCGCAGGTCGATCTTCGAGAACCATCCTGCCCCCTTCAGCTGGTCGAAAAGTTCATCTATCCTCGGAAGAGGGTAGCGATTCTTGATCGTTACCTGATTCAGCCTCCTGTAATCGATGCACAACCTGAGGCCACCATCCGCCTTCCTTGCAAACAAGACTGGAGCGCCCCATGGTGACGCACTCGGACGGACATAACCCCTCTTCATCAGATCGTCAATCTGTATCCGCAACTCCCGTAGCTCTGAAGGTGCCATCCGGTAAGGAGCCATTGAGATTGGTCGAGAGCCGGGCTGCAGGTCTATCCCGAACTCGACATCACGTCGAGTGGGTAGAGTCGTCACCTCCTCAGGAAAGACGTCCATAAATTCACGAACGATCTCTGGTACTCCCACAATTTCCGTATCTACTGATCCTATCGTCAGTTCGGTCAACAAGGAGAGGAGGGGTTCCTCCCTCTTGTTTCCCTTCGGACATCTCTGCTCGCCGGTGAAAGTAACACGCTGGCCGTCCAAACCGGAGAACACCACCCTTCTTTGGAAACAGTCGATGACGGCGCACACAGAAAATAGCCTGTCGATGCCTTGGATGACATCGTACGGCCGAATCTGTAGCATAAGGAGATTCCTAACTGACTAATGTGGCCCTAACATCAGTCTACATCCCCGACAAACGAACAGCAAGTCGGTCTGACCTCCAACTGGTGTGGTCAACACCAGGGGCACTGGAAGTCTCTCTGCATCTAGACCCAAGGCCCTAGACTAGGTGCAACAAAGGAGTGCGAAGCTCCGGTATCGAACAAAGCATAAGCAAAAGTGCTAAACACACTGATCGTACCTCGAACAACCTCTGGCCCTGCTGGAACTGTTGCTTCTGTGGCGTGTAACTGTCCACGCCCAGCTCCCCTGCCCCTCGGCTGTCGGCCACCTCCCCGACCACGCCCTGGTCGAGGTCCCTGGGGAGCGCCCTATGGTCGGCCTCCTCCTCCTATGTCTGCCTGCGGAGGAGCGGGAGCTCGCTGTCCCTGCTGCTGCTACTGGAAGGGTCTGGTTGGAAACTGATGTTGCGGCAGATGCTGGGGATGACTGCCACTGTTGTACTGCACCCGATCGGGGCACTGACTCCGGAGATGTCCAAGGCTCCCGCAGATGAAGCATCGTGGTCCCGAGCCTGAAGGAAAAGAACGTGGGCCAGGGGATCGAAACTGAAACTGCTGCGGTCTGCTCCCTGCGGGTCGGAACCTGGAGGGTCCCGATGCTGGAGGCCTGGTGCTGACGGCCTTCCCCTTCGATGGTCCCAGCTGGATCCCTTCTCGTGACAATCCGCCCAGAGCATGCATCCTTTCCACCACTTCGGCCTTCTTCTGGACCTCTAAGTATGTCGGAAGTGTAAAGTGGGTAACAGCATACTGGAGGGAGGGTCGGAGCACCTCCTCCAAACGTCTTGCCCGAGACTCCTCATTGGGAAAGAGTTCCGGAGAAAAATGCAGGAGGTCCTTGAACTTGATTTCACGTTCCCTCACGGACATTCTCCCCTGCTAGAGGGAGAGTAGCTCCTGCCTCTTCTCCGCCCTCATTGTCAAGGAGAGGAACTCTGCCCGGAACTCCTTCTTGAAGTCCGTCCAAGCAACCTCAGACTCTTTCCTACTCCCCAGGTGAATCATCCACCACTGGCGTGCCGCTCCTCGCTTCTGGCTAACAGCCAGAGGAACCCAGTATTCGGTCGGGGCCCGAATCAAGCTGAAGGCTATGACTAACTCCTCTAGACAGCCTTCCATCTTCATATCAGAGGTGCTTCCCTCATACTTCTCGAGGGCCTGTCGATGGAAGGCTCGAAGAGTCTTCTGCCACTGCTCGTCCTCTTCCTCTCGATCAGCTCTCTGCTGATTGGCCAAGGTAGTCTCGGGGGTCTCGATCGCCTGTACGACACGTGGTCGCCTTCCAGGTTCCATAGCTGCAAGGTAACAAGGAATGCCTAAGCCCAGTAGTGCAAAGAAAATCTTTCTTAGAACTTATTACGATTTAATTTATTCTTAATTCCCAAGACATCCCAGAAACGCAAGAACACAAGTAATTTATGATGCATTTACCTTTCCTAGGGTCTCTACCCTATAATCAGTGTGGCCTCACTTGGTCATTCGGTAGGTCCAGAGTCCTTGCATCGGATCACGGGGGGCCCTAAAATCCCGTGTCCTAGCCGGTCTTCCCTGGCCTAATTCACGCACCAAGGTCATCCAACGTTGTTGCCTTACCATCCCATGCAATCCTCACTATGCCTAACTCTAGACTCCGTCTTATCTCTCAACCTGCCTCGGATACCATTCTGTCACGACCCGCCTTCACCAAAAGGAGGGAAGGGTCAGTAGGTTGCCAGGCCCTTCCTTCTTTAAGTTAAAGGAGAGATAATGACCCCCGAAACCCGCCTTCAATAGGTCCCGGAGTGGCGACTAGCACCAAGGGTATAGGAAATTCTCGCGAATGGAAGGCATTACCCTTTTTATTTTATAGGATCGAAAGATAAGGAGGAGGAAACCCAACAACACCAAGGTAGAAAGAAACGTAAAGCCAAAAGTAAACCATTCCCACATGCATGTTTCAAAAGTGAAAGCCACAAAGTGCAAAAAGGTGACTATAAGGTAAGTACCAAAAGAGAAGGAGAAAAACTGCAACCGCTGCAAAAGTCCGAGCTAGTAAGGTCCTGCGTGATCCCCGAAGTCCTCCTGGAAACCTGAAAGCAGTTTTATGTACGTAGGGTGAGCATACAAGTACACTCAGTAGGGAAAACCAAGACTCTCATGCACAAGTGGGGGAACGTACTAAAGTCCCGTGAGAAAAGAGAAGAACCAGAAACTAACAAGGCAACTATCCATCCCAGGCCTCACCAAGGCTCGCTCCCCAAATAACGCAAGTCAAGTAATATATATATAAGAGAACATCGATGTTTGGGTACCCCGCGCCACTTTCCCACTGGTTATTGAGACATCCTACGCATCGGACCAATCCCGCCATTCTCACCGCAGTCCCACTGCCACACCCGCCCGCACACACCTGGGCCACAACCACACGCAGTCCCACTGCCGAATCCCGCCCGCACACACCTGGGCCACAACCACACGCAGTCCCACTGCCGTATCCCGCCCGCACACACCTGGGCCACAACTATCACATGTAACCATGCCTGCAAACACCTAGGCCAGAACAACCACCGCTACGCCCGAAGACACCTGGGCTAAAGGATCCACTGCCACGCCCGAAGACACCTGGGCCTCATCCCGAAGACACTTGGGAAACCACCTGCCGCACACACCTGGCCAACCACCACAAAACCCCGCCCGGAGGTTCTTGGGCTAATAATGGACTTCAGGCCATCACAGCCTGCCCGAAGATACTTGGGCTATCCGGGAAAGGGAGAAGAAAAGGAGCCAATAACCAGCCACTAAGGATAGTGTTGGAAAAAACACCCTTCCCCCATAAATGGGGGTGTTCGACACTGAGTGCTCAACTTGGGTGGGATGCGAATAAGAAACACAAAGCTACAAGTATAGATATAGGTAACAAACACTCACCCAAAGCTTAGGTTTTCCTAGCCAACCTATAGAACGCAACACCACTGCACCCAAGTCACAGTTCACGACCCTTGCCCACATAACCATTTGTCCCATTCTTGTTCCACGTTCAGTCAAAATGTTCAATTAATTTTAAGCACTACTGGGCAACTGTCATAAGCATAACCAAGCAAAACGTCAAAGGCAAGGATCAACCAAAACACTCACACTCGGTTCTGTTAACAGAGGATCTCTCCCCAATGTGTGATATTTTAAGTAACCACCCGGATTTAAAACTCACAACCACCGAATCCATACCAATAGGAGATCCCATCCCCCAAATCCACACAGCCACCGAGAGTATAAAGAGAACAGGGGATCCCATCCCCTCCCACATTTCCAGCAATCGGCCCGAAGGGAAAACAACCAACTACCACTACCAACACTAGTCAGGGATTTTCATATTTAAAAGTCTTAACACATTCCATGATTTCAAATTCCGTGTGTTCTAACCGGGAGTTATCACAGAAGGGTTGATCCTGGTGTTTTCAATTATTCAGCCGGATATACGTGATTAACCAATTTCATAGTAGGAGTTCATAATTTCCGCAACCCATTTAAAACATCACGAAGGGATTCATCAGCGCACATACAACGACCACCAACGGCCTCAATTTCCAGAAGAACATAAACCGGCACAAATCGAAAAGGATAAGCACAAGATAAAGCATAAGCAACGATCACAACCCCTTCCCCTTCTTTCTTTAGAACTTCGTTTAATATCTTCATCAAGGTTTGGTTCAACCAATTCCATAGGAACAAAAAATAACTCCCACCCTGCATGATACACAAAAGTGAGAGACGAAAAAAATTCCCTACTTGTTGATAGATGATCGACGTTTAGGTCGGGGGCGCGGAACTTTACGGATAACGACGCGGCGGTCCCGATGCACCAGAAGAGTCACGATCGAAGAAGGGGGAAACCACGGCCTAACCCTTAATTTATAAGAGCCGGGGACGGTTGAGATAAAAACACTGAACCGCGTAAGGCGTGGAAGTCGTGGGTTGACCACGCGGCTTGACCCATCATTAAAGGTGCTGAGTGGTTTAAACCGACTCATGAGCCGATTCAGTATTTAATTAAACTTTTGTGCGCATTACTGGAACAACTTGGCAAGGTCGGGTGACGTCGGCCGGTTCCGCCGATCAGTCACACCGATCAGTCGCACCGATCGGTCTCACCGATCGGTCGCACCGATTGGTCTCACCGATCTGTCTCACCGATCGGTCGCACCGATCGGTCTCAGCGATCGGTCGCACCGATCGGTCTCACCGATCGGTCTCACCGATCCGTCCACCTTAAGGATTCGGATTTTGGAAAAGGAAGGGACCAAGGGGGTTCTGGGTCATCACATACTTCTTAGTGGAATCCCCCGATTCACTATGGTGATGGTTCTTGATGAGAAAGAGTGTAATCCAATAGATTCATATGGGTGTGGGTCCTCTACAATGACTATTGGAGTGGAATCCTCAAAACACGCTATGGAGTGGGTCCTCGTCAATAGTTTTACCCTTTTCGAATTCGGATCTATGGTTTGACACACTTTGATGTTACCTTGGACTCATGATTAATAGAGGTACTTTCCCCATTTAGGTGTGTCCTTATGACGTGACATTAAAATTGTACGGGTGAGATAGACCCACCCAATGCAGACAGTATCAATTTGTGCTCATTTTGTTCCTTTGATGTTCAGGTTTAGGGAAGATGTGATGGGTGATGGGAATCATTTGTTCTTACTTATAGAACTATTGGTGACACATTTACAGGGCTGATATGTGAGATAGATTTCCCCTTACTCTCTCATTTAGGCTTCTTTGACTGAGCATACATCTTTACCCTTTTTTATTACCCACTCATTGGGTTCTGGTTACTATTATTTCAGGAGAGGTGAATATGTGTGAGGTATGACATGTGCCTTCCGTGTCTAGCTTCTCATGGTTGCACTATCCTACTCTCCTACACTAGGTAGAGAACAGTCGACAAAACTTTCATCTTCTCAACATTTCAAGATACTTATGTTTTGGATGAGTTTTCATAACTATCATGTTGGGTGGAATTGTACACTTTTATTTTACCTTGACCCATTTACATCTCCCATATACAGTACATCTTTTGATGCTCCCTTGAGCCTTTAGGGCATCATACTGAGTATTTTTATACTCACCCATAAGTGTGCTTTTTCCACAATTGGTGTGACCTTCCAGAAAATTTAATGCTTTATTGTGACATTAGATGAGTTTAGGTATATTTTGTTCTTGGACCATGTGTAGTGGTCAAATATTGGGATCCAGGAGAGGGGTTCTCTCAGCAGATTTACTTTTCCATTAGTTACTAGGACGTGGAACTTTCTTGGTGGGGTGTGTATTATTCCACTTTCCATTTATGTTTACTTTTTTTACTTATACTATTTTTAGGTATATGCATATATTTTGTTTATTTATATTAGTTTTGCTTCTTTTCTATTTCATCAGCACATTTTCATTGAGTTGGGTGCATGCATGTGTACATGTACATAGGCAAAGTCATCCTCAAGATTGTTTTTCATTTGATGCTTTTCACCTTCCAATAGACTATGGAGGCGATCTTGGGTTTTATTTATTTTGTGCCCCGACATGGGTCGGTTCGTGAAAAAGTTGTATCATAGGTAGTTTGACCCATGGGATGTTGTTCAAACATTTCCTAAAAACGTTCTTGGATCGTTTTAGGGAAACTCTTTCAAAGTGTATCAAGAGTAGCTCTCAGGCCAGGGTGTCTAGTGATGGTGTGGCCGGTGACCATGCAATTCAGTAGGATTTTGATAATTGATTTGTCGAATCAGTATGCCGAAAAATTATTTTGAGGGAACATTGGTACTTGCATCATATAGGATAGTGACTTTGAATGTCCTTCTTCGGTAATCATCCCATTTTTATTTATATGTGTGTGTGTGTGTGTGCTCATTTGATTGTGGTATTCCTTGATATATTTCAAGATTCTCCCTTGATGAAAACTAGATAGGATACTAGCCTCAGTTGAGGAAGAAGATTCCACAAGAGACAAGGACTCTATTCAGAATCCATCGTATGATCCCCCTTCCACTAAGTTGGTTGGTAGTAGCACCTCCACATGTTGGGAATCATTTAGTATTGAAAGAACATGCCGATGTGGAGTGCATGATGAGTATGTTTCATCAGTTACATCATCCGATTCCACTATGTTTTTGATGTGATACATACCCTTAAATAGTGGAGGTTTTCCTAGACTCTTTGGTTTTCATCATTGGGATAGTTCAGACACTGACATATCTAATGACGTCTTTGGAAATAAGTATTTTATACGGAGCATCTAGACGTTGGTGGATTCTGGTGACCCAAATGATTGAAAATTAGGTATTCTCATGGGATGACTTCTAGTATCTATTCTGTGAGGAGTAATACCTATCCTTCTTATGCTCTGTTCATGTTCCATAGATTTTGGATCTTTAGTTGGGTGGGATAATGGTGGCAGAGTACGCAACTAGGTTCATAGTCCATACCAAGTACTCTTTGGGTGTGGACCCCATTGGATAATTCTAAGCATGAATTTTTGATCAAGGTCTCCATAGAAATATACGTGCTAGAATATTAACATTGTGAATTCCCACCTTTATAGTGTTGTTGGATTGAGTACAAGTGACAGAGAGTTTTTTGTCATTAGGGTTCCAGTAGGATATTTTTGGAAGTGTGCATGAATGAGTTGTGATTTTTTCCATGGTTAGTATATGTCAGTTGGAATGGCATAAAAACAGGAGGGCTTTACAGGATTAGACTCAGGATCATGGTCAGGGAAATTGTAGAGCATTGAGGCAACCTAGGGAGGGTCAGAACTATGCTTGTGACGGGCGAGATCACATGGCAGGGGACTGCCCGACCAGACATGCAGAGATTCCCAGGTATATGGTTGATGCACTACCATATCAGAGATAGTGTCAGGATCATGTATGTCCTATTTATGGATAGATTGGTTCCCAAGGAGGAAATGAAAGATAAATAGTAGGATTATTTGTGTTTGGTGGGTAATGTTATGAGGTCCTCCCTACACCACCGAGTTTCCCACGTCAGGACCAGGGAGTTGGTGATTGGGGTCACGGACAGCTACATGTACTAGATATCTATGATCTTACAAAATGTGAGATGATAATAGGTACATTGTGTTTATTTTCATCCTTTTTAGTATAAATTGTTAGGCATGGTGTGAGGAACTCTTTTCTACCTACATAATTATTGAGGTTTTACCAGGGTGATACGGGGTGTCAACGTAACCCTGTGTCGATATTGTTCAATGTAGAATTAAATTCATGGGGAAGAGATATCCTTCACCCATGTAATATCATTATTTTTATGTAATAAAAACAATTATGGTGAGTCAATTCCACATAATTAGGATAGTATCGAAGTGTTGTGGAAGTGTCCCTTTGACTTCTGTATTCGTGGTGGGGTTGTGCAGTGGAGTGTCAGAGTAGGTCCTCTAATTGGTAGTGTGGTTTTCCCACATGACCTCTTTTTTTGTAGAATTCCACTAATGGGCGAGTTAGTCTGTTTGGGATGGGTCCACTGTCCGAATTAAATATTAATAGACGTGTGAGGTACACCACATTCTTCCTGCATCTAGCTTCTTTCAAAAAGATGAGTTCACTCACCTACCCTCTCCTTTGGTACCTTGACTACCCAAAGACAATATTGAAAAAATGTATCTAGTATAGGGTGTGGTGATGGAGACCCCATGAACATAAATATGATTGTCCCCACCGGTGTTTGCAGTGGTAGACTTTTCCCAGTGAGTGGGGAGACACGACCTTTTGGGGGAGCATTTTGTGGTTTGCAAAGACCAACAGAGTCTAACGTGTGTCTTCGCTCAGAGATACCTAAATATGGGGGAGAGATTCTATTTCAAATTCTATATGTATTACGACTTTGAGATAGTATATACTTTAGTAAAGGGGAAATGTTATAGTAGATACCCTTTGTAGGAATTCCAAGGATTGCTTAGTATGGGCTGCTTCAGAGTAGTTAGCTTCCCTACAGGTGACCTTGGTAGAGTTGGAGGGTACAATTTTATTCAATTGATTGTTCTGAACCCTTCACATCATGATCATGTTAGAGAGTCCAGGATATGAGACACCAACATTGAGATCTCACATGACTCATATTTTCACAAGACACGTTCTCGATGGATATTCTAATGAAGATAATCCCGAGATCTCAATTCATGAACAACTTGTGGTACCAGTTTTAGTACGGGAGGACGTGATGCAAGAGTTCCACCTATCACTTAGATGTATATCCCTATGTGGTGGAAAATGTAGATATATTGTAAATGGTTGTTCTGGTGGACCAGAATTAGATGAAGCATAGATGTGTTCATATCAAGATGCCTCAGCTATCAGTAGGTGAAGGATGGGCATAAATTTTTTGTGGGTTGTTGTAGCCACATGAAACCATAGAGTGATAATGGGATAAAATATCTACAGAAATAAGAACATTGATTACACAAAAAATGAAGGTCCATGATGTAATCTGGGTGATAGTACACCGACTCACAGAGCCGTCCAACTCCCTTTCTAAGTGAGTAGAGCTTCGTAGAGGGTCTGGGATTATTGTACTTGTCGGATATAATCCATTATCATGGGGTACCGTTGATGTTAGTGTCTTCTACAGACATGTGGTTTATGTAATAATTGTGGAGAGGCTTTCAAGAGTTTTTTGGGACCCCGTAATAGATGAGTAGGAGCTTTCACCACCACAATGATAGGTAGACAGAGTGTGGAATCCCGGTGTCTTAGGATATGCTAAGGTCATTAAAGTTGGTTTCCGGTCGAGGAGGTGAGTTACCCTAAGGGTCCTTTAGAGAATTTGAGAATATGAAGGGCCTAGAGAGGTTCCCTACCACCATTCCTGACCTCATTATATCGAGCCGTTACATGATGTTTTCTTAATGTCATAGTTAAGTAAGAGTGTGTTTGAATCTATGCATGGCATCAATGACAGAAAACCATTGGATGATAGAATATCCCCTTGGTTGGTATATTGTGGTTGCACTTGAATGTTAATGAGTGTCCCTGGGAGCAGGAGAGCAAAGAGATATCTCATTATAGCACATTCTCTTCTGATGTATTGATTTTCAGGGATGAAAATCATGATGGAGGGAATGATATAGAAACCATGTGTTCACAGACATGGAAATATTTCTACATATGTTTCAAGATAATATCACTAAGATAGTGTAAAATTCCATGGCATGAGGTTCCTAGAAGATGTTTTGTAGAAATATTAAGTATTTTCACACTTCACATGTGAAGGAAAAGAGATATCTCAGAAACAGTAGTTTAGATTTGAAATTTGTGACCACATTTGTGTTCGAACCGTTCCACTTACCCTTGGAAGGGTATAACTTTTGAGGGTGTAAGATTCATGTTGAAAACTTTATCGAGGGTGTTTTAATAAATAAATAAATTAAACTAATTAATTTATTCTGGACATTAGGTCGAATAACTTTTGAACGGAGTTTTAGATTTGAAATTTGAGAGCACTGTTGAGTTCATAACGGTATGTTTTTTCTATGGGTGGCCTCAGGTGACAAGGAGTGGGTGGTTCGGATCCCATGAAGATTGAAATTTTCCTATAAATAGATTCTTAGTATAATGATTAGGGGTTTAGAAAATTTCATCTCAGGTGCAGACAAAGCACCACTCTCGCTTTTGATGGTGATTTGATGAATGTTCTTCTTCAGATCACAATGAATCATCAGGGGTTGGTAGATCAGAGGGAAAAACATAAAGTTTTGAAATGCCTAGATCAGTTGTGATCACTGAGAGGGGAGGGCTAAATCAGTGATAACTTATTATTTTTATGAATTGTTCCCTTTGAATGATCAATTCAACATCTGTGGCTGGTTAAGGCCTAGACCTAATCTTTTGGTGGTGTAGTGAAAATGAAAGTACAGAACACAAAGATTTACATGGTTCGGTACAAAGAACTACTCTTTGTCATGTTGGTTTTACTCCCCAACACAGATTATTCACTATTCTATAAGATGTTTACATGGTAATTGGTTATACCTCTGAATTACATGTTGGTTAAACCCCCCCAACTTCACATCATCTTCTTCTTCACAGCTCCACTTCTCTTCGTCAAATGTGTTGTTCAATTCTTCAAGTAGCTTCAACAAACTCCAGGAGAACTTTTCGGTCTTGCTCACCAATACTTTTATTCAATATGAATGCATGTACATAAATGAAATTCCTCCTCCACACGTGTACACACACTTTGTTCTTATGTTTTCATGCACATTAACTCCCCTGTACAAGAACACTCTTTCTTCAAGTAAATCACACACAATCTGAATAGTTATTTGGATGGTGTATGTGTGAGATTTTCTACTCAAGTGGTTATTAAAGCCTTGACCTCATTCATGTATTCTTATTTTGGACAATACAAGGCCTTAGGTTCTTCTTCTTTGTGCAAAACAAGAGTGTAAGGTTCCTCTTCTTCGTGCAAAATAAGAGGGCATGAGTTCTCTTCCTTCGTGATTCGAGTGAGATAAAAGCATCTTCAAAAAACCTAAGAGGTTCGAGGATCTGTATTCGCATGATAAATACAAGGGTGTATATACACCAATTGTTTTTCCTGTGGGCTACTCCTCACAAAGACACGATGAGGGTTCAAAGAACCTTTCGCGCACTTGTGGGATGCTTCGCACAGAGGGTGTGGATCACCTCTTTCACGAACCACGGGGGTTCGCGCTTCTTCTATTCGCGCAAGGGATGCACAAACTCTTTCACGAACCAAAGGGTTCTCCCCTATACTTCACGCAAGACCTGCGCGAGACTCCTTCATTCAAGGGATGTACGAGACACCTCTTCTTTGCAAGCAAGGCTACGTGGGGACCTTTTCCCTTAGCGAACCTGATGGATTTGTGGTTGGTCTGTTTCTTTGGAGAAATAAGAGATCCTTCCTTCAAGAATGACAACAACACTTATCATACACAAGCTCCTCCTTTTATAGGCGATGAACAAAAATAGGACCACAGATTTCAAATCTTGAAATCCTGAAATACATTCCATTGAATAACTGAGATATTTGGTTCATTAAAAAAAATAAACCCGCATTAAAGATATGAAGTGTATCTCGGGTGTTTCCTTTTTCCAAACATGGGATCATTTGATCTTGGTGTGTGCATCACGTGCATATGTTTAAAAATGCACGCAAATATTTTCCGTGTACATCGAATAGGCAGTGCACCCTCAGCAACATCGTTTACCTCGGGCTCCTTCAAATTCATTATCTCGCTGCATGCATGTGACTTTTAACGCATGCATGTGTTCAGTACACCCAACCGATCATCTTGGAGGTTTCACCTTCATCGGAGGTGGCCGGGAGCTCCATCTCCCTCATATGGGATGCCACTGGTTTGCGAGAGGAATTGGGAGGCTCCTCGGGTCGGCGAGAGATAGGAGATGACTCCCAAGACGTTGGATCATCATTTAATGATGATGGACGGCTGAGATTATAATGCAGTGTCGCGGATGCATCGAACGGTTCATATCAACGCGTGATTAGATGAGCATCCATGATTAGATCTGCATCTCAAAATATCCATCCCACATCGAAACGTGTCGAGTTTTTCGTGCGGTTTAACAAACAACTCCCGCTTCTTCCATCCTAGATAACTCTTGTCCCCCTTCCGGTGCCGCCTCGCACCGGTTCTCATGCAGGCGCGCTATAGTGCCCACTATGCTCATCCACGGGCGCGCCCTTAGTGCCCACGATGCGCGGGCTTGACCTCCGTGTGGCTTGGGCTTACACACAGCCTGGCCTCTTGCAGGTTGGCTCTGCCTAGTACTCCACATGGGCGCGGTCGACCCCTTGTGGTCCCACAAGAGACTTGGGTTGAATCTTGAGTAGCTAGGTCATGGGAAGACCCCTTTTTTTACATAAGCTCCACTTGAATACATGGTTAAACCATGTAGGAAAAAGTCTACTTAAAGCCATTATCCTCTTCTTCACTAGAATTATATACTCCTCTCAACCTGTATTCTCCACATAGAAGGGAATTCCCAAAGGTTCTTCTTCAACAGTTGCTCTTGAATCAAATATTCCTTTAGTGTTCATCAATGATATAATTAGAGATGAGGTTGGATCATCTTCAAATCCTCATGAACTAAAAGATAGTTCATGGTCTTCGTCAGACTACTTCATCCACTTAGAGGTTGTGGATGGATCCCTTCTTACTCTCCTCATTCATTGTGAAGACAATGCATGGACTTCTAACAATTTTGTGACATTTTATCTTCTTAATACAAGTTATTTGAACTAAAGATCAGCTCTACAATCGTCTGATTTCATGATGTTTATTCAATCATCATTCCTCATGCTTTATCACTCTTCAATCTATACTTTATTAGTTGGAACTCATTGACAGGTTATTGACATCATATACAATGACTGGGGCACAACAATCTCCCCCTTTGTATTTGGTTGTCAATACTCTTAAGCACACTATGATGAATTTCATAATGTGTGTGCTGATGATTTATCCCCCTTATTGCCCAACAAATTCAAAGGGATGAATTGGAAGTCATTCCCAAAATTCATAACCGCTTGACCCTGCACAACTTCAGCAACCAATGCTCCCCCTCAAGGTATGCACTCATCTCCTTCAATTCCATGTATGTTAGTACAAAATCATATAGATTTAGGGAATAAGGAGGGTCCTTTATCTTCCTTAAGTAAGTGGAGAAGGCTGAACATGAAGTTACAACCTTAGCTCAACAAATCATTATGTAGGCATAGCTTTGTTGAAAATATCTGCCACCTGATCTTGAGTAGATGTCTCCACTGGCGACCCGTTCTTTGATGAAATGGTATTTTATATCAATTTGCTTGGATCTAGAGTGTTTTATAGGATTCTTAGACAATCCAATTGCACTTTGATTGTCACATAAGATCCTCAATGGTTTTTCAGCATTAATTCTCAAATCTTCCAGCTACACCTACATCCAAATCAATTGTGTACATGCATGTGTAGCTGCCACATACTCTGCTTCAGTTGTGCTCAATGTTACATAATTTTGTTTATTGTTGTACCAACTAACAAATCCTTCTCCCAGAAAGATGGTTCCACCAGATTTGGATCTTCTATCAGAACAATAACCAGCCCAATCAGCATCTGTGAATCCCAACAACATTATGTTTGTACTGTGTTTGTTTAAGATTCCATAGTTGAGGGTTCCATTAACATATCTCAAGATTCTTTTAGCTGCTGATAAGTGAGATTCATTTGGGTCACATTGAAATATGGCACAGAAAGTCACTACATATGTTATATCTGGCCTTGAAGGCGTGAGATAAAAAAGGCTTCCAATTATTCTCTTGAACTATTTCTGATCAACATTGTTTCCTTTTTCATCCTTGTATAGAAAGGTTCCAATAGATATGGGTGTTTAGACTTCTATTGCACTCTCCATTCAGAACCTTTTCACTAAGTCCCTTTTATACTTTTCTTGTGATGGAAATGTTGAGTTTTTTCTTTGTTCCACCTGAAATCCTAGAAAAAATGTCATTTGAACAAGAACAGACATTTCAAAGGAACTCTTAAACTGCTCAGAAAATTTTTCACACAGTCCTTCCTTGTCACCAGAAAAAAATATCATCCACATAGATAATGACTATGACAGTACCAGTGGCCATTTCTATAACATAGAGATTATTGTCAGCTGTTCCTTTGACAAAATTCATGCTCTTGAGATAGCCATCCTATTTCGAGTACCAGGATCTGGGATCCTACATTAATCCATACAAATCTTTTCTCAAGCTGCATACCATACTACCATCTTTGGCCAACATGAATCCCTCTGGTAGTTCTATATACACTTTTTCTTCAAGATCTTTATTTAGGGATGCATATATCACATCCATCTAATAGTCTTTGTACTGCTTGTGTGCTGCAACTGCTAAGTACATTCTGATAGTTTCCATTCTTGTAACTGGTGCAACAGTTTCTTCAAAGTCAATTCCTTCCATTTGTGAATAGCCTTTGCATACAAGTCTATCCTTATTTCTGGAAACATCCACTTTTCATTGAGTTTGTTTCTTAAAACCAACTTTGTCCCAATTACATTTTTATTTTTGGGCCTTGGAACAAGATCCCAAGTGGAGTTATTTTATATTTGATTGAGTTCCTCATTCATAACTTGTATCCATTACTCATGTTCAACTGCTTCAGCCACTTTGTGAGGTTCAAATTGAGAAACTGGTGCAGTCTGATCTTCCAATCTCAATCTTCTTCTAGATTTTACTGAGGAATGTGGGTCACCAAGGACATTTTTTGTGTAAACATGTTTCTTCAATTTTTTGTATCTCCTTCTTCCATCTAAATTACCTCCCTCTTCATCACTGGTGTGTTCAGAGTTGATCTCACCAGCAGTTGGTGTTGTCTCTGTTAATTATTCATTCTTTTTTTCCAAGGTTGTTTCATTCATTGAGTCATCAATATCCACAATGTATGGTTTGGTGTTGTTTTCAATTATTCTGAAATCACTACAGTCAATATTTTTTTTCAACCTTGTATTCCAGCATCTGTAGCCTTTTCCATCAGTTAGGTAACCCATGAAGATTCCTTCTTATTCTATTTCCTCAAAATTCCCCAGATTAAAGTTTTTAATCTTGATGATCCAAGTACTTCTAAAGACTCTGAAGTATTTAACAGTTGGTTTTCTATTAAAACACATTTCATAGGTTTTCGTTTGTATTTTTGGTCTCAGGAGACATCTATTTTGTATGTGTATAGCTGTGCATACCCCTTCTCTCCAAAAAATCATAGAGATATTGTTCTCAGCTATCATAGTCATCCCCATTTCAACTATGCTTTGATTCTTTCTTTCAGCCACACCATTCTATTATGGAGTATATGGTGTAATGTATTGTTGTTTGATTCCATGCTTGACCAGATATATTTCAAAAGCATCCCAAGTGTATTCTTTTCCATTGACTGATCTCACTTTTTTGATACAGAGTCCTAGTTCTTTCTCAGCATGCCTCCTGAAATTTTTGAACATTTTGATTGCTTCTGACTTGTGATTCATGAACATGATGTTGGTAATCTGAGTGTAGTCATAAAGGAAGGTTATAAAATAAAGATATCCTCTTGTAGACTTCTGTCTCATCGGTCCACATATGTCTGTATTGATGAGTTCAAGAGGCCCAGTAGACATGATATCTACTCCTTTGTTTGAACTATGGGCCAGTTTTCCCTTCTGACATGTGTCACAAATTTCATCCCTTTCTTTATTTAATTTGGGTAGATCTCGTACAATATTGTACTTCATAATTTTACTCATACTCCATTGACCAATATGGACAAGTATTCTGTGCCAAAGATTGTTTTCATCTTTAGAACTAAGATAATAATAATTGATGGACTCACCAATTTGAAATAGGTTGCCAGTGGTTCTTCTTCCTTGAGTGATGATTTTTCCATCCTTTGAGCTCTTGATGATGCACGAATCCTTCTGTAACAACACATCATGTCCATCATCACATAATTGGCTAACACTCAGCAGGTTGTGCTTTAATCATTCAACAAACAACACATCATTAGATTTGAGTTTTTTTGTTTCATTCATATCCTTTCCAACTCCCTTTATTTTCATAGAACAATCATTTCCAAACATCAAGGTTCCTCCCTCATGACTTTCTATATTGCTTAGAATTTTGGTATCTTCAGTCACGTTTGATGAGAATCCACGATCAAGAATCCATCACTTGGTTTTACTTCTGTCTTTTAGAGCAACTTCAGCAAAGAATGTGATTTCTTCATAGGGTTCATGAATGCCTTTTCCTTTCAGGTATTTGACTCTTTATTCAGGAAGAATATTTATACATTTATCAGCTCTATGACCTTGTTGGTAACATCTTCCACAAGCTTCACCCAGGGAGTCTGAATTTTTCTGAATTGGATGTTTTGATTCTTTCTGTAATATAAATTGGGTTTCAGGATGTCTCCCCCTTGAATCATGCCTTTTACTTAGAAGAGACATGTTATAACATCATGTATAGGCCTTGTGTCCAAACACACCACAACACCAGCAGTAGACTCTAAACCATGACCTTCTCCGCTGATAGGAGTCATGTTGTAATTTCTTGTCCAATATTTGGGTTGTCATTCCTGGGGATTTCGTTTCTTCCATTGAATATGATTTTTCACAAGTTTTTGTATTCCCTATTTATAACGACTCATACTTTACATACATTGTTAATACTTCAAAATTGAAGTACACTTATTACAACATATGACAAAACCACAAAGGACTGTATAGGTATAGTGTCTTTAGAAACTGGGAAACATAAACAACTGGTTCATAAATCTTCTACAGTGTCTCCCATTTATTTCATCATATCCAGGGTCCCTTTTAGCATATTCTACTTAATATCCATCTTCCTGACCTGGGGAAAAGAAAACATAAAAGGGTGAGCTCAAATTCTCAGCAAGGGAAAATAAAGGAAATAAAAATCATATCATATCTTTTTGAAAATCATAACCTGCAAAAGAGACCATAATATCTTAACATGGAACAAATCATAGAAGTGAAAATGAGATCCCCATTATCATAACATGAAACTTGAAACTTTGTGGCATGCACACATAATCATGGAAAATCATTTCTTGTTAGTCATGACTCATTTCCAAGACTATCTTAGTGGACAAAGTCCCTTTCTGAACCGAGTCACCCTCGTTCCAATCCTGTTTCACTAAACCGGTATAACCTACCGTTCTTGCCATGTCTATCTCATGAGATATAAAATCATTACCCAATGCATTGGAGGGAGATATACGTCCCACCCATGTTATAATGAATCCTTTCTTATGTGTGCCACATAATCATAAGCAATACATCATAGCGTAACCCATGTAATAAAAATGGGATTCTTAAACAACATGACATCATAAAACAATTCATATAAGATAAAGGAATTCATAAAAATAATTCCATCACAACATGATCAAATCAATGTAATAATAGGGATAAAAACAGGACCCTTTATTATCTTAGATGGAAAATAATTTTGATAAAACACTTGAACTCCATTCTTGAGGAAAATATCCTTTCATCTTCAAAAACAATTTTCATTTCTTAACATGTCATACGACTTTAAAATAAAAGAAGTTGATTAAAAATAAACATGAAAACTTGTAAAGGAAGCTTCTTGGAAATAATGTTTTAAAAATCCATTCATGCCGTATAAGTTAAAAAAACATTCTTCTCGTTCTTTTGTCGGAAAAGTCAAAAAGTACCTCGTAAGAAAAACGACAAAAGATTCCTTTAATATCTTTTACTAAAAACTAACCAACGGATAAAATAGGATTTAAACAATTTTAGGTGAATGGAAATAATATTACTTATTGATGAAACATGTATTTGGATGATAAAATACACCCCAGTAAATGCCAAAGTATAAACAATCTCGGATAAAAATGAGATTGTGATATTTTCCCTTACCTTAGGTCTGATTTGCTTTGTATGTGTCTGAAGCTCCTTTATAATGGTTTAAATAATGTTATTGACTTATTCCAGAATCATAAATATTGATATGATATCATATATGGTCATATTCTTAGCTTCTTGTTAGTAATATTTCATTGTTACTTGTTACTCGGGTCTTTATTGCCTTTTGTTCTTATGCGTGTTTTGCCGAATAAATTCTTATTCTTCTTTTAAGGTTATAGATACCTTATATCCAGAATGGTATTAGTGTAACATATATCATATTTATTCATTCAATTCATTTATATAATTACTATGTAATGATGATCATGTAGAACGAGTCGCATCATATCGTGGAGACGGTATTCCGTACGTACGCACGAGTGATGATATCGTTCCTATGATCATGGAATTGTATTGGAGTATATGTATATTATTTCAGTATCAATATTAATTTATAATAATCATAAATAGTTACTAATTACACCATTATACACATCTTTGTAAGGTGATGGTGGAAAATAGATTACACCACGGCGTGGAGACGGTATTCCGTACGTACGCACGCACGGTGATTTCATTTTTCCGTAGGATGGATAGAAGGTGAATTAGGGTTGTTTCATATTTATAATAACATATCAGTATGTAAGTAATACTGATGTTATTACTTTATCATGAAACAACTAAAGAAGAAGAAGTTGAAGAAGAAAGAAATTGAAAAGATCGGTAATGGATATTACCTCTTCTTTGGAACGCTTCTTTGAATCCTCCACTTAGGGAACTAAGATTGGTCTTTGAAGAAGACCAGGACCTCTAGGATTATTCTAGGGAAGTGGAGAGGAGAAAATGTCAGGGTTTGGCCGAGCTTGAGTGCTCAAATTGGTGTGGGGAGGAGGGGGAGGAGGTGCCCTTTTTTAAGGGAGGAGAGGGGCACCTTAGGAATATCTCAAAATATTATTTTATATTAAAGTCAAAATCGGTTTATAATGATTCCAAAGGGTCTTATTTAGAAGCTAAAGTGGGGATGGGTCTAAATCCTATCAACCAATAGGATTTAGACAAGTTTAGGTTATTATTTTAACCTTATCAATTAGATTTAACTCTAAGTTAAATAATTTAACTTTTACCGTGTCTTTTTGTTTTCTTACACTATATGGTTAATACACTTACTATAACATGCCAAAAGAACCCCAAATTGTTTATTATTAATATATATATCTGTATCTAAGTCATTTAGCCGAACCTTAGATTTTTAGGAATAAAATAACAATTAATAATATAATATTTGATTTAAAAACTATTTTGTGTCAATTTTGACACTATTTGATATATGATATTTGTGAAAGTCATAACAGAATTATATGTTCGAACCAAGTTGATTAAATCAACACTAATATATCATAGTAACCTATAAAATTAGTGGAATTCATAAAAAGTCTCAAATTACATTTATTTTGGTGTTTATAACATCAATTATGTCAATATTTCATTAATAAGATAATTACTGCATCATTATTTTGTCATAAATAAATTAAATTATTTAATGTCTAAAAATTATAAATAAAATACCATCATGTAGGAAATCTTTTTATCTTTCTAATAAATATTTATAGTCTAATTTATCTTATTTATAACCCCATATTAAAAATGATTTACTTATTAAACATTGATTTTAACTATTTTAACCCTTCTTTAAATAAATTAATAATAAATGTCCTAATCTAATCCAAGTGGACCTAAATAGTCATATTTTATTCCTAAGTTTGTTTTTGGTCGAATTACACTTTTCCAATAGAATTAGGACATGTGTTAGGGTAATAATAATACCATTTTTACCCTTAATTACCCTATTTACTTTTAACCGTGGTAAAAAAAAGTAAAAAGTTACTATTCACCAAAAAATTATTTTCATCTCATTGTACCAAATTTTAGTCCTTGATATTAACCGTGTCTTTCGGATTTTCGAAATTCCATTCACAGAAGTGGTAAAATTATGTTTTATGCAAAATTCAGTTTTTAACCTACCACTTAGTGGTTTCACTATTCATCAAGAATTGAATGTTTTCAGAAAAATACCAAAATTTCACCCTAGGCTAATTTCGGTATTCCGAATCCAAAAATGAAGTCCATTTTGAAAGATAAAATTTATAAAATTTCAAAAAGTGGTTATTACTATTCATAACGGCTAGTTTTAATAATATTTTAATAGCATATCGTTGTTTAGTGAAACTCAGTATTGCGTACGACGCAAGCTATCGAGGAAGGTCGCGGTTGCGTGTAAAGTAAGCCAAGCTAGTATGTAGTGAAAGATTCCTTTGATGATATATATAAAAACAAAATATTACTAATAAAAATTTCGGGTGTTACATTCTACCCCCCTTAAAAAGAATTTCTCCCTCGAAATTCTTCACTTTGTAACAAACAGATGAGGATAGTTCTCCCTCATCATATCCTCAAGCTCCCATGTAGCTTCTTCTAATTGGTTGTTCCTCCATAAAACTTTCACCAATCGAGTGGTCTTGTTTCGTAGGACTTTTTCGCTACGATCCAGAATCTCTATCGGTTGTTCTTCATAAGAATGATCTTTCTCCAATGGTACAACATCTGAGCTGAGTACATGTGAAGGATCAGGTATGTACTTTCTCAGGAGAGATACATGGAACACATCGTGAACTTGAGAGAGATTCGGTGGAAGCGCCAATCGGTAAGCTACTTTTCCAACACGATCCAGTATTTCGAAAGGACCGATATATCTAGGGCTCAACTTCCCCTTCTTTCCAAATCTCATAACCCTCTTCCAGGGAGATATTCGTAAGAACACTTTATCACCCACTTCAAACTCTAGGTCTTTTCTTCGGTTGTCGGCATAACTTTTCTGTCGACTCTGAGCTGCTCTTATGTGTTGTTGAATAGATCTGACCTTTTATGCCATTTCATCTACGAGATCAGGTCCTAATAGCTTTCTTTCCCCAACTTCATCCCAGCAAGTTGGAGTCCTGCATTTCTTTCCATAGAGAGCTTCATAAGGAGCCATCTGAATACTGGAGTGAAAGCTATTATTATAAGAAAATTCCACCAAAGGTAGGTTTTGATCCCAACCTCCTTTGAAATCCATAGAGCAAGCTCTCAACATATCTTCTAGGGTTTGAATTGTTCTCTCAGACTGACCGTCTGTCTGAGGATGATAAGAAGTGCTGAAACTCAACTCTGTATCCAGAGTATGCTAATGACTTCGCCAGAACTTCGAGGTAAATCTCGGATCCCGATCAGATATAATAGAAAGTGTTACTCCATGCAATCTTACCACTTCCTTTACATATATCCTGGAAAGCTGATCCAGAGAGAAATCCTCTCTAATAGCAATGAAGTGTGTAGACTTTGTAAGACGATCAACTATGACCCAGATTGCATTATTGCCTTTGGATGTTTTAGGAAGTCTTGTGACAAAGTCCATAGTGATGTATTCCCATTTCCATTCGGGTATGGGTAATGGTTGTAACATCCCCTTAGACTTCTGTCTCTCAGCTTTATCTTGTTGACAAACCAAGCATCGAGAGACATATTCAGCAACATCTCTTTTCATGCCATCCCACCAGAATAACTCTTTCAGGTCCCTATACATCTTCGTGCTTCCAGGATGAATAGAGAATGAAGAACTATGAGCATCATCCAGCATCTCCTTCTTTAATTCGGGTATGGGAGGAACACAAACCCGATTCCTGAACTTTATTATCCCATCACAATCAAGGTTGAATTCAGGAACATTTCTCACCTTCTTTTGTAACTCGACATCTTCTTTCTGTGCCTCTTTAATCTTCACATGTATAGATGGCTGAACATTCATTTGAGAAAGATAAGATTTTTCCCCTTCCATTATAATTTCATGATCCATCCTTTATAAATCCATAAATATTGGATCTTTTGTGATCCTCATCATGGATAAACTAGCATGGTCTTGTCGACTTAATGCATCTGCCACCTTGTTTACTTTCCCAGGGTGGTAATGGATTGAGCAGTCACAATCCTTAATCAGCTCCAACCATCTTCTTTGACGCATATTCATCTCCTTTTGTGTGAAAATATACTTTAATCTTTTATGATCAGTATAAATATCACACCTTTCACCATAAAGGTAATGCCTCCAAATCTTTAATTCAAAGATTACCGCAGCCAAATCCAAATCATGTGTTGGGTAATTTTGCTCATGGATTTTCAACTGTCGTGAGGCATAAGCTATCACCATATCATTTTGCATAAGAACACACCCCAATCCCTTCTTGTATGCATCACTGTAGATCACAAACCTTTCTCCACTACGAGGTAGTGTGAGCACAGGTGCACTGAATGACCTTCTTTTCAACTCCTTGAAATTCTCTTCACATTCCTCTGTCCAAACAAACTTAACTCCTTTCCAAGTCAACTTGGTGAGTGGATTAGATAATCGTGAAAAATCCTTTACAAAACGTCGATAATATCCAACCAAACCAAGAAAACATCGGATCTTAGTTGATGTTGTTGGTCTCGACCATCTTTCGATAACCTCTGTTTTTGCTGGATCCACAGATATCCCCTCTTTTGAGATTATGTGACCCAAAAATGCAACTTTTTGAAGCCAAAATTCACACTTGGTAAATTTGGCATAAAGCTTCTCCTTTCTCAGGGTCTTCAATATAATTCTCAAGTGATCTTCATGCTCTTCCTTGCTCTTTGAATAGACAAGAATATCATCTATAAAGACTACCACAAATTGATCAAGATAGTCTCTAAAGACTCTATTCATTAGATCCATAAAGATAGCAGGGGCATTAGTAAGACCAAATGGCATCACTATAAATTCATAGTGTCCATACCTTGTACGGAAAGCCGTCTTTGGTATATCCTCCCTTTTGACCCTTAATTGATTATACCCTGAACGAAGATCAATATTGGAAAAGTATTGAGATCCGCGTAGTTGGTCAAATAAGTCATCAATGCGTGGGAGAGGATATTTGTTCTTGATAGTGATCTTGTTAAGTTCTTGATAATCAATGCAGAGTCTCATTGATCCATCTTTCTTCTTAAAAAATAGAAAATGTGCTCCCCAAGGTGATGCACTAGGGCGTATGAATCCCTTATCAAGATTCTCCTAGAGTTGCTTCTTCAATTCCTGCAACTCAATTGGGGCCATTCTATAAGGTGTCTTTGAAATAGGCAAAGCTCCGGGTACGAGTTCTATTGAAAACTCAACTTCACGATTTGGTGGAAGACCCGGTAATTCCTCCGGAAAGACATCATCAAACTCCCGTACGATGTACATATTCTTAATCACGAGTTTCTCACCAACCATTTGAGATAAATAACCTTCATTTAGTGGAATCAATACCCATAAAATGGAAGAAATTTCCACTGGACGGTTATGTTCATCCTTTCATTGATAGACGATCATAGATTGATCTGGAATATGAAATATGACTTCCCTTCTTTGGCAATTGATATGAGATCCGTATAAAGAAAGCCAATCCATGCCAAGAATCACATCAAATTCCACTATAGGAAGGATCACATGATTTGTAGGAAGCACTTTCCCACAAACTTCGATCAGAGAAGAATTATAAACTTTTGATGCGATTGATGTGACATTAGGTGTTGTCATAGCTAACTCAACATCTAATTGTTGAGGTAATATGGTGATACCCTTAGAAAATTCTTCAGAAATAAAAGAGTGGGTGGATCCAGAATCAAATAAAACATTTTCTACTTTAGAGTGGATGGTAAGTGTACCTTTCACCACTTCGTTATCATACTCCACATCATTTATAGAAATTGCATGTGACATTCCTTTGTCTTTAGCCTTAAGATTTTGTTGACGTCGTCCATCATCATCAACCCTTGGATTTTTGCATTGATTGGCATAATGCCCAATCTCCTTGCACTTGAAACATTGAAGTGTAGTAGGTTCATTATGTGTATCCCTTCATTTGTTTGCATCATTCGACATATTCTTCCCATTATCGCGACATTCAAATGCCTGATGACCTTCCTTTCCACATTTGAAACATTTACTTGTCCCATTAAGACAACTCCCTCCATGTTTCTTTCCACACATTGAGCATAAGGGAAGGCTCATCTTCTTTTCAGTGTGCTCTTTAGATTTTCCTTTGAATTCCAGTTGCCTCTTCTTATCAAACCCATATGACTGATGGGTTACTCCAATATCCATCTCGACTTTGAGAGCACATCGAACGATTTCCTCGTAGATATTGAAGTCCCTTATGGCTAACGCCCTTCTAAGACTTGGTTTTAAGCCACTAAAGAATCAATCGATCTTACTCTCAGGTTGGATAATAATACAAGAAGCGTACCTTGCATGTCTTGTAAAATTTTCTTCATAGGTACCAACAGCTTCATCATCTCTTTGATTCAGTTCATGAAACTCTTTCTCCATATTTTTTCGGAGAATACGAGGGAAGTACTTATTGAAAAATAAGTTCTTGAACTCGTCCCATTCCATGGACTCAATTTCATCCCTTTGCCTCGTATTCTTAATAAGATTCCACCATTGATCAGCATCTCCTTCCAAACGATACACTGCTAGGATGACTTTATCATGTTCAGAACATTGAAGAACTGAAAATATCTTTTCAGTAGTACTAATCCATTGTTCAGCAACTAATGGATCAGTAGACCCGCTGAAAGAAGGTGGACGCTGCCTCATGAAGGATTCCACAGAATGTTGCTCCTTCCTTTGCTCGTTTGGAAGTCCTGCATGATTCATAGCTTGAGAAAGTTGTGTGAGCATGGCTACAAGATTTTTCATTCCAGCTCCCATATCGTTTGGATGCTCAGGCGGACAATCATTGCATTGCCCATCGCATTCCGCATTAACACGGTTCCTTCGGGTTCCAGCCATTGACTAAAACCAAATAGAATAGTGTGAGAAACACTAATTATAATAGGAAAACCACATAATTCAAGAATAAAATTTTCACGCTTAAGGTCTTATCCTAGGTTATTCATGGCCATTTCTAAAACACTAAGATTGTGTTCTATGCTTAGACTTATCCTTAGGGTTCTTACTAAGGCTTTCACATCCTAGTTTCCAAAGGTTGACTATACCTTTCCTCTGATACCAACTATAACGACCCATACTTTACATACATTTTTAATACTTCAAAATTGAAGTACACTTATTACAACATATGACAAAACCACAAAGGACCGTATAGGTATAGTGTCTTTAGAAACTGGGAAACATAAACAACTGGTTCATAAATCTTCTACAGTGTCTCCCATTTATTTCATCATATCTAGGGTCCCTTTTAGCATATTCTACTTAATATCCATCTTCTAGACCTGGGGAAAAGAAAACATAAAAGGGTGAGCTCAAATGCTCAGCAAGGGAAAATAAAGGAAATAAAAATCATATCATGTCTTTTTGAAAATCATAACCTGCAAAAGAGATCATAATATCATAACATGGAACAAATCATAGAAGTGAAAATGAGATCCCCATAATCATAACATGAAACTTGAAACTTTGTGGCATGCACACATAATCATGTAAAATCATTTCTTGTTAGTCATGACTCATTTCCAAGACTATCTTAGTGGACAAAGTCCCTTTCTGAACCGAGTCACCCTCGTTCCAGTCCTGTTTCACTGAACCGGTATAAACTACCGTTCCAGCCATGTCTATCTCATGAGATATAAAATCTTTACCCAATGAATTGGAGGGAGATATAGTTCCCACCCATCTTATAATGAATCCTTTCTTATGTGTGCCACATAATCATAAACCATACATCATAGCGTAACCCATGTAATAAAAATGGGATTCTTAAACAACATGACATCATAAAACAATTCATATAAGATAAAGGAATTCATAAAAATAATTCCATCACAACATGATCAAATCAATGTAATAATAGGGATAAAAACAGGACCCTTTATTATCTTAGATGGAAAATAATTTTGATAAAACACTTGAACTCCATTCTTGAGGAAAATATCCTTTCTTCTTCAAATTTTTTTTTCCTTTCTTAACATGTCATACGACTTTAAAATAAAAGAATTTGATTAAAAATAAACTTGAAAACTTGTAAAGGAAGCTTCTTGGAAATAATGTTTTAAAAATCCATTCATGCCGTATAAGTTAAAAAAACATTCTTCTCGTACTTTTGTCGGAAAAGTCAACAAGTACCTCATACGAAAAATGACAAAAGATTCCTTTCATATATTTTACTATAAACTCAACAAAGGGTAAAATAGGATTTAAAAAATTTTAGGTGAATGGAAATAATATTACATATTGAGGAAAAATGTATTTGGATGATAAAATACACCCTAGTAAATGCCAAAGTATAAACAATCTCAGATAAAAATGAGATTGTGATATTTTCCCTTACCTTAGGTCCGATTTGCTTTGTATGTGTCCGAAGCTCCTGTATAATGGTTTAAATAATGTTATTGACTTATTGCAGAATCATACATATTGATCTGATATCATATATGGTCATATTCTTAGCTTCTTGTTAGTAATATTTCATTGTTACTTGTTACTCGGGTCTTTATTGCCTTTTGTTCTTATGCGTGTTTTGCCGAATAAATTCTTATTCTTATTTTAAGGTTTTAGATACCTTATATCCAGAATGGTATTATTGTAACATATATCATATTTATTCATTCAATTCATTTATATAATTACTATGTAATGATGATCATGTAGAACGAGTCGCATCATATCGTGGAGACGGTATTCCGTACGTACGCACGAGTGATGATATCGTTCCTATGATCATGGAATTGTATTGGAGTATATGTATATTTTTTCAGTATCAATATTACTTTATAATAATCATAAATAGTTACTCATTACACCATTATACCCATCCTTGTAAGGTGATGGTGGAAAATAGATTACACCACGGCGTGGAGACGGTATTCCGTACGTACGCACGCGTGGTGATTTCATTTTTCCGTAGGATGGATAGAAGGTGAATTAGGGTTGTTTCATATTTATAATAACATATCAGTATGTAATTAATACTGATGTTATTACTTTATCATGAAACAACTAAAGAAGAAGAAGTTGAAGAAGAAAGAAATTGAAAAGATCGGTAATGGATATTACCTCTTCTTTGGAACGCTTCCTTGAATCCTCCACATAGGGAACTAAGATTGGTCTTTGAAGAAGACCATGACCTCTAGGATTATTCTAGGGAAGTGGAGAGGAGAAAATGGCAGGGTTTGGCCGAGCTTGAGTGCTCAAATTGGTGTGAGGAGGAGGGGGAGGAGGTGCCCTTTTATAAGGGAGGAGAGGGGCACCTTAGAAATATCTGAAAATATTATTTTATATTAAATTCAAAATCGGTTTATAATGGTTCCAAAGGGTATTATTTCAAAGCTAAAGTGGGGATGGGTCGAAATTCTATCAACCAATAGGATTTAGACAAGTTTAGGTTATTATTTTAACCTTATCAATTAGATTTAAATCTAAGTTAAATAATTTAACTTTTACCGTGTCTTTTTGTTTTCTTACACTATATGGTTAATACACATACTATAACATGACAAACGAACCCCAAATTGTTTATTATTAATATATATATCATTATCTAAGTCATTTGGCTGAACCTTAGATTTTTAGGAATAAAATAACAATTAATAATATAATATTTTATTTAAAAACTATTTTGTGTCAATTTTGACACTATTTGATATATGATTTTTGTGAAAGTCATAACATAATTATATGTTCGATCCAAGTTTATTAAATCAACACTAATATATCATAGTAACCTATAAAATTAGTGGAATTCATAAAAAGTCTCAAATTACATTTATTTTGGTGTTTATAACATCAATTATGTCAATATTTCATTAATAAGATAATTACTGCATCATCATTTTTTCATAAATAAATTAAATTATTTAATGTCTAAAAATGATAAATAAAATACCATCATGTAGGAAATCGTTTTATCTTTCTAATGAATATTTATAGTCGAATTTATCTTATGTATAACCCCATATTAAAAATGATTTACTTATTAAACGTTGATTTTAACTATTTTAACCCTTCTTTAAAAAAATTAATAATAAATGTCCTAATCTAATCCAAGTGGACCTAAATGGTCATATTTTATTCATAAGTTTGTTTTTGGTCGAATTAAACTTGTCCAATAGAATTACGACATGTGTTAGGGTAATAATAATATCATTTTTACCCTTAATTACCCTATTTACTTTTAACCGTGGTAAAAAAAAGAAAAAAGTTACTATTCACCAAAAAATTATTTTCATATCATTGAACCACATTTTTGTCCTTGATATTAACCGTGTCTCTCGGATTTTTGAAATTCCATTCAAAGAAGTGGTAAAATTAAGTTTTATGCAAAATTCAGTTTTTAACCAACCACTTAGTGGTTTCACTATTCATCAAAAATTGAAAGTTTTCAGAAAAATACCAAAATTTCAGCCTAGGCTAATTTCGGTATTCCGAATCCAAAAATGAAGTCCATTTTGAAAGATAAAATTTATAAAATTTCAAAAAGTGGTTATTACTATTCATACCGGCTAGTTTTAATAATATTTTAATAGCATATCGTTGTTTAGTGAAACTCAGTATTGCGTACGACGCAAGCTATCGAGGAAGGTTGCGGTTGCGTGTAAAGTAAGCCAAGCTAGTATGTAGTGAAATATTACTTTGATGATATATATAAAAACAAAATATTACTCATAAAAATCTCGGGTGTTACACTATTTGTCTCAATTTCATCTTTGGACCTGCATTGTTAGAGATAACAGATGTATTTTTAGATTTACATAGTGGTGAGTTGACTTTCCTCTGAGCACCAGCATGAGATGATTCTTCCATGACCACAACAGCCTTGTAAAAGTATTATCTCATCTTATTCAAGCTATTCTGTGCTTCAATCCATTTGGACTGTGTCACTGATTGCTCTTCTTCTTTGATGTAAAGTTTCTATTCAAGATATTTTTCTATCTTATCCATCTCAGCTATCATTAGTTTGTGTCTCTTGATTTCATCAATGTACAATGTCTCTTTTTTCAAACACTCTTCCAACTCCTTGGTCATTCTTTTGGTTTCCTTTTTTAACAGTTTATTCTCTTTCTTGAGCTTATTGTTTTTCTCAAGGAAAGCTTCTAATTCATCTTTCGACATGTATTCAAGCTCTATTAGTTCACGTTCATCATCTTCATTGCTACAGGTGTCAAACCCTTTTTACACAAGAGCCATAAAATTTGTTTCATCTTCTGATTGACTTGCTGATGTGGAGTCTGATTCTTCTTGTTTTCTCACATAGCTTCTTCTTTCACCTGGAATGAACCTTTTCCTTCTTGCACTAAATTTTCTTCCATCTCATGGGTTTCTACTCCATTTCTTCTTTAGTGATTTTTCTACTTCAACTTCTAGAGAACTAAATATTTTCCTGGGACAGTTAACATGATGGTGTCCGATGTTATTACAATTGAAACACCTCGGTGGTAATTTCCCTTTTCCATTGAATTTATCTTTAACAAACCTTTTTTTATAAATGAGAAATAATTTTTTTGAATTCTTCATCCTTTTCTTCATTTTCATATTCACTTGATTCTAAGACTTCGTCATCTGTTATATTGAGTTGTGTCATGGCCTCAAAAGCCATCTCATCCTTGATCTTCTTCTTGAATACTGGGATCTTCCTCATTTCATATGTAATGAGAATGTCGTGTAGTTCATCAAGAGAGAGAATGTCTATGTCTTCTAATGCTGAGACTTTGGGGTCAAACCTGTTAGGAACGTTTCTCATTAGTTTTTTAACGATAGTTGAGTCCTCCAACTTTTCTCCAATACCCGAAATGTTACTGACAATTTCATTGACTCTTGTAAAATAATCGTCAATATTTTATTATTCTCCCATCTTGATATCTTCAAACTTGCTTCTCCCAATTTGTAATTTGGCTTCCTTGACTTTCATGTTTCCTTCATAACTACTTTCCAATTCTTCCCAAATTTCATTATCATTATTGAGTCTCATGACTTTTGTGTATACCTTTTCTAAGAGTGACATAATAATGGAATTTGGAGCTTTACCATCAACATCCATATTTCATTTCTCATCCAGTGTCATAGAAGTTTCATTAGCAAGAGGATGGAATACAAATACGGATGCACCTCTAACTTCAAGGCCGAGAGATAGAAGGTAGGGTAACATCTGATTCTTCCAACTGTTGTAATTATTTCCATCGAATGTAGGAACACCCCTACTATTAACATAATTCAGATTGTCCACTTTCTCAAAAGTAGATCCTAACAGAGTAACCTCCCTCTGATACCACTTGAAATTCCTGAATCAGTTGTGATCACTGAGAGGGGAGGGGTGAATCAGTGATAACTTTTTCTTTTTTAGAATTGTTCCCTTTGAATGATCAATTCAACATCTATGGTTGGTTAAGGCCTAGATCTACTCTTTTGGTGGTGCAGTGAAAATGAAAGAATAGAACACAGAGATTTACAAGGTTCTGTACAAATACCTACTCCTTTCCAGGATGATTTCACTCCCCAACACGAATCCTTCACTATGCCAGAAGGTGTTTACATGGTAATTGGTTATACCCCCCAATTACAAGTTGGTTAAACCCCCCCCCCCCAAATTTATATAATCTTCTTATTCACATCTCTACTTCTCTTCTTCAAATGTGTTGTTCAATTATTCATGTATCTTCAACAAACTCCAAGGGAACTTGTCAGTCTTGCTCACCAACACTTTTATTCAATATTAATGTAGGTACATACATTCATTTCTTCCATCAAACGTGTACACACACTTTGTTCTTATGTTTGCATGCACATTAACTCTCCCATGAAATCACACTCCATATTCAAGTAAATCACACACAATACAAATAGGTATGTGGATCGTGTAAGTGTGAGATTTTCTTCTCTAGAGGTTATCAATGCCTTGACATCATGCATGTATTCTTCTTTGTGAAAATACAAGGACTCAAGTTCTTATTCTTTGTGCAAAACAAGAGTGCACGGTTCTACTTCTTCATACGAAACAAGAGGGCACAAGTTCTCTTCTTTTGTGCTTCAGGTGAGATAAAAGCATCTTCACAAAACCTAAGAGGTTCGTGGTTCTGTCTTCCAAGGAGAAATAAAATGGTGTAAAAACACCTATTGTTTTTTCCACGGGCTACTCCTCAAAAAGACACAGTGAGGGTCCAAAGAACATGTCGTGTGCTTGTGGGATGCTTCGCACAGAGGGTTAGGATCACCTCATTAGTGAACAAAGGGGGTTCATGATTCTTCTCTGCGTGAAAGGGATGCATGGCCTCTTTCACGAACCAAAGGGTTCTCCCCTCTCCTTTGCGCAAGACCTGCGCGAGACTCCTTCATGCATGGGATGCATGAGACACCTCTTCTTCGCGAGCAAGGTTGTACAGACACCTCTACCCTTAGTGAACCAGAGGGATTCACGGTTGCTCTGTTTCGTTGGAGAAATAAGAAATCCTTACTTCAATAATGGAAACCAAACATCTCATACACAGGCTTCTCTTTTTATAGGCATGGAATGCAAACAGAACTGTGAACTTCAAATCATGAAATCCTGAGATACATTCCATTGAATAACTGAGATATTCGGTTCTTTAAAAACAATCACCCCGCATTAAAGATATACCACGTATCTTGGGTGTTTCCTTTTTCCAAATGTGGTATCCTCTGATCTTGGTGTGTGAATCACGTGCATACGTTTAAAAATAAATGCATCGCTTTTCCTTCTACATCGAACATGCAGTGCACCCTTGGAAACTTTGTTTTCCTCGGGATCCTATGAATTCATTATCTCACTGCATGCATGAAAATTGTAATGCATGAATGTGTCTAGTACACCCAACCAATCATCCTGGAGGCTTAACCTTCATCGGAGATGGCCGGGAGATCCATCTCCCTCGCATGTGATGCCACTAGTTCGCGAGAGGCATCAGGAGGCTCCTTAGCTCGGCGAGAGATAGGAGATGACTCCCAAGCCGTTGGATCATCATTTAATGATGATGGACGGCTGAGAGTATAAAACAGAACCTCGAATGCATTAGACGGTTCAGATCAGCATGTGATCTGATTAGCGGCCAGGATTAGATTTGTGTCTCAAAATTTCCTTCCCACATCGAAATGTGCTGAGTTTTTTGCACGGTTTAACAAATAGCTCCTGCCGCTTCCATTCCAGATAACTCCTCTCCCCGCTCCGGTGCCGCCCCACACCGGTTATCCTAAGGGCGCTCTATACTGCCCAATATGCTCATCCATGGGTGCGCCCATGGTGCCCACGCTGCGCGGGCTTGACCTCTGCGTGGCTTGGTCTTACACACGGCCCATCCTCATGCAGGCTGGCTCGGCCTAGGCCTCCTCATGGGCGCGGTCGACCCCTTGTGGTCCTGCAAGAGCCCTAGGTTGAAGCTCGGGTAGCTATCTCATGGGCATGCCCCATTTTTTTATATAAGCTCCACTTTAATACTTTGATAAACCAAGTAAGAACAAGTCTACTTCAAGCCATTCTCATCTTCTTCACTAGAATTCTATACTCCTCTCAACTTGTATTCTTCACTTATAAGGGAATTCCCAAAGGTTCTTCTTCAACTGTTTCTCTTGTATCAAATATTTCTTCAGTTTTCTTCAATAATCCAATCAGAGATGAGGTTGGATCATCTTCAAATCATCATGCACTAAGAGATAGTGCATGGTCTTCTTCAGACCAGTTCATCCACTTAAAGGTTATGGATGGATCCCTTCTTACTCTTATCATGCATTATGAATAAAATGCATGGACTTCTAACAATGTTGTGACATTGTATCTTCTTGATACATTTTCTTTGAACTAATGATCATCTCTACAATCGTCTGATTTCATGAAGCTTCTTCAACCATCATTCCTCAAGCTTTATTACTCTTCAATCTCTACTTCATCAGTTGGAACTCATTGATAGGTTATTGACAAAAAATTCATTCATTGGGGCCCAACAAGTTGACTCCAAAATACATATAGGATTCCTATTTATGATTATTCATCTCATAAATGTAGAATTTTTTTTCAACATCATTTCTGTATATTTTCACAACATTGGAATCCATTAATTAATGTCAAAGTAACAATGGACATAGTTCGATTCGATTTCTAATTTTCATTTGTTCATGTTCTTAAAATTCTACATTCTAAAACATTTCTATTTGTATAATATTTTATGAAACATGGTGCAATGCATATTTTATTGATGTTGTCTACACGGGGAGTGTTTTTCTATTGTCGAATTGAAATTTCACACCACAAAGGAGGTTCATTAGTGAGGAGAAGATATGCCCACATATCGTCATGTTGAATCATCAACGATGTTTCTTGTAGATAACACTTTATTGTATATCGTGATATGAGGATCACAGATCTATTATTGAAATAATATTATGACCATCGAAATTTTTCTGATGGTATGTCGTAGATCGCGGTGGAGCAAGTCGGGCAGGTCGTGACTCTGGAAAGTGGCAGTGTCGCGGGTCTCACAAGTGGAACAGAGGTCATGGAGGCATTGCATAGGGATACAAGAAGGAGAGTCAGTGAAGAACTGTGGGTGGTAGTGGTGGTAGGGGCTAGATATTGGAACTCCCCCTTATGGGTTTCATAAAAAAGTGAATAGAAGAATAGAAAATATAATATTATTATTATTATTAAATGTTTTGAACATCAATAACTCCTAAATAGAGCATCTTTTTTGCATGCTGTATAGGTCCACATGTTCCACTTATTAATACATATTGTTTTAGACCAGTTCATTATTTTACTTATGTTTTGGTTCCTGCCTCAGTTCCACAGAACACATGAGTTTAATAATAATAATATAATTATTATTATTCCGAAATAATGTATTGTACATAGCATGTAGACCAGACCTCTGATTCTGATGCCGTTTGTGGAAATGTGACTCCAACATCGAGGAAAGAATTTTGAATCTATTTTTCGGTTTGTAGAATTCATAATCGATGATCTATATAACAAAATCTTCCATATTATTATTATTATTATTATTATTATTCGGGAAGCTTGTATCAGACTGTACGTCTGCATACGATGTATGATTGATGTGTTGTCAAAGGAATTTTGACCCTTGAGTTGAGGCATAAATTTCAAGAATGGTTTTGGGAACATAAACAAAATAGATTTGTTTTCGCCAATGAGTCTTGGTTTGGGCATTGATGATGAATTAGAGCTTCTTCACTTGGTGTCTATTTTGAATGAATGTAAAATCATTTCTATGTGCTTTTTTTGAGAGGATCACATTGTTGGGATCCATTTTTCTTGTTCTAGGATCTATGTGTGGTCCCCACAAATAACCGTTCATCTGTGATTCTATGCGATACAACCTTTTAACCAAATGTATGATTTGGGGAAATGAGTAGTTGATCATGTCTGATTTTTCGCAAGGATTGATAAAACATGATTCATTTGGCTACCTAAGGCCATTTGACAAGGCCTTTTGTGGAAATGAGTTTTCTCCCTTCAGACCAGTGGTGAGCATCGAGCGCTTTTCAACCCTATTTTTTCCCAAGATACCATGTACATCGAGAGTATATGGGACGTCTAAGGGTAATTGTGTAGTATTTTAGTACCTTATAATGGTTGTGTTCTTGACTAGGAGGAAATAAAATTCCACTCATCGAGTGGGCCTCAAATTGGCAGTGTACCACATTATGAATCTTTTACCTCTCATATCTCCTTCTTTTGAACTACGATTTTGGCATGTGAGTAGCCTGGCCTGAGTTTTTTTATATGAAGAATGTGATGGAGCCCTCCATAGTGGATTTCTAGATATATTTAAAGATGTTCTATATTTGATATCTATTCAGGCAATGTTCGATAATATTAGTGATCAGGAACTGATTTATTATTGCATTTTTAGGGGTACCAAGTAGCAGGGACGGCCATTGTAGTTCCTCAATACATTTCGATTGGAATCCCCCTACCAGTTAGGTCATGGGTCCTTTATTACTAAGATTATAATGCCCCATTGGCACAGGTGTGGTTCCTCTCTGATTATTATGAGAGTGGAATCCCCCTACCACACTAGGGTGTGTATCCCCTTGAACAATAATTTTTTAATCTCCCATTGGAATGGGTTTGGGTCCAATATTATCTACTTTATAGTGGGATCTACCTGTTGTAGTAGGGTGAGGGTCCTCGATGAAAAAAAGTGGAATCCCCCTCAATAATAAGGGCATGGGTCCTCTAAACTGACTATTAGGGTGGAATACCCAAGACACAATATGGTGTCGGTCCACTAATTTATGTTTACTCTTTTTAGTTGTTTATCAGTGGTGAGACATGATTTGACATTTCCTTGGACTCACTAGTAAAATCGGAGGTTTCCCCCCTGATAAGCATCCTTGTTACACAATCCTAAAACCATGCATGTGAGACAGACCCACCCAAAGAGGATTTAATAAAGTTGTGGTGATTGAGTCCCTTTGACATTCTTATTAATGGAGGATTTGAGGGATACTGGGTATCATTGGTGGTTACTTCTGGAACTATTGGTGACACATTTACATGGTGGAGCTATGATATTGAGAACCCCCTACACTCTCATTCATACTTCATTGACTAAAGATATATATGTATCCCATTTCAGTATCCACTCCATGGGTTTTTGTTACTCTTCTTCTTGGAGATGCAAAGACATGCATGGTATGCCACATATTCTCCATTTCTAGCTTCACGTAGTTATATGAGTCACCTCTCCCACTATGAATTGTGAAAACTCGACATGAAGTTCATATTCTTTCCATTTCTATCTCCTTGTGTTTCAGATGAATTTACTAAACTATCTTGTTGGGATGAGATATACTATTTTACTATACCTTGTCATATATACTTCTCCTATATTCCCTATATCTTTTTCTTCTCCCTTGATCCTTAGGGTAATCCTACTAATTATTTTTATATCACCCTTACTTGGGCTTTTCCCGCACAAGGTTTTCCCGTATAGATGATAGATAAGCTGATCATGACAACTCGGGAGCTTAGGAATATAGGGTTCTTGGATTAAATGTAGTGGTCAAAGATTGTGATCCATAATCGGGGCTCTCTCAATTGTTTTACCATTCCACATGTTGTTGATTTTTCCACAATTCTAGTTAGGCCTATATTTTACCCCTTTTAGTTTACATTTTTGTACTTGTAATGCTTAGAGGTTGATTCATAATTGTGGTTTAATTATATTTTTTTTATATTTTCCTTTTTCCTCTACACTTTAACATTGATATGTTTGTGTGAGTGTGTACAGGTACTTAGGAAAAAGGCTCCATGTGTTTTTATGATTTCAATACATGTAACAAGCCCATGTCCTATAGAGGTGGGCTTAGGGAAGTTGTGTCTTGAACGCTATCATGTGTATGGTTGTGAAAGGGATGTACCCACTGAATATCATCATGATAGCATCAGACTCATCATGTCTTGTACAATATAATTGTTAAAAAAGGGGTCTATGAATATCCCACTCAATATAATATTTATATCATGGGACTAGTCATATCCCTCACAATATTGGCATTACAGTATGGGACTAGTCATATCCCACATAATTTAAGCATTATATTATGGGATTAGGAATATCCCACTCAATATAAGCATTATATATGGGTTATCACAATATCACATCATAAGACTCTATGGATTATTTAAGAAATTACCATTTTCATTCAATTTACATTTTATTTATATCCATAATGATCATTAGTCACAACAATAAGAAGTAATCCGTACATTTGGGATTGTATTTCAAGAAATCACCAATGATATATTTTCATGAAAAACACACATTAATCCATAAGAATTTCTTGTTTAAATCCATGGCTTACTCACCCAATAGGATGCCCAAAGAAAGTTCCCTATCAATTAGGTCTCCAAGTGAATCCAAGTAATAATCATTTCCATTATTTAATTTTTTAATTTGCATAGAATCTCGTCTTAATAACAAAATTGCACATGGATAAAAATTACAAAAAGATAGGGTTGTGTTATAGACCCCAACCATATTTTGGGGAATTAAAACCCACGAAAATGGGTAATGACAATAGAAATGATGGTTCAAAAGATTGAAAGATGGGACCTGTGTAACGCCCCGACCCTAGTGACCCAGAGTCGGTGCATTATTACATAACATTGTCATGATAACAAGAAAGATCAAATCTCGAAAGACCGATTGGTTTAGTATCCTTGTAAACACTATATATATTCATACAATTTTACATTAAATCATAAAAATGAAAACAACAACAATATAGTCTCCATATTCCACACTCATATCCCCACATACTATCTATGCAGGTAATTCATAAATTATTTCATTACATCCTGAGAAAAATAAAACATATAAAAGGGGTGAGCTCAAATACCCAGTAAGGATAACAATATAGCGGAAAATTTCATAAATAAGAATAAAAATTTATGGCAATGTATAACTTAAAACACAAGGATTTTAAACATGAACTTCAACATAGTATGGAAAAAATTAAATGAAATAATGCCATTTACTCATTCACATGGATATTCTAATAATCGAATAATCACATGCAATATCAATAACCACTTTCATAATGAGGGAATGAATAATGCCAGACTAGCATAACCACATTGCCAAGGCCTCGTGCCAAGAATACAAATAAGATTTTTTCTAGGCCTTGTTCCAAGACACTAGTTTGTCACATGAGACCTACTGATGCATCGAGGAGCTATAGTGGGCTCCATCGTCACATATTAAGTCCAATGCATTCCCATATGAAAAGGTTTAAACATAACATAAACATTTGAATTAAAACTAGCATACAAAATGTCAATACTTTCACCATAAACTATGAATGGTATAAAAATAGCACATCCACAGTCAAACATATCACAAAACCTTCAATTTAATATATAAGTTTTTTATCATAATAAATCAACTTCAAATAAGCGTAAAATCCATAAAAGGATGTTGACATAGATAAAATCAAAACTCTTTTTAGAGAAATATCTCTTTCTATTTTGAAATCATTTAAGAGTCATATATTTATAAAATAAAACATTTTATTTGAAAATATTCTTATAAGCTTGTAAGGGATGCTTCGACGAATTTATAACAGCGGAAAATAACCGCACCTGCCGTATAAGTTAAAAAAACATTATTACCTTAATTCTGCCGAAAAGGTTAAAAAGCAACTTTTTTGGAAAACGATGGAAAGATTCATTTATGAAACTCTTATAATAAGTCAAAAAAGGGTATAAATGACTTTAACCAATATTCATTTAAATAGTAAAAATGTTTTGAAATACATTTTTAAGAAATATTGATGTGGATGATAAAGAGATCCCAGTAGATTATTACGTATAAACAACCTCAGATAATGAAGAGATTGTGAAATACCCCTTACCTTGTACTTTTCCTTGGTTGAGGTTGGTTAACCTCCTATATAATGGTGAAATAATTGTTATTAAATTATACAAGTATCATATACATTAATATGATATCATATATGATCTTTTAACATTTATTTGTTAATAATATCTTAGTATTATCGTTGTTTCGGGTGTTAACATACTCATTTTCATTTATATGATTTGTTACGTAAGCAATGTTTGTAATGGATAGGTTTTATCTTAATCATATCCATAATGATATCAATTCCTTAGATACTATTATTAATCATCAAATGAAAATTATACTTGAATGGATACGATGGAGAATGAATCTCATCGCGTTCGTGGAGACGGTAGTCCGTACGTACGCACGGGTGACAATATCATTCTTTTGATATTAAAATAATATATAATTGTATGTTATATAATATATACAGAATAATTATCATGTTAAATTTATTATTTACATGAATTAAACATCATTATTATACCAATCCAAATAATAATTTATTGAATAACAATTACACCATGACGTGGAGACAGTAAGCCGTACATACGCACGTATGGTGACATGTTATTCAAAGGATGGATAGAATAACGAATATGGTTGTACCATATTTATAATAACATCACAGTATATATATGATACTGGAGTTATTATTTTATAATGGTAACAACAATGGAAGAGGGAGTGGAAGAAGAAAGGAACTTGAAAAAGGGTGGTGAAATCATTACCTTTTCTTTGGATTCTTCCTTTTGATTTGATCATAAGGTCTCCTTAAGATGGATTTATGACTAAAGGAAAGCCTCTAAGATGATGTGATGGAATTTGAAAGAGTATTTGGGTAGAGTTTGTCCGAACCAAAATGCTGCGAAGGTGTGACGTAATGAGAAAGGGGAGTGCCCTTTTATAAGAGGGGTGAGGGGCACCTTTGGAAAACCTTGAAATATTAATTTATAATAAATTAATATTCGGTTTCTAATAGCACTAAAGTTGATTATTCAAAGGTTAAGGTGGGGATGGGTAGAAAACCACTCAACCAATAGAATTTAGACATGTTTGGGTTACTATATTAATCTTATCTTGAAGTATTAACTCTTAGTTAATTAGTTTCGCATTTACAATGTCTCTTTGTATTTTTATATTATATGGTTAATAAACATACTATATATATCCAAGAAACCTCCAAGTGGTCCATTAATGATACCCCTATAATTATATAAGTCTTTTGGCAGAACCTTAGATTTTTTGAAATTTAATATCAATTAATAATATACTATTTGTTTTAAAAACTCTTTTATGTCAATTTTGACACTATTCAATAATTGATTTTTTAAAAAATCATAAAGGAATTATTTATTCGAAAAACGCTAATTAAAGCATTCCTAACATGTCATATTAACTTAGAAAATTAGTGTAATTCATTAAAAGTCTCAAATTATATTTATTTGGGTATCTACAATATCAATCATTATAATTTTTCACTATTATGGTAATTGCTGCATCACCATTGTGTCATATATAAATTAAATCATTTAATGTCTAAAAATTGTAAATAAAATACCATTATGTAGGAAATATTTTTATATTTCTAATTATTATTTATAGTCGAAAATAAAACATATATAACCCTCTGTAAAAATTGTTTTTCTAAAAGATATATGCTTGTGTAATTTTTGTATTCATTTTAACTTAATTAAAATAAAGTGTCCCTATCATTTACAAGTGGCACCATGGGGTCACAAAATCGACCCAAAGATGACTACGGTCGAACTTGTATCAAAACATAAGGTTAGGACACGTTTTATGGTAAATTTATATTATTATAATATTATTTTTTAACCCTTATTTTCCGGATTTACCATTTAACCATGGTAAATAAAATATTTACAGAAATAATTATTCAAAATGTCTAAAAATAAAAGTTACCTATTTACACAATTTGAAAATCCTGATTCCAAATATGGAATCCATTTTTCCAAATTCAAAGTACAAAAGTGGCAGAAATTAATTTAAAATTAATTCCCGTTGTCAAAACAAAAACTATGTTTTTAAGATATAATAACTGTCAAAATATTGATACTTGTTTATGTTTGGTTTAATTGTGAAATTATGTCCAATGACCAACATTGTATTAAATAGTAAAAATATATTATAAATATACTTTAAAACCACTCAAATTCATAATTTATCAACATAAATTATTTCTATTAAAAAAGTTTTTTTTAATTAAAATTTAGTAATTTTCACTATTCATCAAAATATTAATGTTATCTGA
This sequence comes from Viscum album, assembly GCA_963277665.1. Classification (NCBI taxonomy): domain Eukaryota; kingdom Viridiplantae; phylum Streptophyta; class Magnoliopsida; order Santalales; family Viscaceae; genus Viscum; species Viscum album. The sequence goes on along the minus strand of OY728129.1, from coordinate 790,617,970 downwards.
AAAGTACCAAAATTTTACCTTAGGATAAATTTGATATTCCGAATCCAAAAATGAAGTCCATTTTGAAATATAAAATATATATAATTTCAAAACGTAGGTATTACTATTCATAACGGCTAGTTTGATTAGTTATGGTGTGTTAGAACTCGGTGTTGCGTACAACACACGCTATCACATTATTCAAAGAGAATCGTATTGTAGAATCTTGGGGTGTTACATTCTCCCCTCCTTAAAATAATTTCGTCCTCAGAATTTCTAGAATATTATCACATGAAAAGACTTGGGTGGTTCTTCATCATATGTTTCTCTAGTTCCCACGTTGCCTCATCCATCTTATGGTTTCTCCACAAAACTTTTACCAGACGCGTCGTCCGGTTTCTCACTACTTGTTCTCTCGAATCAACAATCCTGACGGGCTCTTCGCAATAAGACAGATCGGGTTCCATTTCTAATTCCTCATAGGTGAGTACATGCGTTGGTTTAGGCATGTATATCCTCAATAGTGATACGTGGAACACATCGTGAACTTTGGAGAGACATGGCAGCATTTCCAATCGGTAAGCTACAACCCCAATTCGTTCTAGAATCTCGAAAGGTCCGATCTACCTGTGACTCAATTTACCTTTCTTACCAAAACTTATGACTCCCTTCCATGGAGATACCTTTAGGAAAACATTATCACCGACTTGAATTTCTAAATCCTTCCTTCGATTATCGGTATAGCTCTTCTGCCTACTTGGAGCTGCATTGATGTGATTTTGGATTACCTTCACCTTTTCAATCATTTCCTCCACCAGTTCTGGACCTACACGTTTTCTTCCACCAACGGCATCCCAACAGGTGGGTGTGCGAAATCTCTTTCTGCATAACGCTTCATATGGTGCCATCTGAATACTCGAATGGAATCTATTGTTATAGGAAAATTCTACCAAAGGTAAATATTGATCTCACATACCCTGAAAGTCAAGTGAGCAAGATCTCAACATGCCTTTTAAGGTTTGAATAGTCCGTTCGGATTGTTTTTCTGTCTGAGGGTGGTCGGCAGTGCTGAAATGATGTTCAGTATCTAGGGATTTCTGAAGACATTTCCAGAATCTTGAAGTAAAACGGGGATTACGATCTGAAACAATCGATAGAGGTACTCCATGAAGTCTCACAACTTCATTAATATATAGTCATTCTAAACGTTCCAGTGGTAGATATTCTCTTATAGCAATAAAATGTGCTGACTTGGTAAGATGATCAACAATAACCCGTATTGCATCGTTCCTCCTAGGAGTCTTTGGTAGCCCCATGACAAAGTCCATCGTAATATTGTCCCATTTCCACTCCGGTATGAGAAGAGGTCGCATGACTTTTCCAGGGTGTTGCCTTCCAGATTTCACTTGTTGAAAAACCATACATCTTGACACAAAATCAGTAATCTCCATCTTCATATTGTCCCACCAAAAATTTTCCTTCAAATCTCTATACATTTTGGTGATCCTGGGGTGTATAGAGAAATTGGATCTATGAGCATCATCCGGAAATTCCCTATTTAGATCAGGTATATTGGGAACACAAAGTCTCTTCCCGAAATTCAAAATTCCATCTTAATACACAAAGTCTCTCAATATCCCATCATTCACAGATTTAATCTTCTTTTGAAATTCTTCATCATCAGTCTACGAACTCGTAATCCTTTCTAGTAAAGATGGTTTGGCAACCATTTGAAAAATCATTGATGTTTCACCTTCCCTGGTTATTCCCATGTCCCTCTTCACTAGATCCATCAAAATTGGTTCCCTTTCAATTCTCATCACGTTCAAAACTCTGTGGTCTTTTCTTCTCAAAGCATCTTCCACCTTGTTTGCTTTCCCCAGGTGGTAGTGTATCATACAATCTTAATCCTTAAGTAATTCAAGACATCTCCTTTGCCTCATGTTGAGTTCTTTTTGTGAGAAAATATACTTCAAACTCTTGTGATCAGTATAAATCTCACATTTTTCACCATAGAGGTAGTGCCTCCATATCTTCAAAGAAAAGATCACAGCTGCTAACTCGAGATCATGAGTAGGATAGTTTTGTTCATGAATTTTCAACTGTCATGATGCATAGGAAATAACTCTTTCATTCTGCATAAGGACACAACCATGTCCTTTCTTCAATGCATCACTATAAATAAAGAACCCATCATTCCCTGATTGTAGAGTCAATATAGGAGCATTGACTAATCTTTTCTTCAGTTCTTCAAGACATTCTTCACACTCTTTTGTACAAACAAATTTAACCCCTATACGTGTGAGCTTCGTTAATGGGTTAGCCAACCAGGAAACATTCTGGACAAAACGTCGATAATAACCTTCTAAACCAATAAAATTACAAACCTCAGTTATACTCGTCGGTGCTGGCCATTCATGGATTTCCTTGGTCTTAGAAGGATCAAAAGAGATTCCATCTTTAGAGACAATATCGCCAAGAAAACAAATTTCCTAAAGCCATATTCACACTTCTTAAACTTCCCATATAATTCATGTCTCCTCAGAGTCTTTAGGATAATGCGCAAGTGATTTTCATGATCATCGCAGCTTTTGGAGTTTACCAAGATATCATCAGTAAATACCACCACAAATTCATCGATATTCTCCTTTAAAACTCCAATCATCATATCCTTGAATACAGAGGGTGCATTAGTCAATCCAAAAGGCATTACTGTAAACTCGTAATTCCCGTACCTGGTTCAAAATGCTGTCTTCGGAATGTCTTCCTTCTTCACACACAACTGATGGTATCCAGATCGAAGGTCAATCTTTGAAAAGTATTGAGCTCCATACAGTTGGTCAAATAAATCATCAATGCGAGGTATGGGATACTTGTTCTTTATTGTTATAGCATTGATCTCCCTATAGTCGATACATAACCTCATAGATCCATCATTCTATTTAACAAAATGAAGAGGGGCTCCCCATGGAGAAACACTAGGGAGAATATATCCCTGGTTACTAAATTCCTCTAGTTGTTTTTTTAGTTCAACTAATTCTACAGTGGCCATTTTATAAGGGGTCTTCGATATAGGCCTTGATCCAGGAATTAAATCAATGGGAAATTCAACTTCTCGTTCTGGAGGATGTCCAGGTAAATCTTCCGGAAATACATCTACATATTCTTTCACAATAGGTACATCCTCTATTTGAACATTCCATTACTCACCCATAGTAATTTCATTCTCTTCCTCCCCAAAAATTGAATTTAGTTGAGCTACTGGGGGTGGATCTAGAAAAGAATTAGGTGGTGACGATTCTGCTCTAAAGATAAGGTGTTCCTTATCATCATCATCAAGAATCGTAACCTCTTTATTCTTACAATAAATCTTCGCATCATAGTCTGAAAGTCAGTCCATACCGAGGATTATATCAAACTCAATAATAGGTATGACGATGAGATCAGCAGATAAAGAACATTTATGTGCTCTAATGGGGACTGATTCACAAAACATTGTTGCAATGATACTTCACTTAGGAGTATTAACTGACAACTCCCCTGTTAAATAAAATTAGAAATATCTAATTTTCTTAGAAAACTGGGAAGATATGAAACAACGCGATGATATAGAATCAAATAATGAATTTGCTAAACTTGAGGAAACCATTAAATTACCTGCCACCATGTCTTTCGGAGCTTCTACCTCAGCAGTAGTGATATCATAATCTTGGCCTTGATCCCTTGGCCTTTTTTGAGGTATGTTCTACTGACGCTTAGGACATTCATCTGCACAATGCCCCATCTCCCTCCAATTGTATCACTGAACATTGGTATCTTCGTTCTCCCCCTTGTAATCACGAGCTTGGTGGCCTTTTTCACCACACTTGTAACAGACTCTTGTTCCCTTCAAGCAAGAACTGGGGTGTTTCTAACCACATTTACCACATGATGGATATTCGACCTTTCCCTTCTTCCACTTATTTCCATTCCCAGATTGATCAGCAGGTCTCTTCTTCTCTTGCTTTGCTTTAAAGTCATAAGACATAGAGAATTCCTTTTCGGCCTTGATAGCACATGAGACAATGTATTCGTACGATGGGAAGGATTTTGAGACTAATACTCAATGGAAAAATGGTTTTAACCCATCAATGAAACAATCAATATTACTTATTGTGTTACGTATATAATCTTTAGCATACCTTGCTAACCCTGTAAAGTTAGCCTCATACTTTATTACATTCTCATCCTCCTTTTTTCTCAGACTCAGAAATTGACTTTCCATATCTTCTTGATGGTCGCGAGGAAAGTATTTTTCTAAAAACAGATCTTTGAACTCCCTCCATTCCATATTTGATACTTCATCATCTTCCTTCATATTTTGAATCAATGACCACCATTGATCAGCATCTCCAGTGAGTCGGTAAACTGCCAAGACAACGTTTTCCCTTTCACTACTCCCCAAAGCCTGAAATATTTTTTCTAGAGAATTTATCCATTTCTCAGCTACTAAGGGATTTGTACTCCCATTGAATATTGGTGGTGGTTTCCTCATGAATCGATCTAAAATTGATCCTCCATGCTGTGGATCAGGGTGCTCCATACGGGTAAGGTTATTATTCATAACCTGAGTGAGTTGTCCCAGTATGGTGATTAGCTGATCGGCACCAGTTGCATCACCAACTCCACTATAATTATCTTGAGTAGGAGGTAAATCCCTACATGGAGTGCGCGCATTGATACAGTTTCCATTTCTTCCACTAGGCGCCATTTTTAAACAATGGCATAATTTAGATCAGTTTATGAATCAAAATACATAATTCCATGCTTATAAAACACTTAACATAAATTGAACTATTTATGGATATAATCGATAATCATAAAAATGATTTCATTGAGGAAGTATATACTCATAAACCCTTTATAATGATTTGTAATTAAAATGAGAGTTATCCTAAGCATATCCCCCGGGAGTGTCGTAACCAAGAGTGCAGTAAGGCTCGTTGTCGTGCACCAGTTCCCGTTCGAGTCTAGCTCAAAGCGGTGTTTTCGGGTTTTACCCCTAGGTACATCTGTGCCAGAGCCACCTCTACCTACTCTTATCCAGCCAGGGATGTATTGCCCTGAAAACTCACAAAATCTCTACAATACCAAAATTCTAGGAAGTTGTTCTATACTAATCCTTAAAGTTCATCTTAGGTCTACGTGCTCTAATCAGAGATTATCTAAATGTAGCTTCCATGGGTTGTACTAAAATTCCTCTGATTCCAACTGTAACGCCCCAACCCCAGTGACCTAGAGTCAGTGCATTATTACATAACATTGGCATGATCACAAGAAAGATCAAATCTCGAAAGACCGATAGGTTTAGTATCCTTGGAAACACTAGATATATTCAAAAAGTTGTACATTACATCATAAAAATGAAAACTACAACAATATAGTCTCCATATTCCAAACTCATATCCCCACATACTATCCCTGCAGGTCATTCATAATTTAATTCATCATGTCATGGGAAAAATAAAACATAGGAAAGGGGTGAGATCAAATGTCCAGTAATGATAACAATATAGTGGAAACTTTCATAAATAAAAATAAACATTTAAGGCAATGTATAACTTAAAACAAAAGCCTTTTAAAATTGAAATTCAACATAGTATGGAAAAATGAAAATGAAATAATTCCATCTACTCATTCACATGGATATTCTACTAATCTAATAATCACATTAAATATCAATAACCACTTTCATAATGATGGAATGCATAATGTCAGATTATCATAACCACATAGCCAAGACCTCATGCCAAGACTACAAATAAGATTTTGTCAAGGCCTTGTCCCAAGACATTAGTTTGTCTCATGAGACCTATTGATGCATCGAGGATCTATAGAGGGCTCCACCCGTCACATATTAAGTCCAATGCATTCCCATATGAAAAGGTTTAAACATAACATAAACATTCGTATTAAAACTAGCATACAAAATGTCAATACATTCACCATAAACTATGAATGGTATAAAAATAGCACATCCATAGTAAAACATATCACAAAACCTTCAATACAATATAGAAGTTTTGTATCATAATAAATCAACATCAAATAAGCGTAAAAACCATCAAAGGATTTTGACATAGATGAAATCAAAAGTCTTTTTAGAGAAATATATATTTCTATTTTGAAATCATTTAAGAGTAATATTTTTATAAAATAAAACATTTTCTTTGAAAATATTCTTATAAGCTTGTAAGGGATGCTTCAACGATTTTATAACGGCGGAAAATAACCTCACCTGCCGTATAAGTAAAAAAACATTCGTACCTTAATTCTGTCGAAAAGGTTAAAAAGCCCCTTGTTTGGAAAACGACCGAAAGCTTCCTTTATAAAAATCTTATAAATAGTCAAACAAGGGTATACATGACATTAACCAATATTCTATGAAATAGGAAAAATATTTTGAAATACATTTTTAAGAAACATGGATGTGGATGATAAAGAGATCCTGGTAGATTATTACGTATAAACAACCTCGGATAATGAATAGATTGTGAAATAACCCTTAGCTTGTACTTTTCCTTGGTTGGGGTAGGTTAACCTCCTATATAATGGTGAAATAATTGTAATTAAATTATACAAGAATCATATACATTAATATGATATCATATATGAACTTTTAACATGGATTTGTTAATAATATCTTACTATTATCATTGTTTCGGGTGTTAATTTACTCGTTTTCATTTATATGTTTTATTAGGTAAGCCATGTCTGTAATGGATAGGATGTATCTTAATCATATCCAGAATGATGTCAAGTCCTTAGATAATATTATTAATCATCAAATGAGAATTATACTTGAATGGATATGATGGAGAATGAATCTCATCGCGTTTGTGGAGACGGTAGTCCGTACGTACGCACGAGTGACAATATCCTTCTTTTGATATTAAAATAATATATAATTGGATGGTATATCATATATACAGAATCATTATCATGTTAAATTTATTATTTACATGAATTACACATCATTATTATACCCATCCAAATAATGATTTATTGAAAAACAATTACACCACGACGTGGAGACGGTAAGCCGTACGTACGCACGTATGGCGACATGTTATTCAAAGGATGGATAGAATAATGAACATGGTTCGAATATATTTATAATAACATCACAGTATATATATGATACTAGATTTATTATTTTAGAATGTTAACAAAAAAGGAAGATGAAGTGGAAAAAGAAAGGAACTTGAAAAAGTGTGGTGAAATCATTACCTCTTCTTTGAGTTCTTCCTTTTGATTTGATCAAAAGGGCTCCTTATGTTGGATTTCTGACTAAAGGAAGTCCTCTAGGATGAAGTTAGGGAAGTTGAGAGAGTATTTGGGCAGAGGTTGGACGAACCATAATGCTTTGAAGGTGTGAAGTAATGATAAGGGGGGTGCCCTTTTATAAGAGTGGCGTGGGGCACCTTTGGAAAAGCTAGAAATATTAATTTATAATAAATTAATATTCAGTTTCTAATAGCTCCAAAGTTTATTATTTAAAGTTTAAGGTGGGTATGGTTCTAAAACCACTCAACCAATATAATTTAGACAGGTCTGAGTTACTATATTAACCTTATCTTTAAGTATTAACTCTTAGTTAATTAGTTTCACTTTTACAATGTCTCTTTGTATTTTTATATTAAATGTTTACTAAACATACTATATACATCCAATATACCCCCAAGAGGTCTATTAATGATAAACATATCATGATATAAGTATCTTTTCCAATCCTTATATTTTTATGAATTTAATAGCGATTAATAATATACTATTATTTTTTAAAAACTCTTTTATGTCAATTTTGACACTATTCAATAATTGATTTTTGTAAAAAATAATAACATAATGATTACGTTGAAAAAAGTTATTTAAATAATTTCTAAAATGTAATATTATCGTATAAAATTAGTTTAAATCATACAAAGTCTCAAATTATATTTATTTGGGTATCTACAATATCAATCATTTTAATTTTTCAGTATTACGGTAATTACTGCATCACCATTGTGTCTATATAAATTAAATTATTTAATGTCTAAAAATTATAAATAAAATACAATTATGTATGAAATCTTTTTATATTTCTAATTAATATTTATAGTCGAACATCCGACATATATTACCCTATGTAAAAATTGTTTTTCTAAATGATATATGCTTGTGTCATTTTTGTATTCATTTTAACTTAATTAAAATAAAGTGTCCCTATCACTTACAAGTGGCACCATGAGGACCCAAAATCGACCCAATGATTCACAGGGTCGAACTTGTATCAACCAATATGGTTATGACACGTTTTAGGGTGAAGATGTATTATTATAATATTATTTTTTAACCCTTATTTACCGGATTTACCCTTTAACCATGGTAAATAAAATATTTACCGAAGTAATTATTCAAAATGTCTAAAAATAAAAGTTACCTATTTACACAATTTGAACATCCTGATTCCAAATATGGAATACATTTTTCCAAATTCAATATACACAAGTGGTAGAAATTAATTTAAAATTAATTCCCGATATCAAAACAAAAAGCGTGTTTTTAAGATATAATAACTGTCAAAAGATTGATATTTGTTTATGTTCGGTTTAATTGTGAAATTATGTCCGATGACCAAAATTTTATTAAATCGTAAAAATATATTCCAAATATACTTTAAAACCAATCAAATTCATAATTTATCAATATAAATTACTTCGATTAAAAAAGTTGTTTTTAATTAAAATTTAGTAATTTTCACTATTCATCAAAATATTAAAGTTATACGAAAAGTACCAAAATTTCACCTTAGGCTAAATTAGATATTCAGAATCCAAAAATGAATTCCATTTTGAAATATAAAATATATATAATTTCAAAAAGTAGGTTTTACTATTCATAATGGCTAGTTTGATTAGTTATGGTGTGTTAGAACTCAATGTTACGTACAACACACGCTATCACATTATTCAAAGAGAAGCGTACCGTAGAAGTTTGGGGTGTTACAACCTGAATCATAGTAGTTCATGATTAGCATCAAAAGAATGAAGGATCCAAAAATTTCATCATCCCTAAAGGAGAACGAAAAAAATTGGAATGGGAAACCGAATGAAGTGATTTTCCAGGGATTAATCACACAAATGTGACATTTCGATGGGTGTATCAAAAATTGAACAGGGAGAAACTTGTGTTCTATGGGAGGGATGTGAACCGATGGAATGAGAAAATATCATTCCCAATGTTGCATAAAAATTTTGGTTGGAATATTACATTGTGTCTAATCCATTTCCACATCATGAATTTGTTTCATAAAGGGATATGTTGAAAACATATCTTATTGGGTTAATATTTAATTCTATATAATTTTACATGAAATTAATGGACTGAATTATTTGTAAAAATTTCATGAACTATAATATTTTAGTAATTGTGTCTAGATGTTCATGGTATCTAATAACCTAGTAGATAGTTATCATCTGAATTTTTATAAATGAACATAAACCACATTAAAATCATTCTATAACATAGAAAACCATCATGAAATTATATAAAATGTTTTTAAATGGAATCCATTAAATTATATATACGAACATCTAGAATCATTTTTCCATTTTCCCCAACAATTTATCTTCATCTCCAAAAAATACTCATCTATAATGACCCAAATGAAAAACTCAAAACTATATGCACCTGAAAAAATACAGGACCCTACAACCTCTTTAACATATATTATCTCTTCCCCAAGCTAATACTAGTATCACTATAGGCTCTCAATGAAAAAAAATCAGCCAATGTGATCATATAATAGTGTACCTATCTTATGTATCTTTTGGCACAATCCCATGTTTCCCCTACACTCGAACCAGAGGTATAGTCCTATCACATACATACATCACACTACAATAAAAAATTAATATTAAACACTCTTAAAAGGATACAATAGATAAAAGACTGAATTATGATACTTCTATCAAATGGAAAGGTTGAAGGAAATATTTCAAAAGTTATCACACATGAGAAAATTTGGGCATGTTACTCTATCACTATAGAGGTGATAATTGGTATTCCACTAGACCATCCCTACCAACTTCCTTAAACGGGGTCAAAAGCATGGGGACTAGTTTACATAATTTACAATTATGAATTTTATGAAACCATGTAGACACATGAGGGAAAACATGATGACAAAACAAAAAATACAAAGGTCATAACAAATGATCAGGGTATGATTTTTACCATCAATGCATGATCACCAACTTCTCCCCTAATCATGTAATCCTCTTCAAACATCCCTTACACGATTCCAAACAAGAGATTACTCAAATAAATCTATCTTTGAAAGTGGATAATAACAAAATGAACTATAAACATCCTCATATGATTTCATATTGTGATATTCTTGTTGTCTTTTAATATATAAAAACTCCATGGCATCCAATTACTACTCTCATGTAGCACTGAAATCCTAGCAATAGGTTCACAAATTAAACTCTAGAACTTGAATAGTCCTCTCATATTGGATGTCAGTCTAACGATGATAATCCATACTAAAAAGAAGCCGCAATCACTGAGCCTCTTTAAAAGAATTCTATAATTGGGATGTGAGCTGGGGATGTATTTCTGAAATGATACTCCATGGATCACTTTGCAAAAAAAACCATTTTCATGTTTAGACTACTAATATAATAAAAAATTAAGGTCTCCCAAATATATATAATGTGGGACACCTTATTTATTTGATACATGATCACCAATACTGTATATTTATTATAGCTTTTTCTTTGTAATTTTCTCAAAAAATCCATAGTGACATAATATCATTTATACATTCGAATAGGATAATTTGGCACAATCGCAACAGGCCTCTGGTGCTTGGATTTCACCTAATGGGAAGTTAAAAATATTTCTAGAAATCCAACTAACTTCTTCATTCCAGACCATGATTATAATCAATTGAGATCATGATACATCTTTATCAAACTAGGATGTACCGCGCATCTAGAATCATTGAACCCTATCATCAAATCCTCACTCAAGACTATAGGAACCCATCTAGAAACATGGAAAAAATATTATTTTACACTACCAAGAGACTATATAGATGTTTTCTCCCCACTATATAATTTTTATTTTATAAATAATCCATACAGATAAAATTATCATGTTGTGTTGTTCTAGTCCAAAATCATGGGTATAACAGATGCTATTGTGGGAGCTATTCATATTGGAGACTCCTGAGAATCTAGATGCTTGTATGATAAAGGTTCTATCATCATCCATTCATCATCGGACTCCCGCACAACCTCTTTATGCCACTTATTGATTAAACAATTATAAATTCCAATTCACTTTCCAATTTTAAAATCTAATTTGAAGGAAAAGGAAACACATACTCGACCAAACTCTTCTATCAAAGGTTCATGTCCCACTAAGAAAATAAGTACTTGAATATCTTATGGTCTATGTACACCAAAAATCCATAACCCAATATATGGTGTCTCTAACATCACATTGAATGTACCAATTTGAAAAACTATTGATCTTGAATAGGGTAATTCCCCTCATGTTGTCTTAGCTATCTAGAGGCATATGAAACCTATCACTCCACCTATGTCAGAATGTCTATTTGTACTATTCTAGAATAATAATATTACATTATAGAATATTTAAATGGAATATATGAATTGTGTTTTTTTGATGATGTCAACCCCAATTGCAACTATGAAAATGGTACTTCACTTGCATTTGAGCTAGAAATAATTAATCTTGTCTTATTTAGGTAGGATATTAGTGTGTCCATAAAAGAGAATTAATAGATAAATTTCCAATAATAACTAGATAAACCTATAAAACACCATATATTAAAGTTTTTTTTGGTTACTTCCAATAACTTATGAAAGATACATTCGTAGAGTCTACTAAAACTCCCGCCTATAAAATTACATGACCTGGGAAGTGGACTTAATCATACTAGAAACTAAATTTTGGTTGAAATAGAATAATGGTTATTATCTCTTAATGTACACATGAAACGTTCATGAAACATAACATTAACATATACTAACTAGATGTATACTATGATTTCATCGACAAAACCCACTAAAAACTGGTCTATAAAAAGATTTAACATCTTATCCATCAAATCCGTGAATTCCAAAAACGTGTTTTTCAAACAAAACTATATCACTATCAACTCATAAAAGCCATAAATTATTCTAAATTATGTATGAGGTATGTAAAAAAGTCTCACATTTTTAGATGTAGTATCTAGAACTAAAATTCATCCAATATAAGATCATATAATTTATCATTTAGTTTATGAAATAATTGATACAAATAAGGGGATACTAGTTCATCACCATCTTCTGTCTCAATCTCTAACAGTCCTCACATAACCACAATCACCAATCACCTTTGTTTATGATAATTAGTATAGATTTCCTAGGATATGTTCTACACCATATAAAACCTTTAGCTTTAATATCTTCAAATTGTACTTTCATCACCTAAAGTGCATGTTGTTCTATTCAATAAAGTTGAATGCTTCTTTGATTTGACCCTTCAACAACTTGATCAAGAACTTGACATATATATAATGCGGTACTCCATTGACCTCATCATTAAATACATTGTAAATATGGTATACCATTGGGGGAAAATAATCAAGCTTACATTCCATCATCATCTTGGGAATGGCTAGCTATCAGATCCATGAATAAAATATAATCTTCATTGAATTGGTTCTTCATGAATAGCCTAAAGGATCCACTAAACCTTGTGAAAATAGATACCTATTTTTATATATTGGAAGGTAAATATATTCTAGTAATAGTAAATTTGATCCATTTATAGAACTGGCCAATATATACAATGAATCTATTATAATCCTTTCATTTACATCACAAATGATTCCAAAGGAAATATTAACCATCGATCTTGAGTAAAAAATATTTTCAATGATTGATACTCTCTGGCCCCCTCCCAATGGTGTATTGATGTTCAAGGAACCATCTTTGACATCCATAACCATGAACTAAAAATTTGAGAAGATATCACATGAAACAAAATGATATTCTCATGTATCAAAATAATGACAAGAACATATAGATAATGTAGATAACCAATCATGACGTACATGGACATTACATTTCTTTTACAGAAAATATAATTAATTAAAAAAATAGTTTCCCAAATAATTTATTAGTTTAGTGACATTAGAAACTTGAAACGTATTCTTATAGTCATGGTGAATGATCATCAACATCTCCCATAAATATCATCCCCTTTTTTAATTTATTCTAATTTTTTTAAATATATCTAGGGGAAAGAAAACATAAAAAGGGTGAAATCAAATTATCAATAAGGTTAGACATAGATAACAAAAAAACCATAAAATTGTGAACCTAAAAACATGAACACAATTTTTAGACATCAATATCACGAGTAAGGAAATAAATCATGACAGTACATAAGTCATGGAACATAAAAAATGATTATCTATGATATATTAGCATTGGGAAAATTCATGTAATTATGAAAAAATAATTAGAACATAATATTATTTCTATAGTATCTAAGGCATTAATTCCAAGACCATCATATTAGAGAAATTCCATTGCTGAACATGGTTTACATGTCGTTCCAACCATGTATTACTGAACCAAATTCACATTCCATTTTAGCCCTATATCACTAAACCAGATTTACATTCCATTATAGTCATGTATATCTCAAAAGATATAATGATTTAACAAATTTATTGGAGGGAGATATAGGTCACACCCATCTCATAATGAAACCATTCTTATATATGTTCTAGTAAAACATATATCTCTTATCAAATCATAACCCATGAAATAAAATGGATTTCATAAACATCATACCATCATAACATAGTCAATATAAGATAAATGTACTTCATAATAATAATTTCATCTTAAATGTAATCAAATAAATCTAATAATAGTGGTAGAAACATAACCCTATGTCATCTTAGATGGAAAATAATTTTGATAAAACACATGAAATTAATTCATAATAAAAACATCCTTTATTCTCCGAAAATTATTTCTTTTATCAAAATTCTTCAAGAATTTAAAAGAAAAGAATTTAGTTGAAAATAAAATTGATATAGTGTAGAGGACTTTTCATAGTAATAATGTTTCAAGAAATTGTAAAAAACTATTTATGTCGTATAAGTTATGAATAAACATTATTCTCATACTTTTTTTTTTAAAAAGTCAAAAAATACCTTGTTTGGTAAACGAAAGAAAGATTCCTATAAAACCATGTTGTAAAATTCAATTTGGGTAAAAATGAATTTAATTATATATAGAATAATATTAAACATATAAATAAAACATATTTATAAAACATGGACATGGATGATAAATATATCCCCAGCAAATACTTACGAATAAACAATCTCGGATAAAAATGATTTTGGTAATGTTATCTCTTACATAATGTCTATTATACATTGAAAGGATTCAAACCTCCTATATAATGATTAAAATAATAATACTAGTTTATTCCAAAATTATAATCTTTTATGATAACATGCATTGTCATATTTTCATCCATTTGTTAGTAATATTTCATTATTACTTGTTATTCGGGTATTATGTTCTTTATGATATTATGTATGTATTTTTGAATAAGTTCTTATTCTTCTTATTAGGTTATAGTTATATAATTTATCAAATGGTATTCGTATAATATTTATTGCGTTCATTCATTAAATTAATTTATATAATCATGGTTTAATTAAGATTATGTAGAATAAGTCACATCGCACTGTGGAGACAGTAAGCCGTACGTACTCATGATCGACGATATCATTCCCATAATTATTAATGGTATTAATGTGTATTGTGTAAAGTATATAATAATTAGTATCATGTTATAATAATCATAATATTTATTATTTACACCATTATACAAAAAACAAATAATGTTTTGGAGAAAAATAGATTACACCACAACATGAAGCTGGTAAGCCATACGTACGCATGCGCATTGATTTCATTTTTCATAGGACATATAGATGGTGAAATATAGTTGTTTCATATTTATAATTACATATCATTATATTACTGATACTATTTTTATTTCTTTATAATGAGACAAATAATGAAGAGGATGTAGTAGAAGAAATAAATATTAAAGAATCGATTGAAGATATTACCTCTTCCTTGATGTGCCTCCTTTATGTTTTCACATAGGGTACAAGAGATGGTATGTTAAGAATACCATAAACTCTAGAATATAATGAGGTATGTTTAGAATAATTATGAGTACAGTTTTGTAATGATTAAAGGATCAAAATGTAGTGAAGAGGAGAGGGGAGATTCACTTTTATAAGAGACGAGAGGGGAACTTTAGGAATCATTCAAAATATTAATTTATTATAAATTTATTTTTGAATAAAAATGGTCAAAAATTTATTTAATTCAAAGATAAGATGATTTTTGTTCGAATAAAGATCATCAAATAAACTTTAGAATAGTTTTGAATATTTTTTATCCTTATGTTTTTTGGTTAACCATTATTTTATCCTTTTTATTCATTCATTGATATCATGTTATTTACACATTGTGGGTTATTTTAATTACCAGATCATGTCAGAAGATCCAGAAAAAGTAATTTATGACATATTTGGACTTATATTAACCATTTCTATGAATCTCATATTTTGGAGTTTAATATCATTTAATAAACTATTTTATGTTTTATGTTATGAATTATGTCATTTTTAGACACTATTCATACATGTCATTTTTAAAAATTCATAACAACCTGATTCCATCAAACCAAAGGCAGTAAATCATCCCTAGAATGTTAGTATCATACCCAATATTTTTTTATGGCATAAAATTGTTCAAATTAAATTTATATCAATATTTATAAATTCATTTAAATTAATTATTCATTAATGAGGTAATCACTACATCATAATCATGTCATAAATAATTATACTTCTCTAATTATAAATATTATAAATAAACAACCATGATGCAAGGAATATTTTTAGATTTCTAATGAAAATTTATAGACATAGATATGAGTAACAGAACCTATATTAAAATCTATTTAGTAAAAGATATATGATTAGATTATAATTATCATTACATTATATTAGTTCTTATAAAATGTAATTTTCATATCCATGTAAATCCATGGGGTACGAAAATCATCCCAAGGGTACCCATGGTCAGAAATATCTTATACAATAGGATTAAGACATGAGTTAGGTTATTTTAATTTTATCATAATATTATTTATTAACCTTATTTACCCTTATTTACCATTTAACTATTGTAAATAAAATAATTATTCGAGTTACTATTCATAATGTCCAAAACTAATAGGTACCTATTTACACAAATTTAACTATATTATTCCAAAAATGGAATCCATGTTTCTAAATTAAAAGAACATATGTTGAAGTAATTAATTTAAAATTTATTCTCGTTTTCCAAATCAATAAGCATTTTTTTAAGTAATAACTATCAAATGATTAACTTGTATTCATATACAATTTAAAAGTGAAATTACATAAAATTTAAAAAATTGGATTGATTGATTAAAATATAATCCAATTATACTTAAAATACATTTAAAAGGATAATCTAATTACACAAATGTAACACCCCAAGATTTTATAGTGTATTATTTCTTCAAAATAATTCAATAACATGCACTACACGCAACACCGAGTTAAAGCGCACCATGACTTACCAAACAAGGCGTTCAAAAGAGGTTATAAATAGTATCAACTAAATTTTAAACTTTATATAATTCTTATAATTATAGAATCCATATTATGTGTTTCTTAGACATAATGTAAGAACAAATTCCTTTTTTCAGATAAAAGAAGTATTTTTCAAAAATGCACTTTTACCAACATTAATAGTGAACCCTTTTTAAATCCAATATTTTGAACTTTTATATATCCAATTTGACTAAATAAATATATTATTTAGAATGGGGACATAATAAAATTATAATGTAACACCCCAAGATTCCATGGTACATTTCTCTTTGAATAATACAGTAGCGTGTGTTGTACGCAACTTCGAGTTCTAACACACACTACAACCATTCAAACTAGCTGTAATGAATAATAATACCTAATTTTTAAAATTTTATAATTTTTATCTCTAAAAATGGACTTCATTTTTGGATTCGTAGTATCGGATTTAGCCTAAGGTGAAATTTTGGTACTTTTCGGATAACTTTAATATTTTGATAATAGTGAAAAATACTAAATTTTTATTAAAAACAACTTTTTTAATCAAAATAATTAATAGTGAGATATTATGAATTTGAGTGGTTTTAAAGTATAATTAGAATATATTTTTACCATTTTATCCAATGGTGTTCATTAGAATTAATTTCACTTTGAAATTGGACATAAACAATTGTCAATATTTTGATATATATTGTTTCTTAAAAACACGTTATTTGTTGTGACAACAGGAATTAATTATAAAATTAATTAATGCAACTTTTGTGTTTGGAATTTTGTAAAATAGAAATCAATTTTGAATTCAGAATATCAATTATATCTTAGGGTGAAATTTTGGCATTGTTCTTAAAAACTTCAATTTTTGATGAAGAGTGAAACTACTAAGTGGTAGTTAAAAAACCGAATTTTTCATAAAACATAATTTTACCGCTTCTGTGATTGGAATTTCAAAAATCTGAGAGACACGGTTAATATCAAGGTGTAAAATGTGGTTCAATGTGGTGAAAATAATTTGAAGTGAATAGTAACTTTTTACTTTTATTTACCACAGTTAAAAGTAAATAGGGTAATTAAGGGTAAAAATGATATTAATATTATCCTAACACATGTGATAATTATATTGGACAAGTTTATCTCGACCCAAAACAACATTAGGAATAATATATTATAATTTATTTCCGCTTGGATTAGATTAGGACATTTATTATTATTTAATTCAAAGAAGAGTTAAATGAGTTAAAATCATGGTTTATTTACTAAAATATTTTTAATATAGGGTTATACATAAGACACATTCGATTGTAAATATTAATTAGAAAGATAGAAATATTTCCAACATAATTATATTTTATTTATAATTTTTAGACATTAAATAATTTTATTTATTTATGACACAATTATGATGAAGTAATTACCTAATTAATGAAAAATTTGAATAATTGATATTATAAATACCCAAATAAATATAATTTGATCCTTTTTATAAATTAAAATAATTTTAGAGGTTAATATGACATGTTAGAATTGATTTAATTAACTTTGGTTGAATTAATAATTCTGTTATGATTTTTACAAAAATAAATTATTGAATAGTGTCAAAATTGACATAATAGAGTTTTTAAAATAAATATTATATTAATAATTGATATTAAATTTCTAAAACGCTAAGGTTAGACCAAGAAACTTATATCATTATATTTGTATCATTAAAGAACCACTTGGTGGTCGCTTGGATGTATATAGTATGTTTATTAACCATATAATATAAAAATACAAAGAGACATTGTAAAAGTGAAACTAGTTAACTAAGTGTTAATAATTAAAGATAAGGTTAATATAATGACCCAAACCTGTCTAAATTCTATTTGCTGAGTGGTTTTAGACCCATCCCCACCCTAACTGTTAAATAATACACATTGGAGTCATTAGAAACATAATATGAATTTATTATAAAATAATATTTCTAGCTTTTCCAAAGGTGCCCCTCACCCATCTTATAAAAGGGTACACTCCCTTCTCATTAACTCACACCTTAAAAGCCTTTTGGATCGGCCAAAATATGCCCAAATACTCTCTCAACTTCCATCACTTCATCTTAGAGGCCTTCCTTTAGTCATAAAGACAACTTAATGATCCCTTTTGATCAAATCAAAAGGAAGATCCCGAAGAAGAGGTAATGATTTCACTACCCTTTTTCAAGTTCCTTTCTTCTTCCACTTATTCTTTCATTGTTATTAACATTCTAAAATAATGAATCCAGTATCTCCTATATATTTTAATATTATTATAAATATGGTACAACCATATTCAGTATTCTATCCATCCTTTGAATGACATGTCACTATACGTGCGTACGTACGGGTTACCGTCTCCACGTCGTGCTGTAATTGTTATTCAATATATTATTATTTGGATGGGTATAATAATGATTTGTAATTCATGTAAATAATAAATATAACATGATAATGATTCTGTATATATGATATATCATCCAATTATATATTATTTTAATATCAAAAGAATGATATTTTCGCTCGTGCGTACGTACGGATTACCGTCTCCACGACGCGATGAGAATCATTTCCAAGTTCACCATTCTTCGACGATTATAAAAATATATATTACAAATAAGTATGTAAAATATGAAATAATAATGCTACTGGATATATATATATATATAAGAATTTATGTACTTACATATATCTAATTCATTTACTTCTGTTCAATACTATATGAAAACAGAAACAGTGTTTATGCGTACGCACGGACTACCGTCTCCATAAAAGGTTTTTTCCATTTCATATATATGTCTATTATACATATTTATATTCTAAATATATATGATATATTTATCATGATTTATATTCTAGAAGTATTTAAATCATGATCTAAGTGATACAACCAAGAGTGACAAGTTAAAACATGTATGATAAAGAAAGTTATTATTACCAAAAATGTAAACTTAACATGGAAATTATTATTAAATGGGTAATATAAAGACATAAATGAATCAGGTATGATATAATAAATATTAATATGGTTCTGGTATAATTTAATTACATACTAAGATCTTCGTATAGGAGGTTAAATGTACCCTCGACTAAAGGAAAGTGCAAGGTAAGGGGTTTTCATCTCACTCCTTATTCCCGTGAGATTCATGCCATATTGCCACTATTACCTTTTGTGTGGTGTATGTACTACCCATAATTGTATTATTTTTGTAATACACCTTAATTTATGTGTATTTACATATTCATTGTATGATACCTCTTTCATGGGTTGTATGATTCGTAATTTACCAAATTTATAAGGGTTAATTCCACAATCTCATCATTATCTGAGATTGTTTATGTGTAAGTATTTACTGGGACATTTTTATCATCCATGTCCATTTATCATAAAAATTATTTCAGAATGAAGATTTTAAGGATTTTGAAAGCTACCCTTTATCAAGATCAAAATTTAAAATGTTTTAATGATTTATCTTTCTAAATATTTTCAATTAATGTCTAGGTTTTCAAAATGATTTTAAGGATTTATTTATATAGAGATGAATGTTTTGAAATGATATTTCTTTTCAAAAGTTTCAAAGTGGTATGGGACACTTTTATTCAAAAACATCTTTTAAATTACTTTATAAATGTGTTAGTTTACAAAGATTTCATGAAAAGTGATATTTATCTCAAATAGTTTTGATTTCATCAATGTCAACATCCTTTGATGGATTTTAGGCTTATTTGACGTTGATTTATTATGATACAAATTTTTTTAATTGTATTGAGGATTTTGTGATATGTTTAACTGTGGATGTGTTATTTTTATACCATTCATGGTTTATGGAGAAATTATTGACATTTTGTAGGCTAGTTTTAATACGAATGTTTATGTTATGTTCAAACCTTTTCATATGGGAATGCATTAGACTTAGTAAGTGACGGGTGGAGCCCGCTATATCTCCTCGATGCATCGGTAGGTCTCATGAGACAATATAGTGTCTTGGCACAAGGCCTAGAACAAATCTTATTTTTAGTCTTGGCACGAGGCCTTGGCTATCTGGTTATGATAGTCTGGCATTATGCATTCTACCATTATGAAAGTGGTTAGTGATATTTCATGTGATTATTCGATTAGTAGAATATCAGTGTGAATAAGTAAATGGAATTATTTCATTTTATTTCTGCCATATTATGCTGATGTTCATGTTTAAAAGGCTTTTGTTTTAGTTTTATACATTTCCTTAAATGTTTATGCTTATTTTTGAAAGAATCTGTTGTATTGCGTACCCTTACTGAGCATTTGAGCTCACCCCTTTCTATGTTTTATTTTTCCCAGGATTCCAAGAAGTGTAATGTGATTGATATGCAGGGTTAAGACAAGGGAATAATGGCATTCATAAAGTATTATTTATATTGTTTTGTATGTTATAAAGTGTAATGCAACATTCATGTATGTAATCTATTTTCCAAGACTGCCAAACTGATCGGTTCTTCGGGACTTGGTTACTTGTAATCATGCCAATGTATTAAAATAATGCACTGACTCTGGGTCACTACGGTCGGGGCATTACAGTTGGTATCAGATAAAGTTTATCAAAAACTTTGGAAACTAGATTTAGATAAACTCGGATTAGAGCACATACCCCTAAGATAGACTTTGAGGATTAGTATAGAAGAACTTCCTAGAATTTTGGTATTGTAGAGATTTTGTGAGCTTTCCGAACAATACATCCATGTCTGGATACGAGAAGGTAGAGGTGGCTCTGGCACAGATGTACCTAGGGTTAAAACCCGAAAAAACCACTTTGAGGTAGACTCGAACGGGAACTGGTGCACGACAACAGGCCCTGCTGTACTCTTGGTTACGACACTCTCGGGGGATATGCGTAGGATAAATCTCATTTTATTTACAAACCATTATGAAGGGATCATGAGTATATAATTACTCAAAGAAAACATTTTTATGATTATGGATTATATCCATAAACTATTTAATTTATGTTATGTGTTTTACAAGTATGGGATTAGGTATTGTTATTCATAAACTAATATATTGTATGTCATTTTTTAGAAATGGCACCCAGTAGAAGGAATGAGAACTCCAGAAATGCATATGATTCGAAGAGAAAGAATGATCATATATTTCATGGTATTAAGCCAGAATTTATAAGAGAAATAGTCTCCCATTTATTATCAACATATGAAGAAATAATATCATGTGTTGATAAGATACGTAAAGAGTTTACTGAGTCCTATGGATTTTAAGGGAAGCATGAGAAGAAAAGGATGGAAGAGGGAATGATGGATAAAGGGAAGAGGAAAAAGAAGAATTTTCTCATATGTGATAACTGTGGGAAGAAACACCCTGGAACTTGCCTGAAATGAATGGGAGTTTGTTATAAGTGTGGAGGAAAAGGGAACAAAGTACGTGACTGCAAGGGTAAGAAAATGGTTTCAAATATACAATTCTTCATTTGCAAGGAGTTTGGACACTATGAGAACCTATGTCCCAGGCATCAGACTATGCCGCAAATGATGCTATTGGATAATAATCAAGTTATGATACTACCAAAGATGAAGAGGAATGATTAGAGTTCTTAGGTTGATTATGTCATTTGAGGGTTGTATCAAAAATGTACTTGTTATAATAATTATGAAATATATAAGGATTGTACTGGAGTACCATTTCATTAAGGACTTGAGATTGTGTCAAACAAAGAAAATTGACTCAATAGTAGGTTAAATTTTTGGAAAATATATGGTTGGGAGAAAGATAAACCATAATATGGTTCTGATTCCGAGATAGTAATTTTAGAATAATACATGATTTATTTGGATAAATTATATTGGATATTCTTTACTACCTTGAAACTGATTAATGATTTGTATATTTCATCATTGTTGGGGTTTATAACATTTTTGGGATTGAAGGAGTATATCTGTTATTATTTAAGGAATAAGGGATCAGGAATGTAATCAATAGGGTTTTATGGTAATTCAAGATGTTGCACTGTTTACAAAAAATACATGATGAAGGTTTTCACATGTTATTAGGCAGATAATAGGATCTTTATTGTGTTTACCTTCCTTATAAATTTTGGAATAAAGTATTTTGGATAGTTCTAGTTTGGATTATTTTGGATTGCCATAAAAGTACAACCCGGAGATCAGGAGGCAACCCGTCGCGTCTGGCAAGGCCTCGAGACTTGAACTCACAATCGAAGGGCGACAAGGGTGTATCACCTACCACTGACCCACGTGATGTCCTGGATTTAATAATTTCATTTTTTAATGGTTCTTCTAGATTAATTATAAATTCATTTTTTTAACCCTATACGAATTGGAAAAATAGAATATTATTTTTAAGTTCTATTATCTTTTAGAGGGAAAGATGATTTTGTGGTAGAACTTAGTTAAAGGATGAGACTCTACTAGTCATGTATTTATTTTTCTTCTTCTCCTATTCAATGGAGAAATTAATTATTATACTATAGTAAAGGGATCTTAAAACAAAAAAAATGTTTTATCCTAATAACATATGTTTTTCTGAACCGATGGTATTTTAAATCATCATAGATTGATGAATTTAAGGCCCTCAATTTTACACTTGATTGTGATTGATGACATCAATCACTTACTATAAATATTTACGTTTTCCCTCCAATTATATGTCTCTACTTTCCACCAATGTTCTCCAAATAGAGATCATAATTTGGTGGTGAACCTTTCATTTCCCTTTTCCTCATATTAAGACTAAATTTTAGAAAGCCAATTTCCGATGTCGGTTTTCCCACAAAGATGTTTCATATTTTGCACGTTTTATTTTAAAAAAACAATTTCAAATTGCGAGGACACTATTTATTGAAGGAGGGGAGAATTTAACACCCCATGATTTCATAGTGTGTTATTTCTTCAAAATAATTCAATAATTTGCACTACACGCAACACCGAGTTAAAGCGCACCATGACTTACCAAACAAGCCGTTCAAAAGAGGTTATGAATAGTATTAACAAAATTTAAAACTTTATATAGTCCTTATAATTTTAGAATCCATATTATGATTTTCTTATACATAATGTAAGAAAAAATTCCTTTTTTTCAGATAAAAGAAGTAATTTTCAAATATGCAATTTTAACAACTTTAATAGTGAACACTTTTTAAATCAAATATTTTAAACATTTATATATTCAATTTGACAAAATAAATTTATCCATTAGAATGGGGACATAAAAAATTTACAATTTAACACCCCAAGCTTCCATGGTACATTGCTCTTTGAATAAGACAGTAGCGTGTGTTGTACGCAACTTCGAGTTCTAACACACACTACAACCAATCAAACTAGGCGTAATGAATATTAATACCAAATTTTTATAATTTTATAAATTTTATCTCTCAAAGTGGACTTCATTATTGGATTCGTAGTATCGAATTTAGCCTATGGTGAAATTTTTGTACTTTTCGGATAAATTTAATATTGTGATGAATAGTGAAAATTACAAAATTTTAATTAAAAACAAATTTTTTATTCAAAATATTTAATAGTGAGAAATTATGAATTTGAGTAGTTTTAAAGTATAATTATAATATATTTTTACCATTTTATCCAATGGTGTTCATTAGAATTAATTTCACTTCGAAATTGGACATAAACAATTGTCAATCTTTTGATATATATTGTTTCTTAAAAACACGCTATTTGTTGTGACAGCGGAAATTAATTATAAAATTAATGAATGAAACATTTATGTTTGGAATTTTATAAAATAGAAATCATTTTTGAATTCGGAATATCAATTATAGCTTAGGGTGAAATTTTGGCATTGTTCTGAAAAACGTCAATTTTTTGATGAACAGTGAAAGTACTAATTGTTAGTTAAAAAACTGAATTTTTCATAAAACATAATTTTACTGCTTCTGTGATTGGAATTTCGAAAATCTGAGAAACACGGTTAATATCAAGGAGTAAAATGTGGTTTAATGAGATGAAAATAATTTTCTGTGAATAGTAACTTTTTACTTTTATTTACCACAGTTAAAAGTAAATAGGGTAATTAAGGGTACAAATGATATTAATATTACCCTAACACATGTCCTAATTCTATTGTACAAGTGTATCTCTACCAAAAACAACCTTAAGAATAAAATATTATCATTTAGGTCCACTTGGATTAGATTAGGACATTTATTATTATTTAATTCAAAGAATAGTTAAATGAGTTAAAATCAATGTTTATTTACTAAATTATTTTTAATATAGGGTTATACATTAGATAAATTAGATTGTAAATATTAATTAGAAATAAAAAAAGATATCCTACATAATTATATTTTATTTATAATTTTTAGACATTAAAAAATTTAATTTATTTATGACACAATGATGATGCAGTAATTACCTAATTAATGAAAATTTAGAATAATTGATATTATAAATACCCAAATAAAACTAATTTAAGCCTTTTTATGAATTACAATAATTTTCAAGGTTTATATGACATGTTAGGATTAATTTAATTATCTTTTTTCGATGTAATCATTCTATTACGATTTTTACGAAAATCAATTATTGAATAGTGTCAAAATTGACATAAAAGTTTTTTTAAAACAAATATTATATTATTAATTGATATTAAATTTCTAAAAATCTATGTTTCGTCCAGGAGACTTATATCATGATTGGTGTAACATTAATGGACCACTTGGGGGTCTCTTTTATGTATATAGTATGTTTATTAACCATTCAATATAAAAATACAATGAGACATTGTAAAAGTGAAACTAATTAACTAAGAATTAATAATTAAATATAAGGTTAATATAATGACCCAAACCTATCAAAATTATATTGGATGAGTGGTTTTAGACCCATCCCCACCTTAAACATTAAATAATCAACTTTGTAGGCATTAGAAACCGAATATAAATTTATTATAAAATAATATTTCTAGCTTTTCCAAAGGTTCCCCTCACCCCTCTTATAAAAGGGAACTCTCCCTTCTCATTAACTCACACCTTCAAATCCTTTTGGTTTGGCCAAACTCTGCCCCAATACTCTATCAACATCCCTCACATAATCATAGAGGCCTTCCTTTAGTCAGAAATCCAACATAAGGATCCATTTCGATCAAATCAAAAGGAAGAACCCGAAGAAGAGGTAATGATTTCACACCCCTTTTTCAAGTTCCTTTCTTCTTCCACTTATTCTTTCTTTGTTATTACCATTCTAAAATAATGAATCCCGTATCTCCTATATAATTTAATATTATTATAAATATGGTACAACCATATTCAGCATTTTCTCCATCCATTGAATGACATGTCACCATACGTGTGTACGTACGGATAACCGTCTCCACGTCATGGTGTAATTGTTATTCAATATATTATTATTTGGATGGGTATAATAATGATTTTTAATTAATGTAAATAATAAATATAACATGATAATGATTCCGTATATATGATATACCATCCAATTATATATTATTTTAATATCAAAAGAATGATATTTCCGCTCGTGCATACGTACGGATTACCGTCTCCACGACGCGACGTGATTCATTTCCAAGTTCACCATTAATCGACGATTATAAAAATATATATTACTAATAAGAATGTAAAATATGACATAATAATTCTACTGGAGATATATATATATATAAATGGATTTATGTACTTACATATATCTAATTCATTTACTTCCCTTCAATACTATATGAAAACAGAAACAACGTTTATGCGTACGTACGGACTACCGTCTCCATAAATGGTGTTTTCCATTTCATATATATGCCTATTATACATATTTATATTAAAAATATATATGATATATTTATAATTTTTTATATTCTTGAAGTATTTAAATCATGATATAAGTGATACAACCAAGAGTGACAAGTTAAAACACGTACGATAAAGAAAGTGATTATTACCCAAAATGTTAACTTAACATGGAAATTATTATTAAATGGGTAATATAAAGTCATAAATGAATCAGGTATGATATCATAAATATTAATATGGTTCGGTTATAATTTAATAACATACTACGATCTTCGTACAGGTGGTTAAATGTACCCTTGACTAAAGGAATGTTCAATGTAAGGGGTTTTCATCTCACTCCTTATTCCCATGAGATTCATGCCATATAGCCACTATTACCTTTTGTGTGGTGTATTTACTTCCCATGATTGTATTCATTGTGTAATACACATTAATTTATGTGTATTTACATATTCATTGAATGATACCTCTTTCGTGGGTTGTATGTTTCGTAAGTTACCAAATTGGTAAGAGTTAATTCCTCAATCTCATCATTATCCGAGATTATTTATGTGTAAGTATTTACTGGGACATTTTTATCATCCATGTCCATTTTTCATAAAAATGATTTCAAAATGAAGATTTTAAGGATTTTTAAAGGTACCCATTATCAAGATCAAAATTTCAAATGTTTTAATGATTTATCATTCTAAATCTTTTCAAATAATGTCCATGTTTTCAAAATGATTTTAAGGATTTATTTATATGGACATGAATGTTTTGAAATGATATTTCTTTTATAAAGTTTCAAAGTGGTATGTGACACTTTGATTCAAAAATAACTTTAAATTACTTTATAAATGTGTTACTTTTCAATGATTTCATGAAAAGTGATATTTCTCTCAAATAGTTTTGATTTCATCTATGTCAACATCCTTTGATGGATTTTAAGCATATTTGAAGTTGATTTATTATGATACAAAATTTTTTTATTGTATTGATGCTTTTGTGAAATGTTTAACTATGGATGTGTTAATTTTATACCATTCATGGTTTATGGAGAAAGTATTGACATTTCATATGCTAGTTTTAATACGAATGATTATGTTATGTTTGAACCTTTTCATATGGGAATGCATTAGACTTAGTAAGTGACGGGTGGAGCCCGCTATAGCTCCTCGATGCATCGGTAGGTTTCATGAGACAAACTAGTGTCTTGGCACAAGGCCTTGACAAAATCTTATTTTTAGTCAGGGCATGAAGCCTTGGATATGTGGTTATGATAGTCTGCATTATGCATTCCATCATTATGAAAGTGGTTAATTATATTGCATGTGATTATTCGATTAGTAGAATATTCATGTGAATATGTAAATGGCATTATTTCATTTTATTTCTGCCATATTATGCTGAAGTTCATGTTTAAAAGGCTTTTGTTTTAGTTTTATACATTGCCTTAAATGTTTATGCTTATTTTTTAATGTTTCCGTTGTATTGCTTACCCTTACTGAGCATTTGAGATCACCCATTTCTATATTTTATTTTTCCCAGGATTCGATGAAGTTTAATGGGATTGATATGCAGGGTTAAGACAAGGGAATAATGGAATTCATAAAGGATTATTTAGGTTGTTTTGTATGTTTTGAAGTGTAATATAATATTCATGTATGTAATCTATTTTACAAGACTGCTAAACGGATCGGTTCTTCGGGACATGGTTCCATGTAATCATGCCAATGTATTAAAATAATGCACCGAATCTAGGTCCCTGGGGTCGGGGGGTTACAATAAATAAATTACAAGAAAAGTCAGTTTCGAATTAAAATGCAGCATTCTTCACTATTCATAAAAATATGAATTTAATAAGAAATAATCCAAAACTATAACAATGTTAATTTTTATATCCCACATCCAAATAATTTGTTTTTGTTGTGAAATATAATATATGAAATTATTAAAAACTATATTTAAAAAGGTTTATCCTTCAAATGTTGGTAAATGAGCTTTTTTTAAAAAAAAATCTACTTTTATTCTAAAAACTGATTTTTTTTCTCATATCCCATTCAAGAAAATGATTAAGATGAAAGCTAATGCTATATAAAATTCAAAATTCTGCTAAAAATCTTCATAACTGAAAGTTTATATACCATTAAATAATAATATTTTTATAAAATATTGTTGATTAGTGAAACTCCCTATTGCGTACAACGCAACCTATTGAAGAATGCCATTCTTTTGTGTAACACAAGATAGTAATAATGTTTCATATACTGAAATATAATATAGTGGTGCATATAGCACAAGTTAATGTTGGTGTAGTGATAAATGCATGAAATCAATGAAATTAAAATGAATCTATCTCATATAATTTCATTGTGTTATATTCTACCCCCATTAAGATGAATTTCACCCTCGAAATTTATTTGGTTTGTAAATTGTTTTCAACTTGAAAGCTTCTTTCATTAATACCTTGTTCATTAAAAAGGGCACTAAAACTAAATTCTAAAAAAAATTAGATAGATTATGGTTACCCAAATGAACTCAACACTGGGTTTCCATATAGGAGAACAAAGGTGGGAAGAGAGAACATGGATTTGGAAGAGAAATCTAACCAACATGTTTTGATATATAGTGGTAGAGAATAAGTTACAGTGAAATTTAACTATAAGGAAGCCATAAATATGAGATGATATAAGGGAAATATGATTCATTGTATAAGAGGGTACTAGGATATCATTTTTGGTTTTCAAGATCATTTCCTGAAAGTTGAATAATTTTTTCACAAGGGGAAATACTTACATGATTTCAGTGTAATATGACCATTGGTCCTTCCCTGAAGAATCTCTAATTCATCTATTATTAATAAAAATCAATATTAATTTGTCATTATTGAAGTGTTAGAATGTCCTATGATAGACTGATATTTCATTCTATCAGTCTCAACAAAAAATTTAGAACAAGTTATTAAATATTAAAAAGTATACCTATATGGAAAAAATTCATTAATCTAACAAAATTCAACTAGAAAATGATGTATACTACCCATAAATGGATAACATTACAATACATCCAAAACCCAAAAAAATAGAATTAAGTGAACTTAATCGACATAAATGTTTTCTCCCATATCTCATTTTTATGTTCTTGGTGGTCACATACCAAACATATGAATACCACAATCATGTATTCTCTAGAAACAAGATAATAACATGAATTACAATATAACCTTAGTGACAACATGCATTCGTTCAAAATTAAATATTTCAACACACAAAATATACAAAGAATTATATATACTCAATCAATGATATCACTTTGTCCCTTTATCAGTCATGATCTCATTAATACATTCAAACATGTCATTTTCTCCTTATCCATTCATTACATATGATCTTCCTTTCAAAAATATTGCAATCCCACATCTGGGTTATTGGTACCATATAATAATAGAAAACCATAATAATACAATATATTGATATTCCAATATCCCATAATATTATAAATGAGATTCCACAACACTATTTTGGAATCCAATTACATAAACACATATTCATTCCCCCACTTTGTTGTCATACTCAACATCACCAATAGTAATTGCTTGTGAATTGCCTTTATCATTTCAATTTAAAGGGTTTTTATGTCTATCATCATCAATAACCCTTGGATTAGGGAAACAGTTAGCATTATTCTCCATTTCCTTGCACTTATAGTAGTGAGGTGTTACTGGTGCATTCTCTGTAGTGTTTTCTATATTCAAAGTAGTAGCATCAATTTTTCCAATACATCGGCACTTAGCTACTCAATGTCATTATTTTCCACACTTGAAACATTTTCTAGTCCCTTTATTACAATCTCCACCATTCTTCTTTCACACTTTGAGAATATTTAAACAATGATCATCTTTTCACAATTCTTTTGAGATTTCTCCATGAACTCCATATTTTGTTTATTATCAAAACCATAAGATTCATTTGTAACCGAAACTTCATGTTCTACCTTGATTTCACAATGCAAAATCTCTTCATAGATATTATTGTCTCTTATATCTAATTACCTTTTAATACATTGTTTTTATCTACTCAAATATCAATCATCTTTACATTCAAGTTGGATGATAATGTAAGAGGCATACCTTGTGTGTCTTGAATAATTCCACTCATGTGTACCAATAAGTTCATCATCCTTCTTTATATGCTCATGAAACTTATTTTCCACATATTTTTTATGAATATGAGGGATGTAGTTATTGAAAAATATTTTCTTGGACTTGTCCCATTTCAGGTATTCAATTTCATCTTACTTGTTTGTATTCTTAATTAGAGTCCACCACTTGTATGCTTCACCTTCTAAAGTATAGATAGCTAAAATTACTTTTTCAAGTTCTAAATATCGAAGGAATTGAAAATAACTTTTTAATGGTACTAATCCATTGTTCAGAAACATGTGTATCAAAAGACCCACTAAAATAATGTAGATGTTTCCTCATAAAGGACTCAATAGAATGTTGTTCCCTTCTCTACTCATTTGGAAGTCAGGAATGATTTATAGGTTGTGAAATTATAAAAATAACATAATCCATTCCATCTCCCATATCATTTTGTTTATCAGGATGAAAATCATTTCATTTTCTAGTGCATTTTTCATAAACACAATTCATTTGGGTTCCAACTATTGTTTAAAACCCAAAACGAATATTGTGAGAGGTAAATATCATACCAGGAAAACAACATAATAAAGGGGGGTTACATTCAATCTCTAACATATAGGGTTTAATAATACGTTATTGAAGATCATTACCATAATTATATGACAGTTAGATATAGTTATACATAGCCATAATGACATCCCTATATGTAAATTCGAAATATCTTTAGGGGTCTCAATAAAGATTTCATGTCCTAGTTTCCAAGGGTTGACTAAATCTTCCCTCTGATTCTAACGGTAGAGACCCTAGCATGACATACGTGGACATTACATTTTTTTTCAGAATACATATTACATGACACAAAAATTCACTAAAAGACTGTATTAGTTTAATATCATTGGATACTTGGAACATAATCTTCTAAACAAGATGAAAAATCTTCAACATGTCCTATAAAGATCTTCCTATTTTTTCTTCCTACCTAAAACCATTCTTTATTTACTAGGGAAAATAAAATGTAAAAAGGGTGAGCTCAAATTCCCATTAAGGGTAAATAGGGAAAACATAAATGATATCATATTCATTTTAACGTAAAAATGTGAACACAATGATTCAATATCAAAATCGTGAGTTATGAAATAAATATTGGAAGTATACAAGGCATTGATCATAAAGAATCATTAACCATGATACTATATCATTGGAATAAAACATGTAATTATGGAAAAGTAATATACACAAAATATTATTTCCATAGAGCCAAGGAATTACTTCAAATACCATCATAGTGGAAAAAGTACATTACAAAACAGGGTTTACTATTTCTTCTAGCCATGTATTACTGAACTGGATTGACTTGTTGTTCTAGCCATCTATAACTGAACCGAATTTACTTGTAGTTCAATTCATGTCTATCTTATTAGATATAAATCATTACCCAATTCATTGGAGTGAGTTATAGGTCCCAACCATCTTATAATGATACCATTATTAAATTTATGTCACAAAAACAAAAATCACACATCATAGAATAACTTATGAAATAAAATGTGTTTCTTAAAAATATTTTTGTGATAAAATAATCCATATAAGATAAATGGACTTCATAAAAATAATTCAATAATAATCGTAATGAAATAAAAATAATAATAGCTATAGAATCGTAACCCTATGTCATTTTAGATTGAAAATAATTTGGATAAAAAACTTGAACATAATTCCGTGCTAAAATATTATTTCCATTGAAAAAATTTTCATTTTTCAAAATGCTGCACAAATTTAAATGAAAATAATTTATATGAAAATATTCTTGAGATATTGTAGAGGGCGCTTCATTGAAATATTGCATCTTGATACCGTAAAAATCCATTCAAGCCATATAAGTTAAAAAACTCATATTTCTCGTACTTTTTTAGCAAAAGTCAAAAATTACCTCTTATGGTAAACGTACGAAAGATTATATCCAAAAAATGTCCTAAAAGTAAATATTTGTAAAAATGACTCTGAACATACACAGAAGAATAATAATCATTTTATGAAAACAGTTTTACAAAACATTAACATTAATGATAAATATACCCCCAGTAAACACTTATGAATAAACAATCTCAGATAAAAATGAGATTGTTTATAACGACCCATACTTTACATAAATTGTTAATACTTCAAAATTTAAGCACACTTATTACAACATATAACAAAACCAGGAAAGTACCGTATAGGTATAGTGTCTTTAGAAAATGGGAAACATAAACAACTGGTTAATAAAGCATCTACATTGTCTCCCATTTATTTCATCATATCTAGAGTCCATTTTGGCATATCCTACTTAGTAACCTTCTTCCTGGCCTGTGGAAAGAAAATATACAAATGGGTGAGCTCAAATGATCAGTAAGGGTATACAAAAGAAATATCAATCACATCATATTCATAAGAACATAACATTTTGGAAGTCTTAACCTGCAAAAGAGATCATAATTTCATAACATGGGATAAATCATAGTGGTGAAATGTAATCCCAATAATCATAACATAAAACATGAAACTTTGTGGCGTACACACATAATAATAGAGAATCATTTCATAGTATTCAAGACTCATAGCCAAGACTACCTTAGCGAACAAAGTCCATTTCTGAATCGAGTTTATTCCTCGTTTCAGTCCTATTTCACTGAACCGGTTTAACCCGCCATTCCATCCATGTCTATCTCATGAGATATAAATCATTACCCAATGCATTGGAGGGAGATATAGGTCCCACCCATATCATAATGAAACCATTCTTATGTGTTCCAAAAAAAATAATAAATCATACATCATTGCATAACCCATGTAATAAAAATTGGATTCTTAAACATCGTGACATCATAAAACAATTCATATAAGATAAAAGAATTCATAAAAATAATTCCATCACAACATAATAAAATAAATGTAAGAATAGGTATAGAAACAGAACCCTATTTTATCTTAGATGGAAAATAATTTTGATAAAACACTTGAATTCCATTCTTGAGGAAAATAATCTTTCTACTTCAAAAACATTTTCCTTTCTTAACATGTAATATAATTTTGAACTAAAAGAAGTTGATTAAAAATAATATTGAGAACTTGTAAAGGAATATTCATTGAAATAATGTTCTAAAAATCCATTCATGTCGTATAAGGTAGAAAAACATTCTTCTCGTACTTTTGTCAAAAAAGTCAAAAAGTACCTCGTACGAAAAACAAAAAATGATTCCTTTCATATCTTTTACTAAAAACTCACCAAAGGGTAAAATTGGATATAAACTATTGTATAAGGATATAAATATTATCTATTAAGGAAACATGGATGTGGATGATAAATATTCCCCAGTAAATTCTGAAGTATAAACAATCTCGAATATAAATGAGATTGCGAGATTTTCCATTACCTTAGGTCAGATTTGCTTCATAAGTGTCCAAAACTCCTGTATAATGATTTAAATAATGTCATTGAATTATTACAGAATCATAAAAATTGTTATGATATCATATATGGCCATATTCTTAGCTTATTATTAGTAATATTTCATTGTTACGTGTTATTAGGGTGTTTATTACTTTTTGTTCTTATGCGTGTTTTGTCGAATAAATTATTATTCTTCTCTTTAGGTTATAGATACATCATTTACATAATTTTATTATTTTAATATATATCATCTTCATTCATTCAATTCATTTATATAATCATCATGCAATGAAGATCATGTAGAACGAGTCACATCACATCGTGGAGACGGTATTCTGTACGTACGCACGAGCGATGATATCGTTCCCATGATCGTGGAGTTGTATTGGAGTGTACGTATACTATTTTAGAATCAATACCATTTTAAAATAATCATATATAGTTATTATTGACACCATTATACACATCCATGTATGGTGGTGGTGGAAAATAGATTACACCACAACGTGGAGACGGTATTACGTACGTACGCACGCACGATGATTTCATTTTCCATAGGATGGATAGATTGTGAAATAGGGTTGTTTCAAACATATAATAACATACCAGTATATGAGTGATACTTATTTATTACTTCATAATGAAACAACTAAATAAGAAGAAGTGGAAGAAGAAATAAAGTTGAAAGAATCGGTAACGGACATTACCTCTTCTTTGTACCGCCTCTTTGAGACCTCCTCTTAAGGCACTAAAATTGGTCTTTGAAGAAGACCAGGATCTCTAGGATGTTTCTATGGAAGTGGAGAAGAGAATTAGGCAGGTTTTGGACGAGCTTGAAGGATCAATGTGGTGTGAGGAAGAGTGGTAGGAGGTGCCGTTTTATAAGGGGGGAGATGGGCACCTTAGGAAAAAATAAAAATATTATTTTATTATAAAGTCATATTCGGTTTTTAATAGCTCAAAATTTATTTGTTTCCAAGATAAGGTGGGTATAGGTAGAAACCCTCTCATACAATTAATTTAGACAAGTTTAGGTTTCTATTTTAACCTTATCATTTAGATTTAACTTTAAGCTAAATAATTTAACGTTTACCGTGTCTTTTTGTTTGCTTACACTATATGGTTAATAAACATACTATAAAAAGCCAACGGAAGCCCAAGTTGTTTATTATTAATATATATAACCTTATCTAAATCATTTGTCTGAACCTTATATTTTTAGGAATAAAATAACAATTAATAATATAATATGTGTTTTAAAAACTATTTGATGTCAATTTTGACACAATTTGGTAATTGGTTTTTTTTGATAATCATAACGGAAATATTAGTTGGAAATATGTTAATTAAATCAATACTAACAAGTCATATTAACCTATCGAATTATTGTAATTCAGAAAAAGTCTCAAATTAAATTTATTTTGGTATTTATAACATCAATTATGTAAATATTTCATTAATAAAATAATTACTGCATCATCATTGTGTCATAAATAAATTAAATTATTTATTGTCTAAAAATTAAAAATAAAGTACCATTATATAGGAAATCGTTTTAGATTTTACTGAATATTTATTGTGGAATTTATCTTATTTATAACCCTATATTAATAATGATTTAGTTATTAAACATTGATTTTAACTATTTTAACCCTTCTTTAAATAAATTAATAATAAATGTCCTAATCTTATCCATGTGGGCCTAAATGGTAACATTTTATTCCTAATATTATTTTCGGTCGAATTACACTTATCCAATAGAATTAGGACATGTGTTAGGGTAATAATAACAACATTTTTACCCTTAATTTCCCTATTAACTTTAAACCGTGGTAAAAAAAAGTAAACAGTTACTATTCACAAAAAATTATTTTCATCTCATTGAACCAAATTTTATTCCTTGATTTTAACCGTGTCTCTCAGATTTTCGAAATTCCACTCACAGAAGCGGTAATATTAAGTTTTATGTAAATTTGCAAATTCTTCTAGGAGGTGGGTAAAAGACGGTGAAAAGATCAATAAAATTTTTATATATCTCAAATTATTATAAAATGACTCCATTGAATTGAATTGAACTTATATAGGTATTATGTATCAATTTTGACCAAAAATAAATTTATATAAAATAAATAATTATTTAAATAAAAAGTCGGTTTTTAAATAGTAACCCAGTGTTTTCACTATTAATCAAAAATTGAAAGTTTTCAGAAAAATACCAAAATTTCACCCTAGGATAATTTCAATATTCCGAATCCAAAAATCAAGTCCATTTTGAAAAATAAAATTTAAAAAATTTCAAAAAGTGCGTATTATTATTAATAACAGCTAGTTTTAGTAATATTTTAATAGAATATCATTGTTTAGTGAAACTCGGTATTGCGTACGACACAAGCTATTGAGAAAGGTCGTGATTGGGTGTAAAGAAAGCCAAGCTAGTGTTGTGTGTAGTGAAAGATTCCTTTGATGATTTATATAACATAAAAGCAAAATATTTCTCATAAAAGTCTCGGGTGTTACATTCTACCCCCCTTAAAATGAATTTCACCCTCGAAATTTGTCACACTGTAACAAACAGATGAGGATACCTCTCCCTCATCATATCCTCAAGCTCCCATGTAACTTCTTAAAATTGTTGGTTCCTCCATAAAAGTTTCACCAAGAGAGTGGTCTTGTTCCGTAGTACTTTTTCGCTACGATCCAGAATCTCTATTGGTTGTTCTTCATAAGAAAAATCTTTCTCCAGCGGTACAACTTCTGAGCTTAGTACATGTGATGGATCAGGTATTTACTTTCTCCGGATAGATACATGGAACACATCATGAACTTGGGATATATTCGGTGGAAGCGCCAATCAGTATGCTACCTTCCCAACACAATCCAGAATTTCAAAATGACTAATATATCTATGGCTCAACTTTCCCTTCATTCCAAATCTCATGACCCTCTTCTAGGGAGATATTCGTAAGAAAAATTTACCACCCACTTCAAACCCAAAGTCTTTTCTTCGGTTGTTGGCATTACTTTTTTGTCGACTATGAGCTACTCATATGTGTTGTTGAATAGATCAGACATTTTCTACCATCTCATTAACAAGATCAAGTCCTAATAGATTTCTTTCCCCAACTTCATCCCAGCAAGTTGGAGTCCTGCATTTTTTTCCATAGAGAGATTTATAAGGAGCCATCTGAATACTGGAGTGAAAGCTATTATTATAAGAAAATTCTACCATAGGTAGGTGTTGATCCCAACCGCCTTTGAAATCCATAGAGCAATCTGTCAACATATCATCTAGAGTTTGAATTTTCCTCTCAGACTCACCATCTGTCTGAGGATGATAAGTAGTGCTGAAACTCAACTCTGTATCCAGAGTATGCTGAATACTTCGCCAAAACTTTGAGTTTAACCTTGGATCCCGATCACATATAATGGAAAGTGGTACTCCATGAAATCTTACCACTTCCTTCTCATATATAATGGTAGGATGATCCAGAAAGAAATACTCTCTAATATAAATGAAGTGTGTAGACTTTGTAAGACGATCAAATATGACCCAAATAGCATTATTGCCTTTGGATGTTTTAGGAAGTCCGGTGACAAAGTCCATAGTGATATTTTCCCATTTCCATTCTGGTATGGTTAATGGTTGTAACATCCCCTTAGACTTTTGTCTCTCATATTTAACTTGCTGACAAACCAAGCATCGAGAGACATATTCCCCAACATCCCATTTCATTCCATCCCACCAAAAGTACTCTTTCAGGTCCCGATGCATATTCGTGCTTCCAGAATGAATAGAGAATGAAGAACTATGAGCCTCATCCAGCAGCTCCTTCTTTAATTCTGGGGTGGGAGGAACACAAACGTGATTCCTGAACTTTATTATCCCATCACAATCATGGTTGAATTCAGAAATATTTCTCACCATCTTTTGTAACTCTACATCTTCATTTTGTGCCTCTTTAATCTTCACATGTATAGATGGTTGAAGATTCAATTGATAAAGATAGGATTTTTCACTTTTCATTATAATTCCAAGATGCATCCTTTGTAAATCCATAAATATTGGATATTTTGTGATCCTCATCATGGATAAGCTTGCATGGTCTTGTCGACTTAATGCATCTTCCACCTTGTTTGTTTTCCCAGAGTGGTAATGAATTGAGCAGTCTTAATCCTTAATCAGCTCCAACCATATTCTTTGGCACATATTCAGCTCCTTTTGTGTGAAAATATACTTTAAACTTGTATGATCAGTATAAATATCACACCTTTCTCCATAAAGATAATGCCTCCAAATCATTAATTCAATGATTACCACAGCTAAATCCAAATCATGAATTGGGTAATTTTTCTCATGGATTTTCAACTGTCGTGACGAATAAGCTATCACCATATCATTTTGCATAAGAAAACACACCATCCCCTTCTTCAATGCATCACTGTAGATCACAAACCATTCTCCACTACAAGGAAGTGTGAGTACAGGTGCACTGGATAACTTTCTTATCAACTCCTTGGAATTCTCTTCACATTCCTCCGTCCACACAAACTTAACTCCTTTTCGAGTCAACCTAGTTAGTGGATAAAATAATCGTCAAAAATCTTTCACAAAACGTCAATAATATCCAGACAAACCAAGAAATCTTCGGATCTCAGTTACAATTTTTGGTCTCGACCATCATTCGATAAACTCTGTCTTTTCTGGATCCACAGATATCACCTCTTTTGAGATTATGTTACCTAAAATGCAACATTTTGAATCCAAAATTCACACATGGTAAATTTGACATAAAGCTTCTCCTTTCTGAGGGTCTTAAAAATAATTCTCAAATGATCTTCATGTTCTTCCTTCCTCTTTGAATAGAGATGAATATCATCTGTAAAGACTACCACAAAATGATCAAGATATTCTTTAAAGACTCTATTCATCAGATCCATGAAGATAGCAGGGTCATTAGTAAGACCAAATGGCATCAATATAAAATCATAGTGTACATACCTTGTATGGAAAGCCGTCTTTGGTATATCCTCCCTTTTTTCCCTTAATTGACGATACCCAGAATGAAGATCAATCTTGGAAAAGTATTGAGCTCCGTGTAGTTGGTCAAATTAGTCATCAATGCGCAGGAGAGGATATTTGTTCTTGATAGTGATCTTGTTATGTTCTCAATAATCAATGCAGAGTCTCATTGATCCATCTTTCTTCTTAACAAACAGAACAGGTTCTCCCCAAGGTGACACACTAGGGCGTATTAATCTCTTATCAAGATTCTCTTGGAGTTTCTTCTTCAATTCCTGCAACTCAATTGGGGCCATTCTATAAGGTGTCTTTGAAATAGGCAAAGCACCCAGTATGAGTTATATTGAAAACTCAACTTCATGATTTGGTGGATGTCCTAGAAATTCCTATGTAAAGACATCATCAAACTCCCATAAAATGAGCATATAATTAATCGTGAGATTCTCACCAACCATTTGAGATAAATAACCTCTATTTAGTGGAATCAAAACCCATAAGATGGACGAAATTTCCACTGGAAGGTTATGTTCATCCATGCATCGATAGATGATCATATATTGATCTGGAATATGAAATGTGACTTCCCTTCTTTGGAATTTGATATGTGCTCTATATAGAGAAATCCAACCCATGCAAGAATCACATCAAATTACACTATAGGAAGGATCACATGATTTTCAGGAAGCAATTTCCCACAATCTTCAATCAGAGAAGAATTATATTCTTTTGATGCGACTGTTGTGCCATTAGAGGTTGTCACAGTGATCTTAACATCTAATTGTTGAGTTAATATGGTGATACCATTAGAAAATTCTTCAGAAATAAAAGAGTGGGTGGATCCAAAATCAAAAAAAACATTTTCTACTTTAGAGTGGATGGTAAGTGTACCTTTCACCACTTCGTTATCGTACTCCACATCGCTGATAGAAATTGTATGTGACTTTCCATTGTCTTTGGCCTTATGAGTTTGTTGACGTCAATCATCATCATCAACCCTTGGATTAGGGTATTGATTGCCATAATGCCTAATTTCCTTGCACTTGAAATAATGCAGTGAAGTAGGTTCATTCTGTGTATCCCTTCCTTTGTTTACATCATTAGACATATTCTTCCCATTATTTCGACATTCAATTTCACGATGACCTTCTTTTCCACAATTATAACATTTTCTTGTCCCCTTAAGACAATTACCTCCATGTTTCATTCCACACTTTGAGCATAAGAGAAAACTCATATTCTTTTTAGTGTGCTCTTTATATTTTCCTTTGAATTCCATTTTCCTCTTCTTATCAAACCCATATGACTGATGGGATACTCCCATATACATCTCAACATTGAGATCACATAGAAAAATTTCCTCGTAGCTATTGAAGTCCCTTATGTATGACACCATTCGAAGACTTGGTTTTAAGCCACTAAAGAATTGATTGATCTTACTCTCAGGTTGGATAATAATACCAGAAGCGTACCTTTCAAGTCTTGTAAAATTTTCTTCATAGGTACCAACATATTCATCATCCTTTTGCTTTAGTTCAAGAAATTCCTTCTCCATCTTTGTTCAGAGAATACGAGGGATGTACTTATTGAAATATAATTTCTTGAACTAGTCCCATTCCATGGACTCAATTTCATCCCTTTGCCTCGTATTCTTAATAAGATTACACCATTGATCATCACATCCTTCCAAATGATAAACTGCTAAGATGAATTTATCATGTTCAGAACATTGAAGAACTGAAAATATCCTTTTAGTGGTAGTGATCCATTTTTCAGTAACTAATGGATCAATAGACTCGCTGAATGAAGGTGGACGCTGCCTCGTGGAGGATTCAATAGAATGTTTCTCCTTCCTTTTCTCATTTGGAAGTCCTGTATGATTCATATCTTGAGAAATTTGTGTGAGAATGTCTACAGGATTTGGAATTCCAGCTCCCATAACGTTTGTTTGCTCACGGGGACATACATTGCATTGCCCGTCGCATTCCGCATTAACACGGTTCCTTCAGGTTCCATCCATTGACTCAAACCAAGTAGAATTGTGTGATAAAAACTAATTATAATAGGAAAACCACATAATCAAGAATAAAATTTTACACTTAAGGTTTTATCATAGGTTATTCATGGCCATATCTAAAACACTAAGATTGTGTTATATGCTTAGACTTATCCTTAAGGTTCTTATTAAGGCTTTCACATCCTAGTTTCCAATGATTGACAATACCATTCCACTGATACCAACTATAAAGACCCATACATTACATACATCGTTAATACATCAAAATTGAAGCACACATATTACAACATATAACAAATCCAGGAAATGACCGTATAGGTATAGTGTCTTTAGAAACTGTGAAACATAAACAACTTATTCATAAAGCATCTACAATGTCTCCCATTTATTTAATCATATTTAGAGTCCCTTTTGGAATATCCTACGTAATAACCATCTTCCTAACCTGGGGATAGAAAACATACAAAATTTTGAGCTCAAATTCTCAGTAAGGGTATACAAAAGAAATATCAATCACATCATATTCATAAGAACATAACATTTTGGAAATCTTAACCTGCAAAAGAGATCATAATTTCACAACATGGGATAAATTATAGTAGTGAAATGAAATCCCAATAATCATATCTTAAAACATGAAACTTTTTGGCATACACATATAATCATAGAGAATCATTTATTAGTAGTCAAGACTCATAACCAAGACTATCATAGCAGACAAAGTCCATTTCTAAACCGAGTTCACTCCTTGTTTCAGTCCTGTTTCACTAAACCAGTTTAACCTGCCATTCCAGCCATGACTATCTCATGAGATATAAATCATTAACCAATGCATTGGAGGGAGATATAGGTCTCACCACTCTCATAATGAAACCATTCTTATGTTTGCCACAAAAAAACAAAAATCATACATCATTGCATAACCCATGTAATAAAAATGGGATTCTTAAACATAGTGACATCATAAAACAATTCATATAAGATAAAGGAATTCATAAAAATAATTCCATAACAAGATAATAAAATCCATGTAATAATAGGGATAGAAATAGAACCTTATTTTATCATATATGGAAAATAATTATGATAAAACACTTGAATTCCATTCTTGAGGAAAATATAATTTCTACTTCAAAAACATTTTCCTTTCTTAACATGTAATATAATTTTGAACTAATAAGAGTTTATTAAAAATAAACTTGAAAAATTTTAAAGGAAGCTTCCTGGAAATAATGTTCTAAAAATCCAGTCATGTCGTATAAGTTAAAAAAAGCATTCTTCTCGTACTTTTGTTGGAAAAGTCAAAAAGTATCTCGTATGAAAAATGACAAAAGATTCCTTTCATATCTTTTACTAAAAACTCACCGAAGGGTAAAATTTTTTATAAACTATTTTATAAGTATATAAATATTACATATTTAGGAAACATGGATGTGGATGATAAATATTCCCCAGTAAATTCTGAATTATAATTAATCTCGTATAAAAATGAGATTGCAAGATTTTCCCTTACCTTAGGTCCAATTTGCTTCGTAAGTGTCCGAACCTTCTATATAATGATTTAAATAATGTCATTGGCTTATTCCAGAATCATATTCAATGTTACGATATCATATATGGTCATATTCTTTTCTTCTTATTAGTAATATTTCATTGCTACTTGTTATTCGGGTGTTTATTACATTTTGTTCTTATGCGTGTTTTGTCGAATAAATTCTTATTATTATTTATTGGTTATAGATACCTCATTTCCAGAATGGTATTAGTTAAATATATATCATATTCATTCATTCAATTCATTTATATAATCATTATGCAGTGAAGATCATGTAGAACGAGTTGCATAACATCGTGGAGACGGTATTCTGTACGTACGCACGAGCGATGATATCGTTCCCATGATCGTGGAATTGTATTGGAGTGTATGTATACTAATTAAGAATAAATAACTCTTTAAAATAGTCATATATAGTTATTATTTACACCATTATACCCATCCAAGTAAGGTGCTGGTGGGAAATAGATTACA
This sequence comes from Viscum album, assembly GCA_963277665.1. NCBI lineage: Eukaryota > Viridiplantae > Streptophyta > Magnoliopsida > Santalales > Viscaceae > Viscum > Viscum album. Next base: position 790,574,814 of record OY728129.1, on the reverse strand, counting down.
CCACGGTGCAAAGATGGTGTTCCGTACGTACACACGCGCGATGATTTAATTTTCCGTAGGATGGATAGATGGTGAATTAGGGTTGTTTCATACTTATAATAACATAAAAATATATGAGTGATACTGATGTTATTACTTCATAATGAAACAACTAATGAAGAAGAAGTGGAAGAAGAAATAAAGTTGAAAGAATCTGTAACAGACATTACCTCTTCTTTGAAGCGCCTCTTTGAGACCTCCTCTTAGGGCACTAAAATGGGTTTTTGAAGAAGACCAGGACCTCTATGATGTTTCTAGAGAAGTGGGGAAGAGAATTTTTCAGGGTTTGGCCGAGCTTGAAGGCTCAAAGTGGTGTGAGGAAGAGAGGGAGGAGGTACCCTTTTATAAGGGAGGAGAGGGGCACCTTAGGAAAAATTAAAAATATTATTTTATTATAATGTCATATTCGGTTTTTAATAGCTCAAAATTGATTTATTTTGAAGATAATGTTGTGATCGGTCGAAATACTCTCATCCAATAGAATTTAGACAAGTTTGTATTTCTATTTTAACCTTATCATATAGATTTAACATTAAGTTAGATAATTTAACTTTTACAGGGTCTTTTTGTTTTCTTACACTATAAGGTTAATAAACTTACTATAACAAGCCAAACGAACCCCAAGTTGTTTATTATTAATATATATAACCTTATATAAGTAATTTGGCCGAACCTTAGATTTTTAGGAATAAAATAACAAGTAATAATATAATATTTGTTTTAAAAACTATTTAATGTCAATTTTGACTCTATTTGGTAATTGATTTTTACGAAACTCATAACAGGAACATTAGTTCGAAAAAAGATAATTAAATCAATACTAACATTTAATATTAACCTAGAAAATTACTTTAATCCATAAAAAGTCTTATATTACATTTATTTGGGTATTTATAACATCAATTATGTCAATATTTCATTAATAAGATAATTACTACATCATCATTGTGTCATAAATGAATTAACTTCTTTATTATAAAAAAATTACAAATAAATACCATTATTTAGTAAATCAATTTATCTTTCTAATGAATTATTATAGTTGAATTTATCTTATGTATAACATTATATTAAAATTTATTTAGTTATTCATCTTGGATTTTAACTATTTTAACCCTTCTTTAAATATATTAATAATAAATGTCCTAATCTAATACTAGTGGGTATAAATGGTCATATTTTATTTATAATGTTGTTTTTGGTCGAATTAAACTTATCCAATAGAATTAGGACATGTGTTAGGGTAATAATAATAACATTTTCAAGCTTAATTTCCCTATTTACTTTTAACCGTGGTAAAAAACGTAAAAAGTTACTATTCGCAAAAAATTATTTTCATCTCATTGAACCACATTTTAGTCCTTGATATTAACCGTATCTCTAGGATTTTCAAAATTCCACTCACAGAAGCGGTAAAATTATGTTTTATGTAAATGTACAAATTCTTCTAGGAGGTGGGTAAAGGACGGTGAAAAATTCAATAAAATTTTTATATATCTAAAATTATTATTAAATGACTCCAATGAATCAAATTGAACTTATATAGGTATTATGTATCAATTTTGACCAAAAATAAATTTATATAAAATAAATAATTATTTAAATAAAAAGACGGTTTTTAAATAGTAACCCAGTGTTTTCACTATTCATCAAAAATTGAATATTTTAAAAAAATTACCAAAATTTCACCCTAGGGTAATTTCGATATTCCGAATCCAAAAATAAAGTCCATTTTGAAAAATAAAATTTAAAAAATTTCAAAAAGTGTGTATTACTATTCATAATGGCTAGTTTTTGTAATATTTGAATCGCATATTGTTGTTTAGTGAAACTTGGTATTGTGTACGACGCAAGCTATCGTGGAAGGTCATGATTCCATGTAAAGAAAGCCAAGCTAGTTATCTGTGTAGAGAAAGATTCGTTTGATGATTTATATAACATAAAAACAAAATACTTCTCATAAAAGCCTCGGGTGTTACATTGTTAAAGTAATCACTTACCTTAGCTCTGATATAATTCATATGTATCAAAACCTCTTATATAATGATTTAAATAATGTTACTGATTTATTGCAGAATCATAATCATTTATGATAACATATATGATCATAATTTAGTCTATCTTTTAGTAACATTTCATTATTAATCATTATTCAGGCATTAAATTATTTTTGTTCATATGTATGATTTTTCGAGTAAGTTCTTATTCTAATTTTTATGTTATAGTTATATAATTTAAAAAATTGTATTAGTATAATATATATCTTGTTTATCAATTGAATTTCTTTATAAGATCATTTTATAATGAATATTTTGTAGAATGAATCACATTGCACTGTCATGATAGTAATCCGTATGTATGCACGAGTGACGATATAATTCCCAAAATTGTTGAATGTTATTGTAGTGTAAGGTTTATAGTATCTCAGAATTTTTATAATGTTATAAAAATAATATATAGTTATTATTTATACCATTATACACATTCAGGTATGGTGGTGGTGAAAAACGTATTACACCACGGCGTGGAGACAGTAAGTCATACATACTAATGCGAGTTGATTTCGCTCGATGAAGGATGGATAGAAGGTAAAATATGGTTTTTTCCTATTTAAAAATACATATCAGTATAGTAGTGATACTGATGTTATTACAATATAATTAAACCACTAAATAATAGTATGTAGAAGAAGAATGAAATTTTAAAAGATGGAAGAAGTGATTACTTAATCCTCGACGTGCCTCCGTTAAATTTCTGTATAGATTACTAGAGTAGATTTTTTAAGAAGACCATCACCTATAGAGTGTAACTAGGGAAAGTTTAGAATAGAAATGGGTATGGTTTTTCCAATCGTGATGACTCAAATGCAGTGAGTAGGAGTGGGAGGATGTTCCCTTTTATAAGAGAATATAGGGTCATTTTTGGAAACTCTCAAAATATTAATTTAGTATAAATTCAATTTTGATTAAAAATTGTCCAAAACTTATTTAATTCTAATATAACATGATTTCGGATTGAATAAACATCATCTAATTATTTTTATACATGTCTTGAATATTTTTTATCTCCTTGCAGTTTTGGTTTAACATTTATTTTATCCTTTTTATTCTTATTGTGATATCATGTTATTTACACATTGAAGGTTATTATAATTACCTGATCATGTCAAAATACACAAAACAAGTGATATATGAAATATTTCTACATATATTAACAATTATTTCTGGATAATTTTTTTTAAGAATTTAATAACATTTAATAAACTATTTCATCTTTTATGTTATGAATAATGTCAAATTTGGAGACTATTCATATTTGACTTTTTTAAAAAATTCATAATAACCTTATTCCATCATTCCAGATGAATTAACTCATCCATAAAATGAAAATTTCATCCAAAAAATTCATGTATGGAATAAAAATATTCAAATTAATCTTATTTCAATATTTATAAATTCAATAATTTGAATCATTTATTAATGTGGTAATTACTACATCATAATTGTTCCATTATTAAATATATGTATCTAATGTTTACAATTTATAAATAAAAACCAATGATCTTAAAAATATTTTGTGATTATTAATGAATATTTATAGACATATATATCCATTATATAATCCTATATTAAAATTGATTTTGTAAAAGATATATGTTGTGTAATAATTATCTTTACTTTAAATTAATTATCATAAAATTTCATTTTCACATAAAACTAAATCCATGGGTTACAAAAATTAACCCAAGGGGGACCACGGTGGGAAAAATATTATCCAATGGGATTACTACATGATTTACGATAGTTTAATATATTTATAATATTATTTTTACCCTTATTTAACAAATTTACCCTTTAACCATGCTAAATAAAATAATTACTAGAGTTACTATTCAGAATGTCAAAAAATAAAAGGTACCTATTTACACAATTTGAACCTTATCAATCCAAATATGTAATATTTTTTTAAAATTAAATATATAGAAGTTGATGTATTTATTTAATATAAAATCTCATAGTCTAAAACAAAAAAGTATGTTTTTAAGAAGTATTAACTATCAAAAGAATAAAATGTATTTATGTCCAATTTAAAAGTTAAATTACATAATATGAATAAAAATATATTAAATGATAAAAATATAATCCAGTTATCCTTTAAAACTAATTAAAAATAAAATATATATATATATAAAGAAATTAGATGAAAAGGTAGTTTCGAATTAAAATACAGTTGTTTTCACTATAAATCAAAATTTGAATTTCATGGGAATAATACAATATTTTAATCCAAGTAAATTTTTGATGTCCCAATTCCAATTAATACTATTATGTTGTCAAATATAGTATATAAAATCATTAAAAACTGTATTTAAAAAGGATTATCCATCAAAAGGTGGTAAAAATCTATTTTTTTAAAATAGATCTTTTATACCAAAATTGATTTTGATCACATATGAAGTTCTAGAAAATGTGTAAGAAGAATTTTAATGTTATATAAAATTCAAAATTTGGTTACTGATTTTCATAATGGCTAGTTTATATCCCATTAATTCATAATATTTTAATAATATATTTTTATTTACTGAAACTCAGTATTGCGTATAATGCAGGCTATCGAGGAAAGTCGTTCTTGTGTGTAACGCCAGCCAATAATAGTATTGAGTATAGTTCAAGCTAATACAGTGTTATTTATATTTCAAGATAATGTTGGTGTTGTTTCCAATGTAAGACATCAATGAAATTAAAAATAATCAACCTCCTAATATTCTTGGTGTGTTACATATATCATATGAATCAAACAACTGACAGTGGAGAGACTTGCATTCATAATAGATGTAGTAGTATGAATAATATGAATTTTACAATACCTTTTGCACATTGATATACCCTTACCGCTTTTAAATATTTCATATGAATTTTACTATTTTTCTTTCACTAGGGTACTATGTACCCTTTATAGCCCAAAATGTCGACCGTAACCCCATATACATTTCAAATGAGGGGTATCTGAGTTTTTTCCAGACTTTTTTATATGTCATAATCCCCTTCCATTCATATACTTCTCTATGCCCCATCAAAACAGAAGTAGGGGGCCCGAAATTCCATAATCACACCACTCCAATGTATGATATAGACACTAAGACCACTTGTGGTCCAACTTTCCATATCAGAATCACTATAATGAATCAAATTATTGAGATGGCCTCCAAATTCCCTAATTGTCATGTCCCCTATTTACATGGAATAATCTATTATTATTTCACTTATTGATACTAGAAGAAGTTATAGGAGTTAACCCTATTGAAATAGTATGGCCATTTCTTGGGGCATATTTCATGCATTTATCATTTATTTTTTCTAGATTCATCACTTTGGAAAACAAAATCAAATGAAATTTTTTTATCTATTCTATGATACTGTTTTAAGACCCTTAATAAAGAAATCTCTCCCATGTGATATTTTTTGTAGCTGAAAATGGTACAATACACTGATTGTTTCTGAAACATTCAATATAGTCTGTCACCGACTTTCCATTATATGTCATATGATTTCACTGGTCATTCATCTCATCCACCAATATCTCTGGATAGAATTGTGACAAGAACAAATCCTAGAAGCCCTTTGAAGATTACTCCGCATCATACCTATAATTTCCTATAATTCCCAACCAACACAAGGTAGGTCCAAAAATCATATTATTATCATGTTCAACATCTTATAAACGAGTGTCTCAATATGCATAAAGATATTTTATACCGAATCAATCCAAACCTTGGCAGCCTTGGGGACTCCCTCCATAGTGAATGTAGGTGGATGCTACTGTTGGAACTATCTCATCAGTAGATACATTGAAATAATGATCTAATTATCCTCATATTCCACCGATAACATGACCCTCAAGAAGTTTTAATGAATATGAACATCTATATGATCCTCGATATCTAAAGTAATATATGACTCAACATCAATAGGAAAATATTATTTCCATTTTCTACACACTCAACATGAATATGATGATGTGTAATTTTCCTTTCAAGAACAAAAAACTCCATAGAACCCTAACTATAACTGATTGGTTAACTTCAATACGTGATAAAAAAATATAAACCACAACTCATGGTTCTATAAACATGGAATATATGTATTTTTTCATTACTTATTATTTTACTTCTATCCATTGATGAAACATAACATGTTTCTTATTTTGTATTTCATATAGTATAGTATATAAAAAATTCAATAAATATGTTCTTATCATGAGAAGGTATTAAAATATATATCCTTATGTCCCTATCATGATGCATGCATACTCATCTCATTCTATACCAGGACATGAGTATAAATCTCAATAAGTATTAACATTATAGAATAATTACATCACACAAAATGTTAATCATCGTAGGTGAAATAACATTAATAGTAACATGTGAAAAATATAAAAAACAACCCAATATTTTGGATCTCATATTTTCCCCCATAAATGGGTTAGCACTCTCACGTCCATGAAAATTAAAATGTCCCCAAAAAAATCTATGTATCCCTTTTAACATTCACAAAAATTAAATAAATATAAAATGACAACATACTCCTTTATTACAACACTGTAACATTTCTTAATTTGTAACTATATCATGTGGAAAAAATTGTTTTCTTATGAGACCGCATGGGTTCCTCCTCATATTCCATAAGCAACAAACTATTAGTGGGAGAGTGATGAATAAGATGGGAGATGATAACCCCTTGTATGGAATATAATAGTAACAAAAAATAATCCATATAATAAAAGAAATTTGTGTATTACACATTGGGTAAACCATATAATACAACTGAAAAATAAAGGAAATTCAAAAACACTAAGAATAAGTAATCATGTACTGAAATATTTTAATTTATCTAGATGTAAATTGGAATGTGATACAAAAAAAATGAATGAACTGACACTAATTGTTCTCAAAGGATCCCATCTTGAACCCCATGTCTAACCCATCTCTGAACGTCGTCCTATCCTTAAAGGAACTAACTGAATCAAAAATAACTCCCCATAAACATTTCTTAACATAAAAATATAAAAAAAATTTGTACCAAATGGAATACTGAACAGTTTGTGAGTAAAACATTCTAGGTCGACCCCATTGTGTGTAATGATAACCTATCTTATAATAAGTGATTTAAATAAGGCAATGTAAATGTGTACTAATTTAACATTTAATATAATATATCAATAAAACTACTTCACCACCGACCCAAAATATCATTATTCATGTAGCACAACCATGAAAACCAATAATAATATATCCATGGTAAAACAAACATGGTCGTAATCATGTTATAACCATAAAATCTGGGCCCAGAATTCAACATAATAATTTATGGTCAATATATGAAATATAGAATGGTTCTCGGTATAACAAACTAAATATGATAAATAAATCATTGGACTAGGAATACATCACTCAATATATTCATTACAATATGGTACATGGCATAGCCTGCACAATATTATCATTATATCATGTATCTCACTATATCACATCATAAGACTCAATGGATAGATATGAAAATTAATAGTTTACTTTCAATTTACGTTATATTAATATCCATAAATATTAATAGTCATATAAATAAGCAATTATCCAAAAATTAGGTATTTTATATCAAGAAAATCACTTACGGTCTATCGTTATGCTAAACACACTTTAATATATATGATGATTCTTTTTAAATCAAGGGTTTTCTCATTCAATAGGTATCCAAAAGGTTGTTTACAAACATTTGAGTCCAAATACGAATCCAAATAATAAACCACTTCATTATTTAATTAAATAATATTGTCTATTTATTGTAACAATCACAATATTTCAAATACTCGACATTTATCATACCGTATAGTAATGTTATACACCCCCTATCATAAAACATCTATTTAGAAACAACATAAAAGGGTAATTATAATCAAATAGTCGGAAAAAAATATCATTAGATGATGACTAGATCAAATTTGAACATGATTGACATTAAAACCTAGTGTGTTCCACTTCCCTAACAAGGAACAATGAAAAAGGAATTAGAAACGAATCCCAAATATATACCTAGGATTTATCACACACATAAGATGTCTTTAATAGACTTTGATGCTCAAAAATAACTTGATGAAATTTCATAGTACGATTGTAGGATGTTTCATAGAAGGAATAAAAAAATATTTCACGTAAAAATGCATAAAACTATTCGTTAGGATATTTTAAGGCATTTAATTTGATTAGACATTGTGTATTTTTTTAAAATATATATACTAAAAACCTATGGAATTAGGTAAATATTTCTCAAGATCTACTATTACTCAAATTTAATGGATTACATGACATGTAAACATTTTAAATAATGTACTGGTTTACAACATGTGTCAGGAGGATATTACACATTATTGAAACATGTACATGGTGTCTAGTTACCTAATATACAGTTTTCATCCCATTTTCTATTAAAGTACCTAATCACCTCCAAATACTTCTAAGGTATGGAAAATTTTGATAAACCCATCTAAGATGTTTATAACTAGACTCATTTAATAAAAATAAGCATACATCCTAGAACATTAGGTAATTTTCACCAATAGTGGCTCTTTTCCCTGAATGAGACTCATCCAATAAGGATCAAACAAAAAACTCATACTGGGACATTCCTAAAAAAGGATGTTATCATACAAAATATATTTATAGGAAAAAAATTTAATATAAAGAATAAAATAATGCATGGAATTGATAGAAGAAACAAAACATTAAAATGGATAGAATATAAATTTTAGATATGAGATATGAATTGTAATGAAATTTTAGTATATTATTATTGATTATTATGATAAATATTTGTTAAAATTATAATGAACCATCATTTCACAATATATTTTCCATAAATTGAGATTATTTTTGATATAATTCTATATATGGAACAGTAAAATAAAAAGAAAGAGTGATATTTTTAGACCATTAAAATATGTTTGATGAATTATAAGGTGATAATTGGAGTAACCATTTTATAAAATTTACGTATAAGGGTTATACATGTCACTATTATTTCTAATGAAATCAATTTATATATCTAAAATTACTAATAAGATGATTTTATTCTTGAAATTGAATATTTTGGAGAACCTTAAGTGATAAACGTTTATATTTTTTGTAACATGTGAATGATTAATGAGAAAATGTATAAATTTTTCCATATTTATTTAATTAGTTTATGATATGAAAAAAGTGGATGTTTAGTTAATATTCTACAAATTTGTTTTCTTTATAAATACATTATTTCAATAAAAATTTTTTTATTAAAAATATAAATTTTAAAATTTTAAAATATCTATATGAAAAAAAGAAAATCGATTTTCGATTCATCAAAAGGATATTATAGAAGGATTATTTTTTATATTTTTTTAATAATTATTGATTTTATAGTCAATATTGTGGTATTGAGTTTTTACAAATACCATGTTTTTTATAGAAAAAATTAGAATAAAATATGATTTTGATATTAATGAAAACATTCTATTGGAATAAATACATATATTTTATTAGAGTTTATATTTTTAAGAATATTTATTTTAATTCAAAATCCTTATTTAACATTATATAACGTAAGTTATATTTTAAAAACTAAAATATTATACGTTAAACAACGAATATTTTTAAAATTAAATTTTATCCCATTTACAATTAGAATGAAATAAATTATTTTTAAAACATGGAATAATTATGTACAAATTATATAATAAGTACCATTTAATATTTCGGCTTAATGGTTATTATAACTTATGTAAATATAATTACTACATTAAGGTATAATATAATACAAGTGAAAGATTTAATGGTAAAGTGTTGACTATATTTTTAAATCCTTTTCCTAAATATTTGATTTACGGATTTGTTGATGTCATCTCTTACCCACCACATTATATCAATTTTTTAGAAGATTTCATTTTGAGTGACTTCCTATTATTGAAAGGCTTTACATATTTATAGAAATTCATTCACATTAAAAATATAGAAGGGGGACTCTTATCTTCACATCACCACTGAATAAACCCAACTTATTTCATCCCAAAATCAACCAAAAACAATAGAAATAATTATGTCATAACTTATCATGGTAATTTTCTTCTCCAAATTACATCCCTCAAAGGATTAACCCCATTTTCAAATGAGGTAATCTAATATGTGAGAGATATATTTAAAAACACCAATTTCTCATTTCAATTAAACTATGTGAACTTATTCATATATTTAATTTTACTACTAAAAAAATTAATCAATATATATATATATATCATTATTATAAAATAATAATATTATAATTGTGGTATATTAATTAACCCATTTCTCTTTACAATTATTAAAAAAAAGAGACATTTGTGCATTGTGTGGAATACTACCCCCGTAAAGTGACCTATTTTTTTCATCACCATCTAACACAGAGAGTTAAATAGTTAATTTAATATATAATTATGACATATGTTAGTTTCTTTTGTTTCTATATTTTTGTACAATATTAATCACCTCTATTGAACTAGGTAATCAAAATCATCGTCCATGCAAGTGTGGGGACTAATGAATCCAATGAAGGTGTGTTGAATTTTTCAATAATTTTTTTGGATGGTAATATTAATTAGTTTAAAGGATAAACATTATATCTATGAAATAATTATTGATTTTTCTAATAAATTATAGTTGATTCAACTTCACTAATGGGTAGAGAACTAGTTATATGATGTCATTAATATTGAAATTATCTAGATGATGATTTTTTTCTCAATTTTTCGATAAAATCATAGATTTCATAAGGACATGTATATTTATTTTGAATAATAGAACGAATATTCCCTTCATTTTTCCTTGGCACATTTATTTTTAGCTTGAATTTACCTATTGCATATTGATTTAAACCATAATTTGTAACGTCTTGGATTTTTATTTTATTATTTAAAATATTATATTGACTTATTTCGAGACTGTGTGCAATGACGTCACATCATTCCGAGGTCCAGTGATCTCAGAATGGTGGTCTAAACTTTTTTAAGTTATGTGAGTCAGTACTTGTGTGCGATTTTGGCAGTTTCCAAACGGATCCCTGGATTAAAAATATGAAGGCACCGTTGCGTCCGGGACGGTGACTTTACCTAAGAATGAGCCTAACCTCAACTGGTGCTGGTCAAGGGAATATGTTAATTTTCGGACATTTTTCGGATCGTGGTTGATCCACATTCGTCATTTAAACGCATAAATGGGGAAAAAATTGAAATAACAAAACCCCTACATTTCGAAAAGAACGATCAGTAATAAAGGCGTCGCGCTGCCATTGTTGTCGAGATCCTTCAACGTTGGCGCATCGATTCTCGATTTATCGGTGACGAACAATGAAAAATCGAAATCGAGAATCATTGAGCCAACGTTGAAGGATCTTGACGACAATGGAAGCCTAACACCTTCATTAATGATCATTCATTTAGAAATGTAGGGGTTTGTTATTTCAATTTTTTCCCCCGTTTATGAGTTTAAATGACGAACGCAGATCAACCATGAACAAGTTGATCCGCAGATTCATACCTTTTTGCGGGAGGGTTTTCATTGGGATAATTTTTGGGAATTAATCTGTAATTTTATTTATGTTGATCTATTCTACATTTAAACCTATTAACGGGAGCAGATCAATGTCGTGATGAACGACGACGGAGGTTCGTTCCGCAATTTTTGTTTATTGGATTTTTCCTCTCCCTTTCTTTTCTTCACGTTCTTCTCGGGGCGACGAAAAACAGACGTTGCACATCTATCCCATGATGCAATGATCCCAAATCGAAGGCTTGACACTGCAAAAACCTTGTAAAAGTGCGATGACGATGGTGGATGACGAATCAGACTGGATCGGTAAAGGGAGTTCCTAGAGCATTCTTTGTGCGGGAAGATAAAAACATGTTTTCCAAGCCGATTGGAGGCCTGAAAATGCCGAAAGTGGATTCGAGGAATTGGGGAAACCAAAACCTGAAGGTTTCATTGCTATTGGACGACCAGAAAGATGACCGGACTAGCACGTGAGGCATGCTGGTGAGGAGCTTCGTTTCTGGGAATTTCCAGAACACACGGTGTGTACTTTCGAAGAACACGTTGTGTAGTACTGGCAGCGGCTAGGGTTTTGGGGGCCATAGAGGTGTCACACAGCTTGTGACCTTGGTCACACTGCATGTTGATCTTTTCCTGAAGCTCGGAATGTGTTTGGGAAATACACGGACATGGGATGATCTACACGGCTTCAGGCGTCACAGCGTGTACAACGTGGCAGAGGCGGAAAGGTGAAGCTCGGCGTGTACCCATGGGATACACGGACATTGGTTAAAGTAAACTGGTTGATATCCCTGTACGACCACATGACCAATGACACAGGGCCAACCCTAGTCACTTGGAACAAGGCATGTACATCATGCTATATGCTAGGTATATTGGTTTTCTACACGACCAGTTCTACAACATGGGCCACTGCACCCGGGCAGTACCTGGGGTCAGACAACAAGGGGTGTATCTTTTCTAGACACCGTGTACTTGTTGGAAAACAGCATGGTCCTATTTTTCACCGTATCCTGGACATATTTAGTTTGGGTTAGTGGCCCTTATTCTCGTTTACCTGAAAGTCAGGAATCATTTCCTTCTACAAGAGTATGATCCCTTCAGACATAATTTCTGTGATAGAGTGGGCATCCCTCCGAGAGGCTCGGAGTCAGATCCTCTATCCATTTTTGACCCTAGGTGGAGTCAGGCATCGATGTGACCAACTCTACAAGGTGTTTATCCTCTACCTAGCTGGTGTATCACCTAATTGGTGAATCTAGATGAGTCATGGTATCCGCCATGGCCCTCACAGTTATCCTCATATGTGTATCGTGAGCTTTCCCACTTAGGAGTGTGTATCCCATAATGAGTGCTTTCTATCTACCGTAAACTTCCACTCAATAGTGTGTCTCTCATAATGATTGCAACTACCTATCGTGATGGTTCCCGATGAACACCACTTCTCGCATAGACATCATTAGAGCTATAAGACTCGTGGAGGGTGTTCTCCTAGAATGAGTGCATCATAGAATCTTCGAACAGAATCCCTAACGGGGTTATGTGGTCATCTGACTTGTCTCTATACTACGGTATGGGTTTTGAGTATATCTTATTTGTTTTATATGATCTATAGACATATAATGTTCATAGGTGATTGTACCTTTACTTTTTGTACTGCATTGTGGTTTTCGGGGTCCTCTACTGAGTATTGTTATACTCACCCCTACACGGGCTTGGCCCGCATGTCTGGTGTCTTGTGTAGATGAGCAGCCTTTTTATAGAGTCTAGGGTGCACCAAGAAAGGACCGAGATTTCTGAGTTCCCTACAGGCCGAGGTGTTCCTATGGCTACGAGCATCAGTCCCAGTAACTTTTGGGCTTACAGGTTGGATTTATCAGTTTTTAGACTCCTGTTTGTTTGTTTTTTGGTGGGATTGTATTCTGGCCCAGTTCACTCTTATAGTACACTACCTTTCGTCATACTCTGTTGGTTGGGGTTTAGTTGTATGGATTCATTTTGTTCCTTAGTGTGTTACATTTCATCATTGGCGGGCTTAGAGATGTGTGTGTCTATACAGGTACTTAGGTAATGCCTCCCATGTTAGTAATATGCCTAATCGGTGCTAGTCAACAGCCCCTGGCTTATTGGAGGCAGCCTTGTGGAGTCACAGCACGGTACCCACTGGGACGGGTCGTGACAGAGTGGTATCATAGGTGGTCAGTTCTACCATAGGACCAAAAGTCTGTGTGTTTTGTTTGGGGAAACAATGTTAAGTGTTTCTAGTTCGGCTTTCAGGCTAGAGACTCCAGTATTGGTGCAGCGGCCGACGTATCCATACACTAGGGCTCTGATAACCTTCTTTCTGACTCGGTAGACAAAAAAATGGTTTTGGGGAAATAAAAAGGTACACACATCATATATGAATGGTTTGTGGTTTCCATGTCATTTGTGTCAGCTATCCAGATATACTCTTTGACCATGGTACAACTTGTTTCCTGAAAGGATGCCTCTACGATGCATACCTCCTATAATTTAGTAGCACGATCACGAGGATGACCCCCTAAGTGACGAGGCTTTGATACAGGGACCAGTTCCCTAGGCATTTCCATCGGGTGGTGCACCTTCTATGCCATCACCAGTGGAGCATCCAGTGGTACCTGCAGTACCGATCGGTGAGGAGTGCAGGCTTAGTGCTCTCCATGAGTTCCAGAGACAAAGACCCCTCGAGTTCTGAGGCGAGCCCGACCCTCAGGAGGTTGAGGACTGGTTTGAGGTGGGGACCATGGTTTTCCCTCTAGTGAGGACACCGGCAGACCAGATGGTGTTCCTAGGAGCGATCCTTTATCAGGGTTCGGCCGGACGATGGTGGAGTCTGATCACACAGACTAATGAATATGAGACTCTTTCGTGGACAGAGTTCATGCGAATCTTTCGGGAGGAGTTCACTCCGGTTGCACTGAGAGTTGTACGCATCCAGCAGCTACTCCAGCATCAGCAGGGAAATATATTAGTGGATGACTATTCATCGAGGTCCACCATCCTCTCCAGGTACTCAATAGATATGGTCATGGATCAGTACTTCAGAGCTCGGGCCTTCGATTGAGGTTTACGATGAGTCATCTAACCTAGTGTCGTGACTCTATGCATATCGACTTATGATGGAGTGATAGAGCGAGATTTGGTGGTTGAAAGCTTCTTAGCGGATCAGAGACAGCCATCGGCAGTCAGCAGCAGGTAGACAGGTCCGGAGACCTTGGTGGCAGGGAGCCAGCGTCAGACGCCAGGATCAGGACATAAAAGACGTCAGAGGAGGACCCATGATAGGGGATCGACAGTGCAGGGCTCTCAGGTAAGATCCAATCAGCCTACGGAGAAGCGATTCTACGCATGTGATGGTAGGGGACATCTTGCTATGGATTTCCTGACCTGTAGATATGGTGGCAAGGAAGTGGTGGATGAACCACCAAGGCAGAGGCAGTGAACAGACTAGGAAGACCCTCTAGGCGGCAGACACTGTAGAGGAGCAAGGAGACCTGCGGGTGGTGACAAATGCTTCGAATTACTTCCACCACCACCCACAGGAGGTCCGCACTAGGCTTAGGGAGCTGGGTGACAGGGGCGTGGACAATTGTATGCAGTCGAGCTATACGACCCAGGGGCTCCAGGGATGATTCAAGGTACGATCTGTGTCTTTTCTACGTTGGCTTCCGTATTCATATAAATAGGTGCCAGCCATTCTTTTATAGCCACATGTCTTGTACAAAACCTCAAGATTCCGGTAGAACCATTGACTCGATCCTTACGCTTGTAGACACCTACGGCAGGAGACTCAAAGATCAGGCACCTTTAAAGACAGTGTGATATTACCCTTGTAGATGAGAGTTTTGGTTGGAACCTCTTGGTGGTATCATCAAGGCCTTACGACATCATTCTTGGTATGTATTGGTTATCTTCGGACCATGACTAGATTAACTGTTTTAGGTGAAGAGCGTCGTGTTTCCGCCGTGGTGGAACGATTGTTTCCTTTTTAGAAGAAAAGTAAACCCATGTAATACAAAATGTGCTCATGCATAGGAGGGTGCAGCTGATCACTCATGATTTGTCTAGCCCTACCCTGAGAGAAGTAGATGTTGTGAGCTCTCAGTTCCCAGCAGTGGTGGCGGAGTATGAGGACGTCTTTCCAGAAGAAGTTCCAAGATTACCTCCTCACCGGGAAATTGACTTCTACATCGACTTACACCCTGGGATGACACCAATTTCCACATCGGCTTATCGGATGGCTCCTGTAGGACTTCACAAGCTGAGGGTGCTGTTGGAGGATTTGCAGAGAAAGGGTTTCGTAAGACCCAACATCTCACCCTGGGCAGCCCCAACCCTTTTTTCCAAAAAGATAGACTGGTGTATGAGGTTGTGCACGGATTACTGGCACATGAACTAGGTGATGGTGAAGAAAAAGTACCCACTGCCAAGAATCGATGACCTATTATATCAGCTAAGAGGGGCATAGTGGTTCTCGAAGGTTGACCTACTATCAAGCTGTCGCCAGCTATGAGTGCGGGCTGAGGATATACCGAAGCCGGCTTTCAGATGCCACTATGGTCACTATGAGTACTTGGTGATGCGTTTTGGCATAAAGAACGCCCCCGCAGTGTTCATGGGACTGATGAACCAGATCTTCCTGCCATACATGGACCGGTTCGTAGTGGTCTTCATCGAAGACATCCTCGTGTACTCGGCATCAGAAGAGGAGCATGCGAGACACCTACAGATGGTTCTCAGCGTACTTCGAGAGCACCAGCTATATGGGAAGCTCTCAAAGTGCCAGTTCTGGATTCGGGAGGTCCACATTCTGGGACATGTCATCTCAGCAGATGGAGTAGTTGTGGACCCGACCAAGGTGGAGGCTGTGTTAGCAAGGGAGCCACCTCGGAGTGTGACAGAGGTGCGGAGCATCCTTGGGATGGTAGGATATTAACATATATTCTTTCCTAATATCTCCAGGATATCAGCAAATGATGATGGCCTTGACCAGGAATGGGAAACCCTTCGTGTGGACAGAGAAGTGCCAGCATGCTTTTGAGCAGTTAAGGCAGAGTTTGACGAGAGCCCCAGTCATGATATTACTGGATGAGGGTGTCGATTACGTAGTTTTCTATAATGCATTAGGGACAAGGCTCAGCTATGTCCTGATGCAGTTCCATGCAGTGATTTCTTATGGTTTGCGCTAGCTTAGGCCACATGAGCAGAACTATGCGACCCATGATCTCTAGTAGGCAGCGGTAGTCTTCACATTTAAGATGTGGCAACAATACCTTATGGGTGAGCGGTTTATTGTCTACTATGACCAAAAGAGCCTCAAGTACATCTTCACATAGGTGGATCTAAATCTGAGGTAGAGACGTTGGCTAGAGTTCCTCCAAGACTATGATTTTGAGATCATCTATACTCATGGAAAGGGAAACAGGGTGGCAGATTCCCTTAGAAGAAAATTGAGCTCACAGCTGTTGAGTGAGGCGACACAGCAGTTAGCTGCATTACAATTATCCTTCGTGGATGGAGATGATACATCTTACCTAGAGTCGATGGTTGTCACCCCTCTACTCTTACAGCAAGTTAGGGAGGAATAGCTTTGGGGATGTCGACTGTGTGGATTTATGTGCTCAGTTATCCACAGGACATGCTCCTAATGGATATTCACAAGGTGGGGAGCATGTACTTATTTTTAGAGGAAGCACTGTTGTACCAGTGGCGTTTCTGGAGGAGGTCCTGAGGGAGTTTCATACATCCCCTTTGGTGGTATATCCTATAGAGGAAACTATGTACAGGATCTCTGATGGAATTTCTGGTGGTTAGGAATGAATATGGCAGTAGAATATTTCTAGTGATCGTTGACCGACTCACCATGTTAGCCCACTTCTTGGCTATCATAGAGCAGAGTTCCGTAGAAATATTGGGACACGTCTATGTGCAAGAGATAGTTCGGCTTCCTGGAGTCCCCTCGACTATATCTCGAATCGAGATGCCCGCTTCACGTCCCAGTTGTGGATGGGATTCCAGGAGGCTTTTTGGACTCAGCTACTCTTAAGAACATCGTTTTATCCCCAGATTGATGGTAAAATAGAGAGGACCATTCAGGTTCTAGAGGATAAGTTGCGAGATTGTATCTTGGAATTTGGTCGTAGCTGGGAGGACCACCTACCTCTATTGGAATATTAGTACAATAACAGCTGCCACTCCACAATTGGTATGGAACCGTTCTAGGCCTTACATATGAGACCCATCTGGTCACCGCTTTGCTGGACTGACCCTAGAGAGTCAGCACTCATCGGTCCAGAGTTAGTGATAGTTACAACAGAAAAGGTGCAGATCATCCGAGAGTTGATGAAGGCTGCACATAGCCGGCAGAAGTCCTATGCTAACTGACGATGGAGGCCTCTGGATTTCGAAGAGAGAGACCATGTATTTCTTCGGGTCTCACCTCGACAGGGGTTAATTAGATTTGGCCGAGGCGAAAAGCTATCTGTGAGGTTCATCAGACTCTTCCAGATACGGTGCAGAGTTGGTGAGGTGGAATACTTCATAGCTCTACTTCCACAACTGCATCGGGTACATGATGTTTTCCACGTGTCGTAGCTGAGGAGGTACGTGCACGTTCCATTTCACGTCACCGACTAGGG
The DNA here is from genome assembly GCA_963277665.1 of Viscum album. NCBI lineage: Eukaryota > Viridiplantae > Streptophyta > Magnoliopsida > Santalales > Viscaceae > Viscum > Viscum album. The sequence goes on along the minus strand of OY728129.1, from coordinate 790,556,508 downwards.
TGAGGTGGACATCGAGGATGGAGTGACATTCACTGAGGACTCAGTGGAGATCGTGGATCGTCAGGAGAGGATCATTCATGGGTGAACGATTCCCTTGGTGCGCGTCCGGTGGCTGCACAAGAATCTTTAAGAGAGCACTTGGGAGCGGGAGGCTCAGATCCATGCCCAGTACCATCATTTTTTTATAGCCATTGTTTTGGATGTTTGGGGACGTAAAGCCCTAAGGTGGGGAGATTGTAAAGACTCAAATTTTCCATTTATTATTTTAAATATTATATGGAATTATTTCAAGACCGGTAGCAAAGACGTCACATCATTCTGAGGTCCAGTGATCCTAGAATGGTGGTTTGAACTTTTTTTATGTTAAGCGAGTCGACACTTGTGCACGGTTGTGGCAATTTCCAAATGGATGCCTGGATTAAAAATATGAGGGAATCGTTGCGTCCTAGATGTCGACTATACTTATGAATGAGACTAACCTCAACCGGAGCGGGTCGAGGGAAAAAGTTAATTTTCAGACATTTTTAGTAAAGTAAAAATAAAATAAATTCGTAATTATTTATTTTAATTTTATGGAAACGTCCACTGCAGCACAACGACGAGGCGTCTGTTTCTTAAATTAATGACATGTCATAATGACTCAAAAAATGGTAAGTAGGAATCATTAATACTACATCGTAATTAAATGCCAAAATGTTTCCCTTTATAATGGGTTAAGAAATTGTGGATCATTGGTGACCCTTGAGAGGAAACTCTGCAGAATTTGCGGGTTGTTGGTGACATTTCTCGACGACGAATCGTAATCAAGGATCACAGCACCAACGATGAAGGATCTCGATGACAATGGCAGTGCTACGCCTTCATCAATGATCCATCCTTTTGAAATATATGGGTTTTTTATTTTAATTTTTATTTTCCTCATTTTTTAGTTTAAACGACGAAGGAAGATCAACCACGAACAACATGATCCGCGGAGTCGTACGTTCTTGTGGCATGATTTTCTTTGGGATGATTTTGGGGAATTAATCATTTCTTTTATTTATGTTGATCTCTGGTCCGTTTAAACCTATTAACGATAGGGGATCAACACCATGAAGAATGACAGTGGAGGTTCATTCCTCATTTTTTGTTTATTGGATTTTCCTCCCCCTTTCTTTACATTATGTTCTTAGCGGGGCGACGAACAACGGATCGTTGCGCATCCATTCCATGACGCAATGATCCCAAATCGAAGGCTCGACACCGCAACGACCTTGTAGAAGTGTGACGATGATGGCAGACAATGAATCAGACCGGATCGGTAAGGGGAATTCCTCGGGCATTCTTCACGCAGGAAGATCAAACCACATTTTTGGAGCCGATCGGAGGCCTGAAAATGCCGGAAGCGGCATAGTGGTGTTGGGGTGACCAAAAATTGAATGTTTCATGGCGATCAGACGGCCGTAACGACGATCGGACCTGCATGGGAGGCGTGCCGGCAAAGAGCTACATTTATGGGATTTTCCAGAACACACGTCATGTACTTCCGAAGAACACGCCGTGTAGTACTAGTGGCGGGTAGTGTTTCGAGGGTCAGAGAGGGTCACATAGTGTTTAACCTTGGTCACACGACATGTTGAACATTACCCAATGCTCGACATGTGTTTGGGAAATACATGGACACGGGATGATCCCCATGGATTCAGGACACACGGTGTGTACAACGTGGTAGAGGTGGCAACGTGAAGCTTGTACTGTATCCATGGGATACACAGACACAGGTTAAAGTACACGGGTTGATAGCCATGTATGGACACACGGCCAGGGAAACAGGGCCAACTCTAGTCACTCGGATCATGGTGTGTACATCGTACTACATGCCGTGTACTATTTTTTTCTACATGACCAATTCTACGACACATGTTGTTGCACACGAGAAGTACCCAGGGTCAGGCAACACGGCGTGTATCTTTTCTACACGCCATTTACTTTTTGGAAAACATCATGGTCTTCTAGTTCACTGTATCCTAGACGTCTTTCGTTTGGGTTAGTGCCCCTTCTTCTTGTTTCCATGAAGGTCAGGCATCGTTTCATTCTGCTGGAGTATGATCCCTTTAGTTGTACGTTCTATGATAGATTCGGCATCCCTCTGAGAGGCCTATAGGGAGATCATCTATCCATTCTTGGCCCTAGGTAGTGTCAGGAATCCTCGTGATCAACTCTACCAGGTGTTGATCCTTTACATAGTAGGTGTATCACCTAACTGGTGAATCTAAATGAGTCGTGGTTTCCGCGATGGCCCTGGCAGTGATCCTCATCTATGTATCATGATCATTCCCACTCAAGAGTGTGTCTCCCATAATGAGTTCTTTCTATTAACCGTAACCTTCCCACTCAAATGTGTGTCTCTTATAATGAGTGCAACTACCTCTCGTGACATTTCCCGATGAACACCACTTATCGGACGAACGTCATCAGAGCTATAAGACTCATGGAGTGTGTTCACCCGGAACGAGTGCATCACGGAATCATAGAACAGAATCCCTAATGGGGGTATGCAGTCATGTGACTTGTCTCTAGACTATAGTCCGGGTTTTGAGTATATCTGGTTTGTTCTATATGTTATGTAGAAATATATTGTGCATAGATGACTGTACCATTAATTTGTGTACGACTTTGTGGTTTTCGGGGTCCTTTACTGAGTATTGTCATAATCACCCCTGCATGGGCTTTTCCCGCACGTCTGGTGTCTTGTGTAGACGAGCAGCCATTATACAGAGTCCAGGGTGGACTAGGACAGGACTGATCATTCTGAGTTCCCTACAGGCCGAGGTGTTCCTACAGCTACGAACAGCAGTTCCAGTACCTTTTTGGCTTATCGGTTGGATTTTTCAGTTTTCAGACTCTTGTTTGTTTGTTTTTTTGGTGGGCTTGTATTATGGCCCAGTTTACTCTTTTAATATACTACCTTTAGTCACACTCTGTTTGTTGGGGTTTAGTTTTATAAATGCATTTTGTTCCTTAGTGTTTTACATTTCAGTGTTACTGGGCTTGGAGATGTGTGTGTGTGTAATGGTACTTAAGAAATGCCTCCAATGTTAGTAATATGCCTACTCGGTGCTATTCACTTGCCCCTGGCCTATTAGAGGTGGGCTTGGGGAGTCACGTCGCAGGCTCCACTGGGACGGGTTGTGACATAATGTATATTTAATTGTGCCGACACTACAAGAATATCTTTTTAAAAAATAATTGACAAATAAATGTCATGACAAAACATAATATTATTTTTCTTGATTAGGTTAATGAAAACACATTATGTAGTTGATTATGGATTGTTGAGTAATAGAAAAATGGTCTCAACTCATAGAATACTTTATGGTCCGGATTATATAGATGACATATTCAAGTTCATAAGGATTATGGGTCCTAATAAATCCAAAATGTTAATACATCTAATTAAGCGATTTAAAAGTGATATAAAAGATTAGACATGAAAAATTAAAATTAATATGGCTTTTAATGTGAATTAGATACCATTTACATCGAAAACAAGCAAATAGAACTGAACACCAAAATAATAGTGGGTATTGAGGAATCCCTTATGTTTTGATGACCTTTCATGGTCTTTATCCATCACCCAATCTTGTATTCAGATGTAGGTAGAGGGATTTAATTTTTTTTGAAAGGCATTAAAAATTTCTATGTTTTATCTTTGTGGTCTTTTAAACTATTACATTCTCTATTGAGGTGTTCATTTTAAATTATAATAACATGTCTCCAAACATTTCTTTGGCCGCATTCCCTGAATACAATGTCGACTATGTACATGAGGTCATGGGTCATGAGCTACTAGGGATTAATATTGTAGTACCTCCTTTGGAACCTATTTCTATTTCATATATGGTCACATATTCCCATTGTTCAAGGGTATTTTCCCATATGTTGCAAAACATTCAAGGTATAGTTCAACCTAACCCCTAGCATGTAAGAGTTGACTCGGGAATTGAAATAGTAGTATCCACAATACATTTCAAGGGATGATGGGACACATGTTGTTGATTCCATGATTGAATCAATTATTTATATATACAATAATCTAGAGACAACGTTAGTGAATAGGGTTAACCTGGATACATACATGTTGCATGATTCTAACAAGCGATGGTGGGATGTTATCACTCCAGAGAATCGACATCGTGATATTTTTGGGGAATATTTCCCATTGATATTCAATGAATAATTACGTCACTAGACTATGAGGGATAACTGAGGTAGTGAATTTATGAACTATTATGAGGAAATCATGTCTTTTTGGAGTATATTACATGTTTCATAGTTCTGTTGCATTTTTCCGCTACTCTATTGAGTGATAACATTATGAAAACCATGATATTGGCGGACGAGTTGGGTTTGGCCCTCCAATAAAATGTATATGTATTTGTGTTGATTTATATATTTGACATCATCAAATAAACCCTTATCATTGAGAGAAATTATAGGGAAGAATATGGTGGGAGTTAAAGTGGGTTTTCATCAATTTATTGCCTTCCTTATTATAGGGGAAAGATATTATTTGAGCCTACTAATAGAGGTTGCATAAATTAAACACCAAGTGTAGAAACGTTCTTCATATATCAATAGTGTAGGAATCAAAAATATACCAAAACATAGTGCTAACATATTCTAGTGGATTTTATGGTCTGTGGAAGGATGGGGAATATATAGAACCATTGTAGAACATTACCATCAGTTCCTAGCGATCATGGATGCACTCTTACTCCTAGATAAGGATAAAGACCTCTAGTGTCAGGATAAGAAGACATTCAGAATAAAACCATCTGATCAGGATAAGGTGGTGGTCATGGTAGAGTCTATCAATCTTATGATTCTTATTTTTATTAAAGCATTATTTTTCAAGGTAGGCATGTAGTGACTTAGGGCCATCGTACATGCTAGTTACTTGATGCATGCTCTACACCCGATGAGAAATGTGCTACACCTTATAATGTATGAGGTACTACTCTAGAAGCCTCATCATTAGTGTATACTTTTTTTGACATAGGAATATCCCACTCTTTTATATCTATGACTATTATGGGGTTTTTTTGTCATTTATAATGAACACTTTCAGGGAGTGATGACGCTTGATAACTTGTTAGGTATATAATCATTGGGTTTTATCCATTGTATTGAATGTACCATTGAGATAGAGATTTACCTTTTCATGTGGAATCTTATATCCCTCGATATGATAGGCTTTGATGTAATAATCTCGATGGAATTTTCAGTTCCCTATCAAGTTTATATTCTATTATATCATTATATGGTGAAGTAACATCGCCAGATGGAGTTAGGAATGTGCTTTATGGAAATTGGGATGTCAGTGTGACTAGAGTTGTTCATAAGAAGTAGAGGTTGTGTATTATGAGAACTCATATTACCAGTATTTTCCTTGACAACCATGGGTTATGACGTAATACTTTCCCTTAAGTAGTGGATAAATTTATGGACATTTTTTATAATAAAATTTCTAGTCAATATTAAATTTTAATGTAAAATTTTATTATTTGGCTCATACTAGGAGAAGAAGCATTGACCATTCCTCATTATAGAATGGAAAATATTGAGCTTATGGGGCACATGAAATAAATAATGGATCTAGAGACTCAAGGAATTATAGGCACTAAACCCTCTCCTTAGGGTAATCCAGTTCATTTCTCTAATAAGGGAGATTTTACCATAAATATCTACATGTATTACAATTGATTCAACATGATGGTGATAAACAATTAGTGTCTACCTACTAAGATTGACAACCTATTTCATCATATCAACGATGATAGAGTGCTCTCAAAAATATATTTTTGTTGGGGATGTCATCGAGTGTGTGTTAGTTCATTTGAGATAACTCATACAACATTTAGAAGCAGGTATTACCTATATGAGTACCTGGTTATGTCGTTTGGAATAATGAACACACCTACAATATTCATCGCTCTTATGCATCAGGTCTTCCCCTTGTATTTTTATTCATTCATGGTAGTACTTATTGATGATATATTAGGATATTAACACTTCAAAAATGACTAAGAAAATAATTATGAGATCATGTTGATTACACTAATAGGTAATAATCTCTATTATTCTTAAAAAATTCCACTTCTAGATTGACAATGTTCACTTCTTGGGTAACATAATCATAGAGTAAAAGGATTCAATAGACCTAGATCAATTGATTGATTTATTTTCATGGGATAATCCCAAGAAAATAAATGATATTCATAGATTCATTGATATATTTATATATTATAGATTCTTCAATGATGATTTCTAACATTTTTCAGCACCACTTACAGTCATGAAAAATAAATTTGCGAAATTCATATGGTCAAAAGCCTGTGAAGGTGCTTCTTTAGATTTGAAGGATGGTTTCATGTTAGAGGAGATAATGATTTTCTAGATCCAATAAAGAGATATATAGTCTACTATTACACTTCAATTATGGGTCATATAGTTGTTCTGGTGTAGGATGAGTGAGTCATCTAATACGGGTCCCATCATTTGAGTCCCTATGGGTAAAATTACCAGACCATGTCATAGATTCCACTGAAATTGTGAATTCCATGAGTTGTTAGAGACAATACCTACATGGAGAGTATTTTGGGGTATAAAATGATCAATAAATCCTCAATTAAATCTTTCCAAAATGGATGGTTAATATTATGTAGTACATGTGTGTTTCGTGACTACAGTCAATTGATTTTGTGCTCTCTTACATGCCTACTAAAGGTAATGATCTAGCTGATGCTCTTAGCCAAAATACCAGGTTCATACTATCCTATTGTCCATAGCTGTGACATATACTTTTTTTAATGGGTGTGAATGAGACAATTATCACATCAAAAGTCCTTTTCTGAAGGAAAAACATCTTAGACGATTACACATCTTCATGTTGGATCATGGATGGGAATGATTACTTACTGTTCCATGAGAATGATTGGACCTTAGTAGAAATAGGAGAGGAGGTGATATTGGAATTGACTGACTCATCATGGTTGGTTCACCCCAATGTCAAAAAAAATTGAATAGGGATCATGTATTCCAATATTGGTGTCCTAGAATGAATTATTTGATTTCTAGCTTCATCACTTGGTCTTCCACCAGTCACTAGGTGAAGGTGGAAAATCATTGTCTGGAAGGGATTTTAATTTCATTTTTCAAATCCTGATTTGATGTGGAGTGATATTTTGATGGATTTCATGAATGGTCTACCTAGACCATTTCATGGAAATGATATAATGTGGGTTTTCATTGACCATTTTATGAAGTCCACACACTTCTTAACTATGTGAGATTATTTCTTGATAAATGATCTAGGTTGGTTGTACATCATGGTATTTTTACATCTTCATAAAGATCCTCATTCTATCATTTATGCTAGAGACTCTCACATCACATCATGTTGCTGTTTGGGGTAGTATATGCCCTTGGGTGAACGTGTATTATTGAGAAGTACCTTTCACCCCTAGGAAAATGGATGGATGGATTATACGATTATGGTGCGAGAGGAAATTCTATGTGCATGTGTCCTTATCTTATGGGGTTCATGGGAGAAACACATTCCAACCATCATGTTTTCTTACAATAACATATATCAGGATACATACGAGATATATCCTAATGAATTATTATATGGTAGGTCATTTCCCTCACCTATGTGTCGGCTAGGGTAAGGAGAGGTAGTAATGATGGGACCAAGTCTCCTATAAGAGACTAAACAGTGGGTCCAACTGATCAGAAATGGCATGATGAATTATCTATCTATAAGGAAGTCATATTACAATAGACACTATAGAGCACATAATTTTTAGGTTAGAGATTTGATTTTTCTAGTGAGTCTCACCCATGTTGTGGTTTACATGTATACGAAGGCAGGGTAAGTACTTACTAAGGTCTCTAGATCCTTCATGTTTGTTAAATGAATCCGGCTAGTGTATTACTAGTTATTACATCTCATAGATAATGATCAATGAATGAATTATTTGATGAAACCAATTTTTTCAATTCTATCCATACCCATCACATGTCATTCAGCCCAATGAGGATGAATTGGATGTTGATGCTTCCTTCACGGTGTATCTAGTCCATATTGTTAATCGGATCACAAAGTAACTCTATGGAAGGTCATTTCCATTGATAATGGTACTGTGGAAGCATGACCGAGTATATAAAAAGACCAAGGAACATGAATCTAAAAATGAGAAATGTGGAATAAACTCTTCACTGATGATATCTCTTTACACATAGACAACCAAATTGTGGACTTGTTTCCTTATGGATGGGTTTTTGTAACAACATATCATTTCACAATGACACTACATTTTTGTTTTCTCAATTTAAAGTCATTAATCCTCCCAAATATTTATTCCCAATAAATTCAAGGGAGTCTTGGGTGCGTCCATGGCTTATTTAGAGCCTGGATCCTCAAAATGGAAAGAAAATACAAGACCTCATGGTTCCGAAAATTTATGCTGCATAGCCCGCCTGGTTTTCCGAAACCGTGAAGTTGAAGAAAGTGGGAAACTATAGGTAATATGGTTATTCTATAACCATGTGACCCTATCACGACCCGTCCTCGGGGCCCATGCCGTGACTACCCCAAGCCCGCCTTCCATAGGCCAGGGGCTGGCGACTGGCACCAAGGCATAATTCCTGATAAAAAGGAAGGCATTGCCTTTGTAGAGTACACAAACACATCAAATTAAGAAAGCAGAAGTAAACACTAAGTAAAACTGGGTACAAAAGTATGTCCGGAAAAGTATGTGGGCCAGAATACAAACACAAACTGAAAGTAAAGTACAACTGAAAAGAGAGTACAACAACTAAAAAGTAAAGTTGCAATGTCGAGCCGTCCACTGGAAATTCCAAATGAAGGGTGGGTAAAGATAGCCTCCACATCTCCTTGGTTCCATTCGTCCGCTCCGAGAACATACCGCCCAGTGGCCCACCTCCAGGAACTGACCTGCTCCGCAAGCCTCAACCACGATCAGTGCTGTCCGTCATCTGCAACCAACACAACGTAGTGCAGGCATAACCCATGTAGGGATGAGCATAAGCTACTCAGTAGGTTCCCCGAGACCCCCAATGGTCTCCTAGAATCCACAAAGGATAAACCACAAAATAATGATACAATCACGAAGTAACATCCATCATTACTTAGGTATATTCCCATACATATACCTAATTCGTCAATTCTTGTTTGGCTCCACCATCCGAGCCCACGTTCAATCACGTACACACAGGATAGCAGAACCAATCTATATAAGATAACACAACTCAAATACAAAAGTCAATAATATCGAAGATAATGATTGAAAGTCAAGACTCAGCTCGAACTAGGATTTAATCATGATGTCGAAACCATATATGCTGGGGAAACTCCTCCTCTATCGAGTACGGTGGGTCTGGCGCTACAACCAAGTGCCTCCCAATAACCTTGAACTGTTGTAGTACTCCACCTGTTGAGTACTGTGGGCCTGTTGCTACAACCAAGCACTTCCCACCATGGGTCTGCCGCTACAATAAAGCACTCCCCCTCATAGACTCTAGAGGTACTTTTTCTATTGAGTACCGTGGGTCTAACACTACAAACAAGCGCTCCTCTGCCATGGGTCTGCAGCTACAACCAAGCGCTCCCTCTCATATCCTCTATAGTTACTCCTTCTGTTGAGTACCGCGGGTCTACTGATACAACCACACGCTCCTCCACCGTGGGTCTGCAGCTACAACCAAGGGCTCCCCCTCACAGCCTCCAGAGGTACTCCTTAGTTTGAGTACCGTAGGACTTCCGCTACAACCAAGCTCTCCTCTGCCGTGAGTCTTCCACTACAACCAAGCGGTCCCCACTGGGCTATCTGAAACACACCGAGTCGATCGATCAGCAGTCGTCAAGTGTCAACCAGCTCCAGGGTTTTCGCGCACAGCATGTTCGTTCCAGGAGTGTTCGCTCCACTAGCCAAGAGGTTGATACTAAAACTATCCAAAAGTTCCATGAATAAGTACCTCAAAGTACCGCCTCGTCATAGGGGCCTTAACACAACAGACGACGTGTCAATCAGACGCACGATCTGTGAGTTATTACCCTTTTCGTTCTAGGGGCCTGATTGGTTTCGTGTCGGAACCAACCTGGCCATATATCAACTGTACCCCAATCTATCATAGGGTATACTCATACGGACCGTTTCTCAACGTGATCACCAACGCTACTGACGATTCTTCAAACGGACGTCCGGTCTGTATGTTATTAGCTTATCCGTTCCATGGCCGCGGTTGAATTTCAGGTTCAATCCGACCCGTCCTCTATCCAACTACATCCAAAACTCTGGTCAAGTATGCCCTATGTTCCGTATCATCAAGAAGAATCCACCCAAGTTGACGGCACATCATTCGGACGTCCGGAGATCATGTTATAAGCGTTTCCTATCCGAGGGCCCGGTTGGTTTTGTGTACGAACCAACCCGGCCGAACCCAAAGTCCTCCGAAACCTTGAGTGTAATATACCGAAATTAACGTCTCGATCCAAGGATCGCATTGCAGCTGACGATGCATCAATCGGAGGTCCGTAGCCCATGTTATGGGAAAAAGACCAAAAGAGGTCCGAGAATAGGGGGTTTGGGCCCGGTCCGACCGGGCCCGGTACCCCCTGGGCCAGCATGAACCGGGTCGACCCGACTCGGGTATGGGTCTGGCCCACTTGGGCACGTCCCGGCCTATGATCTAAGTGGCTCGGCCGTAACGGTCGAGCGGATGGAGGTGTGGGGGGCGCGCTGCCCTCGCCTGTTCGTAACCATGGCCCCCATTAGGGGGACCGCTCCTACTGGCCAGCCGGGGGTTCTGACCCCCGGCTCATCACGGAAGCCAGCAGGCCCGGCTGGCCAGCCGTGCTGCTGCTGCGGGAACCCGCGGTCCCGCCATCCTGCTCCGGCGCTGGCGGCCGAAAGCCGACCGCCGCTTCTTGCTTTGCTGCAGCCAAAGGCCGCGACTTTGGTTCGTCCGGCGCAGCGCGTCGGTGCTACGCCCCTCCACCGCAGCTCCGCTACGGCTGCAGACTCTTCCAGGTTCTGCGGCGTGACGCGACGGTGCCGCGACTTGTTCAACTTCAACGGTGCAGCGCGACGGCGTTGCGCTTCTTCTCCCATTAACATAGCTTCCCCGCGGTGCAACGACACCACACCGCCTTACACGTGCCGCAACAAAATAAAATAAACAAGGGGAGGAGGGTCAGACGTGTTTCTGCGGTCCGACCTCCTCCCGTTATTGTGATAACAGGCGACCCAAATAAGACAATAATTCAGTGACGAAGGTAATCAGGAACAAAATGAAATAATCCCCCTACCTCGAGCGTAGTTGAACGAAGTCTCCTCATGGAATTTTACGTCGCGGAAAGATGTGTCGCACACGTTGATGGAGATCGCCCGAGGAGGAATAGTGTCTCCCTTCATTTGACGTGGGAAGAAGGAACGAAGGAATCACGTCAGGTCATCGATCTCCAAGGAAGGTGTCTCCCACCGTCGTCCGTCATTGGAGGTCGGCGTTATTCACGTTCTTCAACGTGGAAGAAGAACTTCATGATCTTGAGCAAATTCTCCTAAGCCTTCACGCACAACGAACCCCTTAATAAAATAAGACTTGTATTATTTTATTAACACACAAGCCCAACGTCTTTGAAATTCAAAAACAAATCAAACAATTTAATTGAATTACTTGAGGTGTTTAAACCACTTAATTAATGAGGCGTTTATTATTCAGTTTAAACGCAAGAGTTGACTTACATTTAAAGGGGGTGCTGGTGCGTTACCTAATTAAAGGTTGGGGTGGGGGTTTATGGAAGTTAAAAATGTGGGGATCGTGTGGGCCCCACCCCAAAAATATCCAACCTAGTGGAGTAGGATATAGTGGGTCTCGCTTCATCCACATAGAATAGGTTAAACAAGTAAAAATAAAATAAATTGGTCACCCCATTTTATTTTATTCATTTACTCAAACCAAAATTTTAGAAGACACACCCGAGTAAACACAACTTTGGAAAAGGTGTTCCTAAGAAATTACAGGTGCTGCGATTCCATCAGTGTCCTCGGATTTCGATTCCGAGCACCAGTTCAAAAGTTAGGAAAACCAGCTCGTCCGTTCACTGAATGTACCTGAGCTAAATTTTGGAAAATGATTCTGGGCACACCGGGCCTCAGAATTAGTTGTCGTTAGAAACTGCATTCTTGTAAAATCACAAAGAAAATTAAGAAAAAATTTCCCTTGAGTTTTATGAGTCTTTACATCACTCCCACCTCAGGGCTTTACGTCGCCGTAAATCTATAACACAAACTAGGGAAACAAAAGTGGTACTGAGCATGCATCTGAGCCTTCCGCTCCCATGTTCTCACCTGGATGTTCCTGTGATGCCAATGAAAGTGCACAAGAGGAATCGACCGTCCTCATAGGACCTGATCCTATCGTTCCTCAACCTCTACTGGAACCCCACAAAAGTCACCCCATCTCCAATGTTCAGCTCCCCATGGTCAATGACATGCGCCGGGTCTTGCTCGTGTCTCCACAGCTAAGATACATGGAAGACGTCATGCAACCGGTGCAACTGAGGTGAATGGGTCAAGCGGTAAACCACCTCGCCTACCATGTTGGGGACCTAGAAGGGTCCAATGAAGCGCAGAGACAAATTGTCGCCTCGGCCAAATCTCCGCATCCACGTCGAGGTGGGACCCTCAAGAAGACGCAGTCGCCATCCTCGAACTCTAGTGGTCTACGCCTCATGTCAGCACACGAATTTTGTTGGCTCTAAGATGTACTCATCCGCTCTTGGATGACTTGGACCATCTCTGGTCCTATAAGAGCTGCTGAGATTTCAGATTTGCCGATAAGAGAAATCCGGTCTCATCCCCTGGATGAACCATGTTCTTCACCTAATACAATCAATCCCGACAAGGATGATACTTAATCCATACCAAATATGACGTCGTAAGGCCTCGACGCCACTACCAAGAGATCCAACCATCACTCTCACCTACAAGGGTTGAGTCGCACTATTGGCATCAGTGTGTGGTCACTAGGTCTCCTCCAGTAGGTATATTAATGTGAGGGTCAAGTCAACGGTTTTTAAATCGGAACCTCTTAGTAAGAACAAAAGAGAGGATAGAGAAGTAAATTCCACAAGGAAAGGTGTCTTATATTACTGCAGCTCAAAGTACTAGAGACAAAGCATCTACAAACAAATATCAACGAGTCTAGAAGCAACATGAACAAAAGTCACCATGTCTGGAGCGAGTCCCACTCATGTCCTTCTACTCTGGGATCTCCATGATCGTAGGCCTCGGCTACCTGAAGCTGATCTCTCCCATGTTTACCCATTCCCTGTGGTCGGGGTGGTCTCTCTGGTGGTGGTGGTGGCAACACCTCGAAGCATCGTCCACCTCCAGCTGCACGACCAGCTCCCCTGCCATTGTCTCCTGCACCTTCCAGTCCGCCTCGATCGAACCTATTTCTATGCCTGGGAGGTGCTTCATTTATCTGCTGGTCATCTGTATGGCGGGTCGGACAGTCACGAGCCATGTGACCAACCCTGCCACAGGAGTACCACTGTCTTCACATGGTAAGTCATTCTCCACCCTGGGTTCCTCGCACACACGATCTTGTGTCATGCGGTCGATCACCTGTAGGTCTGGTCCACTTGGAACTCTGCGTCATCTGTCTACTGCATGCTACAGAAGACTCGGCCACATGCCGGATAGTAGTGGGTCCTACTACTGGAGACTGCTCCTTAAAGAAACTCTCCTCTAAGATGGCTCTCTCCAACACCCATGCCTGCGTCGGAATGTTGAGGGAGATCATCGATGCCATGATCTCATGCCTTAGTCCCTGCTCAATGGTCCGGGCTCGGATGAATGGGTCTCATACCATGCTTATGGAGTAGAGCGAGAGATTAGTAAACCTCGCCAAGTACTGGGCTATCATCATGCTACCCTACCGCAGCTGTAGTAGCTGCTGGATGCGCACCACACAAAGGGTGGCTGGGACAAACTCTGAGTGGAAGATGCTCTCAAAGTCCGTCCAGAGTAGAGATGCCTCGTCGTGCACCTGGAGCATCAAGCTCCACCATCTGCCTACTTCCGCGTGCAGGAGGCTCATTGTGAGGATCACCATGAGGTCAGCTGGTGTCTCCACTAACCTAAAAACTCGCACAACTGCCTCCACCCAATCCTCGGCTGCCTGAGGGTCCGTCTGCCCGCAGAACCTAGGCTGTCGATGACGCTGAAACTCGTGCAATGCACCAAGGTGACGCAAACTCTCAGTGGCTGGGGTTGGTAACATCGGTGGCTCAGCAGGTAGTGGTATCACCGGTGCCTCCGCCGAAAAAGGGCCATGTACCGAGGCCTCGTCGCTCGGTGGGCTGTCATCAAGCACAATGCTCAAAACCCTAGCTGGCTGCCATCGTGGGGCCATCCTGAAAAGAAACAGGTGCGCCACGGTCAACAGTATACCTGGTGAGCTAAAACAATATAATCACAAAGAAAACATTTAAAACACACATGCAATCAATGTTTTCGTGCATTGAGTCTGAAATCAGAAGTCAGGGTCCTGGTGTACGGATACGTCAGCCGCCACACCAACACTGGACTCCATGGACTGATTAACCACACTCAATACCCTTAACACTATTGCTTCACATAGAAAAACATCACAGTCCTGAGATCTACGGTTGAACTGATCCTCCCTCTGATACCAATTTGTCACGACCCATCCTCGGGGCCCGTGCTGTGACTACGCCAAGCCTGCCTTCCATAGGACAGGGGTTGGAGACTAGCCACAAGGCGTAATTACCGATAAAAAGGGAAGGAATTTCCTTTGTAAAGTAAACAAACACATCAGAGTAAGAAAGTATAAGTAAAAACTATGTAAAACTGGGTACAAACGTAATTGTGCAAAAGTAAGTGGGCCGAAATACAAACCCGAACTGAAAGTAAAGTACAACTGAAAAGGGATTACAACAAATGAAAAGTAAATCTACATAGTCGAGCCGTCCACTGGAAATCCCACCTGAAGGGTGGGTACAGATCGTCTCCACAGCTCCTCGGTTCCAGCCGTCCGCTCCAAGTACGTCCTACCCAGTGGTCCACCTCCAGGTACCGACCTGCTCCGCAGGACTCAACCACGATCAGTGTTTTCCGTCGTATGTAACCAACATAACGTAGTGCGAGAATAGCCCATGCAGGGGTGAGTATAAGATACTCGGTAGGGACCCCGAGACCCCCGAAGGTCTCCCAGAATCCAAAAAGGATAAACCACAAAAGAAAGATATAATCACGAAGTAACATCCATCATTACTTAAGTATATGCCCATACATATACCTAAGTTATCATTTCCCGTTCGGCTCCACCATCCGAGCCCATGTTCAATCACGTCCACACAGGATTGCAGAACCAATCCACATAGGATAACACACCTCAAATCCACAAGTCAATCATATCAAAGATAATGATTGAAAGTCGAGACTCAGTTCAAAATATGATTTAATCATGATGTTGAAACCATAGCTTCTGGGGAAACTCCTCCTCTATCGAGTACATTGGGTCGGCCGCTACAACCAAGCGCCTCCCAATAACCTTGAACTGTTGTAGTACTCCACCTGTCGAGTACTGTGGGCCCGCTACTACAACCAAGCACTTCCCACCATGGGTCTGTCGTTACAACCAAGCGCTCCCCCTCATAGCCTCTAGAGGTACTCCTTCTGTTGAGTACCGCGGGTCTGCCTCTACAACCATGCACTCCTCCACCGTGGGTCTGCTTCTACAACCAAGCGCAACCCCTCATAGCCTCCAGAGTTACTCCTTTTGTTGAGTACCACGGGTCTGCCGCTACAACCAAGCACTCCTTTGATGTGGTTCTGCCGCTACAACCTAGCGCTCCCACTCATAGCCTCCAGAGGTACTCCTTCTTTTGTGTACCGCGGGTCTTCTGCTACACCCAAGTGCTCCTGCACCGTGGTTCTTCCGCTACATCCATGCTCCCCCACTGGGCTATCCGAAACACACCGAGTCGATCGATCAAGAGTTGTCAAGTCTCATCCAGCTCTAGGGTTTCCATGCACAACATGCTCGTTCCGGGAGGGTCCACTACACGAGCCAAGAGGTCGATACTCCATGTATCATAAAGTTCCATGAAGAAGTACCTCAAAAGACTTCCTCATCATATGAGTCTTAACACAACACACGACACGTCAATCGGATGCCCTGTCTGTGAGTTATTACCCTTTTCGTTCGAGGGGCCCGGTTGGTTTCATGTGCAAACCAACCCGGCTGTATCTCAACTGTACCATGAACACTCATAGGGTATACTCTTAGGGAATGTTTCTCAACGTGATCACCAACGCCGCTGACGGTCTGTCAAATGGACGTCCGGTCTGTAAGTTATCAGCTTTTCCATTCCAGGGCCCGATTGGATTTCAGGATCAATCCAACCCAACCACTATCCATCTGTGTCCAAAACTCAGGTGTAGTATTCCAAAAGTTCTGTCGCATCAAGAGGAATCGAACCAAGTTGACGGCACGTCATTCAGACGTCCGGAGCTCAAGTTATAAGCGTTTCCACTCTGAGGTCACGGTTGGTTTTGTGTACGAACCAACCCGGCCGAACCCAAAGTCCTCCGAAACCGTGAGTGTAATTTACCGAAATGAACGTCTCGATCCGAGGATCGCATCGAAGCTGACGGTGTGTCGATCGGAGGTCTATATCCATGTTATGAGAAAAATACCAAAAGAGGTCCATGAATAGGGGGTTCGGGCCCGGTCCGATCCGGCCCGATTCCCCCAGGGTCGGCCCGAACCGGGTCGACCCGACTCGGGTCTGGGTCCGGCCCACTTGGGCGTGGCCCGGCCAGCGAGCCAAGCGGCTCGGCCGTAATGGCCGTGCGGATGGAGGTCCCGGGGGGCGCGTTACCCTCGTATGTTCGTAACCGCGACCTCCATGAGGGGGGCCGCTCCTGCTGGCTAGCTGGGGGTTACGACCCCCGGCTCTTCACGGAAGCCAGCTAGCTCGGCTGGCCGGCCGTGCTACTTCTACGGGACCCCGCGGTCCCACCCTCCTGCTCTGGTGCCGGCGGCCGAAAGCAGGCCGCCACTTCATTCCCTACCGTGGCCAAAGGCCGTGACCTTGGTCCGTCCGGCGCGGCACAACGGCGTCACGCCCCTCCACCACAGCTCCGCTCCGGCCGTAGACTCTTCTAGGTTCTGCAGTGTGGCGCGATGGCGCCTCGCTTCTTCGCCCATTAACATAGCTACCACGCGGTGCAACGGCACCGCGCCGCCTTACACGTGCCACAACAAAATCAAATGAACAAGGGGGGGGGAGGGTCGGCCGTGTTCGTGCGGTCCGACCTCCTCCCGTTATTGCGATAATAGGCGGCCCAAATAAGACAATAAATCAGCGACAATGGTAATCAGGAACAAAAATAAATAATCCCCCTACCTCGAGCGTAGTTGAACGAAGGCCTCTCGTGGAATTTCACGTCATGGAAGGAGGTGTCGCACACGTTGACGGAGATCGCCTGAGGAGGAACAGTGTCTCCCTTCCTTTGACGCGGGAAGAAAGAACGAAGGAAGCGCGTCGGGTCTTCGATCTCCGAGGAAGGCGTCTCTCACCGTCGTCCGTCATCAGAGGTTGGCATTCTTCGCGTTCATCGTCCTGGAAGAAGAATATCAAGATCTTGAGAAAATTCTCCCAAGCCATCACGCACAACGAACCCCTTAATAAAATAAGTCTTGTCTTATTTTATTAACACAAAAGACCAACATCTATGAAATTAAAAAACGAATCAAACTATTTAATTGAATTAATTGAGGAGTTTACACTGCCCAATTAATGAGGCTTTTATTATTCAGTTTAAATGCAAGAGATGACTTACATTTAAAGGGGGTGCTTGTGTGTTACCTAATTAAAGGTGGGGGGGGGTTCATGGATGTTGAAAAGGTGGGGCTCGTGTGGGCCCCACCCCAAAAATATCCTATCTAGTGGAGTATTATATAGTGGGTCCCACTTCACCCACTTAGCATAGGTTAAACAACTTAAAATAAAATAAATTTGTTTCCCCATTTTATTTTATTCATTTACTTAACCCAAAATTTTAAATGCCACACCCGAGTAAAAGAAACTCAGAAAAAGGTGTTCCTTGTCAATTACTGGCACTGCGATTCCATCGGTGTCCTTGGATTTCGATTCCGATCACCAGTTCAAAAGTTAAGAAAACCCGCTTATTCGTTCACTAAATGTACCCGTGCTAAATTTCAGAAAATGATTCCAGGCACACCGAGCATCGGAATCAGGTGCCGTCAGAAACTGCATTCTTGTAAAATCCCAATGAAAATTAAGAAACAATTTCCCTTGAATTTTATGGTTCTTTACAGACCCAATGGGAACTGATATGCCAGAAACATCCGGATTTGATAGTGTTATTTCTATATTTTTTTCAAGGTTTGGGAAACAGTTCACCTTACCAATACTAGAAAAATACATAAGCAGTGGCATGCACATGGTTCACACAGGGTATGGAAAACCAATCAATGTAATAATGTTACCTTATATTTTTTAGGTCAAAATCCCTTTTACAGCTATTTAAAACATAAATCTAATTTCGGTTTTCCTTTTCCCCATTCATGTATATAATTTTTCTTCTCCGTCCTCTTGTGATTTAAATATCCTCAACGAAAAATTTAGGTATCTCCCACATTAGATCATTGATTCATGATCATTCGAATCCATTGTATTCCTTAATTTAATATATAGAATCCTATCCCTTAATATTGAATATTATATGTGAACCCATCATTGTATTTTGGTTCAATATTGTATTCTATTTTTTTTGGTATTGGACCATTTCATAGATATCTTCCAACCAACTCTGAATCTTATGCTGATATTGAGTGAGGAGTCTTGTATGGCCTTGAGGTAGGTGATCTCATCATTTTCACTATGAGTTTTTCTTTCCAATAGATATTTATTTATGTTTCATGCCATTCTATTCTGATAAATTCCTTTTATTTATGTTCTTCACATAATGTTTATCAATGCACCAAGATACATGCTTATTGATATTTGAATTTAAATTGAATACATTCATCCATCATTATTCATAAGAAATAAATTAATTCAAGATATCCCTTCTATATTTATTTTATCTAAAGAGTAATTTTACATCCACCATTATGTGACATGAATGATATTCCCCAGGATAAAAACTTGATAAGACATAAACTCTTCAAATTTACCTTATTAGGGAAAAATTTGTAGCCAATACACTTTTTAAAGGTTGGACACCACACGAAGTATGAATTTAATTAAAAAATTGTCAATATTATTAGATGTAAAATATTCTTGAACATGTCCTCAATTTTTATGAGATTCGTATAATAATGGAAATCTAACACATGATAAGGGATGACATTTTATCCAATATATTCTGAATTGTTCACCTCACAATGAAACATATAAATCATATAATTGATGAAATGTTTCGTACAAGAACAATTTGATCTTGATGTGAAATGTTTTACCTATGAAATATATTATATTATTATCAATATTTTTTAAGGATCCAAATCTCAATATGTATTTCTTGAAATTAAAGATTTAAAAATTGACTTCATCTTGTAAAAGACATGATACTGGTGCATCCAATAACAGAAGGACCATACTATTAATCTTTGGTGTCCTAGAGACTGAAAATCATTTATCTATTCTCCCATATAACAATTCCACAAGTTTTGGAACATTTATAGTTGATTTAGTGAACTTCCATCCACAATCATCATCCTCCTGTCTCTATTATTGAATATATCAATCCTTGTTAATTGTGTATGATAAGAAAGTGAAGAATCTAACTCTCTTTTTCATACATGATAATTATTTGGGAATGACTTGTAGAAGTTCCACACTAAGATGGAGGAATAACAAGAGTAAAATTAACAATATTTGTATTTCTAGATGATTTGAGAGTCTCTACCCAGATCTTCAAAATTTAATTTTTTAGTATTTAGACGATTCATGAATGAAATGTCACATTTTTACCCCTTGCTACAAAGTATTCATCCATGAGGGATTCAGATCATTATGGTCATAAACACATTTTCATCATTCCAAATACCCCAAAATCTAAATAGGACTTCCCAGCCTGAATCATACAACCAATCACTTCCTAAAAAGGATCATTTTTTGTAGAATACTACCAAAACATCAAAAAAATTGTGTTTCTCAAAATTATATAATCACCTCAGAATTCCACCCTTAAAAATAATTGATGAACTATTTAGAGATCCAAGTAACTAAGTGATGGAGGCCCCAATGACATTATTAGAGAATTATATTATCTATAACTAAAAACGTATTAAATTTAATTTGAATAACTGATAATGGTGTTTTTACCATTGGAAATATTAATAAAACATAACTGGGAGATATTATAGACCCATGAAGATTAACATAAAACCAAACCTATTAGTGGAACAGTTCTAATCACATGAAATATTTATTTAAGGATACTGGTATTCTTGTTAAGTAATGTATACACTCCAAACAAGTGAAAGTCCCGTGAATAGTGTGACCAATTTATAATAGGAGTAGATAAATATTTTACCCAAATATCTTTAAACATATAAATTTTCAAATAATATGGTTGTGGCATCAACTCAATTTTATTTAGAACATGAAAAGTCAAGATTTGGTCCACTATAAAGGGGTACGTATCAACGATATAGTTTTTTGGTTAAAATGAATACACATTCATTCTAGAATATCTTATTAAGGCTAAATTCAACTAATGTGATCCATTTTTATATGATTATGGTTCCACAAATTTTACATATTTTTCATCCAATAAATTAATAAACAACAAATAAATGTATAGTTTATAGGTTAGAAAGGAAAAAATTTCTCCATGTATTTATTTTAATCCAAATATACCATTATGTATTAAATACATGTATGATATATCTACCAAATAACAACTTTATTTAGATGAATTCTGTAATGAAATAGAAATTTTAATGATTCTACCCATGTATTGGCCTTTAAGAAAACAAGAATATTTTATACATGAACAAGTTAATGACGAAAACATATCATACCTCTACTAAAACCTATGGATGGTGTGTGACGTAATGTATACATAATGTGTATCATATAACTGAAATATATAGTACATTAAAATTCATAATGAATTATAAAAATGGATTGATCATTCCATAATTTTCATATCCATGATTCTTTTTTCATGCATTTTGAATGGGTTACTTAATCATGTTGGAAAATAGAACATCAAGGAAATTCATTAATTTATTTGAGAATCTTACATACATGTAAATATTTGAATTAAGGAATACATGGATCACTAGAATTCAGTTATCCAAATAATCATCAATAATTTTATGAAGGTGTAACAATATCTCTAATAATCATGTCCAATATAGGGTATTCTTTTAAATTTTTACATCTGTTAATTCCATGAAGATAAGGATGGATTGGACCCATCTTCCAATGTGATTGTTTCCCCCACCTCCGCTACACAAAGGATATTAGAATAGTGATATTAATCTATTGATGAACTAATTCATGATGTTTTCTATATCATAATCAGAGAATTCAAATAGAAATTGATGGAGAAAGCTATGTTTATACCATCCCCCATTTCAACCCCACCTCAGAAAATCTTTTCTATAAAATAGGGTTATATTTTGGATGACAATATTATTTTTTGGAACATTATTGGACAAGGTCCCATGAAAAAAGGTTATTAGATTTAGCTATACTAATATTTTAGGGAAATATAGAGTCCAAAGTTCTAGGTGATTTTTTCCCATCTTGAATATCCAACTCTACTAGTAAAATAAAATTATTATTATTTTGTGGTTGAACACATTAGGATGAGGTATCTATTTATTATATTTCTAAAATCCCTAAAAAAACTATACACTTACATAACTCTATCTCTTTCTATAATATGAGAAATGCATTGTTTTGATGTGATTTCTGTTAGGTTATACTATATGTATAATATCCAATTTAATAATATATAATACAATAAAATAGTAACAAAAGTCATCATATGAACTACAAAACATAGAAACCCTCATGATTATGGACAATTATAGCTAATGATGATGTTATATATGGAATTAATTTGGATCCTGAAGTGGATAGATAGTCTACTATTGTGGGAATTAATGTGATACACACAACATAAAAAACAATACATTATATAAAATACAAAATAATAATGATAAGTAAACATAGAATACAATGAGGCTGATAAAGATGATCCATTAATGGAAAACATCCTTTATAATGAAGTATTTGAAAAGGGTAGCTACAAATGATTGCATATATTGAACAAGGTAGTGAGAAATTATTATGGTCGGTTATTAAAAATAGCTATTTTGACAACTATAATGTGAAAGGTGATGGACTGTTCAGTTCATCATTACATTTTTTACAATAATGTTTCTAGACACGTTCACGTGAGTCGGTATTTTCTCAATTTAGGTAAGGGTGTGAAGTAATAAGTCACATTTCTATGGTAAAAATCACTGGAAGTGTCATAGAAATTATGATGTTAGGGTCAAGGACCCATATAAATCCTCATACTAAACTCAACATCAATATATTTCCCAATATTTAAGGTAATATAATGTCCACAAAATTGTCCAATGGAATCATCATCCTATTGGGATAATTATAACCCCATCAGAACATACATAGTTACCTCTATAAAACAATTATTAAATTGTAATTCATGATACCTATCCAAATAATATCCTAAAAAATTATGTGACATCACATATTGATATATTTTATGACTTTGATTATTAATAAATTAAAATTGATGAATACTTCAAACCGATGAGGCTAAGAATGATATCATATCCTAAATGTTTTGAGATGATCAGTCCACTACCAAAATTTAGAAATCCAAAATTATTTCCCATTAATGGTTGATGATATTTAGAGAGAAAACTAAACCAATTTTTATATTGTGTTGATTGATTCATGGGGATCCTGAACTATATATGTTAGTGAAACATGGGTGTTTTTCAGTAAATTTTAGTAATCTAAATTCAATTGTTAAAAAATCCTAATTTTCAAATTTATCTCTATTAGGGAGGACTTCTATATATAGTTCGTATATCAGGTTAACTCAATGATGATAAATAAAATCATTCAACAACTCACCGAAAATATATATTTGATAAATTATATTCCCTATATTTTCATTACGAAATGAAAAAGATAAATATATTCCCAATATTTTTAAATCCTCATAGAATAAACACAAAATAAGTGTGGAATACATTAATATAAGGTCGGAAACTGAGATAAACTCATAAATTTATCCTCATGGTTTAATTGATACTATTATAATATTGAAACACATATAGATTATATTAGTTAGGAAAACATAAATCCTTGAATGGAACCCAAAACTCCAAACAAGAAGGATGATAAATAATAAATATTCACTGCCTCATTTATATCTGAATGCTCACCACATATGGGTCCTATACTTGAGATATTATAGGTGGGAACCCCATCTAGGATATAAAAACTATAAGA
This sequence comes from Viscum album, assembly GCA_963277665.1. Taxonomy (NCBI): domain Eukaryota; kingdom Viridiplantae; phylum Streptophyta; class Magnoliopsida; order Santalales; family Viscaceae; genus Viscum; species Viscum album. The sequence continues at coordinate 790,532,867 of OY728129.1, read as the reverse complement.
ACACACATTCCAAAACTGTTATCCATATATTATTCAAGGAGAAAAGGGGTGTCTAATTTTTTATTGAAAAAATATTAGTTCTTAAAATTAAAAAAGGTATTGGGTACTTTATATATTCCATTTATAAAAACATGATCACTTTACCAAAAGAAAAAATATAATTGAAGAGAATTTGCAATAATAACCAAACTACTAATAGTATCATCATATGTTTGGTGTAAACCATCAAATACTACTTTCATGTCATGTAACTTGCTCATAATTCCATCATTGATGGAATATTAATATAACATGGGTTTATACCTCTCATGATCTACATTTTTGTTACCCTTTTTAGTGAGAAAATATATTGGAATAAATTATAAGGAGTAAAATATATTTTAATATATTTGAACACCAAAATGATGATTATCTATTCACATTACATCATTATAATATTGTAGAATCATCTAAAACATTCCCCAACACTCTCCGCAATGCCTATAGTAGGTACTTAAACATTGAAAATTTCAATTAATAGGTAATGTAGACACTGAAAAGTCATGGAGGAAGAAAAAAAATACAAGGGGACCCTAATCCAATAAATACACCGATGAACCATAATCACTTATCATTTAGAGGGTGGGAACTACACATCCATGTTGTACCATCTGCAACTATTGAATCATTATTCTCCTATATCATATTCATTTAGAGATACAAACATAGTAGTGATGAAGAGTTATATATGTAACATTTCCACACGTCATTCTTGGATTTGGTCACTATGGAATGAGATGATAGAATAGTTTAATTGCTAAAACTAAGGATTCATTGTAAATCCCATCATTTAAACTATTTAAACTAGACAAAAAATATAATATGTGTTCAATATGAGAAATATCATAATCATTTCCCCTTTATTATCTACCAAACATAGATCTATTGTGTGGATTGAATGTATATGGACATATCAATAGGTCAATCACATTACCCTATAAGAAATATTCCTTATAGACATTATATTATAATGGTACCACTGCCATAAAATTTAGGCTTGTTTTCAATGATATCCCATAAGCCATCCCTGCCAAAATCCCTAGGGAAGCTTTATAATAGAAGACCTAGGAACATATCCATAATTTAAGATGTCTTGAATAATATTTCCATGATATGATAATTCTATCAATTATATATGTCAAATTCCTATCCAAACAACATAACTATCCATACTCGTAACCCTAATAATACCATTACCCCTGGATCAATGTAATCAAATTTGGAGGGGTTGTGAATCGGTGTAGCTGTAATTTTACTGATATAAATTCGATATTTTATATGTAAAAATTATAATGGGAAATTCTTCTCAGCCCCTAACTCACTCTCTGACTCTATGAATGATATAATAATAATGAATGGTATAAAATAACACAAATTTTTTCATGATGTTAAATCACAATGTCTATGTTAAACCTCATTGTGTGGTGGTTATTTACCAAGAATACATAACTGATCTTTTATTATATTGAAAAAACTTAGTGAAATTGATAGCCTCAAACACATGTTCCAATCACCAACTAGATTGCATGAATGACATCAACCAGCTTTCTTAAGCACCAACCAATTTTTTCTATAAGAAATAAAATTATAGATTTCCGGACACCAGCTTCTGAAAATGAACAACACTATATATATGCATGAATAAAAATAATCATGATGTGATTGAGACACTTATAGAATAAATATATTCTAATATCCTTCCAAGGATGTGTATAAATTTTTAAATGGATAATTATTCTCACTTATACAAAAATATAATGATGTTTTAAACACTTTTTCTTCAATATATAATATTAATGAAAAATTTAAAGAAAAATAGTTCTCCAAATTTAAACTATATCTTTTGTAACATATGATATTCAAAGTGTTCAATATCGTAATATTGAATTCTCTCCCACCATTTCGTTCAGTCATATTATAGTCAAACCTAAAATTTTATCAATATCACACCACTCTAATAACACTTTATATAATTATCTTATAAATATATAACTCCTGCACAATAATGTGGAAAATTTCTAATATTTGAAATTGGAAACATGAACAAATGAGGAGAAAATTTATCATTATCATTTACTATTTTAAATAGTATTCCATAAAAAAGTATCCAATCCACATTAATTAAGATAACTGATAATTTTGGAATATTATAAAATAGAAAAGAAATGATCCTCACAAAATAATTTCTTTTTAAAATAATTTATTAATATTTATTTGATAATTTTGGTCAATTAATTTTCATAATGTTTTCATAGTATTAATTGGTAATTAAATCTATTTCAAAATAGTGAAAGGTCCCTTAATAATATTCGAATATTATTACATGTATTTTTAAATAAATGATTTTAATTTTTTCATTTTAATATCATAAAAAATCATGATATGTTTCACCATGTGTGTATAAGAACATAAAAATAAAAATATTACCATGTAAATTTTCCTCTCATAGTGAAACATTCTAAATTATTCCTCAGCGACATCTTAGATTCTATCATGGAAACCAAGAATTATCATGGTGTTTAATAATTGAATATAATCAAAACATTGACTAATTTTATGTCTATTGTTCATGTGATAACATATTAATTTTACATGACACTCACAAGTATATTTAATACCATGTATATATTTTTATTATTTATATGAATCCTCATACGACCCCTTCAAATTATCCATTTTACTATCACCCACATCAATTAAAACACAAGTATCTCATACGTACCATAAGATGTCTAAGAAATATTCAAACACAACTCTAGTTTATTCTTAAATACACGATAAAATTTACTTGAAAATATTATTTTTCTTTAATAATAATATTACAGAATATTATTCTTCAAGGATTTAATCTGGTGAAATATAGATTTATGTATACATAATTGTTTCCACTGTGTTATTCCTATATGGTGAAGATTTATTAATACACAATATTCCAAAACTAAAAATTACTCGTACATAGTTCCATGTTAGTCTCAAACAAATAGCCAAAAATTCATTTTTGATGAAAAATTACACAAAAAATTCATTAGGCACATCAAACATCCTCCACACAACATCATCCGCTTTAATTAAATGGCATCACTACAAAAGACATCCTGAAATTCATAATACCTCCATAACATTACTATCAATAATATCCTAAGAACATGAAACATATTTCATCATTATATAATTAATATCAAAACCATTTTACTGTATACTCATGAGCATAACTTCACCACCAATATTTATATTAAATAATTTAATTTTAAATATATTTTTATTTTAAAAATAAACACCTCAATGATTATACAACTACATAAAATTTATTACTATTATATTCAATATAATATATCATAAAATAAATTTAATTATATAATTATCAAATAATAAATCACTTATAATAACGTTACTCATACTGAATACACTCTCATACCACCATCTGTGTTTTACTACCATGTAAATAATCGCCTTTATGAAATATCATCACATTTATTGATAGTTACATATTTATTTCTACTTTAGTCATCTCAAAACTATTCTCAACAACTCCAAAGATCATCATCTAGAATTAATGTATCATCATATAGATATAAAATAAAAAATTGAGCATGATTCATGAAACTAATCACCTTTTATTCAGTATACTCAACCTGTATAATAGTTTTTAATATGAACCTCTATAAAAAGTTATCCTTGATCCTTCAATATGATATTAAAATAATAAATATATGGTTAAACATTATTTTAAATATTATCCTGATGAATATCATTATAATATACCACGATCAACTCTAATTTACTGTTGTAATGTAGCTACCAACTGAATTATCCTTATTGTAAGTGAATAATAACATTATAGTGTGTCATTAATTATTCCCAATAATTGTGATATTTTTCTTCATTCTCAATATTTACTAATAACATACTTACATCATTTCTGTGGTGATTATTTCTTCATCATGTATACTCTATCTCAGTTAAATCATATTGATAACGTATAATACACATTATCATACAAGGGAATAACATTATCACCAATTAAATTAATTACAATTAACAATAAGGGAAATGAATGTCAATATATCTAACATAATTTTAATATTTATCGCCCCAATATATAAATAAATAATAATTCTAAATTAATATGTGACTTAATAAAAAAAAATATGATTCATCATGAGAACTGATTAGTGTCGAAAAATTATAAATAATCAATTTCATTATAGTTTTTCTCAGAAAAATATATTCCATAAAATCATCATACATTTTGTATCATTTAAAAAAATACCCACATTAATATTAGGATTTATTATATTTTAATCAGGATACTATAATTTTAGAGATATACCTCATTAATGATATCATTTGATTACATTCTAGAAATTCTAGGTTCACATAAATTAATATCTTATAGGGTATTTTTATTATCATTTACCCTTAATTTCTTACACCTCAACACCTAAATCATCTAGTACGATCTCTTCAAAATATGTAATCAATGAATTTTTATTTACAATACCTTCCACGAACTGAGGCCACTCATGATAAATCATTGAAATATGGATATACTAATAGTATATATATATATATCAACACTAGTCAAACAAAATCCCCTTTTACATTCACCGCCATGAATATACTAAAATAATAGCTAAAAGAAAACTATATATGTCAATATGGTGGGATATCAACTTGTACTTATAGAGAGAATCATGGTTGATAGTTTCTTCACAAATAGGAAATATTTTAAGTTTTGAGATTTATTATATATTGAACCCGTGACCCATTATCATTTTCCTTTCACGATATAATGCACCTTGGGAATCATGGTTTCCTTATTTATTTGATTTATCTCCTTTTATAGGAATCCCTGCTTATATTCATCTAGAATAGTACATTAATTCGCCTGTTTTTATTTCATTCTCTTTATCATATCCTACAGTAATGTCACTATAATCAAAAATTCTTTTGAGATGCTTCCAATATTTATCCTCATTAAACACATCTTCTCATGTATCATTGAATTATTACATTTTGGAAACACTCAATGAATGTTAACTCATTTTTATCCCTAATTATGTCTTTTAATAAACCATTCCATTTATTTTTTCATGGATTTATTATCTCGCTTGTAACATAAAACTACCACTAACAAAACAAAACTCATTCTTACATGATGTATTCCATGATGTTTCATTTTATTACACAATTTAAGAACCTTATTATATTTGGGATGACATCATTCTAATCCATATTGGGAATATTTGTTTTTAATGTCTTCATTTTTAATCGATATTAACCTCCACTTCTTTCCTTATTTTGATTCTTTCATAGTTTGTGTGGTATTTCTGATATTGTTTTATTGATAATGAAGAGTTCATATTAAAAAAATTATATATATAAAACACCCTTTTTTTAGTTTCCATAGAGATTATCCAGTAATGAAAATATATTTAGAAATAACCAATTCATTATAATATTGTCTTGTGTACTTTTTGTTTCCTCAAATTTTATACACCATAATTTTCTCATAAATATTTAAATATTATTATGATAAAAAAAGTCTTCTTACCTAGTAATTAACCACAATGTAAATGGAAAAACATCACCATAATACTTTTACAAGAATTCAGGATAGCCTTGAAATCATGTTGTTTCAGTTTCCCATTATCCTTCGGCTGAACTTTTTTGAGAAAAACAACTATTAGTGTTCTTTCATTCATCATTGGTTTCGGAGTGGATATAATATCATTTTTTTCACAAACATAATTATTATTATCATGGGTAAAATTATTTATTGTATCATGTAGTGGTAATATCATTACATGTTCTCATCACATTTTTTTCTAATATATATAGATCATTTATTATACAATTGTTTTCAGAAATGTTTTTTATAAAATTTAGTTTTCACAACATTTTTGAAGCTTCAATATAAACAACATATATATTTGTCAATTTATCTTCTTACACAATGATCGTCCTATTGAGAGTTTTTTAACATCAAATATATTTATTTTTCTATAAATTTTTAATTTTAATCATCTCAATGGCTATCACGTTTTTATATACACTAATTTCTTCTCATTTATTGAATTTTTCTCAACTTTTTATTGTTTTATTATATTAAATGATGATTCATTTCATCAATGATATATTTTCATTTAATCCAACACAAAGATATTTTAATCAAAAAATATATGTTGTTTCTTATTCTAATATAATATATTTAACATTATAAATTTTTGTTTTTTTCCACACTTCAGAAATAATTACATTTATTGAACATTTATCCACTATTATTTTTTTGAGATTTATAAATTTTAACACATTGTTTCTATTTATTGATCAATACTTTATAAAACTTCTCAATGTTGGTTGATATACTCCTTCACGTCTTTAAAAGTTTTAGAAATAAAACATTGAAACATCTTTTGAGATTTGTAAAAGGATTTATTAAAAAAATATGAATAAACATTAAATTTTATTAAGGATTAATCTTCACCACTTGTACATTATTTATTTAGATGAAGTAATAATAGAAAACATCACATAACTCTTAATAATAAAATTACTATGAATGTTATAAAGTATAGTTATTTAATATCTTGTCTCAAGTGATTTTTCTATCTATTTAACCTTCATACATGATAGTTTTATTTAATCTTTGATTGTATCATGTGAAGTATAATATTTCCTCACCTTATATCCTAAACTATTCTCTATTTAATTTTTGTTATATATTTTTTAAATTTATTTTCATATATTAATGTGGTTTATGTTTATATGAGTAGTTGAAACATATTATCTAAGTCTCCAATTCTTTTTGGAATTTATAATAGAAACTCAAAACATAAAATCATTTACTATTGAGAATACAATTATTGGCGGGACCTTGATCTCATATTTAAATTGTTATATTCACGGAATCAATGAAAACACACTTTTTGGCAGATAATTTGTATTTTCAAAATCCCCTTTATCATGAAAAAATATTTTTACTTCAACTAAACTAAATAGAATTAGAAATCACTATCTTTTTAACCACCATGAACCAATATTATTTTTCCCAATAACCAACGGGTGAAATGTTTGTAAAAATTAAAATACTAATCATCAATGTATGCTCATGTCACATTAGTGAAATATTGGTGTTTATCCCATTCTATAGTTTTCAAATAATCTCAAATAATATTCCTATTCTCACTTACAAAATAATATATTATTTTTAGGGTTAGTTATTTATGATATTTTTTGGTACAATTATAGTTTTTAGAAAAAAAAATTATTCATATTACCCTATCATTAATTGGTAATATTTTAATGGGAAAATATTCAATAATAGTGGGTCACCCTTTCCCATGCTTTATCTTTAAAATTTATGATAAAAATAATAACACTTAATTATTATATCCCCTTTCATACTAACAATCATCAACCCATATTATGAATATATAAATCAATAATGATTGTAAATATATTCTCTAATATTTGAAATTAATAACTCCATGAAACCTGAAATCATGATCATTATTAATCTGAATCTGGATAAACTAATATCTCAAATAATAATTTTGTTTATTCAACATTAAATCATGTATATATTCAGTTATAATATCCATAATTTTATCACAAAAAATTCACACGAATATTCTCAATTAAACTCTATTTAATGACCATTAAATTATTCTAGTCAAATAATATTTATAATATTTTCACATATATTTATATTAATTAATTTTATATTAAATTATTTCAATGATAAACACTAACATTCCTCTAATATTCACATCATTTTATCATTTAATTCATTGCATAATAATCTCAATTATTTCCTCCAACATATGTAAATCTTCATTTCAGTGTATATATGCTCACAAAACAAGAAATATTTTTTGTTGAAATATAAAACAATATAATAACATCTACCGTTATTGTGTCAATACATATATTATTTTTTAATAGTCCCCATAAATTATATAAAAGTTTAATAACTATTCAATACATAAAAAATCTAGTTTTATGCTTTTGAATAATCTGAGATCACATTTTACTCTTATGTGAAACTCAAATGTATCTCATGTATCTTATAGAGAAGTTATCTATTAGTATACAAACATAAACTACTCTTAAATAGCACCCATTCACACTAATATACCAAAACATAGACAGCGGTTCTTCTTATATTGGTACAGAATACTAATATAGATTTAAAAATCAACCATGTTTACCTCTAGGCGCTATATACAATATCTAATATACTCTTATATTGACTGAATATAATTCATACTAAATATAGAAACTCATAGATTTAATCTTACACTATATAAAATTATTCTTATATATATATTTTTCATTGATTTATTTATAGAAAATATAGATTTATTGAAACATGTCCCTAAATATTTTATAATTACTATTACATAATACAAAGTTAATCATACATGAAAAACACTTCTCCATTTTTCATTAAAAAAATATAATTCTGAATTCTTCTCATGTCCACTTCATACAGACTCAAATTTATATTTCTTTTAATCATTAAATAATTTAAGGGTGATTTAATATACTAGGATATACAATCATTATTATCGTTAATTTTTTATAAGACCAAATTATAAATAAGAAACCTTGAGACAATTGTAGTCAATGACAAAAAGGTTATGGGGGATGGATATAGTGACACCCAAGGGAATCCCCTCTAACCATATTCCTCAACTGTGATGGTATGTATTCTAATATAGAAAAATAAGTAATGAAATACCAAGGATCATCCCAATAATAAAGATAGTCTATCTCTTTATTACACTCTCACCATGTTTGAAGGACCATTATTTTATTGTGAATATATACATTTCATCTTCTAACAATGTAGGATATAGACCAATGACTGTTTCTAGTCCTATGATGAGGGTTATTAAGGGTCAAGTAGTTGTCTTCCATTACATCAAGGATAACCCTCATATGATTACAAAGATATATACTAATAAGTATGGCTACATATTCTGTATGAAGGGAATTATAAAAGCCAAAGTAGGTTGCATAATCCAGGAAAACGAAAACATGTTATAATGAAGCAAACCTCCTGCACAAATGAGTGACATTCATTATGATATTTTGGTATTAAGTATGCTTCCAAAGGGTTGAGGTTACCATCAAACTCAATTTACATAAGAGATCATTAGATTTGAACTGTGGGGTAGTTGGTGAACATTAGGGGCCTAAGAGTAAGACATCCTCCCTAATATTTGAAGATAATGATCTTTTCAACCTAAAGGTCTCTATTTTGTACCAAATTCATTTACCCTAATTCTTAATGTTCTTCAAATCAAGAATTGTTTTTTTTTCATTTCAGATAAAGTGTAACCAAGAAGATATGACCATAGCTTGAGCTTTCTTCTCAGGACTAGCAATTCTATCACCCTAGAACCAACTTTCATTGAAGGGTATTCCCAATTATGCAAGGGATAAGAATCCAGTAAACTCACCAAATGAAATCAAGACTTAGTAGGACCATTCAATATATTATAATATGTGGTACCTAAAGAATATATATTACATAAAAACATATAAAACAACATTATTAATTAATGAAACGAATATAAAATATTCTAAATTATTTATCATCACATATATCATATTTATAGCATTTAAAATTAATAAAAAAATATTCCCTTTATCAAATATATATCCATTGAAATTCCAATAAAATTTATAATAGTAATTTATGATTTATTTTTTGTTGTTTACTGATACTAAATATAAAATCTTCTATTAATATAAAATTACATAATTTTTTAGTGTACCTCATCCAAAGTTTAATACCACATGTAAAATAGATCTATTTAGTTATCAAATATTGAAGTACCTATATCACTCCTTTAAAAATAAATACAATCACATATCATCATCCAAATGTGTCATCAATTTAAATATTTGATATTATTCATGACAGTCACATGGATAGATCATCACAACTAGGTTTCTTCTCTAGTATTCATAACGAGATTCTCAAAAACTTATTAGGTCATCTACCATCATTTAGTTATCATTATAATTAATTAAAATAAAACAGCATCTATTCTCTGTGAAACTCATTGTCTTGTTTTCAAAATATGAATCATTTTATAAATCTTTTTTCACATGATCCTATAAGAAATAATAAAACATATAACATTAATCAACTTGTACAATCTTAAATATGTAATTAATGTTATTATAACAAGTTAATTGGTAGAATTTAATATTATTTGATGATGATAAAATCCAATTTTTTTAATCAATATAGCATGAAAATAAATTCTTCTAGTTGTAACCCAATAATTTCATTGTTGTGTTTCTTAATCATCACATACTTTGAGATAGTGTTCTCAAATATTCATCATTACATACCTCATACTAGCACCCATTCTAGTTCAAATAAATATTTTTCTAATATACACTTATCTAATCACATATATCCATAAATTATTATCAAAATTCAGAAAACTTCATAATCTAAGTGACAAAAATATATACGCGCTTTAGTTTTAGAAAAAATATGTAGCTATAGATACATATCATACCTGGGATGAAAAAAGTTTTTCATGTACTAATATAATTCACTAAGCATTATGCATGAGAATGGGAAGTGGAAAACATTGACCATTTATATTCATCTATTATCCACAATAATGAGTTAATTCACCGTGTTTAATTAGATAACAATAGTAGTATTAATAATGGTTGTTCTCATTCCCTATTCCAACTCATATTCATGGTACAAAAACTTGTCCCACTATACATAAGGATCTAGGATTATAAAAAAGAAAAAAATTACATTAGGAAAGATCATTCAGATGATATATTTTGGAGACCTTGTAAGATATTTTGAAATTGAACATTTACCCAATATATATTTATCAACAAATATTAAAATATACATTTGATTCATGAATATATAATTGCACCTTCCTCCTACCACTGATTGATAAAAATATTTAATGGAAAAGAAACTATTTTTTAATCATTGTGATTATTCATGCTTTTGATGTTATGTAAACAACTATATCCATGTTGTGTAACTTAAAAAATATATGAAACTACTCATAACCAAATAATAATCATAAGTTTCCTCACCAAATTGGGTTGAAAGCACCTTGAATCACCACTGGTATGATTATCAAGAATTCATACTACTGCTTATTCATTAATTTAATTCAATGATGCTATCTTTATAAATCTATGTCATTCTTCTATCCATAGAAAGAGTTCACTAAATAATATATTCTCTTATAATGAACATGTTGATCCCATCATTTAACTAACTAATTCCATGAAATGAAGGAGTGGTAATTTTATATAATTTTTAACATAGAAATCTATTTAGATATTATCGAACAAAATATTAGTCTCATGAATAAAAAATAAACACAATAAAGTGTTTTATATTACATTATTCAACATAAAAAAACAAGACTTCAGAGATTATGCTACAATGAATGTGAGATTTACAATTTTATAAAGCCCCTCATTTTCAAATATTGACTATTACCTCTATAAGGTATCCAATATTGTGACTTGGAAATTAGATTTTAAGTAAAAAGATATGTTCTGTTTAAAAGGAGTCTAAAAATAGTTTTTATACATATTTGAATAGATTATTGAAGTCCAAACCAGAATGTCCATGTGAGATACATTAAACCATACAAGATATAACTGAATAAACTAATAAGTGTGTACCTTACCTTGTTTTTTTTATTCGTCATATTTGAATTATATTTCTAAAAATACTATCAGTTGTATCGAAATAACATTATACCATATAAGGTAACCCCAAGATAATGAATCACTTGACGCTCAAGAAAGATCAATTATCCTGTAGGACATACAAGTTACTTATAATGTAATGACCCTAAAAAACTATACCATTTAGAGAAATGAATCTTGGTTGTGAATTGTGAATAAATGAATTACTACGCTCTTAATTTCATCTAATGGTTACATACAATAGAAATATATCAGATGATGATTCTCCTCAAGTGTGTATTCATTTTCTTATTAGTTGTACCATGTTAATAAATTCAACTTACAAGTCATGTACCAATTTTATAAATATATCACCCTTTTGTGGAATTTTATTTAAGTTATTTCTTACATAAATTATGTAAAATATTTCCCAACAACAATAATTTTTAACATTTAATCATCACATCTATGATAGGAATTTTCAAAACTTTTCATGATAATATTTAAAACATAATATCCCATAAAATATTACTATATTGGTAATAAAACTATTTATTCCTCCTTATGAAAACTAGAAAATTCAGGTTAGGGAATTAACAAAACAACATATTTCATTTTGTTATAAAAGAAAATGTGTAATGATAATGTCCATTTTAGGGTAATTTGCTTAGTTTATGTGATTTAACATCCCTTAAAGGGACACAAAATCACCTATCCTCTCTCCATTAATTTAAACAAAATGTAAGGGATAAGTGGTAATGTAATTTAAGATGTTATTTAAAGGCATACATGTTATCCAGAAATGATCATTGTACATCCTAGAGACAACTGTTGTTGAATTGAATACCTGACATCTCTAAAGAAGTGCTTTTCAGAAAGTAAGATCACACAATTTCTGATCATCACACGATGCATTTTAGGGTAATGTCACATATCCATGAAAATCATATTATATATTCAATTCTAATACAAGGCCATCCATGAAGGGTATTTTACATGTTTTTTTGTTTATTATATGATTCTTGTCATGTTTGGCCATAGAACGAGTGAATAACTAAATACAGTACATGAATAAAAATAATTCAATCAAAGATTTCAAGGTCACATAGATACTTTTATTCATAATATTCTACCAGGAGTTTTGTGATAGAACCATGAAAACAAGTTCCCAGGACCAATTAAAATATAAGGCTATAGAAAAAATGAGGGTCAAAGCATTAATATTATTCATTTGATGAACCCTGGAGTCATGTGATGACCTTAATAAAAATCATAACCCATGACTAATTAATGGAAAATGGTTTTGACGTATGAGGATCAATTGATCATTGTTATTCATGTGATATCCACTATAGTCAATAAGAAGCTCCAAAACTGTTACATCACTTGAGAAATTATAGGACAATGTTTTCTATGATGGACCATTCTCCTAATCATTGATTATTATGAGATGAATGGGGATAAATCCTTTAATATTTGTATTTAGTCACGAGCTATGGGAAAGACATCACTAACTTATACTTATGGTCCTCACACTGTTATAAGGATTATCTCATTTCTTTTCCATAATGTAATGTGAAATTTATATAAGGGGTGATATCTTAAATGCATTCCCTCAATATTAAAATGAGAGGACAAAGGGTCTATTCGAAGGGATAAAAATGATAATGATTTCCAATGTTTATCTATCATATAATACCATAGTATTATACATAATAATGTTCGGTGAGTAACCTAAAAAATGGATGAAAATGAGTTTCACAGGATCCAATCATGTGATGACACCAATTCATGTTATGAAATTATAACTACACGATCATGAGAACATGATATGGTCTTGTGATATGATTTTGTTCTCTTGATCACATGACCATTCCATGCGATCACCTGACCTAATTAGTCAATTTGATGTCCCTAGTTCCATTTCACAAAAACATGACTCTATAATATTTATAAAAATGCACATTACCACAATTTATTCACATGGATAACATGGCCACCTTTCTTTCATTTGACCAAATAAATCACAATTTTTTCAATCCAGATAAACAATTTCATTGTTCTAATATAAATATTACGGGACTATATGAACTACATGGTATAATGTTCTTATAATAATCAAGATACGTAAGACTCCATTTCCAATGATTGGTCCCCAAAACTCCATACTAATTTTCATTGATTTATGTGTGAAAATATTCCCCATGAAGATAATTTCATTACCCATATGTCTTTAACACAATAAAATTCATTATGAAATCCTATAATTATTTTCTGATGTATCCATAATCACTGGGGGATTTTTATTGAATATCTATAGGGCCCAAATCACTATGAAATCACCATACACATTCAATATTATAACCATTGATTCATGTTTAATCATCCACTATCTATTTTTTATCACATTGATCATAAATCAAATGGGTTTAGAGATTAATGATGATCATGAAAACACTATGATACAAATTCAACTAAACATATAAATTCTCCTTGGTGTATGTCCTTGTCCTTCATACACTCTTGGGAAATAATCCTCATGATCATAATAATTATATAACTCCAATCAAAGAGATAGGGGGACTATATGAATAATGATGAATTTAATTATTATTATAAACTGGATACATTTGATGAATTCATAAGGCCCAAGATCTATATTCAATAAATTTCAATTTTTACATTCGGGTTATCAATATTCCCAATGTTGAAAATAATTCCCCCAATATATATACTTTACATCAAAAACATATTATGAAATATTAGTTTCTTTATCATAGATTAATATAATCTAAATGTATCATTATTACATTTCTATCAGGGAAACCTCATTCTATTAATCCTTACATGAGTTTGATCATAGACTCTTATGTGATGATCCCGATCTACATCAAACTATTCTTTCTCAAATTGTTCGAAAATAATATGGGGTCAATATTTGAATTTAATTATTCCATTAGTAGAATGTAAATGTCACCAATATGGGAATTTTCAATTGATTTATTTATCAACTATCTTTTTTAGATCACATATTGACGATGAAATATATCCGGGAAGTCTTATATGGATAAGACCCACCCAAAAAATTTATAGTAAAACCATTTTTGATTCAGTCATTAAATAAGAACTATTTATAATATGATTCCTTTATTCACAACATATATAAGATTACACACTATCTCTTATTTCCCTTATCTAATATTTATAAATATCCATATATTCCTATATCACGTGAAATTATACAACATGGTATAGCCTATTCATACCCACTTATTCAATTTCTTTTAAACTATTTGGTGTTTGATTCCTCTTCTTGTAGGATATATATGATGACTCTTCGTGGTTCAATGCCAATTCCATTACATACATTATTTCCATAGTTGGAAATAACCTATAGATTAAGTAGTTTTTTGGCTATAAAATATAGAAAAATCTCAAATCAGCATCACTATATAATAATGGGCATTGGGATAGTTATCCTACGGTATATACATTTACTTAATTTGATAGGATTCACCTTGAATGAATGAGTATTCTCATCAATGAATTTAAAAAAACTATTAAAATTTATGTAACCAGTCTCGCATCATGATATGTGAATGATTAAAAAATATATTTTAAATTAAAAATAGAGTCCCATAGTAGTGAATACTAACCCAATAGGGATTGATGAGACAAAATCACATCCTCCAACCAATGTGTTCTCCTAGTGAATTATTTCCTTAAGAACATAGTCATGTAGCATGTTATATATTGAATAGATATTTTTATGTTTTTATTCAAAAATTAATCCCAACTTTAAACTATATGAAACAAAATGATAAGATAGTCATTAATGATTGTGAAACCATACTAAATCACACCCAATAAATCATGGATCGATGTTATTTTCATATATAAATTTTTTTTCCTATTTAAATTCATGCAATAATTAATCTTAATTGTGTTTCTTACATGTTTATCAATTTTTTCAAGTGGATATGATGAAAAATAATAGTAAAACTATCAACAAGAATAAAACACTTTGAATCCAATTCCTATATAATTAATAATATTTCATATTTGATATGTTATACTGACAAGAAACCTTTTTTCTTAATTGAGTCATGAATATAGATACTATTATCATAATGTGTTCATTAAACAATTTATATAACGACATCACAAAAGAGTTATCAACCCTTAATTAATGAAATTACCAGTATATATCATGAAATGAGGTCACCTAATTAACCCCTTTCAGTAATGAGTATAAAACTAGATAGTCAGAGAGTACCACCAACAAGGAACAACTAATACTTTTTGGATGCACAAAAGGGGCTTCATACATTGAATCCTACAATCAAACATCATTCAAGGATGGTTATTATGTATCAAATCATTCCAATTTTCATTTTTATCCACTTCTAGACATTATCCCCCAAGTAAAACAATCAATACCTTCCTTATCATAAGAAGGTGGATCAAGGACTCAATAATGGCTCCATCTCAGATCAAGATCCACTAAGAAGTGAACTTATCAATCATTTATGTGAGTTTAATTCCACCAATTCCCTCTCAATTTCATATAGATGGTGATACACATAAGGGTTCCACCCTAGAATATCTAATTAGATAAAGATTGAAATATTATTTTATGATAAAACACGTATAATGTAAGGAGGGTGACCATTCCATAACCTCCAATAATTAAATCATCCCACATAATTTGGTGGCAATCCATCAGAGAACACATATCCCTACTCACCAAAAATGTGAATATGATCATATCCTAATAGTAAGAATTGGGTTGTCATATATCCTCACCCCAATAGATATATCATATCTGAATATGTAGAAGGCACAAGGATGAAAATATTATTCGTATATCCCTACATAAATCAAATTATTCTTCTAGTACATCCTTTAAATAGATAAAATTTAGAACGATTTTCCAACCCCTACAGTTGTGTAGTTCCCGTCAATTCATATAGTTTTATAGGATCGTCACTAACATATTCAAGCAATGACAGACATGAATATATTCCTTTACTAATATTAAATAGAACATACCAACAGGATCACCGTGGGTAGATATCTACTTAGGAGAATCTAAAAAATCTCCAAACATAGAGGAGTGTCTGAATAATCTAGTAAACTACGAGGTGGAAGACAAGAATCATATCCCCACTTTCAGTTGGGTTCATAAAATTTCTTCAAAATTCATATCCGGATAGGTGATAATTCAATTAGAGTTATCCCAATGGAATATTCTAAAGGGAAACAAATATTTAACCCATATACCCTCTCTAATCATGGATCACTTTAATATTCTAGCAGTCATGCCATGACATACTCATATCCCTTAAAAAATATACTCGATATAAACCAATAGTTTTTAGGATCAATGAATATATTCCCACTCCAACCAATGAAATAATTCCCTAAAAACCATATGAGTCTATAAAAAATGTGTCTCTTATTCCTTCTCCCATTTCCAATTTTCATCATCATATTCCAGTTTGTAATACACATCATAATCATGTTCATATTTTCACATCAACTAGTGTTAATCAACATATTAGAGAACAAAAACATATTCCTTATCATATTAATTCCAACAATATATACTCTCATTGGAATAATCCATTGTATTTTCTCCACCAATATCATTTCTATAATACATTCATTTAAATACACCATTCTCCAATACGCAAACATCACATACTCCTACAAAACACCCAATTGAATGAAAAAATATTATAACATAATATAGAATATTTCTCATTTTCGTAAACTAATAAATTAAAGTATCTTATAGGCTATTTAATTCATATCGTAAAAATATCAAGGTTCTTTTAATACATCATCCAAATAAGAATGAATAGACTACCTTGAATGTCCTCATGATAGTATAGAAATAGAACATCTAAATTTAAACCATAGAATTTGTTTTGGAATGCATATTGATGTTTATATCTCAACATGAAATTTTAATCAAACTCTTTTCAAAAACCATTTAAATAGATATGATCTCAATAAACTAGTATTATGCATATATAGTTCCCCCTTCAACCATAAAAAACACCACAAATGGGTTATATGGAGACCGAAAGATTAAACCATTTTAGTATAATCTAGTGGATGATCACACCACTTATGAAGAAGATCATAGAATGGTAATATGATAGATATTTCCAAAAAAGACAATCTTTGTTTGTTATGTCCCATCTCCACATCTAACTTTGAGTTTTTTAGATCAAAAAATGAAAAAAATACATGGATTATTTGTTCTACAACATATGGGATTCATTTCAATGTCTAGAGGATAGAAAAACCCCTTATTAGGAAGACATGGGTAATCATAAAAAAACAAACATATTCTACTATAAGATAAATCATACTGTCTTAGGCATGTCCCCAGAACAATGATTGGGAAAGTATTTAAAGAGAATATGGTACTATTTTCTCTATATCATAATCAATCTCCAAAAATTAATAATTCAAGAACTATCTGATGCTTTATATGAGTATGGGGATAGTTGATAGCATTACAATTCACCCAATACCCAATATAGAAAAATTTTATGTACATCAAATCCTATAATTTCAATGATATATGAGAGATCAAATGGCTTAACAATATCTGATCTAGTTGGAAAATAAACAAAATATTCTGTATTTTGAAAATAGAAATTCATACTGGACTAATATTTTGGGACTCCAAGAATCTCTTGTTTTTTACCACTTAACATTATAGGATCATGCCTCTAGAAAATAATTTAATGTAATTAGATACAAGATAGTTTATCTTGTATGGGGGCTGCTATAATTATTTTGTGCCTTCACCCTGATCAGGATTAATTGAAACAATTCTAAATGAGGAATATTATGATGTCTTCCTCCATGAAATAAATTTAGGATAAACCTAATAATGTAGTGATGTGTTAATTTTTTACCACCTCCCCTACCACCATGGCCATCAAATCAAGAGTGGGCCCCAAAAAATAATATATATATCCTAACTTTAACCATCATATATGTTTGGGGGATTATTATCATGACCGAATCCATGGATTCCTAAAGTCCTCAATATGATATGAATGTACAAATAGAGTAAAAATGTTAACTCTATCCCTCAGGTCTGGGGGTATTGACACTACCTCGTATAAGGGGATCAATACTCTCTACACTATTTAATAGCCACCAATTGATGGTTCCTTAACCTTACCTCCCAATGTTAGTCACAACCCTATTTCTCAAATATAATTTGTAAATAATTGACATATACTCCATATATGTCAAAATTGATAGACGTAATATATTGTATCATTAAATGAAGAAACCCAATCATTGAAATGGTCCTAAAAAAACCCATATCATTAAAAAAAATCTAATAAAAAGAAGACCCAGATGTTACTCATGAAGGGGAAGCATGTTTTGAAGATGTTGAATTTAATTTTAGACTGATAAGATCATCCTTGACACTATATATTACTTCGTAAACATCATCTCCATCAACCTAGTATGTGATATGGAATGGGACACAGAAATTTAGGGATGCAATATTGATGTTTCAGTTGGGGAGGTGGTTTTAAAAGATGAAAAAACTAATGTAGTGCACAAAATGTACCAGAGGACCTCCTTGAACATAGATCATTGAAATAATGATTTTCCACCACATGAAAGACATCTAGCCAGGTATAATGGGAAATAAGTTGATATATCCATATATTCATCTAGAAAGAAAAAAATAACCTATATGAATGAAATGTTAGCATTATATCACACTGATAGATATAACCTCAGATGACTCAATGTTGAATTTCATAGTTGGTATACTACCATTGGGAATAATAATTCTGTATAAACCTATGACTCTACTACCAACCATCTATAGGGATATAATAATCCTATGAGGATGAAATAAAACCATCGGTATTTCATCAAATCAAGACATCGAATTTTTTAGAATAGAGGAATCACGAATGATGTTGATTTTCATCAACTATAGTGAAAAATTGCATCCTACGTTGATGTTCATCTACTCCAAGTAAATAATGGATATTAAAAGATGGTGATTCTAGGGAAGTCACACTCTTTTATCCCGTTCTCATAAAGTACTCCAAGCAGTCGTACCATCAGAACCCAACATCACCATTGTGTATCTAGCTCTATGGATGGTATCCATGGAAGGGTAATGTGTCCCATAAAACCAAAAATAATTCTTACCTTCAATGGGTGGACAACACTCTGTAGAAGATAATTTTTTCACCGGGCTTGTATTTTTGAAATAAAACAGCCATTGAAATACTCCATCGGCCATTATGCAATAGTCTCATACTCTTTATCATCAACAAATTGATGGAAAAATATTATGACTATAATATTAAATATTTATCACATTCATAACCTTTTCAATTATAGTATCCTCAAGGCTATTCAATTTAAATTTAAACAACTAAAGAGTACATCAACTCTTCATCCAATAATGACATAATTGAGTTCCACTAATTTCATCCTCATCGAAGTATAGAGATATAACATGGAAATATGAACCATTTCATAATTTTTTAAGGACTCCAAATTGATATATCTCACTAAGACATGGAAATAATCCTTATTTAAAAATTAATTATATATTTATGTTCACATATAAACTATAGATAGCTATATATTGACCCCCATCAACGATCATAAACAACTCTAATTGGCTAGATGGAGTTCCCGAGTAGGGACCATTGAAGTCTAATATTATGTATGAAGATGCCTCTTATGAAGAATATCATGGGATGGAAATATAAATGGTTGTGGTCAAAAAGTAATTTTTTTGGTATGTCCCATTTCCACCACCAACAATGATGTTTTGAGATCAATGAATGATAAAATGAATGAATTGTTTTTTCTAGAACATATGTTATTCCTTTCTATGGCTAAAGGATAAAATCACTTATCAGGAATATTGGGGTCATTATATTTTTCAAAACACACACTAATATTAGATAAAATTATCTACCTTATCCATGTACTATGAACTGAGATCATGAAATCATTTTAAGAGAATATTGAACTCTTTTATCCATATAAAAATTAATCTCTTGAAAATAATCATTAAATCTCTATCAGATGTTTGTATATGAGGATGGGGAGATTTCATATCTTTACAGTTCACCCAATATTCATGATAGGAAAATATTCCATATGAAGAATAATTTATTTTGATATATATTGGAGAGATCAATGTACCAACAATATGTGATATAGTTGGACAATATAGAAAATATACCCCCATTTTTTGAAATGAATACACATTGTTATCTAATATAGAAGGAATCCAAAATGATCTAGATAAAGGGATCTTGACAGTATAGGATTAGGCTTTGGTCAAGGACTTCAATATCACAGGATAAATGATAATTTAACTTGTATGAAATATCCTATAGTTATCTATCACCACACTTAGCTTAGGATCAATTGAAACAATGCTAAATAGGGAATATTTTCAAGTCTTCCTCCATCAACCCCTCCTGGGAGAAATCGCATCAACCATGGATGTGTTTATTTTTTATCATCTCCCCTACCATGATGATCATAAAATATTTAGTGGACCCCCAGAAAATCATATAAAAATCCAAAATAACACCATCATATAGGGATGGGGTAATTTTTATTATGATTGTAAACCATTGACTCATAAAATTTTAAATTTATTTAGATTGTAAAAATGGATGTATTATTTCAACCCAATACCATAGGTCTATGTGAATTAAAAGTACCTCCTACATGGAGATCAATATTCTCCACACTATGTGGTATCCCACAATGGTCAGTACCATATCTTTACCTCCCACAATGAGTCACAACCCTTTTGTTCAAATCTTATTTGGAATTCAATATTTAAGACACCATCTACGTCACAATTCACTATATTATAGAATGGGCGAGTCCAATGACAATGACCAACATTTTAAATGTTTGTAAGAAAAACAATCTCTATAAAATAATGGGACAAATGAAGACTTGGATGTTACTCATTGAGGGGAACCATGTTGTGAAAAAGTACCCTTTACTGGAGATTGATGTGATCATCATTTCCCATAGTATTCCATAGTAAACCTGATCACCATCACCCATGTATATTATATGGAATGGGATATATAAATTTAGGAATCCATTGTGTACGTATCACCTAGGGACGTGGATTGTAATCATCAAAAATGAAGGATGGGAACAATTAGTACTAGAGTACTATGCAAAACATAGAACATCCAAAAAATGATTTTAGACCCCTTCAAATTCATTTGTCTAGGTATAAACAAAAAATTGTGGATAGATCACTATTTTCATTAAGAAATTATGAAATACGCATTTTGAATTATATGTTGGAATTTTTTTAGATTGATATATACTACCTTAGATGACTCAATGATGAATTTCATGGGAAAAATATTCCCATTGGAAATGACAATTCATTAGAAACAAATTCCTATCCTCCCACCCGTCTAGAGGGATTTAATAGTCTGATAAGGATGACAAGCAAGAATATTTTTTTCTGTACATAATGTCATCCAATGTTTATAGTGAAAAAATCAACCCTAGGAGGATGATCATATACTCTCAGTAAATAATGGAAATTAGTACATGATTATGGTAGGGAAGTCACACTAATATTTTTTTCAATTTCCATTATCATGAGTTATTCTAAATGGTTGTACCCCCAAAACCTTCCAAAACCATTAAGTCTCGAGCTCCATGGATGGAATCCTTGGAAGGGTGAATTTTTATTTCAAACGAAAAAGAATCATTACCTTGAATTATTGGGAAACACTATACCCCTACCCATTTTTTACCCCTGTCATCCAGCTGTTGCTGGAATAGGGGACCTAGAGTATCATCTAACATACATTATTTCATGGTGTATCCCTATGTTGGGCCACTGATACCAACAAGATAAAATTAACCCAATATTATTTTCATTTAATCTAGTGGGGACATATTTTATTTGGTATTACAACATTAAAAATCGTACACAATTAGTTTTGAAGAAATATTTTCATTAATTCATTTACCAATTAAGTTCAGTAGTAAAGAAAATTACAATCTTCATCCTAAAAACTGAAAAGATGCAAAATAATAGGGAGTAACTTTAATTATCTCTTTATGTTAATTTCTAGTGTACACACTCATAATTCCACTCCCATAGGATTTGTTGTTGGAACTCTATAGTGATAAGATCTTTGACGAATGGAATATTCCATTGATCATAATGATATTTTCAGATATATTCTAAGTGTTCATATAGATGGAATTTTTTTAGTATATTACATTTTATAATCCAAGAAAAACTCTAAACCAATTCCCATGAAAAATGGATGATGTTAGATAACAATTTTTTTTTACTATAACACTAAATTTAGTATCGGTGCCTGTGGGAGTGTCCAGTCCAAACATTCATCTCCCGACACCTCTATCCAAGTTGATGAGGAATAAAAACTGACATAACATTGAGTGAAATTGAGATTAGGGTCTTCTTTAATTTTTTATGCAAAAAAAATTTATATTATTTTTAAGATGAATATGTTCCAAGATTTCTTCCTTGTAACCATGGGAAAAATTATCCTCCACCTTATGGATCTCAATAAAATATGAGAGGTCGACCTTATTTTTTATACCATCTATTATCCTTTAATTTAAAGTGTAGGTTTCACCATCACATATTTCACTATCTTTAATGACATCCTCTAGGGTGTTATTGACTCTATACATGTGATACTATGAACATATTGATGACATGTGACACATGTGTCCACCATACCACCATAAGAAATATGTGATTGGAATAAATTTTATTTCATATTTTGAAAAGTGTCTGATAAATAAATGATCCTACTGAACGTTGACCAAGATCACATCATCCTCATATCAGAATGTTAATAAATAGTATTTATTTTTTTGATTCACTCTTCAAAAAACGGACACCATCAAACTCATCCCCTCGAGGCTGGTGCAATTATCCTATGAGAAATATGATACATCATAAAGAGACTCATTGGACTCAAATGGTGGAACTCGATATTTTAGATATATTTTTATCATCATATGGAGCACGGTACATATCCCAAAAAATGGAACGCTAGTTATATTATTGGTTATTTTTGTTTTATTAATTTCATTCAATTCACTTCGACTTTCTATGATAATGAATATACATATAAAATTATCCTCCCCAAACCTGAATTAGGAGCTAGAGGCCAAGGATACAGAAGCCAAGTGAACATGGTGAGACATAATACCTCATGGTACATTGTTAATCCACATAGGGTAAAAAATTTCCAAAATTTACAATATGAACCCACCAAACCACTAGAATACAAAATAGAATAGGAATTTTATGTTTGAGGATGGTCATAAATAGACATGGTTGGATATAATGAAAATTTAAATAAAAAATAAAATATCTAATTTCAATTTATAAAAATTAATAATTATCTGTCCATATTTGTATCAGTGAATAATGTGTGAGATGATAATATAAAAAGGTGGTTGGGTAGTAATTAATCCATCTTCAGTGGATAACATTGTGTATAAAAATTAATTAAAAACATGAAATCATCCAAATCTAGTCCTTGAGAGTATAATGATCATGTTAAATTCTCTCCATGACATTTTTTCCTTTTCTCATGGCTAGGTGCATTGTATTACAAAGGATACATAACTAGAAAAAATATTTGATCCTAGATCAATAACAAACACAATAGTAATAGTGTAATTATAAATCATAGATCTTTAATTAAACAATAAGATTCAATGAAATCAGAAAAGTTTTATTGTCAATGAAATAATGATAGTAAATACACCTCATAATCATTCTCAAAATGGTCATAAAAAGGGAATTACTATGAGGGAATGCAACAAAGAAAAAACATAACTACTTGACAAAAATTGAAATAAAAAACAAAATAACTCATGTAATCTGTACTAGTTCATTACTCATGATGAAAAATATTTAATTAAAACCCTCATGCTATCCATGATAGTTTACATAAAACAATTAAGAAAAACCTATAGAATATAAGCTAAAGTATGGCTCTGCGAAAACACCTTTTTCCAGATTAACTCAAATCATCCCCTCTCATTATAGGACCTTCCTTCTTCACATACAAATAATTGTTTTATAATGTTATTTTTCAAACACTTGGATTCACATTAGATGTTATGTATCATTTTTTTGATATATTCTCCTAATGTATAAATTTACACGTTGTGTAATCCACCTCAATAGGAGATTTTTCAACTCATTATATATCTTTTAAATCCGCATCATGTATAATGTACATGATGTGTAGTGTATTTTTATATTGTGTAAAGCATCATGACTTATTAATGTCATGGAAGAACCTCCTAGTGAACCCAACTCATGTAATTAAATACATGGTGTGTAAATGGCTTCCTCCAGTTACAAAACATGCTTCATCTTTTTATAACGATATCTGGTTGTTTCAAAAATATTGTGTCTCTCCAGTAGATAAGATCACATTTTAGAGTGGATTTTATCTCCTATATTCATCTCATTTTTCTTATTTTCCAATCAAAGGTTCTATCCTTCCACAATAAATTAAAACAAATTATATCATTTATTAATTATCAAGTTTAATAAATTAAAAAGATTGATAAATCATAATACAATAAAATACATGAATTTAATAAACATATTGAAATGATGTAGTGGCCAAGAACAATGTTATGTTCACATCTCTATATAATCCATATATATAGCTGATGCCCACCGGAAATAGATTTAGTGAGGTAAATCGGAACATGGTAAATCATTGGAGTAATTCATGGTCCATCAAAACCTAATTCCATTCGACTAATTGGATGAGTATATAGAACCATATTAATATACTATAAAATGGGGGAGACCGAGTTGTTAAAGGTCACTAAAAACAAATGAACTCAAAAAATCACTTTGTGTTCCATATTGATTTTTGTTGTGTACATTAACCCCTAATATAGGTGTTAATAAGAAATTACATGTTGGGAAGTGTCGACTGCTAATGCATAAATATGATATTGTGAAATAGATCATGGAAATCCTGGATAATATATCAGTCCCGGATGGTTTTCATAATTCATAAGTGCTTAATTATTCATTTATCGAGGCCCTATGGAGTCTTTGAGAAATTGAGATATAATTCAATATAGTTGACGACTATCAAGAAAAAACTAATCATGTAGAATTTCATACCACTATCTCATTCCATGATTTTGATTGGAAATATTTTATTCTAGGAAATATTAAATAATGTTATGTTTTATAAAACCTAATAGATATCAACATTAAATAGGATCTTTTTAAAAAAGGAATTAGAATCGATTCCATTATGGATTGGGAACTCTAATATTCCTCGATACTTCAAGGAAAATTTATATCTAATGAGGCTAAAAATTCTTGGGTGAAAATTATTGATTAAAATAAAGTAACAAATAAATCCAATGTCATTATTTTGGGTCCATATGTCAAATTTTGAGATCATGGTTATCCATCCAATCATGACATTCAATTTCTTAATCAGGAGTCCTTGGATTCAAATCCATGGAGTAGTTCTATTGACATTCCATCAAAAAACAAAATACCAAACGAATAGAATGTTTTTCATGCAAGGTGAATATAGTGACCTCATTGAATCTTGTGAATCCTAGTAAACTGTGATAGTTTTCTATAATGTTAATGTAAATTACCGAATGATATAGTTATATATGTTTAATGTTGCTTCTAAAATATTGGGAACTGTCCTTGGAAGATGATATATCATACTTAGCAATGACTACATACTACCTATTAAACATGTCATGTAAGTATATCTCGTCCAAGTAGGCTATTACAGACATAATTATTTAGTAGGGTATGTTTATGCAAAAAATATTGTGACATATACTGTGTTTTCATCAATGTATAGGTAACCAAGTTCTCTATGTCGATCAATAAATTATCATATTCAATTATAAAATAATAGAAATACCCTCAATGATATCACTCATTGTTTTTTACATCCAAACATCGTCCTCCCTCAGAAATAGTGTAGAGGAATGATGGAATATCCAAAATACCCCCATGAGGTCTCTTGTAGTTTAAGATTCCTATTATTCTTTTCATAGCCTTATATACCTCAATTATGGACAGATATACCTTCATGTTAATCAGTATTCATGAAGATGGTGACATCAACATGGAGTTGGATGAGGAAAATGGTTATCCGTAGAAATAACCATCCATCATATAAAGAAAGAACATACATCATCCTCATGGAATTTAGTAATGCAAATAATGGAATGTAGAGGGACTCGTGGAAATTAAATATTTTTGTTTCAATTTCCCATGATGAGTAAAATGTACATCTCATCTTTTGAAGTAACGTATTTATGTATTTGGTTTGGATTATAAATATTTGTAATGGTTTGCTGCAGATGTATCCACCTGTCACTTGGTACTTCTAGAAGACCACCATGGATTGAGATAGGTAACAGTGTGAATTTTTTTCTCAAATGACACCATAATAGAGTCTTATGTTAACAATAATATTTCAGGAAAACATCATCTAATAGCTACAATTCCCAAAATGGATGGCCTAATTTTTCTTTTTTTATAAGAATAATGGTAGGATATCTGTTTTCATCGAATTTAGGTATCTTAACCAATACTGTTTGATGTTGTATTACATGGATCAATTAAAATAATCATGATCATTATAACTATAGGCTTCCATGAACGTTTTATTGTGGATTGGTTTTCCAATTATAACTAGATTAAGATAGACCATGGATATCTGTAAGACACCACATTCAGATCTCCCCAAGGTATATATGTTTTATAGTTTAATCCCTATGGATTAAGTAATTTTGGTGCAACATATTATCTTATTGTGTACCACATCTCAAAACACTTCAATGGATTACTCATTGATTACTTTGTAAATAAATTTGTAGTTAAATTGTAGTTGTGTTATGATCACCTAAACCACCATAATACAATCTTCATAAAATTGCAGTATCATAGTTTAAATATGAATCCCCTTAAATGTTCCATTGGGATAATTTAAATAATATAAACTACAATTTTGGGATTCCACCATGATATTTGGGTTGATTCGGTGAATAATAATACAATTATTTTCAAAACAAACACCACAAAATAATAAAGGGATGATAAGGTTCTAGGAACTATACACTTATATATAGTATTTTATATCAATCCTCATAGAAATATGTCTCATATTCTCTATGTTATTGAATAAGGGAGTCAAATACTACTAGAGAGAATACTTACATGGGTTATTTTGAAAAACCAATGTAATACGTTTTCATCCACCAGCCCAAATTCCTCCTGTTGAAGGGAATCCAATCATTCAATATGTGACCACCAAGAAGAGATCGATCAATACCCATATAACAATGAAAAATAATACATGAAATAGAAACAAGCTGTATATTTTTATTTGAATGATTCATGACTTTGAGACATGATTTTCTGATATTGAGAATAAATTCCATAAAGTCATCTTTTTGGTCCAAAATTTGTTATATTACATTCTAAATCATGATGTCCACTAGGTCTGTCATATGGATCCACTCAAGTATATTCAAAACATCCTTTCGCTAACCAATAATTTTTACTAATTTATTTTTATCTAGAAATATTACGGAATTAAATTCATGAGACAAATGCAAATCAAAGTGTGGGTACTAGTTGATTTTCTCCCCACACAACCTTCCCTAGAAATCATACATTATGAAACCTAACTCTTAGAATAATAATCTTTTTATTCCCATGAAGTCATAATTACATGGGATATGTTTTTTATGGGTCCACTCAATATTTTTTTGGAATGAATGAGGGAATCCTAAATTTCAACTGAGTATGTTTTGTGATTGTATTTTTTTCTCTTGAAAATGAAATTAAACCATACACATTCTTACTATACAAGGGAAGAACTATCAATGAAGATGATTTCCAAGAACCTATTTAAAGTGTAGAACTATAAATACATCTCTATATGTCCTATATGATATATGTTTGGTGACTCATAGCTATTAATTAAAATTATATATTGAAAAATGTAATTATTATGGAATAATTGACACCTATAATTATCTATTTGATGTTACTAATGGTGGAGTTCCTTTTTAACAAATGACAATTCATGTCCCTTATTTACAAAATTAATATGCTTATGCTTTGGATAATTAATACAATATTCACAATCAATAGGACCAAGATGGAACATTATTTTATGTTGAATGCAAGAGGGTAGTATCTATAGTAATATCCTATAATATGGAAGAGATCAATGATTTTAAAAAAATCCCTGAGATGTAGTGAGAAAAATTCCATCAAAATTAGTCCCTTTAACTTGATTGATAAAAAAGGTACAGATCTGACATGGAGAAGTGATCATCCCAATTAGTGATGGTAGAAATGAACATAAATGTAATCTATAAATGATGCTTCCATGGAGTCCTCATTATATTAATTGTATAAGCATAATCCGTTGTCATAATGTTGGATGTCCATATAGGATCTTGTAGGAGTCACAAGTCCTAAACAAGACTCTCCCAAAGAAAATTTGGGTTTTTTATTATGGATTATAATGATACACAGTAGTGTGAAGTTCACCAATAAATATTACTCATTCCAGCTACATGAAATCACCATCCCTCAGCCAACATAATTTGTATGTTCTACAACATAGTCTTGGTCAATTGTTATTTGGGGAATGAATATCATCACGCTATATCCACTAGGTATATCGATGTATTTTATGTGCATCGTCACTACATCCAACCAATTTTCAAACAAACATATTCTATAATCCTCAACGAAGTAAAGAAGAATAATGTTATCAACATTATTAAGTCCACGAACATCACAATATTTGGATTCCTTTGCATGATATCAATAGAAAATGTCTCTAAATTATATTTTTCCTAATAATAAAGTTATTCCAGGAGTATGAAATTTACACCATACATTTATCTCATTATCATGTGGAAAATAATTTGTAGATAAAGGATGTTAAAAATATTCTATCAAATATACTCTAGAAAATGGTGGATATAGAGAAGAAATCATTAAAAAACGTTAATTTTCATGATGTATGGGAATATTTTACCACAACTAAAACTGTAATGAATGAGACCACATACTCACATGTTTATGGATCAATGGAAACAGTGACCATAAATTTCAATATAATGTAACTATGAACTACTACCAGTGATCAACGCTATGAATAAAATAAATGACTAAAGAAACATTATGAGTTAAAATGACTCAATGAGAAATGACTGTGCACACTGCATAATATGAATGTTTATTGGAACCAATTTTCATGAGACATCAACTAGAAGTTTTTCAACAAATGATTCCTCAATATAGAATTGGATATAGTTTCCAAAGCCCCAATTATAACATAGAAGAACCCTCCAAACATAGATTCGAAGTACAATGAGCCATATATC
The DNA here is from genome assembly GCA_963277665.1 of Viscum album. Taxonomy (NCBI): domain Eukaryota; kingdom Viridiplantae; phylum Streptophyta; class Magnoliopsida; order Santalales; family Viscaceae; genus Viscum; species Viscum album. The sequence continues at coordinate 790,502,621 of OY728129.1, read as the reverse complement.
ACACACAATGTATATTATAATGGGGTATACTCAATGGCCATGAGGGCAGGGGAATGTTTCATTCCCCCAACCAATATATAAAGGGCTTTATAAAATGAAAAAATATAATTTAAATGTGGGATAAAAATTTATAATTTATATATTTTATAGTACAAAATATAAATCCTGAATCACATTACATTAAAATTTTGGACAACATCTTAATCATTTGACTATAATCTGGACAACATATGGTCCATACTAGAAGACCACCCAATAAGGTTCATGTCCTTCATTTTATCATGATCAAAGTAATATAAATTAAAAATCACCATATAATATCCACATCACCATAAGGAAATTTTTTTAACGAACAATCTTTGGATTGATTCATACACTTTTTTGATATGTTGTGATTTTCAGATCATCAGCTCTTGGCCCAACCATAGATGAAAACTAAAATATATAATTGGTGGAACCCTCTTCACACAAATAAAATTCCACCACCTTGTAACGATGATTCGCTATTTTATCAAAAGGGACATGCTCTTCATGATTTTCTTCTGGATCATAATCCTATGAAATCATACATTAATACCCATGATGTTAATCAATATGATCATTGCGACTTCAACATGATTTTAAGATGAGAAATGAAGGTTTATATTCCATGAATATGAATTCTTTATAATGGGTCAAATCGTATATTCACTTTTATCCACTAGATGAGAAATTTATCCTTTCATAAGACTATTCCATATGGATGTAATGTGTATTATAATATTCATGCACCTATTCCTTGCATGCGATTCTGATCTGGGTATGGAATAATAATATAAAATGAAAATGTAATATTTTAATTCACATCTATATGAGATATGTAGATATATCCTTGTACACTTCTATGGACACAATTGTATTCCTTATGATGATATTAACAACTTTTCCACCACCTTCATTTGAATTAGATTACTGTATAATACATAGATATAGATTTCCTTATTTGAAAATATTCCTTTACAATTAAATTCTCATTTGCCTATGCTTGAGAATGATCTATGCAAGGAAAATTCCTTATAAGAACTACATGTGTCTTGACTCATTCTATTATAGGATTTTACCGATGCATAGACCCTTCAATCATTATCACAACCACAATGTAATGATAATTTAAAACATATCTTTCCTAGAATATGATTCAAATAGTTATATTGGAAATTTTCATTAGGAACTACCATTTTATAGATGCTTAACCTTTTATGATATGTATAGGGGATCTAGCTCCGAAATACTAGGACAAACTATAGTATTTAAAATACTATTTTATAATTACCTATTCTTTAGTTTAATTATATATATGGAAAATCATTTATAGGAACTATATGTAGCTTCATTCCCAGAATGTTATCATACATAGTGATACATAGTTATATTATAATTTTTCTACCATAGGTCCATGAATATCATAAAATTATACATCATTGTATATATATAAAAATTAGTGAACCTAATTTCTATAGAATTTTATGATGATGCACGATCCAGATAATGGATATCTTGGTATGATATCATTTAACATTCACACCATTTACAATAGGATATCATGAATGTAGACGATATTCGATAACTTATCTCTTGAGGATTAACATGCCCCTCATATCATTGAAGGGTCCCTTTCTCCAATAACTACATGTTTGAATATTTATATCTTTATTAGGAACATAGTGAAACATGGATTATCCAATATTGGGGTATCCACAACTCATAAAAAGATAACACCACATTTGTTTCTTGTATATGAGACACATATATATAGAGTAGAATATCCCGATTCACAAATTTTTTTCATTTAAGTATCATGATAATTTGTTAGAAAAACACTCAGTTTCATCATAACGTTTTGGACTCCATCACCAAACTAAATGGTCATTATCTAAGGTGAAACCACTTTTTATATTTCCCTACAAATGAGAATGATTTTTTTTGGTGAAATGTATCCCCAAGAACATATGGTTAAATGATACCTATAAGGGAATGATATATATAAACCCTCATATCCATTATCCAAGTCCTAGAAACATATTTCAAAAAACCACTTCATGTTTTAGTGGAAATACCTGAATGATTTTATGACACAAATATGGTGTTCAGGAACAATTTTTGGACTGAACACATATTCTAACACATAATTCATATATATGTGGTAGAATGATCAAACATATTTTGTGTGAATTAAAAAAAATTCCTCATCAATAAATAAAATATCTATATATGTATCTATTAGTAAAGTAACTATATCTTTATTGATTGATATATGTATAGAATTTTTAGTGACACATTTATTTTTTATCAAATTACAAAAAATGAGCATTTTCCCTCAATTTATGAGATATATATACAACATGGATTTTATTTTTCCAAAATAGGGAGATACATATATATTAATTTCTATCTTGATAGGAAAAAAATAACCAACAATATAGTCCCAACCACAGAAATTTAAATTCCCATGTCTAGTATTGATTCTTACATAAATAGTCCCTAATATAAAATGGGTATCATTAGTTTCCAGGACATTGAATACTTTCTTGCATCCCACAGGATAATAAAATTTATATAAAACCATGAACCGTAAAATGTAATCCATTGATATATGATCCATATCATCAAAACAGTTATAAACATATTTTTCTTTCATTCACATGCCAATTATATGATTATATAACCCCTATATTTTTATCCCATCTCTATTATGTTATCCTCACCAGTACATCATGAGTTATTATTGCACCTAATTTTTTTCCCGCACTAATCAGGAATCATGTGAGCTTCAGGGACTTGGTCAATCAATTGGTTATTATAGGGAGTATCATATATTATAAAAAATGGTCCGCTTTTCATGTGGTTAAATTTAATAAGAATATTCAGTACATACAGAATCCCATTGTTTATGAATGGATTAGATCTATGTAATGATTACATGAATTTTAGTTTGTGTTGTATAATGTATCCCCAAAATGTATTTATATACCTATTAAGTTATATGTAAATACCAATTTCTCCCACATTTGAACCCTCACATCCAATGAAATGTTTTAAAAAATGTAGCATTTCATTATTTTCATGTATTTATACAACATTCTAGACACGTGATGTTAAATAGTACAATCACAATCCTAAATATATGAAATTAATATGGCTAGAAAATTTTACATGTATCACGACCCTAAATTGTAGAAAACTTCTTCCCTAATATCATGATATCATTCTTTGTGACAGTCATGTCCTTATTTCATGGATTTAATCTAAGCATTCCATTATCCATTATTACATCATATCATATGACCATTGTATCATAACATAGGAAATTTAAGTTTGTGTTACTGGTATTATACATCCATGATGCTCCATCTATAAATAATACTTAATTTCATCATTTTATTAGGTTTCCAAATACATTTCAAATCCCATAGAAAGGATAAAAGTCCCAATACATGACCGTGCAAGAGTCATATTTACATAAGGGACATGGAACCAAAAAACAAATGTATCATTATCTTGTGAAAAGTTCAATCTAATCCTTTTAATCCTTGGATGCATTACAGTACTACTCGTTACCTCAGAATGATTCAAAATCATCATTATCATTTATATCCCATACAATAATCCATAATTTGAGAACCCTAAGTAATGATTTAATATATGACTGTCATCCATTAAAAAGGGTGTTAGTGTAATATCGACCTTGGGAATTAAATTTAGAATATTGTGTCACCTATCCGGCTAACAAATTCACTATGAATCATGACCATACACTGGTTGTGTCTTGGTCAATATTGTACAACCATATTCTATTTCCACTAATGATCCAAATGTCTGGACCCTAATGTGAATGGGAAACAGAACAAAATGTTTTGATGCTAAAGACCCACAATGAGATGTTTCATAAAAAATTACCTTTAAACTGAATAATATCATCATATTTATATTATATGAAAATATTAGATAATAAATTATAAAAAATAGTGATCATAGGGCCCTTCTAATAACCCTATAAAAGTTGAGCCACTCTCACAGGACCATTCTATTCTAGGAAAATATTAGTGAAATGAATCAAAAAATTCATTCTGTAGAAATTTTTTAATACACAAGGACATAAATTTTAAGGTTGTTGATGCATTTTTTGATATAACAGTCTCCATAAAAAATCATGTATCTAATGTCCATGTTCATACCCATGTGTTCCTTGAGAAGATATACTTCACTTTGAACCCACGATCCTTTAGTTATTCATCATTATTCTCCCATATATTAGATTGGTAACCATTTATAATGATATTAAGGGACCTCAATAAGATCCAATAGTGAAGAAAATACATTCTATGGGTTTTATTTGGTCCCAAAATAGGCTCCCAAAGACATAATTGTTTTGAACAACATGTTTTTCTAATATCTGTCATTAATAATTTATTACTCGTACCCACTAGTATCCACATATCATTGACTAAACCATCCTACGGAATGATTAAAAAGTCCAATCGAATCATTATTTATGTGGATTCAACATCGTAGAAATTACATCACAATGTACCATACACATTATCAAAGAAATGATATTGTAACACATTCATAAAACTTTTTTGTGGGACTCATTATATTACAATACACCAAATGATATATGTTTCTCAGATTCACCTCTATAAACTGAACATCCTTTTACTCTAGGAAATATAGTGATGGAATCCAAACCCTTTATGAATTTATTGATTTACTATAACCATGATGTTTGATCAATCTCAAGGGTCAAGTAACCATCCTAAGATATATTTTTAAATATACCATACATTATGGGTTATGTTTTGGAATCTAATATAACCATTAAAATTCAATGTAAGGGATAATTTCATGTTTTAACTAACCCCTCAACGTGACTATGCATGAGTTGGACTGGCATACATTCCTATACCAGTTCATCTGGACCCATAATTTTTCTATGATCATTGGAATAGTTTTTTTGATGCTTTTATCCCTAGTATGATTTTTGATTAACCATAGCATGTCTATCCATTTTCATCATCACTAATTAAAAATAATTATGTTATAATTTTCACAACACCTATATCAACTATTCATTTGTATTTTATATCCTCAACATCATGTCTCCATATACTGTACTCATTTTTTAAATAAAGGATGTAGGGTGATAGAACCCTTCATAAATATTCATCCACCTTAACATACTCTAGATATTAAGAATCCAAACACCAATAAAATCATGTATGGACCTTGGTGTGGAGTGTTTCTAGTTTCGTGGGACCCCACATTATGACCAATCTTGAGTTGGATATGCAGAAGGCCCTAACCCCATCAACTAGAGGATTATTTAATTTATAAAATGTACTATAATCTTTATGATCATTTGGAACATTATCATAGAAGCCACCACCCAAAAGTGATTCATGATCATCATTACCATGTATTCCCATTCCTTATCGTCCCTAATCAATTCACTTGGATACAGGGTTTAACATGAAAATGATTCCAAAAAAAAGACATGATATTTTGTTACTCAACACAAGTTCAAGTAAATAAAACATCAAACTATAGATATCATTGTTTCATGTTATATGAACTTAATCAATACCATTAATACTCTCCAATATTTTTGAAAACAACATCAGGAATTAACCAGTCAGACATTAATAACCTTTAAAATCCGATGAAAAAATACATGGTACTCATTATAATGACCTTCTATAAAGGGATGTCTAAAAATAGTTGGGACTTGACCCAATAAAAATTAAATAAATTAATCAAATGATAAATATTGGGAAATAATAATTGAATGATACATAAAACATTTTAGTTCAAAAATCCTCCATTGTGAAGCCTAAAATGAAGAGAAATAACTGTTAGGTAACTATATCATTTCGGATGCCTATTAAAGAGTAAGGAAAATAAATAAAAAAATCTTATAACATGTAGGGATGGTCGTGTGTACCATTAAATTCTCAAGATATCCTTTCATGTCCCCATAATTTTGTAAAAGTTATATTTTATCTGTAGAAATGTATGATGATTTGAAACTTTTATTTTGGATTCAGGTTTTCAAAATATTGAAAAAAAATAATATGTTACATAATGTGGTCTATAATTTATTTGATTCTATATTATCAAAATGTTGACATGGTAAAAAAAATTGGAGGATGATGGTTTAAAAAAACATATGGAATTGAAAATATTTTTCTATTGATAAATCAAAATTGAGTAGGGGGGATCTCCAAAATCAGGATTCTCTCCCATGAACTTATGAATTTAAGTAGTCTACGTAATATAATAGATTATTGTAGAATATTTCAGGAATATAACATGATCTCTTTAAACTTATTCCCTATGGAAGATATGGATCAGTGTAGTTGATTTACTGACTCAATATTCATCTAAGAAGCATATTATTATGCATCCACTCTAAAAAACATCATTACTGGATTTATGAAAGAATTCAATGATCCCATATTTATCCTCCATCTTCTTATAACAGAAATTTATTATGTATTCAATAAAAATAATGTTATTGGAGTCTATCAATCACAGCCTTCCAAGTATTGACCAAATCTTGATATGGATTTATTATTTATTAACCTTGAATTCCTTTTTTATGAACTCATTAAAATATTACTAGAGAAGGATGTTTCCTCCAATACTAGTACTCACAACTAAAAGGCCTTATTTTTCTCCATTATGGAAATATATTCCCTTTCACAAGAATTAAGATATTTATAATCAATCCATCAATAAACAAGGGTGGTGAAATTGTACATAAAGTCAACCAATGTTCATTTTATCCATTTGAAGTGTCCCTCTAGAATAAAACTCCAAATATCCCTCATATGCATATCCAAATAGCTGATGATAAATGTTTTCATATTAGGAGGCTTGAATCTTTACATGTCTTGTAATAAATATATATTCTGTGACTAAATATCATTTTTAGGTAATTGTACCTTCATCTGATAGAAATAATGGACAATATAATTCCTTTATTCCATTCATCATAGTATGGACGAATCCCAAAGTTGAAGGGTATGGGGCCTATGAGTTTGGAGGAATATATACATTGGTAGATGCTATAAAATAAAATTAACTAGTAGATAAATTATGTGATTCATCAATACAAATAACATTCATGAGAAGACCTATAAACATTTCTTCCTCCAACATGTCTAGGTAAGGTCATTATTCTTAACAATAACTATAGAGGTTATAGAAATACCTTCATATTTTAGTAAATCCTATTGCCACAATTACATTCCTTTTATGAAGCAGTTTACTCACTATATTAGAGGGATTCATGAAAAAATTGAAGTTAAACAACATGGTATATACTCCATGATGTATTCAGTATATAACTAAATTATTTCCCCCACCCAATGATGCATGAATCATATCTAAGTATGCATAATAGTGTATTTCTAAAACCCACAATACTATAAATAAAAATACCAATATGATTTAATTAAATATCTGACTGTGATACGTGGTTATAGAAACCACGTGCACTAATTTGATTTTATTATACCCAATTAGATTTAAACAACCATTAGGAATCTTTTAAATTGACGATGTAGTAGTTGTACAGTAATCACATGATTATTATAAATATAGGGTTTTATGAAATCTAATTTACATAGAAAATGAATGTGATAGCCTAAAATAGTAGAAAAGTTATCTGTGAAGTAAATTCTTTAATCATCCAATTTATATAGAATATATGGTAGTATTACATTACTAATACCAATCCCATATCCAATAACTTATAAATGAATAAATTTGTCTTTGGGAGAAGTTCAAGCTCATCGAGATCAGTACTGAAACCATTTTACCGAACCACCATGCAAAAGAATCAAAATCATGTACCTTACTATTAGGGAATTCTATGGTGAATTTAATGGATATGTATCATTTCCCTAGTGATATGAGTATGTAAATTATTTTTAATAAAAAAATTGATATATTTTTATCCTATTATAGTTAATTTATAAATGATATTTTATAAATTAAAACTCAAATAGTATTTTTAGGAAATATTCAAATTCAAGAAGGGAATTTATTTTAATGAAATAATGGATTTTTGAAATTAATATCATTATAAGAAAATAGTATTATTATATAATTTTTATTATATCTAAATTATCATAGGATTTTTTTGATGTGAAATTAAATTTTTACATGGATTAAAAAATGTTATTGTAAAAAAGCCAATATTTCTAAATAAATTTTGAATTTTTATTTCAAAAGTGAAAATATAAATATTTAATTAATTACTCTGATATAATTAATATTTTTTTTGTAATCATATTATAAAACATAAAAAATATATATTTTCTAAAAAAAAATCTTGGATAGCTGAATATTTAGGAAACAATTAAATACCATATAATTATACATCGTGTATTATGAAATAATAATGACACAAAAGTGAGGTAATAAATTATATAAATGGGATATATAGAGAAATATATTTTTTCCCTTTAATATTATATTATTTTCTATTTATTGGTTTAATTATATAAATCCATTACGATTACACCGAATCCATTAACATATTTTATGTTTTTTAAATCATTTTATTAAGAGTATGAATAATGTACACATAAGAATGTGTATTATTTTGTTATGTTCATAACATTGAATAATAAACTAAAGAAATCCCATCCCATTTTCAGAAACCTTGGGGAAAAAACTAGGTATGTTTGGTGATTATTGTTATTTTATTATATAGAGTCTAGAACTTGATTCAGAGAAATATTAATGAAATCCACACACTTTTCTTATATAAACCCACATAGTATAAAAATTATCATCACTAAAAATCATTATAAATCGTCTTTAATCTTATCTATACATTCCAGATTTCTCCCATGGAGACCACAATGATCTCAAAAAGTCAATCCCAATTATTTGGATTCACACACTGAATAAAGGGATCCTCAACTTCTCTTAATTATTGATGTTTTTTATTATCTTATGTATTCAATTAAGAATTCATAACATTAGGACATATATTTAAATCTGCATATTACACTGAACAAATATTTTAAATTATCACATACCCTCTTTTGTTTAATAAACTCATTTTATGAATTTCTATTTGACGTCGTTATGCTCCTGAATTTTCACCATGGGTTTCAATGCCAAAAATAGCTGTGAAGTGAATAGAATAACCATTTTATATCAGGGTTCATCACCTTTATACACTTATACATATTTTAAAATGGGATTACATGTATTTATTCCACTCTCCTTTATCATGTATGAAAATATTATGAAAAACGAATCCATTAGGTATGATCTATGTGGAACACTTAAGGAAGAGAATGAAATGAATGTGAATGGTTTCCTGAGAATAATATATTGATCATATTCATTGTATAATTTTTAGTCTTATGAGATGTCTTGTTTGTATAGAGAGTGAATATAATTACTTTATGATACTTCTTCCATCATGATGTATTGTAAGTTTTCCATGGCCTATGTTTTTGATGCATTGTTTTATGTTATTTCGATATTTCCTAGGTTTTTATTATGATTATCACGCTTTATCATACCCAATTGTTCATGTTTAGGATTCCTACTCTATTTATTCCCTCATTTATATGCCTATTGTCTAACAAGTAAAATTATCTTCATGTTAGTCTATTTTTATTCCCATAATAGGATTTATTGATCACCACTTTCTTATGAATGTCCCCATGTTGTACCATGCATTTTTATGTTTGATGAAATATTTGGATCATGATAAGGAATTTTTCAATAAATATGATGTATTCCTAATTATATGTATTTATGTAATGTAACTAATTTCTAAAAAACACCAGACTTCCATGTCTTCCTGGTAGTATTAAGTGAAATATTAGGTAATAAGTCATGTATTAATGTATGATAAAGAACATTATTGTTGTAATTACTATCAAAGGAAATTATAGTTAATGTTCGTATTAGGATTAGAAAAATATAGCAAAAGAGTTAGGGGTATGGATATGTATAATAAACTGTCCCTAAATTTATTTATGTATATATTAATTGGTTTATGAAAACAATTAGTCTCAATCATGATACTACAAGTATACTTGGTTATGGAATGGATGTTCCTAGGGGTAACAGCTATGAAAAGGTGAATTAATACTCACTCAACATAACCTAGTACATGTAAATGTGCCTTATTGTTCACCATGTTTGACACTTAATGTGGATATTCTTTTTTAAATTCAAAAGAAAATTCTGAAACATTGTTATGTGAATGGAAAACTATCCATAGGAATATATTTTTTGAAATGGATTTAGTATAACATAGCATGAGGCATATAAATTTATAAGTTAATAAAAAAATGTAATTTATATGTTATCCAATTAATTAAATTAATTTATTGTTTATGTGATTAATATTTTAAAACTATTCATCTATATTTTTTCATTTAATCGAGACATTGGTTGGAAATATGAGGAATCATGTAAACCTTCAATGTGATAGGAAATGTTATGTCTACCACCACTAGATGTAAAACTCAATGGGAGGAGGAGTCATAAACATTCTAATGATACTCACTTGGATAACATTGGTTCTGAAATTAATCATGGATTAGGAGGATCTCCCAAATTCCCATATGATAAAACAAACTACAACTGTGATATTTATGAGAAAAGGACCTCTAAATTTCAATGTATCATCTGATCCCTTATTCACAATATGATGGATCAACTATGTTGAAATGATCTTATACATTACTCAATGTTCTGAAAGAGAAATGGTTCTACTATATGGTTAACATATGGATGGAGAATCTAAACAAGGGTTTATATTTAGACTGAATATGAAGCATAAGGAATATGTCTAGGAGATGGAGAGAATGGAATTCCAGAGTGTGTTTTTTTGGAAAAAAAATTCTTCACACTCTTCGACTAAAACATGAATGGTATTTCCATTACCTAAATAAAAAAAGATAAAAAATCTATCGGGCATACAAGGAAAAATTCACAATACATTCATGATATGCCTCCAGTATTATCAATACCCCCAAATGAAATTTTGTTACTTCTTTGGAGGGATAATGAAATGTCTATGAAAAGACTTGAAAATTTTAGACTTTGATATATATGAGTAAATTTTTTAATATACACTACATTTCTGAATAAAGATATGTGAATCTCATGGAAATCATGAGGATAAGAAGATAAAAGTGGATATTATTTCTGGTGGTTTGATAGATAAAAATATAGTGAAAGGAATTTTAAAATTCCCACTTGTCAGAGGTGTAGAAATAAGAACCCCAAAAATATCATATGGGTACACAGAAATTTTTTCTGTGTGAAAACAAAGGGAACCTAGCTAGAAATTTATAATATGAGATATCTACTAATGTTATGGTGGAAATAAATTATCCACTCCACCCTTAGTACAATTTTTATTTTACCAACTACTAGAAACTAGGGAACCTTGAAAATCAATTCACTATCCCAAGGGTTTTGGATACAAAAAACAGACTCCATGGTAGAATGGGTGAGCTTTTTCCACCACAACCGCTGAGGTGGATCCTGAATATGAATTGTTGATAGGTAATCTATCTATTAATTAGAGTATTGTGAACATTGTTTTTGATTCATTATCCCAAAAGTTTCAAAGGACTATTCAAACCCCCCACAATACATGGAAGTGAAGTTATCAGTGAAAATAAAAAATGGGGAAATTATTCCATCCTATGTATATAATTCCTCCATTGTCAACATTTTTTGGGGGAAATTTCGAGTATTACTTTTCATACTCCATTTGATGGAATTAGATGCAATATAGGAATGAAATTAATTTCATTTATAAAAATTATATAAATTTTCTTGAGAAGGAAATCACCCTTCATATTGGGAATTTTATTTCGATTATAAAAAAGTGCATCGATGAGGATGAATCTTTTTTAAAAACAATCTCTCATGGATTGATATTATTTTTTTACGATAAAGTGAATCTTTCTAAGAGGATTAATTCTTAGGATATTATCATCCTAAACGACATGTCCATCGTGGGGGAATGTACTGTTGTGTATTTGAGGAATTTTTAGGCATTCAACGTAACTGAGAGGATAAATTTTCAATGGATCTTATACATAGAGGAGATACCATTATCTGATACTCGTTATAGAATGGAGATCGTGGAACCTGAGGAGTAAGATGAATAAATACCTGAGGATCTATATAAAGGGATAATATGACTAAGTGCTTCACCATGGGGTGAACTAGTACTCATCATCATGATGAAGGTTGGGTTAGTGATCATTTTCATTGATTATCATGATCTCAACAATATCAATATATATAATAAGTATCCTATATAATGGAATGATGAAATGTTTGATCACCTTTGGGGAAAAGATTATTTCTCCATGTTGGATCTACAGTTAGGATATTACCATGGTAAGGTGGAGAAGGGGGATATTCGTAAGATTTTGATTCATAAAATGTATGGGTACTATGTGATCATATTAATTCCATTCATTATAAGTAATGATCGATGAATACAAATGGTCATAATTAATAGAGTCTTTATAGACCACCTAAACATATTTTTGGTAGAATATAGAGAATCTATTTAAATATTTTCTAAAAACAAGGATACACAAGGGGAGAATCTATGAAATTAACTATAGACCATGAAAAAGGAGAATATTTATACCAATTATAATAAATGTGAGTTTCTTTTTATGTAATTATTATTCATGGGGTATATCATCAAAATAAATGGGATACCTGTGGACCCTTCAATGATATAAGCAATTGATGGAAGACTGAGTCCAATATTAGTGAAAGATATGTATATAGTTTCCTACAATTATGATACTATTATCATTAATTTCTCTGAACTATATCTTGATTGTAAAACCTCATAAGAAATATAAAATAAAAGGGTGTCATATTTTATATGGGTGATTAATGCCACATGTGATTAATAGATTTTAAAAGGAGGCTTATCACTAAAATTATTATCACACTACCCATTGGTTGAGAACATTTCATGTTGGTTGGAAATGCTTTGATAAATGGATTAGGTTGTGTGCATCTGTAGAATTTCAATGTCAATCTCTAGGATTTAATGTAGTTGAAATATCACAAATAGAAACCCCTAAACCAAAATGTGGGTTTGTTTTTATATATCATTGAATTGAAAATTTCGTAGAATTATCTATTTAGGGAGAAGTGTGAGATATATAAAGATTATAAAAGACTCACATATATACTCACATGAAAATACATAAATATTATACATTGATAATGGTTGGATCTGATTATAGACTATGATTTCTCAATCCACTAATATCATGGTATGGAAAATAAACATGATGATTCTTTATGTAGAAAGGATCCGAAAATTTGATCAGTAATGATAATTGAGAGGGATCTGATCCTCTTAAACATAAAGCGCATAGACATGGGATTCATATATTATGGAAAATAATCAATCATTTCACAAATTTTTACCCAACAAACACTTTTAGAAATGATAAAGGATTTACAAAGATAATAATTTGCAAATTAGAATAAAGTGGAAACTTTAAGAAATAGGTAACCCTCAGAGATGAATGTTAAAGAAGAAAGAGTTGTAAAAATTGGTTTCTCTCTATGAGTAGAATCCAATCAATAAATAAATATACATCATATAAATTTTGCACATATCTCAATATTATAAATTAATCATGGGATCACAAATATGTATTGATATGTCTGATAGAAATATTTGTGGGTCAATACAGTCATTGAGATCACTAAATATCAATTAATGATTCTAGTATGTCACCAAGTGAAGGATTAAAGGAAAATGTATTAGGGGACAATGAATCCATTACCCATACTAGAATGGAATTGTGAAAATATCATGCTTTAATTTTTCACCGCACTTCCAAAGACATCTAGAGTAAACAATTCTATATGGGTTGTTGTGGATAATCAAACAAAGATAGCTCACTTAGTCGCAATTCGAGAGAACTTCTCACTCCACCAAAATTCATGGATATTAATCAAATAACTGGGGAGGCATCATGGAGTACCACAATAAATTTTTTATGATATAAATTTGATAATTACCACAATGTTTTAGATGAGTCCACAAATTTCCCTAAACAATGATATGAACTTCATCACATTCTATCATCCTCAAACTAATGTCTTGTCTGGTCGAACTATTCAGACTATGGAATACATTTTAAGATCATATTATATGTACACCATAGGAGTATTGGACCAACACATTCCATTTAAGGAGTTCTCATTTAACAACGTTTTATTCTAATGTCTCCAAATGGCCCCATATTAAGCCCTTTATGTGAAGAGGTGGAAAAACATTTTTGTTGGGATGACGTTGGGGAACAAAAACTAATAGGTCCTTAAGTGGTTGAGGAAATAAGGGAAAATGTTAACGACATTAAATAGTACATAAATTATTCTTAGAGTTGAAAAAAATAACTATAATGACAATTTTTAATGATACATAGAGATTAATGTTGGAGACATGGTATTCCTTTTCATATCTCAATGGAATAATGTGATGATATTTTGGAAGAAGATAAATCTTTGTCCAAGATACATTGAACCCTTTGATCTCCATGATCAAATAATTGGTTCGGATTTCCGATATAGATTCCCAACTAACCTATCTAAAGTACATGATGTATTATATATACCCCTCTTGAGAAAATACATACTGTAACCCTCACATGTACTTCATCCATAGGTGGTACCATCGAATAATGACCATTCCAAAGAGGAGAACTAGTTGAAGATCATAGATAACATATACAATGTTCTTCTGAATAATATAATTCACCAATTAAATGTGTTGTGAGGAAACCATAATTTTAAGAAGAAACATGCGAATTAGAGGAGGTGATGAAAAATAGTTTCCCTCATATTTTTATTGTGGTAAAATCTATTTTTACTGAGAAATTTATTATGGGGGAAATATTTTAACAACTGAAAATCTTGTGAACAAACATTTCCTTATGATTTAATTAATATAAAAATTATGTAATATGGTTATAAAAACACCATTACATACTTTGATTTTATTATATCATATAGAATTTGAAATCCCTTAATGCATATTTACTTTTGTTAATATATCCATTTAATTTTTATAACATGACTAGTGTAAATATAGGGAATTAAAAAATGAAATTGACACAGACAAAGTTAGATATGAACTCAACCATTAGAATCATTCCATATAAAAACCATTTATCAGACCTTCTGAGGGCGGTTACATCTATGAGATATTACATTGAACTATCCCAAGCTGGTATCCAACAAATTAATCATGATCTAAACCGTTTATGAGAGATGTTAAAGCTCATAAATATCATGTTTGATTCCATGTCTCTTTAACCAGCCTATGAAAGTGTCACTGTCACACACCTTACACTTAGGGAATTTTCTACTGCATTAAAACTATAAGTATTATGATCCAATCAATATGAGTTTGTAAATTATTTTTTATATAATAATTGATATATTTTAAAACAATTACTTTTACATAATAAATGATTTTTATAAAATACAAATCCTTTTTTGGGTAATATTAAAATTTTTCTAAGGAATTTATTTTAATGAATTAATGGATTTTTGAAATAAATACTATATAATAAATTTTTTTTATTAAATAATAATTTTAAAATATAAATTATCATATACTTTCAATAATGTCAAATGTAAAATTTATAATGATTCAAATACTATTATTGTCAAAAAACAGAGCAATTCTAAATAAATGCTGATTATTTATTTTAAAAGTGAGAAAGTATATTTTTATAAAATTATTTACATAAAATTAATATTCATTTTTTAATCATAATATAAAACTTATCCAAAAGGGTATGAATATTATTTTTCTAAGATAGTTGATTTTTTGAGTAAAAATTAAATATCTTATAAATATACTTTATGAATTATGATATCAAAATGAAACAAAAGTGAGGTAATACATATTATATTTTGGATAAATGAACATAGATATTTTTTCAAATTAAAATGTTGTAATTTTAGTTTTATTTGGTTAATTTTATAATGATTTTAATAATCCTCCAATCCCATTAATATATTTTATGGGATTTAAATCATTATTTAAGAGTACGACCCACATCCAGATAAGAAAGGGTATTATTTTATTAAGGTATGAAATTAGTCTTATTATATAATTAAAAAAATACCATTTTCAATAAATAATTTTCAATAACCCTGGGATATTTTGTGGCCTTGTTTATTAAATTTTATAGTGTCCAAAACCAAATATTGATAATTATTAAAGAAATCCCCACAACATTCCAGTATAAACCCACGCACACTCCCATGAATATTTACTCAATATACTAGGAGAAAATAATTAATCTTCCCTCCCCTCTCTATAGTCCTCCCACATTACTTCAATCCTTCCATAATCCCCTCCCAATAACTGGTACTAACACACTCATGTAATGGATCCTCACATTATCTTCATTATTCGAGTTTCATTATAATGTTATACCCTTATTTCCAATTAATAATATTGGGAAATATGATTCCATGTTCATATTAATTCCTAATTCATTTCCAAATGATAATATAACCATTCCTATCTCATAAACCCATTTTATTGTTTTCTATGTGAAGTCGTTAGGCTCACGAAATTTCACCACAATTTCCAATGATGAAATAATTCTATAGTGAATATAAAAAAAAAGTTCTTATCAAGGGGTCCAATATTATACAATTATAATTATAGTAATGGGGTGATAAATATATTTATTCTACACACCATTATCATATAATAGAATATAAGGATGAATGAATCCTTATTATATGATCTATGTGGTACACAGAAGCATTAGAATGAAATGAATATAATGGGTGCGATAAGAATTATGTAGCACTCTAATGCATTGGGTAATGTTTAGTCTCATGTTACATATTGTAGGGATAGGGAGTAAACTGGATTCATCTGTAGGACATTTTCCATCATGTTGTCTTGGAGGTTATCCATGACCTATGTTTATGATTCAGTGTTTTTAGATGTTTCCACATCTCCTATGATGAATTTCTAATTATTATGATATATCCTATTAAATTTCTCATGTGTATGATTAATAATATTTTAATAAGTCATTGAAATAACTATTTTATAAAATGTTTTATTAAAATCATGATATTCCACTTATATTCCCCAACTAGGATTTATTGCTCACCCTTTTTTCATGTATGTCCCCAGGTTATCTCATCCAGTTTTATGACCTATGGAATATTAGGATCACGTTAAAGATGTTTTCATTAATGAGAATATATTCCCATTTTTAGGTTTTTATATATTGTACCACATTCAAAAAGGCAACATAATTCTTTATCTTTTGGGTCGTATTAAATGTAATATTATGTAATAAATCATGTATTAATGTGTAATATGGAAAAAGGTTGTTATGTATATTCTGACATTATTATCTTCTAAGAGTGAACTCTCCCTTTCTCGAAAAATGTGTATGAGTAATAAGGGATATGTATTAGAGATTATGTCCAACTTCAAATATAGTCCATCCATCTCTTTATGTACCTGAGCCTCAACTAGTATAAATGTTTTCAATACATATATCGATGGTGAGTATCTCTCTATTATCTTGGAAGCTTGTATATTTGAGATGACACAATGAGGGAATGTATAATCAGGAGGCTCATGACATATCACTGATTTAATACTAAAATGAAAAGGGTCATTTTTTAAATTAGAACACATCATTTTTTTGGTAAGAAATTTTTGATGAATTGGGCCACTTATTCCTCCATTTCTTTCTAGAAAGAGGTATATTATAAGGGGACACTAATAAATCTGATGAAGATGGAACATGCAGAGACACAGATAGAGTTGATTTAGGATAATATACCATTATCTTCCTTAGATCCATCTAACTATGGGAGCCCCCATCCCCACCCTCCCAATCCTAATATGAGTTATTCACATCTATCATACACCCAAGTGAATATACTAGTAATACATTGGGTGACCAGATCACTCCATCATCATATAATATCCAATGGGAAATAGATACATCAAAACAATTTTATTAGCAATCAAACTATATGAAGATGATGAGAATGTTACATATATATATTCACTATATTTTTGTTCTTCCAATATCCTTAAAAACCAATAGTTTTTTAGGTGTCACCATTCTCTACACTTGTGGATAATAATAGATTACATACATCAAAAAATGAATCAATTTATAGATGTCTGATCAGTATGCCTGAAACATAGAAGTTTTTTGTTCACTATAAATTACATTAAGATTGATAACATTTCGTAATATATATTCTTACACCAATTATGAGCACACCACCTTCCATAAATAAGTGAATATGTTCTCCTCCCTCCAATTTTCCCGTTATTGTCTTGTAATATGAATCATGGGAACTATCTCATCCAACACTGCATCATTTAACACCCTTTTTAATAAAGGATATAACTCAGAAAGACTTATTTGATTCTTGGGAATCTCTAAATCCATAGATTATTCCTATGATGGCTTCATAATATCCCTTTGGCATTATGATGTCCAAAAAAATTATTTAACTCCACCCTAATTAATTCATTGTAACTATATTTCATTTTCCATGAAGGCTCATAGTTTTCCATTCGGTTATGATCAAATCGATGTGTTAGCACATGCTTTTGATAGAATAGTGTTCACATTAGCTGATGTAAAGGATACCAAGACATGAGGAACAACCTATTGAACCACACATAAAATTGTAAATCCACATTCATATAACATATTTATTGATCGTTGAGATGAGAGGTTCATTTATTTCGATCCCAAAAAATTACCACATGAATAAAAAGGTTACATACCACTCAAAAAAGATCATATGATCAAAAATTATTGATGGATCTCCCCCATGGATAGAAATTTTGCAGGGTCGGGGATTGGTGTGGCCATTTCCATTGTCTTTGATGGCACAAGCTTTTCCCCCATACAAGATAATGATGAAATCATCATGATGGTTTAGGTTATTCAAAAAATCTTAGTTTGTTAGTGGTGATGATATGACCATAAAAATACAGCTTATAAATGGGTTTACCCATGAACAAGGGTTGTTTTGGATACTATGGAATGTATTTCCCACAATATGGTCTCCCAAACAGCCTTAAATAACATTAAAGTTCCCAATGATCTTATATATAGACCTTCCATATTTTTTTCAATTAGATGTATATCTCGACCAGCATGGGGAAAGCCAGAGCATTATTGCTTCCCCTATTGTTATCACCATCATCATAATGGTTGTGAACCTTACTCCACCCATCTCATAGATGGAAGGAATGTAATAACTTCGGTATACTTCTAGAAAGCCATCCAGCTAATAAATTTAAACAGTTTGAGATACAATTATCCACCCACATCCATTTAATATTTATTTATTAACCATCATATAGTGTTAACCCTATAACCAATGAGATTCTTGTGATTTCTAGTCGTTGGTTTTAAAATCCTAGGGCCTGTAATGGGTATTCTTGATAAACAAGGAACCCCAGATATTGTATGGATTATCTTCCCCATGATTCAGGTCATTTCCTTTGGACTTATTGGTTATATTTATGTTATTATTTGAAATTAGAAGATTATACACTACATCGTCTTAAATAGACTATGTAGGAGGGAAATCATTGAACATACCCCCAAAGTTGATTTTCATCAAATTTTTACAATATCAAATAGATTTATATCAATGTCTCAATACATTAGCAAGAATGTTATCATTTTACAGACCCACAAGATGACTAGGTACACCCTAAAGAAATTATTATAGTTTCTTATGTTATGTGAAATCATGATAGCTTCATATAGACCAATCTCTATCAGTTAAATAGTAAAATCTACATATGTGAATGACACATAGAAGGGAAATACCCAATGCAATTTTATGCTCAATTTTGATAAGATATCCTAGCCGTCTATCAACACAAACGTCTAACTATAAATAGATATTAATATTATCATGATATAGATGTTTATTATAGAATTAGGCTCTCACTCATCCAAATTGAAAATCCATAAAAATAAGTTTAATTATATATTAATTAAATCATTATTCGTTAGAGATGAAATTACTTACATTTGAGATATTCACCCAAAATGTGTTATGAGTATTCAGAATAATCTAATGATGTATCAACCCAAAATGAGGTTTGGTAATTGAGTCATAATTTTGGAGGCAACACCCATAAAATAGAAACAAGTCTGGAAAAGGATACTCTAAAATATTAGTGACCATAAATTGAATAGACACTCATATAAAGACCCAATGATGGATCATTCATTACCATCTAGGCTAGCAACCATTAAATTGCAAAAATTATGAATAACTACTGAATCCTTTTATGGATATATCAAAGGCTAATAAATATATTCATTATCAGTTAAATGTATAGAAGAAGGATAATTTGGATAATGGGGGGGTGTAAACATAATATAATGCATTGAATCATTTATCCTCACATGGAGCATGTAAAACTTGTAGAGTCCCATGATTATGTGACCATAAAAGGGTCACATGAATCACATAATATCAACATGCAATGAAAGATGTGTGATTCAATATAAATGAGTTTTTTATGATTTAGATATATGAATATGATAATTCTTTTAGTAATGATTCTGTATATAATGATCACTTGATTTTACCATGTGATGTACTCACACGATGGAATTTTAAAAATTGAACACACTAGAGTGGAAAATTTTGAGACATGTCTAAACATTTTAAAAAAATGTGAAATGGTTGACTCAACAACCTCCTCTTTATATATAATTTCTTAAAAACCAAGGGACTCTAGTAAGATCGACTTATGAAAACCAAATGCACTCAGGAGGGAACACACATCCTAAGAACATAACCCATTATATTTATTCCAGACTTATCTTTTCAATGGTGGATTTATTTAATACCTCTGGAAAAATATTTTCAAAATTGTATTTGATAAAATACTCAAATGCCAATACTATTTAAAAAAAAGTAAAAAAAGATAATGAATGAACACTTGTATATCATGTGGATTTTTTATGTGATAACATAACCCTTAAAGGGACACACAATCACAGTATACCACTCCACCATTTAATGCATAATATTAAGGATTTGTGGACACGTTATCTATGAATAATTTTGCACATAGTTCTGTGACCCAATAATGATAATGATAAAAAATTAGGATAGCTAATGTTGAACTGACTATGTGACCAGTCTAGGGAATGTTTTTAAATTTGAGAGGATCATGTGGAATTTGGTATTCACATGAATCCCCCTACACTGATGAAGTGAATTCATTATAGTCCATTCTTGTAATAAATTCCAAAAAAATATATCCTTGATCGGGGCCTTTATAGAGTCAATGTATCTTATATGAATCATGTGGGTTATTTATATTGACCTAATGATAAACATACTACATGACTCAGTGAAGTGAGTATTTCCAATATGGGAGCATCACATGGTTGATCTTCCACATGCAATTTCACTTGGAGTCTTGTAAAAAATCGATTATAATTTAACTAGATGAATAAATCTAGGCCAATTATGTCCAATAAAATTGGACAACAACATCATTTTTGAACATGTGATGCACCCTAAATTCATGTGGTAAATTTATGATGATTAAAAAACAAAAACAATTATCAAAGAATTATACCTAATGTGGGAGGATCATCAGTTAATTTTTCTTTACATGAGACACTCTGGAATCATTTTACGGATTTTAGAAAATCATTCACATGAAAAATTATAGTCCATGATTTTCTAGGAGGAACCCTTATTACAACGTGTGATTTACTCACCAGATGATGAAAAGACATCAACGATCTAGGACGACTTCCCTACTTTTGACTGATTCTTAGTCATCTGGATAGTACAATAAGAAAAGAATAATATATATGTTAGGGATACATAAATAGAAACCCCACCACAATGTTCAAAAGTGATTAGGGAAATCTAACACATCTATAATAGAATGGGAATGTGTTTTATAGAGGTGATTCATCCTGTGATCGAATATTCTTCTTTCTTAATATAAATCAATGTCTTAATTATTAATTGTGGAAAAATAATGATTTTTTTCATGATCAAATAATTTGAAGACACCTACTCATGAAATTTCAAGAAATATTAATGGTCATACAATCACGATATCCCATACAAATGTTTTACAACCACTTTTCCACAAATATGGCAATGTGATCACCTGACCTCCTTATGTGATTTCATTGACCTCATAACCATGATTGATTAAATGGATCCATGAAATCATAGGATGAATAAGAACCCACCTTTAAGTGGATAACATCATCCCATGAAATTCTGTTGACCAAAATAATCCCATGGGTTCCACTTAACATCCCCAATGTACTTATTTTCCCATAACATAAATAGACTATTTGACCAATAAAATCATTTATTCTTATCATAATCAGAATACATATTTTACAATATCACATTTTATCTATGCTATTTTTAATATTATATTGATTATTCATTAGACCATGAACTGAGATGGTGACTAAATTTGATGCTTGGTGCGCCCATAACAATTGATTGAAATATATTAAATATATTAAATAGAACATACACATGGTTTTTATAATGAAGTAAAACAATGATTAATTGAGTGCTTGGATCATAAATCTGAGGGAACCATTATGTTCATAATGGTTGATTAATCCTACATGTGACTTATCATTAGTTAGCATTGGACATTTTTAATAAAGTTACAACTGACGTAAAATTAATATTATTATTTGATAAAAGCATTTTTATTTATTTTCATTGATTTAGAGGATGTATTTTATTTAAATATACCATTACTTTGGAAATAAATGGTTCTCCTCATAACACTATAACCTTTACAGGATCATTGGAGAGTGCTCTGTAGAATTCTATTAGAAAAACAATGACAGATCAAGATTGAATCTTAGATCGTTGCACTAACGGAATCTGTGGGCCATGTCAAAAATAGAAACATAATAATTTTTTTATTATTGATCCAATTCTAGGAATGATGATTTATATATTATTTTTTATCCTTATTCCTCAATTTGGGGATGAAAACATAACATTAAATGAATTTATTGATTTTTTGATTGATCTCCTTATAGGATGGGATTAATATTACGATGATATAATGAGGGAATTTCATTTGATTAATCTCTGATTTTTGGATCATATTTATAATTAAAACAAACAAGTATTGAAATGAACATTGATCAGTGTTTTTTCCTATTGATTGATTTTTCTTTTATCCATAAAGATCACGATTTAGCATGGGTGTTCTTTTTTGGCCCATGGATCAACTATTCCCGATAAACCGATTACTGTGGACCTATTTCCTGCCAAAAGTAACTGATATTTTCGATCAAGGATCAGAGTGACATGAAGGAGGTGTGATGATAGAGGTGTATTAATTTATATAATGGGTAATACCAAATTCATTTTATTAATAATTCTTCGGTGAATAATGAAGAATGGAAATTCAATCATTTTTGTGAGAAAATATGACAAAAGGATGTGTTGTATGGAGATAGAGAGGATTGAATGAGATTGGATCATTGTATTCAGAGTAAACCCATCATTGGGTCAAGGTTTGGAGGATCTAGATTGAATTTACCAGAAGAATCTAGGATTCATGAAAATCCAACAGAACACGGTGTGTAATCCTATCTTATACTGCATGTGGGGCCACTAGCTACGGTGCTGGGGTTTTGACAATGTTATGGATAACATGGAGTGTGGCCCATGTCACATGGATTGTGACCCTAATCAGTTAAATTGGCATGTGATTTATAATTACATGGACTTGGGTTGTAGAACATGGAAATAAAAATGTTGTGTACTCCCATAAAGGAATGACTTGGAATACATAGACTGATACAAAGACACAGTTTCAGCACACACACAAGGCTATGAAACAATGAAGGATTCTATGTGTTTCAAAATTTCAAGTATATCATTCTACACAATGTGTATATGGAATCTACATTCCATGTGAGGGTCTTCCACATGGGAAATATTTACAAAAGATGAAAACACCATGTAACAGTAGGGAAACACATTGTAATCCCATCATGAGTGATTGAGGATCTTCATTTTAACAGATTGGAAAACTATATTTTGATTGCATTCACTTAGTCCAATTATACGAGGGTATTGTGTGAAATTATGTCCAATTCCCTAGGGTTTGATCCCTGTTTGAGGAGTTAGAGTCTCTGGTAGAGTTATGGTTCCCCACCGTGAGATAGAAGTGTGATCATCTATCATCCATTGTTACCTAGTTATAGTTTTTTTAATCTGCATGACCTCATTGATCATCAATATGATCATCCATGTATTAGGATTTAGTAGTAGGGTTTTGGAATTTTTTTGGAATTTAATCCCCTACATTATAGGATGATCTAGACTAGGTTCATTGTGTCCCCCAACAGTTCTCAGCATGAACCATGTTTGTGTATCATGGTTCCATTAGACCAGTGATCTTCCTTTAGTACGTCTTAATTAACCAAACCTCTTCATTGAGTGTCTCTGATGGTAGCATGAATCTTGGATTGAGTACTCTTGGAAAAATCATTTCTATAAATAGAACCCTAAATGTAGAAGTTGGTTAAGACCAACTCACGGTGTGGTGTCTTTCTTGAGTACATCATGTATATTCTACATTATGTATATCATACATTGATTTTTACATATTGTATTGATTTGACTACACATGGTACATTGTGTTAAGTGATTTTAGTGTTCCCCACTGAGTATTTTTAGACACACTCAAGGGATTTTTTTTCACTTGTCTGTTAATGTATAGATGATGGCCCTTTTACAGTGTCATAGGAAGAAAACGAGTGGGTGGAGGATAGTTAGATCTTGTAGAAATGAGATTTTTTCTAGGAGCATGCATTTGACTTAGTTATATATTCTGGACTAGGTTATACTCTTAACAATTTTTGGTTGGCCCTGTATCTTCCCCCTTTTCCATTTCATAACTTTACTATCATACTCTATTTTGGGATCTTAAATGTATGCATTCATTCATTCAGTAGATTACTTTTTATCTTTTTATGGAACTGACTATGTGTGTGTGTACATGTAATTTAGGAAAATGCCTCCCATATGTGTGGTATGCCAACTCGATGCTAGTCACCATCCCCTTTCCTATTAGAGTTAGGCTTGTTGTAGTTAAGTCATGGGCCCCTATTGGATGGGTCAAGAAAATGTTGTATAAAATGTGGTTGGTTCTACCATTGGACCTGAGTTGCAGAAATTTGTTTGGGGAAATGGTGTTAATTGTTTTGATTTTATATTTTTGGATAGGGACTCGGGTGTTTTTCTAGTAGTCTTGGTATCCATTCACTAGGACTCTGATCACATATTTTTATATATGGTACATTAGAACAATAGTTGTAGGTAAAATAGTGGTTCATGCATCATATATGAATTTTTTTTTCACTTCCATCTAGAGTTATCTCCCCGGACATACTCTATTGACTGTGGTACAAATTTTCATATTCCTGGACGCTTCCACATAGACCAAAAAGCTTGATAAAACCACGTGATCATGAGAATGATCCACCTAGTGATAAGGAATTTTTATAGGGGTTTATACTAGATATATAACCATTGGGTGGTTTACCAGCTATACCACCACCCGTTGAGTAGCAACAAGCCCTATTAATTTGAGATGAGGATGCATAGAGGTTTACTGTGATACATGAGTTTCCAATGCAATGACCCCCATGTTTTAGTGTGATCTAGACCCCCAATTGGATAAGGATTTTCTAGAGGTGGTCACTCATGTTGTACAACTAGCGGTGATGCCTAAAGGTCAGATGTTAGTCCTTATAGTGAGTCATCTTCGGGGTTCGACATGGTGATGTTGGAGCATTGGGACTCAATCACACATGGAGACAACTATCACCTAGGAAAACTTCATGTTTCCCTTCAAATAGAATTTCAATATGAACATGTTATGATATATAACCATACAATATCTTTTCCATTTGCGGTATGGAATTATGTCTGTAGACGATTACACAAAATGATTCATTGATCTCTCACATTACACTCAGAATATAGTGTGTGACTACTTATACAAGTATTTTACATTTGAGAAGTTCTTGCAATAGAGCATCCTGACATTGGGGTTATCTCATTGTATTTCCACTTATGCTAAAGTGCTTGAGCAAGCCATAGTGTTAAAAGGTTTTCTAGTTGAGTAAACACAAGTTGTTAGAGCATTCAATGTGATCCTAATAGCTGATACATCTGAAATAGGTAGTTGATTATATTCACAGGGATCCATGCAGGGCATATGCATGATGAGGTGTTCCCAAGACTTAGGGCTAGTGTTGTAGGGATTTCATGTTTGATCAAATCAGAAAAGGGATGGATAATGTTTCACTTCACATGTATGGGGACATCTCACCTGTGATTTCCCATCCCGGTGGACAGTTGATCAAGACACGGTCTAGGGAGAACCAAGACAGAGATAAAATAAGTATCAGCATGGTATACATGGAAAACCTGTGGAATATGGGCTAGAAGGGTAATTGGAGGTCATCAAAGGATTGACTGAACCCCCCGCCCCCCGACCACCACCCCTAGGTCGCCGACACCAGGCTCGTGGAGCCAGTGGGAAAGGATGACGTCAGCAAAAAGCTATGGAGGACAATGAACCTGAGCTTATATGGATGATACAAGGTATAATATATGTCTTTTATAAATTTATAGCATTATTAATTGACAAAGGCTCTAGTCATTCCTTCATTTCCACTTCACTGGTTCAAGACATAGAAATGTTTATTGATTTTTTGGCATGACCCTCATTATTAGAGACTCCGATGGGAGGTGACACAATGATTTCACACTTGTGACAATAGTGGGACCTGATACATGGGTTTTGTACGAGATCTATTTGTTACAAAATTGATTCCATACCACATAATCTTAGTTATGAATTATAAATCTATAAATCATACCCAAATCAAATGTTTTAGAAGGATAATGTGGTGTGATTGTAGTGATGGGGTCTGGTTTTAAATTTTCTATGAAATGGAAACCCAGGAAATAAATTAAAGACTAATTTTTTGGTTAGCGAAGCCGAATAAGAATCATTAGGATTGAATGAACCGTGATGTAGTGGATGTTGTGGGTTTTATGGTTTTAATCGTTTATATGATGTATGGGGGCCTCTTTTATGAGGACATACCAGGTTTACCTCCCTGCCAAGAAGTTTATTTATACAATGAATATCATCTCAAAACAAAATCTATATCTACACCAACATATCATATGTCTCGCATAGAGCTTCGAGAGATGAGGATGCAGTCGAAGGACTTGTAATAGTTGGTCTTTATGAGACCTAGATATCACCCTAGGATATCCCTATTTTGTTTTCGAAAAAAGAATATAGAATCATGTGGTTGTGTGTGGATTATCAATGCATGATTTAGGATAAAATGAAGAGAATGTATCTAATACCAAAGATTTATGTTCTCTTTGATTAGTTGAAGGGGGAATAATGGTTCTAACAGATTTACTCGGATCTCGCTATCACCAGATTTGAGTACGGGATTAGGATATACCGAAAAGTCATTCAGATGGCTCTATAGTCACAATGAGTAATTGGTGATGTTGTAATGTATGAAGAACACCATATAATTTTCATGTGACTCATGGAATATATCATTCAACCTTTTTTAGACACGTTCATGGTAGTATCAATCAATGAAATCACACTGTATTCAGCATCTAGGGAGGATCACATGAGACACTTGAGGATGGTACTAAAAAAATTATGAGAGCACGAAATATAAGGTAAGCTCTAGAAATATTCATTTTTTGGATTTAGGAGGTCCATTTTAAGGGACATGTCATATGAGAAACATGAGTTTTAGTGTAGCCATCATAGGTTGATGGAGTTCTATCGTTGGATCCATCCAAGAATGTTACTATGGTGCATATTATCTTGGGATTTGTTGGTTACTATCCGAGGTTCTTACCCAACATCTCTAGAGTGGAATCACCCTTTAAATCTTGTATAAATAATGGTAATCCCATCAGGTGTATGGAATAGTTCAAGTAGTTATTACAAGAGATAAGGTAGATGTTGACAATACCTCCCATCATTAGGTTTCAAGAGGAGGGTGTCGAGTTCATTGTGTTCTATTATATATCTGGGACTAGACGTGGTGTTTTTTTGATGTAGATGAAAGTAGTTTTTCCTATGGTCCTTGCAAGTTAATACCACATGAGGAGAACTACATGACCCATGACCATGAGTTAGTAGCAGTATTTGTTGAAATGAAGATGTGGAAACACCACCTGATATGAGAGAAATTTATCATATACTATAAACACAAGATTCCAAATTATATCTTCTATTAGAAGGATTATAACTTGATAAAGAAGAAATGGATATAGTTCCTCTTGTATTACGAATTTCAAGTATTTTTTACAACTAAGAAGGGGGATGTGGTAGAATATTATATCATAATTAGATCCAGTTTGTAGTTTTTGAATGAGGTGTCTGAGTATTTAACATCATTGTAATTATCCATTGTGGTTGGTGATAGAGTATCTTACCCCCAGTTGATGGTTTTCATCCCACTTATATTATGGTGATCAAAATAATAAATTATTGTGGATACCAACTAAGAGACACTGCATCCTCAGATATTCAATAGCCATGATTATGATGGATTTTCCAAAGGTTGGGAGAATTTCTTTCATTTCAATGGATGCACGATGGTACCAGTTGTGTTACAACATAATGTTCAGTGAGGGTTTCATACATCTAAATGAGAAGAACACAGAAGTGAGGATGTGATGTTCCCGGAACTCCAACGTCAGTTTTTGTGGTCATGGATGATGGAAAATGTTGTAGAGTTTGTCTCTCGATACATTACATTTAATGACTTCTCATACAACATAATTTTACACTGAATCATCAAAATGGCCCCATATAATGCCCTTTATGGGAGGAGGTGGAAAAATGTATGTTTGGATGATTTTGGGGAACAAAAATTGATAGGTCCTAACATGGTTGAGGAAATGAGGGAAGATGTTTACAACATTCCATAGTACATCTAGTCTTATTATAGTCAAAAAAGATCAATAATAAAAATTATAAAATATAGTTAGAGTTTAATGTGAGAGATATGGTATTCCTCTTCATATATCAACCGAATTATGTGATGATATTTGGGAAGATGGGAAATATTAGACTATGATACATTTTACCCCTTGAGATCCTTGACCAAATCATAGATTTTGATTTCCAATATTAATTCCCAACTAACCTATCTGAAGTAAATGATATATTATTTTTACCCCTCTTGAGAATGTATATACCAAACCCCTCACATGTACTATATCCATAGGTGGTTCCATAGGATAATGACCATTCATATGAGGATAAAAAGGTGGAGATCAGGAATACCATATACAATGTTTTTCATTAATAACATAATTATCCTAGTCGATGTGTTGTTGAGAAACCATAAGATCGAAGATGAAACATGGTAATTAGAGGATGTGTCATAAAATTATTTCCCTCATATTTTTTTGTGTGGTAAAATTTATTTTGAGTGAGAAATTTTTTATGGGGAAAGTTTGTAACAACCCAAACTGTTATGAAAAAACATTCACTTGTGATTTAATTAATTTCCATATTATTTAATATGGTTATAGAAAAAACATGAACTACTTTTATTTTATTATATCTGATCTAATTTTAAATATCTTTAATAATATTTACTTTTGAATAGTGATCACATGATTAGTGTAAATATAGGAATTTAAAAAAAATTGATAA
Source organism: Viscum album (assembly GCA_963277665.1). Taxonomy (NCBI): domain Eukaryota; kingdom Viridiplantae; phylum Streptophyta; class Magnoliopsida; order Santalales; family Viscaceae; genus Viscum; species Viscum album. The sequence continues at coordinate 790,472,731 of OY728129.1, read as the reverse complement.
AGGCAAAGGATGAGATGAACTCAACCATTAGAATAATACCATATAAAACCTATTTATCAGAGCTTCCAAGGGATGTAGCTTTTATAAGATATTACCTTGACCAATCACATGCTGGTATCCAACAACTTAATCATGATCTAAAAAATTTATGAGAGAAGTTCATGATCATCGTGTTCGTAGCCCAAACCATATCTCTTGAACCACCCAATGAATGTCTCAGTGTCACATACCATACCCTTAGGGAATTTTCTGGTGTATTAAAGGGATAGGTATTATGATCCTATCAATATGAGTATTAAAATTAATTTTTATATAATAATTGATATATTTTCAAACTATTACTTGTACATTATAAATTATTTTTGTAATACACAAATAGTATTTTGGGGTAATATTAAAATTTCATTAAGGAATTTATTTAAAAGAATTATTTGATTTTCGAAATAAATTATATTTTATAAAATATTATTATTAAATATCATTTTTAAAATATAAAATATCATATACTATTTATGAAGTCAAATTTAAATTTTATAATTATTTAAAAACTATTATTGTAAAAAAAAGCAATTCTGAATAAATACGGATTTTTATTTTTAAAAGTGAAAAAACATATATTTATAAAATAATTTACATAAAATTCATATTAATTTTGGAATCATAATAACAAACTTATCCAAATGGGTATTTATCATATTTTTCTAAGACAACCAAAATTTTTTGGTAAAAAATAAATACCGTATAAATATACTTAATGTAGTATGACGTCAAAATCTATCAAAATTGAGGTAATACATACTATATTTGGATAAATGGACATAGATATTTTTTAAATTTAATTTAATTTATTTTATATTTATTTGGTGTTTTTATAATACATTTAGGAATCCTCCAAAACCATTAATATATTTTATGCTTTCTAAATCAATTTTTAAGAGAATGACCCAATTCCAGATAAGAAAGTGTATTATTTTGTTAATTTCTGACATTGGCCTTATTAAATAATTATATACATTCCCATTTTGTATAAATAATATTCAACAACTCAGGGACGCTTTGTGGCCTACTTTATTTAATTATATAGAGTCCCAAACCTATGATTGATAAATATTAAATAAATCCTCACTAGATTCTACTATAATCTGACAAACACTACAATGAATATTCACCCAATATACTTGGATAAAATAATTACTCGTCCCTACCCTATTTAGAGTCCTACCAAGGTACCTCAAGCCTTCAATAAGCCCCTCCAAGTCAATTGTAATAACATACTCAAGTATGGGATCCTCACCTTCTCATCATTATTCAAGTTTAATTATATGTGTACGCCTTCTATTTCCAAGGAATAATATTCGGAAATATCATTCCTTGTCCATATTACTTCCCAATTCATGTATGAATGATAATATAACCATATTTATCTCATCAACCCATTTTATTATTTTCTATGTGAAGTCATTAGGCCTCCAAAATTTCATCGTGATTTTCAATATTCAAATAATTCTATAGTGAATACCATAACAATTCATATTAAGGGGTCCAGCATTATAAAATTATAATTAAACATAGTGGGAGAAACATTTATGTATTCCACACACCCTTATCTTATAATAAAATATAAGGACGAATGAATACTTGTTGTGTGACCTATGATGTACACATAAGCATGGGAATGAAATGAATGTAATGGGTGCGCCCCGAATTATGTTGTGCTCCAATGCATTGGGTAATGTTTAGTCTCATGGTACATCTTGTCAGAATGATGAGTAAACCATATTCATTTATGGGCCTTTTCCATCATGATGTCATAGAGGTTATCCATGACCTATGTTTATGATTCAATATATTCAGATGTTTCCACATCTCCCATGTTGAATTTCTAATTATCATGTTATATCATGTCAAATTATTCCTATAAATGATTCCTACTATATTAATAGATACATGATGTAATAATTTTATAAAATGTTTTATTAACATCATGTTATTCAACATATATTACCCTACTAGGCTCTGTAGCTCAACCATTTCTTATATTTTCCAAGTTTATCTTTTCCATTTTTAAGTTTTATGGAATAAAATGATCACATTAAAGATGTTTTCATTAAAATGGATGTACTTCCCTTTTTATGTTCCTATATATTGTATTGAATTCAAAAGGAAACAATAATTTTTAATCTTTTGGGATGTATTATGTGTAGTATTATGTAATAAATCATGTATTAATGTGTAATAAAGAAATGTATTGTTATTTAGATTGTGAAATTTTCCCCTTCCAAGAGTTAACACTCCCTTTCTAGTTGAATGGGTATGAGTAATAAGCCATAGGTTGTAGAAACTAGCTCCAACTTCAAATATACACTATCCATCTCCCCCTATTCATGATCCTCAACTAGTGTAAATGTTTTCACTAGAGATATGGAAGGAGATTATCATTCTGTTGTCATGGATGTTTGAATATTTGAGATGACACAACGATGGAATGTATAATTTAGAGGATCGTGACATCTTACCGAAGTAATACATAAATGAAAAGGAACAAGTCTTCAAATTAGAAAACGTAATTTTTTTTATTTTGGTGAGAATGTTCTGATAAATTTGCCCACTTATTATTCCTTTTATTCCTAGAGATAGTTCCTTTACATGTGGCGACCAATAAACCTGATGAATGTGGAACATGAATAGACATAGATAGGGTTGATTATAGATAATCTTCCACTATCTCCCTTAAATCCATTTTACTAAGGGATCCCTCAACCTCATCCTCCTAATCATAACATGTGTTATTATAATTTATCGTACACCCATGTGAATATAGTAAGAAAATGTGGGGTGTGTAGATCACTCCATAATCCTATAATATCAATTTAAAAATAGAAACATCAAAACAATGTTATTAATAATCAAATTATATGAAGATGTCGATAAAGTTACATCTATATATTCACGATAGTTTTGTTTTCCCATATAATATAGAACGAGTAGTCTTTTAGGGTTCACTATTCTCTACACTTGTGGATAATAAGAGATTAAAGACTTCAAAAAATGAATCAATTCATTGCTATCTGTGGGGAGATTCGATGGGGAAATGGGTTCCCTCTAAATTTAATTTTTTGTTGTCGAGTGTGATGAATGAAGCCCTACATATGGATGATAATCTGCAATGTATGGGAGTAAAGAGGGCTTCCAGGTATTGGTGATGTGGGTCTCCCAAATTTGAATCAGTGGGAAACCTCTTTTATGATAGTGAATGGGCCAAAGGGGTGTGGTAGGCATTTGGAACCTTGTTTGGTTGAGATGGGTATGATGGGGTGCATTATAAATTCCTAATTTCATAGTTTAAGGAATTTGGTACACAAGTGGATGAAAGGAATTCATGGTCGGTCATCTTAATGGTGGAGTGATATATAATCTGGAATGCTATAAATGAGTATCTCCAAAAAAACATTTCTGGAACTCAGGTGAGAATTATCTTCAAATTGAAAAATATCCTTCTAGATCTGATCAGGCTGAGTTCGGAGTACCAATCTACTCCATCTGTGAGTGCTAATGTGTTGAACTTGTGCTGCGACAACTAGGCTGGTATTTTGAGGTAGGCTCGATGGGTTTTCAGGTGATATCCCAGCCATGGGCTCAATCTCAATGCATATGGTTCACTACTTTCTGTGAAGATGTATGGGGGTGGCGTTGTTAGAGATCCGGCGGGGTCAGTTCGTACAGATTTCATGGCCACATATGGTAGAGGAGATGTACTATTGGAGGAGGGTTTGGCCTTGGTTACGGGACTAGAGGTATGAAAACAAAGGTAGATCATTCTGAAGATAGTGGAGACAGACTCTTTGATCCTGTATAAAGCATTACTTGGCCAAGGTTTTTTTCCATGGAATACTGTTTATACTGTCAGGAGGTGCAAGGTGCTAATAGGGAACCAGATAGAGATCTCTCATACATGGAGGGAAGGGAATATGGTGGCCGAATTTCTAGCGTCGATGGAACCTACAAATCAATGTGTGGCTTCTTTATTTAACTTGAGATATTTTCCTAATGAGGGGATGGAATTTCATACTAACGATGTTATGGGACTGCACTACATTATACCACAGTGATCTGGGAGTGTGAAATGAATTCAATGTTTGTAAAAAATCAAAAAAAAATATTTTCAGTCATTCAAATCCATGTGTTAGCGTAATATTTGGTGATACTAGTGTTCACATTAGCTGATGTGAAGGATACCAAGGCCTGAGGATCCAACCTAGTAAACATTAATCCAAATTGGAAATCTACATTCATATGACATTATTCATGATCGTTGACAGGAGAGGTGTACTTATTTTGATCACAAAATATTAACACATAAATAAAAACGTTAAACACCACTAAAAATGTTCATATAGTCAAACATTTTTGATGGAGCTCCCCCAGGGATAGACATTTGGTAGGATTGGGGCTTGGTGTGGCCATTTCCATTATCGTTGATGGATGGAGAAGGTCCCCATAACAACATAATAATGAAATCATCATGATGGTTTAGGTTATTCCAAATTTTTTAGTTTATCAGTCATGATGATACAACCATATAAATACATTTTATAAATGGTTTTACACATGATCAGGTGTTTTTTTGGAAACAATGTAATGGATTTCCCCGAATATGGTCCCCCATACATGCTTAAATAACTTAGAAGCGACCAATGTTCTTATATAGGGTCCTTCCATATTAATTATTTTAAATTAAATTTATTTCATGACTAGCATGGGGAACGCCAGACCATTATTTATTCCCCCTATTGTTATCAATATCATCATAATGGTTTAGACCATTAATCCACCCATCTATTAGATTGAATTAAGGTACTAACTTTGGTATACTTCTAGAAATCCCAAAAGCTGATAATTTTAATCAATTTTCTATATAATTATCCACCCACATCCATTTAATATTTATTCATAAACCATCAGATTGTATTTATGATCTGACCAATGAGAATCTATTGATTTTGAGTCTTTGGTTTTCAAATCCTAGTGCGTGTGATGGGTATTATTGATAAACAAGGATTCTCTGAAATTGTATGGAATATCTTCCCCATGATTCAGGTCATTTTATATGCACTTATTGGCTATATTGATCTATTTATTTGAAATCATTGGATTCTACTCTACGCCATCTTACGTAGATTGTGTTGGAGGGAAATCATTGTATATATATCCCAAAATTGATTTTTTTCTAATTTTTACAATATCCAAGAGATTTATATCAATGTCACCATACATTATCTAGATTATTTTCGTATTATAGATCCACTATATTACTAGGTACAACCTCAAAGAATTATTACAGTATGTTATGTTATGAGAAACCATGAAAGCTTCATATCGACCAATCTCAATTATATAAATAGTGAAATATGAATCAGTGAATGACACCTAGAAGGGAAATTCCCCATGCATTATGATGCTCAATTATGAACGGATATACTAGACGTCTAACAACACAACCCTATAACTATAAATTGACATTCATATTATCATGATATAGATATTGATTCTAGAATTATATCCGCATTCGAATCCATAGGAATATACTATATTATATATTAATTAATTCATTATTCCTTATAGATAAAATTACATACACTTGAGATATTCACCCTCAATGTATTGTGAGTATTCAAAATCATTGAAGGAGTTATCATCCTTACATGAGGTTTTGTAATTGTGTCATAATTTTGGAGGTGATGCCCATACAAAAGAAACAAGTCTAATAGAGGATACTCTAAAGGATTAGTGATCATAATACTAAATATAAAATCCTAGGGAGACCAAATGATGGATCATTCATTACAATCATGGATAGAAAACATGTAATTTCAAAAATACCCTATAACTGCTAAAATGTTTCATCGTTATATCATAAGACTATAAATATATTAATTATCGGTTTAATGTATAGAAAGTTGTCAATTTTGATAATGGGGGGGGTCAACATATAATAATTCATTGAATCATTTAACCTCACATGGAGGATGTAAATCATGTATAGTCACATGATTATGAGAACATAAAAGGGTCACATGAATCACATAATGTAAAAATGCAATGAATGAAGTGTGATTCCATCTAAATGAGTTTTTTAATGATTTAGATATATGAATATGATAATTATTTTAGTAATGAGGTTATATATAATTATCACTCGATTGTACCGTATCATGTACTCATGCGAAGGGGTGTTTCCATGGGAACACACTAGAGTGGAGAATTTTGAGGCTTGTCTAAACGGTTATGAAATATGTTAAATGGTCAAATACAAAACGTCCATTTTATATTATTTTCATAAACACAAAGGGTATCCAATAAGACCAACTTGTGAAAACCAAATGGACATATAAGGGATTACACATCCTAATGACATAGTACTTTATATTTATTCTAAACATCTCTTTTTTTTTTGTGGAATATTTAAACAAATCTGGAAAAATATTTTCAAAATATTTTTTGGTAAAATAATGAAATGCTAATTATATCTAAAATAAGTAAATCAAAAATGATAATGTACACTTGAAGATCATGTGGATTGTTTATGTGTTCACATAACCCTTAAAGGACGCAAAATCACATTATCCCCTTCCACCAATTCACACAACACATTAACGATGAGTGGACACGTTGTCTACGAAGAAGTTCACAAAGAGTTATGTAACCAAGTATCGATAAAGGGAAATAATTGGGATAACTATTGTTGAACTAACTATGTGACATGGATATGAAAATTTGTTCGATTTGAGAGGATCATGTGGTATTTTTTAATCACATGAATCCCCCTACAGTGATGAAATGACATCCAGATAGTCCATTCGTTTAAAATATTAAAAAAAATCATATCATATGGCCATTATAGTGTTAATTTTTATTATGTTAATCATGTGGGTTGGGTTAATTATATTGAACGATTGACGAACAAACTACATTACTCAGTTATGTGAGTTTTTCCATGATGGGTGCATCACATGGTAAATGTTCCTCATGCAATGTCACTTGGATTCATGTGATAATTCAATGATAATTTAACAAGATAACTAAATCCAGGCCAATAATTTCCAATTAAAGAGGATATAAAAATCAATTTTTATCATGTGGCCCACCCTGAATTCATGTGATAACATTATGATGATTAGAAGACACAAATAATTCTCAGAAAAATATATATGTTTTCACAGTATCATTAAATCCTTTTTTTCAAATGAGACACTATGGAATCATCTGCATAATTGACAAAAATTTATCACTTGAAAAATTATAGTCTAAAATTTTCTAGGATGAACCATTATCACAACATGTTATTCAGTCACCTGATAAGCATAAGACATCAAAAAATTAAGCCGAGAGCACTTCTAATAACGTTTTCTTGGTCATATGTCTAGTACACTATAAAAAAGAAGAATATATATATTGGGGATACATTAATATAACCCCCAACACTTTGTTCAAAAGATATTAGGAAAATATAACACATCTATAATAGAATGGTAATGTGTTTTTTATAGGTGACTGATCCTGTGATCTAATATACCTTTTTCTTAATAAAAATCAATGTCTTACTTATGAACTATGGAAAAAAGAATGTTTTTTTCATGATCCAATAATGTGAAGACACCTATTCTTGAGATGTCATGAAATATTCATGGTCATACAATCACGATATCCCGTACAAATGTTTTACAACCAAATTTCAATAAATAAGTCATGTGATCATCTGACCTCATTATGTGATTTCATTGACCACATAACCTTGAATTCTTAAATGGCTCCACAAACATCATAGGAAGAATATGACTCCACCTTCTTCCTGTGGACCAATTGAACCCATGAAATTCAGGTGAACAAAAGACTCACAGGAGATCCACTTAACATCCCAAATGTACTTATTTTTCCACTACATAAATGGACTATTCGAAAAAAAATTACTCTTATCAAAATCATAATACATATTGTACCTTATCATATTTTCAATAAATTATTATCAATATTATATGGATTATTTTTTAGACCATTAACTAAGATGCTGTACAAATATGAGGTCCGTTTCACCCATAAGAATAGTTGAAATATATTAAATATATTAAATATCATATGCACATTGTATTCCTAAAAAAGTTGAATAATGTTTAAATGAGTTATTGGATCATAAATTTAAGGGAACTGTTGAATTCATAATGTTGAATTTATCATACATGTGACTTATCATTAGTCTTCATGTGACGTTTTTAATAAAGTTAAAACAAAACTAAAATGAATAATATTATTTTATAAAGTTGTTTTTATTTATTATAATTGATTTAGAAGATGTTTTTTTATTTAAATTGTCCATTATGTTGGAAATACAAGGTTATCCTCGTTACCATGTAACCTTTAGAGGATCATTGGAGAGTGCTCTAGATAATATTATTAGAAAAATGAAGAAAAATGAAAATTCAATCGTAGATCATTGCACTAACAAAATCTATTGTCCTCATCAATAATGAAAACATAATAGTTCTATTTTTAACATTGATCCGATTCTAGGTATGATGAGTTATATATGTTTATTTTTCCCTATTCCTGAATTTGGAGATGAACACTAATCATTCAATGAATGTATTGATTTTCTGATTAATTTCCTTATTGGATGGGATTAATATTACCACTATATAATGAGATAATTTCATTTTTTTAATTTTTTGTTGGTTAATTCATATTTCTATTTAAAACAAAATAATATTGAAATAAACATTGATCAAGTATTGTACATCTTGATTGACTGTTCTTTTATCCCTGATGTTCATGATTCAACATGGGTGTTCTTTGTTGACATAGGGTTCAACTATTCCCGATAAACCAATCATTGTGGACCTATTTTTGGCAAAAAGAAATTGAAATTTATGATCAATGATCAGAACGTCATGATGGTGGAGTGATGATATAGGTGTATTGATTTATATGATTGGTAATTTTGAATTGGTTTTATTAATCATTCTTCAGTGCATAATGAAGAATGGAAATTTTTTCATTTTTTTGAGAAAATATGTCAAAGGGATGTTTTTTTCAGAGTTGGAGTGGATTAAATGTGATTGGATCATTGTTTTCAAGGAAAATAAAACACTAGATCGAGGTTCGGAGGCTACAGATCAAATGTAGAGGAAGAAACTAGTATTCCGAAAAATACTACAGAACATGGTGTGTAATCGTATATTAAACTGCATGTGGGGCCCCTGGTTGTGTAAGTGTGGTTTGGAAGAAGATAAGGATAACATGGAGAGTCTCCCATGTAACATGGAGTATGAACCTACTCAGTTAAATCCGCATGAAATTCATAATTACCAGGACGTTGGTTGTAGTACATGGAAATATACATGTCGTGTACTCCCATACAAGCACGACTCCAAATACATAGACAAATACAAAGACATAGTGTTGGTACATAGACATAGCCAAGAAACATGGGAGGATACTATGTGTATATAATTTTTATGTATATCATTATACATGATGTGTATATGGTAACTGCATTCCATGTGAGGGTCTTCCACATGGGAAGTATTTGAGAAATATGGACATGCCATGTACCCCATGGGACACACTCTGTATTCTCATCAAGAGTGATTGAGGCCCTTCATTTTTATAGTTTTGAAAACTATATTTTTAGTTCATTCCCTTGGACATTTTCCATGATGGTATTGTGTGAAATCAAGTCCAATTCACTGGGATTTTTATCTCCTTTTGAAGAGTTCGAGTGTCTGGTATAGTTGTGGTGCCCCACCGTGAGATAGGAGTGTGATCCTCTATCATCAGTTGATTCCTAGTTAGAGTTTCTATAATCCTCATGACCTCATTGATCATGGATTTGATCTTCCATGCAGTAGGATTTCATAGTAGGGTCTTTGGAATCTTTGACATATAATCCCTTACATTGTGGGTTGATCTATACATGGTTCATTATGTCCCCCAGCGGTTCTCGGCATGACCCATGTCTGTGATTCATAGTTCCCTTAGACTAGTGATCCACCATTAGTAGGTCATAATGAACCAAACCTCTTCATCGAGTGTCTCTGATGGAAGCATGAATCTTGGATTGAGTCATCGTGGAAATAGCATTACTTAAAAAATAACCCTATATCTCGATATTGTTTATGACCAACACATGGTGTGGTGTCATTATCTAGTATATCATGGTTCTTCTATGTTGTTCCCAATATACATTGATTTTTTACATCTTGTATTGATTTGACTGCAGATGGGTTTTTGTGTTTAGTGTTTTTAGTGTTTCCCACTGAGTATTTTTATACACATCCTTTATGTGGATTTTTGATTCACTGGTCTTTTCATGTGCAGATGATGGCCCGATTGACTGTGCCATAGGAATAAAATGAGTGGGTGGAGTAGAGATGGACCTTGTCAGAATGATATTTTTTCTGGGAGCTTGAATTTGACTTAGTTATATCTCTTGGATCTGGTTCTACTCTTAAAAATTTTTCTTTGGGATTCTATTTGTCCCCCTCTTCCCTTCTAGTACTTAACAATCATACTCTACTCATGGATTATAGATGTATGCATTCATTCTATCAGTTGTTTTATTTTTAACATTGTATAAGATTGAATATTTGTGTGTCTGTCTGTGTCTGTGTGCATTAGGAAAATGCCTCCCATATGTGAGATATTCCTACTCGACGCTGGTAAACAATCACATTTCTATTAGAGACAGGATTGGTGTTGTCAGGACATTGGAACCTCGGGGATGGGTCATGAAAATGTTGGAGAAAAGGTGGTTGGTTCTACATCTGGACCCGTGTTGATGAAATTTGTTTGGGGAAATTGCGTTAAGTGTTTTGATTTTATATTTTAAAATAGGAACTTAGGTGTTTTTCTAGCAGTTGAGTTATCCATTCACCAGGACTCTGGTCACAAATTTTTTGAGATGGTTGTTGAGAACAATGTTTGTTGGGAAAAAATGTTCCATTCATCATATATGAATTTTTTTTCCCATTTCCTTCTAGAGTTATCTCCCCAGACATACTCTATTAACTGTTGTACTTCTTGTTTTATTTCACGATGTGTGCACATAGACAGCCAGTCTTAATTCCACCACATGATCATGATGATGATCCACCCCGTGATAAGAGATTTCTACTAGGATATATACTAGAGATAGAACCTCGGGGTGGTTCACCAGCTATACCACCACCCATTGAGAAGCAACTAGCAATTTTACATTGAAATGAGGATGCATGGAGGGTGACTATGTTACTTGAGTTTTCAATGTAATTCCCCACATGTTTTTGTGTGATCCAGACCTCCATATGGAAATGGTCTACCTAGAGGTTTTCACTCATGTTTTATACATAGTGGGGATGCCTAAAAATCAGATAGAAGTCCTCATAGTGAGTCCTCTTCGGGGTTCGGCTGGGTGATGTTGGAGCATGTAGACTCAGTCACACAATAAGACACCTATCCCCTCGGAAGATGTCATGATTTTCTTCAAATAATATTTAAATCAGTAAATGTTATGATCTGTACACAAACCGGAGGATTTTCATTTGATGTAGTGTTGTATGTTCGTAGAAGAGTACTCAATAGGATTCACTGATCTCTCACATTACACTATGTATATGGTGTGAGACCAGTTCTACAAGGCTTTTAAATTGGAGAAGCTATTGTAATAGAGTATCCTGAAATCGGGGGTATCTCTTTGTATTTCCACAACTGTTTAAGTGCTTGAGAAAGCCTTTCTGTTAAAAGTTTTTCTAGCAGAGTAAACACAGGTAAGGCAAGCTAGTAGGGGGGACCCAAATGATGATACCCGGTAAATAGGTAGTTGATTATATTTAAAAGAATCCAAGAAGAATTTATGATTCATTAGGTGATCCCAGGACACAGGGCCAGTGCTGTAGGGATTTCATGGAGGCCAAAATCAGTCTAGGGATGGACAATGTTTCTCTTCACCTAGATGGGGACTTCTGGATTAAGATTTCCCTTCCCAATTTACAGTTGATTAAGAGACAGTCTAGGGACCACCACGACAAAAAAAAAAGGAATTATCATCATAGTATACATGCCATAGAATGTGTAATACGGGCTAGTAGGGTAATAGGAGATGATCAGAGGTTCAACCTATAACCCACCCCACCGCCCACTGGTGGCCCACACTAAGCTCTGGGAGCCGGTTGGAAAGGATGAGGTCAGCAACAAGCTATGGAGTCCATTGACCCAGAGCCTCTAAAAATTCTACAAGGTATAATATATGAATTTTATAAATTTCTATCATTATTAATTAACACTGGTTCTATCCATTCCTTCATTTCCACTTCACTGGTTCAAGACATGGGGTTTTAATGAGATCTATTTGTTACAAAAATGATTCCATACTACATAATATTATTTATGAACTAGCAATCTATAATTCATACCCAAACAGAATGTTTTATGTGGAGGATGTGCTGTATCTATAGTGATGTGGTCTGGTTTTCAATTTTCAAGGAAATAGAAACCCAGGAAATAGATTAATGACTCATGTATAGGTTAGTGAAGCTGAATACACATCATATGGAGTGAATGATCCATGATGTAGTGGATGTTTTGTGTTTTATGTATCGAATCATGGCGGTGATGCATGAGGACATATTTTTTTAGGACATACCTGGTTTACCTCCCTACTGAGAAGTTGATTTCTTCTTCGACTTGCATCCCATGACAACATCAATATCTACACCAACATTTCATATTTCTCTCGTAGAGCTTCGAGAGCTGAGGATTCCATTGAAGGACTTGTAAGAGAATGTATTTATGAGACCCAGTTGTCCCCCAAGGAGGCCCCTATTTTGTTTTCGAAGAAACAAGATAAAATCTTGAAGGTGTTTGAGGATTAGTGATGCTTGAATTATGTGACTGTGAAGAGCATATATCTACTAACAAGGATTTATGATCTATTTGATTAGTTGAAGGGGTAATAATGTTTCTAATAGGTTGACCTCGAATCTGGCTATCACTATATTTGAGTACGGGATTAGGATATACTGAAGAAGACATTCAGATGTCTCTATGGGCACTATGAGTACTTAGTGATGTATTTTGGTGTGAAGAACAAAATATAATTGTTGTGGGAATCGTGAATGAGATCATTCAACCTTTCATTGACAATTTCATGGAAGTATTCATCTATGAAATCACAGTGTATTCAGTGTACATGGAGGATAACATGAGACACATGAGGATGGAACTAAAAACAATTTTAGAGCACTAAATATAGAGTAAGATCTGGAGGATTCATTTTTTGGATTCATGAGTTCCATTTTAAGGGACGTTTAATATGAGAAAATGGAGTTTTAGTGGATACATCATAGGTTGATGTAGTTCTTTTGAGGGATCCATCCAAGAGTGTTACTGTGGTGCATAGTTTCATTGGATTTGTTGGGTACTATCAAATGTTTATACCAAAAATCTATAGAGTGGAATCTTTCTTGAAATCCTTTACAAGTAAAGGGAAGCCTTTCATTTGGATGGAAATGTTCTAGTAGTGATTTCAGGAGCTAAGGGAGAGGTTGACAAGACCATCCGTCTTTAGGTTTCCAGATAAGGGTGTCGAGTACTTTGTTTTCTCCAATGCATCAGGGACTTGACATGGTTGTGTTCTAATTTAGATGAAAGATGTTTTTAATTTGGTTCATGAAACTTTATACTACATGATAAGAACTACGTCACCCATGACCATGAGTTTGTAGCAGTATTTTTTTAAATGAAGATTTAAAAACACCACCTAATGGGAGAAAAATTTATTATGTATTATATAAAATGATTCCAAATTATATCATCTATCTAAAGGATTTTAACTTGTGACAAAATCAATGAATATAGTTCTTCCTTGATTATAAATTTGAATTTTTTTGTACATCTAGGAAGGGGAACATGGTAAAAGATTCTCCCAGAATGAGATCTAGTTTGTAGTTGGTGAATGAGGTGTAATATTATTTAGCCCCATTGTAGTTATCCATTGTGGTTGGTGATAGAGCAGCTTACCTCCAATTGATTGTTTTCATACCTCTTCTATTATAGTGATCATGGTAGTAAATTATTTTGGATGCCAACTAGGAGACACTACATACTCATATATCCAAAAGACATGATTCTAATGGATTTTCCAAAGGTTGGGATAATGTCATTCTTTTCAAAGTATTCACAATGGTACCAATGGTGTTGTAGTAGGATGTTTTGAGTGGGTTTCATACATCAAAATTGGAATTACACAAAAGTGATAATGATATATTCCAGGACCTCCAATGTAACTTTTGGTGGCCAGGGATGATGAAATGAATTGTAGAGATTGGTTCTCAATACCTTACTTTTCAACAATAGCTTACCACCATGTACTGATAGGTTTAGCTCAACCACAAGAGGATCTAGAATGAATGTGCTATGGGAAATGAATAGTCATTGTTACAAGCATAGCATGTAATTCTAGGGAACATGATTCCATATGAATGATTATATACTAACTCCCCATGTCTACCAACTTCTTATAAATTCACGAGTAGAATTAATTAATTAATTTGGCCAAATCTACATGAATGAGACAATTCAACACAATGTATTTCCATTAATGATGGTTTTTGGTCATGATTAACTCTTTACATAAATGTGTTTGAAGGGATTGGAAGAGGCATTTAGGACCTAGGTATGCTTGAGCACAGAGTTACACCTCATACAGGCATCTAAAAAATGCAGAGTATCTAAATCATGGAGGACATGTTGTGATCTTGCATGATGGGATTTGGACTAAGTGTGGATGATCAACAACCCTTGATGGATTTTGACTAAAAAAATAGATACCAATACACCATTGGTATGGATCAATTTGAAGATTTTTATGGGTGAACCTACAGGTCAACGCTTTTTTGGATTGGTCTAGGAAATTCATCAATCATGGGGTCAAAGCTTGTGTGAGATACTACAGAGAAGTTTTAGGTCATAGAATTGTGGATTAATACTACACAGATCCGTCATAGGTGTTATATAGACATGATATGGAGTCCTATAGAGTCTGAGGAATGAGAAAATGTGGTCCTATGGATCTCACCTCAATACAAAATAAGGATATTTGGTTGTAGCAGAATATTTTCACTAATATTAAATGGTTATTATTATATGAAATTTAGATTTGTCAAGGTGGCATACCACATAGCTCTACTACCACATTTGGATCGAGTGCATGATGTATTGCATGTGTCACAACTAAGGAGGTATGTTCATGACCCATCACCCATTGTCGATCAGGGTGAGCTGGATATCACGAACTAAGAAAATATTGAAGAGTTCGCAATAGATATCGAGGATCATTAGGAGTGGATCCTTCATGGATGATCGATTCCATTGTTCCATGTCTGATGGTAGAATAGGAATATCAAGGATAGCTCTTGGGAGTGAGAGACTCATATTGATTCTCAGAACACACATCTCCTTTTTCAGCATTAGATTATGATTTTCGAGACATAAATCTCTCTCTTGGGTATAATATAACCTATTTTATTTTCTTTGTATTATTTCTAAATATTATGTGGATTATTTTAAAGAGTAGGCACTGAAACAATATGTGATTTCAACGCCTTTTGATCCAAGAATAAATTTTTGAAATATATTAAATATAATAAATTGTCACCCTCATGGTTTTTCTAAAAAAGTGGAATATCATATAACTGGTTGATATATTAGAAATATGGGTCCACTATTGAGTGGATAATGGTAGTTTTACCCTAGGAATGATGTAACATTATTCGTCATGAGTCATTTGTGAAATTTTTGTTGTGGGTGTAAAATGAATAAAATTAATTGATAAAATTATTTTTATTTTATTTAATGAATCAAAGGTTATTTATTTAAATAGACTAGTATCTTGGGAATCAATGTTTATCCAAAAAACCTTGGTTCATCTGGAGTGTCATTGGTGAGATCTCTAGAGACATATCTTAGGAAAATGAAAATGGATCTAGATCAGATCACAGATTTTTATGCCAACATAATATGTAGACCTCATCAATGATGGAAACACAAATTTTCCTCATATGAAATAGATCCAATTTATGTAAAGAGTTGTTTATGTTGATTATTCCTCATTATTCAATTCTGTGGTGAATTCAAATAAATCAATGAAAGAATTGATTTTTCATATCACTCTCTTAATAGGATGGGATTAATTTTGCAGGGATTTAACCGGAGAATTTATTTTGATTAATTTTTTGATGGATGATTTTTTCATTATAATAGAAATAAACTATGTTTTATATAAGTATTTTTCAAGGTTTGTTCCTCTTGATTTATTTTGATTTTCTCCCCAAAATCTGTGACTCGCAATTGGCATTCTTCATTGGCCCGAGGTTCATCTATTACAAATAAATCGACTATTTCTCACCCATTTCATGGTGAAATGATATGATATCATGGATTTGGGATTGGAACTTCATGAAGGTTATGAGATGTTGTAGTTGGAATTATTCAGATGATTGATGATTTCTGAATTTTTATTCTTTAGCTGACAAAGAATAATTACAATTCAATCCATTTTTTGAGTATATTTGATGATGAGAAACAATTTTCACTGACTGTTAGGATTATATGAGCTTGTATCATGGATTTCATGGTGAATCGATCACCAGATCAATGTACAGAGGTGCTAGATCAAATGTGGGGGAAGAATCTCATATTTTGGAAAATCCTGTAGAACCCAGAGTGTAACCCATGATGACACTATGTGTTGGGACCCATGAATATGATGCTAGGTTTTTGATGATGTTAAAGAAAACATGGCATGTAAACACTATCATAAAGTTTGTGACCCTACATATTTATCTCAACATGTACATTGAAATTATATAGACACATGATAGAGTATGATGGAATGGACATGTCGTGTACTCCCACACGGACACAAATGGGCATACACAGTCGTATACATGGAAATGACTTTGGTACACATACATGACCAGTTGACAAGGGTAGGATACCATGTGTCTCTAAACTCCATGTAAAACCTTATACATGTTATGTATATGAATAATATAGGATTTGTGATTCACTTACACATTAGTAATACAAGGGATAGGTAGACAGGTTGTGCAACCCTTAGGTAATGTCATGCAATCCATTTAAGAGTGGTCGAGGCTCATCATCGAACTAGTTTGGACCAATATAGGCTGAGAGGATTCCCTTGGTAATTTTACTCAATCGTACAATGAATAATTATATCCACATCACTAGATTGTCATCCCCACAAGAGGCATTGTCTTGAAAGAGTAATGGAACGCCTCTGTGATAATATATTGATAGCCTCTATCATCTATTGTTCCCGAGTTAGAGATTGTGGAAATAGCATGACATCCCTGAGCATGGTGTTGATCCTACTTCTATGAGGTCATATCGTTAGTGTTTGTATCATCATTTATGTATGATCCCCTATGAAATGTTTTGATCCAAACTAGGTTATGAGTGACCCGCAGCGGTTCTGGGCATGGCTGTCTATCTCTGTATTATGGTCCCCTTAGACAAGTGACTTTCTTTGGGTATGTCCCAATGACCCAGAACAAATTTTAATGTGTCTTTGATAGTATCAAGGCTTGTGGAGTGTGATCTCCTAGAATGAGTGTGGACTCAAATATAATATTGTGGTTGGAAATTGGTTATAACAGTGTCACGATGTGGTGTCATTGGTGAGTACATATAGATTCTTCTACTTTGTTTCTATATTAAATTTATTGATATATCTTGTATTGAGATGACCACAACTGTTGATTCATGTTTAGTGTTTCTGGGGTGTCGTACTGTGTATTGTAACACTCAACCCTTAATGGGATTTTTCCGTACATGTCATTTCTTTTTCACACGATGACACTTTTGGTGGTGTCGTAGGAGGACAAGGTGGGTTAAAGCACTAATAGAGCATGTCAGACCAAGGTGTTTTTTGGGAGAATACAATTTACTATGTCCTCACCGTTGGAGATGGATGGACATTTTACATTGTTTTTTTGGGCATGAATTCAGACCCATTTTACATTTCAGTACATATTTATCATACACTATCATCTGATCATAGATGTATTCATGCATTCATTTAGTTGTGTATATTTTAGAATTGTGTGGGCATGAAGATGTGTGTCTATTTGTGTAAATGTTTTTAGGAAATTGACTCCCATTTGTGGGATATTTCTATTCATTGTTGGTCTCCATCAAATATTCAATTAGATGTTGGTGTGGGATAGTCATCTCATGGGCCACTATAGAATTTTTCATGACACACAAGACACCATTTCATATTTTGATGACAATAATTACCTATTATATGTCATGTATTTCAATTTTTCTCATGTTCCCCCAGATGATCACGATGTTCCCCATTTGGAATTATAATTATCGCATTACATATGGAAGATTATAATTTTTTTCTTATAAAGGTATATTTTCCACACGATTTGTAATTACATTTCATTTGGTATCTCCCCTATGTATAATCCTCATTCAGAGTCTCTCATGTGAAATTGTGAAATGGTTAACCTTCCATTGTATCATGTTTCTCACACCAAGGATGGATTTGATGGGGTAACAAGTCATTGATCATCATGAAAATAATATGATGAAAATACTACCAATTATGGGAATACACCTTGGTAAATATTATGTGGATTATTTTAAAGAGTAGGCACTGAAACAATATGTGATTTCAATGCATTGTGAGCCAAGAATAAATTTTTGAAATATATTAAATATAATAAATTGTCACCCTCGTGGTTTTTCTAAAAAAGTGGAATATCATATAACTGGTTGATATATTAGAAATATGGGTCCACTATTGAGTGGATAATGGTTGTTTTACCCTAGGAATGATGTAACATTATTCGTCATGAGTCATTTGTGAAATTATTGTTGTGGGTGTAAAATGAATAAAATTAATTGATAAAATTATTTTTATTTTATTTAATGAATCAAAGGTTATTTATTTAAAGAGACTAGTATTTTGGGAATCAAAGTTTATCCAAAAAACCTTGGATCATCTGGAGTGTCATTGGAGAGATCTCTAGAGACATATCTTAGGAAAATGACAATGGATCCAGATCAGATCGTAGATTTTTGTGCCAACATAATATGTAGACCTCATCAATGATGGAAACACAAATTTTCATCATATGAAATAGATACAATTTATGTAAAGAGTTGTTTATGTTGATTATTCCTTGTTATTCAATTCTGTGATGAATTCAAATAAATCGATGAATGAATTGATTTTGCATATCACTCTCTTAATAGGATGGGATTAATTTTGCGGGGATTTAACCGGAGAATTTATTTTGATTAATTTTTTGATGGATGATTTTTTCATTATAATAGAAATAAACTATGTTTTATATAAGTATTTTTCAAGGTTTGTTCCTCTTGATTTATTGTGATTTTCTCCCCAAAATCTGTGACTCGCAATTGGCATTCTTCATTGGCCCGAGGTTCATCTATTACAAATAAATCGACTATTTCTCACCCATTTCGTGGTGAAATGATATGATATCATGGATTTGGGATTGGAACTTCATGAAGGTTATGAGATGTTGTAGTTGTAATTATTCAGATGATTGATGATTTCTGAATTTTTATTCTTTAGCTGACAAAGAATAATTACAATTCAATCCATTTTTTGAGTAGATTTGATGATGAGAAACAATTTTCACTGACTGTTAGGATTATATGAGCTTATATCATGGATTTCATGGTGAATCGATCACCAGATCAATGTACAGAGGTGCTAGATCAAATGTGGAGGAAGAATCTCAGATTTTGGAAAATCCTATAGAACCCAGAGTGTAACCCGTGATGACACTATGTGTTGGGACCCATGAATATGATGCTAGGTTTTTGATGATGTTAAGGAAAACAGGGAATGTAAACACTATCATAAAGTTTGTGAACCTACATATTTATCTCAACATGTACATTGAAATTATATAGACACATGATAGAGTACGATGGAATGGACATGTCGTGTACTCCCACAAGGACACAAATGGGCATACACAGTCGTATACATTGAAATGACTTTGGTACACATACATGACCAGTTGACAAGGGTAGGATACCATGTGTCTCTAAATTCCATGTAAAACCTTATACATGTTATGTATATGAATAATATAGGATTTGTGATTCACTTACACATTAGTAATACAAGGGATAGGTAGACAGGTCGTGCAACCCTTAGGTAATGTCACGCAATCCATTTAAGAGTGGTCGAGGCTCATCATCGAACTAGTTTGGACCAATATAGGCTGAGAGGATTCCCTTGGTAATTTTACTCAATCGTACAATGAATAATTACATCCACATCACTAGATTGTGATCCCCACAAGGGGAATTGTCTTGAAAGAGTAATGGAATGCCTCTGTGATAATATATTGATAGCCTCTATCGTCTATTGTTCACGAGTTAGAGATTGTGGAAATAGCATGACATCCCTAAGCATGGTGTTGATCCTACTTCTATGAGGTCATATAGTTAGTGTTTGTATCATCATTTATGTATGATTCCCTATGAAATGTTTTGATCCAGACTAGGTTATGAGTGACCCACAGTGGTTCTGGGCATGACTGTCTATCTCTGTATTATGGTCCCCTTAGACAAATGACTTTCCTTGGGTATGTCCCAATGACCCAGAACAAATTTTAATGTGTCTTTGATAGTATCAAGGCTTGTGGAGTGTGATCTCCTAGAATGAGTGTGGACTCAAATATAATATTCTGGTTGGAAATTGGTTATAACAGTGTCACGATGTGGTGTATTTCGTGAGTACATATAGATTTTTCTACTTTGTTTCTATATTAAATTGATTGATATATATTGTATTGAGATGACCACAACTGTTGATTCATGTTTAGTGTTTCTGGTGTGTCCTACTGAGTATTGTAACACTCAACCCTTAATGGGATTTTTCCGTACATGTCATGTCTTTTTCACACGACGACACTTTTGGTGGTGTCGTAGGAGGACAAGGTGGGTTAAAGCACTAATAGAGCTTGTCAGACCAAGGTGTTTTTTGGGAGAATACAATTTACTATGTCCTCACCGTTGGAGCTGGATGGACATTTTACATTGTTTTTTTGGGCATGAATTCAGACCCATTTTACATTTCAGTACATATTTATCATACAATATCATCTGATCATAGATGTATTCATGCATTCATTTAGTTGTGTATATTTTAGAATTGTGTATGGAGATGTGTGTCTATTTGTGTAAATGTTTTTAGGAAATTGACTCCCATTTGTGGGATATTTCTATTCATTGTTGGTCTCCATCCAATATTCAATTAGATGTTGGTGTGGGATAGTCATCACATGGGCCACTATAGAATTTTTCATGACACAGAAGACACCATTTCATATTTTGATGACAATAATTACCTATTATATGTCATGTATTTCAATTTTTCTCATGTTCCCCCAGATGATCACGATGTTCCCAATTTGGAATTATAATTATCGCATTACATATGGAAGATTATAATTTTTTTTCTTATAAAGCTATATTTTCCACACGATTTGTAATGACATTTCATTTGGTATCTCCCCTATGTATAATCCTCATTCAGAGTCTCTCATGTGAAATTGTGAAATGGTTAACCTTCCATTGTATCATGTTTCTCACACCAAGGATGGATTTGATGGGGTAACAAGTCATTGATCATCATGAAAATAATATGATGAAAATACAACGAATTATGGGAATACACCTTGGTAAAAGTCCAAAACTTTTTTAGACCCCACACAAATAATACACATGACTGTAATAAGTACTAGGCACCGAGAAGAGGGTGAGGGAGATGACATGAACTCTAAGGAATCAAAATCTAGTAATAAATAGGATATATAGGAGAGTTTTCTAAGTCCCAATATTTATATTCAATATAATTCCATAATCGTTTCATAAAGAAATATTCATTATGTAGACCATAATCCCCCATATATCCTTCAATATATAAATCTTCTTGTGAATGATATAGTAAATTATCATTGATCCATATCCTTTATTAAACTCATAATAAAATTTCTCTTAAGGAAACCTCAATGTGTATTCCCCGCACAAATTCGATCTTACAACCAAATGTTATGTCCATGATCTGAAGGAAATCCTTATTTCAGACAATAATAATGACTCACATGGGATTAGAGATTTAATTAAATCATTCCTTTTTCATGAGTTATATGTGTATCACATGAGACTCATCCTAAGTTATAATCCTTGACTATATAATTTAAGGGAAATATATTTGATTAAATATCTCAGGGAACCTTGTATGATAAAGCCCCACCTAAAATGATATTTGTCTTATCATTTAATTCCTTAAAAAATAAATACATTTAAATAGACATGTATTCATATCATTATAAGACAAATTGGATTCGTCATAATACTTGAGCCTCATATCCAGTATTCAAATGTCCCTGTAGACTTCCTCTACAAATGATGTAAAACTAAATGGTTTATTCCTATAATAGGACAAAAAATTATCATTCAAAGATCATAGTATTTGATTTCTATTATCATGGGATATTTAGGATTATTTTTTGATTTTTATTCCCAATTCCAACATAGTAGTAACCTCCCTTAATTGAAATTAAATCCAGATCCTCTTACTCTATGGATAAAAAAAGAAATCCATCAATCCATTGTCACCATAAATAATTGTAAATCATGGATTAGATCTTTAATTACATAGAGATGGTGTCATTGAAGGTAATTCACTTGCATGGATAGGGTTCACATCAATGAAAGAAAAAAATCATTAACATTAGGGTAACCATTTTATCATTAGGACATTATAAGTTTTCTAGAAAATATATTAAATCAATAAACTATAATAAAACTCATTAGAAGACACTTGAAACAAAAAAATTGAACTCAATTTGAATGACTACGCAACGTTAATCAACCACCCAAACTCAATACTTAAAACAATTTTATTTAATAGAATAGAAGAACCATATAATTTAATAGTAGAATAGGATTAGATGATGATATAGCATGAAATATTACATAATTATTTAAATTATCCCCTTTATCATAGAAGAAAATATTTTACATTTCATCACCTAAAAACAATATTAAGAAATATCGAATATTTCAATTCCAAACATAGTCCCAAGTCAAAATGAATTTTTTCTATTTATTATTATATTGTATCATATATGATTAATTTCAAAATAATATCCAATACATCTTTTTAATATATTCCAAAACATATTTGAAAATATGTCATTAAGGGAAACATGTGTCAATTAAAATGAAATACCTTTTCTGTAAAAATCTAAAACATTATTAGATTAATTGTAACAAACTTTTTATGATATATATTAGGTAAATTAAATCCATTTTAAGTCAACCACAATGTTAGACCCCATTATTCATTATATAGTTCAATATATATTTATATATCTATAGATATATCAATTCCAGTAATGATTTTCTATGGAAAATAATTAGTTATATGAATCATACAATGTGATTTTGTAGGATATCCATCAAACACATATATCATTATACTTATTTCTAATAGTTATATCCTATACTAGGGCTTACATTCATATGATTTATATATCTATAGAATTTATTGAACATGTTAAATAGAGTTTATCAATCCCATATATTCAAGTAAAATATATTCAGCACCCTAAGTATAGACTAACTAATCCAACAAATATATCACTTGAAATTCACCTTAGTGGATATGAGAATAAAATAACCCTACACTGAGTATATTAGAATATAATATGTAATATATATGTGTAGTTTTATAATCCTTATTTTACCTCAATCAAAGGACTCGTTTTTGTACTCATCATATGAGAAGGAAAATACAATATTAGTATAGCTATTTCAAAAGAAATGATTGAAAAAATAATGAACTGACACTAGATTAAAAAATCATAAAGGACTTCACAAAAATTCAATCAATGTATAATAATTATAATTATCAGTATCTCTAAAAATTTTGGTATTGGGACCTTTAATATTATCTATATATCACTTTTGTATTAAATACATAGTTTATGACACTCATTATATTATGGTATGTTTTTCATCTAATGTAAAAAAACATTTTCTACCACTTCATTATATTTGTTATCTCTATAAAATTAACCATATCATGATGAGATGGAAATATATATATAATCTAGGATAATACTTGTTTTAAATTAGTCACGGATAAATTAGTTACATAGATTTAGGTTTAAAGTATCATTAGATTTCATGAAATGTTTATGGTTATTTAACCAATGTGAAAAATGATAATATATAGACTTCCATTTAGATGAAAATGTTTTTAATCAACAATTATTTTTTAAAAATAGAAAAAATACTATATATGTACTCGTTCTGATATCATATATGACATAATACCAGAATGACCATATTTTTTTGATTTATGGGTTTTTTTAAAATCATTATATATAAATACAATTCATTTCACATCACTCGGTCACCACCTAAGAAGAGCCTCATAAATAGTTATTTAGTGAATATGATCACTACAAATATATATATTGAATTTTTTTGATATTTAGGTATATTATTACTAATGATCAACTCATAGTAAAAAATTCTAAATACTGAACTCTGCAATATCAAATGTTATGATGTCAATTTTTTTCTAACTTTGAATTTTTATAGGATTCACATCATTATCCTTGAGACCCTATTCCATTAAAAATTTCCTTTCAAAATTTTCCTTAATAATATAACTGTTATTATTATTATTGAACAGCACATCCAAAAATACTCTAGAATAATGTCATATCAACATTTTTAATATACATAAATTTATTTATTTACTTTTTTAATTACCACCATTCCATAAAACTTTTTAAGGTTATCAAGTGAACTTGATATAGAATTGTAATTAGAAAAATCTTGTTGGATGTACTGATATTCTTTTTATCATGATATTTGAATGTAACTTTATACATTCCCATTAATATTATATATCTTAATGAATTTATCATTTTATGTGAAAAATTTGAAAATTTACTACTTATAATCCATTATTGGTATCATTGAACTTATAACTTCCAAACATACACAAATTAGTATTTGGGACACTATATTCAATTCAAATGCCATGATAAGATATAAAAAATCCTTTATATTAAAAAAAATTTATTTCTTTTTTTAGTAATATATAAAAAATAAAATAATAATTATTAATCATTTATGGTATTCATGTGGTTTGGATCATTTTATTAAACAAAAAAATTCAACATATTTAGACACTAAGAGTTTTTGAGAACATCTAACTTCATAATATTAATTAATTTCTAGACAATGCTTTTAAGCTACGTAATAACTCTTACATTACCTCTTATTAAATACTTAGAATAGAATACAATGAATAATATAACATTTGAAATGAATTAATTATCACTAACTGATAAAATATAATTTTTTATAAAAATTGTCTCTTATCCCATAAGTGAAATGAGATAAAAAATAAAAAACTTCAATTTATAATCATTTTTGCATGATGTATTCTATTACAGTTAAAAATTTGATATAAGTACACCTTACCTCATCACTTAATGAAAAATAAAATATCATTTAATTTAAAAAATGACTTCTAAAATAAGTATATTTTGAAAATCAATAAAATATATAATTGGTTCCTCAAACCCTTAAAATTGATGAATAAATTTATATAGAAATTTTACCTGACATGCAAATTTATTGGAGTTTCAAAAAATCCCTAAAGGTATTCTAATCATTTACAAAATATGGAATCACTATTCCTTATAAATAATAATATTATATGACAATCACATTAACTCAACACTTGGAAAGCAAATTGGACTCTAAAAATAAGTTTTCTTCATCCAGATTGAAATTTAGGTCACTTATAATGACAATATATCACCACCATCCTAAAACCATATAACTATAAAATCTTATATATGGACCCTGAGTGTATAAGGTAAACTTTACATGAAACCATTCTAATTTTATAAACATTTACATCAAATAAAATATAAAAAATTCATTAACCATAACAATCGTGATAGGAAATCTTTCATCTCCCCATTTTATTGGAATAATCAAATCAATTTATTATGAAGGAAAATTAAATAGTAGTGATTATATGGGATGAAAATTATATTCTACATGTTTTATCTAATTTATTTTAATCCTATTTGAATCATCATATTATTAGATCATGCATCTATACTCACCTACTGAACAACATCAATACTTGGTTACTTAGGATTGAGTTTCCCTAACACTTAAAATTTTCCATTATGATCTTATCTCAAGTTAACAATATCGGGAGAACCTTATATTAAAATTAAAATTTAATGTATTTTTTGAAATTTATATTCTATGTTGATGAATATGTTATTTATTTACAAAAGATGCTTCTATTATATAAGTATCCTATATTATAACAATTTATTAAATACATTAATTAAATTTTATTCCACTAAAATAATGATACATTATCCAATTTAAATTTTTTATTTAAAGAGAAAGAGAACGGGGAAAGGGGAAAGGGGAAAAGGGAAAAGTAATGTAAAAAAGTCAAGGAGGTCTAAAGAAGTGGAGACCGAGAGCATCCGCAATAGACACTTCAATTCCTCATGGGGGGAGGGAGCGAAGAGAGACAAAAACCATAAGAGGAAAGGACTAGGAAGCACCAGAGGCCAGAAAGTGTGCCAATCGGTTCCCATCACGCCATGTATGAGAAATCTCAATGCCATTAGGGAGGAGTACCCTCCACTTGCGGATAAGGTACGTGATGTGCCATGGAGGGGAGAATTCTCCATTAAGAGAACTCCAAATAATTTTAGAATCATTCTCCACCATATAGAGGGTAATGTTTCTAGAACTGCATATTTCTAAGCAATGAAGCATGGATCTTTCCTCAGTGAGTAAAGAATCACAGATCCCATAGTATGTACTGAATGCCAGGAAAACCGAGGCACCCTCGTTAAAAACCACTCAACCCCCCTTCATGATACCCTATCCGCAAGCACCATCAGTGTTTAGTTTAAAGCCATTAGAGGGGGTCCATCAAACCAAAACGCTAGTAGGAATGGGGCAAGAGGAACCAGACGGATGCCTGCCAGCAAAATAGCGATGCAGGGAGGGTGCCGAATCCCAGCTTCCATGCAAATGTTCCAGCTCTGACACTAAAAACCTTGTTTTAATAACCAACCTGTGGGAAGAAGGGAGAGCAGTATTGTGACTTGAATAATTCTAAGCCTTCCAAATACACTAGAATCCTGCAACCATAAGGATGGAGCGGGCCGCTTCCTCGCGCTTATTTGAATCTCCTATGAACTAGCACTGAAAGAACTCATCATAAGAATTAGATCCTGCAGAAATATCCATGAAATCACCAAGTACTTTCCAGATGTGGACTTCCCATTTGATATGAAGGAAGAGGTGAAGCATTGATTCCTTAGAAGGAGCACGAAATCATGATAATCTTGAGGCCATAGGAAGACCTCTCTCCATGACCATCATCTCTGTGGGAATAGCCATGGAGCCAGCTTTCCATAGCAGAAAATTATACTTGGTCGGGATATGCTTGCACCAGAGAACCGATCCCCAGTTGTTCGAAATCGGCTGACGGAACAAGGACCTATAGTAATCCTTGGTCGAAAATATACCTGAGGAGGAGGTCGAGAAGATGCACCTATCATAGGAGCCATCCAAATTGATGCTCTGGAAGAAATACGCCTGAGTGTGGTTGAGGATAGCATTGATGAATGAGGGGTGAGAGCTGGCCTCCCTGAAAGAAATGTGAGGAGCAGGACAACCTAGAATACCAAGCAGCCCAGTACCCCAAATGCTCTCCCAGAAGTGGATCTCTCCCAATCCAAGAAACCATTGACAATGGTTCTGGAGGAACAGAATTTGCCTGTAAAAAGAAGACCACAGCGAAGAAGGTTTCTTACATGTCCTACTTAATTCATATCCATATTTCTTCCTAATGATATCGCTCCACAATGAGTTACCCTCAAAAACATCCCAAGACAGCTTACCATGCAATAGATACATTGAATCACCCAAGTTCTCACATTGATACCCCCATGCTCCACCGGATTTACCAACGTAATCCACGAGGCCCATCAGCACCTGCCCTCTCCGTGGGCATCCCACCAAAAGGAGTTCAAAACATTCTCCATTTGGATGATTGTTGAATAGGGGAACTTAAGGACAGACAAAATGTGCATGGGGATCGAGGAAAACACATTGTTGATGAGGGTTTTACTTCCTCCAAATGAGAGGAATCGGTTCTTCCAATTGTTAATACGGTTGATGATCTTGTTAGAAATGTCCTCAAAGTGGTGAATCCGAATTCTTCTAAGAGAAATTAGAGTTCCCAATTAAGTAATTAGGAAACATTTCCCCTGTATTCAAGGAAAAAACTCAGTACAACTCATACACCTTCACGGTCAGTGAGAAGATCGATAGACCACACTCTCCTCCTTATTGATAACTTGGCCGCTCAATTTAGAATATTCCTCTAGAAAATTAACAAAATTCCTTACCGATGTGCTCCTTCCCTTGATGAAAAACATAGAGTCATCTGTAAAGAGGAGATGAGAAATCCCAACGAAATGAGAGACACAGTGAAAAGGCCGAACTATGTCGGCCCGCATTGCCGATGAGATAAATTTTCTAAGAGAATCATGGGCCATGATGAAAAGAGTCGGAGATAGAGGGTCCCCCTGTCTATGAACTCTTAAGAATTTGATGAACCCACGTGATCCTCCTGAGAAAATAATGTTAAACCACGTCGAGCTAAAGAAACAGAATAAAATATCAACAATGGTCTCGTAGAATCCCATACACTTCATGATGTGAATAATGAAGTTCTAATACAAATGATCATATGCTTTTTCCATGTCATATATGATAATAACATTCGAGCCAGTCACCTTCCTGTTGATGTCCCAAACCATCTCCTAGGAAACCCCGATAGCACCCTGAATTGATCATCCACGAATGAAGGCATGTTAGTCCTCCGAGATCCGTCCATGCATGAATTCAAGAAGTCTGATGTTTATGATGGTGGCCAGAACATTTTATGAAAAATTACACAGGCTAATAGGTCGATATTTGTAGATAGAGGAAGGAGATACCACCTTCGTAATAAGGATCATATTGGTAGCACTTGCAATCCGAGGGAGAGATATGCCGCTAAAAAAGTCATAGATAGCCTAAATAAGGTCCCTCTTGATGATGCTCTAGGCTGCTACGTAAAAGGACCCTAGAAAACAATCTGGGCCTGGGGCACTGTCTGGGTTAAGATATTTAACTGCCTCCCAGATCTCCTTTTCGTCGGGAACACTACCAAGCATGCCATTCACATGGCATGGGACAAAGCTGGGGATAGAGCCAAAAGGGTCTGACCATCCTGAGGGGTAACCATTTGGGATCCGGGAACTCAGGTCACACAATAATGTTTTAAAATGGGAGCAGACCATACCACTAATCAGATCGAAATCACTAGAGAAATATCCATCTTCAAGGCGGATATTAGGCGTCTGAGCAAGTTACTTTTCCTTTAAGAATTCGTGGAAGAAAGCAGAGCTGCAATCTCGCTCCCTGAGCCATAAATTGTGAGATCGCTCCCAGAGGCATCTTTCTTGTTCAAGAAGAAGCTCGTTCCAACGTTATTTCTTAAGGAAAAGCGCACCAAAGATCACCTCATTCCATTCTTCTTCTAGGTGAACTTCCATTACCTCAATCTCATTGGCTATATCATCCAATTATGCTTGCTACACATGGGAGGAGGACCACGCCATGAGGGCCTGTTTTTGGCACTGTAGTTTGGAATGCAGACCCACCCAGCCCGCACTCTGACAGGGGGAAGTCTAGGACTGGTGCATACTGTCCGAAAACTCAGGATACTGCAGCCAGCTTTTGGAGAAGAAGAAGCGCTTGGGATCCAGAGGTCTTGATCTCAGATGAAGAAGAAGGGGATAATGGTCCGATAAATCCCAGACTAGATGGCCGAATCCAAGAATCTAGAAGGCCGAGATCCCATGAAGGTTTCCCAAACATTGGTCAATTCTGCACCAGGTACCCCTGTTGCCTCTCTGGTTGTTGCACCAAGTTAACCTATCCCCAGATAAACCAAGATCCTGGAGACCCTCCTGCGCAGAAAAGTAAGAAAAGCCAAGCCTGTCGATTGAGGGGATGTAGTTTCCACCTTTTTTCTCAAAGGAGTACATTATGGATTTGAAATCACCACCCACATCCCAAGTCACGTCACCTGGGTTAAAGGCCCCCAGATCCACCCAAAGTTTCTTGAGAAGGTGTCCTTCGCATTTAGAATACACAAAGGAGCAGAAGCATTGGTGTATTCCGTCTGAAATCTTAACTGACATGTGTTGATAAGAAGCCGCGAGCCATTCAATCTTAGCTGGGGGTTTCCAAAAAAGCCATATATGGTGGTTAACATGCTCTCCATGCATGAAGGACCACATGCCCATCCTTCTTGAAAACATATAGATCTATGACGAGCACTGTTTGGGTTCAAAAATCACAGCAATAGAGACCATGTGTTGAGACGCCTTAGTTTTTAGAATGTCTGTCTTCACCCTGGCCCCGAGGCCCCGGGCGTTACAGATAATCAGCAAGTTCATGGGAAATGATGGCGCCCAGTACAGGCCCCAGGAGAGGGAGGCATCCTGACAAACTCTCGCGAGGAAGCAGAAGAGATACAGGATTGTGATCCTGTGCAGATCCTGTACAAACCGGAAGAGCGGGCAGGGGAGGTGATGACCGCCCTGAGAGAACCATTCCGAGAGAAGCGACCCTTCCTTCCAGCCACCAGTTTCGGGGAAGGGCAGTCCTCCACAAGGAGAAGCGAATCAATGGAGTTAGAGAGCAAGATTGGATGATTAAAAAATTGAAAATTTAAACATTAAAAGGAATAAAACTATTATTATATAAAGGGGATTTGATATCACCATCTTATCTAATTCTATAAAAAAATTTATTAGATACTACGTTATTTGATTTGAAATACTAATCCTTCCATGAAATCATTATTTTTAAACAATATTAATGTGTAATTCTTCACAAAAATCACAGGTTATGTTATTCAATAGAAAATAAATTTCAAACATATTTAAACATTTTTAAATGAATATCATCTATAAGAAAAATGGAAATTTCATGTAAACATTTATAATTTTTTGAAATTGAAAATCTCTAAATTACTAATCGTTGAGTCACAAATAACCACCCCTGTAGTTATAGAATAAGTAATGATCCTCTAGAAGAGTGACATGTCTTACCAAAATACCCTATAACCTACGATACATTACCAATGAGAAATTAAAATTCATCATTACTATAATACTTGGTATAATTAAATAATTCCTCAACAAAATTTAATCATATAAAATTAACAAAAAACGAAAGTAAAATTAAATAGAAACTAAATATACTATCATACCTTGTGTGAAAAAATTTAGAGGAATTTATTATAATATAATGAATCATTTCAACAATTAATCTAGGAAATAAATATATTCATAATATAAAAAATTATTATTCACAAATTAAAAAAAGTGATAAATTTATAATAAATGAAAACATTAAATATTTTAACTGTATATAAAAATATCATTTATATACATTAATAATTTATGATTATGAAAATATTTAAATTTATCTAATCATTATTAACATTGTGTAATCTTTGATAAAATACATTATTTTCATTCCATAATATGAACAATTCCACAGTATTCAATATATGGAATCTAACATTAAATATGTTCGATTTTATGAGTCTTAAACATTTTATAATCCCATTTCTCTTATATATACATTTTATATAATCCAAATATCATATAAATTACATTAATTAAAACTTCATCATGCCAATCATCTAATATATTTTTATTGGGTCTCAATAATATTAAAAAAGTCCATAATTTTTATAAATTCATATTTTAATATAATTAGTTTATATATTTTTATAATTTATTTAATTTTTAATGTCTTTGTAAATTACCCTTCATATTTCTATATTAACACATTTTTCTCTGTCATAATGTTTTCTATATAATTCAACAAAAATGAATATTAATATTAACTTTTATTATTTTGGATTATTCATTCCTAAAAAATTCAAAAACATTTATTAGTTAATTCAAAGCTATTTTTAATTAATTAAACTATAAAAACACTATAATTTAGTAAGTATCCCCCAAATAATTTTTACCATTATTTGAAACAATTTTTAGATATTAAAATAAAATTTGTATTTTAATTAATGAGTAATACATTTTCAACTTCAATTATATATTATAAATCATTATACAATATAGAGTACAAATGAAATCATAGTGGTGGGAGATATAACTCATATTTTATCAATTATTTTTTAGTTTTATCCTATTATATTTCATTTATATTTGAAAATATGATTTTATATTACCTTAGTGATTCAATGATAAATTTTTCATAATAGTCAGTGATGGGTAATCAGGTGTTTTGATTTGAGGGAGTCATATGTAACCATTAGAATAGAACAATTTTATTATTACAAAGACATAACTTATAATATCCATGAATCATATGTTATGACTGTAGAGACCCGTATCTTGACGTACATGAACATTACATTACTTTTGCCGAATACTTAGTACATAACAAAAACACACACACAAGGATCATAATAGTTTAGTGTCTTTGGAAACTCGGAACGTAATCTTCTAATCGTGGTGAAAGATCTTCAATATCTCCCATAAAGATCTTCCCTTTTTTTTACCTAAAACCTTTCTTTATATCCTGGGGAAAAGAAAACATAAAAGGGTGAGCTCAAATGCTCAGTAATTGTAAACAAAAGAAATATCAATCACATCATATTCATAAGAACATAACATTTTGGAAATCATAACCTGTAAAAGAGAGCATAATTTCATAACATGGGATAAATCATGGCAGTGAAATGTAATCACAATAATCATAACTTAAAACATGAAACTTTGTGGCATTCACACATAATCATAGAGAATCATTTCTTGTTAGTCAAGACTCATTGCCAAGACTATCTTAGTGGACAAAGTCCCTTTCTGAATCGAGTAACCCTCGTTTCAGTCCTTTTTCACTGAACCAGTATAACCTACCGTTCCAGCCCTGTCTATCTCATGAGATATAAAATCATTACCCAATGCATTGGATGGAGATATAGGTCCCACCCATATTATAATGAATCCTTTCTTATGTGTGCCACATAATCATAAACCATACATCATAGTGTAATCCACATAATAAAAATGGGATTCTTAAACAACATGACATCATAAAACAATTCATATAAGATAAAGGAATTCATAAAAATGTTTCCATCACAACATAATCAAATCCATGTAATAATAGGGATAAAAACAGAATCCTCTGATTGTCTTAGATGGAAAATAATTTTTGATAAAATACTTGAACTCCATTCTTGAGGAAAATATCCTTTCTACTTCAAAAACATTTTTTCTTTCATAACATGTCATACGACTTTAAAATAAATGAAGTTGATTAAAAATAAACTTGAAAACTTGTAAAGGAATCTTCTCTGAAATAATGTTTTAAAAATCCATTCATGCCGTATAAGTTAAAAAAAACATTCTTCGTACTTTTGTCGGAAAAGTCAAAAAAGTACCTCGTATGACAAAAGATTCTTTTCATAGATATTACTAAAAACTCACAGAAGGGTAAAAATGGATTTAAACAATTTTAGGTGGATGGAAATAATATTACATATTGATGAAACATGGATGTGGATGATAAAATACACCCCAGTAAATACTTACGAATAAACAATCTCGGATAAAAATGAGATTGTGATATTTCCCTTACCTTAGGTCCAATTTGCTTTGTACGTGTCCGAAGCTCCTGTATAATGGTTTAAATAATGTCATTGACTTATTACAGAATCATATTCATTGTTATGATATCATATATGGTTCACTTATGACATTATATTACCCATTCTTTTGTAAATTCCATGTTAAAGAAGCGTTTTGGGTAAAATCGTTTCTTTTATCGTAGGTGTTTTGACTTGTTGTTCTTGAAATTATTATTACTTATATCATGATTTACTTACTTCCAGAATATAAAATATGATTTATATATCATATATATTCAGTATATATATATATATAATAGATAGATAAATGAAATGAAAAACACCGTTCATGGAGACGGTAGTCCGTACGTACGCATGAACGCTGTTTTCCTTTCCCAATTGTCTTGAATGGAAGTAAGTAGATGACATACATATATATATACATAAATCCAGTAGCTTTATAATGTCATATATTTCATTATTATATCTTATATATACTTTATAATCATTCTTAAATGGTTAACAAGGAGAATGAATCTCATCGCGTCGTGGAGACGGTAGTCCGTACGTACGCACAAGCGATGATATCATTTCCATAAATATTGAATTGAATTGGAGTGGATTATATAATATATCAGAATCAATATGATGTTTTAATAACTATGTGTAGTTATTCTTTACACCATTATACCCATCCATGTAAGGTGGTGGTGGAAAATAGATTACACCACGGCGTGGAGACGGTATTCCGTACGTACGCACGCGCGGTGATTTCTTTTTCCGTAGGATAGATAGATGGTGAAATAGGGTTGTTTCATAATTATAATAACATATCAGTATATTAGTGTTACTGATGTTATTACTTCATAATGAAACAACCTAAGAAGAAGAAGTGGAAGAAGAAATAAAGATGAAAGAATTGGTAACGGTAATTACCTCTTCATTGAAGCGCCTTTTGGAGACCTCCTCTTAGGGAACTAAAATTGGTCTTTGAGGAAGACCAGAACCTCTAGGATGTTTCTAGGGAAGTGGAGAAGAGATTTTGGCAGGGGTTGGCCGAGCTTGAGTGCTCAAATTGGTGTGAGGAGGAGGGGGAGGAGGTGCCCTTTTATAAGGGAGGAGAGGGGCACCTTAAGAATATCTCAAAATATTATTTTATATTAAAGTAAAAATCGGTTTATAATGGTTCCAAAGGGTCTTATTTCGAATCTAAAGTGGGGATGGGTCGAAATACTATCAACCAATAGTATTTATACAAGTTTAGGTTCTTATGTTAACCTTATCAATTAGATTTAACTCTAAGTTAAATAATTTAACTTTTACCGTGTCTTTTTGTTTTCTTTCAATATATGGTTAATACACTTACTATAACATGCCAAACGAACCCCAAATTGTTTATTATTAATATATATATCCTTATCTAAGTCATTTGGCCGAACCATATATTTTTAGGAATAAAATAACAATTAATAATATAATATTTGATTTAAAAACTATTTTGTGTCAATTTTGACACTATTTGATATATGATTTTTGTGAAAGTCATAACAGAATTATATGTTCGAACCAAGTTGATTAAATCAACACTAATATATCATAGTAACCAATAAAATTAGTGTAATTCATAAAAAGTCTCAAATTACATTCATTTGAGTATTTATAACATCAATTATGTTAATATTTCCTTAAAAGGGTAATTACTGCATCATCGTTGTGTCATAAATAAATTAATTTATATAAAGTCTAAAAATTATAAATAAAATATCATTATATATGAAATCGTTTTATCTTTCTAATGAATATTTATAGTCGAATTTATCTTATGTATAACCCCATATTAAAAATGTTTTAGTGAATAAACATTGATTTTAACTCTTTTAACTCTTCTTTGAATTAAATAATAATAAATGTCCTAATCTAATCCAAGTGGGCCTAAATGATAATATTTTACACTTAAGGTTGTTTTTGGTCTAGATACACTTGTCCAATAGAATTAGGACATGTGTTAGGGTAATATTAATATCATTATTACCCTTAATTACCCTATTTACTTTTAACCGTGGTAAATAAAAGTAAAAAGTTACTATTCACCAAAAATTATTTTCATCTCATTGAACCACATTTTACTTACTGACATCAACCGTGTCTCTAGGATTTTTGAAATTCCATTCACAGAAGCGGTAAAATTAAGTTTTATGAAAAATTCAGTTTTTTAACTACCACTTAGTAGTTTCACTATTCATAAAAAAATGAAGGTTTTCAGAAAAATGCCAAAATTTCATCCTAAGCTATATTTCATATTCCGAATTCAAAAATGAAGTCTATTTTACCAAATTCATAAAATAGAAGTTGCATTAATTAATTTTATAATTAAATCCCGCTGTTAAAACAAATAGCGTGTTTTTAAGAAACAATATCTATCAAAAGATTGACACTTGTTTATGTCTGGTTTAAATGTGCAATTACATCCAATGACCAACATTGTATTAAATTGTAAAACTATATTATAAATATACTTTAAAATTACTCCAATTAATAATTTATCACTATTAATTATTTCGATTAAAAAAGTTGTTTTTTAGTAATTTTCACTATTCATCAGAATATGAAAGTTATCCGAAATGTACCAAAATTTCACCTTAGGCTAAATTCGATACTCCGAATCCAAAAATGAAGTTCATTTTGAAAAATAAGATTTACAGAATTTTAAAAACTGGTTATTACTATTCATACCGGCTAGTTTTAATATTATTTTAATAGCATATCGTTGTTTAGTGGAACTCGGTATTGCGTATTACACACGCTATCGAGGAAGGTCGCGATTGCGTGTAATGCAAGGCAAGTCAAGGATGCGTGTTGTGCAAGCTCCTTTTGGTGTAGCGTACAACATAAGACATTAATAAAATTAAAAAGAATATTTTTTATAAAATCTTGGGCTGTTACATTCTACCCCCCTTAAAATGAATTTCGCCCTCGAAATTCGTCGGGGTTATAAATGGTTTACTATTTGAAAGTTTCTTTAATAGAAACCCACATCGTAAAAAGGAATATCAAAACCAATCTTTAAAAACAAAAGTATGAAACGTAACGGTTACCCAAATAAACTAATCATTGGGTTTCCACATAGGTGAAAATATGGATATGGAAGAGAAATCTAACCATCATGTTCTGATGGAGAGTGGTAGAGAACATGGCTATGGAAAAGCCAATAATCACAAATCCATAAATTTGTGACGATCTAAGGTACCATCCGATTCATCAGGTATAAGATTACTAGGACAACATTTTTGGTTTTCAAGATCATTTCCCTAAAGTTGAAAATTTGAATTGGAATAAATACTTTCTTTATTTTGGTACAATCTCACTATTGTTCGTGCCTAGAACAATTTCCACTTCATCTGTTAAATAAATGAAGTTGAATTTGTTATTCATGAAGTGTTAGCAGATCATGTGATAGAATGACGGGTCATTCCATCTGTCTCAAACAAAAGGTTAGAAAAAATTTTATACATAAGTCGATCTATAGTGAGATTAATCATATATAGTTCCTAAAATGGACTTATACTTCATATATCATACTGCTTAATATAATAAAACTAGTTTCTACTAAACAGGGACTTCCTGTAGGCCAGTGGTAGGCGATAAAGGCTAGTCGCACTTCGTTTGTGGGTTCGACTCCCACAGCCTTGTCCGAAGCGATGGGCTGTCGCCCGTCCTGCAGGTTTTCCTTTTTCTAAAACTATATTACTATAACATCCCATCAATAATATCGAAAAAACATATATCCTTAAACAATACTAACTTATTTCCAACATAATCCATTTCAATCTTTAGGCTTATCCATAATACTGCAGTCCACTCTCATAACATAGTGAAAACGATTACCAGAGATTTAATACCATTGTTGATCCCCATATATCATAAGATATGTCTTGTTGGTCACATTACAGACATTCAAAGGCCTTAATAATGTACTCTCTTGAATACCCATTGAACCTTAGTGAAAACTTGAATGCAGTTAAAAGTTAACAGTTTCCACATACCAAAATCCTCAAAATTTTATATACTCAAACCACGATATCACTTAGTCCTTATATCAATCATGAGCTCATGAATACTATCAAACATTTAATTTTCTCCTTATCCCTTCATTATGCGCATATCATCTACATTCCAAAAATATCTGAATAACCTTTCATGGATACTGGTAACATTAATCAGACAACAGTGTAACAATCCTTACATGTCTCTTTATTCTACAGTACCATGAGATTACTTATACAACATTACACATGACAAACATGTAATCATTCCACTACATTCTTATACCATTGACCGGGCTTCAACAATTCTTTCATCTCACATATCATTTGTAGTCTCTTCATCAACATCCACATAAATACTTCCCATACGACCATACTTATTATCTTCATGAGACTTTCCCTTAGGGCATTGGTTTTCATAATGCCCGCACATTCCACATTTAAAGCATTTAACCATGGTTGATGTCGTAGCAATACCATTATCCTCATCCATGGTGTTAACTAAACCTTTTCCTTTGCACTTACTTTCTTTCTGTCCTTCTTTTCCACACCCAAAGCATCTTCCAGTTCCTTTGAAACATTCTCCTTGATGCCTCTTCCCACATGATTTACATAGGGGAAATTGAACTTTCTTT
Source organism: Viscum album (assembly GCA_963277665.1). Lineage (NCBI taxonomy): Eukaryota > Viridiplantae > Streptophyta > Magnoliopsida > Santalales > Viscaceae > Viscum > Viscum album. The sequence goes on along the minus strand of OY728129.1, from coordinate 790,434,137 downwards.
CCTCTATGATCATCATGAGACTCAATCTTTCTCTTATTAGCCGAGTCAGGAAACTTACAAAATTTTACTTTATTGATCATATTATGAGATTACTGATTCGGCATAAAAATGATGTTTGGACTTCCAAATCTCATTTCATTGTTAATAATATCATTCCATTTTCCATCATATCCTCAATTATCGTGAATCATCTTGTTTCCAGCCATTTTCTAAAACCCAAAAAAAATAGTGTGAGAGGCAAAAATCATGCTAGGAAAAAACAACATAATAAAGGGGGAGTACCTTCAATATCTAACATCTTAGGTTTAATTCTATGATCGTTAGCGTAGTTATAGTACAATAACCTATACGTATACTTAACCTTAGGGACATCCGTAGACATACCGTAGAAATATCTCTAGGGATCTCACTAACGTTTTCGCATCCTAGTTTCCAAAGGTTGACTAAACCTTTCCCCTGATACCAACTGTAGAGACCCGTATCTTGACGTACATGAACATTACATTACTTTTGTGGAATAATTAGTACATAACAAAAACACACAAACAAGGATCGTAATAGTTTAGTGTCTTTGGAAACTCGGAACGTAATCTTCTAATCGTGGTGAAAGATCTTCAATATCTCCCATAAATATCTTCCCTTTTTTTTACCTAAAACCTTTCTTTATATCCTGGGGAAAAGAAAACATAAAAGGGTGAGCTCAAATGCTCAGTAAGGGTAAACAAAAGAAATATCAATCACATCATATTCATAAGAACAAAACATTTTGGAAATCATAACCTGTAAAAGAGAGCATAATTTAATAACATGGGATAAATCATGGCAGTGAAATGTAATCACAATAATCATAACTTAAAACATGAAACTATGTGGCATTCACACATAATCATAGAAAATCATTTCTTATTAGTCAAGACTCATTGCCAAGACTATCTTAGTGGACAAAGTCCCTTTCTGAATCGAGTAACCCTCGTTTCAGTCCTTTTTCACTGAACCGGTATAACCTACCGTTCCAGCCCTGTCTATCTCATGAGATATAAATTCATTACCCAATGCATTGGAGGGAGATATAGGTCCCACCCATCTTATAATGAATCCTTTCTTATGTGTGCCACATAATCATAAACCATACATCATAGTGTAATCCACGTAATAAAAATGGGATTCTTAAACAACATGACATCATAAAACAATTCATATAAGATAAAGGAATTCATAAAAATGTTTCCATCACAACATAATCAAATCCATGTAATAATAGGGATAAAAACAGAATCCTTTTATTGTCTTAGATGGAAAATAATTTTTGATAAAATACTTGAACTCCATTCTTGAGGAAAATATCCTTTCTACTTCAAAAACATTTTTTCTTTCATAACATGTCATACCACTTTAAAATAAAAGAAGTTGATTAAAAATAAACTTGAAAACTTGTAAAGGAAGCTTCTTGGAAATAATGTTTTAAAAATCCATTCATGCCGTATAAGTTAAAAAAACATTCTTCGTACTTTTGTCGGAAAAGTCAAAAAAGTACCTCGTATGACAAAAGATTCCTTTCATAGATATTACTAAAAACTCACCGAAGGGTAAAAATAGATTTAAAAAATTGTAGGTGGATGGAAATAATATTACATATTGATGAAACATGGATGTGGATGATAAAATACACCCCAGTAAATACTTACGAATAAACAATCTCAGATAAAAATGAGATTGTGATATTTCCCTTACCTTAGGTCCGATTTGTTTTGTACGTGTCCGAAGCTCCTGTATAATGGTTTAAATAATGTCATTGACTTATTACAGAATCATATTCATTGTTATTATATCATATATGGTTCACTTATGACATTATATTACCCGTTCTTCTGTAAATTCCATGTTAAAGAAGCGTTTTGGGTAAAATCGTTTCTTTTATCGTAGGTGTTTTGACTTGTTGTTCTTGACATTATTATTACTTATATCATGATTTACTTACTTACAGAATATAAAATATGATTTATATATCATATATATTCAGTATATATATATATATATAATAGATAAATAAATGAAATGAAAAACACCGTTCATGGAGACGGTAGTCCGTACGTACGCATGAACGCTGTTTTCCTTTCCCTATTGTTTTGAATGGAAGTAAGTAGATGACATACATATATATATACATAAATCCAGTAGCTTTATAATGTCATATATTTCATTATTATTTCTTATATATACTTTATAATCATTCATAAATGGTTAACATGGAGAATGCATCTCATCGTGTCGTGGAGACGGTAGTCCGTACGTACGCATGAGCGATGATATCATTTCCATAATATTGAATTGAATTGGAGTGGATTATACAATATATCAGAATCAATATGATGTTTTAATAACTATGTATAGTTATTCATTAAACCATTATACCCATCCATGTAAGGTGGTGGTGGAAAATAGATTACACCACGGCGTGGAGACGGTATTCCGTACGTACGCACAAGCGGTGATTTCTTTTTCCATAGGATAGATAGATGGTGAAATAGGGTTGTTTCATACTTATAATAACATATCCGTATATGAGTGATACTGATGTTATTACTTCATAATGAAACAACCTAATAAGAAGAAGTGGAAGAAGAAATAAAGATGAAAGAATTGGTAACGGTAATTACCTCTTCTTTGAAGCGCCTTTTGGAGACCTCCTCTTAGGGAACTAAAATTGGTCTTTGAGGAAGACCAGAACCTCTAGGATGTTGCTAGGGAAGTGTAGAAGAGATTTTGGAAAGGGTTGGCCGAGCTTGAGTGCTCAAATTGGTGTGAGGAGGAGGGGGAGGAGATGCCCTTTTATAAGGGAGGAGAGGGGCACCTTAGGAATATCTCAAAATATTATTTTATATTAAAGTAAAAATCGGTTTATAATGGTTCCAAAGGGTCTTATTTCGAAGCTAAAGTGGGGATGGGTCGAAATACTATCAACCAATAGGATTTAGACAAGTTTAGGTTTTTATTTTAACCTTATCAATTAGATTTAACTCTAAGTTAAATAATTTAACTTTTACCGTGTCTTTTTGTTTTCTTTCACTATATGGTTCATACACTTACTATAACATGCCAAACGAACCCCAAATTGTTTATTATTAATATATATATCCTTATCTAAGTCATTTGGCCGAACCTTAGATTTTTAGGAATAAAATAACAATTAATAATATAATATTTTATTTTCAAAACTATTTTGTGTCAATTTTGACACTATTTGATATATGATTTTTGTGAAAGTCGTAACAGAATTATATGTTCGAACCAAGTTGATTAAATCAACACTAATATATCATAGTAACCTAGAAAATTAGTGGAATTCATAAAAAGTCTCAAATTACATTCATTTGAGTATTTATAACATCAATTATGTTAATATTTCCGTAAAAGGGTAATTACTGCATCATCGTTGTGTCATAAATAAATTAATTTATTTAAAGTCTAAAAATTATAAATAAAATATCATTATATAGGAAATCGTTTTAGCTTTATAATGAATATTTATAGTCGAATTTATCTTATGTATAACCCCATATTAAAAATGTTTTAGTGAATAAACTTTGATTTTAACTCTTTTAACTCTTCTTTGAATTAAATAATAATAAATGTCCTAATCTAATCCAAGTGGGCCTAAATGATAATAGTTTACACTTAAGGTTGTTTCTGGTCGAGATACACTTGTCCAATAGAATTATTACATCTGTTAGGGTAATATTAATATCATTCTTACCCTTAATTACCCTATTTACTTTTAACCGTGGTAAATAAAAGTAAAAAGTTACTATTCACCAAAAATTATTTTCATCTCATTGAACCACATTTTACTTACTGACATCAACCGTGTCTCTCAGAGTTTTGAAATTCCATTCACAGAAGCGGTAAAATTATGTTTTATGAAAAATTCAGTTTTTTAACTACCACTTAGTAGTTTCACTATTCATCAAAAAATGAAGGTTTTCAGAAAAATGCCAAAATTTCATCCTAAGCTATATTTCATATTCCGAATTCAAAAATGAAGTCTATTTTACCAAATTCATAACATAGAAGTTTCATTAATTAATTTTATAATTAAATCCCGCTGTTAAAACAAATAGCGTGTGTTTAAGAAACAATATCTATCAAAAGATTGACACTTGTTTATGTCTGGTTTAAATGTGCAATTACATCCAATGACCAAAATTGTATTAAATTGTAAAAATATATTCTAAATATACTTTAAAATTACTCCAATTAATAATTTATCACTACTAATTATTTCGATTAAAAAAGTTGTTTTTTAGTAATTTTCACTATTCATCAGAATATGAATGTTATCCGAAATGTACCAAAATTTCACCTTAGGCTAAATTCGATACTCCAAATCCAAAAATGAAGTTCATTTTGAAAAATAAGATTTACAGAATTTTAAAAAGTGGTTATTACTATTCATACCGGCTAGTTTTAATAATATTTTAATAGCATATCGTTGTTTAGTGGAACTCGGTATTGCGTATTACACACGCTATCGAGGAAGGTCGCGATTGCGTGTAATGCAAGGCAAGTCAAGGATGCGTGTTGTGCAAGCTCCTTTTGGTGTAGCGTACAACACAAGACATTAATAAAATTAAAAAGAATATTTTTTATAAAATCTTGGGCTGTTACAATGACACAACCAACTATAAAGAAAATGAGATATATTTTTCAATATTAAATAAAACATTGATATATATATTTTCCATAAATAATTATAAAATTTAAAAACATTGTATAATTTTGTGAAAATTTATTTTATGAGATTCTGAAACACATTACAGATACAAACTATCAAATAATGAAACTCAAACCAAGATCTCCATAAAAGATAAATGAAACCATGATTAATTGAAATTACAAAACTATTAAATTTGTACCTTGAATCATTTTCTTCATATCATCATATTTGAATGAATTTAATGAGAATTAAATAAGTGGTATCAACAAAAAATCCCACCAATAGTGGTATACATAAGCATTGAAATAACTAAACATATTCAGAGGATTCTCTATCATCCATGGTATTTTAACACTCATCAAGTAAAGGTGATAAATAAAGTGGGACTGAAGAAACTTTTTTAACAATAATAACTTGAAAATACTTATTTATTACAACTATGTATCAATATAATAATTACATAACCCCTATATATAGTACATGAGGATTTATCCTTGTCTTATAATAAATTTAATCATACTTTACGAAAATTTATTTAATGCAACATCCAACTTATTCCAATCTATCATTAATATATATCCCATTTGATATTGATTGTGTAATATATTTGAAATGATATATTACATGGTATATGTCAACAATAACATCACTATTAATGTTTGAAATAAACATTAATTATTTTAAGTGACATGAAATTACATGCCATGATTTTTAATAAAAAAATTCACACAATATGACTTTAATAGCTTCTGTTATATGATATAATTCAATCATATATTTTTAATTAGAAAATGAAGTTCCATGATATTTTATTTCAATAATTTCACAACCCCCTTTATCATATAATAGGGTATATTCAATTACATCACATAAAAAGGATTTATGAAATATCATGTTATTCATGATCACCCATTTATATTCTTGATTAATGGTGATGGAAAGAATAACGGTGCTACACATGTCTTTGTTGAAGGATTATCCTCCACCATTTATGATATCTTGAATGTAAAAGAGGCAACCATAGATGTTCTATATCCTATTATCATTATCACAACAATGTCATTAAATGAATAAGAGAAAAATAAATCCTTTTTCTAGTAAATGATATATTTTCATGGAATTATACAGATATTGTGATGAAAAATCATATGGTTTTTTTATCACAATATGATTTCTACTATTTTTTGTCGTTATAAAAAAGATATAGGAGATATGTACCCAAATTATGATTCCATAGTGGATACTAAAACATTAAATTTTATCCAAACACATTTTTTTGTTTTCTAAAATAAATTTCAATCCAACATTATTTTTATTGAAAAAAATAAACGAATAAAACAGATACATAAAAACATTAAATTTTATAGCCCCTGAAAGATGTAGATTTTGTAGTCCCTATAATATAATTGATAAATTATTTAATAATGAGAATTAATTACCTCTATTTTATTAATTTATAATCTAATTACAATCAAATACATAATTATTTTCTATATAAATTATCCATATCTTTTATATCGTGCCATGGTGTTCATTTCTATCTGGTGATGACATTTCATTTAAAACCGTTGTGGGAGACCATCTGAAATTTAATTTCTCAATCATTAAAAAAAATATTTTTAATATTTTGGACTATTATTATGATGAATGTTTTATAATATCACACTATAATTGGGATCAAACCAGAAATATAAATATAGAATTCACGAATATTTGAATGGAATAACTAAAAAACCCATCAAAATGTTTTTTTCAAATACACTTATGGAATATTCCTTGTATTTCTAGTCATGCACTAAGAAATTCAATTTGGCTATGAAAATACCAAATTATCCTTGAAATTACACTGATTAGAACCGATGTTAATTTATATTCCTTCATGTTTTCCTCCCCATTATCAATTACATTAATATATATATTATTGGAAAACATATTCCCTTCAAAAGGTTTTAAAATAATGTTGTGAAGTGCCAAAGAGAAAAATAATGTCACTGTAAATCTTTTATCTCAAATTAATACCTACCCAACCATCTATTCTTAATTTTTATAATGGATGGTATTATTTTTATAAGTGACATGATAACTATATAGTGTTATGTTTTCCAACATCAAGATGGAAATATTTATAACAGAAAACTGTAATTTTGTTTCATCATGTATGTAATTTTGGATAATAAGGGAAGGTCCAACCTTGTTGGGAAAAAAATATTCCAATTAAGTATTTTATATACCCAATGTATGCCTTATATTATAAATTATTGAGTTCTATAGGGTATCCTACATAGATCCCCAAAATAATTTGTTTAACTACTCTACATCAAATAATCACCATTATAGATGGTACATAATTATATGATAGTTCAATGTTTGATTTTTCTATTATAATGAAGCCAATGGAAAGGAACTTGGAGACCTTAAATTACCCATCCAGATTTGGGGTTATCCATGGAACCCAAAACATCCAAATAATGAATACATATTCATTATCCAGGCTATCCAAATAAAAGTGGTGCAGTTAATTTTCACTTCATAGAGCATATCATTTAATAAACCGAGGACCTGAAATTAAAAAATGTGGACCTAGGGATGTTATTGATTTACCTCTATAAAGAGTCCATCAATATTCATTCCACCTATCATTGGGATAAACAAATAATGATATAGAATAAAATTCATCCATAATTAGGATATACATTTCTAATAAATTACAGTCACTCAACTCATTATCAAAGGTGAAATAAAGATTATGATTAAATATATATTTAGAGAATATTACATTAACACTATAGATTTTATTCCACTAACATATTATACACAAGATTTGATTTCATAATATACAACTATTTCATTCATCTCTTATGTATCATGTTCACATAATGCCCAAGTAGATTATTTTTAAAATTTTGAGGCTGCCATTGTTGATATAAATCATGATGAAATTATCATTCATACAGGACATGGTTGAGTTTTTAAAACCATTTTTAGTAATAAGAAAAAACAAGTAAAATAATTTGACCTAATTATGGCTATGGAAGAGCCTCCATCCCAACATGTTGAACATTTAATCACCACAATGTCTGAAATTCTATATTACATCCATTATGGATGTAGAATCAATTATTTTTAAATAGAATTTATGGTTTTCTAATTAAATAATATTGAAATATGTTATTTGAACTATCTATTAAAAGAAATTATTTTTAAACATAAAAAATTATTTTATAATATATATTATCCATTCTAATTTATTATAATGTATTGTATAATGAGATTTGTATTATTTTGTTGAGTTTTAGATGAATGTTTTTTAATTTCATTGAAATATATTATGGAATGATATGAAACAAGAATTTTATTATCATTTTGAATTAAAATATATGGTTTCTTATATATGTATATAAAATTTTAATATATTATTATTTTTTATAAGAAAAATATTATATAGTAATAGGTTTAATTTAATAAAATTAATTACGTATTTTTAATACTAATGCAATTTTTTTTGAAAATAATATAATTTGAAATTTATGACCACAATATGTGATGGTAAGCAGAATATTTGTTGTATAATCACATTTAAAAGAAAAAATAGTATACATTAAAGTTTTAATAAAATTTATATTAATATAAATATAATCTACTAATTTTAAAATTCAATGATGGAATTAATTTTATTTAAAGGATGAAAAATGTATTTGAATTCAAAATTCCTTTTAATATAAGAATTTGAGAATAAATAAAAATTTTCTTCTTATTATTAAATATAAATATAAAATTATATAGAGTAGTATATAATATTTTTTAATTTATATTACATGATAAAATGCGAAAAATATCATATAAATATTATTAAATAATTTTTTTTAATCAAGATTAATATTATGATATTTCTTGACGCAGATGTAATATTTGGGAAACCTTATTGAAGTATAATATGGCTCTTATGAGATATGACACATATAGGGATAATGATATTATATACATGAGTGATACCTATTATGATTATTAAATAATTCTATAGAATATTCATGAATATTTCGATTATCTAACATATTAATTATCTTAATTCTCACCAATTTCACTAATAATGTAAGGAAAATAAAAATATTTATTTTAAAAATGTTAAATTCACAGTGATTAGTATAAAAATATGTTACGGATGGTTTTAAATAATAAAAATGATTATTTATATATTTTATTTCAGTTAATAATTTATTATAAAAATTGTAAATTTTGATAATTTCCTAGAATTCATTCGTACAGTTGTTGTAGTGATTGTGAATACATGGGTGAGTCAAAATGGGATGTTTTGAAATATTCAGTGGGATTTTGTTTTTTTATGAATTTTTTATGTAAACAAATTTTATAGAGCACTACGAATGTTTTTTTATACTTGTGTTTTTATATATATACTAAATTTAAAAAAATAAAACAAATTTTCGATATAAATTCTATTTCATTTATTAAAATTGATATCAAAATTGATTAAATTTTTTTTACCATATAATGAGTTATGTGGGGATAAGGAATGGTGAACAAAATATCTTTTATTTTCCATTTATGAGGCACTTCCCATATTAAAATTATATTATTCACACTTAATGATTTGATATATGATTAAATGTTATTGAATCTTATGTATTAAATGATACTCATTCCACCATTTCAAAAATCAAAAATAGTTTTTTATCTAAATATTATATTAAAATATCCCTTCTAAAATCCATTATCATGTTCATACAACTTTATGAAATCCTAAAATCCTTTATCTAAAGGATATAGAATCATTCCAATGTTCAAAATTTAAATAGGAAACAATCAGTTCCAAACTAAATCATTCTTTTCCAATTTTATAGTACATTACAAAAAATGATTTAATAATTGTCTTCAATTTTTAAAATTCTTATATTGCTAGTTTATGAACAAATTTTTCCTATTCATGATGAGATATTACTTGATTTATTTTTATGAACCCTTTATAATAATTTATTATCATATCGAATTACATGTTTAAAAATCTATGTACTTTCATTTATTTTCTAATTATACTCCTTCAATAAAATGGGTAAAACATAATAAGTAATTACAAAATAGTATTATAATTCTTCACTAATTTTATTATTCAACATAAATAATTGTTATTTAATGTTTTATTTTATTCTATTTTAGAAAGTGTGGTTCTATAGTGAATGATGGTATTTAATTTTGAAATTTATCCTTTTCTGGATATTATTAATTATAGATTTAAATATTTGACTATAAATTAAATGTTACATAATGTTTTTATGATCATAGAATGATAATTTATTAAGGAAAATAAATATATTTAATATTAAAAATGAATGTTATTTTTCGAATAAAAAATAAGGTTATTGTTAAGAATTTTATAAATTTGTAACCATATACCATTAAACTAAACTCGTTCTTTTCTATAATGAAATAAAAAATATACATTAACCCTTGTAGATATTATTATGTCACTAATAAAATGATCCTTCACTGTATACATTACACCAAAGTTGTTTTGTAACTATAGACTATAGAACCTCAAATCAATCAATGCAATAAATAATATTAAAATAAATAAATAATACCTGATTATAAAGTAATAATATTATTAATAATGCTGATAATGGTTCTAAAAAATTAATATTATATTTTTATTATATTTTATTTCTAATGATGTTAATAAACAATTTTTTCACATGGATGAAAAGGCAACCAATGGAAATACCTTAGAAGATTGGGAAGGAAGTAGAAGTTGAAATACAAGGATCACAAATCGCCCAAGGGGTTGTTCTCCCAAGGCACCCCCAAACACCTTCTATGGGAAAGGTTGGCATGATCTTCTTTCATGCGAGACCTGCATGAAAAGACACCATCTCCCAGGGTCCCTTATTATCCTATAAATAATCCTTTAGGGTATTCATTTGGATGAATTAATATTTCTGAAGGATGATTACTACATTTAAGAAACTAGTACATCTATCAAGACCAACAAAACAATCCATGTTTCTTTCTATCTCATAAAGAAGTAGAAATTAATGGTGATGGAATGACTTCAGTACTCCTTAGGATTAATGTAAACAACACCAACATTAGGCATTCACCTAACCACATAATCTTGAAGACTGACATGAGGTTTCTATCATATAATACTGACTTACACAACATACCTTATTGAACACATGTGGAAAACCATAAATAAATGTCTCTCCCAATTGTAATTGTCTAGGTGTTCCATCGCTCATGTCTCTCACAATTCTCCGAAGCCTACATATGTGGAGCACCAATTGAGAAATGCTCCTTGGTTTTACCTAGTATCTACCATACACAATACATTAATGACGCCAACCTCAAATCCAATCATGGCAGGGAATCTTCTTAATTGGATCCATTTTATGAAAGGGACCATGTTTAATCCTCCACCCTGACCTTCTAATATGAATAACCATGGAATGATAAAATAATCATGTCTCCCTTTTTTATTTGTATTCCTATGGTCAGAGGATTCCCAAAAAAGTTCATCCAAAGGGTCAGGATCCTCGTGGAATCTATATATTTTTTTATATACAGTCAATAGTACCCTAACACTAAGGACAATGATGGGGAGTTCCTGGTCTAGAGGATTAGGGATTAGACTGTGTCCTCCTCTTAATATCTTTGAGACCCACAACATCCAGTTCTGAGTAGGGAGGTTAACGATCAAACATTATTTTCCATTCAACGCGGTATTAGATCTTTCTCCCACAACTAAACTACTTTTAGTGAAAACAACCTGTAGTGTGCCTCAATACATTCATGTAAGAGGTTTCATTCATGCTCCTCCCAACCACTACATCCTTTATTTTCATTCGTTCCTTACAATGGACTCAGGTACAATGAAATGTGGATAGAGGGAAGTGGCATAACACTGACCTCTTCCCCTATAGCTCTATCCTCTTCTATAGTCGTCCGACCTCTTCCACTAGTGAAGGAATAAATGTGTGGGGTTTTTTGAATATTACAGTCTCTCTTGTTTCTCATATAGATCAAGAATAACTTTGGATTAGAGGTTAGTGTTGACCATAATTCCCACACAATCATTATTAAGGATTTAACTATGAGAACTCTGATTCCTACCATAACTAGGATATATAGGTCAGCCACCTTATGCCCAAACTCAATGGCAATCCACCTCAAGAGTAATCCTTAATCATAATTCTATAAATATGGGCATTTTCCATAGGATTAATCCTCGATTTGGGCTCCAAAACATTAACAAGTTATGAAATCCCTTATTTCCCCTTATACAAGGGAATCCTATTTATGAATAATCCCCATCATAATCCACTCCGAGGTATGTACACCCATGTGAGACATAGCTTTGAGGGCCTCTATCGGCACGATTCTGCATGACTCAACTACGTTGGATTTTATTCCTATCCAATTGTGATATGTAGAAATCCACTATGAGGATCAAGAAAAACACTACAAATCAACCCTATTTCGTTATGGTCAACATTCCCTATAGGGTCAAATTAAAAATGGGAAACCATATTTATATTAGTTTCCTTGGGATACTTTTCCATTATCACCACACCAATCATTGAAAAGGAACCTTACCCTTATTCAACCATTTCATATAATGTTAAATTGTATTGTCATGTCCTCATCACAGGACCTTATATGGTATTATGTGTCCCATTAAGCAGTACCAAAATATGTGGGTTTGGATTCCTTTTACAATGGTATATTGGAATACCATCTATGTATTTGATCCCCACATCAATACCAATCCTATCTCCCTGGATAATGATAATCATCAGAGCGATATTAGTCTATCTGGATGAAAATAAACACCAGAGTTCCCCACTGTGTGTCTAAAAAATTATTGTCATAGTAATAACGACTAAAGAATCTATGAGTAGTACATTAGAGAATACCATTGATGGAGAAACTCAGCTACAAAGATATATATCCATTGATAATGAAGCTCAGATACATACATATTATAATACGATATACACATGATAATAATTGATTAAAAATATTTGAATGAACAACATCATATTTGTGTTTTCACAAGCTGATTGACTGTGCTCCTCTCCATAACTCTCATTCACACATCCTCTAACTGCATCAGGTGGAATATGGTCATAGCTCAAACTAGACTCTGCAAGTCTTTAAAATATATTACTGAAAGGGTGTGAAGCCCGTCCCCATAATTCCAGTCCCCATGATTATTCAGCATTGTTTTGATGTGCCACTTCGAAATGTAGCCCATGTATCACCTTCTGCAAGACACCATGACATGTGCCAGCCACCTCTATTGAAATATTCTACTCACAAACCTCCTTCTATGCAATGATAGTTTTACTCCCATACCTCATGTCCCCCTCATGATCCATAGTCGGCTAAAAGGAGTCTTCCTCCTGTACACTATCCTTCAGTAGAACAGTGTTGCAGGAGTATGTCCTGGATAGATCCTACCATAGCCTATTAAACACATGACACACTATCAGATTTGTCAGAGTATCCAAGAAATTCATTAGATTTAAATGCACTAGAGGTGTCTAACCAGTTTCAGTCTCAATTGACCCCCTAAGAGGACTGCCGAATTGACTTCCATCTATTTTCCAATCAACCAACCCAATAGTCATCTGCTCCTCAGCAGCATGATGTGCCTTATCCTCACTACCACCACTATATTCCTTCATCAAAATCCTCATCAGAGAAGTCCTATGAAAAATATCCTTCTAATGCCATATCCAGTTCCATTTGGAGAAAAAATTGGTCCAAGATTCTTAAACCATGTGTTGTTTCTAGAGATACTCCTCACCCACCGTGATCCACACATATTCAAATAGCAGCCTTGACACATCCATTTCAAAAAAAAAATACATTGATTCATGAGATGAAAAAGCAATCCGATTCCCTATCTTTTGAATAATAGAGGAATTTTGTAACAGTATAGGATGGTTGGGAAGACATACCCAACTCGCCATTGATGGTTGATCGCGCTTCATATAAAAATTGAAGGTCCACCAAAGCAGATAAAATCTGAAGCCATTCAAGCTGTAAGGAGCGCTTCACCGCGCTTTGATGATATCATCCTCTAAGGAATAATGGACCATAATATGCCAATTTTCCATAAGTACCATCATTTCCCAATCTTACAGACCCCAAGCTTCGATGACGTGAATGTAGAAAGACTCTACTTGGGGTCCTCACTGATTAAACATTACCACTAGACATAGCTTTATAAAATACGATGATTCCACAAATTCTGATGCTAATAATGAATGATTAAGGATACCATGGAGAAAATTTCGTGACTTTTGCATTGAGGTACATATGAGTAAAATGTGGAAGTATAGCATGGTTTTAGATAGGAATGAAGTATCTGGAATCATATTTTATGGATGAAAATGGTCCCTCCCCCATCAGTGGGGGAGGGACCAGTTCATTTTCAACCACTATCATGAAGAAGAGGTGCCACACAGGGTTCCTCCCGAGTGCTCCGTAAAAATCAACATATTTGATATTGGGTCTTAAACTAACTGGTCCAAGAGTACCATCAAATCAACATGATCCTGACCCTGAAGGATTCCGGACAAGATCTCCAACTCAACTAGCACCAGATACCATGTGGTCAATGAATACAATTTGTCCTAAAGTTGATATCGCCGACCTCCATCTTTAACCATTTTTGGAGATTATCCTCAGAACGTAACAACCATTTCGTTCCATATTTTTGGGAGGTGGAGCAAAGGTACACCTATGAAATAAACTAGGATACACATGGGTTATTATGGATGGATCCAACCAGTAATCTCCAGTACCAATATCACACATCAGTTAACCCTCCCCAAGAAGAGGGTATTGTCCTTATCCAACCGGTAAATGCAAGACAACCCCGCAAGGATGAAAACCATCCAACTGATACAATGTTATCACCTTCCACATACATATAATCCCACATACAATGTTTCATATAATGAAGTGAGAAGGTACATACACATGTTTTCCATCATTTATCAATATAGTAATCTCGTCTTTTGGAATTCAAAAAGGGCCTCTGACCAAACATGGTGAAATCTTAAAATCAAGAAAATACACACATGTACTCCCACCAAGACTGCCAACAGACTCTTCTAGAAGCACTCAAATAATTCCACCAACCATGCTTGGTGGAAAACATCAAGTATCCAGTCACACCTACCAGTATCAATCAAGCCTACTAGCAGCCCCATTTGGCAGGACTCGCAACAACCATCTATAAAGTCCCAATGACAAGTAAGGTTCAGACTCATTTCTCTACCCCACACATGATTACTATCTGTATCCAGTAGATGGAAATGGAAGATGATAGAAGGTACATACAACTAATAAAAATTTATAATGGGTGTATATCCCCATTCAAGGCACTGAATTAACCAAGCATATCATAGAAATAGTAAAAGGGAAGATGCAAATTCCTTCCCACATCTTACATAATTTCTAGGAAATGGTCATGGAAATAGATGTAATTCCTAAGGTACATGAACATAACTCTATCCCCATAAATGGGGTGGATCGTCATCATAAATTACCAGAGAATACACAATCCTCTGCTCCAATCATGGAGGGTCATGGTGAAAACTCCACCCATCATATATGAAAAAATGAATCAGGAACATACACCCAATCCAATTATAAGTAATATTCCTATTCTAATGGCCACTCTAAGGCCGACACAATCACCATCCTATGATAACTAAATATCACATCTTGTGTCCAAAACTATTCATAAGAATATATCTTCGAAGAAGAACTGACAAACACGATTGGGATATCAAGATCGAATATTTGATCAAGCTTTTCTTAATGATATACATCATGAAGCCTTAGAATATTATCTGTAGTATATTAATATAATACCCTCCCATTAAAAAATTATAGGACAATTAATTCTAATTCTAAAATTCCTCATCTGAAATTTCACAGGGAAAACATTCTTTAGTAGAAAAATTAAATGGATTGAAAGAGCCTATATCTTTATGGGATCCATGAAAACACATCATGTGGCAAGAATTACAATGATAAAGTGGATCTTCCACATGCTTTAAACCACTATGGTGTTACTCCCTGTGTTGTTGTTCATTTTGAAGGTTCTCTCTAAAGTAATGATTCTCATTGTAAATAGAATTCTATAATTTGAAATTAGTGGTTATAAATCATTCCAATCAAGAGGAACATGCTAACACAAGGTTAGGCATGTCTACTGCTGAATCACTGGTAGGTGTAATTCATTCTCAATAAGAAGACAACCCATGAAAATTTTCATTATCCAAATTTCCCATGGTTCAATTACCTTCGATTAGAGTAAGTAAGTCCCAACCAATCCCATTATTCTAGTAAAAAAATATGTTTCCAATTTGGTGAGGCCATGTTGAGTAACCTATTGTGAAAGACAAATGAGATGTGCTAAACATGAGGGAATAGTTGGCTCATTATGACATACCCATCATGTTATATCCTTTTTATACCCCTCAATAAAGCATTCCAAAGGTTTTTGAAGATGACTGTGTTCATTAAATCTACACTAAAAACTGAAATCTTTTCTTCATCTAAATGGAATGGTATTAACCTACTTCTAGTATTAATCTAGAATCAATTTTATCAAAGGGTTTCATTGCCAAATTGATTTTCCTTCTCACATGGTTTCCTCACATCCAAAAATCAAGAAGCATCAAGAAGACATTAAACGTGAATTCCTCAATGAATTAATGATGTTGTGGTGAATGTTCACAGATACACCATCTAGTGATCATATAATGTTGGGGTTCATATTATGAATCAAATTTTATTGTGATCTGTAACATGAAATTCTCAAAAAAGGTGGTATCATGCAATGTCAAATCTTGAGGCTAGAAAAAATAGACATAATTTGTTCACAACTGATGATATTCTCGACAAGAATAGATCCCCAAACAACTCTCACTGGTGCTGGGAAAAAATAAATTAGTATGCTAAAATAATTTTTCATCATTCATACAAGAATATTGAATAGGCCCCTGCGTAAATGATGTCATCCATTATATTATGTAGATGTCAAAAATATCACAATAGACTTTTGAAAAATGATGATTTCTGTATGTGTAGAATAATGAAACCAAACCATAATCGAACAAAAATAAGTAGAATTAAATGATATGATTTGGTAATATCATCCACAATAGTTCAAGAGAAACCTAAATTCATGGGATACAAGATTTGTTAACCCAATATTTGAAATTTTCCAATCCTGTCCAAAGGGTTTCAAAATTATAATAGAAACAATCCCATCCCTCAAATATGTGGTATTTTTCACCGCAACAATCGACTTTTCAACATGAATTTGTATTCTACGAATTAGGGAATATGCCACAAAATTAATCCTTCGGGTTCATATATTCCAGTGATCTAATAATTTCACTTGGAAAATATACTAATAACACTATGTAGATACCCTCTAGGTTAATTTCCATCAAACAAATCCTAGGAAATCAATATAGAAGAGTAAAAGGTCTCATGGAGGGTATAGAAGAAGGTGATTATGTAGAGATACCAATAGAAAGATTTCAATGCACTATATATCTATCAACATTTTCAATGATATCATCGAACACCCTCCAAAACATATGTACAACATAGAAGAGTTAGTAGAGAAATTATGTAACTGAATCAGGTCAACATTACAAAAATTAAGAATGTGTGTGTACCCAAAACCAAAGGCTCTCCTTAAATATGGGAACTCCCAGAAACAATACCCCTTTCCCTCATTGAATGTTAACCAATAGTAAAAAGGGAATGTTTTAGAATATCTATAATTTCCTTCCTATGGTGGGACAATCCCTTTCATTAGATGAATAATTCTATCCACAAGGTGAATAGTTGAAAGAGTTTAAATGAATCAATGAATAGTTTTTCCCAGGAAAAATTCCATCCAGATATGATCTATAAGAAGAACATAGACTTTCAATTATAGTTAGTTCACCTAAACATAGAGGGTATTCCATTATGACTACAGAGGGTTGAGAATTATTTATATTGGGTGACCATGTAGAACATGGACATAAACAACCTTATAGGTCTATACCTATGGGTTTCCCATGAATAATATCAGTAGTGCCACCACTAGTGGCCCTTCCTGTCACCAAAATTGGTCAGGCTCTAGCCGATGCACCTTCTTCGAAATTGACTATGCTAGATATTCCGTAAATGATTATGAACACTATTGATTCATTAATGAGTATATTGGAAGACATGAATATATGGTGTGTGCATGTACATCTAGAAAATAAGGCTTACCCCAAATGGATCAATCTTATTCCTCCCCCTACAAACATTAAGAATCTTATATTTCTTATTTTGAAAGGCTTTGGTTACCTAGTGAATCACATGAAACAGTCTTCCACTCACTACAAACCCATAAGGGGTACCCCTGAATAGTAGGAAGTGGTGAAGGTCATATGTTTTGTGCAATCACTACCAGTGACATCCTTTTGGTGGAACACTTGTTTTCAGTCTTGGCTAATCACTAGATGAGAAGACCTCAATCAGAACATCCTCTTCTAGCTCAACTAAATAAAGTAGAATACAAAAACCTTTAACCATCGAAACGACAAACAATGGATGAATAAAGGGGTCACTGATTTCATTTCTCATTGGAATGGAAAAATTTATTCATTAAAAATAAAACTACATTAATAATATATATTTCCTATGTGTATATATAATTTCCTTCATGAGTTGAGCACACTATTGACTCTTATGAAATTCATAGGATTTGTTTTGATATTTTTCCTCAATCACTCAATTGGTGGAAAACTCCATCGTTGAGACCAAAACAAAGTACGGAATTCTTCCATAGACTAAGGGAAGGGAGACAAGAAAAGAAGAGGCTGATATAGTTCCACTTAAGTAGTCCCTTATACCTTCCCCCATAACAAATCACATGCCATATTATATAGCCCAACCTCCTCAGCATCAGTAGTAATGACCACCTCTCTAGGATGATTAAAGAGAGCAGAGGTGGAAACAGT
Source organism: Viscum album (assembly GCA_963277665.1). Classification (NCBI taxonomy): domain Eukaryota; kingdom Viridiplantae; phylum Streptophyta; class Magnoliopsida; order Santalales; family Viscaceae; genus Viscum; species Viscum album. Next base: position 790,415,375 of record OY728129.1, on the reverse strand, counting down.
TTGAGGAGATGAAATATAGGGTCGAATATTTTCAATTTGACTAGATCCCTAGATAATTTATCTCAACATTTTAAAACAAAATTTTCTGGTTTCCAAATCCAAATAAGACCAAATAATATGGTGATGAAGACCTCATGAACTATTTCCCCTTTCATAAAATGAAGGGGAACCCCATCCAGGATTGTTTTATTTTCCATGGCATCATACAAAATTTTAGGGTCTATATTGAAGATTCAGAAATTTTATAACCCATGTAGCATTTATTTTTCTCTACCAATCAATATGAAGAAGGTGTGTAGAGAGAAGTTAAAATAAAGGGTACATAGAAGTTCAGTGATTAGATGATTGAAAAAATTATCAACCAGACTCATTCTATTCGCAGAGCATAGCTAAAAGCGAAAAATATGTCTTCATATGCTTCCTACACAACATATCCAACTTCATCAAAAGAATTATTCTTTAAATGAAAGTCTTTTTAAACCATAATGGATGGAAGAAAAATAGAAAATAGAAATATATGAGATTCTATCAAGGGATATGATGTATGTGGACATAGTGGACTTCCTTATGACCATCCGAAAAGTATAAGAACCTCCCAACCAAATGGTGCAACAATAGTTGGCCCATCGTGAAGAATATTCATCAGATGAAGTATTTTTCTTCAGTTCCATTAATGTTACTCACTAAATAAATCCCTTAAAACATGATTATTTTGATTACAACCTGATTTCCCTACACATGATTGGGAACTAGGGGAGAGGTCATTGATCATGAGGATACATGTGATGACATGATCGTTCTAGGTTCCACGACATCAACCCAAATTCTTATCCAAAATTCTATGGGGAGGAAACTCAAGGGAAATATCTCCTACAAGCTTAGTAGAAACAATATAGTTCTTCCCCTATGTGTTACAGGTTTGAACCTGACATTATCAACTTGGAGTAGTTGTTAAAAGAAATACCACCACCACCTCAGTGAGAAGGAAAACCTAGACGACTTAATCCATAGAGAACAGAATAAATGTCATCTTATACTCCAAGGGATGGCCCATCAACATAAGGAACATGGGATCCTAATGTTTATGAAAATGAATATCCATGTGAATAGAAGTAAAGACCACTCAATATGAAATATGATGTCTTGAAACATCATTCCCATGTTTTCATCAAATAATCATTCATGGATTATCTGAGTCTGTCAAAGGACATTTGAGAGTCACTTCTTGAGGGCTGATCAATCCCACACGAAATTAAAGTCAATGTTGTCACTATTGTGGAATGTTGTGTGGAAAATGATCCTAAAAAATGCCATGCAATTATCTCATTCACAAACTAGGATTTGGATTATCTCATACAAGAACACGCTATACCCATTTATATATTTGTATGAATAAATAAAGTTGATATATGATGATTATTAATTTGAAATGGGTCATGATTCAACTGCTTTTTCCCCCAAAATGTCATCAAATGAAACTCATTGAATCTCATTTTTCTCCCTCTTCTTGATGTTATATGGTTATTACATGAATGACTAATATCCAATTTGTGAGATTACACTCAGAAAATAATTAAGGGATCCTGTTTCTAACATACAATTTAGAATTTCTTAGAACAATACAACTTCTAATATGAATCGTTTTAGGCCATGGCTATATCAGCATGAATATATTCAATCATTATACCAAATATTTCTCAAATATTGATTCAATGGAAGGAATAGACATTTTAGGAAGAAAAGGAACCACTAAAATGCAATGATTCACATTATATTAACATGAGATTCTTTGAAAAATGAAAAAAATATTCACTGTCTGATGATGTTACTCCAATCAATGCCCCAAATATATATGTGGATAATCCTAGCTAAACATTTTAAACAGCTCTATAAAGATGAGATGATATATATTAATAAAAATTTATGGGTGGTCCCAAATTAAAATACTCATTCAACAACATATATGATTTACATTACGGAAGTTAACCACAATTTTTTTAAATAAGTTATAAACTCTCTATTTAATAGAAATAACTTCAATGATTGTGTTCTCACTCCATATCCCGAGATCTAACAAAGTCTGATTTTTTATGCTAAACTGTATGATTTTGTCAGGACAACATGAGAATGTGAAGGGAATCATTATTAGTATCTTATTTACGTTTTGGACTCTAAAAAGGCTCCATGCTTGAAATTGACCCTGAAGTGACCACCTCATCCTCTAATGTCCAAATTGTAGCTCTTGTGTTCCCTCTAGGGTACTTTTTTATCATATCCTCCCCAAGAAAAATTTAAATAAGCAGTGAATAAGAATGAGGAAGAAGAGTAGGATCATAGGGATTACCCTATTGAATTTGAGGAAGGAATCTCCATCATAGTGTATGTACTCATAAATATTAATCTGGGTACAAAAGAAGACACATGACCCACTCTGATTAGTGAAGAAATTATTTCCAAAGAAGAATGATATATACCCCTTCCTAAATTAAAACCAGGATGTGTTTTATTGGAACTACAAAGTGATTCTAGTTCATGGTCGCAGGGTGACCACTTTTCACACGTGTCTTAGAAAATATCATCAAGGATATAAGAAAGAAGCCACAAGAATGCACCCAACTCAAACATCTAAAATTAATAATGAAGTGGAAAAGGTGAACAAGAATGATTTTACCTGAGAGGTAAAATAAAAAAATTAAATTCCAAAATTGTCATCATGAACAAGAAGAATGTGAAAATTAGTGCTTTCATTGATTTGAGAGATCTCAAATGGAATTTTCCCAAAGATGACTTACCATTCCCAATCACAAGAATCTTGATTGATGTTACAGTTGGATATCAATCCCTATCATTCATGGATGTATAATAAATATATAAATAATATATATTTCCCAATAATATGATGAATTAATAGCTTTTAGATCCCATTGTGGAGTACTTTTCTATCAATTGATACTCTTTGTCTTAACAGACATCACGTCTACATATCAATACACCCTACACCATATCATCAAATCATTCCTATCATTGTTTGTTTAATGTTTTTTTGATGATCTATTGGTCATTTCATGACAACATAATGAAGACCTTGTAGACCTAGAAAAAATATTTATTAATCTTCTATAGAAAAAAGTCTAAAAATTGATGCCCCTGAAATGTTCTTTTGGAGTAACTTCATGATGATTTCTTATCTTCATTGTATACCTTCATGACATCAATGTTGATCTTGTTAATACTAAACCTATCATTGGGATTTCACATTGTCCAAATTATAAAGAGTATATAGGAAATAAAGAGATAATGGACTACATACTATTTTTATAGAAAATATGACAGGAATGTGTTTACAGTTTATTGTGTTGATGAAGAAGGGGTTCACATATCGATGGACCGATTATTTCCAAGAAATGTTTGATATCCTCATGAAATATCTCTTCATTACACAGATGTTAATTCAAACTGTATACAAAATACATCTCAATTTTTGGGTGATATCCTTGGAGTGATCAATGGGTACCCTCCTCACACAAAAGAATGATATTGGGAATTAAAACAACCATTTTTATCTCATTAGAACCATGCATGGTGTTAAGAATCACTTTTTAGAAATCAATAAGAACTACCAAGAATTAATCTATATAAATGTAAACATGATTTACTATCTTTAGCATCACGAGGTCCACTCAGTTTCACAAAATAATTGAATAAATTTTATTTTTAGTCATCCTATGAAGAAGGAACATCTCTAATGATGGGTATTTCTTTTTTAGTAGTTCAATATACAATTTTATCCTTATAAAGAATTTAATTTCCATACCTTGGCAGATTTCCTTGCAAGGAACCCATCTATTTAAGGGGCATAATTAGATATAAAATTACCCGATGAAGATGTATTATATATTAAGGATATCCTCTAAACATGGGAAATTGATTTTGGTGGTGTGTTAGGGAGTCCAATGATGTTGAGAATTGAAGAACATATGATTAAAATAGTTGTGTTATGGATGGTTATTATCTCTCTTGAGAAGGTAGTATTTTTTAATTCCTTCCTATTAAGAGAGGGTGGAAATAATAATGAATAAAAAAATTAATATCTCATTTATGACCTATAATTAGCACATCAATTTCATGTAAACCACATGGTGGGGAAAAATAACTCAGAGTTGGTAATCAAGCAAATCAATGGATTTTACACTGTAACAAAAGAGGATTTAATCCCACTATGTGATTATGTCCAAGGTTAACTGATGAATTTCCCTTAAATAACACTCAAAATTATATTTGGTGATCACTTAATTCCAAGGAAGATGAATTGGTAAATTAAGGAATATCCCTAGTAGATCCAAACTAGGATGAAACAGTCATCAGCATTTCCCATCATCGCATTTTCATAACTTTCTTTCGAATTAAATAAGAAGAGATCAATGAAATCAGTACCATTGTTAATCGATATGGTCTATCAAAAATATGGATGGATCCCATCATCGAATACCTTCAGGATGGAATAATCCCACTAGACAGAGTTGGATGAGATAATATGTTGTGGTATGATGATAAATTCACTGTTTAAGAAGTCCCAAATATCTATAATGACGTCTAAAAGTGAGGATTATATCGAGTCCTTATCATATGTTTCAATGGAGATGAGACAGTGGATGTTATGGAAGAAGTACACGCCAGAGCCTCTGGGGGCCACAAATGAGGCTATATGATTTATTATAAAATCCAAAGGAATGGATACTTCTTGCCTATGATGAAATGCAATTGTATATAATTCACTAAAAAATGTATCCTTTCCATGTGCATGCCATCTTCATCCACCAACCATCAGAGCATTTACATACAAAAAATGCTTCTGTATATTCTCTACATGTGGAATGAATATTTTTTTTACCATATCTACTAGCTATGGAAAAGAATTTCAAGTATATACTTACTTATACTGATTTATTCTCTAAATGGGTTGAGGAAGTACCACTCAAAGAATTCGGGGATGAAATAATTTTTACCATCTTCAAAGATTACATCATTAATATATTTTTTTTCTCTCATACCATATTGATGGACAATTAAACCATCTTATATTATTATGAGGTAGAGAATCTATATAAGGTTTACAATATCAAATCCAACCACTCACCCCACAATCATGCAATAACCAATGGACAAATAGAGACTTTCAAAATGACACGGTCAAACATACTTTTGAATATGTGGGATAATGATAAGAAGTCTTGTCCTGACATGCTCTTTCAGTCCTTATGGGATCACCATATTATGACCTATACGAGTATGTGAGAGGCTCTGTATTCATTGGTAGACAGAACAGAAGTAGTTCTACCCATTGAGGATCAGTTTTCATTACTCCGAGTTTTCACCTATGATTAGTAATCCATAGATGAACAATCCTATAAATGATTGACTAAATTGGAGAATTAAGATGAAAAAATTGTATACCACACATCAGTTTGATGTCTATTAGAATTTAATTGCATGATAATTCAATAAGACACTCATCATCCATTCAGACCTCCGAGGATAATTGTTATTGTTCTTTAGGACACCTATGATCCCATGAAATACGAATCTATATCCCGAGAGAATGTAGGTGGGGACCATAATCAATACACAGGTTTTTGTCTAATAGAGCTTATAACATGATCTCAATGAATGGAGAGCTCATTACAACTCTATATAATAAAAATATTCTAGATGAATGACTTTGTCTAATCACATAGGATTCTTCTTAGTTGTAGGATGTTAAACATCATAACACCATGTACATCCATTCTGTATGACATTAAATTGCATAGAATCTGTGTCCTTGTTAGAAGATGATAAATATCATGACAAGAGGTCATAGTTTCATGACCAAAAAACTGCAAAACACCATTTGTCCTTAATTAGTGAGACTAATCTACATGGAAATCAGTACATCCAATGTCTAACTTTATGTTATTCCCCTATTGTCTGAGATATATAACATAAAACTATGATACATATCATCCTAAAAGATATTAAAAAACACAATATTGGTGTCCCTTTTTCTAAGGCCATAAAAGATAAATACCCCCTTTTTCCTACATGACACTAAACTACATCATTAATATTTACCACATGTCGTTAAACAGCATGGAATTACAAGAACTATGTGTGCTCGAATTTTCCTTATGTATAGATATATTTTATCATCCAGGTCATGTTTGCCGAGTCCGGCCACAATTAAAAATTCCAGCACACCATGTGTATGGATCATACCTGCATGGGGAACCCTATCAAGAACTATATATGGATTGATTATTTCCCAATAGAGATACGTTATGGTACACAAATTTCCAATCTCTTGTCCAAAATCAAACATTATTAAATACCAATATTTACTTTTGTATGAACCAAATATATATAGTGAATTACTTTAGAACATGTGGCTTGATCCCCATTTCATATTTTTTCTTAGTCTGAACCATTATTCTAAGAAATATTAATGCTCATAATTTTTATTAAAAAATAGTTCATGTGGGGAACCATTTTCAAGAACTACGTGTGTCTTGATTTATATTCTCATGATATATGTCGTGAAACCTAGGGTTCTAATATTGTTTCCATCTACAATGAAAAAATAGTTCCCTCCACTCAATATGTATATGGATCAATATTTTTTAGGTATCATTTTCAAGAACTACATATGGATTGACTCTTGTCTTAGCATGATAAGTTGAGACACCAAAGACCTATAACCTATCCCAACCAAAGTCTTTCTATCTTTTAACATTGGTTAATATTCATCCATACCATACGATACTAAATTTCATAGGAATTAAATAACTACGTTTGGATTGATTTTTATCTCGATGACATATCTAGTGATTCCTAGACTCTATCACATTAACCACCCACCAGATAATCAACATTCACATATCCTTCACTAATATATCCCTTGTGTTGTAAAAAATCATTATTACACATTTTTTCTCACACCGAGCATATCTCACTTGGTATTATGAGTATAGTAATAGATTTACCTGCATGCATAATTCATATCTATTCATATTGGGTCTACCATGGTCCTAGTTGCAAGAACTTGAAAGAGATAACAAATGACTTTTCTGCATGATATGAAACTGGATTATATTTTACAAACTATGTGTGTCATTTTTATATCCCTGATTAGATATATTGTGAAGCCCATATATTCAGTCCCAGGCCCATCCGCATCACAACATAAAAATTCCTCTACACTCCCATGTATGAGTTACATCTACAAGAGGAGATCCAATATGTGTTCTCAACTTATGTGTGAGACCATAACTGTTATATCTTTGTATGGATTGATTCTTTCGAAAAATTGATACATAGTGATGTTTGTTCCCTATAAACTAGAACAACTACATTACCCTTCATTTTTCACATTCAGACAACATTCTCCATACCACATGGCATTAAAAATCATGTCTAATTTCATTTCCACATGAATTTAAACTAAACAGCACCCATATAATTGTGTATTAATTGATTCTGATCCCATTAAGATATGTGGTGTATTCTCATCCTTAGAACCCTCTCCTATCAGTGGGGTAAAAGGAATATGCTCTTCTCATAAATACAACCAATCAAAATCCACGTTGAATATTTTATTTTAGGTCATATCCATAGAGATCCCACCAATAAAACAAGAGATTCCCCTTATTTAATATGATTTTGATCTATGAAAGAGACTCCAAACACACGACCAATGTTAGTCAAGATGCTTCCTTGATGGTGAAACTCTTTTCTCCATGAATTTGTACTCCTAATTGTGGGGAATTTAAGATATTCATAATTTCCCATTATCTCCTAGGGACAGAATGTATGATACGTAAATGATATTTTCCCGGACTATACAGTCAGTGGCCTAGTTGTCCTTGCATAATTTACCCACATAATTGTCCTCTTAGCCGAAGGATACCACTATTTTAATATGTTGCATGTGCCCTAGGTGGACTTTCATAAAACAACGGTCTTACATTTTTGGAAACCAGTGGTAAAATCTCCCTAGGGAAAATCCCCTTCTGTCATCATGAGAACTGATGAACATATGATTAATACCATGATTAAAATAAAATATGTGGTTATCTTTCATATATGAACAATTTATCTCTATCCCGATCTGAGAACGCCAAAGAGCATGGTTTAAAATTTACTCCTAACATTGTTTGAATTATTTTAGGATAATATTTATTTGAATGTCCGTACATCTCTCTGATTTCCATGGTTCGTTGATCTAGTCATATGACCTAAAAATAAATCCCAACACTTCCTACACTTGGGTTAGACAAGAATCTATTTCAAATTCGTATGATTTTTTGGAAATCATGGCTTGAAATTTCCCATCCATATTATGTCACTCCTCCCCAAAAACAAAATTCTATGCTCAAGGTGATCCAAATCACCATACACATTTACTGGCATTTATTTATTGAATGTATCTATTTTTGAGATATCCTATACCTGACTATGAAGTACAAACCATAATTTTACTTGCATAAGTCACCCACACAATGGGTCTACCTGCCTACGAATACAAATATATGACTATGCAGTATATTCCTGAGCTGGCCTTGCATACCATAGCCACCATAATGGGTTGGTCACACAGTGGTGACCTAGTTCTTTACAATAGAATACTCTAATTCCATAAGACCCATTTCCCATGCAGTTTCTTAGATTGTGTGTTCTCTATATAATTATTTACAACTATATATTTCCCTACCGGAATATTATAGATCATTTCTAGACAAATAATCAAGAATGGGGAAACCATCAAAACATTGGTCGATGCTAAATACCATAAATTAAATTCCCCTAATATCTATTATGTATGAATTTAAACACCATAGCGTGATGTCTATGTATAATGAGTTTAAAAATTATTTCATGATTTCTACAGTGCATGACTTTAAACAACGTAGTGTGATATCTATGCTTCATGTAATTAGACTATATAACAAAATAAACATGTCATATAACACTAAACTACCCAATAAATGTCTTATTCATAGGAAAATAAATGAACCAATTCCTTTATTCTTTTGGATAGGGTCCTTCTCCCATGATAATGTTTATCCTATAAAATGTACCATCCTCTATGCATCAAATTTATTAATGAACGGTTTCCTAATCAATGCATGTTCCCATAGAGATGTTGTCTTTAATTCCAAACATATTTCCTTAGAGAAACCACCCAATTTTACCTTCATACATATAAATCTTAAACATCCATTGTCCATCAGAAAATAATGGTGGAATTCTTGAGAACTCATTTACCTAACTATGCAGTAAGAACCTTAGATTACCTTACATCTATTTCCCATATAATCGGTTTTTTAACTAAGGATATTGTTATATTACTATGTAGTACATTAGCTAGTTATCCTTCCATAAAACACTTACAATAATGGGGTTTTAAACTAGTGGTGACTTTGATTTCAGGAGATAAATTCTATATTTTTTTGAATACCATGCTTTAGATTCAGAAAGCACAATTGTTTTTCTCAATGTTCTTCTTGGAGGTATCTGAGGAATTTCAGAACATTCTTGACTATAAAGCCATGTTTGGTTCATTATTTCAAATGTGATTGTAAAATTTATTCAATCTAAAATATTATCCACATTATTCTAATATGAAATACCTTAAAATTCCCATAAAAAAGACACACATTAATCCCTAGGTTGAAAATATGCAATGGGAACCTTGGACGAAGGTCAAGTATATGATCGCTAGACATACCCTCTGAATAGCTTTAACACTACTGAGTGACAAAAATTAAAAAGTAATCAAACATGTTAGGTTTAAAACCCATAAAGGATGGCCTAATAAAAATCTAATCATCACCATCTATGTCTCGTCCATATCGAGCATAGGAAAAAATTAGAGTGGGGACATAAAAATATATAATGTTTGTATGGTTTTCCATATGACCGTTTTAAGAGAAATACTATTATCACTTGGTTTCCTAGATTATATAAAAAATTAGAGCTCCCTAAATCACTATAATTATAATTATGACAATCTGATATGAAGATGTCAGGTTTTGAAAATAAGCTTTGACATTATGATTACAATAAAAAGGCAGGGATAATGATGTAGATGATTGGAAGTTATGTTATTTTCATTTATAAAAAAATCCCCCAAAGGAAAATTCAAAAAATATAGTATATATTTCATTTATTAAAATAGGACCTCAACACAACTCTTTATTTGATTATAATCCTCACGAGCCCCATCATCCGCTCATTGGAGCTCAGTTTGGTGACATGCTTCGGTCTCTTCGGCCTGAAGAAGCACTTCTATCATAATTGCAACAGTTGTTGGCCCTAATATTTGGGATTCTCGTAATTAATGTTGATGATTTTAGTGTTCTCCAAGAATGGAATTTCATTCTTGATAAATAAACAACACTTGAATAGTCTTCTTCATTATCTTCCACTTGAATTCTGCATGTTTTGAATTATAATTGGATTCCATTTGGGATAATGCAACATGATAGTTATCATTACTGGTGAGTACTTTGGCCCTTATGAGTTCATTATAAATATTATTCTATTGATCATACCCTCAAATATTCTCCTTTATATTATTGTGTATTATATGGTAACAAACTCACTAAATCCAAACATGCTAAATTGAATTCAGAGATATTGGATTCATGAAGGCATGGCCTCAATGGGAGTATTTGAGTTTATATTCCATATATCCAACCATGCATTGATACGTGTGATGTGGAGAGAATTTTTAATATTTGTATCATTTTTAGAATCTCTATCATAATGATATATGTATTCTTGGATCAGTACACTCAAAGAAGTTCCTTGCCCTACACCCTCCAATATATTGGTTTCCACACCATCTAGTGCTGGTTGAGCTTACGAAGAAGCTTCCCTCTTGTACAAAAAAATAGACGATGAAAATAATCAATGTTGAATTTGAGTCATTATTTTCATTAAAAGAATAGTAATAATGGGTCACAATTATAAAAGTTGGTATTGTTTACCTTATAGTAGGTCAACATCCTAGGATGATACCTCCCCCAATATTTCCAACTTAGCTATTTGAACTAGAAAATGTTGGTGATTTTAACTCTCTTGGTTCAAATAGATAACCACAAAATGAGTCTCACAAATACTCATTGTTTCATTGATCACATGTGATGGATTTCCCTCAACAGTGGGAGTACGACGGATTTTAAAAACATGTCATTGAACCACCCCCAAAATATTTTCCATTGGTGGAGCTTTTCATTCTATCCAATCATGATTATGAAATTAGGAATAAAAAGGTTGATTCGAATTAAACTAAAGACTCTCACCAATTTAATTCCTTTTAAAGTTCCCCAAATTCATATAATGTTGTAGGAATATTAATATCATCCATTATTTAATTAGAAGTCATGCCATGATTTTACGTGGATTCTATTGACATCAGAATCCCCGTGCTAATCTCACATGTGGGATCAACTGGAGCAGTTGGTCCATGACCCTTTGATGATTATTTAAGACCTCAAACACCCTCCTCATGAATAGTCATTGGATCTGCATCAGTCATTGTATGGTTATTTTGTACGTAAGATAAATTTGAAATATTATAGAAATGGATATCATCCAATATCATGTGACATATTAAGAAATATCCGCACCATACTAGATTCTTAATCCCTCTTCACAGTAGAATAATCAATGATTGGATCAATTGATATATCATCAACCCTCACTAGTTCATCCATTGAGGGTGCCATTTTTCCAATGGGTTCTGCGCTTGGTTCGAAGCACCATATTATGTTCTCAGAGGCTCATTTGTATGACCATTTAGAGTGGAAATGAAACAAGGTCCTAGAATCCCAATAATTTTAGACATTTTTCTTGGGTAGAGATGAATGACACCAAATTAACTTATAGCTTCTATCAGGGTGTTTAGACATGGTTTTCACCCTTCGATGTTCCTTCTTCTTAATCTTCTTCGAAGGATGAATAACAGCAGCCTCCTAAAAAATATATTATAGGTGGAAATTCTACTTTCATATCATCCTTTATGGTATGTCTACCTGTAGATTCCTCTTTGTATTTCGAGGGTGAACCAGTAGCACCTATCATATTTCAAAGATGGCTATACCATGGTGATGAATCCTCAATAAATTTTCCCTCATCCTACTAAAATTTAATAAGGTATTCCCTTTTACCAATGACTATTTGACTGAAATATTAAAAAAAAGAGTAAATTAGTTTGAGAATAAGAGAACTTATGTCTTCTGTATTGAAAAAATAATTTCGATCGTTGTATTATAATGATCAATACATTTTACAGTTAAACATTTTTTCCTATCCTCCAATCACCTTATGGTTTAACCTGAATGTTGGTTGCATTTATTGAAATATCTACCTCCAAGATATTAGTATCCACATTAGTTGTATTATCCTCAAATAAAATACCATTCGGTTATCTAAGGCATCCTATCTCTGAAAAATAAAACCCCATATATATGTGTTACCACATAATTTTTGAATCAGAAGAGTGGGTCAGCCATATTTTGACAGCCTCTGTACATACATATTCAAAATTATTTCTATCCTTCTATGGGGATGATCCCTCAAACCAAGAATTCATGGACTTCCCAACCCATTATATCACAGATGAAAGATGAGAAAATGTAACTTTATTCCCTATGTGACGATGGTGACTATACTACCTAGGTGCAAGTTCAATTGGTGAATTTTGTGTATCCCTCATGATTATGTTCAATGTATTATATATTTCATGAGATTGTTTTAGTGATATAGGGACCTCATCATCCTCACACTCTGACTCAGGCAACAAAGAACCTAGAGGGGATAAAGAACCTTCTAAACAAGATGTACATTTCATAGTCCACCACTTTATCCCAATCCAAGGAACAATCTTGTCGATCAAACCTTCATTGTATGATGAAATACAACATTTGTAAAACTAATATGTTAATCCACTATTTTTATCCACTAGAGGAAGGTTAATAACCTCTTTCATCAACTCTATGGTTGTGATTGTCGATAGCTATCATGTTACCATTAGATTTTACTCCAATATAATGTTCTCTAGAGGGGATACAAATAGTAGCTACCAAAACATGAAATGGTGTGCGAACAGGTAGGTAGTAGAAGCCTCATATATAATATAACCAACATTACTAGTCACCAATAGACCTTCCCTGATGTTCTGTATGTATGACCTCATCTTAATGTTGGTTGACTTATCATAAATAAACCTTCTTGTTGGGATATTACCATTGGTAAAGAAGTTGAAATCCCTCAATAAACTCATCATTGTATAAATTTCCTGACATTTTAGGGGTAGAGGAGAAATAACAGATTAAGCCAGAACGTATGGTCGTAGCATGCTCCTGAGGACCCGGATCCCACTATGCTTGGAATAAGTCCTGAAATGAGTCCCATTCCATACCCACAATCACTGAAATTATCCTAAAATTCTAAAATGATTCTTACCTTAATTAATGTGCCACATGGCCATGTTAATATTTTCAAATACAGGGTTATCCAACCCCCCTTTATTTCTATTCTCCATCTGAGCCACTACAATCAATGTTCCTAGCCATATGTTGCTATTGAAAAATAGATTAGTAGAAAATATATGCTAATACACATTGCTAGAAATCCCACATGACCTTTCTTAGTTGGAGCATTGGTCTTTGTATTGTATCCCCACTCTTAAAATTTTCCCTTTTCAAACATCAGACAGAAGGGACCTAGTACTCTTATCCTTTCCACCATAGGATAGCTTGTTGGATCATTGAAGTCGGGCCTTGGTCATTCTTCTTCAAGAATCATTCCATCCATGCATCTAGATGACTATCACCTTTATCATGATGGCCAAACTTCTTAATATTATGAGCTATCTTTGGTAGATTACAACTAATGATTGTTACTTATTTACATCATTCCACATTTCCTTAATAGGGGTGAATTCGTTATACATTTCTCTATTGATTGGTGACGTCATGATCTTGTGAAAATACCAAACAATTTAGTCTACTTCTCCATGATTCATATGAAATTAATTTTCATATGCACTCAACCAGCTCAACAACTCTAGAAAAAACTCATCATTCCAATGTATATAAAATTAACATACTCACAACCTCATAAATTCAAATATCTTACATACCAATTTTTATTTTTTATTGTTTTAGTGCACCATGTATTCCCAAATCCATATAGGCTTAACATCCCCTCCTTGAGAATGTACCAACACTTCTTCTATCCCTTCGATTGATCTATCTGTGAATCTCAAAATATATAATAATAGAATTGTATATTTAATACAAATATGTGTGGTTTTAGATCAAGAGAAGAGGGGTCGTGATGAAAAAAAATGTTGAGGATGATGTCCCAACATTGATATATATAACTATATTTGAAATGTGGGTAGGGAAGATGTTTTTGTGGCCCTAAAACCAAGAGACATGGAGGTTTTTCTTTGGATTTGGTTTAAGGACCTCCCATAGATGGACATAATAATAAACTGGCATACAATAACACATCAGAAATCCATGATTATTTTTCTAAATAAACACTACCAGATCACGAAGTGCAGTATCATGTAATTCTCAATAAAATAACCATATAGTCTTCATTGTATCCCCGATGTGTTGACAATAATTTTCATCAAAATTTGAGATCTTCTTGTTATCCATCGAACCTACAAACTGAGAATAATTTCATTTTAGTGTAGGTTCATTTGTATAAAAACCGAAAAGATAAGGAAATTTGAAAAATTAATTATTTCACAAAAGTGACTCATTCACGTAAGTCATATAAGTACATTTTTCAAACATCATTCTATACAAGTCACTCGTCTAATCCTATGTATCACGCTTCCAAATACTCACTATATTTACGAGATCAAATCCTTGAAATTTTTTTTACAGAATTAGTTTGAAAGACTTGTGTAGGTAAAGGTAGAATTTCTTACTCAAGTGGTATTTTCAAAAAAAATAAACACCCTTTTATTGGTGAGGACACATGCCTATGCTACCCTCATACACATCATACATGATCGAACACCGTGGGATTTTTCATTAGAATTCTATCATTTTAATCATGTTGCCTCATTATAAGACCCACTATCTTTGATTTATTCCAATTCTTGGGAGGGGGGGGGTTACACTCCATTTTACCACATTGTTGAAAAATAAACATAGTTAAATAGATTCCAAAAAAATATAATGATGTTGATTGTGAAATCCAAGGATTGGAAATAACTAATAACCAGTTTTCCCATGGCACACCCAATCACCATTGGCCTGTAAGTCCCTATATGACTGACCTGTGCCTGAAATCTCCACACAAATCTTGTGTGAAAATACACCATTCCCCAACGTCCCATTAATTCTTATAAATAGATCCTTGTGGTTTTCATCCTGATGGATGAATTTTACCAAAGGACAATTAATAATCTAATGACCCAAGTACTTATCCCATGCCCTTCGAATCATCATGGTAATTTTATAACTCCTAAATAACATGGAAATAAAGAGGGTAGTACAATGTAATTCTTCTAATGATTTAATGTAAACAAAACCTAAATGACTAAATTTCACAACACCCTAATCATGAATACTAGAATTATGTTCCATTATTTAATTAGGGATGTATACGATGTACCTCAAGGAACACATTTGGAGACCCCTGATGGCTTGAGAAATGTCTCTCCCAAGTGTAGTCACCCACATAGTCCATACCTCATGTTTCTCCCAATTCACCATGTCTTAAATGTGTTGACCACCACTTATGCAAGCCTCCTCGGTTCACCATAATCTATAAAATAAACCAGCCATTAATGAGGCATCCCTCAAAGACACTCATGGATGAGCCTCTCTATTATATGCCCCCTTTTTCAAAAATGTGTCATGTTGAAACATCCACCTTGAACTATTTATCTACAAAACATTGGGGAATGAAATAGAATCTTGTATCACATTTGTATTTTTATTTCAATAGTCATATTTTCCTGCAATTTTACTACTTTAGGGTAAGGATCCTTTGGGAATCTATAGATTTTTATATCTATGTTCAGATGTTCCTTTACCCCAGGAAGGGACTTGAGGTGTTATTGGTCTAGGTGATTAGGGTTTTGAACATGTCCTCACCTTTATATCTCAAAAAACCATACCCTATACTTCTCAGTGGGAAGGGTAAGAATCCCACTTTTTTTCAATTAATAAAGTTATAAGATTCTCCTCCCACTGTCAAAAAATATTTATGGATTTCCTCTTGTTGTAAGCCTCATGACATTCATGTAGGAGGTTCCCGTTTTCTCTTATCTACTACATAATCCATCACATCCATTACTTCCTAACCTTGTAATAACATCCATTCCAACGTAAATAGTGGGATGTATTTTATCCCCAACCTCTTCTATAGTATCCATTACCTCTTCGACCATATCCCTGACCACTTCCACCAATGAAGGAGAAAAAGTGTGTGGCATGTCACATCTTCCACTTACACTTGTTTCTCACACCGAACATGACTCGAGTGGGAAGAGAGGTTATTGATGATCATAAAACCAACGAGATACAATTGATGGATTGAACTACAATAACTATTATTCCTTCCATAACAAAGATACCTAGCATGACTATGTGAGGTTTGAACTCAATGGAAATCCTCATGAGAAATCACCAATCATAATTCCCATAATTTGATCATCCTTTTATGGAGTAATACCTAATAAAATCCCAAAAACCATCTTGATTTAAGACATCCCTCACTTTACCTTTTATAATGGAATTACCTTTTGGAATAATCCCTAACTAATCCACTCAAATATCCATAATACCCATCAAGACATACCCTTTGATGGCCTTCACAAGTGTGATTAATCAAGGCTTGTCTATGGGGGATTTCATTCCAATCCAGTAAGGATATATAGGAATCCTCTGTGTGGTTCATAACCAACACATCATATCAAAAATATGTCTTTGTGGGCTATATTCCTAGTTGGGTCTAATTTAACATGATAATACATATCTCTCCCCGGTTCCTTTGGCTCCTTTCGCATTTGTCACATAACAATATTTGGAAATATACATTATACCTAGATTTACTTTCCATAGGATGTTCAACTCTAGGGTTAGGTCCAAATACTTTGACCATATATTATATGGCGTGTCCTATTATACACAATTGAATGATGTGGGTTCTAATTCATTTCCCAAGGATATGTAGTAAGACCATTTATGGTCTTGATCCCAATATCCAATGAAATCACATCTCACTGGATGAAAATAAGTTGTAAAGTGACCTTAGTATCCAATGATAACAACAAAAACCACAGTTCCCCATAGTGTGTCTAAAACCCCAATGTCATTTTAATAACTACCAAGGTATCATTGGGTTGTATAGAAGATGAAACCATTGATGGAGAAATCCAAATACATACAGATATATCTATTGATGAAAATCATAATATGCATAAAAATGCTTATAATATCAATACATGATATTAATTTATTTCTAATCTTGTGATGACCCACATCATAATTTTGAATTAATGAATTATTCATGAGCATTTCATAAATCTATAATAGAGTCCCATAGTAAGAAATAATTCCCCCTAAAGGGTGTTATGGGCTCACCCGGCCATCCTATCTACCATTGTGAGTTCTTAAGAATTGTACGTCAAAATAACTAATGAGTTCATGCATATTGAATGCATTTCAATTTGGATATAGAATCATTGGATGATTCTGTTCCTCTATTAAAAAACATTTTTTTCGGAAATAGATTTTTAATGCATGTCATGAGTCAATGTAAGGGGTTTTATATTAAACATTTACATTAAATATTTTGAATAACTTATCTCAAATACCTATATAATGGTTTATAATGATTTTATATCTTGTACACTAATTTAAATTTTCCAATATTCTATGTTATTATTTTATTTTTTTCTCTGTAAGGAATTCATTTTTAGATTATTTTTAATTCATCTTATATTTTATGGTTTACTAGGAAAATTATGAATTTGGGAAGAAGTACAAGACCAAATGTGTTTAACATATTCATGAGTTACTCGGAGTTGTTTCGGATAAACGGTGGTCCTTGGATACATCCTTCCAATGCATTGGATGATGATTTATACTAAATATAATATATATTTTAAGCAACTGAATTGGGTTTGTATTGTAAGGTCGATTTTAAATATGATTTACTATAAATCATTCATAGTATATCTTTTGCCTTCAGAAAGACTTATAATATGTTTGGAATTAGTTTTCCAAATATGTTTATTTCTGAAATAAATACGATTTTATATGAGCCTAATGGTTTTTATTTTAATGTAGTTTTTTATGGGATATGACATATATTAATGGTCGGGAAAATTATTATTCTTTTTATAACCATTAAAATGAATTATATTATAATCTCTTACATTCATATTATTTAATGTGATTTAATTATGAGTAATAACAATAAAGAAGTCAATGTTCAAGCTATGTATATTTTTAAGGTATTAAGTAAGTGTGTCATATTAAGGAATAAATTAATTGGAAAAATAAATATTGAGTAAAAGTGTTGTTTTTTTATTTAATTTGGTTCATAATCCTCAATATATAAAAATATAATGGTATTGGATATGTATGTGAAATAAAAGAATTATAAAAAATTTAATTATGTGGTGGATATGATTGCATTGTTTCAACATGATGTATTTATATAAAAAATTTGAATGTGAACAAATATATATGAATGTTGTGAACTAAATTCTATATGATGCTCTAAATTATATGAAAATGATTTATAGACAATGATTTTTTGGGGAACTATTTAATAGCATCGATTGAGGAGTTAACCTCAGTGTTGTAAATGAAATACATATAGTCATATGAATTATAATCAAAAAATGAAAAAACTACAAACAATAAAATTAAATGACTCAGTTATTTATTTATATATTTTATGAAAGACTATGTGAACTTTATTGAGAAATTTCATGACTGTGAAATTCATTGTAATGTCATTCACAATCCTAATCGGTTTATTCTTTATACAAGTTACTATTTTATGTCTATCATATATGGGATGAATCTCATGGGATCATACCCACTAAAAACACCTCAAAAGTTCAAGTTAATTCACACTACCATTTTTTAAAAATAAGATGAAAAAGACCGTTAGAGAATTTAAGACAATTTACCTAATCAATTCAATAATATCTAATAAAAAATAAAAATTTATACTCCCCCTTACCATCCTCATGATTATTATTACGATATTTTACTGAAATATATTGAGGCATCATTCATAGAATATAATATTTTATCGAACCACTATTTCTTTTACTATTAAACAAATAATTGATAGGTTCAATTCTAGAAACATATATTGTAAAACATCTTATAGATGATGGTTGGTACAAATAAATTAATAAGAATAGAACAACTCATGAAAGTGTTGTGGATTAATATGAACAATATAAAACCCCATATCAAAGAGATTCTATATTGCATTATATATGGAGTTAATGAAAATTTTTCCATTGAGATCATACTTCCATTTAATTGAACAATAGATTATAATAATTTAACTATAAGTAATAAATCATCGTTAAATATAAATGTCATAGAGATACATAATATAAAGAGATTTAAATCATTTAATAAACTAGATATCCAAAAAATGAGTGTATAAACAATTCACCATGATGTATTAGAATCTATAATTTATTTATCAGTACTTGTTGATAAATCTGAGAACCTTAATGGTAGATGAGGGTTTGCCTTTGTAATTATATCCCCAATAAAAACTGAATTACACAGTATATGGGGTTTAGTCCAATGATGAATACTCACTAATTTAAATTTAAAAATATTGTATCATTCCTTGAGATATGTGAGATTACTAAACACATACTCTTCATAAATTCATCATGGTCCATATTAAATGGCCATAAATGATATAATTCACGGTTCTCCTCTGATTATTTTAAAACACATAATGAATAAAACAAGACCCATTACAAT
Source organism: Viscum album (assembly GCA_963277665.1). Classification (NCBI taxonomy): domain Eukaryota; kingdom Viridiplantae; phylum Streptophyta; class Magnoliopsida; order Santalales; family Viscaceae; genus Viscum; species Viscum album. Next base: position 790,395,327 of record OY728129.1, on the reverse strand, counting down.
AAACCAAAATACACAAAGTCCACATTAATTTATTTTGTATACCATGTTTATATTTTTTATATTATACTTATGTTTGGAATTATTAAAGTTATCACAAAATTATGGTTTTCATAAGATATAATAAAATTAATATTTTCTTCAATTCGTTCTTTATAAAAAAATATCATCCAAAAGGAATGGGTTTGGGAAAAATCGTTCATCTGTAATTCCAAAATGAAATAATCCCCTTGAAGAATTAATCAATGGGGAATTATTGTTTCATGGATTCACTCTCATGGTCTGATAATATAATCCCCTTTCATAGAACAATGAATGGGCCACCATAGAAAGACACATGTTCCTGTTATCCTAATAAAAAAAATCTTCTCATCATGAAGCATAACCTGTCATCTTAACTCGTGAGAAGAGGAACTCATTTTGATTCTTTAATTTTGGCCACTTACATAGATGATCAATCTATCAGTGATATACTTTTTTTAAGGATGTGTGATTTATATATTATATCATTCTCAAAGATAGTTTTCTGAATTGTTACTTGTCCACATCATCAAGTATCACCAAAAAATACACTATTCAATAATGTGGTATATTAAGAGGAAAAAATGTGATAGTAACATAGATCCTAAACAGTAGGATTCCATATGTTAAATTCCATTCATTTTTAAAATAATAATCCAATATTCCTCTATGTGAACCCATAGTGTGATCTATTGATTCTTGAAAACCCCCATAAGATCCATCCAATATAAACATATTTCCATTACATGGATGATACAAATATTTATTATGTGATCGTGTGATCCCATTCTCTTTCATGTATATCTTTTAGTTTTATCCTTTCACGGTCATCATTCAATGGGGTATATTTCACAAATTCATTTTGATGGATCCATCCTTCAAGTGACATATCATGCATGTACATGGGTATTCTAAAGTATTCTAGACTTAATAATCCTAGTACAAAAATGCTAGAAATGATAAATTATGTCCTCGCACTTGGAGATAAGACCCTCATGTTCAATATATATGTCGCACCAGTGTTACAATTTTTGATTAGGAGTTCCATTGGTAAAATATGTCCCCTACTTAATATCTAAAATAGATGGGGTTTTAAATCTGTTTTAAGTCTTTCATCCCCTTAGTAACAAGGATCTTAATCCTTGAGGTAGTGTAGGGAATCTCAATGGTTTAACAAGTGGTGTCAAAACTTCCCTTCCGACATGAAACAAGAATTTAACTACAACTCATACGAACCTTCTATATTTCAATATTTATATTTTTATACCTCGTTATATGGTTTAATAAATAGGTTGTAAAATGATAATAACCCTACCACAAGGAGTAACACCCTAGTATTTAATTCCATATATCCCTATATAGCCCTCCAATATCCCTCAGTATGAAGGGTGATTCTTTCAATATGAGAACCCCTAATCGATTTGTCATATACAATTTCATATAGGATTACATGTCACTGATTACTTCCATATACACTACCTCATCCATCAGTGATCAAGGAAGGGAGTTCAATATCACGATTCCAGTTCAGTTTTATATATCAATTGAATATGATTATATAATGTTCTCAATCTTATGATTTCTCTAGTTTCTCATAGTAAGCATAACTAATGTGGTTACATATATCTTTTTCGATTATTCTAGTAGAGTGATATGAAATTTATCCAATTAAGACCACCCTAGGAGTAATTAGAAACCCATATTCTTTTAAAGTATTAATTTTTAATTCCCTTTGTATCATATTTTATTATGCCATCCTCGACACATACTACTTTGTTCCCACACAATTGTAAAATTCCTTATAATTTCCTTATACCATATTGTAATCTTTATTGTAAATTCAAAACATTAGACACGAAATAATGGGAATCAAACTATATGGTCTTTCATTCTTATCCTTGATTGGATATATGTGGATGGTTTTCTTATGGTCTTTATAACTCAAAATATAAATGCCTTCATATTTTCACCCACTAGGGAATATTACCATCATTGTCATATTCCTTAATCATACTATATTTTTATTAAATCATGGCCCTATCTAGGTAGAAAAAACCACTCCATATATCATTATATTTCCTCCACTAAGACTAAAGAAAATCGATGGACTCCATACATCCTCATTAGGATAGATAACTCATTAATGAAACTTGAAAGGGCATCTCACACAAAGGTATCATGATTGGTATTTTTAAGAATCTGTTATATAATTTTCTGTAGAAAATTCCATTAAATATCAAGGATTTACCCTCTTGATGTGTGATTAATATGTATGAAATTACTGTTAATTTTCATCAAATTATGTGTGCTAAAATTCCATTAATGGTGTTGTATTATAGTAACATCAACTTGTTCTCATACTAACACAATTTATTAATAGTATTATTGGATGGTGATAAATTATAGTGTTAACATGATAATGAGGATTCAAATAAAAGTAACATTACATAGATAATCAATAGTTTATTATTAGGGTGACTAGTTTTCTAACTAACATTACACGATATGTTCCATGAACAGATAAAAATTTATAAGATAGTCCCAAGAGTATGAAATAATTTACACTAAAAGGGTTTACTAACCAAGACCTCCAACCATCTCAGTTTTAGTCATAACAAGGTGTCATTAATATGACCTAGTGACCAACTTCCATTGGGAAGAAAGATGACAGACTGATAAAAAATCATGGACCAAAATTTTATCCAATAAAAATATGGTGAACCCAATGTGAATCTTATAACCATGATCACTATATGAAAGTGTCATTTAGTATTGTCATCATTAGTGATTTCTCCGTAATGGATATGGATGTTTGTTGTTTTCGTTTGAAATTGACAATTAATCCTTTCAGATCAAGATTCTATCCTAACCACTATATAATTATCAAATATTAATACCAAATTATTTGTTGAGAGTAGGTAATGACATCATCTGCTAAGATATAATTTTCACCCACTCATTTTCACTAGTAACAGATGTTCATATCCTTGTCAGTGAATACTACTACAATGGTATGTCCCTAACTCTGGAATCTTCTGTGGGGATGTTCTGCATTATTAAATCAAACATCCCACCATTTCAAAAGAATCCAATGACTGTGTAGGTAACACACTATTATAACTAAAAATGCTTTAGGAGTCATTCCCATAATTTTTATAAGGAATACCTCTTATATTTGAATGAAATTAATGAACCCCTCAGCATCATAAATCTTCAAGAAGAGAATAAGTGGGATCAATATGTAATCTTTTGCCCATAAAACCACACAACCTCTAAACAGCCATCAGACCTCCACCATGACTACTGATGTTAAGGTATATCAATTCTCTCACCATTGGAAGGGGGAATATCAACTAATGGACAATTATATGAAATTTTTCCCTGGGAGAATACCAATCTGCATATATAATTAATTTTAATGTAGTGATGAGACATATATTGGTTAAAACCAAAACTAACATCCCATTGATCATATCACTATTCCATGAGTAATTTCATATTATGGTCCCCAAATAAGGATGTCATGTGTATATAAATTTATCTCCAGGGAAGTTCCATATTTATCCCATTCCAATTGTGGTGCATTGGTATATGTTGATTGTCACTTTAGGGAATGTTCATATCACTGCTAATAAATGAAAAACTTCTAATCGTATTTTTTTAGTCTACTAAAAATGTTAAAATACCTTTATAACCGTCATAAAAGGTCCAGGATATATTTTTTTCATAGCTCGTGGACTATCATGGAATATTCCAATTCATTAGGATTCTCATACACCAAATATTTCATGAGTAGACTTACAGGAAACATATATGGAAAAATTTCTTTGTGTGTAATATGTAGTCTTGCAGAATTTTAATATTACTACATTGATTAATTATTCTCCCCCTTAATCTTTATTATGCTTTTCAATAGTAGACAAAGAATCACTCAATTCCACTTTAGATGTATAACATGATATCATGTTAGAATTCCACCCTAGTAGTTCAAAGATCAAATTTTCAAATCATTTTTTTGGTATTTAAGTACTGTTAACTTGTGTCATTGGTGAATACATAATTGTAAATTGGTTTTCCATGTTAGTTTTTTTTAAAAAATTAATAAAATCTATTTTAAATCAAATCATTTTAAAAATTACATAGAAACCAGACAAGGAACACATATCTAGATTTATATTTCACATTTGTTATAAAAACACAAATGTGATATATATTTATATAATTTGAAATGACATTTATAAATTAAAGACTATGAAAAATAATTTTATTAAAATGTTATGTAGATTACAAATGCCCATAAACAAAATTATATCACTATGAAAAAGCATCATCATAAAAATCCAGAATACAAAAAATTGATATATTTGAATAAGAAATTAGAATCATAGATTAGAATCGTTTTATATTTATAAAATGAGAATTAAATATTGTAATAAATAATTAAATAAACTAAAATACAACCAAATTATTGAAATATTATACCCATTTTTAATGTTACTAATATTATTTTCATATAGGGGGTAGGGTAAAAATAATATTTAATTTAAAATATTAAATTTAAAAAAAATTAAAAATATTAATATGTTACATAAAATGAATTCTTATAATAATATCTAACCTTGTGTTTTTAATATATATGTCCAGATTTAAATAGTTTAAATCATAAATCATAGATGAAAATAATTTCATTATTTTTCTCTTCAATGGTGATTACAATTGTATTTCAAAATAATTTATTTGTACAAAATATAATTAAATATACTTTCGTCCAAATGGTAATCATTAGAAATGATAAATTATCTATTATTTTACAAATTTTATCTTTTTCATTGTCTTTTTTATCATCACTATAAATTAATCTCATCACTTATTTTAAATTTATGCATATAAAATAATATAATATTTCAGTATAATAATTTATAATTCAAATAATTCATTATAAAATTTTAATAGGCTGCTAATACTTATCACACTTCACCATGTATTAAGAATAAAAAAAGAAACCTTTTCAATTTGAAAAAAAACCCACAACATCCAATTTCAACTAATATAAAAACAAAATGTTATTAATTATTAAGGCAAGATTAATAACATATTATGGATTATATGTTCCATTCTCTTCATGATAAAGAAACATAAATCATTTATTCGCATTACTTATAAATAATTCGGAAATAAATATTTTTCTTTCACCATACATCATTGTCTACACATTTTGTGAAAGTAATTGTGATTTCAAAAATCCATACATTGATGTATTATCATACCGAATACAATGTTTAGTGAGTTGCCTAATTCATAACAACCATATGTTTTATGATTCACTGAATTAAAATAACTTATAGATGTATGATTGCTGAATAACATGGAGAATACATTCATCTTGTGGATGCAAAAAAAAATATAAATATCAATCTCCATGACACTTATTTTTAAAATAATCACATTCATATCACATAAAAAATTATCAAGATGAATTGAAATCTCAAACATATCCAACATCATGGAGAAATATCCTAAAAATCAATCGTCTATAAAATATGTATAACATTAATTCATAGAATAATATAATTGTATTTGACTAGATACAATGTCTTTACCATTAATTTAATCATTTAAAAATTTATAAAAATATATAAATTATAATATCTTCAAAAAGATAGACACCAAAATAAAATAAACATTATAATCTATACATACCTCAACGGTACTATATCAAACAAGAGTAGATTGAAAAACTAAAAAATGATGTATACATTTTCAGACTATAGAATCCTGATTTTTAGGAAATAGTAGACATGATTATTAACAAAAAATATCATATACAATGACCTTAATATGTTCTAATAAAATATACAGATGATGAATAATATCCCCAAAATAATATAAAATCCAATATACAAAACTATGTTGTTGGGGACCATCAAAATATGACTGACAATATATGGGAAGCATTTAAGGAGGATTTTTAGGTGTTTGATAAGAATTGGGAGATGGAGGGGTGGGATCAACATACATAGATGTAGTGGTATCTACTGGATGTGGAGGAGGATTTATATCTAAAGTATGAAACAATTTTTTTATATATGTAAACATCAATTGTAAAAGTAATATTATCCATTCGACTATCATATCAACCGTCTCCTGAACTTTAGATTCTAAATATTATATTTTTCTTTTATATACATCATCACCTAATGAAGCCCTATATAATCCAACAAGGTTTTTATTGGTATAACCACTATTAATCCTTGAATGATCCCTTGTTGTTTATTATTTTACAAGTAACTAGTTAAAATAAGCTTTCTACCTGTAGGTAATATGGTTTCTTTCTTGGTTTTTTATTCACAATATTCAATTACATAAAATTTTAAATCATTTTGTGAATAAAAATATATACCAATTAGAAATAACTTAAATAAAATAAATAAATTTGGTATCATTTTATAATCCACTTAGCCACAACTCACATCTCTTCTATCATACATTGTTCCTTTTTCTCATTTGATTTGTCTATCATTATTCATATCTATCTCGAGGGGAATGAGGATCAAGTTGTGTTATTCTTAAGGATTAATCTCTCATTTTTAGATTTCTGTGGCCATCATAGTTTATTTGGATAATATATACCCTCCATGAGGTAATGTTTGTGAATATACATTTTTATATTGTTTCTATTGATGAAATCAACTCATTTTCTATATGTTAAAAATAAAAAAATAATTAATAAGAGAATTAATATAAGAAAAATATCAAACATATGACAATTCACTATCTATTAATTATTCTTGTCCATTTCTCTCAATAATCATATTTCATGTATCTTCATCTATAAAGGGATATATATCTCATTATTTTCATTTTTCCCTTAAATATGAAATCACATGTGATGATTTATTTAAAATTTATCAATATTCAAGAATTCAAAGCATAAATACTCTTCATACCTCATATAGTGTTTGTTATATAATATGTAATGTGATAAGAAGAGAAAAAATTTTATTAAAGACATTTCATTATTTTTATTATTTGAAAAATAATGGAAACAAAATTTTCTCATATAGTTGATATAATGTCACTTTTTTTAAACATCACTTATATCAAATTAAAAGGAAAATTTTATCTTTATCTAGTATAATAACAGATGTATTGTAATTTTTTTAATATAATTCCTTAGGAATATCATTAATATGAAAAATCTATACTATATTATGGTCCCATTTTTGGGTAGTGATATTTTTGGTAAATGTGTGATGCCATGTTTAACAACCCTGTAAGTATAATTTTCCACTATGCATGAAAATGACTAATTTTTAGAAGTATGGGGATGATCCAAAATAGATGTGGTTCTATGGTCTTCCCTATAAGCTCATGGTTACTGTAATTGTTTTCTAACAATATCCATTATGTCTATGTAAAAACAATTATCACACAAATTGAAAAATCCAACTATAATACATAAAATAACATAATAAAAAAATATCAAAAAAGTATACTAAAAAACTGATATTTTAATTCATTATTATTGAAATACTTAACTATGATTAAAAAATTATTTCTAGATGAAATATAGTCGCACATTAATTAATAAAATAAAATTATTTATAAGAACAATTGTTCATATAATAATTTATTCAAATATGAATATAAAAAATCATTCTTCAATTCAAAAATACCTTATATATGTGAATAATAAGAACTTAAAATACTAATAATGATGATAGTTAAGAATCAATATAATATTGGACCAAAAAAATTTATATGCACTGGTTATATGTAATATTGAAATAAAAAACCCATGTATTGATATCAAAGTTGAAATATATTAAAATGTGACACAAGTGGCACTGTCTCTCAATGAAATTTTATAGGATGATAAAACTATATATAGTTTTGTTGCAGAAAATGATATGGTACATGTTTTCCTGCTTTCATTGATTAATGTCTACTATAAAAAATGGTTGAAGATGATACGAATCCAATGGAACAATCTTAAATGTTACAATTCAAACATGGTTCTCAAAATGAGTAACATGGTGAGGATTGTGTTGGTACCTAAAACTATGGAACAATCAATAACATGGTACCCATATGAACTCAACCCTCACCCTTACATCTTGATTCATCAAAGGATAATGAAAATGGGGTTGCATCATCTGAAACTCCTCTCATGAGGGATAATGTATCTCCCACTAGGGATATATTAATGTGATAAGAGGGAAATAAAGAATAATTAAGATGTATAAATGATAATCTAGTCAAGGTTGATACTACAGTTAAATAAAAACAGATATTTTGAACTAATATATCCCAACCCATGGGAGCTCTACAACAAAAAGATCATATTCCACTCATTATACGGGGATCAGGCCACCATGTCAATCTAAAAGCCATTCCACAGTTTCACCTAACCCCAAAAGTTTAGGCAGATCATTATTTTCCTCAAGTGTATCCTCAATAGTCATGGATACATTATTCTAGACCACAATATTATGTTTAAATAATGAACATAGAGTAACATACTATATTAGGTATCACTCGAGGTCATTTATCATGTTTCTCTTCAGTTGGTGATACCACATAAAATATTAAATTATCTCAATGCCCTTTTCGTGATGTTTGAATGTATATAGGAAAGGTGTGATTAAATGGTTCTAGAGATAAATCCCAAATGCAAATAGCTTTATAAGAACCTACCACTGCAAGACATTGTGAGTCTGAATCTCTTGACCTTTAATTGCATCAATGGTCTATAATTTTTATTTAAAAAAAAATCTATCATGTTGTCACCCTGGGTTGAGAATCCTTGTAATGAAAAAAGTAGGATCATCCCATAAAAAATATTGGTCCCACTAGTTAGTTTGTATATTATCCTTTATTCCTTGTCAATTCAAAATGAGGATGATATTTGTCTCTGATATCGGTTTCAATTTAACTTAATGAAGAAGAATACAATGATTGCTAACCATTTAAATTGAAAATATTATGACATTCAAAGGATATCATCTTTTAATATCATGTGGGAATCACTCATGTAATATATATATATATATATATATATATTCATCCAACATAGTATTTTTTGGTTGAGTAATTCATATATAATCCATGTGAATGGTTAAAACATAATCTCATACCATGGAGGTTTCTTAGTAGATAAAATGAATTGTCATCAACAACATAATATTTATAATATATTACCTTTCACTACTGGAATGATGTATCAAATATTATAGACTTATAGATGATTAGTGTTACTATGTATAAAATAGAAACATTGACATCCAAACTAACTTTGTTAATTATCTCAGTGATATAACCTACCCAATATAACGTAGAACCTCTCCTTGAAAAAAAAAGATTTTCTTCATCATGTGAGGAGGAGATTGTATGTTCCTATTTTTTGGTATATAAAAAGTTTTATTATTATTATTTCATGGGGGATCTTGTGATGTGATATTATATTAGAGACATGGATATTTTTTTTCTCATATTAGGTGAAATTAACAAACTAATTTTTGTCGGTATGGGTGACCACCCAAATTATTTACCCAAAAAATGTAGGTTTGTAATAATAGACAATCCATATATTTATAAAACTAATTATTCCAAATGACAGTTTCATATGGAAATATTAAATAGGGGAATCCCCAAAATAAGGTGGATTGTGTCTCCACTACACTGCTAGTGGTGGAATTATCATGGAAAGATGTCACATAAAAATGATTATAGATATTCAATAGTGGGATGGTCTGGAAAACCATCAAAAAAATACATGATATACATAGTGAATATTGAATAAGAAAATAGTTTCCACAATTCCATGATTAACAAATCAATATTGGCATTGTAGAATCTAGTGTTCTTAGAGAAATAATTCTCAACAGAATAAGAATATGAATTGGAAGGAGGTTGAATTTACTTATCTTATCGCTAATCTAGCGAAAATATTGTGGTATTTATATACCCTAATATTGATATAATGTGAATACCCCCTCTCCAACTAAGCCTTAATCTTATAAATAATAACAAATTAGTTCATTCAACAACATTTATTTTACTGAACCCTTTTCTACAAGTGAAATTGAGTATTAAAATGATCCCTAATTACTATGTCATAATAGAGAAGGTAGAATAATGTGTATTGGCCAAAAAATCATTAGTGGATGTAGTACATTAGTCCATGGAAGAATATTCCATTTTTCATAATTTTCATTGAGGTCATATATAAATTTTGGACTGAAAAAATTATTATTAGATCAACAGGTTTATCAATTTTCTAATGAGAACTCTAGATATAAAATATTTCCATTCATATTTAAATAATTATTAATATATATAACTTAATATGATCAACATAATTATAATAAAAATGAGATAGAATAATATATCCAATAAATATAGGTGTCTCTAAGTGTTTTGTATAATATAATAGATTAACATGCATAGGCATCTTGGACTCAAATCGATGAGAATATACCTACTAAGAAACAAATAAACATACCATAGAAATTTGATATTATGAAACAATTGTAGAGGAAAACATAAAGAATACTATTTTTTCTAACTATAACCCCTCGTAATAACTTTTATTGGAATTAGTCAAGGCCCTCAATTGTACACATGAATTTTATACTGTTGATTTTGAATTTAAGTTGTATGAATAGATAATAATCCAGATGAGTGTCAGACAACCACCTACAATATGGAATATGATAATGTGAATTTTTTTATATAGGAATATAATACCCTTGTACCAAGATATACTTATTAATTTTGTTGTGTTTCATCATCTTATAATTGATAATAGTTCTATAATTAACTTTATTCTACTCTGAACAATCAATATTTTTGGTTTTCTTGAGATTCTTATATCTGAGTCCAAATTCATCATTCAATGGTATTATAAAAGTGAAAAAATACCCTTGTAATGACCATTTTTAAGGCCCAATTTAGGTATCATGTATTTGGGCCTGAATTATTTATCATCCTTTAATATATGGTGATCAATAAACATTTAGAATAAATATGGACTCACATGTATGATTTTGTTCCAACATCATATCATCAATGCATCAAATATTAAATTTATGGGAATGTCATAGTGTTTCATGATGGTGAATGCCCACTATGTTTTTGTGAGGATAAATATAATTAAGAAACCAATTACGAAATGAATTTTAAGAATCTATAAATAGTCGATTATTGCTTGGTTTGTTTCCTAAATGGAATAGGGTTTGATTTTTCCAAACCATAGTTTATACTTGATGACAATTAATTTTGACCCCTTATCGAATAATATGTTCTATGATAATTCAAGAAAAAATATATCATTCCAATCATACTCTATATGATAATAGTATTTATTCTTATATATTTATGATAATAGTCATCCAATCAGATTATAACATTGTTTCCCAACCTTCCATGGGAGCACATGGGTGTATCATGGACAATATACCTATAAACAATGTTTAAAAAATTTCTAATTCCACCACATTATTCATTGATTTTTAGGGGATATCATGAACTCCCTGATAGGTGATCATAATTTCTCAAATATATTTCTATTAGAACCCTCCCTACGATCTAAATTAATTGATGATAGATAAAGACAAAATTATTTTGCAGAATACACTCCACCATTAGAGGATAGAATCTCTACTATGGTAGTCAACCATAAATAGGTGATCCCCGGTTGAGATGAGGACTTCTAGACTACATTTATTACATTCTTCATGACTCCAAATGATTATAGGGAGCATGTTTCCATTCTCTAGAAGCACCAGTACATCCTATGTCAGAATTATAAAAATATTATTGATTTAGACCCTAATGTGGTCTCCCATCATCTAGGGATACTAATGGATCACTGTGGATAACAACATGTGGAAAATAGAATGTATCAAAACATTAGTTCTTGTTTAAAACATAGTGTTTATAAGATTATCTAGTATACCTACACATGTGAACAATAATCCCTAAAACTAATGGCTAATATTTTCCCGATCAAGAATAAGAACATTTATATATGTATCTATATTGATTTAGATTTTTGAACTGATATTTCACAAATTATTATTTCTAATTATCAGACGAAAAATGTTGACCGATGATACAAATAGACAATAGAACATTCCATTTATATATGCATACTAAGTTAATAGTAAAATCCAGATGAACCCTGATGAAAAGGATGCCACTTCCATATATAATTATCAAGGGTTTTACTATTATTTTGTAATCCATCTAGTTTGTGAAATTCTTGTTCCACATATAAATGTTCCATGAACCATATATTATTATACCTCTTGGTAATATTTATTTATATTTATGATGGATTTTTTTCATGACTATAGAGACCAAATAATCCCATTCTTATATATTACATCTTCATAGGATAATATTCAATTGATAACATAACTAACCATTCCATTATAATTTAGGTCAATTTACTTTTTTAAATATGGGCACATAAAAACTAGTTCAGATGTGAATTCCCTTATCTTCCACTATGTTCATCAAAACTACATACCTTAATAGATACGGAAATGTTAATACAATTCCTCATAATCTTGAGAAGGGAAAGAAAAAAATAAAATGATCCATGATAACACAAAATATTCATAAGACATAGATTTAAAGAATACACATGAGCATATAAAATTATTTACCTAGTATTCAAGGATCATTTCGAATTCATTATTATTGGAAGTAGTTCACCACCAAACCATCATAGTATTCCAGGATCAATTCAGTGACTATAATAGTGGATAGAATCCCATAAATAAATATGTTCACATTATATTATAATCCTATATATCTCATGAAAATTCATTCTATACCCTATTAATTTTAATGGAATATCTGTCCCATACATCATTATAATAAAAAGGCCACTATACTAATTTATAATGTAACCACCATACATCGTTATAACATGACCACCATCATATAATGAAATCCATAAATATTTGTTACAAAATATAATAAACATTAATTATATCATAACCAATGAAAAGAACTATGTCTCATTAAAAGTTATTCATAACATAACCTATGGAGAAGAAATTGGTTTCATAATCATTTCATCATTTCAAGATAGCATAACCCATGAAAAAATTAACAGTTTTCACAATATTTTAGCATGGTATAACATGTTGAATAAAAATAATTTTTGTAGATATTTTCACATAATAATTATAAACCATCTAGTGATATAATAATATTATTTTCCTTGAATTATATCCCTAATAATGAATTAGTAACATCAAATGACATCATCATTGATAGAAAATGATTTAAAAATACCACTATGATCATTCCATGACCAAAATAAAATTTAAAATTTTAAAAACAGTTTTCCAAACATAAAAAAATTTAAAATAAAATTCTATAAAAAGAATGTTTGAAACAATTAAACGAATCTGTAATATTATTTAAAAAATTTCTTCATGAAAATAGACTCTCCATTATAAAAATTCCTCATTCTAAAATACAAATTCTTAAAACATTATATAAATCATTTTCATCGAAAATATCATAGTAATATAATATATTATTATTTAAAAAACTCATATGGCTGTGATTTTAGAAGTATATTTCATTTCATACACATTAAAAAAGTTTTATTTATCATTTTTTGTAATAGAATAATGGGAATTGTACTCTTTTTAAATGACTTGTTGATTCCATTTAAAAAATTAAAGTATGAAATTTGTAAATTTTTAATTAACAAATAATTTGGAAAAAATTTAATCATTTTTTGTAATTTCATAGAAAAAAAATCTATATGTACTAAAATAAAACTTTTTCTTCGAATGAAGGAAGAAAAAATTTCAATTTACATTAAAACATGAATTTTGAATATTCAGTACCCAAAGAGAAGAAAATGAATTGAAAATATATATTTGAAAACAATAAGCCTATGATAAAAACCTGTTATATTTCTATATATATATGTATATATATTAGAATATTTCATACATAGGATATCAAACAAAATCAATTCCAATAAACAATGAGACTATATCATAATACCAGTACCACATTGGTAAAAATGAATTGTAATCACCATGAAAGAATAAAATCATATTATATATAATATACAATAAAAATAATTACATCCATTATATAAAAAGTCAATATGGAAGTATATATACATATTAAAAGTGTATCAGTTTGTAACAAAACATATAAATTATAGAAGGAAAATTGATTAAGAAACACCTTCCTCTTTAGAAGCATTTGAATCCAATACACCATGAAAGATAGATCCATATATTACTATCTAAATACTATTTATTTTAAGTATAATAATTATAAAATAAATTCATGGGTATTATATACAAAACATAAAATAAATAGGTTATGAATAAGGCATGTGTCTCGTAGAACTAAAAAGTGAGATGGAAATCTAAAACCTTAAGTATTGGCTTCATTCACACATGAAAAAATATTGTGTATTATAAATATATTATTGCTATAAAAATATTATATAACTATAAATAAATAAATGAACATTTAAATATCTCATAAAATATATGATTTACTTATTTTATTTAAGAACACCTTTATTAACAATTCCTTGTTCAAATAATGTTTCGTGTAATAACTATATTGTTTTTCACGCATGTTTCATTTATTATTTCTTATATTTTCTCATTAATCTCAACTACATAATATATATAATTTTATACAATATATTAATATAATATTTTTATAGATAAATTTTAATTTTATTTATCAATAAATGATGAATATTGAAAATGAAATTCCTTATTTATAGAGAGGGTAGGTCGTATGTATGGATGAATGTTGTTTTCATTTTCTCAAAAAACATTAAAAATATAAAGTTGTAAAATATATTACCATTAAATAAAAAATTTAATTATATATCAAATATTTTAATTAAACCCATCATTTTTACATTCCATGTAATGTGTGATTGAATTATATCACTTGACGTGGTTGTAGTGTGCCATACACACGAGCGATGATATTCCATTCCCACTAAATAGAAAGTAAGTAGTTATAGAATATAAAATAATTCCAAAAGTATAATATTAACAAAACGTTAATATATATATATATATATATTAAATGTAATAATATCTAACAATGATAGGTAAAATTTTAAAATGAATAACATGGGTTCATGTGGCGATAGTCTGATATTATAATGAATAATGATTTTTTATCTCATTTGACAGAAGAGGATGTGGTTGTAGGTAATTAACAGATTATAAAAACAAAATAGTTTATAAATTATAATGCGGTTATTATTTCATCATTATATAATATAAATTGTAGGAGTTGGAGGAAGAAATACAATAAATTTCTTGGTTAGGGAAGTTACATATTCATGGAAAAACATGATCTCTTTTGCACCAAAATCCTTAAAATGTTGTCTCTATAAAAAGGATTATATTTTTAAAGGAGGATATTAAGGATGAGTTTGGGGTAGGACACAACCGATCTAATGGATTTTGGATGTCTGAAATCCTAAGGAGAGGGTTGTCCTTTTATAAGATATATGAGTGTAACACATGTATTTTTTTGAAAAGATAACGGTGTACCCATGTTTCACTAAAAAAAATATAGTTGATATATTAAATTTTTTTCTATAATATGGGTTTCTTTAAAGTTTATATGTCATTATAACTTTTAAAATTTTAGTTTAAACTACATGTAAATTCATTTTCTACTCAACCACAATAATTAATTTTCACTTCAATTACTTTTCAAATGGACAAAAAATTAATAATAATGCATTATTAAACATAAACTATGAATATTAAACATACATAATTCGATATTATAAATTACATACTTAGAAGTGGAAAAAGATTATTTACCATTTATCCAATAGATGAGAAAAACATTCATTTCTCTAAAGAGAAAATCATCACCATTTTAAAATGTTATTTTATCAAAATTCAATATGAATCTGAATATGATAATCAAAAATTTATTAACTGATATATATTTGAACTAATAAAACATTTTTTCACATATTAAATCAATTTTATTAGTTTTATAATGTTTCAAATAAATGAAAATTATTTATAATTACAGTATTTATCACTATTCAAAGAAAATTATATCTTATTAGAAAATTATTTAAAAAGACACATGAAAAATTTCATATTTTGATTACAAAAATTAGATTTATTTTTTATATTAAATTATTAAAGTTTTTTATAAATTTTTTTTTCAAAAGAAATTCACAAAATGAGATAACATCACCTCATAGTAAAATTCAGTTTTTCATTGTAAAATTGAATTTATTCATATATATTTTCAAGAAAAAATAATTGGTTTTTAAAATTATTATTAAATATATAATATTTCATTTTAATCAAAATTATTCACGTGAAGTTATTTGTTTAATTAAATGTGATCAAATTCCTTTTTAAAAAAATTATATCTTTTAAAATAGGTTTTTTTTCATTTATAATTAATTGGGCAGAAAAGAGATATCTAAATGCTCAGTTTGTTGCCCTTATCCAAAAAGTGTAAAATAAAAATTAAATTCACTTTTTTATCATTGTTGCTATGGTTATCACCATTTAGTATATTATATGAAAAATCATAATAATAGGCTAACTTATATTTCATGCAAGATTGTTTATGAAAATCAATTTTGTTTCATTAATGGATAAACTATTCAAGATGAAATTATTACTACATATGGATGGGAGAATCAAATTATGAATCCCACCAGGGGAGGTAATATTTCTCTCAAAATTTATGTTTGAAAATACATTGATATGATGGACTGGGGATTCATTAGAAATGTTCTTGCTATGTATGGTTTCGATAATATCTTCATCAACTGGGTAAATATAATTTTAGGCTCTCCTCACATTTCTATCCTTCTTAATAGATCTCATGAAAGATATATTTTTTGTTTGATAGGTGTAAGACAAGGTGACCCTTTATATGTAGTTATTTTCTCCATAAATAATGATTATCTTAGCAGTTTCCGTCCATTCATTGATGGTAATGGGAAAATGAAATAAATTTCTGTTGGTAGGGCTCTAGTTTCTCCTTCTCATGATTTTTCTGATGATGAAATTGTCCTCTTAAAACAAGGGAATAATATAAATATCTAAATCATTATATGGATATTTGACACTATTTCAAGTCTTTGGATAGGATATTAGCGAGATAAAATCTTTTTTTTACTTTGGAAGGAATATCATATCCATTATAAAAATATATATTATAAAGGAGTTAGGAATTTGTTAGGGAGTTCTATATAATACATTAATAGGGATTCCAATGTTTTGGGAGAGACCAAAGCCATGCTATATGTATGGAATCATCAACTAGATCTGAAGGAATCTCTTTTCTTTATAGGGGAATCCATTATCCAATGTAGGTCATGTTTTTTTGGTAAAGTCCATCATCACATCCAAGTCTGTTTATTCTTTTATGGTGCGTAAATTCACACTTACTCTTATCAAGAGAATCAATGTTGTCATTAAATATTTTATATGGATTGGTTTCATTATTAAAATATGGTTATCCATGGTTCCTTGGAACCTTGTTTTCATTCCAACCAATGCAGGAGGTCTGGGAATTATGAATCATAGATGCTTCAATGATTCCACACAATCCTCATTTATGTGGAAAATTATCAATGAGTTTTCAATGTCTCTTTGTTTTATTCATGATAGATTTATTAATATTATCATGAATGTAAATTTCTAGTACTTATACTCTTCGATGTAACATGCTTTCAAATCAGTTTATTGCACAATTGATTCTGAATCGAAATGGATTATTTCCCAAGACTCATCCCATAAATACTAGAATGAAAACTGGACTGGAGCTCCTTTACATGATTCCATAATGGTTGAATATTTTGATATGGATCCAAATTTCTCAATAAATATTCAACTTGATAACATGGAAAATCTCCTGTATCAGTTCATTAACACAATTCGTAATTATTTTTTCTCATCTGGAGAGGATTCTGGCCTTGGGAGAATCCTTTTAAGGTTATCGTTACCTCCATAATTTATTCCAAAAACAATATTTATAGATATATTTAATTAAAATGGCTTGTGAATCATATAATTACGTTTTATTGGACTGCTTGACCCATCATGGTATGGAGGATGGCTCATAGAAATCTCCAATCCAATAATTACCTACAAACCTTCAGAATACCTATACGCTTTCTAAATTATTTATCATTAGAATAGGGAATATATAAATCATTTATTCGTATGTTTTGTGTATAATTAAAATATGTGGAAAGCTATCTTGGACATATTTGAAGTGAACCTGCCTCAGGCAATCTGTGACTATGATTTCTATAAAGATTATTTGATATTGCAGTCTCCTAGCATATCATGACCTCTTTTATATTTTGATTACAGAACTGATTTTTTTCATCTGGAAGGAAATGAATAAATAATTGCATGATCACTTCTCCTTTAAAGTTGGTGCTTCTCTATCTGCGATCATTACTATTGTACGTGAAACTGACTCACTGGAAAAAAATAATAATCTTCTTTAATTCAATACAAGAATTATCTACTCTCATTCGAGTTGGTTGTAATGATAACTTATGTCCTCCCTATGGCTTGATGGAAATATTCTATTTGTCCAAATTTTCTTGATGTATTAAAATTAAAACTTTTGGGGCTTCATGAAGCAATCTCAGCCCCTCTAGTTTGGATCTATCGTTAGGGGTCATCGGGGGGATATCCTTGGATGTATTCATGGATCTTGTGGTCTTGTTTCTTCTATCACGGAGGAATTGCTTTATGTCATATCTATTATTGAATAATTCAAGAATCATGCTTAGAATAATATGTGGATTTAATGTGATTCTACAATTATTTTCTTGCATTATAGACAAGTTCCATTCAATTATCATGTAAATCCACTTATTAGTGGATCAA
The DNA here is from genome assembly GCA_963277665.1 of Viscum album. Taxonomy (NCBI): domain Eukaryota; kingdom Viridiplantae; phylum Streptophyta; class Magnoliopsida; order Santalales; family Viscaceae; genus Viscum; species Viscum album. The sequence goes on along the minus strand of OY728129.1, from coordinate 790,376,389 downwards.
ATGTGGGGATTATCATTCCTCCATGGATCATATTTTAACTCATTACAAAAGAGAGACTCATTATTAGGTTGATGGTTTTGAAAATAATGTCATAAATGTAGTATTATGCTTGTGGGATTATGTGGTTTCGGTCAGTCTACTCCCACTTCTTCTAAGGGATCTATGTATGAATCCCATTTTTAAACATTTATACCATTGTTGTTTTCAATAAAGGACTTTTGATCTTCTGGATAATACCTCATCTTACCAAAAAAAATAATTTCTATCTCAATATAACTGTGTAAAAATATATATTTTCTTAATTTTATTAATTTTATTCATACCATCAATTCCAATATCTAGTTGATAATTATGACATCAACCAAAAATATTATAATAGTATGTCATATTTATTTTAAAACTATTGTTTTGTGTAACATGAGATAATCATGGTGTTTGCTGTGATGGAAGATAAACTATGTGTTTTTTCTAACACAATATAGTGAAAATATTAATTTTATTTGATAAAATATTTCACCCAAATCACGGGGTGTCACAATATCCCACAAACACTCTAATCACCTATACAATCATGAAAAGATGATAAAAAATATACTACAACACAATTTAATAATTAATCCATTAAAATGAATCTATTAGGTAACATCTAAAAAATTTCTCATTTTATCAATGCATCATCATTGTTTTGAGGGTGATCCAAATAATATAGAGACAATAAGTTTTATTCCCCCACCAATTAACTTTATATTTATAAATAGATTACAGGGACATTTGACTTATATCATGTTCTTGATTACAAATTTCAATACAATATGTCTTATCATCACAATATTTTTTAAGAATATTATACCTTATAAGTTGTTTTCTAACTATCATATTAACATTGATCTCCTCAAGAAGTAACTTCATCACATATCCGTACTAATGTGTCTAGTTGATGGAAAAAACATATCCTCATTATGTCATCCCATGTGAGATGTATTTTAATTCTCTATTCCTAAGATAATGATACAGTATGGAAAAATTTATTTTTACAATCTTAGGAGGACACCACTCGAGATTTAAAAACAATATTTTATCACCATGAAGAGTTTCCTTGTGTAATCATTTTCACGGAAAAAGTCCCAAAATTATTTGAACATAATGATGTAATTTTGGTTTCTTGTAATGTCCCACTAAAATATATTTTCTTTAATGCAATGCTAATGGGATAACTAGATCAATGGGATGTCATAGTCTAATAGTTTAATATAATATGTAGATCCCAAAAAATAGAAAGGGAATGTGTTTGGGAATATTTTTTCACATCAAATCCACTCCCTGGGGAAATTAAATATAATTAGATCGATTGGAAGAATAATAATTTCTCATAATGCATCCCCACACCCCCTAAAAATTTGGGAGATACAATATCATAGATCATATAATAGCTCTACAAGGAAAATATACACAGACCTAAAATATAATTAGTCCAGTTTTGGTTTCAGTATTGGTGTCATGTTTTCTTCATTTAAAAGGATGCACTAATTATGAGTTAATTCATAAAACCCTCAATGATGACTTGAAACCAAGTCATTATTTTTGGGTAAAATGATTTAATGTTAATGGGTATTCCGATATGGTGATCATGAAATTTATGTTTGTATATTATTTAAAAATTTAATATAGTATTCCTCTATCCAATCATGTCTACAAATTGATGATGGGATTCCCATATAATCTATTTCTAACTGCTGCCCTATGTTTATAAAATGATGATTATTATTATTTACCAAGAAACATTGTGGTCATTTCATGTCCTAAATAGGAATTTATTCTTATATATATTATAATTTTTTTCGGTTATCTCTCTACTCATGTGGTATAAGCCAGAAGGCATTAATGATATTTTCACTATTCTCGTTTTAAATTTTTATGTATCTTTATAATGTGAATCCACCAATGTATGGAATTCCCTATTAAAAGACCCACCGTGAAGTCAGTCATGTCTATCTTATCACATAAAAAACTAATATATAGGTATTTTTGGATTGAGTTTCAATCTATAAGATTGACCAAATATCTAAGAATCTTTTAAAATGGTGGACTTTATGGGGAGATCATTAGATACATAAAAATCTAAGATATTTATGCTCTCATTTAAGAGGTTCTTGTCGTATTATGTGGTTTTAGTTAATAGAGAACCATGTTCTCCCATATAATGAAGAGGCTTGAATTTTTATGTCCAATCATTACATAGTATTTTATATAATTCAATAGAAATTAATACATGTTCTTAGTACATTCAAATTTCCACTACTATACCCTAGATATTTTGAAGACTTCAAGATATTCATATTCATTTTACCTAGGGGAATGCACCTCATCATTCGATATAATCTAGATAAATCTCTAATGTAAAATTATATCCTCGATGCCATATACTTTTTCGACAAATGGGTTATGTTGATAACCCTCATGTATGATTTTAAAAAGGCTATCATCAGATTTGTGAAGTCAAATATTATCAAAATATTTATACTCCCACACATGATATTAAAGAAAAAGAGAAAAAGAAAATTATATTCTTACAAGATGAAGGGGTTATATCAACAATATAATGTCGAATCTAAAAATTCATCATAATTATTTAATGATATTAAATTACATATAGAATCATTCAACAAGATTGTATCTACAATTATTCATAATGTAGTTGATGTGAATAAGAAACCCTAGCTATAAAAGATTAATCTTTCTTTGTGGGCCTATCATACTAGAACGTACACTTCTATGAAAGTGACCCTATATTTCCTAGTATACATGATATATGTATCCTTTCACATTATGGTACATAATTACAGTCTATGTACCACCATATAAAACTAGATCACTAAAAGTAAGATGTGCTAGAAGTATTTGGGTGAATTGGATCATCTTTATGAGAATATAATGACTGATCTAAAAAACTAGAAATATTTAAAAATTTATTCATAAATCATTCAATATTATGGTCTATTTCTATTAAATTAAAATGGGATAGCCAGTATTATCCCTCAAAACCCTGATATGATAAGTGGAGAGGCCATTGATTTTGGAGCCAAAATGAAAAGGACCATATGTCATACATAATGTTTACCACAATGGGGCCAATATATATATTGACATGGATAGAGGGTGATTATCTCCTGAAACCAACATGAGGTTCCAAAAGAACCATTCTACATGATTCATTATAGTAATTATGTCTTGGAGGAAAGACCATGAACATCATAAAACCAAAATAATAGTATCACTATGTTAAGATACATAAAAACATCCTAGCTACATGATGTCAAAATGCAGTATCATAGTCCTTGTCAATTGTTAAAAAATAGCAAAAAATCTAGACCAATGACTAAATATCTTAGACTACTTATATCTCATCCATAAATGAGTGATAGAACTAGGTACAAATATATAAAATATTCCATTATTCATAAATATGTGATCTGGTTGATGTTTATATCCGTATAATAGAATTAATTATGTAAATTATCCATCCCTATATTTTGGTTCGAACAATATAGGGGATTATTAACTGACTATAATGTTAGGGATCACTAATGAAATGAATAAAATTATATCTCCCACACATAATGTAGATTTGTTCAGATTTATATTATGAAATTTTTGTGTATTGATTCTTATCATTATACTATATGTATAGACATCTCATATCACTTTTCCTAGAACTATCCATGGGTTTATTTGATATCATACCCCATTATTTTATTATAAAAACTAGATAAATATGGAAGCAAAACTCGAAAATATTGAAATTACCCTCTATAATTTAGTTTCTCTGAATCCATTAGTTCTCAACCAACATGAGTAATTTGGATGATATATCATTCCTCTCATAAAATATTAATTATGTATGTGAGATTAGAGTTCCTTTGTAATCACAATTGTTTGTATAGATAAGTTTCACAATAAATAGGGACCATATCCAACCCATGTAATGATAAAATGTAAAGTATAAATCCATACTTCATAACTCAAAAATTTCTAATGTGGACCATAACATTTGGAATATTTCTTCTCTATGTAAAAGATCAACCCAATTTTATCTTTATAGAACACAATTATCTTATTCCATAGGGAATAAATTCCCATTTCATTACACATGAGTAATATATTCATAGTTAATGAATCTCTATGAAATTCTAGGTGCTAGATTTTGAACTAAAATGGTATCTGTAGTGTTTTTAGACAATATATTAAAGACCAATCCACACAACACAATTTATTTCCCTCAGTTATCAAATGGTAGTGATAATAATTATATGATATGATTGTGTCTTAAGTTATCTCACTATAACACTTTTTCATATTCTACATGTTTCATAAATTTCCATAAAAATCCTTATATTTTTATATAATATATTATCATCTCAGCAAGACACTTTTATTGGAATATACATATATTCCCCAACATGGCGATGTATAGGAACCTCCCTTTTCAAATATCCTACTAGAATCATCTTATCCAGAGTTGAGAAACCTCTAAAATCATTTTCCTTGAATGTATAATTATAGAACTCATCATCCCAATAAGGCCCATGTTCAATCTTCATTTACCTGTTCCATTTCATCATTTCTATTCAGATGTCCTCATTTAATATCTTATATATATTTTTTATAATATACAATCATAGTGAAATTTTGGTATCCTTAGTTTATAAACCCCCCCTTACATAAAAATGGTGAGTTTTCACTCCTTTTACACCATTATATATGAATCCTCCCCATATAATATGGAAATTTTAGTCAAAATTTCTCAATCATAGACATCACCCATTGAGGGACTAAATCCCATTACCATAAACTAAAACTAAATAATAAATTAAACATGTGTTATTAAATACCCAAAAAAACAATGACCTTTGAACATTTTTGGTATCCAAAGATTAAGAATCATATCATCATGTTTTAGTCAAAATTTTTTGTCAAATTAAAAAAAAGTGTGTGAGTAGTGTATAGGGTCCCCAAAATCACCATATAAAAAGTTTGATTATGATTACTATATCAAATTATATTGGAAAGAGACAATTAGATGTTTTCTCATTCTCTTACCAATATTACATGTCCAGTACATAATAGCATAGCTGTAAGGGTACTCACACTCTTATTGAGTTCCCCTTCTTCCCTAACTAAAATTATATCCCAAGTGTTTTAGTCTTCCTAAAAATTCATGCTTCTTAGTTGTAGATATTACAAACTCCGAGGGTAGGTTTCATTTGAATATGGATATTCCAAAATTAAACCCAAAAAAATTGCCCTCATTTTTGCATGTAAAAAAAGAATAATATTTTTATAGGGGATGGACCCCCAAAAAATATATGTCTTAAAAACATCATAGTGGAATTTATAAACCTTAAATTTTTGTAGTTGACCATTTTATATTGACCCAACTCAAAATACCTTACTAAAACTACACAAAATATGATATAGGAAACTAAAAAACTAATTGTTCATTGTAATTTTATTCAATTAATGTTTGACCTCCATGCATTATACATTTATTTAAGATTATAATCTCACATTACATTCTTAAACCATTTTATTTTATTATGATATAAGACTCGTTGATACATTCATCCAATTTATATTACAATAACCTGTTAGTAAACTAAAAACATGTATTTTTAGGATAAACCCAAAAAATTGATACCAAATTTAAATATATTATCCTTCCTTCTAACCATCCCCTACATTAATCTTTATAAATATTTAGGATGATAAAATAAATAAAATGACCCAAATAAATCATTTAGACCCAATATAACCCCATAAAATGTAAATTTTTTACCATATTTATTTTTTCATCAAAATAATTTTAGGTTTTATCAACATTTTCAATTAAATGTTTCGATGATTATTTAAAAGTAATTTTATATTGGACATAAATCAAACGATTTAAAAATAACAACACTAAAAATTTTCATTCATTCGTCAGAGAAAAGTGTATAATAATATTCATAAAATATATTATCTCCATGTAATATACAATGCTATAAAATATACATTAAATATCATTATACATTTGGGTTGTTGATTTAAAGAATTCATCAACACCATGTTATCAACCAACTAGATTCATAAGATTAGCCACTTTGGATGACGAAGATTAATCAATACCGTAGAAAAAAACTATTTCATAATAAATTGGCTACCTCTAGAGGATGGAAGATATTAAACATCATATATTTGGTTATGTCAAACTACTATTTCTATTGAAAATTAACGATGGATTCAAATAAACTTCTATATTCATGTATATCCAAAACAATAACATGATTATACTCGTCATGAGATATCGATGCATTGAAAGTATAAAAATTATCGTAAATTATCTCTATGATAATGATTTTTAATTATGTTTTCACAAGTATAATTTTTTGAATGATTTAATTTATTGAATAATCTATGTTTTGGAAATTAGAACTATCATAAATTATGTTCGTGAACATGTTTCACAACATGTGTATTTGTGATTGAATATAACTGAAAGGTGATTTTGAGACAAACATCCACACTTACCTATTGAAAAAAATTATTTTTTGAATATATATCACTCTTCTCCCCGTTATATGAATCATATCCCGTCATGGTAATTGGGACATAGTAATGAAATGGCTCTCTTAATACAAAAATCCATGTTTAAGTAGATTCATCACTAGCCTCTACCAATTTATATGTTGGGTGATCGACTTGTTGTTAATAGAATATTTATGATTTTATTTTGAAAATAATCATTTAGAGTATGTTAATGGATGGTGGATGGGAGAAGCAAATGAAACTATGGATACTATTTCTCATCCATTGAAACATCGGATTCCAATACAGTAAGATGGAAATGTGTAACCCCAAGTAGTAATTATTTCATTAATACTAAGTTTTATAATAAATTTTTTAATTTTATTACATCATCTTCCACCACTTATTAAACCAAAACCTCAATCTGAGTACTAAGAACAATTTGAATCCATGATATTGAAGCATCATGCCTCCAACTATTTAATTCATTTTCAAAATGATTACAGGAGTCAATTGTTTTAAACATGAAATAAAAATAAAAAAATAAAGGGATATGAATAGTATTTCAAATAATCATAATCTACCTAAATATAAGAAACCAAATAACCATTTGGGTAATCATCTCATAAGATATGGTCCACATGGTATTGATTTATAGAAATAATGGCCAAGGAATTTTCACTGGGGTACATTATATCCACATCCATTTTCACATCTATATCCTCTATCTCATTTGTATTGACCCAAATAATATATAAGAAATTTAATCTTGAGGGGTCGAAACACTTTTTTTATCAATCACTAAAGTGTAACTCATTAATGACTTCTCATGTTCCTTTATGGTTTGAAAATAACTGAGTAAACACTACTACGATTCAAAATTGGTCCGCTACGGTGAATTTTCCTTCAAGAGAATAATAGTAAGGGTATATAGATGATCTATTAACCATAATCACCCTTCAATTTTCCTCCTATCCAAAGGGTTTGGAATATCATATTTTTGGATAATGATTTCACTCATATGAATATTTCCAAATCATGTTTATTCAAAATGTACTCAATCAACAATAAATTATTTGGGAAATATAATTAATTGTTAAGGAAATATATTATAGACATATCACCCCTTAATATAGACATATTCTTTTTTATTTCAAAATCCTCCACCAATTAGCCTCCCACAATGACAATTCAATAGAGGGTTCAAATTATAGAAGTATAAGAGGTTATTCTCTCAAGGGATCATCCAAAACCTCCCACATGTTATTTAGTCCACTGGGAAAAACCTTCATCAACATTTACATATTCAGGGGTATCTACCTCATCAGTTTCCCCCTTTGGAATCTTTTGGGGATTAAATTTTTGTTTTATATTCTTCAATCTATTGTAAGAGTTTTAAAATAATAAGGATCACACTTATAGTGAATAGTTAATTCAAAATAAGATTCCATTGGTCCTCATTAAAATTAATTTGTTTTTCCAAAGACATTATCATATATATATATATATCAATCAAAGGAATAAACCATATCCTTGTATGAGTTAAATGATTTTAAATCAATTCATGATAAATACATGCTTCATTTGGATGCACTTGGATGGATATATTTTCGAGAGAGGATAAATGATTAAATTAAAATAAGTTAATCTAACCTCATTGGAGTATCTTCAATGATTATTCCATATAATTTCTACACCAAACAGGATCCCAAAACGTCCAGGATTTTTGGAATTATTCTTTGATAAAAATATGTATGGATAATATCAATTTATTGAAAAATGGGGATAGACGGTGTTGGATTTGTTTCACTAGAAATGACATATGTGTACATTATGATAAAAAAATATTCATAGTTATGAATAATTATAAAATCTATATCATTCCAAGATTATTATTATTCATAACATAATATCTGATAATGTCTTAAGACTATCTATTTCACTATAATGTAATATAAGTTTCCCTCTATGATGAGAAAATAGAATTCATATGACTATATTCATAAATATAATTTTAATAATGTATGATGTAATTTTAGATACAAAAATGATATAGGATGTTAGGGGCGGATACTCATAGTACATTTAAGAACCTTTTCATGGTGTAATGCTTTGGTAATATCAATTGTAATATATTATGAGAGGGATACATTTTTTATGAAATCTACATTCATATGTGTGATTGGATGTTCCTATTTGTGGATGTTAGTATTTATCGTTAGTAATTTTGATTAATAATAATACAAATTATAAGTCAATTTTATTTATTGATGAAAACTATAATGACATATGTTTTTTGTGAAGTAGGATAGTTTGGGTCTGTTATGAGTAATATTACATTAATGAATAATTTAATAATGGATTCCCCATTCATTTCATCAACTAATGTAGATATTTTAGACCCATTTATGGGAATAATATATCCAATTACATCCATGCTCATGGTGTTTAATAAGAATGTTAAATTTCTTGAAATTTAAAGATAGAGACATAGAGAATGTAGGATAATGGAACCAACATGAAATTTCCATGGTTTGATATACCTTGAAAAGTAGATTATATTACACTATGATCAACCATATGAGGTATTATGTCATTAAGAAATTAAATTCATTCAATATGGGTGTATTGGCATGTTTATAGATGTTAAACATGGAATTTAGTCTACTTTTCCCAATTCCACAAAGAATGAGGCCTTTATGTTCACACACTATGTGTATCAAGAATGTAATTTCAATAATATGTTATTATTTTTTATTTATGAAGAAGAATAAATATTTTTTTACTAGTGGATTAATATTTATTCATGTTTTCATGATCAGATATATTTTTTCAATAGTTATTTGCGAAAATACTTTGCAGAAAGAAATATAAAAAAATAAATGTTTTTTAGGAAATGGAATATTTATCTATATATTACTGAATATTGTAGTGGTATTTATACATTAAATAAATAATTATTATTCAATGACTGATAAATATTTTTTAGGAAAGAAGGAATGTGTATATTAGTCCAAAGAGAAATAATAAATAATAACTATTGTCTGATTAAAGAATATTTAACATAATTTGTAAGAGAATCACGTGTCAAGAAATAAAAATATTTTTTATTATTGACATGGGGTTCCACATGTATTAAATAAATATTATATGGAACTTTTGAAGATATTTATTTCTAAACAGTATTTATATATAACCCAATTATATTAATTTCTATGATAGATGATTTCATTTTTTTCATGAACACTAAATTTAGATAACCCTCTCAATACCTTAAGAGCTCATGTATCCATGAATGCTCCAAAGAATAGGGAGTGATCTTCCTCCACCTACCAATTTAATGTATAGAGTTATTAAGTAGAACTCATTTGAAGTGATTCTAATAGGGATCAAAGGAGAATGACATATGTGATATGATTTGTCGGGACAAAACCCAAAGATTCCTATGATGAAGTTAGAAGAATTTTAGAACACATGTGAATCAAAACTCTTGGGAATCTGCTGTTGATACATTCAAAAAAATAATAGGTCAAAGAGAAACTATTTTCATATCTTTCAATGATTAAAATAATCATTCTTGGTCATTCATTAAATGAATAGATTAATTATTAATAATATGTGATGATCTTGTTATTGGTTCTGAAATTATCTCTATATAGACCATTACATTTCAAACATTAACATTTCATTACATATGGGAAATACATAAAAATTATGATAACAGACGCACAAAGACCATTGGTATAGTGCCTTTGGAAGCATGGAATCATATAAAACTCGTACATAAGTGTGCTACATTATCTCCCACCAGGTTCTTCGCAACGAGAACCCTTCTTAGATACATCAATAATAATACATATATTTGTATCATGGGTAAGGAAACATCTAAAGGGTTGATCTATCATTCTTTATAAAGGAAAACCACAGAGACATGTAAGCGTAAAAATGATTATAAGTATAGGAGAATATCATCATGAAAATAAAAGATCATACCCTACATATCAAAGATCATATACAAGAATCAGGGCATAACACTTTGCAGCACATAAGACATGAATCAAAAGTAATTAATGGACATAAGCCATGAAATCCTAAAATAGGAGAATGAAATGGAATTTTGGAAACACATATGTATATACTGCTCTCCATATTGTCCAAGGCGTTAATGCAAAGACCATCATTGTGGACAAAGTCCTTTAGAGAACCGTGTGAACCCCCATTCCATCTCTGTATTATTAAACCGACTAAACCCTATTTCTATCCCATTATTACAGAATAGAGTAAAACTGTATTCCATAAATGTATTACTGAACCATGTAATTCCACATTCCATTACTATCAATCTCGTGAGGTATAATTCATTACCCAGTGCATTGGAGGGATATTTTGGTCTAACATGTCGCATTATAAAATCATACATACATGTGTGGCAAGAACATAAAAACATTTAATTATCAATGAAATGAAATGGGAATGATAAACATGTATACATATAGGAACATGTGTTAAGAGATGGGCTTCATAATCATTTCATCATAAACATAAACCCTCAAAAAAAGTTTTCAAAAGCATATAACCTGATAAAGGGAAATGGGTTTCATAAAATCATTCCATCAAAACATAATCCATTAAAATTAATAATATTAATGAAAACCATGAATAATATTCCCATAAATGAATTAAAAAACCAATGTATTTTTTCTTATATGGGAAATTATTTTTTATGTTCTTTTAAAAACACATCTTGAGTAAAAAAAATTTCTTCCCTAAAAATTGATTTTTTTAACATAAAACATTTTCTAAAACATTTTATTGAAAAAGTGATCTGAAAACATTTAAAGGAGTAGTTTAAAATGATAAAAAAACTAGTATCCTTTTTTCATGAAAGTTATATTCATGGATATTTTTATAACATTTTGGAAATTATTTTTAAAAATCATTGTTTTTTAATGAAATGGACTTCTGATCGAAGAAAGACACGGTTCGCTTTCATTAAAAATGTGATCTTTAGTAAAACGTATTGGAGAAAATTGTATTAGAAAATGAGGATATCATGAAAAAATATAGGTGAAGTAAAATCATCAGTATTCTTGAGATATTTCATCAAAGGAAGCATAAACATAATCAATCTCAAAAAAACAATAACATTGTCCCAATAAACCCTTATAACATGGTTACATGGGATCATAAACAACATGTTAGAAAATAAAATTAAAATAATCTTATTATATCACTAAAATATTGATATTAATCATATAACATGTACATTGGGTGGTTATACACATCAAAAACGTATTTAGGTGAGTAACAAAACATGAGTCTCAAAGAAGGAAAATTAGGACAAGTCTATTTTACTGATTTATCAACTTTGGAAAGTCAATCCCAATTAAATAAAGATAAAATATTTATATGTGAATAAAAAAATTAGGTATAATAAATATTTAAATATGTCATGGTAATTAAATACATATCCTAGAAGGAATGAGTGGTGATCATAACATGAATCCCATAGAAACTAAAAGTGAGATGAAATTCCCCTTACCTTGTGGCTTGACTCTCCATGTACTCAAACAAGATTCATGTTTAATAAATATAATTTTATCAAAAATAATTATATAATGAAAATTATTATATATAATACCATATACGGTTTTATTATGACATTATATTACATTTTTTAATGATCCTATGTTACATCATCACTTCGGGTAATAATTCACCTTGTTCTTTGCATCTTTCTTAATTTGTTATATTGATGTTACTTATACTGATATAATGATTCCAGAATGTAGATAATGATTTAAATACCAGTTATTGTCAATATATTAATATTATATTAATTTTTTCACAATGATGCATGAAATTTAATACATCATTAAATGAGATGGTAAGTCATTCGTATGGATGAACGATGATTCCGTTTTTATTATCACATTGAATGAAAGAATATAAATGACACATTTATATATATGTATATATATATATAATTATTATTGTATCATTAATATATCATATATATCATATATGTTTATTGAAATAATACTTAATACATCCCATGTGGTGTGTGAACGAATCACACCGGTTTGAGGGGGCGGTAGTCCACACCTCATTAAACGAGATTATCGTATTAACACCAAATAGATGGTAAAAATATGTGTGTTTTAAAAGATATAAATAAGATTAAAAATTAATAAATATAATATTTTACATATTTAAATAATTTTTTCATCATAATTTCCACCATGATGGTCCGTAGAAGAGAAATAAATAATCATCTTTTTATGAGGCAGTAGTTCATCTTTCACCGAATAATAATGTTCAACATCAATTTGATGGAGGTTTCTATATGTCTAGGTAAGAACCTTTTAATATTATAATCCTAGTATATATAGGATACTATTGTATCCAGACAACAAGTGAATAAATATATTTGATGGGTGGAGAATGAAGATAACGGAATGGAGCGTGAAAGAAGATGTTACCTCTAAATCGGGTAACTCCTTTTGGAATTTGCCAAGTGGTTTCAATGATAGGGTTTCGTCAAAAAAAGTTGATTCAATGTAAATGGGAGTATTTTTGGGACAACATTTGTGTAGATATTTTCCAATCATAAGAGTCATGATTGGTGTGAGGAATGGGTAATGTTGGTGGCCTTTTATATGGATGGAAACAGTCTCAAATAGAATTTTTATAATCTAATTCGGTATGCTCATGGAATTACCTAAAAAAGTCTTAAAAACCAAAAATTAAATCATGAATTAAATGTGTATGGAAAAACTACTGAGATCCAATGAGTTTTGTAGAATTTTCTAAGTCATTTGGTCCCATAATTTTAAGATGTAGCCCCTAATTAAACTTAATTTTTCCTTAACTACTATGATTAATTTTTATCACTATTACTAATAATTTTGGTCATATATTTAAATGGTATAATTAGAAACTTAACAGTAGACTGAAAAATGGTGTATATAGGATTTTTAGAATTCCAATCATAGAAGAGGAAAAATTAAGATTTGTGAAAACCCATTAGATGTGACAAAATAACAATGTTTTATAGGGGAAAAAGTTCAAAAGTTTGTTATGATTTTACATTAATTTCCAAAAGGAAATTTATTATAATGAATGATATTTTATCAATAAATGAAATATTCCTCTAGTGTGAGCATACAAAATATTTATAATATAATATATAATTAATAATTATTTATAGAAAATGCAGTTCTTTACTAAAAAGTATTATTTTTCTGTATTCTTCAAAAAATGATGTTTCATAGAAAAAACCCAAAAATTAACCCCATGATAATTTCAACATTAGGAACTGAAAAATGGTGTTTGTTTTATTAATTTAAATTTCTATATGTTTCTAAAATAACATTCATTATTAGCAGTAGTTCATTTTAGAATATGATGTTTTAAATAGTAAAGGGGCTTTACCAAATATCATAACTTTTACTATCAATATGTTTTATTTATATAAAATTATTATAAGAAGTATTCGGAAAGTAGTAATTATTATTAAAAATACTATGTTTAACTGCTAGGTTAAAATTTTCTAATTTAAATAAAATGATATATTTCATAGAAACTTAGTGTTGCATGTATCGTACGTCAACATAGTGTTTCATGCATCATATTCCATGTTAGTGTGGAGTGAATCATATGTCGAGTTAGTTTTATTTGAAAGGAATATTTGGCTTACTACATTACAATATATAAATGAAAATTTAAATTTATTTGAAAAAATAGGTCATAAAAACACGGGGTGTTGAATTCTACCCCCCTTAAAAAGAATTTCTCCCTAGAAACTCACCAATTAGGTTAAATTATGTAAGGATACGTCATCCTCATTATATCCTCATGTAACTATACAAATTCATAAAAATAGTGATTTCTTCACAAAATATTAACCAGGAAAGTGGTCTTGTTTCAATGAACATTCTCTGATCGATCTAAAATGCCTACAGGTTTCTCCTCATATGAATGATCATGCACCAATGGTATGACCCTTAAGTTGAGTACATGTAAAGGTTTAGGTTTTCAATTCCTCTAGAGTGATACAAGGAAAACATCAGGGAAAATATATGGATTTTGGGGAAGTTCCATGTTATAGGATACCATCCCGATACGATCAAGAATTTCCAAGGGTCTAATATACCTAGGTCTTAGTTTCGCATTATTCTAGTATATTAAAAACGTCTTCTTGGGTGATATTTGAAAAAAAATACTTTTTAACCATCTAAAAATTCTTGTTCATGATAATGGTTATCATTATAACTTTTTATCTGGTTTTGAGCTACCTTGATATGCAACTGAATGGTTCTAACCCTCTAAACCATTTCTTCAGTGATCTCAGACACTACCAGCTTTCTCTCTCTAACCTCATTACAACATGTTGGAGCTCTACATTTCATCCCATATTGGTCTTAATAAGGTTCCATTTTAATGATTGAGTGAAACCTATTGTTTTAAGGAAACTAAAATAGTGGAAGGTGTTGATCCCCCACCACCCTTGGAATGTAGAGAAAAATATATCAACATATCCTATAGGTTTTGAATTGTTCTTTTAGATGGGACATCTATTTTAAGATGATAAGGAGTTCTAAAATGCAATTCTGTATCACGTGCTTTATATATACTTCACTAGAACCTTGAGTTATACAATTTAACCCAGTATAATACAGTGGAATGTGGGAATTCATGCAAAATTACCACTTCCTTAATGTATATTCGGGAAAGATGAACAAGGGAGAAATATTATATAATAGTAATGAAGTGTTCTGTCTTCGTAAGGTGATCGACTACCACCCATATAGTATTAAACCCTTTAATTGTTTTCGGTAGTCCAATGAAAATATCCATACTGATGTTCTCCCATTTTCATTTTTGTACGGGTAATGGATGAAACATTTCTTTAGACTTTTTTCTTCCAGAATTAATTTTCTGTTATACCAAACACCAAGATACAAACATAGTGATATCTCACTTAATATCATCCCACCAGAAGTATTCCTCCAATTCCATATACATATTCATTCTTCAAGGATGAATAGAAAATGAATAACTATGATATTACACTAACAACACCATTATAAAATCTGGTATTGGAGGAACACATATAATTTTTCTAATCCTTATTATTCCATACTGATGAAGCATAAAATATAGAACAATTATTACCTTCATATGCATCTCTCCATATTCCTTTTTCACTCCCTCAATAGTAACATGGATATGGGGATGAAAATTTATTTTATAAAGAAAATATTTTCCCCTTCATCCATGATTTCTATATCCATCCTTTTTAAATCTAGAAATATTTCATGATCCATCCAACTCAAAGCATCAGACACATTGTTTTCTTTTCAAGGGTGGTTATTTATTGAGAACTCTTAATCCTTTATAAACTCTAACAATATTCTCTAGAGAATGTTAAAATCCTCAATTTTTAATATATATTTCATAATTTTATGATCGGTATAAATATATCACATGTTTCCCCATAAAAGATAATTCCTCCAATTCATTAATGAAAATATTACCATCGCAAATTCCAAATCATGAATTTGGTAATATTTCATATGAATCTTCAACTATCATTAGGAATATTCTATAACAATATTATGTTTCATAAGAACACATCACAATACCTTCATGGTGGAATCTCAATATATTACAAACCCTTTCCACTACAAGTTAATGTATTCATAGGTTCACTGACCAACCTCGTCTTCACCTCCTTGAAATTTTCCTAACATTCATCTGTCTAGAGGAACTTCATTACCTTCGGAGCTAACTTTGTTAGAGGATTATATAGTCTTGAGAAATTCTCCACTAACCATCAATAAAAGCAAACTAAACCAAGAAAACTATAGATCTCATTCTCCGTGGTTGTTCTAGGAATTATTTTAATAGTCTTCACCATTTACTCATCTACTACAATAACATCAATTGAGATGATGAGACCGAAAAGAACCTTTTTTTTCCAAAAATCTGATTTTTTTTTAATTTTTCATATATCTTACAATCCATTGGATCTTCATTAAAATTCACATGTGATCTTCATAATATTCATTTTTTCGAATAGAAAAGAATATCATCTATAAATAGTAATAAAAACTAGTCGAGGTAATCTCTAAAGACTATTCATTAAATCCATGAAGATATAAGGGGAATCATGGAGATGAAAAGGCATCACTATATATTCCTAGAGACCATACCTTGGACAGAATTGTCGTCTTAGGTATATCCTCCTTTTTCCCTAAATTGATGATATCCAAACCAACATTCAATCTCTTAAAAGTATTGAGCTGCACAAAGTTTATCAAAATATTCATCAATATAGGAATGTTGATTCATGTTCTTGATTGTAATCATATTCACCTACTGATAATCAATGCATAGTCCCATTGATCCATAATACTTCTCTAAAAAATAGTGCTCCCCAAGGTGATTCACTTAGCCGAATCAATCCCTTATCAACGTTTTCTTAGAGTTTCATCTTCAATTCCTCTAACTCAATCGAGGTCATTCTATAAAGAGTCTTTAAAATTGTTGTGGAACCAGGTTTATGATCTATTGAAAACATAACTTCATGATTTGGTGTATGACATGGTAATCTTCAAGAATGATATCCAAAAAATTACTAACAATGGGAATCTCATCGATTTTGATCTTCTCCCAATTAATTTGAGATAAACAGCCCTTTGGAATGGGAATTAAGACCCATACACTAGTTTTAATATCTATAGTAGGTTCATACTTATCATCATGTTGATGGATGATCATAGGCCGGTTTGAAATATCCAATGTAACTTCCTTTCCTTGATAATTTTTGTTGGGTTTATAAAGAGAAATCCAATCCATGCCTATGATGACATAAAATTCAACCAAATGAACAATGAAAAGATTTCTATGAAGCACATTCCAATAAACAACAACTTGAGAGGAATCATAAACATGAGATTCAATCATCATACCATTAGGGGTTTACACTACCAATTCAACATTTAATTTTTTTTGGAATTTTAACACCCATATAAAATTCATTACATATGGAGGAGTGGGTAGATTCAAAATCAAATATGACATTATATGTTATATAGGGGATGGTATGTGTACCTTTCATCATGTCATTGTCTCACCCCTCATTAGATATAGATATTTCATGAGATTTCTACCAATACATTGGAATAAGAAGGTTCTGAAGTTTATCATAATCCCCAAACCTTAGGATTGGGAATTGGTTATAACAATACCCATTCTCCATACACATGTATCACTAAATAGTTGGAATTTCATTCTTTGTTGCTTTTTATCCATTATCATTTTGATAAAAGTTCTTCCCATCACCTAGAAAATCAGTTTCTTAATGGACTTCCCTTACACTTATATAACATTTAATAGACCACCAAAGGAAAATTCATCCATGATTCATCCCACACATATATTACACAAGAATGTTCATTTTCTTTTCTCCATAGATCTTAGAGTTTCCTTTAAACTCCATATTTCACATCTTGTCAAATCCATGAGATTGATATGTGACTCCCACCTCCATTTCAACCTTGATTTCACAAATCATAATCTCTATATAGCTACTAAAGTCTCATATGGGAAATGTCCTTATGATACATGGCATTAAACCACTAAAGAACGTATCAGCTTTACTTTTTGGTTGGATGATAATTCCTAAAGAGTACCATACAAGTCTTGTAAAATTATCCTTGTAAGAACTAACAAACTCAACATCCCTTTCCTTCTACTAAATAAATTATTTCTCATCTTGGTGGGAATAATACAAGTAAGGTACTTACTGAAAAATCAACTATTACACTCGTTCCAAACCATTGATTAAATATCATCATGCTACCTTATATTCTTGATTAGATTCCACCACTGATATGCTTTTTTTCAACTGATAAACATACATAATGAATTTCTCATGCTCCAAACACTAAATAAATTTAAATATATTTTAAGTTGTTCTAATACATTATTCAGCAACAAGTGGATTAGAAAACCAATGAAATTTGGTTGATGTTTCCTCATGAAGACTCGATAAAATGTTGTTGCGTCTATTGCTCATTTTAATGTCCACCATGATACATATCCAGAGAACTCTATGTGAGCATAGTAAAAGGATTTTTTATTTCATATCCTATAGAATTAGGTTTCTCAGGAGGAAAATCATAGCATTTTCTATTGTAATATCCATTAACACAGTTCCTTCAGGTTCCATCCTTTGACTAAAATGAAAACATATAGTAAGAAATAGTTACATAATGTAGAATCACATAATCATTAAAATTCACTTATTAGATGTCTAACATATGAATCCTTGTTTAATATATGACACATTAGGATTATCCTAGGTTATTCATTTCTAACATCTATTTAAATACATCCTAATGGATCATGATTATTTTTTGAATTTTAATATAATATCCCCCAACAGCTTCAAACCAAGTGTGTTGTAAGGCCTGTTATCGAGTACTAGATTACACCTAGTCCAGCCCAGAAAATCTTTTCATAGTTGTTACCCCTAAGTACATATATGATAGAGCCACATCCACTTATAGTATCCAGACATGGATGTATGGATTTGAAACCACTCACACTATCTTTCACCAAAAATCCATAACATTTTCTTATACTTTTAATGGACATAAAAATTATCCCTATATATATTCCCTATGGTTCTATATTAGGTTTTCTCATACAGGATTCCAAGGCTAACTATACATTTTATTTGATACCAACTATAGGGACCGTAACTTTTCAAACATTAAAATTTAATTATATATGCAGGATACCTAAACATTAGGCAAATAGAATCCCAAATACCATCATTGGTATAGTTCATTTGGAAAGATGAAAATATAAGCAGTGCTACATATGTGAGACACATTATCCAAAATTAGGTTCTCCACATCTAACACCCTTCTTAAACACAGAAAAAATTATAAATATCTTTATAACATTTGAAAGGAATAATAGAATGGGGTGAGATAAAATTTTATGTATGGGTAAAAAAGGGATACATGTAAGCATAAACAAGAGAATTAGTGTATGAGAGCATGAACAATAAAATAGAAGATCATACCCTATATATCAAATATCATATACATGAATCAAGGAATAACACTTGGTTGTTCAAAATACATGAATGAAAATTATGTGAAGGACACAAGCAATGAAATTATCGCATATGAGTAAGACACAGAATTGTAGAAACACATAAGTATATAATAATTTCCATAGTAGGAAAGGTGGAAATTCCAATGCCATCTTAGTGTAAAAATCCCATTACTAGATCGGGTGAACACCCATTCCATCCCTTTATTATAGAACTGAGTAAACCTGCATTCTCACCATGAATTACCGAACCATGTAAACACATGTTCCAGCAATGTAATATTGAACCATATAATCCTTGTTTTATTCTTGTCTTTCTAATGAGATATAAATATTTACCCAATGTGTTGGAGGGAGATATAGGTATCACCCATAATATAATGAAATCATACATGCATGTTCCAAAAGGACATAAATAAACATATAACTACCCATTAAATGAAATATGTATCATATAAGTGTAAAAATATTTTACGTTGTAAATGTGACTTATTTGATAATCATTTCATCACAAACATAACCCGTGAAAAGAAATAGGTTTCAATATCATATAACTCGTGAAACAGAAATGGGTATCATAACAGAATTCCTTCAAAACATAATCCTATTAAAGATATAATATGATTATGTACATTGAATAATTTCCCCATAAGGGAATGATCAAAACTAATTTATGTTATCTTATATGGAAAATAATTTTTAATGATCTTTTAAAAACACTTCTTTCAGAAAATATCATTTCATATTTTAGAAATGATTTTTATAACATAAATGTTTTGAAAATATTTTTCTTTGAAAATATCATTGAAAACATATAATGTAATATTTTTAAACAAAAAAACATTTTAACTATCCCTTTCCATGAAAATGATCTTCAAGGATATTCTGAAAACATTTCTGAAAAAATGGTTTTTTAATACAATGGATTTTAGTCCGAAGAGAGAGACAATTTTATTTAAAAAACATCTTCAATAAGTATAGTAGATTGGAAAAAATGGTTCAAAAAATGAGGTAATTTTAAATAAATATAATATAATTATACTCATGAATATTATTTATACATTTCATCATAGTAAGAATAAAAACAAAAATTCGCGAAAAACAATAAGATTGTCTCAGTAAACTCGTATAACTTGGTTACGTGGGATCATACTCTACATTTAAGAACAAAAATTACATGAAGAGAAAAATAGCATAAAAATAAGTGTATTCATGATATTACATGTGAAATTTTTGTATACACACCTATAAAAAGAGATTATGTGTAAAAAAAATGATGAGTCTAAAATAATGAAAATTGAGACAAAACAGTTTTACCGATCTGGTAATATCTAAATGTTAAACCCCATGAAAGAAGGATCATATAATGGATATGTTAATATCCATAAATTTTGGTATTTTATAAAATAATTCAATAATGGTCAATACATGCACCACACAAAAGGAAAGACTAGTGATCATAAACTAAATCTCACATAAATTAAAAGTGAGATGAAATTCTCCATACCTTCTGTCTTGACTCTCTCCGTACTCATACAGGCTTCCTATATAATAAATATATGTTTATTATAAATATTTAATATAATCATAATTTATTACATAATACCACATATGTTTTTATTATGGCCTTATAATTCCTTCTTGATAATGATCATATGTTAAGGTTTCACCTCAGGAAATCATTCGCATTATTTTTCGAATGTGTCTTAATTTGTTATATCATTGGTCCTTATAATAATATCTCTATTATAGAACAATTAACCTGATATAAATATAAGGTTTATAAAATCTATGTATATTATAATAATTTATATCATAATGAGGTACAGAATGTAATACAACATTCATGGAGATGGTAAACCATTCATACGCATGAAAATTATTTCTGTTTTCATTGTCGCATAGAAATAAAGTACATAAATGATATATATATATATATCACAATTATAGAATCATGAAAATATCATATATATCATATAATTTTATTAAACGCATCCTCAATACATCCCATGTGGTGGGTGAATGAATCTCATCGCTTTGAGCCGGTGGTAGTCCACACTTCATCCAACGAGATTATGATATTTACAAGAAATGGAAGGTTAAAAGATATGTGTTGTAAAAAGAATAATGAGGATTAATGAAATAATAAATATTATATATTAAACATATAAATAGATCATCCATCATAATGGACACCATGATTGGTAGTAGAGGATAAATAATAAACAATCGTTTCGTGAGGCCCACTACAAAAATAATCATATTAGAGGAGATTTTTTTGAAGGGGTTACATATATAATCTTATAATTATCAAATTTAAAGGTTCCTCACAAACCCCTCTAATTTTTTTATCATTATTTATTTAATAATTGGTTTTATTTTAAATGAATTTATTTGAAAGTCACCATTAATATAATATTTAGTAGTGACATATACTCTGTTCAATTTTAAAGGAGAGATATATATATATAAAATTTGATTTCATATAAATATATATCATTTTTTTGAAAAAATGTGGTGGTTCAAAACCCCCTCTAATTTTTGATATACTAGGGAGATTATGAACAACTGTTAATCTATTGTAATATAGGGGGGTTGTGAACCCCCTCTAATTGATTACATTTGAGGTGGTTTTAAACACCATATAATTTATGAAATTAGATGGAGTTTTGAACCCCTTATAATTCATGGCATTAATGGGGGTTTTGAACCCCCTATAATTGATTAAATTAGAGGGGTTTTTGACCCCTTATAATTTAAGAAATATATGGGGTTGGAACCCCCTATAATTGATGACATTACATGGGGTTTTAAAGCCCCTCTAATTAGAGTGGGTTTTAAACCCCCTCTGAATTTTTATTTATTTATTAAAATAAATTTCATAAAAAATCAAAATTTCTAATATATATGTGTATGTGCGCATGTGTATATATATATATAGTACATAAACACATCATATGAATGTATTTAAATACATTATAACCAGATATATATAGAGAAATTATATAAATAATTTAAATAAAAACTTATTCAAATATTAATAATGTATAGATATATAAATACTTGAATACATAATATAAATCTAATTATAAATAAATTAATTAATTTTCGTGAAATTTATATATATTTTTATAAATTTTACACATTAAAATAATTATATTTTATATATGATATTAGAAAAATAAATTTTATAAAAATTTATATATATGATATAATTATTTTATATATATTGTAATATACGATATTAATTATAAATTAAGTTAATATATATATCATTTAAATATAATATATATTTCCAATTATATGAACGTTTTTATTTTTCTGTATATATATATAATATGAAATTTTATTAAAGAAAAAATAAAAACAATACAGGAAAAAATACAAACAAGAAACACAAAATAACCAGAATGTTTTCTTATGGTGAAAAGGAACGAAAACCAAATCAACAAAACTCACCCATTGAAAAAAGGTGGATACTAGAAGACAAGCAGAAGATACTGCATAAGGAATCCTGAAATAGAAGTCTTTAGGACACACTCTGTATAAGCATGATCGCCTCCTCAACAAATAATCCATAAACTAAGAAACGAAGACTCCTACAAGCTCACAGTAAGGCA
This sequence comes from Viscum album, assembly GCA_963277665.1. Taxonomy (NCBI): domain Eukaryota; kingdom Viridiplantae; phylum Streptophyta; class Magnoliopsida; order Santalales; family Viscaceae; genus Viscum; species Viscum album. The sequence continues at coordinate 790,353,074 of OY728129.1, read as the reverse complement.
GCAACCGACTTCATTGGATCACCAACTGCTCCCACAATATAAACAAGCATCTAAAAACAGCAATAATTCAATCCAATCTAGTCCAACACTCCACAGAAGAAGCCCTGAATAAATATTCATAAAAAATACCAGTGTACAAAAAACAAAGAACAGAAGGCATGCTACTTTATACCAGAAAAAATAGAAGCAAATCACTCCAAAAGTGAATAAATAATAAAACAAAGCAAACTAACCCCAAAGAAAAAAAATTCAGAACACAAGTATGAAAGAAACCAAACAAACCAACCTCTAACAGATATAAGAGATAGCTTAAATAAGTCTAAAAATGGCAGACTTTTCACAATCATTTTTAAGAAAAGGAAGGAGATCATCAGGAACTCGATCATACTAAACAAAATAAACTCCATCTACACCTTTATTAGCCAAGAAATCAACAATAGAATTGGATTCCCTATAAATGTGAGTGATAAAATTAATCAATGAAAATTGAGTCTCCAACCAATTAATCCAATGATTAGTTATCTTCCATTCCAAGTGAGAAAAACTCATCCTCATGGAAGAAACAACAACAATAGAATCACTTTCGATCCATATTGTATCCCAGCCATGCTTTACAGCTTGATCCATAGAAATGATAATTCCAATCATTTCAGCCTCATGTGAAGATGAAAAGCCACAATTACCATGAAAACAACCATGTGCATCCCCTTTATGATCTCTAGAAACATAACCATAACAAAAAAACCCCTGATTACCCATATAGGCAGCATTCAAATTAACTTTTAACCAACCAAAAAGTGGTTCCTTCCAAAGAACATAAAAAGTACCAAACGTAGGCCTAAAGTTTCCCTTAACACCTATCCGGTTCAGAATGGACAAGTCATGAACCGAGTTGAATAAAAAATGCTTCCTTGGAATATCAAAATTAAGAATAGAAGCAAGAATGGTTGATAAAACCCCACTTACCAAGAAGGAAAAATAATAATGATTCCCCTCATTATGATAAATCCAAATAAATTGTTGGAGTTCAGTAGCAGCGACCCTAAAAAGATACATCAATTGAAGAGAATGTAAAATAGAATGCCAGCCTTAAAGGAAATGTTGAATTGAAGACGTATCAAACATAGGTATTTCAAAAAAAATCGTAAACAACCATCCACATTGAAGAGTCATTAACACATCTAAGAAATAAATGATCAATATCTTCCCTATGTTTATGAAAAAACCAACATGAAGAACAGAGAGAGATTCCACATTTTTTATGGAAACAATCCGTAGGGAGCTTCCCATGAACCAGTCTCCGAAAAAAATGTTGTCAGAGAAGGCCTATTAAAAGTCATATGATGATCCCTTAATCCACATAAAAACTAAATTAGAAGGTAGAAAATGACTATGATATTTTTTAAAAGTCCGAAGGCCATTTATTGCAGGTTCCTAGGCCCAAAAATCCCCCTTTAGAGAAGCAGTAAATGTTGATAATAGTAACTATATGATTAGAAAGACCCCCCATATAACCAAGATGATATTTAATCATAACATCCAAATCAAAATCATCATTCATCAAGGAATCAGCTAGGGGATATCTAGTCCAATTGGACTTCCAATATGATAAAGATGAATTCCTTGAAACAAGCCATCTGGCATGACAGTCAATGGAAGAAAAAATGGTTTTAAAAGTAGGACAAACAAAAGAATCTATATGTCTAAAAACCCCATTCTAGAGCCTATCCCTGAATTTATTACGGAGAAAGTCCAGAGACATAGAATTACTATTGACAAGCCTCCAAATGAATGATTCCTGTAAAGAATCATTAAACACCTCATGATTTTTAATACCAAGACCCCACATCATCATAGGGTTTACAACAATTATTCCAAGAGACCGTAGATAATTTCCTCTCCAAAATATTACCACTCCAAATGAAAATTTTAATATAAACATTAATTCTCTAGATGAGAGAGATCATACACTTCTAGACCATGAATGAATAAGAAAACATAGAAATGATGACAGCCCTATACAAGAAAACATGACCCGCCAGAGAGAGGGACTTACCCTTCTAGGTAGCAATATGCCTTTTGATTTTACAAAGAATATCAGAAAAATAACAAGATCTAAGCCTCCCCCAAAACATAAGAACACAAAAATATGTAAAGGGGAAAAACCTTCATGAATACCCAAATCCCTGATAATGATCGTCTTCTTAGAAATATGAAAGTTCATACCAAAATAAACAAAGGACATCTTCCAACTAATCTATTTCCCATATATGTTTTCATAATGAAAAAGGGCCACATTATATTTATAGTATTTCTCTAATCCCCTTAGTGAATAGAATAATATCATCACTATACAACAAGTGATTGGGGGAAACAAAACCTATACCAGCACTAATAGACTACAGTTTCCCATTTCCAGCCATAATAGAAAGAAATCTAATAAGATAATCCAATGCAATGGAAAAAATAATGGCTGAGAGAGTGTCACCTTGTCTGAAACCTCTAGAGCAGGAAATATATCCCTCAGCGGAACCATTAACAAGAACAAAGATATGAGTAGACTCAAAAATGATTTTAACCCAATTTATGAAAACATCATCAAAACCAAAAAACGCAGAACCATATAAATGAAATTCCAATTTATTGTATCAAAGTCTTTCCTGAAGTCCTACTTGAGAGCAGCATTACAATACCTTGTGGATTTCTTCATATTTCTAATGCATTCAGAGGAGGAAATAAGACATCATGAATAGACCTACCCTTAATAAAGCTAAAATTATAAGGAGAAATAATATTAATGGAAATAGAGGATAACCTCATAGCCAAGATTTTTCAAATAAATTTAAAAATTGAATTGATCATGGAAATTGGTCTGAACAAATGAATCTCATTAGCATTCTCTATCTTTGGAATAAGGGATATAAATTGAGCGTTCAGGCCCTGAGTAAGAGAACCACATTAAAAAAACGAGTAACCAACCTGCAAACATCATCATGAATAATGTCCCAATATGTTTGAAAGAAAAAAATTCTCATAACCATTTGGACCAGGAGAACATTCAAAAAATAGACTAATGGTCGCTTCATTGATTTAAATGTCCAAAGTGATAGATGTAATGCTTGAATTATCCTCTTAGTTAACAAGATTTGGAATAATACACTCCACTGGATCAGCAAGAGGGGCATGACCAGTAAAGAGATCATTAAAATAAGTAACAAAATGCTCTAAAAGATTATTTTTTTGTCAAAGACATTATTCCCGTTTCTAACCAAAGAAATATTCCTTGAGACATTCCAAATTCTCCGCAAATAATTGTTTTTTTAATTTCTATCCCCATCTCTCATCCAATTATCCTAAAAATTGTCTCTTTACAAAGCGTCTATGAGATTCAAAAAATTATTAATCTTCAAAACCACCTGAGTCTCACCCAAAACATCATTAGAGAAGTCATTTGAATAATTCTACTCCTGCATTTGTTTAAGAGAATTCTCAATAGAGAAAATTTCAGAATTACGAGAATTGAAATGAAATTTACTCCAGAATTTCATATTTCTTTTAAGGAATTTGATCATGATGATGCAAGAAAAATCATTGACTCTTCCATTCCAAGAACTCCATGATTTTTCAATAATAGTTCTACATTCAGGATGATTAACCCAATAATTATTAAATATAAAAGGAAAAGGAGGTTTGGGATCCTTACTCACAAGGTCAACCAAAATAAGATGATGATCAGAGTTAATTATGGAAAGTGTCAGACAAGAAATAGAACACCAAAAATCAAGACAAGCCTCATCGACAAAGCTCTATCGATAATACTAGCATCAAATCTATTCAAAACGTTCCTATACCAAGTATAACTAGCCCCAAAAAGTTTAACTTCAATAAACCCATTATAATCAATACAAGATTTGAAATCTCTTGATGAAATGACATTTTTCATACCTCCAATCATCTCATCAGAATTTATCATGGCATTAAAATTACCAAGAATATAACATAAACCAGAGAACAAAGAGTTGAGAGATCCAATATCCATCCCTAAATTCTTACAACCATGATAATAGTTAAGGTCATAAATAAAAGAGAAGAAATGCTAAAGCCCTTGAAAATTGAAGGAACATGTGACATGCTGACCAGAATTAACTATTAGGGAAATATGAGACAAATAAAAATGGTCCAAAACCCATAACCGTTTAATAATCTATGAGGATCTATTAGATTCCACAATGTGAAAACTAATATATTCAAAATTGGTAATATAGGGAGAAAAAACTCTTTTGGGTTCTGACAAACCAATGAGAAGGGGCCTATGTTCTAGAATAAAGAGCCTAAGGGACCTCATGGTGCCATTATTGACTAGTCCCTGACAATTCCAGAATAGAATCTTCATTTAAATCTTTGATCGGGGTGATTACCCCATTTTTTGACCCCCACAGGTACCTATTTGCTAGATTTAGGAGGCCTTCCAACCTTTCTCTTAAGAATAGAGGCCCCTTGTAAAAGATCACTTATGTCCAAACTACTTGTGGTTCATTTTCCATTTTTAACACCAACAGTTAGGATATCAACAGGTCCTCTAGAAGATTCAGGTACACCAATTTCCTGCAATGAGAAATCTCCACTAGATGAAACAGGAGCATCAACTTTCTCAACCAGAGTAGCATTACCAGAAAAAGAAAAAGGGACCCCAATCTACCCTTCTAGAGAAGAAAAATTTGGATTGAAATTATCATGTTCCACTCCCTTTAAAGAAGAATCTGTATTAAGAGAGACAGGATCTCCAGCCACCTGAACTGGGAAAGATACGAGTGCAATGAAGGGCACAAGGAGATCAATAGAGAAATAGGAAATCCTAGAATTATCACTATCTTGAAAATAAACCACAAGCGCACAAATATTATCCGCCAAATCCTGCCTCAAAAAACAATCATCAATATCTTTTTTTTAAAAACCTAGTCATAAATCTCAGAATAGATATTCTGATTTAAATTGTGATCATCTATGCACGTGAATCCACAAAATGTACCCATTTCTTGACAAATCATAGCAAGAGGGCTGGGATGATCAAGAATCCTAACTTGTTCAACATCATTATAGATATCTACCCAAGATTTATTGGAAGTATCTATAACTCTAGAAGGACCAGGTATATCCATTGATGGACCCACCTTTTCCACAATAACCTTCTTATTTTTATTATTCCGATTAACCTCCTTCCAATCATTATCATTGGGAACCTCGTTTACATTTTTTGAAGCATCCTACAATTCAGCACAGAATGACCAACAATCTTGCTAACCTCACAGAAATAAAGAACACATTCATATTCTACATTAACATCAATCTTATTACAATTAGAAATCAAAGTGGCATTATCCATACTTTTATTATCCAGATTAACATCAACCAAAATTCTAGAAAAATATCCAAGATCCCCCTCCAAATTTTTTTGATCCATTCAAGTTGGAGTGTCAACACATGAGGAGAGGTCATTAAGGATCTTAGCATGCCAATTCATCTAATTAATCCCATGATGTCTGATCTAGATCTGGCCATTGGTTTGTTTAAGGTTAAAGGGAATAAAATTAAACTGCCATTTAGATAAACTCAAAGCACTAGTATTAAGATGTATATTACCAAAATCCCATACTCTATTAAAATCATCCCCTGATTGAAAAATGATATGAAAAAACCCCTTCCGGTAGGAATAAATTTCCAATTACAAAAACCCCAATAATGAGATAATCTATTTTTAAGATCACAGTAAAACTAGTGTTTATCACCATTGGAATAAATACAGCAACCAAGAACTGAATACACACAAAGATCAGTACGTTGTTGTAAAGCCTCTGCATCTGCGACTACAGAAAACCACAATTCTCAAGTCTGGTAATGTTAGAGGAATGAGACGTACCTGTTTTTCTCAGATCAGAAGAACCATAAATATATAGTATTTATAAAACCAATATATAATTTTTATAGTTTAAAAAATATTTGTAAAAATAATAATAATTAATAACACTATTGTTACACGCACACATACATATATGAAAACTTATAATGATGAATATATATATATATATTATCATGTCGATAAATATCATATAAATACATAAATAATCACACACACAAATATAAATGTATGTAATTATATATATATATATTTCTAAATATAATTATTTATGAATATTATATATATATATATATATATTATATACAAAAATTAATATATTCTACAAATATTATAATATACCCACACACAGATTTATATATATATATTATAATATACAAAATAAAAAATATATTATATTAATTATATTTACAAAACCATATATATATATATTATTCGGTATGTAAATAAATATAAATAATTGTATGTAATATTTAAAAAACATACAAGCATAGTGAAATATGTGTTATGGATGGTTGATACCGGTCATGGGTTCGAAGCTCATAGAGGCTGAATTTTCACCTCCCTCACGGGCTGAGATGTCCTATGTTTTTGGGCATTCGTATGACTTTGGGCCCTTAGGTTGGGAGGGTGTGTGGGTTTTGGTGGGTGGTTGGGTGCGTGGAATTTGTCTCAGGGGGTCTCGGTAGGGGTTGGGGTCCTAGATGCGGCCAAGGTGGGGTGTCAAGGGTGTCTCTGATGTGTTGTATGGGCCATGTGGGAGTAACATGGGGTCTCAGTGCGGTGTTTGATGTCTGTCCGGGTGCGTGTTGGGGAGGGGGGTTTGGTGGGGGTGAAATACCGAGTGTTGTCAAGGTGTCGATCAAGGGGTGGGTCTATTAGGTGTCATAGGGGGTTTTAGATGGGTGTCCAGGTTGGGTGGGATTCACAAGGGGGTGTCGGTGGGGTGTCCGGGCTAGGTGGGTGTCAAGGGTGCATCATATGGTGGTGTCATGGGCTGTGTAGTGGTGTCCAGGGGCATTGGGTGGGAAATATATATACAAAATCATAGTAGTGTAGAAGAAGTTATACTAGAACCTCCCCTAAAGTTGGTCCTGATACAGTCAAATAGGGGAAGTTCTAACCACCATTATTGTGATTTTTGAAATACATCTAGTTAAAATTTCCTCTCATCTAACAATTTATGATGGATTTTGTGCACAATTAGAGGGGGTTAAAACCCCCTCTAATCTAACTGGTGCCAAACAAAAACATAGTTTACCAGCGCTTACCCATATCCAAATCTAAATATATTAGAAGTGAAATTTCGTAGTGTTTATGGGTTACCATTTCTAAATTATTTTTAATGGGTTTATGTCCCTTCTAAATAAATAAAAAACCCCTTCTAATCAGCCTATTTTATTGTAGTGGCGGTAGTTTTTCGTACATAAAAATAGTTTGTTCAACATCCAGTAGATAAATGGGTGTGTAATTGTAGGTTAGACCCAGTGCATAACAACATCGTAGTATATGGATGATACTTTTGTTTTCACACAAAAATGGAATCAAGTGATTGTAGCTGGTGGAGAATGAAAATACAGCAAAGGATCTTGAAAGAAGATGTTTTCACTAAATCGGGTAACTCCTTCTCGTTTGTGCCAAAAGGATTCCATTAATGGATTTCTTCACAAAATTATTATTAAAATTTTAATGGAGGATTTCTGGGATTTATTTCGGGAATATCTTGCGAACATAAGATTCTTTAGAGGTGTATGGATTAGGGAGATGTGGTGGCCTTTTATAATGAAGGAAAAAGACTCATATAGAATTTTTTGAAACAAATTATGTGTGCACATGGTCTTACCTAACAAACGTCTTACCAAACAAATATAAAACAATAATTTAATATTTTTTGTCTGAAATATAGACAAACAATGGGGTTTTATAAGTTTCTAGGTCATTTGGCCCCTTAATTATAATGATCAGTCTTAAATAATGCTTAATTTAGCCTTAAGCGCTGTGAATAATTTTAATCACATTTACTAATCATTTTGGTGAAAAATGTACACATACTCAATAATTTATAAATATTATACTGAATAATAGTGTGTATGTATAATTTTTGAAAATCCAATCACATAAGTGAAAAAATTATGAATAGTTATAATCTCGTAGACGAGAAGAAATAATGGGGCTCAAAAGTAGGAAAAATGACATATGTTTATTATGATTTTACATTCAGTTTCATAGTGAGATTAATTATACTAAATTAAATTGTATTAATAGATATTATATTGATCAAATGTGAAATTAAAAACTTTTTATAATATCATTAATCATTAATAATTAATTATACAGAAGGCATTTTTAAGTAAAAATGTGTATTTTTCACTATTCATCAATAAATGTTGTTTCTTAGAAAAATACTAAAATTTCATCGTAAGATAATTTATACATTCTTAATTCAATGATAATGTTTATTTTAGAAATTTAAATTTCAATATGTATCTAAAATTAATTACATTTTAATAATTAGTTCATTCAAGAAAATAATATTTTAAAACAAAAAAAAGGACCTGAACACAAATCATTTCTTTTTTTATCAATATGTTTTATTTATATAAATCACTAAATAAATGAAATGTATTAATTAGTATTAATATTAATAAATATAAATTCTACGTTATACTTATATTCTTTAATTAGAAAGTGATATTTCGACGAAACTCAGTGTTGCGTATATCATATGTCGTCATAGTGTTGCACACATTGCATGTCATGTCAGTATTGTGAGGAATGCCCACTGAGTCAGTTCCATGTGAAAAGAATATTGGACATCTTTAATTGTAATATATGAATGAAAATATAAATTTATTTGAAAAAAATAGGTTCACAAAAACTCTGAGTGTTACGTTATCCCTTACCTATTTCCATTGATTTAATTCTGTTAATTACGACTTTTATCATCATGTAAATATCAGATTTAACATCAATCGTCACCAAAATAAAAGTCATATATGACTCATAACATGATCCCACTATTCTTAAACCCTGAATGGGGTAACATATGGGTCACATAAATATTTATAATTATTTAAATAACTTTGATTGATATTAATATTTATAATTTAGTTTATAATTTATGATTTATTCATTCTTTAAACTAAATTGTTATATCTTATGATTCCAAATTCATTTTATATATTTGTAATCAAATCGATTAATTTTTAGAATGATATAAAATCTAATAACACATTTGGAATTTCCAATTATTTATATTATATAACATAATGGTACATGTCATTTAATAGGAGGTACATTTCGTGTAGTAGTGTTCATTTTATGCGAATTAATTAAGAATTAATTCAATCCTAGGGAGTTAAATACACACAGTGAATTAAATTTTTACACCATGTTTTTACCATTATATTTTTTCTCATAGTTAGCTGACATACACACCATGCAGTCCACATTTATGGCATGCAACCTTTTAGTATGAGACAACAATTGAATCTTCTTACACGGAAAAACAAACTGGTGACCATGTAAACAGGATACCCCACACCGTGTATACCTTATACATTGCTTTTAGTCTAGTTTTCCATGGAATGGTTACATGCCATGACGTTAGGCATGTGTCTCATATAGATGTTGGGAAATATACATTCTATGTAGCTAGCTTGTACACACCTTGTACTTATACCAAATTGCATTGAATTATCATTAGAATATTATATTGTGCAAACCATACCAAATTCTGACTTTGGGTTGTAATTAAGTTAATTGGATACAACATGTAATGGATTTTAATATATATATATATATATATATTTGTCTGTGTGTGTTTGTTTAAATAATTCTATGTAATGTTCATATTTTTATATCATGTGTGATTCGTATTAAAATTAATGTTGTACATGCATTGATGCATAACATGTGACACTAAAATCATAAAATTCCTATAATTATTCTGTTGATAGCTGACTTCATGAATTTATGTGATACGTTGTGCATGTAATATGTCATAAGAGTTAAAAATATTGGACTATAATTCATATATACAAGATTGATATGTGTATTCACCGTTTTTCATGATATGTACAATTATATAAATTTATTATTTTAAACAAAATAATTTAATTTGTCTAACATTATTATAGTTGAGAATATCAAGGAAATTATGATGAGAATTAAAAATAAAATAATTGATTAATTAATAAAGATACATAATTTCATAAACAACAATATATCCTAAATAATTATGATTAATAATTTAGTACTACATTAATTAAAAATGTAATTAATTTCATGCTAATAAATGATCAAGAGCATAGAAAATGATCTGTATATGATATTGGTTTATTTAAAATTATTAATAAATTAAATATTTTGACAACATGCCTTCTTTTATCTCACTTCGCAATGTTCCATGTTTTCACTGTTGTTTTATATAAACCACTTATTTCACTCACATGCATGTGACTAAAAGAAAATGTAATGGATGTGCCTCCCAAACTAGTAGAGGTTTTTCATATTTATATATGTGGAGAAACAAGTCCATTAGATATACATATGTAGATATGATGAAATATGTAACACAAACCATAATTGGTTCAACATGTATTCCCCCTAGGTCAATGGTTAATTTATTATCTTCTATAAAAACTATCCATTATAAATATATCATGATCATAATTCTTTGTTATTTTTCTTCTCTAATTTTTCATGGTTATTTTATTATGGTTTTTTAAATGATGACATAAATTAATGAACTTATAATCATGAAATACAGAGATAAAATAAGTTGGATTATGCATAAATATTTTCATAGACATTCATAATCATTTAAGTTAATTTACATAATTTTATAATTAATGTAAAATGTATTGTCGTTTAAAACTTAGGAATGAATAGTAAAATTCCACAATTATTAATATTAAGTCAGCATAGCCTTCCACACAGTTAGTTAAAATGGAACTTAGTTCAATGTGCATAACTAACAAAAGTTGTGGTTCTTCTAATTATTATGTAATTATATCAATAATATTTTTGTATAATAGACATAGTTCAAAAAAATGGTTGACTCCAAATGTAGACATGGTGTAAGTGAGATGTAAAGGGTTGAAAAAACTCTTAAATAAGGATTTTTGGTTTGGGGATACCGCTCAATTGGTCATGGAAATGTGATTTAATGCTGTTTTCATTTCAAAATCCCACCCAAAACCATTCATGTTTTTTGTCCCAAAAAATTTTGTGTTAATATAAGGTTGTTATGGATCCTTCCTACCAGAATATGCAACCAAAATTGTATTATTAAGAAAAAGGTGGGTCTATTGGGTTTTGATAATATAGTGGGATATTATTAAATATAATATTTATTTGTTTATTTTTTTAGTAGATAATTTAAAAAATGACTTCTCATATTATTTGATGAAAAAAATATGATGACATAAAACATATAGTACAATCAATAACTGAAAATGATAAAATTTTCACCGGAAAAAATTCCTCATAGTGGAAAAGGCTCTTGTGCGTTATAATTCTCCATGAAATAAAATTGAATGTGATGGAAAATGATATTCTTGAGTTTCCTAATAATTAGGATAGTATGGTTGAGTTTTATGTATAATGGAAACATTTGAATTACGAAATATATGTTATTTTTTATAATTATCATAAAATAAAATTTTTTTTTGAAGAAACATGAGGACCTGTATGAATATAGCATAATGTATCACCATCAGTATCTCAATGAAGAGATGTTGATACAAGAGAAACATAATATCTCTAATGTTTTTTATATATTATTCATGTGTATGGGCCAACTGGGAATTATGTATTCAATATTATTTAATTCATTGAATGATTATATATCTTAGTGATTAAATTCTCTGATTATTTGTTCATAGATATTTTACCTTCTTTATTACCAAAGACCATATCCAGTTTCATCATTAATTATAATATGAGAAATAATGAGAATATTAATTGTTAAATTCTTATACTAATTCTCAAAGTGTATAAGGACATGGGGCATAACAAACATATGTTACATATATTGAATAAGAAATTGAAGAACACCATAAAGGGAACCAAGACTCCCGAAAGGTCTAAATTTCCCAATCATCGTCCTACCAAGAAGAAGAAGAACCTGATTTAGGGAAAGGAAAATGAGGAAATATGTTTTTCATGTGGCATCTAGCGACACTATAAGAAGATTCACACCCAGAATCATGGGGGTGATAAAGGTGTGATGCTTATCGAGTGAAATAATTTAACATTTACACATTGGGTATTCGATATAGCTTTCGGTGCTCACATATGAATCCAAATATAGGAAATAGGTTTATTCTAAATGATTTATAAATGATAGGTGGATCTGTAAGATAAAACAGTCCGAGGATGGTTTTTTTTCAGTTGGTAACTACCACCAATTAATTTCAAAAATAAGGATATTTTTATTAAAATATTATTATTATATACCCACTATTTTGTAGAAAATATTTTTTTATCATTCCTAGATAAAGAATGGTTTATTTTCATTTTTTCAAATAATAGTTGATTATTTTGTAAATACAGTATATTATATTGTATATTTTATTTACATATATTTCATTATGTATTAAATTACAAAATCCTAGTAATATATATATATATATAACGAATCATATTTAGATGAATCATATAACACTCGACTATGGAATCACCATCATAGTCATGTAAATGAGAGTCATTTGAGAAAGCTCTTTTAATATGGTTATTTTGTTTCATATAAGCTAAAACCACATGAAATATTTAATGATATTTTATAATAAAAAATTAACAAACAAAAATTTAGTGGATAGGGTTAAAGGGACATAGAGGGTCTATTATTGGCACACACATATCTGTGTGGAACATTTCTTGTATAATGTTGAGGTGGATATTCTTACATCATAATATTTATAGATGACATGAGTATATATGGATATGTTTACTTGATGAGTTATAAGCCAATGTCCATTGGTAAATTCATTGAGTTCAATAATTAAGTAGAGAATCAAATTGGAATAATGAATAAAAGTAATGATTGGATCATGGTGGAAAATATATTAACCACCATTTAATTGACATCTTACAAGAGTTTGGGATTTTTTTAAACTCCCTCCACCTTACATACCATTGTGGATCAGTGTTAGTAAAAGGAGGAACCTTACCCTATTAGACATCGCATGGTCAATTACGAGTCATGTAGATCATTCATTATCATTTTAGAGATATGAATTACCAAATGTGACATATACATAAAATCATGTACCATCTAATGAGGAAAAAAGGATTCCCATCGAGTTATGGATTTGAAATAATCATGTATTAGTTAATAAAGATGTATAGTATTGAGAGGTATTTTTAAAGAGATTATCGAGTTATGAATAAGTATCTTGGAAAAAAAAAATTATATTTATAGGGTATAATAATTTAAAAAAATTATAATACCAAAAAAATTCCTCATACATGAAATTAATTTTCACCCGAACATCCATCAATTATGAGAGGGTGGACATGCACAACAAGTATAGTGGAATAAAGATCGACGTCAATGATGTTGATGATCCAGATGCACAAGTGTTGGTATAGAAATAAATCCCACATATCCCCATGAATTAACTATTTCTTTAATCCCAATTTCATCTTATTGGAATAATAGAGGTAGGAGAACCATAACGATATAGTTTTTTTAGTCACCAATGGTGGTTACTCATTATTTGGTGAAAACGGTGAAACTCTCTCATATAAATGATAGTTGAGATCTCAAATGATATAGATGGAAATAAACAATGAATTATAAAATGGATTCCATGTAAATTAGGCAATTTTGGGGTTTGGTTGATGCTCTAGTTTTTGTAAATCCCGTAGAGTGAAAATGGGTATTCAAGAGAAAAAAAGATATGAATGTTAGAGTAAATACTTATATTTTAAGGATAATGGAAAATGGGTTTAAACATCATCAAGGAAATTACTGTGATGAAACATTTTGGTCAATTTTTTTACATTACGTCTATCATAATTATACATGTTATATCATCTTACCATGAATTTTTAAATTTGTATTGTTGATGTCAAAATTAATTTACATAATGGGAACCATTAGGAAGATGTCTATATTAGAAAAATATAATGGTTTAGGACACCATGTGATGCCAAAATGATTTTCAAGATATAGAGATCCATTTAGTGATTGAAAAAATCATCCTGGTCATCAAGCATTCAATTAAATAATGCAATAATAGAATTTTTGTTCATTAAGAATGAATGTTATCCATGAGTTTACAATAGGTTTAGTGATAATTCATCCATTATCCTACAAGCATGTTTTTATTACATATTAATTATTTGTAATGACATACCATTCATAAAGTCTATTATAAAATGGCTATGTAAGTGTTTCTCCAGAAAGGACGTACGTGAAGAATCCTCTATTCTAGGGCTCAATATCATTCATGATGTCAGCTAGAGGATACATGGACTATGTCAAAGTACATATATCGACCAAATACTAATGATATTTTTTTTGAATAAGACAATATGGTATTTTTACACTGTCACGTGATTTATAACATTCTATGAAAAAAATTACACATAAAAAATAGGATAATGGGTGAATGAGAATGATCCCATACATTTTACGGATATGATAAATAATTTATTCCATGTAATTTAATAGAAATTATGTTTAATATTAATTGATAATGGTCGTAATATATCTAAAATATCCATGATAACATCATTCATTTACTATAAAGGATATCCTCACCTATCTAACAAGAATTGTTTATATGGTCCTGATGTATGGAGGAGATGAAGAGATATCCATTATTGGTTATATAGATTCTAGTTTTCAAAACAGATCATAATGATTTGAATTCACATTTAAGATATGTTTATGGCATCGATAGAGGAGTTATCAGCTGCAAGAGTTTAAATAAGCCTGATTTCGGTGATTCTACAATGTAGGATTTGTATATTGTGGCCTCTTGTGTAACAATGAAATCCGTTTCGATATATAACACTATCCAGGAGCTTATTGTGGTACATCGATATAAATATCTGTTCACAGTTTATTCTGAAAATAAAATTAATTTTTCTCTTACAAATAAGATAATGTCATTTTAGTATAGAAATAACATACAATAAAAGTATCATAATATGAATGATTTTTATCATAGGGGTGAAGATGTACTATTATTAGTACACATGGAATATAATGTGTAGGACCCCTTGGAAAAAGAACTTATATCAGCTGAATCATGAGTATCCTGTGAGATATTGTAAAATTAATGTTATTAGTAGTTAGATCTAGTCAACGTTGGAGTCTATTGGAGTTGGTTCCCTATAACCAAATTCTGTATACTTTATGATGACATGTATTCTTGGTTTTTTATAATAATAAACATCTTATAACATCATGAATGTTCTTATATGTAACATAGTATATGATATGCCTTAAGAGTGGATATTTCACTAAAAGTTCACAGTAGATCCCCATTATGATGAGAACTAGAAAATTTTATGATCCAATTCATAAATATATGTTATATATCTGGATGAAATCATTTTATGGAAAAAAATGTCATAGTCAATCATACGTGAATACTTATAGTACATTGAAGAACCCTATAAAGGTTTAATCCAATGGTAGTATCAAGTATAAGACATTGTGATAATGAGACACTATCATAGGAAATCATAATTCATATGTTTCATTGTATGTTCATATCCGTTTATATGTTTATTGAAATCTTTAGTTAATTATTACTATAAATTAATTGTATATGTCATGTACATATATGTATTGAAGAAAATGGTGATGAAATATTTTCACGGGGAGGTTGGATACATTGGGTGCAACACAAAAAATGTAACATTAATGAATAATGAAAGAAATGATTTATCCATTATGTTCTTTTAAAAAATATGATATCTCAATCCCTTTGAGAGAAATTATATATCCAAAATAATTATTTTTCTATGTTGTTCTATAGCCATTTTCAATCTATAGAAATTCAATGAATGTGACATCAGGCACGTAGGTTTTTGCACTAGCATGCATCATACTTGATTTGTGATATCGCGATAAAGGTATTAGATTCCACAATGAGAATTTTTATGAGGTACTATTTTATTGAATAATTCCATTCTTTCTCTATCGGTACTATGGTGCTTTCCTAGATGAATATATTGGAATTTAGGCTACTCTTCCTTATTCTATTGAAAAAGAGGTCTATAGTTTCACACAATTAATCTATCTAGAATCACTGCTAAATAGTATATTATATTTTCTTATTTAAAAAATTGAATACATATTATTATTTCATGTTGGTTAATAATTATTCATGTTTTCATGTCCACATAAGTTCTATTACCACTTACATGAGATTATAATATTGGAGCATGATATTTAAATATTTTTTCAATTTTGTAAATATAATTTTATTTTATTTATTGTTGAATAATGAATTCATGTTTCTTTATGAAATAAATATTAGATATTCATGGTCTCTTATATATTATGGAAGGGTGATGTTCTAATTTTATAGTTCTAGAGAGAAATAATATATATTTGATTTTATTTTATTAAATAATTATTTATTTTAATTTTATAGTTATGAAAATTTCAAGAAATAATATTATTATTATCAACATATGGATATGTATGGATTAAATAAATATTAAAGGTAAATTTTTATATATTTTTTCTAAATCCTTGAGATATATAAACCTAATTATATTATTTTATAAGGGACAAAATTTCATTTTCCTTTTTTGAAAAACAAATTTGGATTATCCTATCAAGAACAAGAGAACCACATTAAAAAAACTCATAAGAAGAGAGAGTGGTCAGTCTCCACCTCCATATATCAAGACATTATAGATTAAGGAGTAAAATCATGAAGAGATTCTAATTTTAATCATAGGAAAAAACAGAAGTGAGAGGATCTTCCATGATAGGACCTAGGTATTCCAACAACAATGTTTGAATATTTTTAGAACATGTTGGGGTAAAATCCATAGATAATCATTTCCGGGTTCCATCAATGCAATGATAGGACAATGTGATCTATTTTCATATCCATCAGTGAATAAATAATTGACACAAGTTAATTATTTAATTGATTAAATTTATTTTAAATAATATGTGATTATCATGAACTTTTTTATGATGTTCTATCCCTTTTTATCTATGATTAAAATTTTTAGATTACGACAATCATCATCATGTAAATCTCAGATTGATCATCAATCATGAAAAAAAAAGTAATGTTGGTAACAACTCATCATATGCTTTCTATATAACTGGAACCTAATTCCTAAATGTGTTATGAACATTATTGGATTATATATGAATAGGTAGTTCCCCAAAAGTGTTCCCTTTGGTTTAATTGATACCACAACTGGGGTCCCTAGAACCAAGTCACCCGTTGAATTTTCTACCATTTCATATAGATTCCCACAAGTACATGAAACGTTCCATGTCTCTGTATCATATGATTTTATCCAATGATAACATATTATGCTAGGGTACACATTTGAATAATCATATACTTCATCATTAATATAATCCATAAATGATGATCTATAATATAATGTCTCTCAACTCCCACTTTTATGGATGGATATATACCTTTTTACTAGACAAATCAAAATTTCCTCAAAAATACAAAATACATAAATCCCTTATAAAAAATATTCCAAAATATCCTAGAAAATATGATTTTATCATTAAGAGATATAAAATATAAATACACATCATGGTTTCCCATCACATCATCATCAAAACTATCATATAGAGACTTATATGATGTTAAGATAAATGAAAATATTTTATTCAACATTATCTTCCTTTCTCATACACTCAAGGTTCTCAGTGGAAATCCATTGATACTCTTGATAAATTTCCTCAACCATGCAATTTGAATCTCTTGTATGTTAAATAATTTTTTCCACACAACTGAAAATCCATATATACCATCTTAAACTATAATGACATGAAATGTTCAAATTGGGTGATTATATTGAAAACATATACCATATTAAGAAATCACATGGAAATAACTTTTATATAAAAATTGATATATCTATCACTAGACAGTTGTACTAATATTATGAAAGTGATAACTCTCAATATATTCATTGATTATCAAAATGGGACTAGATATCTTAATAAAAACATCATCACAAATTATTCTAGGAAAATAAAATTATCATTTTTTCAAGGAACATTTCATCTCAAAAAAATTGAATTTGAAAAAATGTTATACCTGGATTGTATGCATCCACATCTCATAGATATTTGAATATTGATAAAATATTTGGTCTCCTCATATGTGGCTCATAAAGGGTTTTATTAATTAATTTATCTACTCATTTTATAATGACGACATTAACTCTTTGGAAGAAATTTCTTACTATGATCTCAATTTTTGGCATGATCAATCGAGGGGGCACATAAGATCCTCCCACTAAAAAAACAATGGGTTAATTTTTCATATCTTTTACCTAATATTAAGGGTCCCTAAATCATAAAGATGACCTAGATGATCACATTTACTTATCCATACAAGAGATTAATTGTCTTTGTGTATTTATGTAACATCTCGGTCCCAGAAGCCACCTAGACGCGCCCCGTACCTGGTTGGTCACAAGGACTCAAGCATATTTCCGCAAACACCAGAGGTTACCGATTAGTAGTGAGGGCCTTGGGCGTGATAGTGGGGAAACTATTCCCTCATTGGTAGAGTACATAGCGGAGGACACACAAATAGATAGCAATAGAAACCATAACCATCATACAAGATTAAACGATAAACAGTCGAAGACTAACAGTAAACAACTAGAGAACGCACACATATATATAAAATGATTCATGATTCATATGTCTAGGAATGCAACCAAAAAATTCACAATGATGAACACACTACTAGACCAAAGTGAAAAAGAAAACATGTAAAACTCTTCAGCATCGCAAGCCACAGCTTGGTCCCATGCTCTCCAGCTCCACAACAAGTCAAGTACTGAAAGTATAAGGGTGCTTTCCTTTATCTATCCCAGCAAGAAAAAAATATGTCTGGACCCAAAAACATGACCCAAACTTGGTGTGAGACAATGTCCTAATAAGAAAATACCCAATTATATGTGCCTAACAGTCAGTGAATATATGGTTTGTAAAGTACAGTAAGAAGTAAACAGTAAGCAGTAAACATGATAAATAACAGTAGTAATAAACCATAGTCTCTTGTATATAATCTACCAAAACGAAACACCCACTCATGCATGTATAACAAAAAGGTAACCTATGGGTAGTTCTCACATCCTAACCCCTAAGGTTCAACCTAAAAGTACTAGCAACCCTCTAGGAGGCACACACAGTCTCACCCCTCTAGTTCAGCTAAATAATAGACTCTATGAGGAAACATGCATCGTCAATTCCCTCTATAGTCTCATATCGTACTAAAAGCTCTCTAGGAAAGCACATAACGTCTATTCACCATGTGGCCCGCGTCGAGGAACTACATACTCTCTAAGAAATAATTCAGCGTCAATTCCCCTTGTGGTCTCGCATCGTAAATTAAAGAAACTTTAGAGAATCCCTTATGTCCATTCTCCCTATAGTCCACTACACTAGGTTCTCACATCCCTGTTTAAAATAATCATTCATAGCATGCGTATCAACCCAAGTAAACCTCAAGAACTAATTCGATTTCATTTTAAGGCACAACAACATAATAGTTCAACAGTTCCAGTATCCTACCACTAGACATGATAACTGGAAAAATTCCTAACAGGAAAAACATACATTGAAAACATCCAAAGCACAGTAAAAGAATTACTTTACACATAAGAAATTACCTCTACTCAATCAATCAAGAAAAGAAATAAAAAAACACGGGAAAAATAGGAAACACTCAATACCACATTCAATGGTATTGGAGGATTTTGAAAAAAATATTCACATACTTCCAACAGAAAGGCACATACCCCCTAACTTGATGCTAGGAGAACGATATATGTGAACCACGATGTCTTATTCTCCTTAGAATGTTGAAGATCTGAGAAAATGTCAAAAATTATCACCCAACAATAACTTGAGGAAGATGAGGAATCAGAAAACAATTATCTTGGAGAAGAGAGAGCTTACCGTTGGGATCCCAATGCAATTGACGGTGGCTCAAATAGAGATCAGACGGAGGATCAGGTGATCGGGGAAGAAATGCGGTCGTACTGCTTCTCTTGGACGAACAAAACCTGGACGAAAGGTGTTCTATCCATCAGGCGCGACCCTAGTAGGTTTAATGAAAAAAAAAGAAATACATAGTGTGTACTTTTGGGGTACATGGCATGTACTCTGATTTTCCATACTCCTCTTTAAGAGGTCTCCACCTCACCTCTACACACCATGTGTGTGGCCTGGACACGGCCAGCACACAGCTTGTCACGGCAAGGAAGTACACAGCATGTACTCAGAAAGTACACGACATGTACTTAAAAAATTTCTAGAAACCCTTTTTTCCTCAAAAACACAATGAAAAGAAAGAAATACCTGAAATAAAGATCTGAGTTCATAAAAACATCCCCCCTTAAACATATTCTTCCCCAAATTTCCCTAACGAGGTGGGGAAGAAGAAACCCGGAACATCTCCGGCCACTGCGATCGTACATCAGCCTCCCATTACCAGGCCTCATTCTACACCCGACCGTGCTTCCATAGCACCCGTACTAGAGGAACAGACCACCCATAGAGAAACGTCATACTGCGATCGACAATCTAGATAGGATGCTCCTCAAACGATGCATCCACTTCGAGCTCAA
This sequence comes from Viscum album, assembly GCA_963277665.1. Taxonomy (NCBI): domain Eukaryota; kingdom Viridiplantae; phylum Streptophyta; class Magnoliopsida; order Santalales; family Viscaceae; genus Viscum; species Viscum album. Next base: position 790,332,334 of record OY728129.1, on the reverse strand, counting down.
CCTCCTTGGGCTGAAAAACATGAGACGGGTCTGAAAAGTATCATAGGAGCTGAGAGATGTGGATGATGTCATGCATGGCCTTGTACCTCTGAGGTAACTGCAACCAATAGTCGACTGGCCCAAATCTCTCTAATACCTCAATTGATCTGACGTACCACGGTGAATACTTACCCTGTCTCTGAATCCTCTTGTGTCCCATCCTCGGTGCGAAACGTAAGAAAACATGATCCCCGACCTCGACTCTAGAGGCTGTCTCCGCTGATCAGGATAAGACATATATTGAGACAGTGCTATAGACATCCTCTTCTAAATCAACTCTATCTGCTCTGAGGTCTCCTGAACAAGACGAGGTCCCAGCAAAGCTGCATCTCCTGTCTCCAGCCAGCGTAGGGGTTATCGGCATGGACTACCATACAATTCCTTGTAAGATTGAATATGATTGGTTTCATGGAAATAGTTGTTATAGGAATACACCACCAGAGGAATATTCTTCACCCAAGAACCTCCAATGTCTAGAATACACGGTCGGATCATATCCTCAAGCACCTGGAACGTACGCTCAGACTGTCCATCTGTATGCGGATGGTATGTTGTACTCAGAAGTACTTGTGTACCCGAAGCCTTATGAAGTCCCTGCAAGAACTGAGGAGTAAAGTGCACATATCTGTCTGAAACAATGGAGTGGGGGACTCCATGTAGACGTACAATTTCTCGGATTTATATCCATTACATATCATCAACACTGATGGTTTCCTTGATCAGTAATAAGTGAGAAACCATCATAAGCCTGTCGACGACAACCCAAACAGCATCGTTCCCTCGAGGCGACCTCAGAAATCTAGTAACGAATTCAATCACGACATCGTTCCACTTCCACTCTAGGATGGTTAACTGCTGTAAAAGGCATACTGGTCGTTGATGTTCTACATTCACCTTCTGACAAGTAGAACACCTCAAGATGAAACCAACAACATCTATCTTCATACATTGCCACCAATACTGGCGATCAAGATCCTGATACGTCTTGGTGCCACCAGGATGAACTTCCCAAACTGAGAAATGAAAATCCCGCATATGCTCCTCATGTATGTCTTCTGGCACCCGTACGCTTCCCTGGAAATGACAAATCTCATCCTCTCCCACTGTTCATCCAGGAAGAGGGTCCACTCTTGACACACTCTCTCGTAGGATTAAGCCTTCTGAGTATGATAGCTACCTCATTCGTACCCAATCAAAAATTGTAGAGGTAACCGATATGGAATAATGGAAAGTCTGTCCCTGTATATCATGAACCTCTAGATACATCTCAGAGAATAGAGCCATAAGATGCCACTCACTGCTGGCCTCCTGAACTACCTGAACATGAGTTCTCCTGCTCAACGCATCTTTTACTTCGTTGCCCTTTCCCAGCGTATAGGCAAAATCGAAATCAAAAGATTACAGTTATTCGACCCACCTGTGATGTCTCAGAATCATATCATGTTGAGTGAAGATGTACTTGAGACTCTTGTGGTCAGTGAAGACCAAAAAGTGCTCTCCCATAAGGCAATGTCTAAAAATTAATAGGGTATGAACAACAGCTACCAACTCTAGGTCATGCGTCAGGTAGTTCCTCTCATGTGGCCTCAACTGCCGAGAGCCATACAAAATGACTCCATCTCCATGCATAAGAACAGTGCCCAGACGGATACCTGAAGCATCATAATATATTGTATACATCTTCCCTAGCTCTGGCAAGATGAGTATCGGTGCTGACATCAACCTTCACTTCACCTCCTGAAAGGCTGACTCATAAGAATCCGACGATAATAACTTCACCTCCTTCTTGTTCAAACTTTTCAATGGTGCTGCTAGGCGTGAAACGCCCTGAATGAAGCGTTAGTAGTATCCATCCAGCCCTAGGAAACTCCACACCTCAAAAACGTTCCTCAGATTCTCCCAGGAAACTACAACACACACTTTCTCTCGGTCCACGGATACTCCTTCTTCTGAGATGACATGTCCCATGAAGTGAATATGATCTATCCATAAGTGTCACTTTAATATTTTAGAATAAAGTCGATGATATCTCATCATACTCAAAACGATCTCAAGGTGGGTATCATGGTCGTGGAGAGTGTGAGAGTACACCAAGATATCATCCACGAAGACCACGACGATGAAATCCAAATAAGGATGGAATACTCGGTTCATCAGTGCCATGAAAATAGCTGGCGCATTCATTAGATTGAACGGAATAACTGTATACTCGTAGAGACCATTCCTTCTCATGAAGGCTGTCATAGGTATATTTGCTGGTCTGATGCACAACTGTTGACAACCAGACCTCAAATTGATATTAAAGAACATGCGGGTCCCATGAAGCTGATCGAAGAGATCACCAATCCTAGGAAATGGATATTTTTTCTTGACCGTCAACTGGTTAGGCATCCGATAATCCACACAAAGCCTATGAGTACCATCTTCCTTATTCGCAAATAGGACAAAAGAACCCCAAGGAGAAGTACTGGGTCAGATGAAACCCTTTGCCTGTAACTCCTCAATCTGCTTCTTGAGATCCTGCAACTCAGGTGTATCCACCCTATATGGAGGAATGGACACCGTTGCTACTCCTGGCACGAGCTTGATAGATAAGTGTACCTCACGCTCCAGAGGAAAACCTAAAAAGTCATCTAGATAGACATCTTTGAAACGATCCTCCACTGGAGGGAAGTACAACTGTGAAGTCACATGATCATCTAGATAAAGACTAGCAATCTGGGTCGTCACCTCTCATAGCCCATGATTCTCGAGTCTAGCCCGACTCGCCCGAACATCCCATTCGCCTCTATATACAAAAGATTAACCCTTTGGTGAAATGAAACTCACCCTATGGTGATAACAGTCGAAGACTGCCTAGAATGGAACCAACCAGTCTATCCCGAGAATGACATCATAGCCTCTCATATCTTGGACATAGAGATCCCATAAAAAATGATACCATGCAACCTTGAGAGGGAACTCTCTGCCCTGACGTAGACCAGATGTCTTTGTTCCCAAATGTTTTTCTAGTGTCAACAAGTAGGCAGACGAAACGATACAGGGCACAAAGCATTAAACAATATAAACATCGATAAAGCTATGTGTTTCACAAGTATCAAAAAGAGATGAAGATAAAACTGAGGCAACTAAAATCGTACCCCAAACTATAGAAGGTCAGAGATCCTGCTCTTGATAGGTCTGATCCACTGAAAATATCTAGCCTACCCCGTGGCCCTGTGACCCTGCCTAATCACTCTGAGCTAATCTTCCCTACTGCCGCTGAAATACTGCTGACTGACTGCCATGGCCTCGACCTCCACCTCAGCCCAAACGGTTGGACAAACTCCAGTTCCCCGACTGGTGAGAAACTGGTGGTGATGCTCCCGAATGAGGAGTGATGGAAGAACCCCCGTCACCAGATACTGGTGAGAGAACTTGGATGAAACGCTTAAGGTGACCCATCTTTCTGCATGATCGGCACTCCACTGGGTCTCTCTAGAACGGTGGGCTCGTGTGCCCTGCCCTTCCACGTTGGTAGCATACCACCTAGCTACCTGAAGGTGTATCTCGCCTCCTTGGATCACTATGCGTGGATTCTCTAAGGAGCTTCTTTTTTCCAAATGGAGTAACACTAGTTCTGGAAGCAGAACTGCCCTAGATCGCAGCTCTGGAGTCTCTTAGATTGCGCTCCACAATCAGCGCTTGGATGACGATGGTAGTGATGGAAGTCAACTGAAAGATATTCACTAGTGAGCGGATCTCCAGCCTGAGACCATAATCAAACATCCTTGATATGAACACCCCACTTCCATCCCGATGGTGTGTGGAATGCTGTATCTCAGTGAAACGATGTGAATAATCCATGATAGAAAGAGCACCCTACTATGGACTCATGAACTCCAGGGATCGATCGTCCCTCAGGGACTCTGGATAGAAGTAGTTGTAAAACAAGCGCTAGAACTCCTCCCAAGCCATGACCTGCTGTTGACCCACCAGTGAGATCATGTCCCACCACCTCTTGGTGGATTCTTGTAGCATATCAGTGGAAAGGTTGACCCGCCTCTCTGGAGGTGTTTCCAGATGCTCAAAGATAGTCATAATGGTTTCCATCCATGAATCTGCAGCCTTTGGTCCTCCTTCCCCTGAGAAAGTAGAAGGATGCTGCTTCTGGAAAACCCGCGTCAAGTCTGCCATAGACATGGCAGGAGGTGATGCTCCCTGAAAGGTCTATATCATCCTCATAAAGCCATCCCTAAACTGCGCATGAGCGCCTGCAACTGGTAGAACAGCTGTTGCCATGTTTGGCCTGACTGGAGGATCGACATGAAGTCCCTGATCAGCCATAGCTGGCATCTGATCACCATCCGGCAACTGACATACAATCAGAGGACGTCTTGGAGGCATTACTCTGAAACATCTAAAGCATACCTTAGATCAGGAAAACAAGGACAGAGAACAAAGGAGTACAAAAATGAAACTAGGGAATGAAACACACAAGTTTTACTAAACATGACTACATGGCGTGTATATGCTCTACACGACGTATACATTACTCTATCCCCCTGCCAGTGCCTCCTTGCATAGAAAACCCACACAAGCATCTTAAACTGATACTACATGGCGTGTTCACTGTGGAAATGGTGTGTCGTGGTCAATGTTTCAACAACCCGTGTTGTTAGTCACACAGTCAATCACATAGGTGAGACTACACGGCGTGTTCGGAACAAACACGACGTGTAATTGAAGGATTTTCTGACCCGTGTTGTTGGAGACACAACCATGTACACTGTTGACCATTACATAGCGTGTTCCAAACAAACACGACATGTAGAAGAAGAGAGAACACCATCACGGGCTGTTTGTGACACGGACAAGTACTGGGAATAAGTATACACGGCGTGTTCATACAAAACACGGCGTGTATGACACGATCTCCCCTGACCTGTGCTGTTAGTTACACGGATGGGTACACAGCATACTACTACACGACATTTACCTACTGTACATGGCGCGTTCCTAAAGATTTTCACAACCCGTGTTTCTGCTCACACAATCAGTGACACAGTTTAAGACTACACGGCGTGTATATATAAAGTGCACGCCGTGTATTCTGGGTTTTTCTGGGCAGTAGCACTGAAATTGCACCGAATCCCAGGATACACTGAAACATAAGCATGAAAGTTCCAAATTCCTATCCGTGAGAGACCATACTCCACATGAATCAAAGATTTGCATCTAATACAGTCATATATAAGGAAACACAAGTCAATGATTCCCCAATTTCTGATTCAAGAGGTCCCATAACACCCCAAGAACCAAAACATGGCATACATTTAAGAAAGGTACAAAACACACAACCTCTCTATCAGACTAAATGGATTCAATCAAAGCATCTATCACTACAACATGATTAATCTACTCAACGTCTATCACAACAACATGAAATTGCTAATTTACTCTAGAGGGCTTGGCAAGAATGCGTGGCACATGATTTCTAACAAGTTCCTATATGATGCATGAGATGGTATACCCTCATCTCATTGGGTTGTGGCAGAAATAGAACCACAATATCAACAAGAATAACATAACAATGCATGTGAATCACTCTAGGTGAAATCAGATCAACTGTAAAATAGAAAAACCAGAAAATTGTAATAAGCAAGGTAGTATGGATTTTCCCTATACACAAGTTAGATACTCCCGAGCATAGCTTAATAACAAGTACCGAATCTATCTTATCCCTAGCTAGAGGCTCAAAATATTAATCGGATGAAAAGAACCCTCTGATACCACTTTGTAACATACCAGTTCCGGAAGCCACCAAGAGGCACCCCGTACCCAATTGGTCACAAGGCCTCAAGCGCATTTCCCCAAACACCAGAGGTTGTCGACTAGTAGTGAGGGCCTTGGGTGTGATAATGGGAAAACTATTCCCTCATTGTTAGAGTACACAGAAGAAGAAAAACAAATAGATATGAGAAATAACAATAACCATCATACATGAGTAAATGATAAATAGCGGAAGACTAACATTAAACAACTGGAGCACACACATATGTTTATAAAACGATGCATGATACATATGCCTAGAAAATCATCCAAACAATTCACAATGCCTAATACAATACTAGACCAAAGTACATAATAAAAAAAAGTAAAACTCCTTAGCATCGCAAGCCACATCTTGGTCTCGTCCTCTCCAGCTCCACAACAAGTAAAGTACCTAAAGTAGAAGAGAGATTGCCCTAATCCATACATGCTACAACATAATCTGTTTTGGCCCAAAAACATGACCCAATCAGGGAGTGAGACAAAGTCCCAATAGAAAACCACCCAATGATTTGTGCCAAAAAGTCAGTAAATATATGGCAGGTAAAGTACAGTAAGCAGTAAACAGTAAGTAGTAAATATGATAAAACACAACAGTAACAAATCACAGTCTCTAGCATATAATCTACCAATAAGAAACAGCCACCCAATCAAGTTGAACAAAAAAGGTTACCTCTGGGTAGTTCTCACAGCCTAACCCCTAAGGTTCAACCTACAAGTACTAGAAACCCTCTGGGAGGCACACATAGTCTCACCCCTCTATTTCAGCTAAATAATACACTATATAAGAAAGCACTCACTGTCAGTTCCCCCTATAGGCTCGTATCATACTAAAGGCTCTCTGGAAAAGCAGTCAAAGTCCATTCGCCCTGTGGAATGCGTCGAGGAACTACAGACTCTCCGAGGAAGCACTAAATGTCAATTCCCCCTATGGTCTCACCTCGTAAAATAAAGACACTATGGAGAAGCCCTTAAATCCATTCTCTCTATGGTCTACTACACTAGGTTCTCATAGCCCTGTGTAAAATAAACATGAATAGCATCTGTATCAGCCCAAGAAAACCTCAAGAACTACTTGACTATCATTCTACGGCATAACAGCATAACAGTTCAACGGTTCCATTATTCTTCAACTAGGCTTTGCAACTGGAAAAATTCCTAACCAGAAAAACATGCATGGAAAACATCCAAAGCATAGTAAAAGAATTACCCTAAACATAAGAAATTACCTCTACTCAAGCAATCATGTAAAGTAGGAAAACAACAGGGTAAAAACAGGAAACATGAAATACCTCGTTCAAGGGTATTGGTGGAATTTTCTAAAAAATATACACAAGCTTCATACGGAAACACACAAACCACCTACCTTGATGCTAGGAGAACGATATACGTGAACCAGGACGTCTGATTCTCCTTATAACATTGAAGATCTGAGAAAAAGTTAAAAATGCTCAACCAAAGATAACATGATAAAGAGGAGGAATTGGAAACTGAAGCTCTAGGAGAAGAGAGAGCTTACCTCTATGATCCCAATGCAATTGGTGACGTCTGAAATGGAGATCGGATGGAGGCTCAAGAACTTGTGGAATAAACGAGGTTGTACGACTTCTCTCGGATGAACAAAACCTAGACGAAATGTGTTATGTCTGTCAGACGCGACCCCGGTGCATTTAATGAAAACAAAACATGGCGTGTAATTCTGGGGTACATAGAGTGTACTATGTTTTTCTGTAATCCACTTAAAGCGGCTTCCACCTTGCCTCTACACACCATGTGTGTAGCCCGTACATGGCCAACACACGGGTTTGTGTGACGAGGACGAATAGGGCGTGTACATAGAAAGTACACAGCGTTTACATAGAATGTGCATGGCGTGTACTTTAAAATTTTTCAGAAACCCCTCATTTCTCAAAAATACCAGGAAAATAAAGACATACCTAAAACGAAGATCTGGGTTCTTAAAATTTACAACATCGTTGCACATGGTTATTAAAAATACATTTGTTGTGTTAGGATATAGATTTTTAAACCCAGAAATCATTATGGACACACAATGTCTATTTCAATAAACTGAATTCATGGATGGTATACCAAAAATAGAATGGACATCCTCAATCCATACTAAAATCTACTCCCAAACAAAAATCAATCATTTCATACAATCCAAACACATTAAAAATTTATGTTTACAACATGGTATATCAATAGACCTAAATATCAGGGTCAGGTGAAAATTGATCTTCTTCTAGGATAGGTAGAGTATACCCCAATAAGAATACCAATGCATGCATATCTTCTTTATAAAAATTTATAACTACCTATATATTGGCATGCAGTAGTTATTAATTCCTAATATTCTAAATTGATGATAATTCCAATTATAATAAAATATTATTGGGGAATTATTTAGATGTTTGAATCAATATATATTAAATGTTTCAATTAGTGGATAACCTTAAATATCCATTTTGTATTATTTGGAATGAAATATTCTAATTGGAATAATATCCTCATAGTGACAAATTTGTATTCCTGTAACCATATCCATTAACCTCATCACCTCTTCTTGGCCTTTATGATTTCAATACATTCTATAATAACTTTGATATATGATCAAAATATTGAAAATGGAAAATTATAAATCAGAATGAGATAAATCCCCAACATTTGTGATCATCGTGAAGAAAAATATTTTTACAATATTCAGATGTTGAGAATTTAGAATAATAAACTTTGGTTTTATGATGATCTTATTATGTGGTAATAATTTAATGGTTCATATTACACAGTCCCTCCAACATGATTTATCTGACATGGTTGGGCACTCACAACTCAATCTCACAAATTATATTCATGGTGTATCTCATTAGGAAAAAATTCAAATATAAAGAATTCATTAAAATTTTATAGGTGATAATGAGACCCCCAAATTCTGTTATTTATAGTGTTTTAAAAAAATAATACATAAAGTACATAATGTTTTATTCTGTCACCTGGGTAATATAATCTTCTCATGTATATTAAACCAATTTTCCAAGCGGTAATTAGATGATTCATTGTTTTATAGAAAATCACTTCTAACATGTAATATATTAGAATGGAAGTTTCCTCGGAAATTTTAAATATAAATTATCCCTTAATATAATCAACCGATATAGAAATATATATTATTGGATCCATTAATGTGGCCTAAAAATATACTCCCATTAAAAAGATCATCACAATGGCATTCCGTCAAACACATCAATCTGTGTAAACCCAATATCCCCCATTTTTCTGTTTAGATTTAGAACAATGACATTTCCTCATGATAAGATGATATATTTGTACTTCTTCATATCAATCACTCCCTATGTTTGATCAATATTTTGTGTCGACAATAGTTTTATAGCCATGTTATGTGTCCATAGATTTATTCTCTAAGACACATATTTGAATGACTCATGAGGCACGTCATCAAGTCTGAAATCTAATGTTTGACTTCAAGAATGGGAGAAATGAGTATGAAAATGATGGATGTGGAAACAACTAGAATCCAAAAAATGAGGATTACTCATGTAAAGAAATATTAATCCTGAAACAAATAATACTCATTGATTAAACCAAGTTAAAATATCATGTGATCCATTCACAAGATAACCATACCAATGATCCATCCCATTTTAACCAATTTTCATTTCATATATGATACATGGACATATCACCTGCTCAAGGGGTCCCACACCATTTAATTGTTATCCTTCCATGCCACAATTTCACAATCATCCATACAGGGTCCGATATTATTATGAAACCTTTAATAGGATCTTACATTGACCTGATATTTCCACCTTTTAGTCGGGACATCAAGAGTAGAATTTCATAAATTTTCATGGGTCGAAACCCCAATCAAAAAAAGAACGTACACCCATGGACATAAGTTAACAAAGATCAATATATATAGAACACTATTAATTCCCCATTTAATAATTCAATGCCTTATATATGTATGTATTATAATTAACCACTTTAATAAATAGATTAATTAGAATATCTTCAATATTTCATCTCATTGATACTGAATACCCTTATAATAGAAGATGCGATAGGAATATTCCTAGTTCATTTGGATGCATCTACATTATTCCAGAATCCTAAAAAATGAATAGAATCAGGAGACATCATCATCCTTTTCATAAAATCATTAAATAAATAAGAATAAATATGTGGTTTATAAAGATAAAAGGAATATGTTAATCATAATCAATCATATAGTAAGATCGTATACTTCTTTGATAAATATCCATTTCTAGAATCTCCATCATACTTAAATTGGGGAGTATCATAATATAAAATGAGAATCCCTCCTTTCTTAATAAAATAGACTTTCATATAAGATGTCTTATCTCGTGTACAATCGGAATCCCTTCCATGTTCAATTAACATAAATGGATTAAATTTCAATCGTGGTCTTCTAGTTCATGTGAAATTCATATTCAAACATGACTACGTGATGTGGAAAATGTTCTTCTCTGTTTTGTTTCACACAATTAGAATAAATCACATGGTCTTAAATATATGTGATGTTAATTCTAGTATAATAATAAAAAATTTACCTTATTGGGCCTTTATGTAGTGGTAATCCCGATCATATCATATGTTTATCGTTAATGAATATTCTAAAATAAATTTCCAATTGTATTACCATTCATGATATAATATACATCCTTTATGGAAGAAAAAAATCTTCATGATATAATCATTACCTCATGATGTTAAACTAAATGGTGCAATGCTATCTAATTTCCATAAACTACATTACTATAACTACATGGGGTTGGAATCTTGTCTCTGACAAGGTATTTAAGATTCATTTAGACAACCCAATAAAAATATTCCAAAATTCACCTCACTTCATATCATCTACCATTAGGATATATTCCTATTACAAGCATATTACATTATATAGATATATTTCAGATAGAATCGTAACCCCATATAGAGATGCACACACACTTCATGTTTCATCATACTTCCTCCACTGTGAAATTCCATTATCTATTTACCATACATTCCATTTGGGACATATAACCCATTGTAGATTCTAGAAATGGATTCTCATGAATAAATCTTATAATAACCAATACTAAGAATACTTGACCTATTTCCCTTTTCTTTATGATGTTGAACTACTAGGATTGGGCATGATAACATTAACGTAAAAGGTATAACGTGTTCTATTAAGTGATAAAATACTATGTGGTCTTCAATTCCATTCATAGGGTTATATAGGAGAACCCCAAATGGTAATTATCCTAACAATAATCTATGAATGTCTCCCTAGAGGATGGTAAGTCCCTATACCACCCTAATAACGTTCCATTAAATTAGTTAACCAATATGAAGATAACTGGTCATCATTTATTATGGTTACCAATAGTGTTACAAATAGTAGTGGTTATGATTTATATACAACAATTATATCCATTAGAGGGTCTAGTAGTAGCAATAACACCCGCCCCTGAAGAGGAGTAGTGATCCAAACACCACATCATCTATCCCTAACTCATATTAAAATTATCATTAGTGGGTCGTTGTTACCATCTACTATTTCAATGTATGTATCTTCACTAACAATTAAAATCATAGGTGAAAATTTGGTTCAATAAAATTAAATAATTAAACCATTAATTGAATCAATAACTCAAATTAAAAATTATTTAAATAAATGTTTCATAAGATTAAATATTGGGGAGGAGATTCACTCCTCTAGTGAATGAAAAAATTGTCTATAACATATATACAAATGTAACAATTCTTTAAAAAAATGAGAAATCACCCATGTATAATTTTGGGGTTTTTATATAATTAACTATCATGTGTTATGGGGGTGGATATGTGGATAATTATTTATTTAACCTCTATTAACGAAATATAACTCTCAAACCTAGCACTTTTTCATTAAGTGGTTTTAGAATATCCAGGTTATTTGAGAGTCCCTCACATATAATGTGTGATTCCTCTCGACCTTTTCATACCTTTAAGGGTGTGATATATTATTTTATACCATATAATGATATCAATCAATCCCATGTGATGGTTTTAGATTATTATTTATTGTATTATTCAATGAATGTTATATATTTAAATTATTAATTATCTTTAGTTGAATATTATTTTTATATTTCATACTTGGGTGATATTAGGATTGGGATAAAATTTATACTACATGATTGAAAAATTATTATTATATAATAATTAATTCCTTAATCTATATGTTTTAGATTAATGAAATCCTGAATTAAAAGAATAAAATATAAAAAGTAAAAAAAACTGTTTATTCTTATTGAAGATTCCATAAAAATAAATTATATTTTCTACAAGATTTCTACATATAATCCATTGTTCATTAACCTTACAATTAGAAGGTTTTGTAAGGATTATTAAATTTTTCCATTATTTAGAACATTCAATATAAGGAACATCCTAATCTATATTCATTTAAAAAATCTACATTAACCTCGTTATAATTTCACCTATATGAAGAAGGGTCTATGTAAATATTAATAAAGATTATATTTATATAGAATGGTATACATAAATTGAAGCCCTATTCACCTTCACATAGATGATATTGTCTATTGTTAGTTATATTTTACCTTTATATAGTATGGGTGTACATAAAAGTAATTTTTTACACAATTACATTATGGACCTCCGTAAACGTAGTTTTTATATTACCTTATCATTGGAATAAACTGACACAATACACTTATATGATTAATTTTTGGTAAATGTATTCCATGTGTTACATTAATAGAGAGTAAATCTATTATGTTACCTTCACACAGGTTCCCTACATAATGTTAACGGGTTTTATGCTTAACTAAATCACTCATCATACTAAAGGTTAAAGAAATTTTTTAATTTTATTTTCTTAGGTATTCTTGTGATTTTTATGTTGTTTAAAATTATTTCTTATATATAATTTAATAATATTTAAATTAATAAATTGATTATAAATTAATTAAATTTAATTTTTTTATAAATATTTATATAAATTAATAAAAAAACCATTGTTTATCTAATTTTATAAAAATTAAAAGTTAATATTTAGAATGCATTTTTTCATTTTATATGTTATGTTATATGATATATAAATAAATTTTATATTTAAAAATCATTATGTTAATTATGAACTGGTTGTAAATTTTATAAATAAGGAAGAAAATAAAAATATTATATTTTAAATTGAAAATTATTTCTAATAAATTACATTGAATTATTAGAATACTAATAGTGTTTATTTGAAATGTTATATATATATATATATTTTCTTGATCAAGTAAAAATGTTTACAAAATAGAAAAGGATTTATAAAATTATTTGTAATTCTTAATAATATCATATATTTAATAATTAAATTCCATATTATGATAAATATGAGATTTTCATTTTTATTTGAATATAATGAGCTATATTCATAATTATCGGTTTCCTATAATGTACATATAGAATTTTGTATACTATTTATCGTTAGATTTTATTTATGAATTGTTTATAAATGAAATCTCATTGATAAATTCATGGATTTTTTATTTATTTGAAGGATTTCATTTTTTTCTATTGTAGTAATATTTTCATACTATAAATGGAGCATGATTTTCTAAATGATAAACTATATTTAGGAATTATATCGTTACATTCTCTTATTATAAATGACAGCATAATGATTTTTTTTCATCTTCCATGTCATATGTTTGTTATTTATGTTAGGAAAAGGAATTTAGATGTTAAATATAGATTTTTAATATTAGGTAAACAAATTATAATAACCAAATATTACATTTTATGTAAATCTACTCCATATATTAGTATTTGGGGAAATATTACCCACATAATAGGAGGGTTATTCCATGTATTGGATGGAAGAATATGGTTGGCATTCAGTTACATTGGGATTACATATGTAGACATTATCATTTTCATATAACTTTATTTATGTATATTATATGTTAATGAACCTTATGTATGTGATGCATTTCGATATTTGAAAATATGTGGGTATCCTATATTTAGGAGAGTAATAACAAATTGCAGGATTTAAATAGAGTTACAAAATAATATTGTCTAAAAATATTAATTAGGTAGATTGAATATTATTGTAGATGAAAATTATTAGAATCATGAATATAATTTGAATATCATGAAATATGATAAAGATATTAAATCACCTCAAAATACAATCATTTCAATTCCTTCAAATATTGTAATTTTTAAATCATTGGTCACCCTATTTGGTGGGTCACACAATATTTGGTTTACCAATGATTATAATGTATTAGGTTAGACTTTAATACTTTCCCATTGATTTCCTCACATGGTGGGTCATGATAATGTTTGGGGCCCTCTATTTTCCTTTCTTATCATGTTTTTTGGGTCTCTAATATGTGAATTTAGTTTGTATTCCCTAGTAATAATAGGTCATCTTATGAATGAAGTTATTTTTATCCATATTATGGATTTTGAAAATGAATCATCCACTCAACTATGAAATATTTAATATGGTTTTGATAGAGATGATTATTTAACCAAATTACAATGTGATGTGAGAAATGATAATGTGACAAAAAAATAGTGAAATATTGATATTTTCTCAATAAATGGATATGATCCATGGGGATATCATTTTATCGGGATCCTATTTAATATAATTCATTAATTAATGTGAAATAAATCATGATACACATTGGATAAAATATTCTATTGTAATTGACTGGAATCACCATAATCAAAGTATACATTGAGATTAATACATTGAAGTAGAATTTTATAATTATCTACTCAAAACAGTGGAAACGTAATCAAATATCATAATCAATAACGGAAGATTCTATGTTATTAATTTATAATAAATATTATTTATTTTAGAGATATACATACATCAGAGTAATATAGTGTTAATGTTTATCCACATTTGAATATAGTTTCGAATGGAAAAATAGAATGATTCGCATAAGGAATCATAAGAATTACATTCTATATAACAAAAGGAATAATATTACTCACTAATTTAATAAAATTGTTAGGGTAGTTCAATAATTTATAGAATTTCAGGATCATATTCCATATATGATAGAGTATCCGAAATGACAATCAATGTGATGGAATTAGTTAATGCCATTGGGAGACAAAACGTTTCCTTAAATAATTATTTAATACAGAATTAAATACTATTTCTTTTAAGATATATGATATAAAATGTATGTTATATTTGTACTATTTATATATATATTGAATATCATAATAGGAAAAGAATAAAATAATGGATCATTAATTAATGGATAGATTTATTTTTGTCATTAATAACTTGGATGCTTCAAGCATGGATAAAATTTTCATAAAATATGAATTATCTAATTTTCTTCTATATATGTGAATTTAAAAAATTGAGGTTTAATAAATTTACATTGGTGTTTTTGATTCACATTGTTTACTATTTTTTTAATTTTTTAAAATCATTACAAGGGGAACAAAAATGGATCATTTTGGTTTATAAATTCATTATATTTTCAATAAAATAAATTCTTTAACAATGAGAATGAATTTAATAAAATTTTACCATTTTACCTTAACTTTGTTGGATTTGATTAACTTGGAATATAATATCTAGGTCCTATGTTCTATATGGTTTAAAAAAGTATGTTTAGTTGAAATTAGAAGAAGAATTCTTATTTTAATTAAACGTTGTTATATCAAAAAAATATACTTATATAAATTAAAATGTATGGTTGTAAAGGATAAGGATAAATACATACAAATGATATATTATTGTATTAAATTTTAGTAAACTCTATGGAATTTCAATTTCAGGTATAGTTATTAAATATATAAATTCTTTTATTTTCATGGGCATGTGATTCCAATTGTGTATTTTTTAGGTGTTTTAAATTTAACATTGTTTAAAATAAATGGATAATTTTTCATTTAGTATTTTATATTATTTTTATGTAGAAAATTATTGTTAAATTTAATTTCAATGTGAATAATTATATGAATAGTGGATAAATATAATTAAAGTATACATATCTTCAACTCAATTATGTTTCCTGATAAGATTAATGATTCAATAACAAAAAGTTTTTGTTGGAAAAATTGAGATGATTAATTGTATAAAAATAGTTAATGATTATGAATATTCTATAATATACTAAAAAAATAAGATAAGGGTAGAATTATTTATAAATTTATTTTTCAAAATATGAAGTATTGATATTTTTCCAACCATTAGTGGAATATTTTTACGAATTATCTTATTTTCCATAAAACATTATTTAATATATATAGTATTGTATACTATATTGATAAAATTGATTATTTATTAAATATACTACCTACAAGAATATAATTGTATTTTAGTAATGAAAATGGATTTGTGTAACCTATAGTGATATTGTAAAATAAATATAGTGAAAAATATTAGTAGGAGTATGATTTCACTCAGAAATGGTTAGAGGTAATAGATAATGAACTATACCATTTGAAGACTAATGAATTTTCATTTAATTTCCATATAGAGTTTTATGATATCCAATATTAATGAAAAATATCATGTTTTATGTTTTTACCATAAAAATCGAATATCACTATTTCAAAACGTATTATATTAGTCTATGTATAACGCGTTCATTACATAGAATCATAAAATCTTTAGAATAAGTTATAACAAACAAAAATGTAGATATTTACATTTAGTCATCATAAATTTGTAGACATCAGTATTATATTTTTTAATCAAATTATAATTTTAATAATCTTGACATCCTAATAGTGTTTATGGAATATTAATAATCTAAAATGAAAATAGTTACATTTGATACCTCAGTAAGGAAAATATAAAATTTCCATAATATTTATTAAGACATACATGCGAATTACATATGTAATACTTGTGTTAATTGAAATTTCTTCAAGGAAAGAAATTCATGGGAGGAGTTCCAATGATGATTATAATGATTCATTTAGATGGATTTATAAGTATAAAATAGGGTATACATCATAAAAATTAATTTTTTTGATATTAACGAGTTTCAATATATTAAAAGATTGTAACAATAGGAATTTTATTCCTATAACTAACCTATATTCAAGATTTATTACATTAAATACTATACTCACTAAAAATGTTTTATGGGAGGTTTTATGAGGTGGTCACATAGAGATGTGAAAAAATACAGATGATGTAATGAGTTACCAAACCCCTTTAATTCGAAAAAAACATAAGGAAAATTTGTAACTTCAACATATAATTTTTTATAAATATGTACATATGTTTGGATCAATATAGATTCATAAAAGTATTTTAAATGTATCAAATAAATCAAATTTTATGAAAAATGAATATTTTAAATCTTTCACATTGGATGTATAAATTTATATATAGATATTTATTTCATTAAGTGCACTGATTATTGAAATAATATTGTATTAATTATAGTTATCAGTAACCTATTATCATTAATAAATACAATATCCTATAATGAAATGTTAAGGTTATAATGTGTAGGATCTTTTTATTGTGATATAGAATATGATCCAGAGACAAAAAATCAATAATAATCATTTTCTAAATTGGAGGACTCCTGAGGTGTACTACATTGTGTGTAATATTAATGCAATTTTTATTAATATGGTTGAATATATACTATTTGAGTCCCTATAACCTCATTTTGTTGAGATAAATATCATGTGAGCCCTGATATGTTGATACCCTTCTTATACAATCCGACATGTCGACTAGGAAAAAAAAGTGTGGTTTGAAATGATACTCACCATGTTTTCAATTATAGCATAAAAAAAATATGAGATATATACACTCGTATAACGATTATTACACTAGATCTCACAATTGGGATAGGATGTAAGATTGTGTAGTTTATTATAGATATTTTACGTGTATTTGGACGAGTAACATGTTATGTGTTCATACCTGAAGACAAATGACATGCAACATATCTACCAACCAAGTCAGTATACAATCTATTAATATAGAACTAGTGACTAGGGTATATGGTATTGAAATCCATTATGCATTATGGTCACATTATGTCTAGTATATAGTGGAAAGATGGTAATTCACATTAGTATATCATAAAAATTGATGTACATTGTTATAGAGGTACAATTATTTGATCGAGATCATTCAAGATCCCTATATATCATTATTATAATTGATTATTTTCAAATGATTATATTTTATGAATTAAATGAACTTGAATGTCCCTAATTCTGTTCAATTCTATAAAGGCATGTGGGGTTACACACTGTTGTTCACATAATGATGATTGAATTTGACTTATAGGAATACTCTAAAAACTATTTAGAGTTAATAAAAAATAGTTTTTGAATAGTTATTCACAGTTTATTTTATATGATGTGACATAAGGGGATATTTATGATATAATACCAAAATTATTCAAGAAGATATCATAATGTTATTCTATATTTTGTTTCAAATTCTATAATATATGACACATTATATGGTGGAATGGAAAACAATCTTTTAGTATTTTTTTGAATGATTGATATTGAAGGAATTTATATTCTATACATCTTTTTGTATATTACATAGTAGGATGGAATCATGAAATAAAACATGAAAATGGTATTTTCATAAGGAATGAATGAAATAAAATTTCAGGAATTCACCCTTTAACCAAATTATTCACTAACATTGGATTTTATAAAAAAGAACCATTTTATGAGATAATTTTTTTGGGAGGAGATGAATTTATATGATTAATAATTGTACATGACATGAAATATGTTCATGTTTTACAAGGTATGAATAAATGATACATCACTGAAGGATAATAATCATGTGATTATATATTTCACTAATATGTTATAAAAGTAGTGGTGGTTGTGTTAGATGATCCTTAACCAAACCTCCCTGTAACTATCATCTATATTTTTATAACATTGTCAAAATAATGGGATTCTAGTACATCATAAACGATAGATAGTCTCTCACATATGATATAGGATTAAGATAGATTCATAGATACCTCTATATGTGGGTTTCATATTTCTGTTGTCACTCAATAATATCTCTCAAACGTCATCAAATGTGTTAAAATATGAAGGATTCGATTCTTTGTCGAATGGTACATGTTCACTATATTTATTCATTATAATTTATATGTGTTTTTCATATTTAATTCATGGGTTATATTTTGAATGGTTTAAAATGTATCATACATGTCTTAATAACTATCATTATACCCTATTTAATCCTTTCACTTATCCCAAAACATTAAAACCAAGGGAATATAGTGTTTATGATGATACTAGAGACCTTATGGAATAGAGCCATCGTCATGTGACAAAAAACAACGTAGTGTGTGGTTAAATCCAAACAAAACCTCAAATCTATGGTACATACCTATTTCTAGATCCCAAACTATATTCTAATCTTTAATGGAAGAATTTATTGTAAAAATAATGTCTTCATGATTTTGATGTCATTGATTATAAAAACTATGAAGATATATTTTTCCTTCTAATTTACTAAGACTACACGTTTCGTTATTCCAATTACCACAAGGAACATAATGACTATAGGATCTCTAATCGCATTCATAGCCATAAATTGCCTTTTAATAAAACTCTTAATTTTATCCATGTATCAAAACATTAATCATATTATGTTAATCTTCTTTTCCACTAACTAAATAAACCCTATATAATATCATACTTCCACATATTTATGATCCAAATCTATGTAGGGACCTCTGGAATGATACTATTTTTATATATTATCAATTTATCATTTGTCGTGTCTCTTTTATAATCCTAATAACAAGTCCATATTCTGCTATTAATCAAATATAATATGTTTTGATTCATGATAATTCATGATACATAGTGATAGTTAGATCCCCTATACTTATTCATGTAACAAATTCAATCTAAATTTTATCCCCATCTAGCACTCCCTGATAATTCATTTTTATCATTAATCTAGGATATTATGAATATCATGTAAACCATAAATTATTCATACCATAAATCAGATTTTATGTGTTTAACTTGACTTAACCATATATGTCCCACATATATTCATCTAGGAGTTTGTGTTTGTCGTGCATAAATATTCCCTAATCTCAAAACACAGTGACAGTATTATAGTATAACCATCAATTAAAACATGTTCATCACCCATCAAAAGTACTATTTCCAATTGTATTTTCATTATATTTTAAATTGATAATCATTAATAAATTTAATGAACCAATAAATTATAACAAATTACACTAAATTAAAATAATCACGACTATTATAAACAAAATTCTATATAATTTTTTAAATTCAATAGAATGTTTTTGATATTTATCATGCCTATATTCAACAATAAAATTATAAAGGGAAACTAATATTATTTTTTAGTTTCAAATTTTTTGGTTATCCAGAGATTTTCTAATCCACAACAATTATTATCACCCTGAAATTTTATTTTTTATTCATTTTATGTTGATGGAAATGATGTTGGATGAATAAACCCCATTATATCATTATTCACTCAATTTTCTGTAACACGATACAGGATGTAATAACAAAGGTAATATTCATATAGAATAAATTTACGAGTTATGTTGTACCCCATGCATAATGACTATAAAAATGGGTTCTCAAATTGTGGATGAAATATATCATTATATTTCAGTATCATTTTTGGTTTTCATATCCATGAAATTAATCTATGTATATTTGATCTACCCCAAATTATTCTTATTTCAGTGTGGGGTTAAACATGAAAATTAATTTAGTTTTTATTTGACTAACCAACCAAGGTCAACACTCCATTTCACCCAATACATTTTTCAACTAGTCCAAAATCATTTCCATGATCATAATGTTTTTACGGCAGGAAGAGAGGGTATAAAATGAAACAAATGAAATCAATTCGCCATAATAATCCCATTGATCAAGACATTGACTCCAATAAAAAAATTTACATGAAAATTCCGTAATATATATATACAACCACATATAAATCATATTTCAATAAATGAACTCACCAAAAAAAATATAGTGAAATTAAAATAAATAAACTAATCAGTACATTATAATAAAAATTAATGTTCTAAAAACCATCATCATATATAAACAATCCAATACTGTATAGATAAAAATTAGTCAATATAAAAAAGTTAAAATTAATTATGCCATGATCCAAAAAATACCCCACATGTGCATATTCCTCCAGAATTGAATTCCCCACCAATCATCATTTTATGAAGTTTGAGGGGAATCATGGAGTACCATTATAATATGTAGTGAATTCCCAATACTTGTTTCAAACAGAGTCATCTATACATACTCTAAATGGATTTAAGTATGCTGTATGGAAAAATACCAATATGGTATAACAATTAATATTAAAAATAACATTGAAAGTAAAAATAATCATAACATCTTTACAAACATGATTTGGGAAACCCCGTTTTATGAATATAAATTTTTCATCCTAGGATAGAAATATACAAAACTATTTTAAAATACACATGTTCAAAGATAAACAAACCAAATCCCATATATAATCATGAACATATAAATTAAAAATATATTAAAAAAAAGAAATATAATATTATCAAAAGATGTGAATTTTGGTAAAGATAAACAATAAAAAAACATCACGTTGTAATGGTTCAAATATATGGGTCAAGAAAAAACAATAATTTAGTGGGTGTCATGGACCTATATTATGTATCATAGAGCCTCAATGTGAAAACTGAAGACAAAACCTGAGTTACCCTCTTGGTCTTATGGATTTCTAAACCCTATATTGAGTGCACTAAAAAATATGATATAGTGATATAGAAATAAACCTTAGTGTATAAATATTCTAATTACATAATAACATAAAATTTTTAATAATTTCTAAATCTTATTTTGAATCTCACATAACATGGATAACATCAATAATTAATATCAAGAAACATAATAACCCACCAAAAAGTGATCATCTTGATACACAATAGAAATCTCAA
This sequence comes from Viscum album, assembly GCA_963277665.1. Taxonomy (NCBI): domain Eukaryota; kingdom Viridiplantae; phylum Streptophyta; class Magnoliopsida; order Santalales; family Viscaceae; genus Viscum; species Viscum album. The sequence continues at coordinate 790,310,453 of OY728129.1, read as the reverse complement.
ACAATCACACGAAAAATATGCTATTAACCTGAAAAAAAGTCTTATAAATAATAGAAAGAAGATTATTCTTCATAAATACCTCTTAGAACACATTTTTTATCAAATTATTTTATTCAAACATGTTATCAAACACCTCATATAAAAAAATTTGTATTAAATTAAAACAATGTTAAGCCATCACTTTATTATTCACATAATTATGATTCAAGGAAAATGGTCCAAACTTATTCAAATATATAATATTTCAATTTTAATATTGTTGTAAATCACTAAAAACTAAATTATTCACGATACTAAAAATCAATGATCCATTAATTTGAGACCCATAAAAATATATAAAAACCCACGACATCTATACAATATAATAACATAAGAGATTGATAGGATAAAAAACCCAAATACCAAATATATTCAAAATTAAATATATCCTTGTTCATTGACTTTGCCACAATGGTCAACTAGTAAAAAATCAACAAAAGTAAATGGGAATATATAAGAATATAATGATATCAAGATATAAATCTATGCGAAATACATAGTTTAAACTGATAAAAGTCACTAGATTTTATGTATAATTACAAATGAATTTTATGAGTAATTGAAACCCTTTCCTAGAGACATATAGGTCATGAAAACTAGAATATAGTATGTAATATGGGAAAATAAAATGTAAGTGATGAATGATAGTTTTTTCTCTAAAGAAATGGGAGTAGGACAGTAAATAGTTTTGCATAGTTTGGTAATTTTTTCCCTGAGTTGTATTATTCATTGGGGGACAACAATTTGGACGTGTGACAAGCATATTTTTCACACAGTTTAGAAAATTCTGTTACACCATTGAAAATGACAGATAAATCTCTCCTCCCACATTCTACTATTTGGGACCATATTTATCACGAATCATTATTTATCCTTGAACCCCCTCTTATATTCCATATTTCATGATTGCAGACCTTCATCTCCTAGAGACACCAATAGTTATTTTACCAACTAATACAATAAAAATAATAACAGACTAGTGACCTAGGGAAATCATAATACTCCCACCATTCTACTCCATACCCCAAGATGTTCAAAAAACTCATCATCACAGAATAAGTGATATAATTTCTACAAAATAATGTCCTCGCCGTCTAATGTTTTATAGATACCTGAAAATTGATTTCATCATAAAAGAACCAACATGACTTCTTTTCTCTTCAAAAAACTATTTTTATGATCCTTAACTTGGATAGTCATATTAACCATATAGGTATCATGTTCCAACTACTAGTCCACCCACATAACCAAAAGTGATAGGTCTATATGATTCAAAATCAATTGGGATATAAAAAACACCATTAAAAGAAGTCATATTGGATTATAATTTAAATTAGTATGACACTCTAAAGATGCTCTATTATCCCAAATGGTGTCACATAATACATTCCATAGATATAATGCCATTAAAAAATATAGGCTCCATGAAAAAGCAGATCACCAATGGATAATTTCAATGGATGAAGAAGATAATAAATATAAGATTTTTTGTGACAATAATTGATCAAAAATGTATACCAAATTAACAGTATCTTACCATTCACCTCCTAAACAATTCCTCACCCTAATAAGGATCTATTATAGAATTATATCAAACAATGAAGGTACAAACATGGTTATCCATAAATAGATTCTAATATATATATATTTTTATTGAGACTTGATCGATCTTATAATAATAAAAATAAATCAATTATAGATGATTATTTTATAATCCCCAAATGGAAAGGACAAAAATTTCAATTCAAATAGCCTAATTATTCTAACTATCACAATATGGAAAATATGTTATGATCACATTAAACGTAGAACACACCTCTTATTTAATATCTTTCTAGAGGTATGAATTAATGGATGGGTCTCAATCAGAAACAATAGCTAAGGGTGTAACATAATGCTTCACAAAATTTTGGACATATATGTAGCCAAGTTCATTGATATTCTTATACTCCTTAATAAAAATAAAATTATTTTTTCAACAACAATTCAATAATAACACATATAAAATTATTCCCACTAGTAAATTAATCCAAGAAAATAATTACTTCATTGGAAATATCATCCCATTTCCAAACATTAATGTGAAGTGGTTGAAATATTCATTCATTCTTTTAAAGAACATCATTTATGATCTTAGGGATAATGCACCAATGCAAACATTTATAAGTCATATGACAAAAGATAGGCTAGCAATACTATATTTTTAGATCATAAAACATCATGGTAGCACCAGTGTGAATTTCCCACCAAGAAAAGTACCCATACATCATCCCATCCTACCATTAGGTAAATAAAACGAAAAGATTGTATCTAAAATAATCATAACTATTAAGAGACAACGTCCAATCGAATATAGTGTCCCCATAATTGTGAATTAATTTTTTTTGTGATGAAAATCAAAATTTTCTACTTTCTTTAGGGAAATTTGAATGCACATAGAGGGTGGTACTTGCACAGTAGTCAATAAAACCATATAATCATACTATTTTATATCCAAATGCATTTTTGAAAACACACTCATTAGATTCCATTCATACTCTAATTCTTTATCTACTATAGTTATGAAATTCTCACTCAAGAGGTTAGAAAACAAATTTATTTTACTTGAGTGTTTCCTTAATCGACATAAAAGGTCTCTAGATATTATAGTAAATTCTTATACTATATAATTTTTGTCTATATAGGAGAAAATTAGCCTCATACGTATTTTTTAGGGTATTCAATAATATTCTAATTATCATTATAATTACACCCTAACATCAGTTCACGTGTCCTTGAATCTAAGAAACCATCATGAGTGGGGTAGCTCATTCGATGAGGGAGAAGATTAAATTTTCCACATCTCATAAATATCTATCCCAACATTAATAAAAACTCTACCCCAAAACCTGAAGATTTGAAATACACAAAATATACCTTACTAGGTTCTTGAATAATTAATAGTGGTACCAATTACTATAAATTAATTAACTCCAAAAAGATTTATAATATTTCTCATCCCACTCAAATATGACTTATATTACGGATAAATATGAAAAATGAGATTTCAATATAGAAAAAATATGAAACAACACATCTTTAATATCTGTATATTCTTACAAAACACATAATTAAAAAATATGAAACAACGCATCTTTCAATACCATAATGAATGTTTCAAGACACCATTGTGTGATCTTACTCCTGAAATTTATAAAAATTGAATGAGAATTAGTGAATAAAATTGAATAATAAGACACTAACAATTACCATCATCTATGATAAAATAATCCTTAGAGATATTTTTCAAAATAATAATCAATTGATGGAATCCCGATATGTTTCCAATCATAGAAAACCACTACACTCCCTAGATCCAGTCTATATGGTCATCAATTTGATCCAACAATTACTTATTTATGATGGTATCTTGAATGAATTATTTTAAATTAATTAAAACATTTATACATCGATTTAATTTTATTTCAAATTGACATATTGATTCCCTAAATGATATGTTGGGAAAAATTAAATACATACTATGGTGATATTAAATTTGGAACATTAATTACATTATTTCAATTGTATTCACTCAATATTACAGTAATGAAATAAGTACCATCCTTAAGAAAAGGTAAATAGATAATTCCATCTTCCACCATAGTGAAACCAAGGGGAATTTTCATGTATAATATTGAGATACTATCCCAACACCATCATTGAAAAATATTATGAACTCTTATTAGAAGCATCGAATCTATTGGGAGATTTAACATGAATTTGATCTGACATATGGAATTATTATTCATCAACTACAAGATCATAGATCCCACTAACATTATTTGATTTGAGTGTTTGCATTTTGATAATCGAACAAGAATCTATAATGATAACTATTATTCGTAGCTTTATAGTTCTTTATTTAATCCATAACGTTTGAATGATTAAGTATATATTCATAATTAACTAGTTAATCCTAATCAATATAAAATTCATAAATAATCAAATAGAACATATAAATAATTCGAATCCATATTCCTTCCTATTTCTCAAAGGAGTGTATAAATCCATCAAATATGACATCAATATAGAAAAAAACATCAAAAAATCAATAAATATATATTAACATAATTACTGGATTGAACAAATACCAAATAAATTAATGGACCTATTAGATGAAAAAAATAATACCTCTTACCATCATTGTCTAGATATAAAACATTTTAGGAAAATTCTCTAATATATATAATCACCTATATTTGGGTCTAATTTACGACTTCATAGAAGGATGAGAGTATCAATTCACCTAAGGTTTGGATCTTAATCCAATAGTTGTCTCTAACTGCACAGAAGATCCATTATTATAAGAATATAAATTATAATTTCTTTGAGTTGTATTCCTATAGGTGAACTACAAATGACCCTCTCACCCCCATTATTGGATGTATTTTGGGATTCCATAAGAAATATTGTTTTATTTGACATAATTACCAAATTGGAATCACATGATTAACATGAATGATAAGTGTTTTAGAGTAGTAAAATCAGAAGGATTATACACACTCCCACTATAACCTATTTAAGATCCTTAAAACCCCCTTATATAACCATATGATAAACTATTGATTCGTCTAATAGAAATTTATGTCCTACAATTATCATATTTTCTGGAATCTTCTACCTCATCCATTAGTTCCTTGTCAACCTCCTCATTAAATTTTGATATGTAAAAATAAAAAATCATTGATATAATCTCTTACAAGAATACCATTTTATATAATCAAGCTTTTTTTAATCATTACTGAGATGACCAAAGACACGGGTAACCAAATCATCATACTATGAGGTATATATACTCAATAAAAATATCACATTTTATAGTTCCATGAGGTCTTTAGTCTTCATCATAGCTAGAGTCATTTTTTAAAAATAATGAATTAAACTATACTTGATCATGGACTAAGAGATATACTCTTGATGATTTTCCATTATAATGTACTCATAAAACACATATCCCAATCCCTTTGATATATAATTGAAAAACTGAACCATGATGTAGTTAGTGGTCTTATGAACACTCTAGATATGAAAAATAATTTCCATCCATTATTTATGTACCTGCTATCATCAGTCACTATGGAAAATAGGTGGATTCTTCTTGGTAAACTTATAGGAATGATACAATAATAATATTAGTTTACACAAACCTTCAAGACCTAAATATTTATTGGTTATAATAATTGAATTGATAATATTGATGTCCATTAGAGAGTATCACTTTGGTGTATTATTCTCAAAATCCTTTATATGATTCATTCCATTCATTCGGGGAGGAATAACTAAATTAAATACCAAATAACTCCAGTAATACTTTATTAAACTCAAAATAACATCAGTACCTCTTGAAACCATACCCTATTACTCTTAAATATGAAATATAAATATATCCAATAATATAAAATACCAACATGGGGAAGATATACAATTATTCAATTTTTCATCATTGTGTGTGGTTTACCCACTTGGTATAGAGATCCCTAATTCAACTATGTCAGAACCATAGATAGGTGTCCATACATTGTCCATCAACAGTCACATGGTTTCCCAAATCTTGCACCTAAATAATACTCCATGATTTTCATTACCATTTCATCCCTAAAATATAAAATTTTAAAAAGAACACATGATTCCTATGAATATCATAATATATACAAAACATATTTAATTATACCAAAATACCATATAATAGATCTCAAATCATTAAAAAATAAATTAACACACATGGTAACTCGAGAATTATCATGTTGAATTCTTGTAGAGGTAGTCCCACAAATCCACCACTCGAGCATTGAATATTTTATTTCTATTATACCAATAGTCAGAAAAAGAGAAATATGGATCTAATACAGTTTTGTAATAAACTAGCATGGTTATTCCCTCAATATCACCTAATGAATTCAAAAATATGTCAAGAAACACAATATCAATCTTCATGGGATATCAGGAGTCATTGGTGGTATCAAATTTAACCTATGGGAAATATTTCACCATTGTATCCCCCACCCCCACAAAACTCATCCATGAAAACTAGTTTGATGTAATCATAACATTAAAATTCAAGTTATTAAATTATATGATTAAATAAAAAAACTCAACCCAATATATTTTAATCAAATAGAAATAAATAAATGCCCAACCATTGCATTATAACTAAAAAGAGTGTGATATATAACACTACCATCAAATATAATTTAATACCAATTAAAAGCAAGGCATAAATCATTTTAAATCATAATTATAATGATTTTGATAGATACGGTCACCATCTATGATCATACAACGAAGGACTAAAGGCATCATGATGTTCCTCCATAAGGGGTGGATCCATTCCATTTACCTTTAAAAAAAGAACCAACTAAATATACCAAAAATATATGTTTTAATGGTGTGAGTAAATATTCATGTAGTATGCCAAGATGAATCAAAATAAAATCCTTTATACTGAAAAGTAATAGAACTGGTTTGAAGAAAATAACTTTTAAGTCGCCCATTTTAGGAAAACTGATGATGTTTCTTAAATCTAAAATTTTGAAATACATTATCTATCCATTTGTCCCTAAAACTAAAATATTATCAAATTTACTCAAAAACATATAACGTAACAAATATAGTCAAAATTAATGAAATATAATCTTCAGTTGTCAAAAAAATGTAAAGGCATGTTGTAAAAAGATATATATGATCAAGCATATGGGTCACATAAAAATTTAAGTAAGTGGGTAACATATACATCATTATAGAATTATTAGGCCCAAATGTGAGTCTTGTAAACCGATACCAGTCTATACACTTGGTCTCATCACGTTCCAACACCAATATAAACCACAATATGATAAAAGAACTAGTCGTAAAACAATTTACTCTAGTCTAACACTCATAAAATTACATTAAAATATACCCATGGTTTCTCATGTCAAACTCATCAAATAAAACTCACATTACATGGATAATAATACATATTCATTTCAAAAATCAATATTACACAAAAAAAATTTCAACAAGAAACAAAATATTAATATAAAAACATCCAATATTCGAATAGACCTTCAAATTAAAAAATGGATTCCAAATGAAGGTAAATGATTATCATTCAAAACTACATTTGAAAATCCACTTAGGGATAACATTATTTTTTAAATAAATTAACAGACACATCATACACAAAATACTAGTTTTAGAATGAAAACCAAGAAAAACATTCAATTTGTTAAAACAAAAAGCTATGAATCTTAATGAACGAACATTAATCAATCATCAATAACATATCTAAAAAATAATATTGTAGAAAATAAATATAAATCTCAAAAAATTAATTTTTTAAAATAATAATCAATTGTGTTGAGATAACTACCATAATTCTAATGAATAGTCATCAACTTCATTAAATACCATAAGACAAGATAATGAGGGTTCCCTAATAGGAAAAAACAAATATATCAAATATAAAATATATCTCTATTCATATACATGTAAAACATGGAAAATATTTGATTAAAACAATAAAGGAATTAGAGAAGAAGGGAAGAGAATATTTATACAAAAAAATATGACATAAATCAATATTTTACCTTGAAGAGACTTACTATAATTAATGTATAATTACCATAAAAAATTAAAGGAATTGAAAACCACTGATGAATATAGATATATTGACCAAATTGTGAAATGGGATGATAATTGGGATAAAATAATATATATAAAAATGTAAATATTCATGTTTTGAAATTTGTTAAAGGCATATTTGTTATAAGATTACTTGGTTAACTGTATAAAAACTATACTGTATTCACTGAAGTATACCTATGTGTATGATGGCATTCACAATTTGGATGAATGATTTGGGAAACCATGTTCCAATAATGTACAACCAAATATAATATCTCATATCACAATGTCTAGTTTGGTGAAACTGTTAACACAATATGTACAATAACCATGCACTACCTCATGTTTTCTGCTTTTGATGCTTTCATACCTCTAACTCACAAAACCGCCCAAAAATAATTAATTAAATTAAATAATGAAAATAAATAAGCAATATTAACTTAGATGGTTTCATATTATCCATAACTATTAGATAGGAAACCATCAATTCATTTAATTCTATAAATATTTTTATTTCAATACCATTTTTTAGTGATGTGACACCTAAATTTTAACCATAATTGGTTAAGGATATTTGACCTCAAATTTTAGTCATATTTAGGAAATGTAATATAACAAAAAAATAACTCAAATATTGGACGAAAATATAAGTACTTAAATATAAAAAATTACCCTGCTTTAGGTTCATAATGAAAAGAGGAAATCTTTATTAAATTTTGATTTATCACATCCCAGTTAAAAAATATTATTTTTATCAAGAAATTTATTTAGGAAAAAAGGATAATGAGACTTAAAACCCTTGGGGTATCATATTCCCCCCATAAAATCGATGTTTTTTCTGTATATATATTGGTTTCTTAAAAATTTATAGTACATTATTTCTCTATAAATGTGTTTATATTGACGACATGGGGAATGAAAAATTATTTTATCTATTAGTTCTAAATTCAAAATTGAAAAATAGCCTTACATAAAACAATATTTATGAATATAAATTCCCAATGTACTCAATGTTCTCCATGTGTGATGGTATTATCTTGGAATATGTATGCAACATGTAGACCCCATATGTGATCCAAAAATATTTTCCATGTTGAAATGTCTTGGGGAATGTTATTTCATCACTTATTCGTGAAGATAAACTATGGATTATTCTGATAGTATGTGTGACCAATATATGGAAACCCCATACCAATAAAACTTCTTGCATCTTGATGAAAATTGATCCCTCATAATTTTATGACAAAATAACCTCAACTCATTTTGATGCCACATATTCCAATATATGGCATTCCTATAGAAATATATGTCCACATATATAAAACAGAACCATCACATTCTAACCACATGTCCTGGTAAACTATATTCAGTCATGAATTAAAAACCCCAATAAACTCCATATAGTAGTTAGTTTCAGCTACATTTAAGGTTTCTCGATTTGTACCTCCTATGTACTTCCATAAAAGAATTCACATACCAAACCATCAAACCAAACATCATCAAAATAATATTGTATGCATTTTATTCCAAGATAAGACATATAATTTCTTAAAACCTATTTAATTATATGAATGAATGATTCTATGTGATGTTTCTTGGTTAAAAAAATTGATCAAAAATATAATTCACGTTAATTTATTTTAATAAAAACAGGGAGGGGGTATAAAAAATATGAATATACATATGAAAAAATAATTGTTAAAATAAGAAAACAAATAACCATCACTATTTTAGTAATTTAGCAGATTATTTTATATCCTCCGATAGTTTTAAGAAGTTTCATTGTTTTTTATTATATTTTAATCTCATTACACATAGATTTGTTTTAAAAATGATGGTTTGTTATGATCAAATACTAAGAGCGTTGAAGGCGCTATAATAATTTTATGTGAGACATAATTTTTGGATACTCATATTTAATTATTACAATATAAATATAGTTTTATAATATTTTTTACATGTAATAATTATATTAATCATATAATTGAACTGTAATATCCTCTTTATAGTTAAATGTATTATTGTACCTATTAAGATTTCTATTCATTCCAATATTATTATGACCCTAAAATGGATGGACTATTATACTTATGTTAATATTATAATTTATGTATATTTTATAGGGTGGTATAGAGTTTATGGTAGTCAATGTCTCCCATGTTAAATTCTATAAATAAGACAAAAATGATAATAGCATTTCGGTCAATCCCCAATAGTTGAGTCTCTATTATTATAGAACTGACACTATTCCATTCTAATTTTTCATTTTTCATTTCTCAATAAAATTTTCAATTAATTATCCTATACAATATATCATTACATACACATAATCATGAATCAAATATTCTAAATATGTGATGGAGAGTACACCAATTTTTTTTTTCACAAGTTTGATATTTTTATATACATATAATATGAGGTTATTTAAATATTTAAAGTGGTATAACATGTACGAACCAAGGAATATCCAATTTTTTCAGAGATGGGGTACCATAAGGCGATAATATTGATATTCTACAACTATTTTTTTCTATAATATATTTTATTGTTTGAATGTATTTTCGTAATTTTTATATATGTGATTCATATCTAGTGATTCATTCCTGTAGAACATTGAATGATAATAAAAAAACAATAATTTATGTATAATATCATTAATTTTGTATTCTTAATTTAATGAAATGATTGGTAATATCATATGATTTATATTATATGAAAAAAGCATAAAACATTCGATTATTACAAGTTTCATTAATATTTTGTTAATCACATGCTATGTAATGAATGAGTAAACTTCTAGAGGATCTGTAACATGAATAAATGATAAATGGTTAAATGACTAAATTATATGACTCATATCAATAAGGTTTACCTTCCTTTTCGGGAGCCTACTTGATTAGAACTCCACAGTTATGTGTGCTTGTTCTGATGTAGTGATCAGGATGGGTGACCTTCTGGAAAGTTTCCCAAGGTGTGTGTGAATGAGGAAAAAGCACACTGGAAAGAACATGTGTTGACTTTTGGGGACAATAATTAGTCAGATGACCCGTTTGGGTACGTGGGAGGCCCCTAGGGTGGGGACCACATGTTTGTGGGATAACTAGTTGTACCTAGTGGGCTAGGACCCGACGAACATATTTAGGCAGGTTGTCTATACTATAACTAGGACCTTGTTGACACATTTGGTATCAAAGTAGGAACCCAGCATTAAGTACAGTGCACTGCCTGGGTTTAGATGTAGTGCCCAAAATGAAGACTTTATTCTCCAAGGGGGGGGGGGGTGATTGTAACACCAACAAATGATAAAGGGTTAAATGACTATATGATATGACTCATGTGAACAAGATGTACCTTCTTTTTTTGGAGCCCACCAGATTATAACTCCATAGTTAAGTGTGTGTGGCCTAGATTAGTGATCAGGATGGGTGACCTTCTGCTATATTTCCCAAGGTGTGTGTGAGTGAGGAAAAACCACACTATAAAGGACATATGTTGGCATTTGGGAAAAATCATTAGTCAGATGACCCGTTCCAGCACATGGGTGGCCCCTAGGGTGGGGACCACGTGTATGTGGGGTAACTGGTGGTACCAGGATGGCCAGGACCCAATGGCCATGTTAAGATGGGGGGTCTGTGCTGTCACGAGGACCCAGTTGTTAGATGATGTGTTTGGGCACGAGGGTGGCCCCTAAGGTGGGGACCACATGTTTACGGGGTAACTGGTGGTACCTGACAGGCTAGGACCCGATGGTCATATTATGGTGGAGTGTATGTTCTATCAACGAGATATAGTTGTCACATTTGGTATCATAGGAGTAACCCAGCCTTAATTGTGATGCACTTTCTGGGTTGAGATGTAGGTCCCACAATGAAGACGTGGTGCTCTAACAGGGGGGGGGTGATTGTAACACCCTCAAATGAAAAAGGGTTACATGACTAAATGATAAGACTCATGTCGGAAAGATTCACCTTCCTTTTGATAGCCTACCTAATCAGAACTCCATAGTTAAGCATGCATGGCCTGTAGTACTGATCACGATGGGTGACATTCTAGGAAGTTTCCCAGGGTGTGTGTGTGAGGAAAAATCACACTAGAATGGACATATGCTTGCTAGTGGGGAAATCTTTAGTCAGATGACCCATTCAGGCAATTGGGTGGCCCCTACGGTGGGGACCACATGTATGCATGATAACTGGTGGTACGTGGTAGGCCAGGACCTGATGTCCTTGTTAAGATGGGGTGTTTGTGCTGTCATTGGGACCCAATTGTCAGATTATAAAGGAGAATATTTCTATATAAAATCGCTTCACCAATCCCCTATAAACATACATCATGAACGTATATCTGTTAAATAAACAACATTTGTATGATTTAAATAATTGATTATTAAACCTAATTTATTGGATGAAATTTATATTTCCACGCCTTAATCACCCAAGTAAGCCAAACACTAACACAAATTAGTATGGTAATATACATATAGAAAAATTGAAGTAAATTAAAAAATTGTGAATCCAAATTAAATTAATTATTTCCTATGTAGATCAGTTTTATGAATTTTGTTTATTAAAATGTAAATAGAATGCCAACATAGTCATTAATTAAATCTTATATCTTCCTTATTCTGTATTTATGTATCAAAAAACATGTGTATACATGATCTCACTAAAATATACTAGTGGGACTCCATTATTAATCATGTTACACCATCGTATGATATGCATGCAAATTTGACAATTTAAAACTGATGCCTACAGATCCATTACAAAATTTACCAACTCACCAGTGAATCTAGTTAACAAAAAAATTCAATATATGCTACTTTAAATGATAATAATTATACAAGAATGTTTCAATTATATGTGAGTATAATTCATCAGTGAATCCTTATCGTATCACCCAACACAGAACTTATAACATTCATTCATCTGGTTGAATAATTTAGTTCTGGAAATAATTTTTTCATTCCCAACTACTCGTATCATAAATACACACATATCGATACCATAGAAACTCTCTAAAAATTTATAATACTCTTCCACTTCCACAATAGTGAATCTTTTCTTTTTCAATTCACCAAAGTCCAACAACATCATAATTTTGACATATAATTTCATTTAATAAAGCGTTAGTGAACATATCCATGGATTTTTATTCCCTAATATCTTCTATAACATGTGATCCATGACATCTAGAAAATTCCATATTATGGAATATTTTTTATCGATGTGATTCTTCCATGAATGAATCATCAGATCTGTCCCAAACTGTATTTAACTCTAACTATAATAGAAGTGAAATCAAACATAATAGATGATTTATAAATACTATAAAAGATTCTTCAAATGCACCAATTCATTCCTTAATACCATTTATTCATTATAATCCACATATATTGTGTAAAAAGATACAAATAGTTTCATTTGTGATATCTAAATCAATGTTATTCCTCCACAAGTGAACACAAGACCAGTTATACATTTTTGAGTGTCTGAATATCTATGGATGTATACATATGCATAACATTTAAGTATATAATCAATCATGGAACATAATCTTGTATCTATTATTCCACTTTGACAAATAATGATCCTTTTGTCAAATACTAATGATATTTCCCTAGATTAGACTTGAAAAAGGTGATTAAAAACACATAATACAAAAACGTTCATGTGAGTTAAAAACATGGAATATATCATATATATAACCACCGATGAAAATGGAGCTTCCTACATGTGATTTAGCTAATCCTTCATTTGAAAAAACTTATATCTTAAAATGTTCAAGTATCCTATAATCATGGATAATAAATCACTACTAAAAAATAGACCTATAACAGTGCTAAAAATAGAATTTATCATTTCTAAATAGGTGATGACTACTAGAGTGAGATCAAATGCCTGATTCTTTTATTAGTGTTAAAAAGTTCTAATAATGTGGAATACTATAACATGTAGTAATAGAACACTGCATCACCAGTGTACTGAACTGTAACAACACCCCACATCACCAAAACCAACATTTAATTATCAAAATCATGTATGAATAAAAAATTTAAATGAACTGAAACTAATCTAGGATCTTTTTCTATGTATTTGTGATGTGATGTGCGTTGAAGACTAATACTGTACATATATATTAAAAAACCACTATGAGTAATACATGCCCCACCATGCATAATATTGAGTTGTGGATAATTTTCACACATCTTAAATGAAATATGTATCATTTTTCTAATATATTAATAAAATATGATAATGTTCAGTCAGTTTTGATTACTTTTCTTGTCTTTCTATCCAAAATGTAATTTTAAACTAGTAACATTCACTTTGACTCATACCAGTCACATAATATTTTATTTGGATGTGATAATGATTCCTACACATCTCAAATGACTTATGAATCATTTTACAGTATTTTAGAGACAATCCAAGTTCATTTTCTCGATTATCACTATGTGACACATTTTGAATCAAAATATTTATTTTAAAATGATAACAGACACAATTAGTCATACCGAACACATCATGAATCATATTGAGGTTAGGATCATTCCAAAAAATCAGAAAATGACAAATAAATCATTTTCCTAAATTATCAATACTATTTTGATGTTTTTTCTAAATTTATAGTTTGTTAGTTGTCCTTTTTTACTACAATTAATTTCATTTTAAAATACAAAGATGTACATGGAATTATATCGATCACACCATGAATTGGATTGAATGGATGTTAATTTATATGCATCCCAAATGGCTTGTGGATATTTCTGATATATTATCAAAACAATATGAATTCGTTTACTCAGTTTTGTGTAAGCCACATGTCATTTTTTCTAAAATATCATTTTCAAACTGTGAACACACAGATTGACTAAAACTGTAGACTCCTATATATTTTTAGAAAAATAATTTTTCCTATCTATTAATATTTATGATGAAGATTATTAATTTTAAGTTAAATATGAAATTATTCTTATATCATACTCGACACGCTACAATGGGTTTCTCTGAAATCATATGCTGCACACAATGTCAAGTTATACCAAAAAATAATACAATATTATTATTATTATTATTTTCAATTTTAGTTAACGACCAGTCGTTGTATTGGTGGGAATGAACATAAATAACTAAAATATGATTATACATGTTTGTTAATATTTTTAACAATTATTTAATAACTTTTAGAAGACTAAAATAATAATTAATCATATTTTTAGTATAAAATACCCTAATATTTCTAAAAGGCCAATTTACCACCATTTAATGGTAAAGCATTTTCAAATATATATTTTTTCACTATTATTTTTTCTATTTGAAAAAATAATTTTCTTCCTTATAATAAGAACATCAAAATTGACTATGGATGAAATTTTGGTATTTTTCTAATAAAAATCATATTTTCATGAATAATGAAAAATACTGCATTTTAATTCAAAACTATCTTTTCATCTAATTAATTTATATACCTAGATTATAATTTTAATTTTCTAAAAGTGTAATTAGATATATTTTTTTCATTTAATCCAATTTTGGTCATTGTATGTAATTTTACTTTTAAATTATGACATACGCACATTTCAATCTTTTGATAGTTATGACTTTTTAAAAACCTTCTTTTTTGTATTCTCTATAGGAATCAATTTAAAATTAATTACTAGAACTACTATTTTTTGAATTTGTAAAAATTTATTACATATTTGGAATCAAAATTTATAAATTGTGTAAATATGTACCTTTTAATTTTATACATTATGAATAGTAAATTCACTAATTATTTTATTTACCATATATAAAAAGAAAATCTGGTAAATAAGGGTAAAAATATATTATTATAATAATATTAAACAATCCTAACATATATCCTAATCCTATTGGATGATATATATCTGACCATGGGCTTCCTAGGGTCAATTTCGGGACCCCATGGAGCCACATTGGAGTTATAATGACATGTTATATTAATTAATTTAAAGTAATGAGAAATATAACATAAACATGTATATTTTAGTAAAACAATTTTTATATGGGGTTATATAATTGATTTCCTAGACAATAAATAGTAATTAGATATATTAAAAAATTAATAATGATGATATTTTTTTTATAAAGTTTCAACAATAAATACATAAATTTATTTATGAAACAGTAATGCAGCATGGAATAACTTATTAATGAATGATTCAAATAAATGATATTTTAAATATTAAAATAAATTTAATAGTATTATTTTGATTCCATCCAAGGCTTTTATAGATGATATCTTCATATTATATTTTATTTAATTTTATTGGTTTGAAGGAATCTAGTTGTTAAGACTTTAAAAGAACCAATTACTAAATAGTGTCAAAATTGATAAAAATGATTTTTTAAAACAAATACAATTTTACTAAATGTTATATTAGTCCTAAAAATATAATATATTTCCAAATGAATTTTATAAAGTTACCAATATCATTAATGATCCACTTTGTGTTCTATTTTCATTTTATAGTAACTGTAGTAACCATAAATTATTAAAATGCAAGAAGACACTGTAAGAGTTAATGTTTTTATCTAAGGGTTAATGAAAAATAATAAGGATAAATTTCTAACATAGACTGGAATAAAACCTATTTTTGAGTTTTTTCCACCCAAAATCATCTTATATTATAATTAAATGACTTTTGGGCCATTTAAAACCGAAATTCAATTTATAATAAAATAATATTTAATGATTTTCCTAAGGTTCCCCTCCCACATCTTATAAAGGGCCACCACCTATACTCATTTAATCACACCTCTCAAGGCCCTTGGATCATACAAATTCTTCTCAAATAAGCATTCAATATCCATCCCTTCCTTCTAGAAGCCTTAAATTTTGCAGATGTAATTTCAAGAAATCAATTACTCTCAAATCCAAAAAAGTTACCCAATTTAGAGGTAATATATTCTCTCATGTTCATTTCTTTTATTTTCCTTATCCACTCCCTATGTTATAATTTTTCATTGATTAAATAACAAAAACAGTATCCTTGATATACAATGATGTTTCTTTGAGAATTATTTTAACTACAATTACACACACCTCCATCTAATGGATACAAATAGACTATTTCTATGTATGATGAACTATTTCTTCATGAAGTGATGATTGTTTGATTTTTCCCTACCACCTCTCATGGTGGCCATTATGATGGAACTTTATTTATATATGATATATATTGTATTTATATTGCCTCTATGATTTTCAAAATATTATTACAACATACATTTATGCTTTCCATTATGTGTAAATATGATAATTTCATTTGAGGAAGTGTGGAATATCTCCCCTACAATGTTATATGACTCATTAATGGAATACATGGAATGTATAAAGGATGTTTATATATAAATACTATGAGTAGTAATTCCATAAATATAATACTTGAATTTTTATATACATTTATAAAATATTATTATTATTGTTTTAGTATGAAAGACAAATGAATGTAGTGTTCAGGCATATTTATGGCCTACCATCTCCATGAACTATTCATTTCATTTATTATCTCCAAATTTTATAGGCTATTATAAATACATATATACTGAATATAAAAAATATTTAAATCAATAATATCATTCTAGATATGATGTACATTTCATTACATGTAAAATTTATATCAAAACAAGATTATTTTCGACTAACGTACCATATATGGAAAAAAACGTCCAATATTAACTTAAATAATTATGCCATTGTTATAACATGGTAATAAGTGATATTAAAATAATAATAAACATGAAAAAGAATATAAATAATGTAAAAATAACTTAATTTTGTTACTCAAGAAGAACAAGGAACATATGTGATGAATCAGACTCATGGTAAGGGAATTCATCTCAATTTTCATTCAAGGAGGCATATTTTGAAACTATACACCCCCTTATTTTAGATGGTGTATAATAAAACCCTTTGAAATTTAATTTCATTCAAAGGTTATATTTTTCTATGAATCATTTTACTATAAAAAAGGAATGTTTTAAATATATGAGGCAATAATGACCTCTCCACCACCATAATCATTATTTGATATTTGTCTTCCTCTATAAGTTTTAATGTTTTTAAAAGGAATGGAAATTAATTATTCCTATTTAGGTTGTTTTGTATTAAAAATGGGTTTTGAAATGAACTTATTATTTCAATATCTTGAAATGATTTCTTTTTATAAGAAAAGAAAATGTTATTAGTGAAATGTTTATATTTTCAATATTGTATGTGTTATGATTATAAAATGGTATGTAGGCATTTGGATAGTGGTTACATGATAAACCAATGATGGGTCGTTACATGATAAACCAAATGACAGAGGGTTTTGGGAAAAACCTATGATGGGTGGTAACTTTATAACCTCTAATTCATTGGGTATGAAAGTCTGCTATATGATTATTCCTTTTAGTGAAATGTGTGGTAGTCGTCCATATGGGTATTCCATTTAATTATTTTTATCTCTGAAGTAATCTTCATATGCTTTATGTTGCTTTTACAGGATTTATAAAAATATTGTGGT
Organism: Viscum album; assembly: GCA_963277665.1. NCBI lineage: Eukaryota > Viridiplantae > Streptophyta > Magnoliopsida > Santalales > Viscaceae > Viscum > Viscum album. The sequence continues at coordinate 790,292,236 of OY728129.1, read as the reverse complement.
TACATAAGGGGTATGTAATGAGATTATATTCAGTGAAGTATATTTACTACTTCTTAAAGATGAAAACTATTACTTTACGATAATGTAATCATGGTTTTCATGTTATCACAAGACTAAAAGCAATCATTCATTATGTATACATTATTGATATTTTTTTCACATCCAATGGTTTTAAAATTTTATCATTGGACATAATGAGGAATAGATTCAGGGTTGGGATTAAGGAAAACTTATGATGTTAAAATTGGAAACGATGTTATGTTTTTTTAAAAGATTTTTTTTTATGAAAAAAATGGAGAGTGTGTAGAAGTGTCTACTTGTAATATTCAAGATTTTATGTATATTTTATTACCTAATTATCTAAATCTCTACACCTAAATATATCTTCAATGTAAATTAAAGGAAAATTATTGACTTATCTCAAGATTAGGTAATATTTAAGGCTTGGGCCTTATACACACCAATCAGATCGTATATATGTTTAACATGAGACTAATTCCTACACATAAAAATTTACTTTTGAATAAATTCAAGAAATTATCAATGAAATATTATCATATTTTCTTGGTTTTTAGTGACTGAATTTTAAAGAAAACTATATATTTTAAACCAATAATGGTCACATTGATTCATAAATGGATCCTCGTCTATTGTATTGAGGTACGGCTGATTCCTACACATTAAAAATGACCTATGGATAATTTTCCTAATGTATAAAATTAAAAATAATGAGTATTATATTATTTGAGTAGGTCATTTTTCATTTTTATTAAAATTGATGCCATTTTTAAATACAAAGAAGCACTTGGATTCATACTAGTTACACTGTAAATCTGATTAAGGTAAGATTGATTCCAAAACCTCTCAAATGACAAGTGGATTATTTTCAAAAAGTATCGAAAAAATCTAAAAGTCTTTTAAATGTTTTGAGTAGTTTGGTTTTCATTTATATAAAAATGGATGCATTTTTAAATAAAAAGAAAATTTTCATCAAAACTGGTAACATCATCAGTCAGATGAAGGAAATGATGATTATTATATTCTCAAAGGAAATATGGTATGTTTTCCTAATATAAAAAAAATATGAATCTTTTTTTAACAGATTATATTACGTAATATGATTTTTTGACAAAAAAGACATTTTAAAGATGAAACACATGCTTTGACCAATAATGACCACACCAGGAATTCGTTTTATGTGAGACCGATTCTTACACATCACACATGCCATATGAATTGATCTTATAAATTATCATGAAAATATGATCATGTTTTTTAGTGAGTGATATTTTTATAACCAAACTATCAATTTTAGACTGATAAAGGATACATTGAGACATAGTGGTCACACCATGCTTCTTGTTGTGGTTTGGGTGATTCTTACATGTATCAAAGGACTTATATATCATTTCTCAAAATAATAAAATCAATCTGAATATGTTTTATCATATTTGAGGTTGTGAATTGTCCTTTTTCCAAAATTATTATCAATTTTAAATAAAAAATGCAGTTGGAGTCATTTGTGTCACAAAATGTCTTAGATATAGATGTGGATGACTCTTACAAATCCCAATGTCTCAAAATAATCATATCTTCCCATGTTACCACAATTCCATTATATTTCTAGATTGAACAACCATCAATTCATGTTGACACGATGTTCATATCTGAAAAGAAAATTACTTTTTTGAATGTTATAAGAGTAGAGGATTTCAACAACGAGAAAGGTTTTTTATTTAATGACATGGAGTAAATATGAAGTGATGGATTTCAAAAATGAATGGAAATTAAAATAGGAAATATGGTAGAATTGGACAAAAGATTCTTTTTATCTAATTTCTACATTATTGTAGATAAACTAAATAAATAGAAGACATCACAAAACATATATGAAAAATGAACAAAATATGTATTAGATAATATTGGTAACGAAATTAACATAAAAATATTTGATAAAATGATATCAAAATTAATTAAATAATTTGTGGAAATTTACCTTTTCTTGATTTTTATTTTCATTCTTAATTAATTTCCCTATTTTCATTATCTCAGTTGTAGGCTCGATGTCCAATCCCCCACGAACATGAAAAATATTTAAAACCCCTCATTAACTTGAACAATATAAATCACATTGATAAGAAAAAAATTATTATATGAGTAATAATGAAATGAAGCAGATCAAAAATAAATATGAAAAAATATTATAATTATATGAAAAAATTGTTGACCATCGAGATATGCTGATGGTAAAAAAATCATGATGATAAAAAATTGAAAATAGATCTCCCCAAAAAATCCATAAACAACTGATGATGATGAGGATAAAATAAGACAAATATAATTAAAATATTGAATAATTAACGAGAATTGAAAGATATCCTATTGGGTATTTTAATTTTAATTTTGTACAAAAAAATAAATATAAAAAATATATTCATTATGAAAAGTCTACATCTCACATTCATGATAATTACTTGGATTGTAATCAAATATTCTTAATGGTGGAAAAAAAGATAATGTTAAAGAATTTCATGCTTTTAGATGTATAGAAGTAAAACATATATAGTGTTAATAATATTTGTGTTGAAAGAAACGGTTTTTAATTTGTATTTAGGAGAAGGTTATCATTACAATGATGGCTATATTTTTATCAACATCATGAAATACAAGCAATGATGAAATAAATGAATAAATTTTCATTTGGGATTAGAATGTTTTGGTGGAATCATAGAGTAAGAATATATAAAATCCTCAGTGTTTTCAGGTAGAGCCTAAATAATTTGGAGAGGCTGACAAGGATTGTAGTTGGATCAAATCTTTGCATGAAGATCATGATCTGAATAAGATCAATTAATTATTATTATGGATCATGTTGTTTCATATATTGTTAAAAAATGTCCATTGTTTTGAAAATAAATGTTTTTTTGTTATTTATTTCCTTATTATGTAAAACACATAACATAAAATTTCATGGTAATGTGTTGTAATGAAACCTTATTTTATGTCATTTAATTAACACAGTCACATTTGTGAAGAATCATATTACCATTATAAGTATATAAAAATTTATTAATGATTATGTTAGTAAACCATAATATTCAATAGAAGTAATAATCCAAGATGAACATAGAATTTCATTAAACTATTAAATCCATTCTAATAATGTTGACATGATGTTGAATTCTAATAGTGTAAAGATTTTATCCATGAAAAATAATTTTTATTTCAAAAGAATGTTTCTATTATAACTTATACGTTAAATTTACATCTATCAATGTTAATATTTTATTTTTTCATAATTAATTAAATAAACTGGTATATTATTAATTATTGAAGGATTAAAAATATTTTTTATAATTTAAATAATATGAAATTTTCTTGTTAAATATGTTACTTTTGAAATAAAATATCAATTTTAAGAAACTTTTGATCAATCATAAAGTATTTAGAATAATAAATTACATCAATAATGTCATATTCTTCTACACGATGTAATGGAATAGAATTTTGTTTCCTAAAACACCAGGATGTTAAATTTTTTCCTAGAAAATAACATATTCCAACTATGTAATTTTTGAATATATTTCAACAACTAAAATCAAAATATCAATTACATTTTATCTAAAAAATTTGTTCATATTTAATATAGTCCATAAATTATATAACTTTGAACCTATTTGATTTATCTTTTTATATCATATATGCCATATTTTTTATATTCAAATTTAAATAATTTGAAACTAAAAATTGAAAACATTATATTTATTCATGAACTAGCTAATTAAATAAGAAAACTTATCAAACATATATTATGTTATTTCTCATTTTATTTTATTGATTCATCATAACAATTTGGTTTTTAAATTTCATAAGTGACCCATTAATCTATCCCAAGCAATATGAAGTAGTTTTCAGTAATCCTGTATTAATCAATTAATTTTACTCCATTTGTCGATGATTATTATCCCAGAAAACAATTCATGAAAAAATCATTATATAGTTATTCACATGTGTCACATATTGCATCTACCATTTTTTGGAAACAACATATATAATTTCTTTAAAAATATAAGGGTATAAAATTGTATTTTAGTTACTCGTCACTCAATCCTCTCAGGGACAATTTATTAATTACATGTTATAAAACCACCCTGATTTCAAATATTTCATCATCGAAGTGATTCACAATTTAATATTCCAAACCAGTTACAACATCGACCACTATATGGATGAATTTTTAAAAAAATAACAATATGATAGAGGTTTGTTTCATAAAATAGATTTATTGGGAATCTATTATACCACAAAAAACATGACCCATTATTGGGTCAGATATATTTCTATTCACACAGTACTAATTTTTCCCAAGGATAACTACATGATATAGGGGAAGCAGATTACTAAATTTTTCAAAAGAATAATGATTTTTGGTTGATGTATTATAGTAAATCACGACTAGAAGTGTTGGGATAAGAGGTTGTTGGATAAAAAGGTTTAGTGGATAACTCAGAGAAATTAGAGATATCAAAAACCTGAATTTTATTTGACTTATGCTTGTGTTCAACCCATTAATCATTCAAGACTTGGATTCGAGCCTTGGAATAGTTGGAAGAATTATTATATCTTATATTCAAGCTTGGATTTTATCACAAGGAGAACCGAAAGTTGGTCAATTCCATAGAGATCATTAGATACTGTGAACTACATCGTAAGTGACAAGGGTCTTAAAATAGACCGTGACACTTATATTAGTGCTTCAAAAATATCACTCATAAATATAAATTTTATAAGAGATATATTAGTAAGAAATAATAAAATCCAATTTTATCATCACTTTTAAGCACTAATCAATACTGATAATAATTTATTTTTAAAAACATTTTTAAAAAATTATAATTATTATATATAATTATAATTTTTATAATAATTTTTTAATTAATTGTTTTATAATTCTATGAATATAAAATTATTTATTTATAATTATATTAGTAATTATAATAAAATAATATTTATATCATTATATATACATATATAATTATATATATATAATTTGTATATATATTGATTATTTAATCAAATTTATTATAATTTTAATAATTATCTATTTACAATTATACAAATACATTGTAGGAAGATATAAATTATTTTATATAATTATAAATAAATAAAAATAGAAAAATATACATTTATAAATATATTTATTTATAAATTCTTTCTCTCAAATGTATTTTTAAAATTATTAATAAACATTTATTATTAAGTTCATTCATGTTAAAAATGAGTAATGTTAATTAATAAAAAATTAATACATTATTGAACTTTTGGATATGTTTTATTTAAATATATCATTAAAAATAGATAAATATTTAAATAAAGATAAATACATATTGTAAATTTTAAACTATAGTAAAAAATATATATATAAAATAAAAAAAATTTTAAAATTAAGAAAAATTATTTGTGTGTATTCATATCTATATAAAAATGAACTAATTAAATATATGATAAATAAATATATTACATTTGATATGTGTTATAAATTTTCAAAATAAAATGACATTCAATTATGTCCATTAATCGATGTAATTAGTCGGTATTTTTTATTCATATTAATTTTTAACTATAAACATGTATTCCATATATATATTTCTATTTATTATAAAGATTAAATCATAGTTGGTATTATATAAATCATATTTATATACATTAATATATATCTATATATTTAATATATAATAATTACTACCATTTCCAATAATCTTTTAATTAATATAATGTTTAATATTTTTCTCAATTTATTTATTCTGAAATTTAATTTTTTAAATTTTCATGTCTCGTATAAGTATATATTTAATATATATAATGTATTTTTATTTATAATATATATATGTATAGTGTAAAAAAATTTATTAAATTTTATAAATATTTATTTAAATAATAATTTTGTTAATGTATTTAAATAAACTCGTTTTTATATATATTTTAAATTATTTCAATTTCATTATTCTGACCTTTATCAGCACTAAAAATTGATGATAAATTATTTCATTAGGAGTGATAAAAATGTATCACTGATAATGGGTACCCGTTATCGGCAATAAAAATTAATGTTTGATATAGGGTGTCCTTTATTATAAATAAAATAATGTGTTGATAAAAGGACCTATTGTCAATGATAAAAAACAATCATTAAGGGATAAAATTTTCAATGATTTATTTAGAATTGATAAAGATTCCATTTATCATGGATTTTTTCAAACGATGATAAATATAATTGATGTTAAACTCTAATTTTGTTGTAGTGTATGATAATATCTAGACATACCATATATATTCACAATCAAAGTGCAATGAACACTTTAAGAAAAATAATCATCTAGCTTTCCTTTCTATCTCATTACTTATCCGAAAGAATGAACTATAATCCATGAGATATTTTTTATTGAATATCTAAACCAGCTCATGATTGAAGACCAAAATTTTATGACTGATAAGAACCACCTAAATAATATAATCTACATAAAATAAAAATAGGATGAAACACCTAAAATAAATATATTTTTCATAGAAATATTGATCCACGTTTATCTATACAAACCCATTATATATCATAATTTAATTGATCTTTGGGTTTTATTTTTTTCTTCCAATATTCATCCATAGGTTTTTCCATTTATTTTTCATATTAACCATTTGTTATTATCATCCAATAAACCAACTAGTTAAATCTGGAAAATTTATTCCTTTAAGAATTCATACAAAAAATCAATCATTCCATCCATTTCTTTAGAATGAATAATATTCCATGCTTTAGATATGATCACTCACATGAGTATTGTATTTAAAATATAATAGTGAATTTTTAAATTAATACAATTCTATAATTTTGTACAAAAATCTTCAATATCACTATATCATTTCACCTTTCCATTCCATCATATTTATTTCTTAAATCGAAAACCCTTTTTCCCTAATATTACTTAATTCCTTGTGGTATGTATATTATCCCCCATCATTTAATCCCATGTAGTGAATCTTACACATCATTCATATATAACATCTAATTAACAAAGTAATTATGAATTACTAATTCTTATAAGATTTCATTCTGTCATTTATCGATTAAATTTCAGAAGTTTAAACCATATCCATACTTATGTACCAAACAATTGATGGTTCTTAATTTCAATAATTCTTTATGTGGTACCACTAATTTTGAAAATAAAATATATAGAGTCCTAGAATTCTATGTTCCTGTTCAAGACTCACATCACTGGGCTGTCAGGTAAATCATTCGTTGGCCTCATTTTTGGAAATTCAGTGCCCTTTAGACTCTCTCTAACATCATATTGAATCAACAAGGTTTAATTATTACTTTTCCATTCCTTCATGTTTTGAAAATCACAAACACTCATCCTTAAGGAAAATTTCATTTTCCTATGATTTATCTTCATACGGATAATTTTCAATACCCATGGAAATTTATCCTTATAATGTATTCATTGTTCATATTCTATGTATAAAATCCAGTTTCATATCCACAACCTCAAAATCATATATATACATATATATAAATAATTCTGGTTTCAGGATACAAATTTAGGTTCCAACTTCTCTGAATTCAGTCGCCAAACTCTTATGAGTTCTGAATCTGATTTCTATGAATTCAGATTCCGAAATCATATGAGTTCAGACTCCAGATTCTACTAATTTTAGAATCTAAACTTTTAGGAGTTCTGACATGATGTTCCTTGAATTCATACTCCGAACAATAAGAGTTCTGACTCTATTTTCTCTGAATTTATACTCTAAACTCTTATGAGTTGTGAATCCGAGTTCTCTGAATTTAGACTCCAATCTTTTATGAGTTCAGACTCTGAGTTCTATTAATTCAGACATTGAAATCTTATGAGTTCAGACTCTGAATTCCACTAAATTTAGACTCCAAATTTTATTGAAATTTAGACTCTGTATTCTATAGAATTCAGTTTTCAAATTCTTTTGATAACAGAATCTGAATATTAATATTTTATAAACACATAATGGTTTTTTGTTAGACTCTGAAATTTAATTTTTTCCATAGACTCGGAAAAAGGAATTTGGTTATGCATCATATTTTTCTATACTCTAGTTATGGTTATAAAACGATATTATAATTTCTGATTCTATCCAACCGTTATTTGAGTGACATGTGTATATGTCCCTCTAAAATTTAGGGAATAATATGTCTGTTGGAGGAGGGAGCCGACCATTGAAGATGTGAATATAAATAGAATCTCATTTGATCAAGATTAATAACTGTTCTATGACTCTAGATACTGCATGCTACTGAAGTGATTTCTAGAGAGTGACTTCAATGAATTGTGCATACTAAACATCATTTTCATAATTACTTTGTGAAACTTTTAATATTACTGAGTATAATCAAGGGATTCCGGGGATAGTAAGACTGAGGTGCCGACTACCACAAAGTTGAGGGCTTGTGTGGATAATAAGACAGACTCTGATATTTGTATCGAGGGCTTACCCTAGTGTGGGTGAGACAGAATTTATAGAATGTATAAATCAAGGGACCTTTATCCAAAGTTATTGCATACACTTCTATTTGGGTTATAAGATTTACTACTTGTTACTTGTATTTTTTGAAGTTTTCTATTTCATTTTTATTGTTAAGGAAAGTATAACTATCTTATACTTTCTTATACAAGTACTCTGTTTAGTAAGATTCTATACTCTATAAGGTATAATATTTATCTTTTTAACCAATTGTTATATTTCATTTCTGGAATCACTTTTCCAAAATCAAGGTAGTTATTAGAACTATGGGGTGTTGTGGTTTTACCATTTTAAACATTGTTAAACATTACCATCATTAATAGTTCCAATGGAATTTTTTAATGTATACAATCCCCCCTCTTGTATTTTACGAAACTACGTAATTTTTATGATAAAAATCAGTATCATATAGAATTTAATGTTGGTATCAGAGAAGGTCTATGAAATACTTATATTCACATTAATGATTTATTTCCCATGTTTTCATTGTTCTATATTTTCCTTGAATAGGATATTTGTATCCTTGATTACAAACTTTTATTACTAACAAGTTTGTGCGGAGAGTATTCCTTTTAAGATGATAGGAATTAATGGTGGTTCCATAGACAACCTAAATCCAACTAGACCACCTATTTTTGATGGGAGTGATTACTAATATTGGAGAGATCATATGAAGATAATCATTATCAATACTGGAGTAGTTAATTTGGTTGTGCTTACTGGATGATATAAAATCCCTGAAAAAGAAGTTAATACATTCACCAACAAAGAAAAGCATGAATATCAACATAATTAAAAGGTACACAATACATTGCTTGGTTTTATGACTAGAAATATATATAGCCAAATTTCATCTTGTGACGTAGACAATTTTATTTGGTAGAATCCTGAAGTAACACACTTTGGAACTTCAAATTTTATTGAAACTAAAAGACCCATGCTCAGAGCTGAATATCATGGTTCCTTCTTTCCTTATGGAGAACCCATATGTTAGGTCCAACAGAGATTCAAGACTATTGTTAATAGTTTACAATCTATTGGTGAGAAAGGATTAGATGATTAAACCCTTGTGGAAAAAATCATATACATCATGCCAAATGAGTGGGAATCCAAGAGAACTTCTATTGATGAGAGTAGAAAGGTTACTCAAATTTATCTTGATGAAATTTTTGTAACTCTTCTTCATCATGATACTAAAATTAAGAGAGATGCTTATAATATTAAGAAATATAATGGGACTAGAAGTGTTCCTTTTACAACAAATTCAAGTCATTTGAAAGGTAATACTTGTGAGATAGTTAAAAGGTCTAAATCTAAGAAGGTTGTTATTCAATATAAATCTAGTAGAAGTGAATCATCAAGAAATGAGTTTTCCAATCTTGATCAAAGGATGAACAAGATTTTTGGACAAAAGAACTTCCAATCCAGATACAAGAAGAATGCAAGGAATGATAATAAAGATTCAGAAGTCACTTGTTATGAATACAAAAGAGCTGGACATATAAGAACAAATTCTCTTTTTATTAAGAGAAAGGAAAGAAGGGAAAATCATATTGACAGAAACAGAATGAATTAATACAACTCTAAATCAATGAAGATCATGAATTCTAATGAATCATGGAGTGTTAGTGGTGGAGACTCATCAGATGACTCATCAGATTAGGAATCTTATGGATAGAAGAATCCTGGTTTAATAGCCAGACTACCTATTGAAAATCATTGCCTAATGGCGAAGGTACACAATGATGAAACCATGACCAATGCATCCTTGAGTGCTAATAATAGGATTGATAAATATTAGTACTCTTCTTATGAATTATCTTCTTCTAATGATGATAATACATTACCAACCTATAAATAAGTTTCTAGGTTTTTTAAGCTTCTTGAGAATGATAATTCAAAACTTAAGAAAATGTTTGATTAGGAAAATTAAAGGAATACCATTCTTACCAAAAAAATATCATATATTTCAAAATATCATGATATGAAAACCCTTGATTTTTAAATTACATCAAAAAAAACTTGAAGAAGTAAATTCTGATAAGGATAAACATTTTAAGGATCTAGAAAATTTAATTTCTAAGAAAAATGTTTACGAGCCCAACACTTTTTCTAAAAGTAATGTTTTGGAAGACCAGAACATAGTTATTAGACTGATGTCAGAAATATTTTTCTTTAGGAAGTGTTTGTCAAACATTACAATAGGTATGGAAAATTTTGATAATATGTATTCTCAAATCCGACCACTAATGAATAATTCTTCTTTTGGTTACACAAATTCAAAGTTTATTTATATTAACAATTATTTTGTTACTGAAAGTGCTTCATTCTGCACTAAGTGTAAGTCTTAGTGGACAATGTCCCTTTTTGAATCGAGTTCACTCCTCATTCCAGTCCTATATAACTGAACCAGATTAACGTACCATTCTAGCCATGTATATCTCATGAGATATAGATATTTACACAATGAATTGGAGGGATATATAGGTCCCACCCATCTCATAATGAAATCATTCTTACTTGTGCCACAACATAAACATAAATCATTCATCATAACCCAAATAATAAAAATGGGTTTCATAAACATCATCCCATCATAACATAATCCATATAAAACAAATGGATATTGTTTCAACATAAGAAAAGTGAAACCATGTAAATAATAGAGATATTATACTTGAAAGACTCACATATCAAATAATTTCATCTTAGATGGAAAATTGTATTGATAATACACTTGAAAAGAATTCTTGAGGAAAATATCCTTTCTTCTTAAAAATCATTTTCTTTTCACAAAATGCCATGAAATTTTAAATGAAAAGGATTTTGATGAAAATAATCATGAAATATTGTAGAGTGAGCTTCATGAAAATAAGGTGTTATAAAACTATAAAAATCTGTTCATGCAGTATAAGTTAAAAAATACTCCACTTGTACTTTTTTCGGAAAGTAAAAAAAGTCCCTGATATGGTAAAAAATGAAATATCCATTCCATAACATGTGATAAAATAAACAAATGGTTAAAAGGACTTTAATCATACATAATAAAACTTTTAGAAAACATGGGCATGGATGACAATAATAACCCAAATAAATAATTACGTATAAACAATCTCGAATAAGAATGATATTGAAATAATAATCCATTACCTTATGTCCAATTTATTCTGTATGTGTCTGAGACTCTAGTATAGTGGGTTTAAACATAATATTAACTTGTAACAGAACCATAATAATATTTTTGATATCATATATGATTCACATACAAATTTATCTTATATCTTCGTTTGTCAATTCCATGTTAAGGCAGCGCTTTGGGTAAAATCATTTCATTTATCATCCGTGTGTTGATTTTTAATTATTAATATGATTACATAGATCATCTATATAAATACTAATCTTAGCTTTATTCCCCTGCCACGTGTCCATCTACCAGATCTCCACGCCAATCTTCCATTATGTTCCCTCCAACCAACCAACCATGTCGACCATTGACGAACTTCGAATTCTTCTCTGCGAAAACCCAATCCTAATCCCACTACACTTCTCTGGACAACCTACCTCTCCACGCACTCTGTTTACTTCTCCGCGAAACCCTATCCTGCTTCTGTAATTATCTGCGCGCACACACTTCTTCTTCGTGAAAACCCGATCCCATGCCTCTGCTCCACCTCTCTTCCATGTACCCTCTCCTCATCAGGCATTCGTCTATAAAAAATTACACCACTATTCATCCCTCCCACCAGCGACATTCCATCTAGGTTTCTCGCCACACATCTCTCCACCTACATGACTCCACTCGCCACCGTCGCCTCCCTCCCCGACTCCATTTCCCGACGAGCCTCTTCGTCTCCCCTCTACTGCTCCGCTCCCAGATTTTATTCTCCAGATGTGCCTCCCCTACTTCCTCTTCCCCCGAATATGACTACCCCCACAACATTTCTTGGCACTCCCACTTCCCTCATCTATGGCCTACAGTTCCACCCCGAGTTCACTCTTCCCCTCCGTGACTTTGGTCCCCACCTTCTCCTCCCTCGCTGGATTCCTTCGTTCCTGAGTCCCTCCCCGGCTTCCTTTGTTGATGGAGGCGGACTCTCATCCAAACTTCTCTCCCCCGTTTCTCATCATGTTTCATAGGTATCTCCCTAGTTGAACATTATCCAATACTATTGATTCTAAATAATTTTTCTGTATAATTTTGATGTTTTTTCAGTTGATTTGTTTTTGTAATTGACCATTCTGATCTAACATATTCAATTGAATCATTTTTGCAAATATTCAAGGGTTATGCTCGAATAATCATTCATTCTTATTGGTCTATTTTTTCACAGTATTTTGTAACTTTCAACTGGTATTTTCTGATGTTTCCGTGACCCCCCACTACCCCACTCTGCCTCCCTCACTAGCTTCCTCCATTCCCGAGTCCATCTCTGTCTGCCTTCGCTGATAGAGGAAGACGCTCATCCAACATTCCCTCCCCAGTTTCTCATCAGGTTTCATCCCGCCTCAACCACCTATTTGAATTCATGAAGTTATCAATAACCAGTCATTGTTCCACATGTATCTCCCCGATTTATCATTATCCAATACTCTTGATTATAATTAATTTGTTCGTATAACATTGATGTTGTTTCAGTTGATTTTTTTGTAATTAACCCATCTGATATAACATCTTCAATTGAATCATTTTTGCAAAGATTCAGGGGTTTTTCTATATAAATCATTCATTCTTTTGGTTTATTTTCACCGTATTTTGTATCTTTAAATTGGTATTTTCTATTGTTTTATGTGTACATTTTTTCCTTCTGAATCTAAATCATGGTTATTCTTGATGCATTCCACGTTAATAATGTTCTCAAAATTTCTATATCTATTATTAAAGAACATTCTTGTGAAATATCATGATGTTCTAGGGAATTCAATTCAATTTCTATTCAGCTTACTGAGATTAAAACATCGCACCTAGAAAATGTATTTCTTCAATAAAACAATTCACATTTCCACTCTACACATTAAATCATTCATATTATATATTTATTGTTTACCTGTGTTTTTATTTTCAATTTTGATTTTATGCCATTATGATATAATGAAATTTATACTTTACTGGTTACACTACGTTCATTCCAACATTAAATATTATAATGATGAGAACATGAATCATCTATTTGAATCATATTTTCATTCATGTAATTGAATTTTCCATCATGAATTTTCAATTTAAATTTTTCTTCCTTAATAAATATATGGTATTTATGATGTCCCAACATTTTCTCATCTTTTATTCCATTATTATGTACCACTTATTCGTGTTTTAAATATGTTCAATATTAATGTGAATTATTTGGAAGTCGTATGTAAGTTAACCGATAAATATATGATATTTACAATGTCCCAACATTTTCTCAACTTTTATTCCATTATTATGTACCACATATTTTTTTAAATATGTTCAATATTAATGTGAATTATTTGGTGGTCATATGTAAGTTAACCAGTTACTGCATTTGTTCTTTTAAAATTTCATTCACCTATTCATTTTTTAGGTTGGATTATTCGTTCTAGTATACCATATAAACTTGTGGTACATGTAAATATAACTGAAATTATCGACAACTACCTATTTAAAAACAGTTTTATTACTTTGTTGTCGAAAACCATTACATCATTCATTATAGGATTCCTTTACTGAACTAATTGAGTACTGACTATATACAAACTATTTTCTAATTTTATTCTATGAATTTATTCTTGAACTGTTTAGACAGAAAATATTAATTTTCGTGAATTATTGATGTGTTCATTTAATAGTAGATAAAGATGTTTATTTTTACCTAAAATTCATTTTCCATTACCTCATCCTTCATTCACCTTCTTATTTACATTGGAGGTTTCATAAATATATATTTTTGTGCCAGTTCTTTCTAAAAAAATGATGTTGAGATATGACATGAGTTAATAACTTACTAAATTCAGTCAGGCAAAATTTCATTCACCTGATTGATTTTTTATGATCAATTATTCGTTGTTCTAGTATATCATATACACTTGCGGTTCAAGTAACTGACACCGAAATTATCAACTACTGCCTATATAAAAATTGTTTTATTACTATGTTGTTCTATAAAACCATATCCTCTTTCGTTATAGGTAACCTCTGCTGAATTTATCGACTACTGCCTATATAAAACCATAACCATGTTATTTTTACTTTTCAATATCACTCTGGTTCTCCATGGTTTATATCCCACAATCCCATCTGCAATATGTATGTTATCGAACTATCCTTAAATACCTATCCCTTAAGTGCATATTAAGTTTAATTTTTTTTCATATTGAACCATTTATGTCTGGATCGAATTACAAGTTCAATCATCCCTTTCAAAGGAAAAGCCTACTACATTCCTCCATTTTACTCCATATTTTTGGATTATAATGATCTTTGATTGAAACAGTTGAAGAGTAGTAGTTAGTAAGTATATTAAGAACCTTGATATCATTAAATTTATTAGAATATCCAATGTATCATATAGTTGTCAAGATTTATTTATTCATGTACTATAATTGATCAACTTATTGTCAGCATTTTTTACATTGATTTGGGATAATATCAAAAATTGATATGTATTCAACTGTTATGTGCATTAATTAGTGAATTGGGAAACTATTCTGTGCTGGAGAACTTAGCTTTTTTCATTTGTCATGTACAAGAATTATTCAACTTGCTATCAATCAGATTGTTTAGTTAACGTGTAAATTATGGAAATACAATAACTGTAATGGTAAAATTTGTCTTCTAGACAACAGAACAGATTATAAACTCCTACAAAGTAGTATTTATTTTGTTCTTATAAAGTTGTATGAATTTTCAAAACATGTCATATTGATCACTACTATAAATATCTAACTAGTTATGATTATTTTACCTCCATCTTAAAAATATGGCATGCATGCATGGAACCTACTGAAAATCCATGGATGAAAGAGGCCTTTTCATACAATGTGGCAGGGTAACTGACACTAGATTGAGGATAATACACCATCATGGAAGACTGCAGCAAGGGTACATTTTCAAGAATTGGGTCATTTGTTTTCAATTAATAGTTTATTTTATTTGTATTAAATATGAGTTGTCATTCATTTTTTACACTCCATATACTCTCATTCATGAAGTGGATGTTGTGGATCTTAGACCTAGGGTTGAACCTGCTATCTAATCCATTGAGGTATTTTGTTTTTATTGTTTGACTTTATTCCCTCAACTCTTTTAAATTCACACTCTCTGTAATTTAATCTTTCTCCATATTTTCTTATAAAAACCCAAAAAATCATTCTTATGAAAACTTTCTAGCATGTAGTTGTGCTATTGTTTTGTGAAAGAACATAAATATCCGGTATTTTTGCCTTTTATGTAATGTGTTTATGTGATGATAAGATCATGCACACATTTTTTGAATGTTCAGTCAACTTTGGAGTGCCTACATTCACATTCTAAGGATTAATTTTCTTCAGAATATACATTGTTTATTCTATGATCACATTTCTGCAGTACATGGTTCTAATAAATTACATTACAATCAAATAAAAATATACTCAATACATGAACTCCCCCTTCGATATCTAGAGATGAAAGATTTCAAAGACAATGACTATGTAAACAACGACAACTATGTTGTTTTTTTATTCTGTACTCCTGATAATTTTCTATTATTTATCAATCACATGATTAAATATTTACAATAATGTCAATTCAATGTGGGTTTTTGGTGGAAGGGGGATATTGGTGGTGGCCATAAAAATGTTGCTGCAACGATCATTCTTTAAAAGGTAGGTCAGGTATGTCAAATAGGGGATATTTCTTAGATGGAAAGTGCCAATTTCAGTGTTGCAGTTAAAAATCTCCTGTTGTTGTTTAGCTGGGTAGATGTGTGGTGGTAGATTGTTGAGGGAAAGCCACAGTTTGGTTATGATGAAGTTCAGTGTGTCTTTGGTGATGGGTCTTCTCTTGAAGAAAAGGAGAGGTCTCTCCTACTGGGATTGATGTTACGAAGGATTTATGATATGAAGGCGGCACAAAATTGTTATTTCTGAAGCGGAATTTGATTTTTCCCAACTGGTGAGTTTTCAACATGGTACAAGAAAATTTCCTTGGTGGGAATCTTATATTGTTAGAAGGTTTCGAAGATTGTTCAATCATGATGTTCTCTTTAGACACACCTTTAGGGTAGGTATCTTTGTTTCGGATGCATTAGCTTATCAAGGTACTCTCTCCAATAATTATATCACTGATAATAAAGTATGGTCCTTGCCAAACTATCTTCCAATCTACCTATTTTCAATATTTCTTATACAATTATTTCCATATTACTCATACATAGTGTTTTAATGATTTTTTATGCATAACTATTTCCATATTGTTTTTGAAAAACATTTTCTATATTGAATATTGTCACCATTGTAGGTTAATATGAATAGATTCATATCCGAAATTTTTATGTACTAAATGATTCCATGTATGATATTTGTTTTTATTTTTTATGGTCCACTAAATCATAAAAACCCTTTACTCGCAGTATGTTTAGAAATGATGTTTGATTATGTTATGATTTTTATGTTGTAGTGAATCATGTCCTCATCTGTTTGTGTGTTGTCATTTTATTATGGGGATAATTTATGTTTGAGACGTGGATCATTGTTTACAGTAGCAGATCTTGTATTTTCATTGAGTACTAAATCATGTATTTTATTTCAGTATTGGATCATTTTTATAGAGTAGTGGAACATGTTTTTTCTTTGAGTAGTGGATCATGCATTTTTTGGGTAGTGGATCATGTAATTTGATTGAGGTGTGAATCTTGTGTTTTATAAGATCATCATATCATTTTTAAGTGTAGCATATCAGGTGTTTTAAAGCATTGTATCATGTGTTTTAGAGAAACAAATCATGTATTAGACCCAAGGATTCATATATTAGTTGAACAAAATATTACTTGACATTTTTCGGATTAGTGGATCGTTTTATTATATTTTATTTTAGTTATTGGATTCTTTTTGAGAAGTGGATCATTCCTTATTTTATTTTTTACTTCTACTAAAAATATTTCACATGTCTTCATACTAACAGATTTCAAATTTATTCAGGATGTATCCTTATTTTATCGGAGTGGATTATTTTTCTTGGTATATATTTTTTATGTGGCTTGATTTAGTGACATACTTCCACCGATGCCCTGGATCATGACATTCATGATGGAAAACTAAGTTTCATAGCTTAAAAAGTATTGGAGGTAACGTTTTTTATACAGCATTGATTAATTTTTTCCTTTTGATGTTTTTTTTCTACGTAACAATGTATTCATGAAAATGATTTAATCTCGTGTATGATTAGAGCTTTGATTGTGTTTGGTGTCATGAATGAATGAAATTATTTCAAACTGGGATGTTGATATGGGCTTCTAGGTTTCCTTGCGTTCCTGAAGGTATGTTTCATTGATTTTAATCTCTTGGGACTTATTTGAATATGATTATTTTTCATTTTTATTTTCATAGATTTTGTTTAACTGAATGATGTATTTTCATAATTCATTTTTTATTCATTTGTGTTGGATCATGCATTCAAAATTTGGATGGCACCACACTTATTCATGCATTTATCACACACACAATGAACTGGTTATCGATGACCAGTCTGAAGTCCCAAGATAATTCCAAGAAATGTAATCTCTGTCATTGTAGTACCCCTTCTTTTCCCCCATATAAGAATTTTACTCTACGTCCCTAAACCCTTTCAAATTTTATGTTGATAGGGTGAGACATGTGATGAAATATTTGAAGGTCTAATTTCAAATAGTTCAACATATGAAAAAAAACATTGTTCACTCATGAAAGCATTTTTTTTAGTTCTTGTATGTCCTATCATTATAGGATACATGTGTGTTTTCATGCACATAAGCATACATATATTTATTATCAATTTAATATTGTATACCAAATCACTTCTTCTTTATTTTAATTATTTTCTTTATTTATTTCAGGGAAAATATTTGCATTTATCACACACACAATGAACTGGTTATCGATGACCAGTCTGAAGACCCATGTTAATTCTAAGACAAGTAATCTCTATCATTATAGTACCCCTTCTTTTCTACCATATAGGAATTTTCCTCTCCATCCTTCCTAAACCTTTTCCAATTTTATGTCGATAGGGTGAGATATTTGATGAAATAATTGAAGATCTAATTTCAAATAGTTCAACATATGAAAACAAAAAAAATTTCACTCATGAAATAATTTATTTTTAGTTTTTGTATGTCCTTTTTTTGAAGGATACATGTGTGTTTTAATTCACATAAGTATACATATATTTCTTATCAATTGCTTATCGTACACCAAATTACATCTTCTTTATTTTAATTTTTTTATTTATTTATTGCAGGGAAAATATTTTCTTTGGAAGGAAAATAAATATGCACCCAAAGTACTCTTAAGGAAACATTTTTTTAGATTAAAAACTTTGGTATTCCATACTGAATATTTAGAATTTCTTTGTGTTCATGGAAATGTTTTAAGATCATGTATGATTAGATCAATGAATGTGTTTGGTGTCTTGAATGAATGACATTCCTATTATTGTATTTTTAGTTGTAGTAGAATACAGATGTAAGAACTATGAATTTGAGATAGTGAATTGGTATATTTCAATCAGAAAACATTTAAAAATATGATATCCTATAGTAAACAAAACAAATATGTACAATATTCACCGTTTTCTGTGACTGCAACTATTGAAGGTAGGTTTTTATTATAGCCCCTCACATCTTGCATGTCCTATAGAAACTGTTACGTAAAAAGTCATAAATTTAGTAAAATAACTTCTAATAGCATGTAATTAATATAATAAAGCATGGTAAACTACTATAGTCTTCCATATTATTTCCCATCTATTTTTCATTATGGTTAAACAATATGAGAATTAAAAAACTTTCCGGTGTGATGAGGCATGTTAATTAAAAAAGTACATAGTTTGAAATACTGTGAAAATTCATTTAAACTTTCCAATGCCTTGAATCATGAAATTCTTGATGGACAACTGAGCATAAAAGTTTAAAAGTATTAGAGGTTACTCTTTTTATACATCTTTGATTTATTTTTTCCTTTTGGTTTTTTTTGGCTATATAACTATGTGTTCACCAAAATGATTTAAGATCATGTATGATTAGAACATTGAATGTGAATGGTGTAATGACCAAATGACGTTATGTTTTCTTCGATTAACGTATAATATCTCCACAAATGGATTTATAATTTCAGCAATGATATTTTGACTACTAGCTCTTAAATGATGAAATGATTCCTCTATGATCTTGGATCTTAGTCACCCTAGCAGGCATGAATATTATGTTTTCCTACATTGTGTTGATGTTTTGAAATTGTAATATTCATTTTTTTAAATGTGTGACAGTTTCATCACCGTTGACTGTAGTGGAGGACCCCCAAATACATCTTTTTAAAGGTCTTCATCTATTTTTGTGATTCAATCACTTATTTTTAGGTACTCTAAAGTGGTTGATCAGTCACTGTTGAAGTCTCTCAGCATGGGTGAAAGAATCCAATCAGGGAAAATTAATATGGTAGCCCCTATGTTTACCCAGGATTGGCCTCTATTCAAGTGAGCTTTAAAAAATATAACCCAACACTCTTGACATTGAGTGACGACACAAAAAGGTTCAATCTATCTTCAGCTATTTTTTTAATTCAATTTCATGATTTCAGGTATTATGAAGTGCTTACCGGCTCTCTACTGAAGATGATTAACATATTTGAATGACTCCATTCAGGGAAAGGAAATCTGTCTGCCCGTCCGCTTATCTAGGTTTGGTCTCTATTCGGGTGAGTTTTCAAAACAAAAAAATATCATTGACAATCATTGAATAAGGTATACATTCAGATGAAATGGAAATGAAACTAGAGTGTAATTATATAGAGCATATTTGAAATTGTATTTCTTTTGAATCAACTTCCATTCCCTCATTGATGCAACTCCTATTTTCATTATATTTTTCTGGACATTTTTTCAGATGTAAATATGAAATATCCGATGTAATTGTCTTAATGATGTCATGTAGTCGTGAAGTGATGTATACTGGAATGGATATATGGTGGGAATGATCACATGATGATTCAAATAAAAGGTAACATTCCAATCACTTCATTTTTATTATTTTATTCAAAACATAATATATTTTTTGAATCTGCGGAATGTACCTGCTGAGGTTTTTTAAGCTGAATACATCTTTTGAAAAATGTTTTTATTGGATGAGGGTATAGCTTTATGTTGCTCAAAATCATCTAAAAATTTATAAATCACAAATTATGCATATATTAAATTCATTCTGTCAATTGGTATTTAATTCAATTATTTTCACATCTCATTTTTCTAATTACAACCAATTTCTTATCTTTGATTTATCTTTCACTTATTATTTCAGTTCATGCATTACTGTTATTGTGTATGAAGTAGAAAATGAAATAAAATTTCCATCCTAAAAATTTATAAATTTATACACTTTTAATTAATATTTATTATTTTTCAACAATTTAAACGATCTCTCTATTTTATATGAAGTCTTCTTCTATTACAATACACCATTACTTTCTAATTAAAATTTATTCAACATTATTGTCTCTTCTATCCTTTTATAATCACAAATTTATTATTAAAATAAAAACAAGAGATCGAATACGTCATGGAATAGCACGGGTGAGTACTAGTTATTACATAATTCCAGAATATAAAACATGACTTATATATAATATATATTCAGAATATAAATATATATAATAGATCGATATTTGGAAATAAATACACCATTCATGGAGACGGTAGGTCGTACGTACGCATGAACACTGTTTTCCTTTCCTTATTGACTTAAATGGAATTAAGTAGATGAAATAAATATATATAAACATAAATCCAATAGCATTATTATGTCATATATTTCATGATTACTTATTAAATATACTTTATAATCATTCTCCAATTGTTAACATGGAAATTGAATCTCATCGAGTCGTGGAGATGGTAATCTGTACGTACGCACGAGCGATGATATCATTCCCATATTTATTGAATGGAATTGGAGTGGATGATATAATATATAAGAATGAGTATGATTTTATAATAATCATATATGGTTATTCTTTACACCATTATACACATCCACGTAAGGTGGTGGGGGAAAACAGATTACACCACGGCGTAGAGACGGTATTCCGTACGTACGCACACGCGCTGATTTCATTTTCCGTAGGTTGGATAGAAGGTGAAATGGGGTTGTTTCATATTTATAATAAAATACCATTATATAATTGATACTGATGTTTTTACTTAATAATGAAACAACTAAAGAAGAGGAATTATAAGAAGAAAGAAACTTGAAAGAGTTAGTAGAAGAGATTACCTCTTCCTCGACGCACCTCCTTTAATATTCTTCTTAGGGCACTAGAGTTGGGATTTTGAGAAGACATGAAACTCTATGATGTAACTAGATTAGTTTAGAAGAGGAATTGTCCGAGTTAGGATGAGCTTCAAGGCTCAAAATGGTGTACAGAGAAGAGGGAAGGGGTGCCCTTTTTATAAGGGCGGAGAGGGGCACCTTTGGAAAAGCATAAAATATTTTTTTATAATAAAGTCAAATTAGGTTTATAATAGCTCCAAATTTATTTATTTCGAAGTTAAATTGGTTAAGGGTCGAAATTCTCTCAACCAATAGGTTTTAGACAAGTTTAGGTTACTATTTTAACCTTATCATTTAAAATTAACACTATGTTAAATAATTTAACTTTTACCGTGTCTTCAGGTTTTCATACAATACATGGTTAATAAACTTTCTATAACAAGAAAAAAGAACCCGAAGTGGTTAATTTTAAATATATATATCCTTATCAAAGTCATTTGTATGATACTATGATTTTTAGGAATAATATAACAATTAATAATATAATATTTGTTTTAAAAACTATTTTATGTCAATTTTGACACTATTTGGTAATTTATTTTTGTGAAAATTATAACAGCATGATTAGTTCAAAAAATTAAATTAAATCAGTAATAACATGTAATATTAACCTATAAAATTATTTTAATTCATAAAAAGTATCAAATTACATTTATTTGGGTATTTATAATATCAATTATTTAAATATTTCATTATTTAGTTAATTACTACATCCCCATTGCGTGATAAATAAATTAAATTATTTAATGTCTAAAAATTATAAATAAAATACCATTAGGTAGGATTGATTTTTTTATCTTTCTAATGAATATTTATAGTCGTATTTATCTTATGAATAACACTATATTTAAAATGTTTTAATTATAAAACATTGAATTTAACTATTTTAACTATTCTTTAAATAAAATAATAATAAGCATCCTAATATAATCCAAGTGTACCTAAAGTGAAATATTTTATTACTAAGGATGTTTTTTTTTGAATTAAACTTACCCAATGGAATCTTTACATGTGTTAGGGTAATAATAATATCACTTTTACCCTTAATTACCCTATTTTATTTTAACCGTGGTAAATAAAAGTAAAAAGTTACTATTCACCAAAAATAATTTTTATCTTATTGACCCACATTTTACTACTTGATATTAACAATTTCTCTCAGTTTTTTTTTGAAATTACACTCATATAAGCGGTAAAAGTTTGTTTTATATTTTTTGCAAAAAGCTCTTAAGTGGTAGGTAAACAACGGTGAAAAGTTCAATAAAATTTTAATATATCTAAAACATTAATAAAATGACTACAATGAATTAAATTGATCTTATATAGGTATTATGTATCAATTTTTACCTAAAATAAATTTAAATAAAATAAATAATTATTTAAATAAAAATTCAGTTTTTATATAATAACCCAGTGTTTTCAGTATTCATCAAAAATTGAATGTTTTCATAAAAATACCAAAAAATCACCCTAGGCTAATTTCGATATTCCGAATCAAAAAATGAAGTACATTGTGAAAGATAAAATTTATAAAATTTTAAAAAGTGGGTATTACTATTCATAACTGCTAGTTTATATAATATATCGTAGTTTAGTGAAACTCGTTATTGCGTATAACACACGTTATCGTGGAAGGTCGTGATTGCGTGTAATGAAATCCTAGTTAGGGATGCGTGTAGTGCAAGCTCATATTGGTGTACCGTACAACAAAATACATCTATGAAATTAAAATGAATATTTTTCATAAAATCATAGGGTGTTACATTCTACCCCCCTTAAAATGAATTTCTCCCTCAAAATTCTTCGGGGTTGTAAATGGTTTACAACATGAAAGTTTCTATAATAGAAACCCACATCGTAAAAAGGAATAAAAAATATATCTTTCAAAAGTAAAGTATGAAACTTAAAGGTTTCCCAAAATAACTAATCACTGGTTTTCCACATAGGAGAACATAGGTGAAAATATGGATATGGAAGAGAAATCTAACCATCGTGTTTTGATGGAGAGTGGTAGAGAGCATGGATATGAAAAATCTATCAATCAAAAATCCATAAATTTGTGATGATCTAAGGTGCCATCTGATTTATCGGGTATGAGGGTACTATAACAATGTTTTTAGTTTTCATGATCATTCCCCTAATGCTGAAGAACTGTTGAATAAAAAGAAATACTTACTTTATTTAGGTAAAATCTCACGGTTGTTCATGCCTTGAACAATTTACACTTCAACACTTAATGTAATGATGTTTAATTTTTCATTCATGAATAGCTAGCAGATCATGCGATAGAATGATAGGTCATTCCATTTGTTTCTATCACAAAATTTTTAGCACAATTTTTTAAATATACACAACTCCATCTATCTTTCGATTAATCATATATGGTTGCTAAAATGTACTTATAATTCATCTATCATAGCGCTTAATAAAATAAAACTAGTTTCTACTAACCAGGGACTTCTTGTAGGCCAGTGGTTGGCGATAAAGGCCTACCACACTTCATTTGTGGGTTCGATTCCCACAGCCTTGTCTGACATGATGGGTTTTCACCCATCCTGCAGGTTGTCATTTTTCAAAAACTACATTATTATAACATTTAATAAATAATATCTAGAAAAGTTCTAGCTTTAAACAATATTAACTTATGTCCAACATAATCTATTTCAATATTTAGGCTTATCCAAAATACTTCTATCCAAGCTCATAGTATAAAGAAAACAATTTCTAGAAATTCCATCTGTTGAACATGTGAATACCATAATTTATCATATGATATATCTTGTTGGCCACAATCCAAACATGTGAATACCTTCATCATGTATTCAATTGAAAAATGAATACCTATTGAACCTTAGTGAAAACATAAATGCTGTCAAAATTTAACACTTTACACATACCAAAATTCCAAAATATTTATATACTCAAACCATGATATCACTTATTCCTTAAATCAATCATTAGCTCAAGAATACTATCAAATATAATATTTTCTTCTTATACATTCATTATGTGAATATCAACTACTTTCCAAAAATATTTGAATAACCTTTAATGGTTATCAGTACCATTCAACATATACTTTCAAATAATTTAGGGAAAAAAATAATGTAAAAATCCTTATATGTTTCCTTACTCCACAGTACCATTAAATTACCCATACAACATAACTCTTGATAAACAGACAATCATTCCACTAACTTCTCAAACAATTGACTGAGATTCAACAAGTATTTCATCTCATATATCATTTGTAGTCTCTTTGTCATCATCAACATAAATTCTACCCATATGATAATGCTGATTCTCTTCATGAGACTTTCCCTTAGGAAATTGGTTTGCATAATTCCCAAATGTTCCACATTGAAAACATTTAATCATTGTTTATGTCATAGCCAAACCATTATCCTTGTCCATGGTGTTAACTGAACCTTTTCATTTGCACTTACTGGATCTATGTCCTTTATTTCCACACCCAATGAATCTTTGAGTTCCTTTGAAACATTCTCTTTGATACCTCGTCCCACATGATTTACATGAGGGAAATTGAACTTTCTTTCCTCTATGATCATCATGAAACTCCATCTTTCTCTTATTAGCTGAGTAGGGAAACTTACCAAATTTGATATTATTGATCATATAATGAGATTTCTGATTAGGCATAATAACAATATGTGGAATTTCAGATCCAATTTCATTTGGTTACTCACGAATAATATAATTCCATTGTTCATCATATCCTTCACTATCATGAATCTTCCTATTTCCAGCCATTTTCCAAAAAAGCAAAAAGAATAGTGTGAGAGGAAAAATCATTATCAAGGGGGATTACCTTAAATATCTAACATCTTAGGTCAAATTATAATATTTTTACACTAATTCTAGGACTATAACCGATACTTACACGTAACCCTAGGGGCATCCCTATACATACATTGAAAATATCTCTAGGGATATCAATAAAGTTATCGCATCCCAGTTTCCAAAGGATAACTAAACATTCACTCTAATACCAATTGTAGAGACCCAAAGATTCACATACATGGACATTAAATGGACATTACATTACTTTTTCAGAATACTTAACACATGTCAAAAACATAGCCCCAAAGACTGTATTAGTTTAGTGTCTTTGGAAACTCAGAACATAATCTTCTAATCATGGTGAAAGATCTTCAACATCTCCCATAAAGATATTATCCTTTGGGTTTTCTTAACTAAAACATTTATTTATATCCTGGGGAAAATAAAACAAAAAAAGAGTGTTCTCAAATGCTCTGTAAAGGTAAACATATATAACATAAAACAATCCATAATCATTTTAATGCAAAAACATGAACATAAAATCTAAAGATCAAAATCATAAGCAAATCCATGAATATTGGAAGTACCTAAGGCATATATAATAACGTAACATCAATCATCATAAAATAGCATAGGAATAAAACATTTAATTTTGGAAAACCATTATGAACATGATATGATTTCCATAGTAACCAAGGCATTGCTGCCAAGACCATCTTAGTGGAAAAAGTCCCTTTTTGAACAGAGTTCACTCCTCATTCCAATCCTGTTTCACTGAACCAAATTTACTAACCATTCCACCCATGTCTATCTCATGAGATATAAATATTTACCCAATTCATTGAATGGAGATATAGGTCCAACCCATCTCATAATGAATTCATTCTTACTTGTTCCACAATATAAACATAAATCATTCATCATAACCCAAAGAATAAAAATTGGGTTCATAACCACCATCCCATCATAACATAATAGATATAAAAAATGGATATCGTTTCATCATAAGAAAATTAAAACACTGTAAATAATAGAGATATTATACTTAAAACACACACATATGAAATAATTTCATCTTAGATGGAAAATGTTTTTGATAAAACACATGAAAATAATTCTTGAGGAAAATATCCATTCATCTTAAAAATCATTTTCTTTTAACAAAATGCCACGCAATTTTAAATGAAAAAGCTTATTTTTTTGAAAATAACCGTGAAATATTTTATATTAATCTTCATTAAAATAAAGCATTATAAAACCATAAAAATCTGTTCATGTCGTATAGGTTAAAAAATACTCTCCTAGTACTTTTTTCGGAAAAGTCAAAAAGTTCCTCATATGGTAAAAAAAGAAATATTCCTTTCATAACAAGTGGTAAAATTCAAAAATGGGTAAAAAGGACATTAATCTTACATAAAAACACTTCTAGAAATCATGGACATGGATGATAACAATTACCCCCGTAAATATATACGAATAAAAATCTCGGATAAGAATTAGATTGGAATAATTATTTCATACCTTATGTCCAATTTCATCTGTATGTGTCCCAAACTCATGTATAGTGGGTTTAAACATATTATTAACTTGTAACAGAACCATAATAATATTTATATTATCATATATGATTCATTTACGACTTTATATTATCTGTTCATTTGTCAATTCCATGTTAAAGCAGCGTTTTGGGTACAATCGTTTTATTTATCATCCGTGTTTGGACTTGTAATTATTAATATGATTACATTGATCATGATTAAGTGATTTCAGAATTTAAAACATGATTTACATATAATATATATTCCGAATATACATATATAAATTAGATCGATAAATGGAATGAAATACACCATTCATGGAGACGGTAGGTCGTACGTACGCATGAACACTGTTTTCCTTTCCTTATTGACATAAATGGAATTAAGTAGATGACACACATATATATATAACACCAGTAGCATTATTATTTCATATATTTCATGATTACTTATTATATATACTTTTTAATAATTCTTGAATTGTTAACATGGAAAATGAATCTCATCACATCGTGGAGACGATAATCCGTACGTACACAAGTGTGATGATATCGTTCCATTACTTATTGAATGGAATTGGAGTGGATGATATAATATCTTAGAATCAGTGTGATGTTATAATAACAATATATAGTTATTATTTACATCATTATACCCATCCATGTAAGGTGGTGGTGGAAAAACATATTACACCATGGTGTGGAGAGGGTATTCCGTACGTACGCACGTGCGATTATTTTATTTTCTGTAGGATGGATAGAAGGTGAAATGGGGTTGTTTCATATTTATAATAACATATCGGTATATAATTAATACTTATGTTTTTACTTTATAATAAAACAACTAAATAATAGTGAGTATAAGAATAAAAAAACATGAATGAGTCGGTAGAAGAGATTACCTCTCCCTCGACGAACCACCTTTAATCTTCTTCATAGGGCACTAGAGTTGGTCTTTTGAGAAGCCCATAACCTATATAATGTAACTAGAGAGTTTCAGAAGAGTAATTTTTAGAGTTTTTCTGTACTTCAAGGCTCAAAATGGTGTAAAGAGAAGAGGGAAGGGGTGCCCTTTTATAAGGGAGGAGAGGGGAACCTTTGGAAAAACTTAAAATATTATTTTATAATAAAGTAATATTCTATTTATAATAGCTCAAAATTAATTTATTTCAAATCTAATGTTGGGATGGGTCTAAACCTCTCAACCAATATGTTTTAGACAAGTTTAGGTTACTATTTTAACCTTATCATTTAGATTTAACACTAAGTTAAATAATTTAACTTTTACAGTGTCTTCTTGTTTTCTTAAACTACATGGTTAATAAACATACTATAACAAGACAAACGAACCTTTAGTGGTTAATTATTAATATATATATCTTTATATTAGTCATTTGGCCGAACCTTAGATTTTTAGAAATAAAATAACAATTAATAATATAATATTTGTTTTAAAAACTATTTTATATCAATTTTGACACTATTTGGTACTTGATTTTTGTGAAAATCATAACAGCATTATTAGTTCGAAAAACATTAATTAAATAAATAATAACATGTCATATTAACCTATAAAATTATTGTAATTCATAAAAAGTCTCAAAGTACATTTATTTGGGTATTTATAATATCAATTATTTTAATATTTCATTATTTAGGTAATTACTGCACCACCATTGTGTCATAAATAAATTAAATTATTTAATGTCAAAAAATTATAAATAAAATAACATTATCTATTAAATCTTTTTATATTTCTAATGAATATTTATAGTCTAATTTATCTTATGTATTACCCTATATTAAAAATTTATTAATTATTAAACTTTGATTTTAACTATTTTAACTCTTCTTTAAATAAATTAATAATAAATGTCCTAAAATAATCAAAGTGGACCTAAAGGGAACAATTTTATTACTAAGGTTTTTTTTGGTTGAACTAATCTTATCCGATCGAATTATACATGTGTTAGTTTAATAATAATATCATTTTTACCCTTAATTACCCTTTTTACATTTAACCGTGCAAAATAAAAGTAAAAAGATACTATTCAACAAAAATTATTTTTATCTTATTGAACAACATTTTACTCCATGATATTAACCATTTCTCTCGGATTTTTTAAATTCCACTCACATAAGAGGTAACATTATGTTTTATGTAAATTTTCAAAAAGCTTCTAGGAGGTATGTAAAAGACGGTGAAAAGTTCCATAAAATCTATATATATCTGAAACTATTAGAAAATGACTCCAACGAAATAAATTTAACTTATATAGGTATTATGTATCAATATTTACCTAAAATAAATTTAAATAAAATTAATAATTATTTTAATAAAAAGTCGGGTTTTAAATAATAACCCACTGTTTTCACTATTCATAAAAAATTAAATGTTTTCAGAAAAATACCAAAAATTCACCCTAGTATAATTTCGATATCCTGAATCAAAAAATAAAGTCCATTTTGAATTATTAAATTAAAAAAAAATTAAAATGTAGGTATTACTATTCATAACTGTTGGTTTATATAACATATCATTGTTTTGTGAATCTTGGTATTGCGTACAACAAACGTTATTCTGGAAGGTCGCGATTGCGTGTAATGCAAGCCAGGTCTGGGATTCATATATTGCAAGATCATTTTTGTGTAGCGTACAACACAAGACATCAATGAAATTAAAAAGAATATTTTTCATAAAATCTCGGAGTGTTACAACCATGATCACAATGTCTTAATATTTTTTCTATTCCACAAATCAATTTCTTATTCCAATATTAGGTTCTCCTAGATAGTGTTCATTGATTCCTTTATGATTCATGTCTTATTAAATACCTTTATTTATTCCCTGAATTAATTTTAGGATCTATGATTTATAGTTTATGGTTTTCAAATTTTATTCACATGTTCTAATTCCCATATACTTATTTTAATTCGATATATACCAAATTTTCTCTTATTAGGAATCTGAGTTAACATTTTCATATATTCCCTTTCCCCATGTTTGGAATAATGGTTTTATTGGTTATATATATGAAGTATACTATGTGGGGAGAAATTTGTGGGAGATATTAATAATTTTCCATGAAATTATACGTTTTTTATGTATCTCAAATATCATTAAATATTTACAGTCAATGGGTTCATATTAGTGAAATATATTTATTATTAATCTAGAAATAGTAATAGTTATATATAAAAGAAATGTATCACTGTAGTCGGAATCCAGGGAAAATTTTAGTTTCCCATTCGATCTATAATTATAATAAATTATTAATAATAATAGTAATATGTTTAGTGATATTCAAAATATATGAAAACATACTAGAAATTTGTTGAAGGATTTAGTGAGTAGTTTCCATGAAATTACTTCCCTTCTTGAATCTAAAAGG
This sequence comes from Viscum album, assembly GCA_963277665.1. Taxonomy (NCBI): domain Eukaryota; kingdom Viridiplantae; phylum Streptophyta; class Magnoliopsida; order Santalales; family Viscaceae; genus Viscum; species Viscum album. Next base: position 790,261,430 of record OY728129.1, on the reverse strand, counting down.
TAATGTTTCTTTGTAAATGTTGTACCTAGTGGTAATAATATTAAATTGTACGTTGTTAATTGACAAAATCCTCATCTTCTCCATGAAAATGGGAATTTTTTCACAATATTTTGACACACCCTAGAAATATTAATTTGAAATTAACATTCATTATAAGTCATCATAATGGAATTGAATATTTATCATGAATAAACTAGGTTAAACCTAAGGTGTCATATGCTAAATGGTCTGTGTCAAGTTTTAGAAATAAATTAAATGACTAATCATAGTAATCAATGATGTAGGACAGTCATACATTCCTTTTTTATTAATAAGGAAATGAAGATACATTAATGATGTTTGGTTGGTGATTGGTATGATAAATTATATAATTATCTAATTTTTTAATATTTATATGAATTATCTTGTATAATCAAATGTATTTAATATTAATAATTTAAATCCCCAAAACTGAGATGATAAATTAGTTTTGAAACACCATATTGGTATGATGATCGCGTCTCAATTTTATGATTCTTCTCTGGATGTGGTTTGTGGCTATTTTTTTCTTGATTTTTATTTTTTCTGAATCTAGTTTAATTTGATGTTGAATTATTAACATTTAATATTTATAGATATAAATATAGCATAAATTATTAAGTAATTTATATGAAATTCTATATTATAAAATATCTCAGGATCATCTACAGCTGTAATGATAGATATGAACATCCAATGGAAACTAATTCTATTGAAATAATTTTTATTACAATTCAAAATTGTTCTTTATCACATGTTGTTGGGGGGAAACTCCAAATTAATTACATTAATATTTTATGGGATTTTCATTATTTATTTCCATTTAATTTTCCATTTAATCAATTAAATCCTAATTTTTACTTATATGTATAAATCATTCCATTGGCATTTGTAAATTAATTATTTCTCTAATGATTAAACCCTATTAAGATTCAATAATTGATGAAGAAATTACAAGAGAACCTTGAAAATGGATTCATTCAGTCATATGTGTCACCTTGAGGTTTAGTGGCTCTTTTTTTATAGGGATGATGTATTGTGGTAGATTTTTAAATTTTAATGGTTACTGAACAAGTTAAAAATAGTGAGAAAGTATCATCTATACTATATCTATGACTTGTTTAATCTACTTTTTAAATATCATTACTTATATAATATTATCCTACATTCTATCTATCATATTTTGAGGGTGAAAAGGAGGATATTCCTAGGAAATCATTACGTAAAACCTATGGATACTACCAGTTTATAGATATGTATTGTGGCATTATTAACCCCCATAAATGATCAAGGAATTAATGTAATGTTTTTTTTGAAATTACCTTCATTAATTTTTATTAATATTTATAGATTATGTTATTTTCTATTAAAATATAAATAAGACAATGTACATTAACTGAGATTTTCAATAAAGATAGGAAGGGTAATTATTATAAATAAGATACAAATTGTGAATTTTGATAACCGTGTTTTTTATTTTTGTAACGCCCCGACCCCAGTTACCTAGAGTCAGTGCATTAATTACATAACATTGGCAAGATCACAAGAATGATCAAATCTCGAAAGACCGATTGGTTTAGTAGCCTTGGAAACACTAGATATATTCATAAGTTTTACATTACATCATAAAATTAAAAACTACTACAACAACATAATGTTTTCACAGTCCACACTATAATCCCCTCATAATATCCCTGTAGGTCATTCATAACTTACGTCTTCACTTCCTGGGAAAAATAAAACATAGAAAAGGGGTGAGCTCAAATGCCCAGTAAGGATAACAATATAGCGGAAACTTTCATAAATAAGAATAAATATTTAAGGCAATGTATAACTAAAACAAAAGCCTTTTAAACATGAACTTTCACATGGTATGGCATAAATAAAATGAAATAATTCCATTTACTTATTCACATGGATATTCTATTAATCGAATAATCACATGCAAAAATCAATAACCACTTTCATAATGTTGGAATGAATAATGTCAAACGTTAATTTCATTTTCTAGGCCTCATCCCAAGACCTAGGGGTTACTTCTAACCGGAACCCAACCCGGAGTGCCTCTAATAACCGGACACCAACCCGGAGTGCCTCTAATAACCGGACACCAACCCGGAGTGCCTCTAATAACCGGACACCAACCCGGAGTGCCTCTAATAACCGGAGACCAAACCGGAGGGCTTACTTTTACCAGTCCCTAACCTGGAGGGCTTACTTTAACCAGTCCCCAACCTGGAGGGATTACTTTAACCAGTCCCCAACCTAGAGGGCTTACTTTTACCGGTCCCCAACCCGGAACATACTTGTTCAGCACATTCATCTGAAGAAAAGTTTGAAATATAACATAAAAATTCGGATTAAAAATAACTTCTGAAATGTCCACACTTTAAACATAAACCATGAGTGATATAAAAATAGCACATCCACAGTCAAACATAACTCATTCGATACAATATGGAAGATTGTATTGTATCACATTGACCTCAATCAAGAATAATGAAGGATGTTGACATAGATGAAATCAAAATTCTTTTTAGAGAAATATCTCTTCCTATTTTTGAAATCATTTAAGAGCCATATAAAATAAAACATTTTCTTGAAAATATTCTTATAAGCTTGTAAGGGAAGCTTTGACGATTTTATAACGGCGTAAAATAACCGCACCCGCCATATAAGTTAAAAAAAACATTCTTACCTCAATTCTTTCAAAAAGGTTAAAAAGGACCTTGTTTTGAAAACGACGGAAAGATTCCTTTATAAACCTCTTATAAAATTCAAACAAGGGTATAAATGACTTTAACCCATATTCTTGTAAATAGTAAAAATGTTTTGAAATACATTTTTAAGAAACATGGATGTGGATGATAAAGATATCCCAATAGATTATTACGTATAAACAACCTCGGATAATGAAGAGATTGTGAAATAACCCTTACCTTGTACTTTTCCTTGGTTGGGGTAGGTTAACCTCCTGTATAATGGTGAAATAATTGTTATTAAATTATACAAGAATCATATATATTAATATGATATCATATATGATCTTTTAATATTGATTTGATAATAATATCTTAGTATTAACGCCGTTTCGGGTGTTAACTTACTCATTTTCTTTTATATGTTTTGTTACATAAGTCATGTTTGTTGTATCTTATTCATATCCATAATGATATCAAGTCCTTAAGCATCATTTTTAAATCATTAAATGATAATTATATTTGAATGGATACGATGGAGAATAAATCTCATCGCGTTCGTGGAGACGGTAGTCCGTACGTACGCACGAACGCTACTTCCATTTAATTTTTTTTTTAAAAGAATCCAATCCAAATAATACATAGGTATATTACTATTCCAGTATAATATAATATTGTATATATGTTACTTATGTTCATTAACACCATCCTTTATACGTTCAATGTGTGGTATGAACGAGTCATATCATTTTAAGGGGGCGGTAGTCCGCACTTCCTCAAATGAAATTATCGTATGTATATACAACATGAAACGAATAATGGTATGAAATAAAATGGAATTACAGAAGCTTATATATAAAATATATATCATTAATATAAGATTTAATTACAGTGCCATCATAATGGCCACCATGAGAGGCGGTAAGATGTTTTTGAACAATCATCGTTTCGTGAGGCGTTAGTTTGCCATCCACAGAAACATTATATTCATCATCCATTAGATGGAGTTGTCTGTATGTGTAGTTTGAATACTTCTTATAACAACATCCTAGTATATTGAGGATACTGGTGTTGTTACAAAAGAAGGGAAATAAAAAGAGTTTGGGGGTTGAAGAAGAAAAATAAATGAAAATAATTTAAGAGAAATCGTTACCTTTAATTTAGGTAACTCACTTTGGTTGGAACCAAAGGACTTCTTGAAATGCTTTCTGCCTAAGGGGAAGCTTCAAGGAGGAGGAGAGAGATGTGGGGAGCTTAGTTGGGTAGAGTTTGGACGAGCCAAGTGGCTTGAGAGGTGTGAGGAATGAGTAGAAGTGGTCTCCTTTTATAAGGGAGAGGAGGGGCTCTTTAGGAAAGAGTGAAAATATTACTTTATAATATATTTGTATTCGGTTTATAATGGTCCAAAAATAATTGAGGTCGAAGATAAGATGACTCATATTCTAAATAACATCAACCAATAAGAATTGGACAGGTTTTAGATAATATTTTAATCATTATAATCTTATTTATTTAAATGATTTATTAATGAGGTAAACATTGCATCATTATTATGTCATTAATAATTTAACTTATTTGATATCTAAAAATTATAAATAAAATATCATCATGTAGGAAATCTTTTTAGATTTCTAATGATTATTTATAATAGAAAATCCAACATGTATAACCCTATGTAAAAATTGTTCTTCTAAAAGCTGTAAGCTTATGCCATTTTTTTTTATTTTAACTTTATTAATATAATGTGTCATTATCACTTACAAGTGGATCCATGGGGTCCCCAAATAGACCCAAAGATGCCCATGGTCGACCATGTATCAACCAATAGGGTTAAGACACGTTTTAGGGTAATTTAGTATTATTATAATATTATTTTTTAACCCTTAATTTACCGGATTTACCCTTAACCATGGTAAATAAAATATTTACCGCGGTAATTATTCAAAATGTCTAAAAATAAAAGTTACCTATTTACACAATTTGAACATCCTGATTCGAAATATGGAATCCATTTTTCTAAATTCAAAACACAGAAGTGGCAGAAATTAATTTAAAATTAATTCCCGCTGTCAAAACAAAAAGCTTGTTTTTAAGAGATAATAACTATCAAAAGATTGACACTTGTTTATTTTCGGTTTAATTGTAAAATTATGTCCAATGAAAAACATTAAATTGAATGGTAAAAATATATTATAAATATACTTTAAAACCACTCAAATTCATAATTTATCACTATTAATTATTTTGATTAAAAAAGTTGTTTTTAATTAAAATTTAGAAATGTTCACTATTCATCAAAATATGAAAGTTATCCGAAATGTACCAAAATTTCACCCTAGGCTAATTTCGATATTCCGAATCCAAAAATGAAGTCCATTTTGAAATATAAAATATATATGATTTCAAAAATTAGGTATTACTATTCACAACGGCTAGTTTAATTAGTTGTGGTGTGTGTTAGAACTCGAGGTTGCGTACAACACACGCTATTGTTTTATTCAAAGGAAAGCGTACCGTGGAAGCTTGGGATGTTTCATTTTAAATTTTTTGATGTCCCCATTTAGTCAAAAAGATTAAAATATTGTATTTAAAAAGGGTTCACTATTAAAAGTTGATAAAAGTGAAATACTGAAAATGAATTTGTTCTTGCATTATATCTAAGAAACTCATAATATGGATTCTAAAATTATAAGGATTATATAAAGTTTAAAATTTAGATAATACTATTCATAACCTCTTTTGAATGGCTTTTTTTTTGTAAGTCATGGTGTGATTGAACTCGGTGTTGCGTGTAGTGCAAGTTATTGAATTATTTTGAAGAAATAACACACTATGAAATCTTGGGGTGTTACATTCTCCCCTCCTTCAATAAATTGCGTCCTCGCAATTTGAAATTGTTCTTCGAAAATAAAAGGTTGAAAATAGAAAATATATTTGTGGGAAAACCCACATCGGAAATTGGGTTACTAAAATTTAGTCTTAATATGTGGAAAAGAGAAATGAAAGGGTCACCACCAAATTATGATCTCGATTAGGAGAACATTGGTGGCAGTTAGAGACATATAAGTGGAGGAAAAAAACGTAAATATTTATAAGTAGTGATTGAGGTCATCAATCACAAACAAGTATAAAATTGATGTCCTTAAATTCATCAATCTATGATGATTTGAAATACCATCGGTTCAACAAGACATATGGTATTAGGATAACACATTTTTGACGTTTCAAAATATCTTAGTTGAAATCCCACATCGAAAAATGAATTAATGAGGCCTCTATTTAAAATAAAGAGTGGAAAGTATGAAGATTACCGAAAATAATACATACTAGGGTTTTATGTAGGAAAATATGGATATGGAGGAGAAATCTAACCATCAATTATCTGATGGAGAGTGGTAGAGAACATGGCTATGAAAAGGCCAACAATCCCAAAGCCATAAATTAGTGATGATTTAAGGTACCATCTAGGACAACATTTTTGTTCTATGTTCCTTTTCTTAATGTTGTGGAATTTATTTATGAGATTGGCTAAGATCATAAGGAGGTATACATACTTTATAATTAGAGTTTTATCCATTAATAAATTTCTACCACAAACTCATCTTTCACTCTAAAACATAATAGAATGTATTTTTTTATTTATACTATTCGTACAGGGTTCCAAAATAAATGAATTTATAATTCATCTACTAGATCTTATAAAAAAACTACATTATTTAATCCAGGACATCTTGTGGGCCAGTGGTAGGTGATACACCCTTTTCGCCCTTCGGTTGCGAGTTCAAGTCTCGCCGCCTTGCCGGACACGACGGGTTGCCGCCCGACCTCCGGGTTGTCCTTTTATGGCAATCCAAAATAATCCAAACTAGAACTATCCAAAATACTTCTGTCCAAACTCACAGTCCAACATTTATAAGGAAGGTAAACATAATGTAGATGCTTTTTACACCATAATAGAATATGAATACCTTCATCATGTATTATTTTAATATACTAAAACATCCTGAATTACCATATTCCTTATTGATTAAATTCATGCTCCCTTATTCCATATAGAATGCTGGATATACTTCATTAATCCAAAAAAAATTTAAACCCCAACAATTATGGAATATACAAATCATTAATCAGTTCGAAGTTAGTCAAGAATATCCAATATAATTTATCCAAAACAATCATGTATTATTCCAAAATCACTACCTCGGTATCAGAACCATATTATGGTTTATCTTTCTCTCAACCATATATTTTCCAAAAATTTATCCTGTTATTGAGTCACTTTTCTTTGTTCCACACAATCTCATGTCTTTAATAAAATAGTACTGCAGTACAATCCTTATATACTCCATAATTATTATAACAAGTACATTGTTGATACAACACTCATAATCAACATAAGAACTCTAATCATTCGTCTTCATCTGTGGTAGTATCATAACTTGATTATTATCCAATAGCATCATTTGCGGCATAGTCTGATGACTGGGACATAGGTTTGCGTAGTGTCCAAACTCCTTGCAAATGAAGCATTGTACATTTGAAACCATTTTCTTACCCTTGCAGTCACGTACTTTGTGCCCTTTTCCTCCACACTTATAACAAACTCCCATTCCTTTCAGGCAAGTTCCAGGGTGTTTCTTTCCACAGTTACCACATATGGGAAAATTCTTATTTCCCTCTTCCCTTTATCCATATTTCTCTCTTCTATCCTTTTCTTCTCATGCTTCCCTTCAAAGCCATAGGACTCAGTAAACTCTTTACTTATCTTATCAACACATGATATTATTTCTTCATATGATGATAATACATGGGAGACTATTTCTCTTATAAATTCTAGCTTAAGACCATGAAAGATATGATCCTTCCTTCTCTTTGGATCATGTGCATTTCTGGAGTTCTCATTCCGTCTACTGGGCGTCATTTCTAAACAATGTCATAAACTAGATCAGTTTATGAATCAAAATACATAATCCCATACTTATAAAACACTTAACATAAATTGAACTATTTATGGATATAATCCATAATCATAAAAATGTTTTCTTTGAGGAAGTATATACTCATAAACCCTTCATAATGGTTTGTAATGAAAATGAGAATTATCCTAAGCATATCCCCCGGGAGTGTCGTAACCAAGAGTGCAGCAAGGCCCGTTGTCGTGCACCAGTTCCCGTTCGAGTCTAGCTCAAAGCGGTGTTTTCGGGTTTTACCCCTAGGTACATCTGTGCCAGAGCCGCCTCTACCTGCTCGTATCCAGACAGGGATGTATTGCTCGGAAAACTCACAAAATCTCTACAATACCAAAATTCTAGGAAGTTCTTCTATACTAATCTTCAAAGTTAATCTTAGGTCTACGTGCTCTAATCATAGTTTATCTAAATCTAGCTTCCAAGGTTTGTACTAAACTTCCTCTGATACCAACTGTAATGCCCCGACCCCAGTTACCTAGAGTCGGTGCATTAATTACATAACATTGGCATGATCACAAGAATGATCAAATCTCGAAAGACCGATTGGTTTAGTAGCCTTGGAAACACTAGATATATTCATAAGTTTTACATTACATCATAAAATTAAAAACTACTACAACAACATAATGTTTTCACAGTCCACACTATAATCCCCTCATAATATCCCTGCAGGTCATTCATAACTTACGTCTTCACATCCTGGGAAAAATAAAACATAGAAAAGGGGTGAGCTCAAATGCCCAGTAAGGATAACAATATAGCTGAAACTTTAATAAATAAGAATAAACATTTAAGGCAATGTATAACTAAAACAAAAGCCTTTTAAACATGAACTTTCACATGGTATGTCATAAATAAAATGAAATAATTCCATTTACTTATTCACATGGATATTCTACTAATCGAATAATCACATGAAAAAATCAATAACCACTTTCATAATGTTGGAATGCATAATGTCAAACGTTAATTTCATTGTCTAGGCCTCATCCCAAGACCTAGGGGTTACTTCTAACCGGAACCCAACCCGGAGTGCCTCTAATAACCGGACACCAACCCGGAGTGCCTCTAATAACTGGACACCAACCCGAAGTGCCTCTAATAACCGGACACCAACCCGGAGTGCCTCTAATAACCGGAGACCAAACCGGAGGGCTTACTTTTACCAGTCCCTAACCTGGAGGGCTTACTTTAACCAGTCCCCAACCTGGAGGGATTACTTTAACCAGTCCCCAACCGGGAGGGCTTACTTTTACCGGTCCCCAACCCGGAACATACTTGTTCAGCACATTCATCTGAAGAAAAGTTTGAAATATAACATAAACATTCGGATTAAAAATAACTTCTGAAATGTCCAAACATTAAACATAAACCATGTGTGATATAAAAATAGCACATCCACAGTCAAACATAACTCATTCGATACAATATGGAAGATTGTATTGTATCACATTGACCTCAATCAAGAATAATGAAGGATGTTGACATAGATGAAATCAAAATTCTTTTTAGAGAAATATCTCTTCCTATTTTTGAAATCATTTAAGAGCCATATAAAATAAAACATTTTCTTGAAAATATTCTTATAAGCTTGTAAGGGATGCTTTGACGATTTTATAACGGCGTAAAATAACCGCACCCGCCGTATAAGTTAAAAAAACATTCTTACCTCAATTCTGTCAAAAAGGTTAAAAAGGACCTTGTTTTGAAAACGACGGAAAGATTCCTTTATAAACCTCTTATAAAAGTCAAACAAGGGTATAAATGACTTTAACCCATATTCTTGTAAATAGTAAAAATGTTTTGAAATACATTTTTAAGAAACATGGATGTGGATGATAAAGATATCCCAATAGATTATTACGTATAAACAACCTCGGATAATGAAGAGATTGTGAAATAACCATTACCTTGTACTTTTCCATGGTTGGGGTAGGTTAACCTCCTGTATAATGGTGAAATAATTGTTATTAAATTATACAAGAATCATATATATTAATATGATATCATATATGATCTTTTAATATTGATTTGATAATAATATCTTAGTATTAACGCCGTTTCGGGTGTTAACTTACTCATTTTCTTTTATATGTTTTGTTACATAAGTCATGTTTGTTGTATCTTATTCATATCCAGAATGATATCAAGTCCTTAAACATCATTTTTAAATCATTAAATGATAATTATATTTGAATAGATACGATGGAGAATAAATCTCATCGCGTTCGTGGAGACGGTAGTCCGTACGTACGCACGAACGCTACTTCCATTTAATTTTTATTTTAAAAGAATCCAATCCAAATAATACATAGGTATATTACTATTCCAGTATAATATAATATTTTATATATGTTACTTATGTTCATTAACACCATCCTTTATACGTTCCATGTTTTGTATGAACGAGTCATATCATTTTAAGGGGGCGGTAGTCCGCACTTCCTCAAATGAAATTATCGTATGTATATACAACATGAAACGAATAATGGTATGAAATAAAATGGAATTACAGAAGCTTATATATAAAATATATATCATTAATATCAGATTTAATTACAGTGCCATCATAATGGCCACCATGAGAGGCGGTAAGATGTTTTTGAACAATCATCGTTTCGTGAGGCGTTAGTTTGCCATCCACAGAAACATTATATTCATCATCCATTAGATGGAGTTGTGTGTATGTGTAGTTTGAATACTTCTTATAACAACATCCTAGTATATTGAGGATACTGGTGTTGTTACAAAAGAAGGGAAATAAAAAGAGTTTGGGGGTTGAAGAAGAAAAATAAATGAAAATAATTTAAGAGAAATCGTTACCTTTAATTTAGGTAACTCACTTTGGTTGGAACCAAAGGACTTCTTGAAATGCTTTATGACTAAGGGGAAGCTTCAAGGAGGAGGATAGAGATGTGGGGAGCTTAGTTGGGCAGAGTTTGGATGAGCCAAGTGGCTTGAGAGGTGTGAGGAATGAGTAGAAGTGGTCTCCTTTTATAAGGGAGAGGAGGGGCTCTTTAGGAAAGAGTGAATGTATTACTTTATAATATATTTGTATTCGGTTTATAATGGTCCAAAAATCATTGAGGTCGAATATAAGATGACTCATATTCTAAATAACATCATCCAATAAGAATTGGACAGGTTTTAGATAATATTTTAATCATTATAATCTTATTTATTTAAATGATTTATTAATGAGGTAAACATTGCATCATTATTATGTCATTAATAATTTAACTTATTTGATGTCTAAAAATTATAAATAAAATATCATCATGTAGGAAATCTTTTTAGCTTTCTAATGAATATTTATAATCGAAAATCCAACATGTATAACCCTATGTAAAAATTGTTCTTCTAAAAGATGTAAGCTTATGCCATTTTTATTTTTATTTTAACTTTATTAATATAATGTGTCATTATCACTTACATGTGGATCCATGGGGTCCCCAAATAGACCCAAAGATGCCCATGGTCGACCATGTATCATCCAATAGGGTTAAGACAAGTTTTAGGGTAATTTAGTATTATTATAATATTATTTTTTTAACCCTTATTTACCGGATTTACCCTTAACCATGGTAAATAAAATATTTACAGCGGTAATTATTCAAAATGTCTAAAAATAAAAGTTACCTATTTACACAATTTGAACATACTGATTCCAAATATGGAATCCATTTTTCTAAATTCAAAACACAGAAGTGGCAGAAATTAATTTAAAATTAATTCCCGCTGTCAAAACAAAAAGCGTGTTTTTAAGAGATAATAACTATCAAAAGATTGACACTTGTTTATTTTCGGTTTAATTGTAAACTTATGTCCAATGACAAACATTAAATTGAATGGTAAAAATATATTCTAAATATACTTTAAAACCACTCAAATTCATAATTTATCACTATTAATTATTTTGATTAAAAAAGTTGTTTTTAATTAAAATTTAGAAATGTTCACTATTCATCAAAATATGAAAGTTATCCGAAATGTACCAAAATTTCACCCTAGGCTAATTTCGATATTCCGAATCCAAAAATGAAGTCCATTTTGAAATATAAAATATATATGATTTCAAAAATTAGGTATTACTATTCACAACGGCTAGTTTAATTAGTTGTGGTGTGTGTTAGAACTCGAGGTTTCGTACAACACACGCTATTGTTTTATTCAAAGGAAAGCGTACCGTGGAAGCTTGGGATGTTTCATTTTAAATTTTTTGATGTCCCCATTTAGTCAAAAAGTTTAAAATATTGTATTTAAAAAGGGTTCACTATTAAAAGTTGATAAAAGTGCAATACTGAAAATGAATTTGTTCTTGCATTATATCTAAGAAACCCATAATATGGATTCTAAAATTATAAGGATTATATAAAGTTTAAAATTTAGATAATACTATTCATAACCTCTTTTGAATGGCTTTTTCTTTTGTAAGTCATGGTGTGATTGAACTCGGTGTTGCGTGTAGTGCAAGTTATTGAATTATTTTGAAGAAATAACACACTATGAAATCTTGGGGTGTTACAATTTTTGGGTCATATAATATCATGAGAAGTAATATTAGTGTATCCATAAAATATGAACGTTATTTAATGTTGTCCAATTCAAACAATGATAAATAATATCAAATTTTTTATTGGTTTGGCTAGATTATCTCTATGGTTTATAGAAAAAATATCTCGTCTGTATAATCCTGTAAACATGTTAACACTGAATGGATCCAAGATATATTAGAGAAATGACCATGAATAAAATTTCATTAAAATAACAGGAATGTTTGAAATCATAATTATTCTTACAATACCATATTACATATAAGGGTAGGTAATCATTATTTACGCATCAAATAATGGATTGGGATTTTTTTCTTGCAAAAGGATATGGGTATAGATTATACCTCTCAATAAAAAATGATAGAGGGAAAAGTTAATCAATTCATGATTTGGAGTTAGATATTATTTTTTTATAATTATTATAAAGTGGAATTAAATTTATTGGGATTTATTTAATATATATACTGATAATAAAGATTGATAGTCTATATTCACATAGAGAGAGGTGAATATGAGCTAAAAATTATTGTTATAGCTGATTGAAGATTTTGACTAAGCACTACATTACAACCATGTTATGGAGAATATGCTGGATGAGTCATTGGTTTCTAAAGATCACACTATATTATATATGATGTGGATCAAAACTTATCCAATTTAAAATTCTCTAAGTCTGAGCTACAAGACTATGAAATTATAAATACGATGTATTTTTTATTAGAAAATATACTGAATAAATTCCAAACATTAATTACATACCTGGATATTTTACCAATATAGGGTATAGATAATTAGATACAAATATATAATTTCAACAAGAAAATACAAAATTAAATTTAATAAATAAAATAGTCTTCAGTGTGATGCCTCCACATAGATAAATGCACTGTTGGTAAATATACTAAACCTTCAAAAAGGGTTTATAATGTTGTGTGAGAATTTGATATACCAATTACGATGTTTTTAAAATAATTATTAATGACTTATAAAACATTATTTTGAAAATACATTCCCAAATTCATTTATAAATATTCTTTTGAAAACCTTATTTAAAATTACTTATGGTTTTAAAAATATTATAACACATTTGAAAATATTTATGTTAAAAAATCACTTTATACATATTACATGGATTTTTTAAAAATATTAAACAAGCTCTTGAAAACAATACACATGAGGTCAGTTGATATATGGAAGGTTCCATAGGACTACCCATATTCATGTGGGATGGTTTCAATCCCCACTCCATATCATGTTTACAATGTTCATGTACTGATTTATGTAAAATATGTTTTTAGCATTCCATACTTATATTTATATACCTTCCACAACAATATTTATTTTAAAACATAAATATAAAATTAAAAAAATAAATTATATATAAATATAAATGTATAAATGTTAAAAATCATGGAAATTCACTTGTTAGACATGGAGCAACAAAATCTTTAGATTCTTGACTTTTCACAATTTCATGAAAGATTAGTTATCATCCATGTACTGAAAATGTCATCTATAATCCCATGAAATTCCCTTATTTTAGGTAGTAAAGATAAATCTAAAATTTATATAATGCATATGGATATATGTATATAAATATAAATATTTATCTAATGTATGAAGTGTCATGAAGAATCATCAATATATGTTTTTAATCATGATTGTTGTATGAACTTTATATGACATGATAAAATTCATGATATTGATAACTTATAATAAGACATGGTTAATAATAATTCATTTAAAATAGTTTAAAAATAAAAATTATTCAAGTATATATATATATACAGATATATATATATATATATTAAAATATTATGAATCTGTATGTACATATAAATTTTATAATCAATATTGTATAATGAAATAAATCACCTTTATAGTCTGAGAAATAAGATAAGTAATTGATTGATTTCACTCAACTTATAATTTTTTAGTAGAAAAATTAGTTATAATGATATATATATATATATATATATATATATCAACACATCGAAATGTATATATATATATAACTCTTTGTGTAAAAACATGATTTAATTAATAAAATTAAACTCATAAAAATAAAAAACTTAAACCATAATTTGATAAAAATTAATAATTCCTTACTAAAAAATAATCAAAATTAATTATGTAAAATTAATAAAAATATCCATACTAATGATTTTCTTAAAATATTACAAAATTATAAGAAAATAATTTTTTTGGAGTAACTATACCATTAACACCGAAGAATTAATATGTAATTTAAATAAATGAAATTACTCACACAAACATAAATTATAACAAGAAAATAATTATATATTATTGAAAAATAATAACTAAAAATATAGTAAAAAATATACCATACAAGTTTTAAAAACCAAGAAAATAATTGGAAATAAATAAATATATATAACCCTTGCATAAATATTTTTTCAAAAAAATAAATTTTTGAAAATAAATATTTTCCTCTTAATTAATTGTAGTAGAAAAAGTAAAATAGATATCCTTGGGTTTAGACTGACAGGTTGAGCTATAAAAAAATTTCACAAGGGTTTGAGTGTTTTGATAGACAAAACAACTAATATGTACAGAAATAATCATACAGTTTAAGAAGGAATGTAGAGGTGGAAACTATTGTAGATAGTGAAACTTTAGGAAATAAATAGAAAAAAACTGACAAGTGTTGTGATTAGATAATAAAAATTAAATAAATAAATAAATTATAACTATTATTATCTAACTTAAAATAATTCAATGGACTAGAATTTAAGAGTCAAAAAATCATAGTCACATCTATAATAAAAAATTTGGATGAAGAAAAATTTTACATTGACAGTAACATGACAAAATAAACTATTAAAGGGGAAATCAGAAGATAATGATAAATAGTTCATTATTATCTGTAATCAAATCTCAGAATAATATTTTGACATTAAAATTAAAATAAACTGACACATACTAGTCAATTTAGATCTATTTCCCTCTTTACAGATGAACCCCTTTATGAAAGAACCATAACCACACTCAAACCCTATTTTTCAATATCCAATAGTCAAACATAACTCAAAACCCCTTGGTAGAATTAGGACTCCTCACTTTACTTGGAAATCCATAGAAGAACAATCCTACCCATCATCAGCACCCTTTAATCAATATGGTAAAGCATTGTGCAACTTTTCTATATTGCACGACTCTATATGGATGAATCCATGCTTAATCCCCTTCCTCCAATAACAAACCCAAAGAAACCCTTTTCCTGATTTTCATGTATCACCATTATTAAATAAAAAATTTTGTTATTATTATTATTATTATTATCAATGTATTTTTTATTATAGATTTTATTTTTTTACCACAATAAATATAATATTTTTATAATATTAAACAACATATTATTACTTCTTAAATTTAGTTAAAATAGTTGAATTGATATATCATAATTTTTTTAAATTAATAATGGTTATAATTTACTTAAGATATCATAATTTAAAACTAATCATCCTAATTTGATATATATATATATATATATATTTGTTACGATGATCAAAATTTTGAACACCCAATTAATTATATTGGACAAAAAATGTTAATTAAAATAATTGTATTTATATATATTTACAATCACCATAATTTTATATTTTAATATATTTATAAAAATAATTATAATATTAAAAATATATATTTCTATTTTTATTTAAAAATTTATTCATTCAATGTATTTTATTAGAGAACCTTTTGATAAAAAAATTAATTCCATTTAATGAAAATAATTAAATAAATATAGTTATTTTAAAATATTTTTTTAAAAAAAGAATAAAATATTTATTTTTGTAATAATAATATAAAAACTATAAATAAGAAGTATAATTAATTATTTTTATTATAATTCAATTAATTAAATAACTTAATGTTAGTAAATATTTTTCATGAAAAAAGTCCTTTAAATATTTTTTTAAATTATAAATTATTTCATTTAAAAAATTATTGAAATAATAAAACTAGAATTTTAAATTCTGAGATGTTACATTATTCTGCCCCTAATAAGAATTGCATCTTCGCAATTCATTTATAATACTCTTAATAATTCAAAATTTCCATCTTCAGAATTAAGAAACAATAGGTCTAATAAACTATGTATTCTACTTCTTAGGGGACAACATCTAATTTCAAAATATGTCTTGGCCCTTGTTCTTATTCCAACTATAACTCCTCAAGCATGAGCTACTAGACTCAACACAAAAAAAATCTATGTATTTTTTTTAAATAAACAGAAAGAATACCCAATATTTATTACATACTAGGAACTTTTACAAGTCTAGGATCTGTTGAATTAGATACAAATATTAAATTTTAATTGGATTTTACAAACTAAAATTTAATAATAAAAAGAATCATAAATGTTATGCCTCCCCATATTAAAACATGTCACTAATAAATATATTAACCCTATAAAATGTTATGTAAAAACGTAGGATGTGAATTTGATTATCCTAGTTAGGGGTTCTTAAAATCATTGATAACATCTTTTTGAAAAATAAGTTTAATGCTATTTTAGAAAATACATTTATAAATACTCTTATCAAAACATTAAATAAAATTACTTATGATTTCAAAAATACTATATCATATTGGATAATATTTACATTCTAAAATTACCAAAATCAATCAGAGCTTGAGTGAATCCTTTTTATCATGATATTTGGAAATATTTTTGTGCCTACCAACTTTCATGAGAGACGGGTTCACCCCCCCCCCCCCACTCCCTATCATGTTTTCCATGATTAAGTTCCGATTTTCAAAAAAAAACTTTTTCTTCTTTCATTAATTATATTTATATGTTTTCCATTGGGATATTGATTTTCAAAAATCAGAAAACAATTAAAAAAAATTACTTCTATTTATATATACAATTGTAAATGTAAAACATAATGAAAAATTACTTGTTAGATTTGGCGCAACCAAATATTGTAATACATGACTTTGGATAATTACATAAAATATTATTCATCATCCATGTACATAAAATTTCAGCAATAATCCCCTGAAAATTTATTCTTCTAGGTAGTAATTATTAATGAAATATTTATTTCATTTTTATACATATATAAATACATATACATATAAATACATATTTAATGTATGAGTCTTTGTGAATAATCATAATTATATGGATAAAATCACTATTTTTTTGTAAAATTTATATGGAATGGTAAAAATTAAAGACAATATCACCCTTATAAAAATAAAATTTCTGGAAAATAAATGTTTTAAAATAAATAATTTCCCATACATGAATTTGATTAGAAAAAATGGAGGAGATATCCTTGATATCAGAATAAATGGCTAAGTTGAAAATTTATTTTTAACATGGGATTAAATCTATTTTACAAAAAACTCTAATGTATATTGAAATAAGATTCCAATGCATGATGGGTACACAGAAGGTGAGAAACCATTACTGATAGTGAAACTTTTTTAAAATTGACATAAAAAAATTGACATCGATAATAATTGGTTCATAAATAATAAACAAAAACAATCACATATAAATATTATAATATGACTAGAAGTCATTCAATGCACTAGAATTCAAGCATCTTTTCTTCATAGTTATATCTATAATAAAAAAATGAAGATGAATAAAATTTCCCATTGACCCCAAGAAGAGATAATATAAAACCAAAAGGATAATGTAGTAGAAAATGATTAATAGGTCGCCACTATGGGAAATAAAATATCAAAATAAGATTCAGACACAAAAAGTGAAATATAATAAAGCATACTTCTAGAGTCGGGTCGATTTCTCCCTTCAAAGATGAAAACCATCATGAACGAACCCTAGACTACACACATACAATAGATCAGAACATCATGTGGTCGAGCATAGCTCTAAACCCTTAATTGGAATTCAAACTCTTCAACTGGTCTCTCCATCCATAGCGGTACAATCATACCTAGCTTCAGCACCCTAATTATTCTCTAGTGAAGAACCACCCAAATCGGATCTATTGTGTGACTCTTCTAGGACGAGTCCCTGCTCGATCCCCTTTCCCGGAAATCGCACCCAATGAAGCCATTATCATGATTTTCATTATTTGTCATTATTAAATTATTATTAATATTATCATAACTTTTTTAGTTTTTTATAGATTTTTTGTATGTTTTGAATACTAAAATTTAATATATATACATATATATATAATATCATATAAATAAATATATTTTTAAAATTAAAATAAAATAGATATATTCATATAGGATAATTTTATTAAATTAGAAATAATATTAAATGTATAATAATATTATATTTTAAGACTAATAAAAATAATTTCTGATATATATATATTATTTTTTAAGATAAAATTTTATAAAAACCAACTAATTATATTTGATAAGAATTTTTAACACAAAAAAGAATGCTTATATAAATTTATAGTCAATGTTATATAGTATTCTAATATATTTATCAAAAATAATTATAATAGGAAATGTATATCTTGAAATTTAAAAATTTAATCATTTAAAATATTTTATTATATATAATTCTAACACAAAATAAATTCTATTGTATAAAAATATTTAAATAAATATTGTTATTTAAAAATATTCTTTTAAACATAGAAAAATAAATTTGTTTTTAGAATAATAATTTGAAAACTAAAAAGAATGAGTATAATGAGTAATAATTACAATAAATAAACATGTAAGAACACTTAATTTTAGTTATTATTTCTAAAGAAAATCAGTCTCTAAAAATTATTAGTTAGTTTTATTTATAAATTAATCCATTAAGATAATATTTATATAATAAAACTAACTTCAGAATTTCTATGATGTAACAAAATTTTCCATGATTTTTAAATTATGGATATTTAAAACTTTGGATGAAGGGGGTGATGTGATCTTTGACAAATAATTGTTCTATAATATATCATAGTGTTGATTAAAGAGGATAATAACCAGAGTGGAGGTACTGAAGAAGGTTATAAATTTTCTTAATAAACTTGATTATGATGGAAATATATGATTGAATAATTGTTAAATGTTTAATCTATACTATATTTGATGTAGATATTGGACGAATGTTATTGTTACTCATTATATTTTCATCATGGAGGTTGAAATACATATAGTGAATTGAAATAGAATTTTTTGTGTGATGGAATGAATAGAAATATTGTAGTGTTTGTTTCTCCTTAATTGGTATATCCAGAAGTTAAGTCTGATTTAAAAAAAATACAAAATTGATGTAAGAACCCTTAACCATAAAATAACATAAATTGGAAAATATCACAATATATTTTATCATCAGACTCACAAAAACATTGACATTGAATAATAATTCATGGTTTGTAGTTGGTCACCTTACAAAGTAACCTCGTATAATTTATATCAGGAAATGTTTTTAACTGGATCAGATTTCTAGGATATACATTAAATAACATGTATGGTTTCATGCAGTAAAACATTTGGTTGTATCTCATCATGAATCGTGGTTTACCTAGAATCTCTATATAAGTATTCAACAGGCTTTGGATATGTCATAACATTTCAACAAAACCTATCATCCACAAATATATGGTAAAATGAGATAATGATTTAATCCCAGTCAGATATACTAATAACTTGTTCTATGGATTTTAAAAGTACTTGAGATGAACACCTTCATCAATTATAGTTTTCATAAAATAATAGCTTTCATTAGATAATTTAGAAGGATCCTTATGGAGATAAATATCAAAATTAAATGCATTGGTATTTGTTTAAAAATAAATCTGTTGAGACTAGTTCTGGAAAATGTAATTTAATATGGGGTTAGTTTTATTCAACACCATGTAAGGGTTGACAAATTCTACAGAAAAGTTATGTCAATAACCATTGACAAGGTCTGGAATATTATGTAATTATGAAAGTGATTTTATTAATTTCACTCTACGATAATGTTTTAGGATTCAAAAATAATAAAAAACATAACACATTATTTATTATCCCTATTGAGATTCTTGAACAAATAAGGATCATATCTTATCACCTTTCAGTTAAAATGAACTTTTATCTAGTTCATGATATGTTTTATGAATCCCTCCTATAACAGTATATTATTATCCTTTTACATGTAACAAACTGAGTGGTCATTCCATTCGATCCAGATATTTCATTTGAAGATCAAACAATGGAGATTCTTGATCCCAGATAAAATGTAATATGAAACAATACAACTCATATGGTCAATGTTTTCATATGAAACCACCGTTTTTAGGAATCTACATGGTAACATGATGATATCATATCCATAAAATATAGAGGTGTGAATATAAATAACCAAATATTTAAAATTAGTTATTTTTTATATAATTATAATATATTTATATATATGTACTAACTATTTAATAAAACCACTATACGCTTCAAAAATACTATTATGTAACTTTTTTAGGAAAAAAATCTAATATAATTAATAATAATTTTAGACAATATAATTGGTTAAAAATAGAGAAAAAATTTTAGAATTTCTTTTTTTATTTTTTGAGAATTTTAGTCAAATATTTGATTTTCAATAAATATTAAAAAATAACATATGTTTTTCAAGAACTAACTTTTCTTGTAAATAATTTTAATTCTCTATTTTATATTGATTTAATATTTACATAAAAATTCGTTCAACAGAATATTAACTAATAAAATATATTTCATTGCAATAAATTCTAAATTGAATTTTGATATTAAAACCTACATTATTTATGAATAAAATTTCATTGTAAACATATTTTTCCATCATATTGGTAATCGCAGTTTTATATTAAAATCATCCAATTATTTAAATAAATTTGTTAAAATGGATTCCTTTTTTGGAATCTAAATAATTAGTAATATCTAATAAATTCCCAGAATTTTTTTCTCATCAGTAAAAAAAATTTATTTATCGATGTTATGGTTAAAACATGTTTAATAGTGGTTAAACTAAAATAGTAATAGTTAAAATGAAATAAAAAGAATAAAATTTCAATTTTATGGAAATATTTTAACTTTATTCCCTAAAAGGATTACTAATTATCCATTTATGTTTCTTATGGCTTGTTTCAAACTTGGGTATACAATTTTCATTTAAAAAATGCAATTTTCTCCTCTCACCACTTATAAAAGGGAACATTATATCCCCTCCTCTTCAAAGAGAAAAATATTTTTTATTCTTTCAATACCTCAAAAAAAATTCAGTGTCCCTGCACATATCCGTAATACATTAGTTTTATTATGAAACCCTACTAATAAGGATCCTCTTGCCATCCTATGATGGTTGTCTAAAAAAGAGGTATCATTCATAACTGAGTATTTTTATTTTATTTCATCTTCCACCTACATTAGATATTCTTCAATAGTGACTATATAATCATATCAATATATCCCATATACATATATTTTATTTTGTTATTTTCATAACCTATACATCATTCCACTTTAGTCAAATGGAAACAAAATTATAGTTCAAGTGTATGGAGGACAACCTCCCCTTGAAATGTTTTAATTTGTATTATATAAAAACCTCTCATAGGTAGAGATAATGGTAGATATAATGTTTATATATGACACATTTATATAATTATACTCATGGAATTATACTTTCATATCTACCTTATAACCTTCTATTCCATTGGATAACGATAGCATCGATCATGTATATGGGTTAACTACCTCCTCAACAAGGGGATGTGACATGTTATTATGTTTATTTCTATATGGAAGGTAATAATTGTAAATTTTGTGATTATATTATATATATATATACATATAATTTAAATTATTCTAGAAATGTGATATATTATTTACCTTTTTATTCTTTTGTTTAAAAAATTTACATAGTGTTCATTCATAAGTATGTCATACCTTTTCCATGTATTGTGTAAATAGTTTTCTATATATAAGTATTATGTATTAGTATAAATAAATGTATAATAATTTTTTATATTATTTATATCATTGTATACATTATTTTTATTTTTAAATTGAGATTTAAATAAAATTTTCAAAAATAAAATTGAAATGGAAAATGAATCAGTTATTAGTGGAAATGTGATTTTAACAAAAAATATTGTTAACAAGTTGAAAATAAAAGATTATAGGTGATTCTTATATGGTATGAAATATAAATATATATGTAACGTTTTTGGAATAGATTTACAATATACCATTTTTTGATAAATAATAGGTTTAAATGTGTATGAAGGACGTCGATAAATAATGTAAAGGTTTTATGTCCCCCTTTTTTGTGGGACAAAAGCCATATTAACCAATTATTTATTTCTTGGTTTGTGTAAATACATAACTAGAATTTATTTTATGATTATAAAGATGATTATTATGTTATATAATAATATATATAAGGTTTTTATTTTTATTATCATTATGATTTGAATCATTTTAATTGGGTAAATGTTATATGTTACAATCTCATAGTTTATCTAGATTCATTATGAACGAGTTTATGATTATGAAATATTAAAATATACTTTTCAGAACCATAATTAATTTTCATATCCTTTGGTTATTTCTACATGATACATGATTCCTTTTTCATATGACCATAAATAAATACTAATTAATTTGAATTAATATTTTAAATGAAAAATGACTTTATTTTTCTATTTCGTCAAAAATCATCTGTCTTCAACATCTATATTTCCTAAAAAATATTTTCAATAATTTAATTCAAATTAGATATGTATTTTTAATGTAATATTTCCCCATATATGAATTTTTATAAAATTTATTAAAAATCACCCACATGTTATTTTCTGAATGAGTAACATTTATTTTTTTACTTAAAATATAAATGATATAATTTTTTTAACATCTAAATCTGGAGCAGCATTCCCTACTTCAATATATGATAAATTATATAAATCATTAAATACATGTTTCCAATGTTTTTTAAATTAATTTTGTTCTTTATTACTTGGGAAATACATTATTTTCAATAATTATTTTAAAAAATAGAATGGATTTTTCCTTTTACAATGTTTTAATGTTTTTTTATTGAATTTCAATTCATTAATAACAACGACATTTGGTGTTTCTCATGTTTCTATTTGTATTTTATACAATGTATCATGATTACTTTTTCACAAGGAATATTATGATTATGATGATGAGATTATTATAAAATATTATCCATTTTTGTAGGTTTATCTATAATTAATTGATGAGACAATTATGACTCCCATTACCTTATATAAGTTATTTTAAGATAAACTGACTATAAAATCCATTTCCATTCCATGTGTTATTATATGGTGAGTGTTTTTTGATTTTTATCAAAAATATATATATATTATGTGATGGATTAGTTTTATATCTCTCTCGAATGCACTAGGTAAAAATGGATATCACATGAGATACTTAATTATTCTCAAAAAATAATTTCAGGTTCAATTGTTAGGACTAGACCTAGTTCAATGTTGATAATGTTATGATATGACCTAGTTTCATATCCAAAAGGTTTTGTGTGGGAATGATTTTTTGTCTCTAAGAATATTCTTCAACCTTCATTCATGTTAATATGGTTATTTCAAGACCTGGGTTGATTTCCATAACATAATTAATGATTTTTTTTCTTTATGAACATGTTCATAATGTTATAATATTCTGTTTATACAAAAAATCTATTTTTTTCCAATTTTATATTCTCATGGATCATGATAATCTATTCTTTTAGGATTCATGTAATTTGAACTTACAATATTTTTTTCATGACTCACAATTATGATATATGATATGCATGGTATGGTTTGAAAATGATATTCTCTTGTTTTTATAGTAATATTATTATGTACTATTGATATCTTTAACATTGACCCATACTGAGAATCTAAGATCAACCTTTATTCTATTTCTAGTACCTAGGTTATGATAACGGTTTTTATGTAAGTCATGTCTATGAAATATATTATATGTGATGAACTACATGTTGACATATTTATGTTTATTTATGAAAAAACAATATTGTGTACCTAGTCTCTATTAAAACTAAAATTTTATGATCTTCATATGGGAATTTGGAAATATATTGAATATTATTTAATAAGATGCAATATTTAGGTATTATGTTCAGGGTTCACTGTAGAGAAAACAAATAACACATAACATTGCTTTACCATCTTATATTCCATTACTAGTATACCATTACAAGAGATCATCTTCTCATAAAAATATCCAATGTTGGATATCCAGCTATGATTTCTTGAAAAAATTAATAATTAGAAACAATCCAATTTATATTTTTATAATATATAGAATTTATACCTAAAATAATATTTATATTTTTAAAACACTCCTAAAAACAATATAGAGGAGGAAAAACCCATTATCATTGTTTTATAAGAAACCAAATATTCTTAGGATGGTTATCCCAAGATAATACTCTTTTTCCCTTTATCCCTTATCATTAAGAGGCAATAGAATAACTTGGAATATGTATGACTTCACTTAATGATATGATTATTTATGTTATCCCACATATAAATCAAGGAAGAAGGACCTAGATTGTTACTAATTAGAGGTTTTCAACAAAATAATGAACGAATAAATGAGTAATGAACAATGGGAGTTTAATATTCAATTGTCATTCATTTTGTAGTACACAGTATTTAATTTTCATAACATTTAGATTATTTTTATGGTTTTTAATTGTATTTCACTATTTGAATTAGTATTATTTGACCTATAGATAAAAAAGTTTGGTATCAAATACATGGTTAATGGGTTAATCTATTTTTTGAACACTTATTCACGAATATGTGATGATGTAGTGATCTTATCTTATGATCTAAATTACTCATGAAGATAGTTACATATAAATGTATTTGGGGACATAGAGTGATTTGGTACATTCATATAGATGTCTTATGGGATGTGTGCAATTAAGGAATTGATATTCCTCATTTTAGTGGTATCATAGATTTCCATGATTTAAAAGATAAGTGTAATCATGTTCTAAATTAATAAGGATTACTTATCATATTCGGTAACATAATTAATAATATATATTTTCATTTAAAATTTCATATCATTATTATTATCGTAAAATAAAATTTGTAATTTTAACTATGGAATTTATGATGATACATGATATGAAATGATATCATATGATTTCATAATATGAGATAAAGTATCATAGTTAATGAAAAAAAATTATTTTCTTCACCTGCCAATAGATCATAACTTATTATTTTTCAAATCATAGTATATGTTGGAATATTAGTAAATTATTTTCATTCCATAAAATAAATCATCATATCACATTTGTAAGGTTTATTCATAAAAAAATATGACTTGAAACTTCTCATGGTGATATCAGAGCTTCTAATTGATAATTTAAATAATAGAGTATGATATAAAGATCATTGAAAATGCATAACAAGTCTAAAATAATAATAATAAATTATACATAATCAAAACATTTAATACTGAAATTCCTTTTAAATAAAATTAAATGCATATAATTTGGATGAAAATGATAATATAGGAATTATAAGGTTAATTTTTTAAAAATAAAATATTTACAAAATATGTTAAATTATATAAGAGTTTATATAAAAAAGTATAATTATCTGAATTATTAAATTGAAATTTTCAAAATAATGGTCTTGTTTTGAGAAATTATTTGAATCATAAGGAAAGATCATTTTATAATTGATATAATAAAAATTTAAAATAATATTAATATGACATATTTTTATTTTGATTATTCTTTAGATAATAATTTTGGATATTGATGATAATAATTTAATTTATTGTATTA
This sequence comes from Viscum album, assembly GCA_963277665.1. NCBI lineage: Eukaryota > Viridiplantae > Streptophyta > Magnoliopsida > Santalales > Viscaceae > Viscum > Viscum album. The sequence goes on along the minus strand of OY728129.1, from coordinate 790,235,410 downwards.
TATTTTAATAATTTCCATAAAAATAGTAATATGATGGGGTGCATATTGGAAATAAATATAATTTTTTACATACATGATTCGGGAATTTCTGTTATTTATGGACAAATAGTAATGTTTTTATAATTATATTAGTTATTATTTTTTCATAAATTTTGTTCTACTATATAAATATATGATATGTTATTTTTATTTTTATTCATTACATTATTTATAAATATAAATTTTTTACACTTATAATGGATGTGTGATATATTTTAACATGCAACAATAATTATAAAAAATAATATTCAATAATTTAATATGTAACATTATAGGTATGAATATTGATATAGTTTTCTTCTACCTTGGTGTTTTCTTAAACTATGATACGAGAATTAATAAAAAATTTATCATAGTTTATACAAATTAGTTATTCAATCAATTATGGATTTTACGTATCTCTTGAGTAATAAACCTTTGGTCGAGGGACTTGGGTTCTGATTAATCATTATCCTATAAGTATAATGCTAATAATGAAATATGGGGTTTATATACCAGTTTCTTCAAACATACTCATTTGGGGATTTATGATTTCATATTATTCTAATCCATTACATTGGGGTCTCTCATTTATCTTATACAAGAGATGCATTTGATAAGTAAAAATATAGTTTTCTATAATTTTATGCCAAATTTTCCATACATAAGTTCTATAAATAGTAAAAAATCAATATGCATTGAAGATATTGTTTTCTTTAATGGATTAGTGATTAAACAATTTGAATAATGCTCACATGTGAGGGAATACATGCGAGAATATTGTGAGATAATAAAACACCATGAAATTATTAAGTGTTGGAATTATTATAATATGAACACATGCCAACAACATAATCATACAATTGAGTTTTTTATGTAAATACGTGATGAACATAGAAATTCATAAATAAGACAATGTGGAAATGGATAACCATTAAAATTATATAAATAAATAATACTAGGAGATTTTGTTAAAATATTTTTGGGAAACCTATGTCATAAGAAATATGATGAATAAAAATGTGTTTATGCATATAATTTATTTTGTAAATGGATATCCAATCATCTATGAAATATTCATATTAAATATGATTGGTATACTGTCATACCTAAATAGATAATATATTAGATAAAAATAACATAGACCATTTAGATAGTAAAATATTGATCTTGAACCACTAATGGATATTCTATTTCTAAAATGGATTACCATTTTAGTGGGGGTACAATTAATGGAATCCAAAATTTAAAATATTTAAATCACGATACTCATCTGATGAAATAATCTTCATATGATTAAATGGAATAATCATAATCAAAAAAATTACATTAGATCAACCCTCGAGCAATCATTTATTGGATGTATCATTATATTCTTTTACCAAAAACTATGAATCATTCTAATATGATTGAAAAAATTAAAATTGTGAAGGAAACACCTTATTATATAACCAAATGATCAATATGGTCAAAAAATGGATCTAGATTCTTATGAGAAGCATTAATGGATTTAATTATGGTTTCGTACTCTCTTTATAAAAGTATATTAACAATAAAAATATCAATTCATAATCATTTACTCAATATCATTGAATATAATATTGATTTAGAGATATTAAATGTCTCCTTTATGATTTTTCTAGCTATGAATTTTCTTTTATAATCATCATTGGAAATGTATTGAAATTTTTTTAAAAAAATCTTCTTACTGAATTTAGTATTATTGATATTTGAAACAATGATTTATTATTACACCCTTTGACTGTATTAATGAATATAATCTGATTTTGATATAGAGTTGGCCAAACGTTTCTAGCATTGTAGAGTCCCAATGTTGATATATTAAAAATATTAAATTTATATGATCACATATGGAAATAATGATTTAAATAAATTATTATCTCTAAAAAAGAGTCACTAATGGGTAAATTGAGAATTAAATTTTATCAAGAGTATGGGAGCTTCCCTAGGTGTGATTTAAAGATGGGTCACATTGGACCTCAGGTCGAAGTGCAGTTTCATGAGTATAATAGTGAATTTAAATTAAATAAACTAAATAATTTACCTATTTTGTTTAATTAAATGTTGATCTAATATATCCTACATTAAAACCACTCTATTCCAAATATATAGTGTTATATGTATAAAAAATATTTTATAACGAGGGGGAATAAATCACCATGGGAAGAATCACTCATGGAGGAGAATGAATTTTAATAATAGAATTTTCTATGAATTAGGATTTAGGAATTATGTCAAATGAATGGTGAAATGTATATGTATTTTCATTTTTATGTTTTGGCTAAGTATTTAAAATATTATTTTGAATGTATCCAATGAAATGAAAATTTTTATTAATTAAAATGTGATATTTTCACTAAGGAAAGAAAAGTGTTCATATTTCCCTTAATTTAAGATAATGTTGTCTGGAGAGAAATATGTTGGACATTACAAGATACCTAAGAACTCATAAAGGATTAATTCAAAAATTAGTCTATGTTATCATTTATGATGTTTTCAAATTTATGTATTAAAGATGTATATATAGTAATTGTTGGAATTATTAAGCCAGAAAGTTTTGTAAAATTATTTATAGTAATTTAGGGTTTTACCGTGTTTCAATAGAGTATATGAAAAGGGTATTCAAATATTTGGAATGAGATAACCAAGAGATAGGATTCGGATATATAGACGATCAATGTTAAACTGATTTCATGACATTCCTTCAAAAGTGTTTGATTTTCATCTTTCAGAAGGGTTATAATGTTAACCATTTATGGAAATATTAAGTTACTCTTCGGATGAGGTTGGTGAGATTAAGGTATTGTCTCACCCAATAAGTATTTATATATAATGTATTGTTGGGTCGGAAGAATCCCGAGGAAAGAAAAGATGGCAAGAGGGGGGTGAATTGCCTTTTAAAAAATTGATTAACAAATTAAAAACAAAGTATGTGCAGCAGAAAATATAAAGGCAAGACACACAAAATTGATAACGGAGTTCGGCCAAAACTCGGCCTACGTCTCCGCTCCCAACTCAACCGTTGAGAGATTCCTACAGCTTTCTTTTCAATGGTTATAGCAAGAAACCCACTAGGCTTTGAGGGAGCACTAGAACCTATTACAGCTTGCTTTTGTGGTTTAGCAAGAACCCACTTGCTTTTAATGGTTTAGCAAGAACCCACTAGTCTTTTTACGGGTGAAGACTAGCTCACCGAGACACAAGCCTTTTAAAGGAAAAGCTTGAGAAAACCTCTTCACACCTTAGTGGTGGTGTGAGAACCCAAAGAAAGAGGGGATGAGAAAAGGGTTGGGGTTTGTAGGCACAAACCCAATTTTAAAGCTCAAAATAAATAAAACAATAAAACCCGTAATGGAGAAGCCTTGGGCGCCTTTGATTGATTGATGATGTTTGAGGGCCGCTTCCAAGCTTCTATGGAGGTGCTCTTGGATGTGGAAGTTGTTGGAGCACTTTCGGTTCCCTTGGAACAATCCGTCGGAGCTTCACCAAAGATGTAAAAATGTGTCCGGTGGCTTGGATGAAGTTCCGGGGCTTCCTAGGCCTTTATTTATAGGCTAGGAACCTTCAAGTATCCGTTGGAGGGCTTTGGAGCCGTTGGAAAAGGCCTCGGAGCCGTTGGGAGGCTTTTGGAGTTGACTGGTCAAAGCCAACGGCTAGTTTGACCAGTGCTACCGGCTGGCCGGTGCAGGGCCACCGGCTGGCCGGTGCCTTGACAGTGGCTGAGTCTTCTTTTCCAGGCACCACCGGCTGACCGGTGCCAGAGCCACCGGCTGGCCGGTGGTGAGGCAGTAGCAAACCCTGTTCAATCTGAGTGACACCGGCTGGCCGGTGCTTGGCCACCGGTTGGCCGGTGAGATGGCAGTGGCTCAGCATCCTTCCCAGGGTCCACCGGCCGACCGGTGGTGAAGCCACCGGTTGGCCGGTGGACTGATTTTCAGTCCACTTGTGTTCCTTTGCCACTTAAGCTTGCTTGGCCCAATTCCTTGGCCACCTGATTTGATTCCTATCAATCCAAAAACACTTGAAAGAGGATTAGATAAATATGAGGGTGATTGTGATCATGAAAATAAAACCTTGAGGGGTTCGAGAGGTACAACAATCTCCCCCTATTTTGATGATCACAATCACCAAAACAATTAATGTAAAATGCTGAAATTGAAAGGAAATACTAAGCATGATGAAAATGATTCTCCCCCAATCAATCAAAAAATTTCTCCCCCTTTGTGATTATCAAAATAGAATGGGGCATAAAACTTGATTGAGGGAGATATTTGAAAAACAAGATTTTAAACCAATTGACAATAATACCAATTGTTGAAAATTTTGAAATGAAAATTGAATAACAGTTTGAATTGAAAGTTTTGAATCAAAAAACCAATCGAAATTTGAAATTTGAAACCAAATGAAATTTTTGAATCAAAAATAAAAATCCGATACCAACTGTTGGAAATTTAGAAATGAAAATTTAAAAGAAAATTTTGAGAGTTTTGAAGCCAAGTGTTGAGTTTGCAATGAAAACTTTGAATACACAACAAGGCTTAAAAGATCCTAACTCCCCCTAAATAAAAACAATAAATCACCGGGGAGAGGGATTTTGAAAAGAAACAGTTTTAGGCCCGGAGAGACTCGCAAGGAGGGATTTTTCAATCCAAACTTGTCTCATGGCGGGTCTTCTCCTATAAAACTCGTCGGAATAGAAAATAGACTTAGGTTGGCCGTACCGGGCGTTTTTGCAATTACATTCATAAATACGGTGCCCGGGTTTTTTGCAATAATTACAAAATTTAAAATCGGAGCTCCCCCTTACAAAAATAGTGGGTGCATGGGAGGAGGAAGCTCGGTTGGTATATCCTAACCCTTGGGTGGTTCTAGATATACGTTGGGAACCAAGCAAATTGTTCAAATTTTGTTCCCCTTGGGTGAACTTAGCAAGGGTCTCCCTATGGTCTTTGATGGTTGATTCCATGGAATCAACATTTGGAAAATTTTGGATTTTAAGGGACATCTCCTCCTTCTCTTTGAGAAGTTGTTCTTTTTCGGAGGAGAGTTTTTTGAAAGACTTTTTTAAAGCAACAAATTTTGAAGATAGTTCATGAAAACCTTTTTCTAGTTGATCTCTAGCATGTGAGAGTTCTTCATAAGATAAATGATTTAAAGAATTTGAATTTGATGAACAAGAGGAGGAGGAATCGGAAGGAGTTACCTCATGGAATGCCATTAGGCATTTGTTACCGTTGTCGCTCGAGGAGGAGGAGGAGGATGATGAGGAGTCACTCCATGTGGCCTTGAGGACCTTTTTCTTTCCTTTCTCCTTGTGCGTGGCCCGTTTCTTGTTGAGTGGGCAATCGGGCTTGTAATGGCCCTTTTCGCCGCACCCGTAGCATTTTACCTTGGGCTCGGATCTTGCGGTGGGTTCTTGCTTTCGCGCCTTGCGAGATTTCTTCTTCTTGTGCTTCTTCATGAATTTTTGCATTTGGCGGGCGAGATTCTCCATTTCCGAGTCGCCGCTTGAAGAAGATGAAGATGAGGAAGATGAGGATGAGGAGGAGCTTACTTCTTTTTGTACCTTGAGGGCGATGTTCTTTGGTGTCTTGATTGGTGTGCCCTCCTTTTGAGCTTGCCTCCTCATTGTGATCTCATATGTCATTAGGGATCCGATGATCTCCTCTACCGGCATATTTTTGACGTCCTTAGCTTCTTGGATCGCCGTCACCTTTGGTGCCCATTTGCTTGGTAGGATCCATAGGATCTTCTTCACCATAGTTTCAACTGAAACATCATCACCAAGGGACTTTCACCCATTGCACACGTCAGTAAATCGTGTAAACATTTCAGAAATAGACTCATTTGGATGCATTGAAAAAGATTCAAAATCCTGTCTATACATATCTAATCTAGTATCCTTGACTTTATTAGTGCCTTCATGGGTCACTTCTAAAAGCTTCCAAATTTCATGTGCGGAGGTGCAAGTGGATACACGATTAAATTCATTTCTATCTAACCCGCAATGAAGAGCATTCATGGCTTTGCCATCAAGCTCAAAATTTTTAATATCGGCGGGGGTCCATTTGGATTCGTCGGGGGAAGAGAGAGTGTAACCTTGCATGACTATTTTAAAAATGGGATATCCTATACTTCTCAAAAAGGTGGTCATGCGGGTTTTCCAATAATTATAGTCGGACCCATCAAAAAATGGAGCCCGACCCAAAGAGTAGCCCTCGGGGGCGAAAGAGGTAGATGCCATCAAAAAATAGGATCTTTAATTTGAAACCGGGTAAGGAATTATTCAAATACTTTCTCTGATACCAATTGTTGGGTCAGAAGAAAACCCGAGGGAAAGATAGGATGAGAAAAGGGTTTGGGGTTTGTAGGCACAAACCCAATTTTAAAGCTCAAAAAAGATAAAACAATAAAACCCGTATTCGAAAGACTTGGGCGCCAAAGGTTGAATGGAGTTGAAGACGTGCACTCCCAAGCTTCTTGAGTGGAGCTCCTTGGATGTGGAAGTTGTTGGAGCACTTTGGGTTCCCTTGGAACAATCCGTCGGAGCTTCGCCAAAGATGTAAAAATGTGTCCGGTGGCTTGGATGAAGTTCCGGGGCTTCCTAGGCCTTTATTTATAGGCTAGGAACCTTCAAGTATCCGTTGGAGGGCTTTGGAGCCGTTGGAAAAGGCCTCGGAGCCGTTGGGAGGCTTTTGGAGTTGACTGGTCAAAGCCAACGGCTAGTTTGACCAGTGCTACCGGCTGGCCGGTGCAGGGCCACCGGCTGGCCGGTGCCTTGACAGTGGCTGAGTCTTCTTTTCCAGGCACCACCGGCTGACCGGTGCCAGAGCCACCGGCTGGCCGGTGGTGAGGCAGTAGCAAACCCTGTTCAATCTGAGTGACACCGGCTGGCCGGTGCTTGGCCACCGGTTGGCCGGTGAGATGGCAGTGGCTCAGCATCCTTCCCAGGGTCCACCGGCCGACCGGTGGTGAAGCCACCGGTAGGCCGGTGGACTGATTTTCAGTCCACTTGTGTTCCTTTGCCACTTAAGCTTGCTTGGCCCAATTCCTTGGCCACCTGATTTGATTCCTATCAATCCAAAAACACTTGAAAGAGAATTAGATAAATATGAGGGTGATTGTGATCATGAAAATAAAACCTTGAGGGGTTCGAGAGGTACAACATGTATAACATGTTATAAAACCTTTTTATTGACGATAATTTATGACATATTGGAAGGAAAATGTAATGTCCTAGACCTCATAGGTCCCTTTAATTATGATAATTTGGGGTTTGAGGTGTTCTGGGAGGCCAAGATGACATATTTCAAGAGTCTTCCAAATTTCTATTTTTCACATGTAGCTCGGTTCATAGGTGGGTTAGGAGTGGTGACTCGCAATGGTGACTCTTAACGGTAGATACCCAAATGGGGACTCATGAATGGGTCTTTCCAAATAGTATCTCACTGAATGGTGACTCATCAAATAGTGACTTGCTGAATGGTAGCTCATCGAATGGTCACTCAACTAACAGTGAGTCATCCAAAAATGACTCATCCAATGATCACTCATCCAATGGCGATGAATCCAAAATTGACTCATCCAATGGAGAGTCATCAAATGGTGACTCATCCAATTGTGACTTATCGAATGGTGAGTCATCCAAAAGTGATTTATCTAATAGGGACACATAAAATGTTGAGTCATCAAACGATGACTCATCCAATGGTGAGTCATTAAATGGTGATTCCTCCAATGGTGACTCTTCTAATGGGGAGTCATGAACAGTGTTTCAAATTTCATATAGTTTTACCTTGTTGATGTTATATTTGAAATAAAATGCATTCTAATCCATGTTTTATGGGATTTAAGGATGATTCAATGCCTATTTATCATATCTGAATTTTAATAACGGTATGAGTGCCTTTACTCAGTCAAATTGATTAATCATGACCATAGTTTCCATTAATGGAAAATCTAAAACATATCTAATCTGAATCTCCATTCATACTTTCAAAATGATGGGATACCTTCCAACATTTTTTCCTCCTTGTTTTCCAAGGTATTGGATGACCGTATTTCTTCCTTTCATATGATTTGTGCATTTGTTATATATCCTTGAATATTATTCCCCTTGGAGTTTTCCGACTACATGCTCACCCCCTGTTTTGGAGAAACCGATAAGTGTTGACCCCTCTTAGATATAAGGTTTGTTCTACCTACATTCTTATGGGTTCCTTGATATATTTAATCCTATTTATCCTTTCCATGTGATGGCATGTGATTATCAGGTTTATATTTGATATTTCTATGTTTTTTTGGGTTCGTTGGTGCCACGACGTCCATGGGTGGATGGATTCATTGCGAGAGATATGATAGTAATCCATTGTGTTGGTCGTTCTCATGAAAAGAAAATAAGAAATATTTTTTGGTAGGGTATTTGGTTATTCTATATATAATTAAATTAAAATCTATAGTAATCATGATTTATCCATTTAGATCACGTTGAAATTGATATAATAATTACTTTAACTGGATTAATGAGTTGTTATTTATCACTTAGCGATGTTGTTACTTTATAAAATGACAACAGTTTGCCTCCTGTTTATCTAGACAATGTGATATTTATTCCATTATTATTCTGAATGTTTTTCATTATGGAAATACTAAAAGAACATAATGAATGAAATAATTGATAATTAATTGACTAGAAGATTACGAGGCTTGGTTAATGGATGTTGGTGGTGGTGGTGTATTTTATTGACTATAAAAGTGATCCAAATATGCATGTAAAACATAATTGGTTAAGAAACTTTTTATATGAATAACTGATGATTAGTTTTTGGGGACTGAGTTTACCACTTGTTTTAAAGTCCAGCTGCTTTGTGCTTTCGATTAATTAAATCTCATTGTGTGGGAAGTCTGGATTCCGTGTTTAGGGACAAGATCGTAGTTACTATGCTTGTTTGTTTCCTGATTCTTGTGATGTGATGTGGACCTTTTAAAGCTAAACCTGGAGTGTTTTTGTGATATTTGGGGCAGGGTGGCCTGGTTTTTGTGGCAGCAGTTGATTCATAATGTTGAAGGATTCAATAGTTTATTCATGTGGGTGTCCAAGAGGACACCTGAGATGTTAGTATATGTTGAAGTTGGGTTTAACCATTGACATGGAAGATGGATACATGTTGAATCTGTTATTTTTTATCTGATTAACTCTAAAAAATTATTGATTTATCTAGTTTGTCTTACTCTCCTCACAAAATAGGAGAACATGTGGTGGGTAACAAACATGATATTCTTGGTTATCTTCTCGATGATAGATAGTTCTATGCTCCTTTTATAGGTGGAAACGACTCTATGGGTAGCTCATCTACTCACCATGTTAATTACATTATGTATGGTAGCATAAAGGTTTTTACTAAAATAACATGAAATATAAAAATTTTGAATGTGTAAATTTTTTTTTAATAAATGAATAATTAACACACTTGGTAGGAGTTTTCTGGGATGCAATGTTAAGGTTGTGACTTTGAGAGGTTTGGACTTAGTTTGGTAATGTATGGATTGAATGGATCATGGAAGGAATGATAATTAAATTTAATGTCGAATTGAGAACCAAAAAATAATGCTTAAATAATTAATTAATGTAAATTTTTTATTAATGAAAATGGATATTGTAACATAATACATCTCAAAATCACACTATGGACAATGCATAATCTCATACTCAATTGTAGGTAACATCTCTTGGACTCCCAACTATATCTTCTAAGACTAGATATCTTATATGAATTCACCATTTAAAGAGATATGTTAATTTACATTATCCCTTGTTATCAGTTTCACTTTACATTAATTAATTCATTAATGTTTTAATAGTCATTATTAATTCCAAATTACATTTAATTTTCATTGCAGCCATGATCCATGTTCTCCAGGCACATCAGAACTGAGTCAGTCGCTTCTCAAAGCCACAACCTCGACATTGCATCCTAGCAAGATCCCCCCATGGGTTTAATAATTATTCATTTTTTAACAACATTACTACTTTCCATATTACTATATTTCCATATTTTCATGTTTTCTAGGAAAACATTCAATGCTACCAAATATAGGGGGCTCAAAATGGTGAGTAGATGAGCTACCCATCGTGTCTTTTCCACCCATTACAAAAGCGTAGACCCATCCATCCATGAGATGATTAACATAGAAATCACGTGTCATAACCCACACATATTAATCACATTTGGAAGGAGATTAATAAAAAAATATACCTCATCTAGTGGGATGTGTAGATAATATAATAAAAAAAATATTCAGTAAGCATTTATCTTTCATATCATTAGGTTATTACAACATCAACATGGTCCATCATCTATGGTGTCCTCCCTAACACCCACAATTATAAACTGATGCATCTCACCACTCTAGGAATCATATTTTTTCACACAAACAAGACTTCCATATCCCACATACCACAACAACCATCTAGGATACGTTATCCTCTGCTCACGTCACATCACAAGAAGTAGGAAAAAATCATACATTGCAACTACGATCATGGCCCAAAAAAGGCATCCATCCTTCGCACACAATGTGCTCTCACTTCTCCAAATCACAAAAAACACGGATGTTACGAAAACTGTGAAAAGAAATCCCAACAATTCAATTATATTTTATTAATATAACTATGTCGTAACAAATTTATTTGAACGTGAATATCCCCATCAATTTAATTATCAGCAAAATATGACAACTACAATTATATTCATTAAACATGCTTCTTTACATTTAACTAATTAATTATCAATTGATATCATCTTTAAATTATTTACCCATTACCATCATGAATGAAATGCTAAGAATGAAAGGTATAGATATCATAGTGTATAGAAAAACAATATGAAAACTATAATAACAGTTAAAATCAACAACATCACTAAATGATCGATACCAAATCATTAATCTAGATCGAGTAATTATTATTTCAATTTCATTATGATCCAAAAGGGACAAATAATAATAACTCTCCAATTTCACATAAATATATATATAAAATAAAAACATCCCCTAACTCAAAAGTATTCCTACATTTATTTCATGAAAATGAGAAAATCAACTGATCATGATCACCTCTCCCTTAACGACTACATCGACCCAAGGATATTGAGACACTAGTGCACCAACTAACAACCGATAAAGTTCACTTATAAACATGAAGAACACATGAAATAACATGAAAATGATAAATTTTATGAAATAGATTGAGGAACCCATATGAACAGAGGTATAACACACCTTATATCAAAGAAAGATCGACACTTCCTAGGTTCACACAAATAAGGGGTGCACATGCAGTTGGAAAACTCGAAGGGGAATACAATCCAATTATACAAAACAATGCACAAATTATATGGGAAGACTAACTCTATGTGTTATATAACAATGAAAAACAAGATGAAAAATGGAATAAGAAATCTATTCCTTTTGACAATATAAATATATCAGCAGCTTTGATATGGTTTAGATTTCCCATTAAAGGATGATCTAGAAAAGATTATGAATTTAGTCTGAGTAATGTCACACGAACCATTAGGAAAATTTAGATATGATTTATAGGATTTGAATCAGTGGTAAATCCCATAAAATAAGTCATTGAATTCATTTTATTTCAATGATAACGTTAAAGGGGGGGAAATGGCAGGAAATTAAAATAATTGGTTAGAACTCATCATTAGATGAGTCACCATTGGAAGAGTCGCCATTGGATGATACACAATTGGATTACATAACATTTTATGAGTCACTATTGGATTATTCAACATTGGACGACTCATCATTGGAAGACTCACCATTGGACGATTCACCATCGTATGAGTCACCGTTGGAGGACTCATTGTTGGATGACTCACCGTTGGACGACTCTCCATTGGTTGAGTCATTAATGGATGAGTCATAATTGGATGAATCACCATTGGATTAGTCACCATTGGATGACTCGCTATTTGATTGTTGACCTTTGGATGAGTCAACATTAGATGACTCATTGTTGGATTAGTCTTCATTGAATGACTCATTATTGGAAAACTGACATTGTAGTGAGCAACCATGTGGAGAAAAATCATTAGTTGAGTCACCATTCGGTGAGTCACCATTCGGTGAGCTACCATTAGGCAAGCCATTGTTAGTGAGTCACCATTCATCATGATACCATCCCTAAAAACTATGGTAAGTCACCACTCCTAACCCACTAGTGAATTGAGCTATCATTGAAAAACATGAAATTTGGAAATTTATTGAAATAAGTCTTCTTGTGCTCCTATAAACATCAAACACCATATTTTCCCAATGGAAAGTACTAGAGTGGTTCATTCCATTACTTTATATACCTCTCAAAATATTCCCACCATCGATATTCCAATACCAAAGAAGATAGGAATTAGAAAAGGTTGTTTGAACAACCACCCTATGAGATACCTCTCAAATATCTTTTCACCATAAAATCTCAACCAAATATTAAAAGGAACAACATGAAACTAGGTGAAAACCTAAATCATATTCTAAACAATTTCCTCAGGAAGAAACCTCTCAAAATACACAAATCTACAAAATTATATAAGATATATCCTTCTCATAAATGGAAAGGGTCTATAACCAACAATCAAACAAAGTTATAAGAGAAGATATAAACATAAAACATCTCTGGGAACTGAGAACATATCTACATTTCACATTCTGAAGCACTCTCCTATGCACCATATTTCTACCACAAGACAGAAGTTAAAGTGATCGCACCCCCATTAAACACCATCTCATTGATGTCCTATATCTCTACAGACTCGTCCACAAAGTTCACATCGTCCTCAATATCAATCTCACTCCAATCAATGATGTGAGAGTAATCATGAAGATAATTATAGGGCTATGAAACATTGAAAACATCATGTATCCATCTCATCTATGGGATAAGTTCTACTCGATAAGCAACAACTCTAACATGATCAACCCCTAAGAATGTCCAAACAAAACAGGAATAAAACTTACTCCCACAACCTAACAATCTATACCCATGTTAGGGAGTCACCATCGGAAACATGTGAACCCAAAATTCAAACTCTATAGGTCTCCTCATAAGATTGTAATAGGGCCTATAAAAATATTTGATCGCCTTTATCCATTCATGAATCACCAAAAAAATCTCTTTTGTACTCTGTACCACTTCCTGCTTGTGAAATTCTGAATCTCTAACCCCAGTACACCATAATGGAGATTGATAAAGTCGGACATATAAGGCTTCAAATTTCCCATACCAATGGTGGAGTGGAAAATATTATTTAAAGATAACTCTACCAAGTGAATGTTCATCATCCACAAACCTCTAAAATATAGAGAATAATAGCACAACATGTATTCAAGCGTCTGGATGGTCCTTTCTGTCAGAACGTATGTCTGTCGTGAAAATTAGTGATATGGAATAACTAGGGACCCAAAGCATGATGAAGTCCTCTACACACCATTGAAGTAAAATAACGATCATGATTTCAAATGATCATACATAAGACACTATGGAGTCTCACCACCACCTATAGATACTGCCTCGAAAAAACCTCCACGATGGTTGAGTCCATGATCGCAATAAAGTGGGATTTATTCATCAAATGATCCACTAAAACCCATATGTCATCACAACCTCATTGAGATCAAGGATAATAGGTAATCAAGACCATTAAGATATCCTCTAACTTGCATTGAGGAACATCTAATCGCTGAAGAAAACCCCCATAATGGGGTCCTCATCCTTCACCATATAGAGGTCCAAACATCAAGACACAAACTCTGAAACTGCACACGTCAACCCAGGACATCGAAATTAACATCTCAAAGCGTGGTACATAATTTTAACGATAGTATGTGCTGCTAAGGATGAACTATTTAACTCTATATGAACTATCACATTAAACAGAAAAGGAATGAAAATCCTTCCCTAAAACAACACCTGGTGTTTTTCATCCTTAGACCAACCATTAGGGGCCTCGCCCCAAATAACTCGGTCTATCTAAATGTCTACCTCAAGATCCCCAAATGGGATTCCTCCACCTAATACACCTAAGATGACCAATCCATGATCTAAAAAAGAAAACCACTACCCTCAAATTCTCCCATATCTATATATAATGTTGAAGGTTCATCAATAACTCTCCAATAATAACAAGATTCATGTCTGACATCACTATACGGAAAACTTCCTGGCTAATTCGCGACAACATTCCTCCTACCAGGTGTATATGAAATTTTTATGTTTTAAGCTTGTAAAAAATCCATCCAACGACGTTATATCACATTCAAGTCATGCTGGGAGAAAATTTACTTCTGGTTCTTATGAAGGGTGAAGATCTCAAAACATTCACCAATGATGTGATGTCTCTACTACTGCGGGGAAAACATCGATACATAAAACTCGAGATCATGGGTGGAATTGTAACATTCATGGGGATGCCACTACATAGACCTATAAGAAATGAACAATATCTAGTGCAACAAAACACAACCTACCCCTAGTCAGGAAGCATCACATAAAACGTAAATCAAAACTCCATATACTAGATTATAATGAATCAAGGAACTGACCAACTTCTCCCTAATAAGCTCAAATGATTCCCATAACAGTTCAATCCACACAAACATCTAATATTTTTTGTTCAAGGATTTTATTGAATTCACAACCTGAGAGAAATTCAATAGGAACCCCCTGTAACAGCCATAAAGGCCAAGGAAACATTAAACCTCTTCCATGGTCTTGGTGACTACCCATGCGACAACTGCTTCTATAATTTATAAATCCACAACTACACTAACTAGGATACTATATGCCCCATGAAATGGACATTTGGATCCCAAAACATACAGATCAATAACATCCCAAACAACTTACCACATAGAATAAATTCCAAAAACCATGCAAATTCCCAACATACTCCCTCTCGGATGTGGAGTACACAATGATTCCAAAAATTAAAACCACCAAAAACTTACATAAGAACTCATGGATGAAAAAGTACATCAATCCCACAAACAAATTGGGAGCATTCATCAAACAAAACTTCATCATAACGAACTTTTAATTTATATAATAAAAATATAATCCGGACCTTAGGATATACATTTCCTTCACATTAATATGATGATATCCTTACCCCGAATCAATATGTGAGAATCAAAATGCACCATTTTTCTGATCGAATAATTCAATGATCGATTAAATGGGATTATGTACTTTACGGTAACCTTTTTTATGCAATGATAATTGATATACAACTACAAACATCCATCATTGTTCTACATGAATAAAACTTCTACACCCCATGGTGACATACTCATCTGAACAAAACTAATCTAAAATAGACCATAAAGTTGTTTACACATGTCTCACATCTCAGAAGGATCAATACTATATGGAGATATTGAGATAGAAGACATGTAGTGTTGTAGATTGATCCTAAACAAGATCTCTCATCAAGGGATAATGTTACAACATCTTCTATAAAGACATCATGGTAATCGTCCATGACCCTGGGAGACACTGACTACTAATCCTCAGATGTTCTGA
Organism: Viscum album; assembly: GCA_963277665.1. Taxonomy (NCBI): domain Eukaryota; kingdom Viridiplantae; phylum Streptophyta; class Magnoliopsida; order Santalales; family Viscaceae; genus Viscum; species Viscum album. Next base: position 790,219,782 of record OY728129.1, on the reverse strand, counting down.
ACATCTTCTCAGTCATCGGGGATGATAAGGACATAACATGCCTCTAACCCATCCTAGGGCCTCTCTCGCCAACAAGCACTACATGATCTCTATTAGCATCGAAGAACACCACCTTCCTCATGATGTAATATATGATATCCTACACTAAATACAACCAATCCATGCTGATGATGATGTCATAGAGTTATATTCATAAACATACAAAATGAGTCACCTTGACCTCCAAATAGAATTGTCAACATAAAGGGAAATGGAATCCTCTCTATCTCAAGTCCTAAGGCATGGAAAATGGAATTTGATATGTAGTAGGGCTTCAGTCATGACTAAAAAAAATCTATGCGCTCAAGTAGAAAAATAGAAAATGGTACTTCAAAAGACATTTGGATTTCATGGTATTGAAAAATCTAAAGCAAGAAGTTGACCATGACCAACTCCATGACCTATATAACCTTGTTTATGATCGCATACATGGTCTTGAACTACACTGTAATGATGAGGAGCATCGGAGTGATGTCTTATGCCTTCCCTATCTACTCTATTCTGATCCCACGTTGGAACAACCTACTATTGTTTCCTAAGATGGAACTAACTCAATAGAGAAACCTAAAATGGAAATCATGTTGAAAACTGACTTCTTAGAATGGTCAATAACTATCTCTACTGATAACCTTGGAATCCATCTAAAACACTTTCAAAAAATCTATCAACATTGGCTAGAGTGTTTTAAGCCCTGGAGAAATGACACATTGAGGGCTGGCTCAAACCCTGGTGGAATGAAAAATCTTCTACCCTGAAAACTAGGATCCCCATACCACAACTCTGCTTTGTAATAAATCCAAATTACTCCATTATTAGGATGATAAAATTAAATGTAAATTTATCTCTATGAAACCCTACCTTTCAAAGACCTCTACCTATTTCATCATTATAAATGTGTTGACCTGATTCTAGATCATTGAATGTAATGCCTCCCCGAAATACTTCGCCCTGACCTCTTCATCCCCCAATAAGTCTGAAGAATATCACTGAAAATTATTGATATTGAACCTGAAATCTTACACACTAATGCTCCCCGACCAATGGATAATTAACTCATAGAGACTAGAAACTTTCACAATCGAAGAATGAAACATAGCTTTAAAATTCTCTCAGAACCTCTCCCATGAGACTTCTGACTCCTCACAATCCCCAGAGAGTAAGAACCACCACCGCCTCACTGCCCTAAAAACATAATCAAAACCAATGTTACCCAATGATCCATATATGAACAGATAAAACCGAAAGCAATCTCAACCTCTTCCAACCAGTCTTTTATGACCGCATCTGAAACAATTCCCTTGTACTTCTATAGATTCTAGTATTGAAATTCTTGGAGTATCCTCCTCCACGTGTCATCGTTTCCAAGCTCTACTCTGAAGTGATCTATGGACATAACATATTGGACATCATTTACATGAACATGATGATGATATAAACCTATATTCATACTGATAAAATAAGAAATATTTATATCTTCTAATCCTAGAATATGGAAGAATTTAACATAAATTAAATGTTTTATTTTATACGTTTGATGAATACTTATCCCATGTTCTTTTAATTAAAACATAGGTGAAACGAAGAATGATGAATAATCTATTCCTATGTATCTACCGTAAATTATGTATCACCTAATTTAGTAGACATTGTATAATTTTTGGTCCATGAATCATATCCCATGGGGCCCAAAATACTTCTGTCTCAGTTGGTCTCCCATGTTTACAACACTTTCTAAACATATCTGACAATATTTCCCTATCAAACAATGTATCCTGACCTGTTAATAACTCAAAACTCCATCTGATCCCACAACTGGACCTATGATACAACTATGTCATGAACCCCTCCCCATAATGGGTACCCCTCCTAGGTCAGAAATGGGAGAAAGGAAATTTTGATGCCCGAGTCTCGCCTCCAGTAGGCCCTGGGATAGAGACTAGATCTAAGGATATAATAACCGCATGGATGGGGTGCATTAACCTGTATGAGAACATATGAAAAAGATATGTATAAGATATACTCCGACAAAATCCTTCTCATAATCAAAAGTAATGGAAACCCATTTTCACATATGAATTTTCATGAAAGGAAAACTACATCTGGAAGAAAAAAATACAAGTACAAAAAGAAATAAAAATGACAATAACCACGAAGCATGAGCACCTCATGCATAAACATGAGATATTAGTAACAAAACTAATATCAAACCTGTTCAATGGGACCTATAAAATAGTTTATATAATGTATGGTAAGTATAATAGTATACTCAGTAGGTTCCTATCTATATCCTCTTGTGGAAAATTAATCAAATCATGTTAAAGCATAGTGAACAATAGACGAATCTAACTCACCGCCTAAATAGGTATAGTATATTCCCGGCCTCCCCATGTATACTCCCTCCATGTATCACATAAAACATTATATATTACAATAAATAATTTCAAGGGTACCCCACTACCACTTCCCCATTTGTTTTCCACTTTGCCACTAAATCGCACATCCTCGGCATCTCTCTCCAAAAAGGATTTCCTAAAGACTCATGGGAAAAACACCATAACATGCACTTCGTGCAACTCACCACTACCTCCACAAAAACAAAAGTTACCTGATAGTTTTTGGGATCCACCACAACTTGTATAGTATGTATCAATTATCAATTATTATACCTCAAACAATTAAAACCTATTCATCGAGTAAGGATCATCAATCCCCCACAACATATACAGGTTACACCTATAGTAGTATATAGGAATCTATATCCAGAATATATGTGTGTGATATACACTCTAGAAATTAAATCCCTATACACACATAGGTTTGTAAAACTAACAATCGTCAATACTGACACATGTAACTACCTGGAGAAGAGTGTAGGGTCAATGGGGGTAGTCATCCATCCATCCTAGCAAAATATTGGGGAAAACACCTCCCAGGGATCTGAATCTCCAAGGTGTGAGTCTCCCTAACTGACAAGATAGAGAAACATACAGAAACCAAAAAAATTATATGATATAATATATCTCAAGACCACACATTTGGAAACACCCGGTCTCATATTCAACTATATCTAGCATCTCATGGACTCCGAACTACCACAATTAAGAATAAGTATCTGATAAGCACACTACCATTTAAAGAGTTATATAAAGTTACTTTTTCCCTTTTAAACATTGGGATTATAAGTTAATTAATTCTGTAAACATTAATTAACTATTATAAATTCCACATTACATTTAATTATAATTCCAACTGAGATACATGCCCTCTTGGAATAACCAAACCGAGTCCAATTTTTCTAAGAGTCACAATGACAACATTATATCACAAAAATCTCTTTGCATCCTATTATTTTTGTGTTTCTAAATACTAGATCACTTTATTGGTTTGGTTGAATGACACCCTAGGGATTTTTATCCCTATGGGGAGTTTTTTCAGTCATCCTAGTGGGAGGATGGATAGATTATCACCCGCTATGACCCCAAACTCTTCTCTTGGATGTTACTTATTCTAGTATGCACTATGGTTAGTTCTACCCATATATGTGTGTAGAGGGATGGAATGTATTGTGGTTATTTCATAAACATATATTATGGATATATAATCCTATTAACTACATTATATTTAATGTATATAGGCTGTGATGGCTTGAGGATCCACTCTCATTGTATGGGCTGTAATGGCATATGTTATATTACCCGATGTATGATGCACTCCATGTGAGATGTGGTGGCTCCCAGATACAAATTTTTTAATTTTGGTTATATGAAAGTAGTGGTGAGTTTCACAGTATGAATGTTTTGGTTCTTCTCCAAGGTTTCTTCTTGCTAGCCTTTTTGGAGAGAGGTGATCAGGACCTACGATGTTGAGGAAAAGTGGGAAAAAAGTGTGGAAGTGGTAACGAGGTACCCTTAACATTCATTATTATATAATATAATTTTATATGTGATATGTGACGAGAGTTTCCATGGTGTTGATGGAAATTTATTATATATATTTTGGTGACAAGTTAGTTTCACCTCTTGTTCATTGTGCCTTTGCATGCTATCATAATATATTCACAAGAGTATTTCGAGAGGATCCTACCTAGTATACTATTATACTAACCCTATGTTATATAAACTATTTTCATGTCACATGAAGTTTCTTGGAGACATGTCTGGTTACTACTACCTCAAGGTTTTTCAAGAGTTGTTTGGGCTTCACGGACACTGTCGTTTTACATTATTTCGGTACATGTAGTTTTCCCATTATGTTATAGTAGTTTTCTATTTACATTACATATGTGAACATGGGTGTACCTAACATTGTGGTTTGATAAGTAGTTGGTGGGTTTCTACATTATATCTCCATTTCTCATGGGTTCTCTTAGAGGGTAATGCCTCTCATCTATTTTTTTAATATACCATCAGTGCTAGTTTCCAACCTAGGGCCTACTTGACGTAGGACTCAGGTGTCATTATCTCTCTTTACTTATTTCTAACAACGATGGTTACACATTTTGGTGAGGGGTTTGTGAGAGCATATCATGGATCTCATGATATTATAGTTATTCAGAAATTAAAAATTAACCTTTCTTTTAAGTGAAATAGGGGGAGTAGATCAAGGAACAAACAAGGGTGATGTAGTCCTAAAATAATTTAATTATATAATCTCTTGAAAATTATTTATAGGAATAATATCAGGAAATAAAATGCTTCTCCATATCTGTAATTATTTTTAACCGATTACCTTTTAAATCATCATAGCTTTATGACATTGTGGAACACAACTTTTCATTGATCAATAAATTGTTTTTGAATGATGTCCTTAATAAATACCAATTAAATATTAATCTTTCCCTCTAATTCCCTGTTTTCACTTACCACCTATATTCACCTACATGGAATCCCAGTTAAGGGTTACTCTGGGCAACCATTTTGGTTCAAAAATTCCCTTTTAAAGGATGCTTCCATGTTCATTTTTACAATATGGGTTTCTATTAATGAAAAAATGAATTATTAAATGATTTATAACTGAAAAAAATGTGTGGGATACATTAATATTTAAGGGGTATATTGTGGGACCCAATGTTTTTGTGAAATATTTTTTAAAAAATTAATTTAATCTTTTTGAAATTTATCATTTCATGAATCACTGAATATATCATATGTTATATGATATGGACATGTTATTATTTATTTTTAAGATACACCATTCTATGATTTATTTATATGATATCCCAAAATAAATTTTTATACAAGATACACCTACATGGAGGGTGTTATTCATAACACTAACGTGTCTTAGGTTACATGAATCATTTAGTTTCTACGAAACAGAATTTTGTATAATAAATAAATAAAAGACATAATTATAACATAGCAAGTAATAATAAAAATTTTAAATGTAATTACAACTTTTAAAATATTATTTATAATTTTTTTTATATAAATAGAACAGAATTAATATATAATGTATAATTTTTGGTGAAGTCATTATATATTTGAATGTAATATTTTCTTACAAGAACGGGTTTTTCAGTACTTCTATGAACAACAACAAAATTAATTTCAGAAGAATTTAGAAATTAAATATGATAAATTAAATATCATTTATTATTCCAAAAATTAGAAATTATATTAATGTGTTGTTTTGGGTTTCTTCTAGGAAACTTCATTTTTTGATGAATTGAGAAAAATAATTAATTTTAATTCAAAACTAATTTTTCATCTTTTATTTATATTGTAAAAATATATTTTATTTTTTATATAAATTCATATTATATAAATCATTTGTATATTTATACAATTATGATCAATTTAATATTTTTATATTGATTTTAGATGTACACTATTAAGGAACTTTTGAACATTCTCACATTAGAAAACTCACTTTCCTACCACGTCTGTGAGATTAGAATTAAAATTAATTCTTCCAAATCTGTGAATTTAATTTATGAAAACATAGATAAAATGTTATTATAAGTATTATATTTATAGTCAAACATATCTGACTTAATTTTGACGAAAAATATTAGTGAAACTAATCAATATTAATTACATCAATAAAGGTTAAATTAATAAAAACAAGGGAATAAAAAGTAATCTTAAAGAACCAAATGAACTCAAAAACTATTAAAATCCCATTTTATAGAAATATTTCAGAAAAAAAATATTCATGAGGTTTTTTGGTTTTTTTTCACATTTTTTAGATAAAAACTTTTAACACCATACTTGTTTTCCAAAATGCTCAGTGTGTACCCTCCCTTCCATATAGAAGGACACCACATATCCCCATTATTCAAACATATTATGACACTTTTGTTTGTCCAAGATCATCCCAATCAACTTCCAAACATCTCAGAATTAATCCTTGAAGCACTCATTTAGTAATAATTACAACCATGGAATCCCTTTTGTGTAAACCAAAAGGGGTTACTCAAAGATAAGGTAACATCCTTCCTCAAGTTCCATTCCATTATATTCTTTATCCACCACCCATATTATCATTCTTAATTTATCATATAATTAACAAATAATATTATATATATTAAGATGTTTTATTAATTTTGTTGGACTAGCACTTACACAGACTTCCTTCTAATGGGTTACAAAGATAGAATTCTTATGTATGGAGCACTACCGCCCCACAAAACGATGCTGCTTGATTTAACTTTACCACCTATCATGGTTGGGAATTATGTTCGCCAATATATTTTTTATATTATATATATGATATTTATATTTTATATATAACTATTTATAAATTATATGAATCCTAATTTAATGCTTTCCGTTTCTGTAATTACCATAATTTTTTTTGGGGAAGTGTGGAGAACTGCACCCTCAATGCGATGCGATTCATTCACATGCTACATGGATTGTAATAAAAAATATTTAGTGAACTCTTATGATAAATATGGAACAATAGTTATATTTTAATGATATATATAGATATATATCATTTTAATTCATTTCATTCAGTGTTACAATGGAAAATAAAAACATCGTTCATGCGTATATACGACCTACCATCTCCATGAATAGTGCATCCCATTTTCATATTTCTATATTATATGTGTTATAATAAATAAATATATAATGATTATACATGATTTTTTATGATTTTGTATTTTTTTTAAATCATTATATTAGTATGAGGAAAAATATATATCAAATTAAGACACGTGTGGAAAACAAAGCAGATATTACCCAAAGCAAACCCATTACTTCAAATTATTAGTAAACAGATAATATAAAGTTATAATCATAAAATATGTGGAATTGGATATAATAATAGCGTCCTTAATTACTTTTTCAATAAAAAATATTTATTATACAGTAGGATTGTATGAGTGCATTGTGAATCAATATGTAAGGTAATGGAATTTTATCCCGCTTATTATTTCAGTGAGATACATGGTATTATAAAATTATACATTTTATATGTGTTGTGTATGAAATCCGTAGAAGTATTATATTATTCTTATACTTATATTTATAAGGATTTACATATCTATTTTATGATATTTATTTCATGAAGTTTGGGTATAAAATGTTACCAAATTGGTAATGTAAGTGTTTTTCAATTATCCTTCTTTCAGACAGATACAATGTTAAACACCTACATATCTCAATATGGTGTATATAGTTAATTTTAAATATTAAATAATTAATATAATTATATTAATGACAATTTAAAAATCAATTAATTTTATTTTTTTTATATGTGTAGTATGCATCAATGTGACCATATATGTAATGTTTGTTAAAACTATCTCATAATTTATTATGATTTTTTTTATTATGAGTCCACTGATAAACTATTATAAAACCACTCTAAAGAGAACTATTTATTTTTTATCCTATGTTTTTTAATTATATATTAATTTAATGGTACCCTTTAACCCCTCTTTGGTACTTAATAAAATTAATGATGTGTTTTTAGGAATGTCTCACCTAACCTATCTCTTCCGTCAAAACTTTGTGTTATTATAGAACAATGTTTTCTGAAAAATAGTTTTCCAAAATGTATTTATTATTTATTTATAGTTTAAAAAATGTATTTAATATTACATATCTATCAATATAGATTTATTAGTCCTTTATATGTTTTCAATGTGTTTTCAAAGAAATGCTTTTTAAAACAATTTCATGTTTTCATTATATGTTTTGAAAGTGTTTTCAATGAAATGGTTTTGAAAACGTTTTAAAGATTTATATATATGTTTTCAATGTAATTTCAAAGAAATTTTACATCATTAGGTGTTCATGTTTTCTTTAAAAGTATTTATGGTGCATTCAAAGGAAAATATTTTCAGATCATTTTGAAGCCTTTTTTATATGTTTTCAGTTTTTTTCCAATGAAAATGTTTTTCAAACAGGATGTTTTCAATGAAAATGATACCATTGATTTCAAAGCATATTTATATTATTATTATGTTATTATTGAGTAAAGGGTATTAATTATTTCAGAAATATTTTATATTTTTATATGTAAAAAATGTTTTTAAAATGATTTTGATCAATTTTTTCTAAGTATCAATGTATTGTTAAAGCAATTTTTTTTGAATTGTTTTATGTTTTATGAAGACTTTTTTCAATGAAGAAAGGATATTTACCTTAAATAAAGGTTTTAAAAAAGGTTTCCCACAAATATGTTCCATCTAATTTGACATTTATTAGTATCACATTGGTTTTTAGGGAAATTATTCCATAATTCCATTAATATTGTTTCTTTTGTGGGTTTATGTTTTGATGGAATGATGTTTATGAAACACATTTTTCATCTAGGGATTATTGCTTTTTCAATCCGTTTACGATTCTATGGGATGTATTCTTATGATACCAAATTATTTTCACATGTTATTATTTGATAAAATTATTATAAAACCTACATTTTTTTATAAGATATCATATAATTACATTTTTATGACACAAATTTAATTTGATGGGTTATGTTATCATTGTTTATGATATTGTGAAACATGAATGCCTGATTTAATTTTGATATAGTTGTTACAAATAACATCATCTGATGAAATGTGAAAATATTTATATCCCATGATATAGACTAAGATGGTATAGGGAGTGAATCTTGACTACTATGAAGTCCATTAGAGTAATCCATGGCTACCAAGACAATATGTTGAGTGAATTAATAACACTATGATGGCCATGGAAGTGAACCATATCTACCAAAATTACATGTGGAGTGAACTAAAACTAATAACATGGACATGGGAGTGAACCATGAATACCATGTTGTTATGGGGAATTAACCCATTCTACTAATATGACATTATTAGTGATGTCTTTACTCATATTGAAACCCTATTATGTTCTAATTATTATGAAACAATTCAATATTTTATTTATATGTTATTATTTCATTTCTTATGTCATTTAATATAATATGATTCATTTCATATGATCTACCAAAATTTATTCCATGATTCATGATTATGATCTTTGATATGTAGGGTTTGATATTCTAATGATCATGATCATGTTTTCATATTCTTAGGATAAATTTTATGCTTACATATCTTCCTTGTTAGCCTTACTAAGCATCAAATCTATCCCATTATTATGATTCTATTATATGTTTATGAATATATTTATTTAAAATAATTTTTCTATAAAGGATTATAGTCATGAAAATCATATTCAGTGAAAATGTTTCCCAATTATGATGTCATTTATAACTATCCATTTTTTAGAAGGCACTAAATTAATATATTTTTTTGGGAAAAGGTTTTTATTGTAGGATTGAAATATGATGTAGATATTCAAATACAATAGGGGTGATTGGTATAGTTTAAAATTTCTTTGGAACCTTTAAAGTTGGAATAAAAAATTATTTTATAACCATAATGAAAAAACTGTGATTAATAAAGATACACCAGGTAAATTTCCAAGACCTATTAGTTCTACAAACATTATATGTTCTGAATATATGTTTTCTGAAATGCATCTTAAGGAATGTTTACAATGAATTGATTCTAACTTTAAGCGTATAGAATCTTATAAATCTGAGTATACAAAAGAACTAGGAACTATAAGAAAGTTATAATTTCTTTATTAATCAAAATGTAGTGGAAGCTGATCTTGAAACAAACCAGGTTACAAGTATAAAATATTTTAACCCATAGAGAAGGGTATCTAGAAACCTTGGATAATGGTCCCTTTATTTATAGTTACAAGAAATTCTATCTTACCCATAGCAGTGTAAGCCCTCAAAAATAATATCAAAATATGTCTTATTATCAATACAGGCACTTGAACATAAAGTTATCTAGAACCTTTGACCTCCTATCAAGGAAGTCCTCAAACATTAAGGTAGTCGTCACCTCTGTCTTTCTATCCCCAGAATCCCTTGATTGTGCACAACAACAATCAGAGTCACATAAAGAAAGATGAACCATATGTTCAGTATGCACTAAGCATGAGAGTATGTATCTATAGAAATCACATCAACAACATGTAATCTCTATTGTTCAACCAGTGTGGAACTAATATGGAGCTCATTCAAAAGAGATCTTATTTATAAGAAAATCTCCAACGGTTGACTCCCTTATCCAACCATCATATTTTTTATTTAATTTTGGAGGGACCTATACACATGTCAGTCAACAAAGTTTAGTTAGAAATAGAATGTACGACATTAATTCATAACAATAACAGGATTAATCTAAAAAATGGTTTCTTAACAAAATTTGATTTTTCAGATTCTAAGGATAAATAATGTACGGAGTCTATGAAAATCAACATTCAGTGCCTATAATACATGGGTAATCAGATTCTGTTATTCAACGAATTCAGAGTCTAAATTATATGATTTCCAATGTCATAATTCTAATTAATTAGGAGTCAGAATTATGAGGAATTAAGGGTCTGAATTATGAGTAATTCAGAGTTTGAATTATGAGGAATTCAGAGTCTCAATTCTAAGTAATTTAGATTCTTAATTCTACATAATATGGAGTATGAATTATGATAATTTGGATTCAAAAGTTTAGGGAATTAAGAGTCCGAATTTCAGAGAATTCTGAGTTTGAATATTATAGAATTAGTAGTCTGGATTTCATAGAATTCAGAGACTGAATTCTAGAGAATTCAGGCTCTTAATTTTAGAAAATCTAGAGTCTACATTCTGAGTCTGAAAACAGAATGCTCTATATATATATATTTATATGTATTTATAGAATTCCATGGTCATAAATGTGAAACCGATTTTTTCATTTGGAAACTAAAAGAGTTATATTTGGAGAAACTAAAGAAGGAAAACTGATTAACAGATAAAGATAAAATTTCCTTGGGACAGAGAATTTTCCATACTAATTTAAATTTGGGTATGGAGAAAATTTCCTTGAGGGTGGAAATTTTTTTTTATTAAGATAAAATAATTTTTTCTTTACAATATAGTGTTTGTGATTTTCCGAACATAAATGAATGAAATAGTCACAAGGAAACCTTATTGACTCAATAATCTCTCCCTATTTTGGAAAGCACCAACATCCTTATAAAGAATAATATAAGGACATAAAAAGATTATATACTTGTAAATAAAAACATACCTCCCTTTATTTATAGACAATGTTGAATATGACTAACTTTCCCTATGGTATTGTAATCCAAAAGGATCATATTCTTCAATTTATAAATGATATTTTACATTTTATTATATACATAAATTATTATTGATAACAACATCCCTTCAGATGTACTCCCCCTTACATAGGGGAAAACACTTCTTCCAAAGTATTGTTTTTATCATTTCGTTCTCCGACATTGTGATTTACAAAAAAGTAATATATAGAATGGAGAAAAAATGGAATCAGATATATTCCTACTAGAAAACCAAAATTATATAGATAAGAATGAAAATTTCATTATGATTGAAAAAATTGTACAGTGAAGAAAATACAACAAAATATCAGATATGAAAAACATTATCCTTCTTTCTCCACCATCATCAACTTCTTCACAATGGATTTCAACATTTTTTTAACTCCTTGTGATCCTCCTCTACACACTTGAGAACCTGATCCTAATCTTTTCTTTTCTTAGTTAAGGCTTTTATCTTCTCTTTATGAGCCATACAAATATCATCCTAATCCTTCAGGACTTCTTTCTTGCTTAACAAGATTTTTTGGAAACTATATTCTAAGATCTCTTTCTACCATCTAATTCATGGCCACAAAATTAATAATACCATTCATATCATTATCTTCTTGCTTCTGAGTATTTTGTTAGAGAGACATCTTCTCCTCATAAAAATTACTAAGATTATTGATCTTCACATATTCATTGTCAGAAGAATCTTTAACATAATCTTGAAACTAATCAAGGACTCTGAGTTGTTCGACTATATTTCATTACCACTTTGTGTTTTACAATCTTATCAATGAGAATGGAAATAGAATCTGATTTCTGATTATAGGAATACTGAATCATTTAGAACCTTGAGTCTATGATTGGGAATAAAGGAATTGTATCAACCACCTTCTTTAAATACTGAACCAAAATATCATGTCTAAGTGAGGACAATTCCGAATCTGAGAGTTTGGTTGGGGAGGATTCTTTTTCTATATCAACAGCTTTCCTATTCGACGAAGCACCAAATTATTTCTTCTTAATAATAGATTTAGTAGGTGTATATGCTGCCACCTGTTTTCCATTATCATCTCTTAAAATAAATTCTTCTTGATTAGGTGATTAATTCTCTCTATCTGACAGCTTAATAATCTAATATTCATCCATTTCATCTTTCTCGGCTCCCGCCTCAACATCCTATGGCTGGATAAAATCATGATTGATGCATACTTCTTCAGAAAATTTATTCACTTCTTCCTCGCCTTTATCTTCATTTCAAGGAGTAGCATGTTTTGATGACTCGACTTCAGATGTTTAGATTGATAATTTTTCAGAAGGACTCTCATTATAATGATACTCATCTACTTACATTAACACATCTTCAACGTCAGCACTTATTTACTCATCTTCTTCATCTTCTTCTAAATCTTCCTCTTCAACCACTTTTCTTCTTGATGAGGTTTTAGAATGAATAACATCTTTCCGAGAGTCTCTAGAAGTGTTTCTATCAGAAACGATTTTTTCATTGTGAGATGTTTAGAGGCTTTTTTAGAATTTTTAAGTAGGGAATGATTGATTTCAGCTTCCAACATATTCTTATTTTGCTTCATCTATTTCTATTACTTCTCAAGAACTTATGCAACCTTCATCCTCTTGGATTTTTCCTCTAGGATCCAAACCAAAACTAGGCCCCCTTCCTTTTTATCTTCTTATCTTCTCTCCATTTTTCTACTACTACATCAGGGTTGGTTTTTTTCTTCTTTGGCTCCATGGGTGCTTAATACGTCTATTATCCATATGCATTTTTCATATCTCTTTCGGCTCCTTGATGTTCCATTTCTTTCCAACATTCATAGAGGTTTTAACCACATCCTATTTAATTGATAGAGCGTCAACATATACCTCTGATAAATCATAAAAGTTTCATGATTCAATGGAAAACCCGATCACTATCCTCCTTATAGTATCACCACTCATAAGAATCACCATGTAATTCATAGGCATGAAACTGCCTGGAAATTTGAAGGATTCCAAAAAAATAGCTATTATCATGGAGAGAATGATGAGGTATAGGATAATTTGAGACATCAAATTTCCATTCTTGATGTTTTGAATCATAACCACGATATACTTGAACATGTTTTTATTTCTAAGGATCTGCAATAAATATGACACGTAGATATCACTCTTCTTCTGAGTATCCTTATCATCATTCCTTGGAATGAAAAATTTTTAACCCATAATTCAATTATCCATAAATTTTTAGATAGATAAAATATTATCAGAGTCTTAACCTCTAAAAGGCCAAGAAAATATATATCCTTTTTCTTATCAAAATAACCTGAAACATTCGTTAATTTGTGAGTACAAAACTATGATTATCCTTCATAAATAATTCCAATTAATCTAGTTTCCATGTTGTGGTAAAGTGAGTATGTATTCCCATAGCTATTGAAAGATAACTTAACTCTCCATCCTTCATTGAAAAAGAATACTTTTTCATAGAACTCAGCCAGCAACTCCGGATACACTTGATCGTGTGAATTTGGTTTCGACAAGAAATCACTCTCTAAACAATTCATCTTGATATTCTTAGATATGATAGAATCATACATAGAATATAACATCAGATAGACCAACCTTTCTTTTTTATATCTACCATTGGGAGATTTCTTTAACAGTCGACATTTCATTCTGAGAAGAAGCTTCAGCTGAAATTCAGATCATAGGTAACTTTGAAGATGTAAAACGTCTTTAAGAACACAAACAGAGCTTCGACACACAACAGATTGAATATCGATATAAGACAACCATAGGTGGGTTCTATATATAGGTGTTTGAGATGATAGTTCATCTTCCATTAATGACCCAATGGTTGAAATATTCTGGATCTGATCTGATGGTTGAGATTAAACCTAAAGAAGGAATTTGGTAGGTTCCGATCTATTGAGTTTTTCAAGGAAAAAATTCAAATTTATGAGAAAGTGAATCTGAATTTTTTTTAAAAAAATGAATGATACCAACAAGAAAGAAATGATTGTTAAATTTTTAGAGTGAAATCATACCTTACGGATTGCAATGAAAATTATTCATAATGAGAATAAATTCTTCATGAAGAACTTTAGATCCTAGATTAAAATTACGAAAAAAAATTTGAGTATAGAAATAAAATTTTAACTACAAAAATTTCATGACTATGGAAAAAAATTTAATAATGACTATGGAAAAAAATTACAATTTACTATGAAAAATTACCATTACGAAAATAATTTCATTATGAAAAATTTAGACTACGCAAAATTTTCACTACTAAAATGTTAGACTATGAAAAAAATTTATTACGAAAAATTTCCATTACAAAATAAATTTCATTATGAAAAATATAAAATATGAAATATTTTCACTATGAAAAAATTAGACTAAAGTTACCAAATAGGTAATGTAATTTTTTGGGGTTTTATATCCATTTTATGAAATTTATTTCCTGATGTTTGGGTTTCAAAAGTTACCAAATTGGTAATTTAATTGTTTTCCAATTTTCTGTCTTTCAGATAGATTCCCTGTTACACCCCCCATATATTTTAATGTGGTGTATATAGTTAATTTTACAAATTAAATTATTAATATAATTATATTAATTATATTTTATGAATAATTGAACTTTCATTTTTTATCTGTGGAGTATACTTCAATGTGACCATATTGAAATAGTTTGTTAAAACAATCTCATCATTTATTGAGATTATTTTTTATTCTGATTCCATTGATAAAATATTATAAAACCACTCTAAAGAGAACTATGTATTTTTTTTATCCTATTTTTATTAATTATATATTAATGTATTGGTACCCATTCACCCCTCTTTGGTAGAAAATAATATTAAGGAAGTGTTTTTAAGAATGACTCGCATTACCTATCTCTTTCATCAAAAATCGATGTAGGACAACCATCGAGGGGTTATTTTTATAGGTGTTTCAAATGATAGTTCCGCTTCCATGAATGAACCAATGACTAAAATATTCTGGATCTGATCTAACAGTTTAGATGAAAGCTGAAGAAGGAATTTGGTATTTTTCGATCTTTTGAGTTTTTTAAGGAAAATATTCAGATTTATGATAAGGTGAATCTGAATGTTTAAAAAAATTAAAGATGCCAACAAGAAAGAGATGATTCTGAAAATTTAAGGGAGAAATCAGACCTTCTAGATTGCAATGAAAATTTTCCAAAATGAGGATAAAATTTTCATGAAGAACATTAGATCCAAAAAAACTATTACAAAACAAATGTGTGTACATAAATAAAATTATGAGTAATAAAATTTCATGACTATGGAAAAAAAAATTACAAATGACTACGAACAAAAAAATTACTATTGACTATGAAAAATTACCATTACGAAAAAAAATTTCATTACGAAAAATTTAGACTATGAAAACATTTCACTACTAAACATTTAGACTATGAAACACTTTTATTACGAAAATTTTACATTACAAAATAAATTTCATTATGAAAAATTAATGCTAATAAATATTTTCACTATGAAAAAAATAGACTAAAAAAATTTAATTATGAAAAATATTTATTATGAAAAAAATTCCATGAAAAAAAATTCTAAATAAAAATTTTAATCCCCTATTAAAAGATGTTTTTTAATGTAAGGAGATATGTTTCAAAAATAAGTTAGTAAGGAAGATTACCCTATGGTTATCATACATAACTTATGTTTAATGCATTCAAATATATCGGAGGGTAATGACTTTGTGAAAATATCGGAAAGTTCATCTTGTGTTTTGATAAATTGAAAAATAATATCTATTTTTAGTCTCTAATCCCCATGAAAGTGATGCCTAATATCTATGAATTTTTCATGTTAATGATATGAAGGGTTTTTTCTTAGGGAAATGGAACTAGTATTATCATAAAATATTTGTGTTTTGGTAATGTTCATGCCACATTCTATGAGTGTGTGTTGCATCCAAAACACATGAGCCCAACAACTTCCAACTGCTAAATATTCTACTTCAGCAGGGGAAAGTGCTACTATGTTTTTCATTTTGCATTACTAAGAAACTAATGAATCTATAATGAAATGAAAATTTCAAGATATAATTTTTAAATCCATTCTACAACCACCAAAGTCAGCATCTAAATTGTTTTTTTAAATTCATTTCCAGAAGTATAAAAGAGTCTTAAATCCATGGTTCCCTTTAAGTTGCGAAAAATTATTTTCACTTCCTTTAAATGAGACTCCTTTGGATTGGATTGAGATATTCCAAATAAGAATACTGAAAAAATTAATTCAAGATGACTAGCTATCAATTATTGTAAACTTCCTATCATACCTCTAAATGATGTTTGTTGTACTGGTTTCCTAGCATTTTTAAGATCAAGTAAATTTGAGATACCAATAAGAGTACTTATACTCATAGTGATATCCAAAATTTTTAAAGAAGATATTTAATATAATAATGTTGTGATATGTAATTCCATTTTAGTATTTGATAAATTTGAAAACCTAGGAAAAATGTTAACTCACCCGTATTACTTATTTATTAATAAAATTACATTAAATCCGCAAACGAATTAGTTAAAGATTGCTGAGTTGAACCAAATATTATTTCATGAATGTAAATTTGAACAATCAAAACATTTTTCTTTTCTTTCTTAATAAAAATTATTGTATATGTATTTCCCTTAACATTATTTTTTTGAAGAAAAAATGTTAAAATACTGTCATAGCAAGCTGTAAGTGCTTTTTTAAGTATGTATAATGAATTGGTATGTTTGAAAACATGTTCAAGATGTTTTAAATCATTAAAGAGAGGAGATTTTTTAGAAAAAACATCTACATATCTATTAAGGAACGCACATTTCACATCCATCTAAAAAACTATGTTATTAAAGAAAGCTTCAAAGAAAAGGTTAATACGAATAGATTCATGTCTAGATACTGGATAATTGGTTTACTCATAGTTTATTGCTTATTGTTTATTGTAGGCTTTAGCATCAAATCTAGCTTTATTTCACAAATGACTCCAGTTTCATCACACATATTTTTTAAGACTGTTTTTACTCGAATAAGGAGATAGGTTTCAACAATAAGTTAATAAGGAAGATTAAATTTTGGTTATCATGCTTAACTTCTGTTTAATGCATTCAAATATATTGGTGGGTAATGACTTTGTGAAAATATCATAAACTTGATCTTGTGTTTCGATAAATTGAAGAATAATATCTATTTTTAGTGTGTGATCCCTAAGAAAGTGATGCCTAATATATATGTATATTTCATGGGAGTGATATGAAGGGTTTTTTATTTGGGAAATGGAACTAGTATTATCACAAAATATTTGTGTTTTGGTAAAGATCATTCCATAGTATGTGACTATGTGTTTCATCCAAAGCATATGAGCACAACAACTTCTAGCTGCTAAATATTCATCTTTAGCAGGGTAAAGTGCTACTATGTTTTGCTTTTTTCATGAACAAGAAACTAATGAATCAATAAATAAATGAAAAGTTCCGGATATAATTTTTTTATCCATTCTATAACCACCAAATTCAGCATCCAAAACACTTTTTAAAACAATATTATTTCTAGAATTATAAAAGAATACTAAATCCAAGGTTCCCTTTAAGTAGCACGAAATTATTTTCACTTCCATTAAATGAGATTATTTAGGATTTTATTGTTATATTCCACATAACCATATTGAAAACATTATGTCTATATTACTAGATTTCATGTATAGTAAACACCCTATCATACCTCTAAATGATGTTTGATCTACTGGTTTCCTAGATTTCTTAAGATCATGTAAATTTGAGGTACCAATGAGAGTACTTATACTCATAGTGATATCCAAACTTTTTAAGAAGATCTTTAATATACTTATGTTGTGATATGTAAATCCCTTCTTGTATTTTATAAATTTGAAAACCTAGGAAAAATGTTAACTATCACGAACCAAGTCGGGTCTCCAGCCGACCCGGAGCACGACCCGGTCCGCGACATGGCCCAAAGGGCGTTCCCGATCCCCACGGGCTGGAACAAGTGCTCGGGTATCATAAGTAACAAGTGGGAACGATTTTACCCAAAATAGTTGACACAAAACAACTGATTAGATAAAGAAACAGAAACTGAAAGTAGACAACCAAACATGGCCTTAAATAGAAAAAAAAAACGATGTTTACAACCTGAACCATCAACCATGTTAAGTAGAAACAAAAGAAACTCAACTCAAACCTCCATGAAACTAGAGAGATGCAGAATCCACACACCACAACACCAACCATCACGAGAAGACCACCAACGACCAGAACCACCATCGCTGTGCACGATGTCACAACCTGGAAATTAGAAGAAACAAAATCTACAAACACCCAAGGGTTTATGTAGGGTGTGAGCTAAAAGCCTGGTAGGATTCCACCGAGAAAAAAGGTTCCACACATAATTATTAAAATATAGTTACATTTTCAATTTAAAAGAATAAAAATAAATAAGTGTTTAATGAATTTTAATGAAAACAGTTTTTAAGAGGAAACTTCTTTAAAAGGAAAACATCTTAAATTAATATACACGCACGCACACACACCCACACATGCACGTACACACACAGACGCACACACTCACACGTACACACGCACACACACTTTTCTTGGAAACCCCAACATCACACTGTGTGCCGAAGGTGAGCAGAAAGCATAGGAAGAGCACAATCCATGAGATACCCTAATGATACTAGCGAGAAGTGGGACCCTAGAGACTCACATCTCGGTGAATCGTATCACACATTCTCGTGCACGATCCACTGGAAGGGAAACACCTCCTACCATAGTGGTCTCCAGTCATCATTTAGTGTTTAGTTAGTGTTTTAAGCATCAATCCTGCTAAGTGAAACTGGGTCAAGGCCACTCCCATATCACTAGCATTCTTGTCTAGTATGACCACATAGTACCCAGGCTTCCCGTTTTTTCTCATGTAATTCAAAGTTGATGACAGATTTCACACTAATGCATAAAATCCAAACAGGGTATCTATGCATGAAAAATCATAATTACACACTCAACCCCTCGTTTAAAACCATGCACACACAAAAATTATTTTCAAAACTCAATCTGCATAGGCTACATACTCAGTTAAATCATACACACAATTATGAAAAAGGCGGTTATCATTAAACGACCAACCAATTACACACATAAACACCATTTAGAAATATGACGCACAATAAAAGTTTCAAAACTCAATCTGCATTTCCTATAAAACCATCTAAAACAACTTTAGATCCTTAATAACTATTTTCTAAAACACTTAAGATTTTAAAAAACAAATTTTGAAGAGAAGAACATGAATTTTCACACAAAAACGACACAAACCTTCTTCATAACCAAACACACAGCAGAATCTTATAAAAACGTGATTTTCACCACAAAAGTCATTAAATTAAAAAATTTACAATTTTTAAAATCAAGCAGTAATGCACCACATAATTTAACAAGTCAAAATTAGAAGCTTATAAAACAATTTAAAATAATCATTTTTAATTACACACTAAACTCAGTAAAACATCTTTTACGACCCAACACACCCGACACCATGTCAAAATATAGTTCGCACCTCTTGTAAAAAAATTATTAATATAACGGGACAAGATAAAAATAACCAAAAATGTTCTCAGTAGAAAAACACACACAAGATAAACAATTTACTACACAATTTTTATGAAATTCATACTTTAAAACGAAAGGAAAAAAACAACTTATCATTACCCGAATTAAGTAAACAACATGCTAAAAAAATTAATCATGCAAACTAATTCATCAAATATTAATTAGATGTGTAACAACCTACCTCGGTGTGGCAGACTTCACAAAAAAGGTGCGCATGAATCGTCGCATACTGACCGCAACTCAGACAAACCAAAATTGACCCTAAACCAATCAATTAAACCAACAACATCAAGATTTTACCCAAAAATATAAAATCATACCCACTGGAACAATTAATAATAAAATAAAACAACACTAAAATATAGAAGGGGAGTACCTATCCAAATGGGGAAGTAGGGGCCTCCGGTCAAGGGGGAGGTGCGGCGCGAGCTGGTTGTCGAGAGGGAGGAGGAAAGCTAGTCGGGATGGCTGGAGGAGATAGCGCGTCGCTGGACAGAGAAGGGGAGACGGCCTGAGAAGAACCTAAGGGGTGAGAAGACCATCGACGGGGTTCGACGGGCCTCTCTAGACAAAGAAGAAGAGGGGATGTCTGGCGTGATGGGGTTCACGGAGCCGCGGGTTGGCCGGATTGGTGTGGGGGTTAGGGAGGTTATGGTCACCGGAGGGATAGCAAGAAGGGGTTTATAGGTGGCTCAAGCGGAGGTGTGGGTGAGCGGAGGTCCACAGAAGGGGGTGGAGGTCGCGCTTTGACCGAGCCAAGAGGGGGAGGCCGCCAGACCGGAGGAGAGGGATGTGGTGTGGTGGTTCGGCCTGTCACCGGAGAGGGAGACAGAGCGGCGGCTAGGGTTGTTGTAAGGAGGAGGCCGTAAGGAGAGGAGGGGAGGCAACACGAAGGAGGAGGAAGTAGCAGGATTTTCCTCATAGGGAGAAGAAGGAAAAAAATAAAGAAAGGGGGGAAGTCCACCGAAACCCAAACCAAGGGGGAGAAATTAAAAAATAAAGCGAAAAAAATTAAAAGAAATAAAAAAACTAAAAAAAACAAAAAAAAACTCAAAAACAATAATAATATTAATAATAATATAAAACTAAAACTAACAATAAAAATAATAGTTGGAATAATAATAATAACATAAATAAATTTTTCATCCTTATAACTAATAATAATATTAATAAAACTAAATCAATAATAATAATAATAATATTAATAATAATCTCAATGAAATTATTATGATTATTATTATTAAAACAATTTTTAATTCATTTTATTTTATTATCAAAACGTCAGAAAGGCGTTCGGTTAACTGGGTGGGGCCGCGTGATGACCCAAACAAGGACACGCAGGTTCGACCGCGTTGCGCTGGATGCAAACAAGGCCCAAACACAACGAACTCGAAACCTTAATTTTTCTTTGGACCTGAACAACCCGACGCAAATAAATTTAATAAAATAAATAAATTATAAATGACGGGTGTGACAATTCTCCCCACCATAAAGCATTCCGTCCCCATAAAGCCACAACTAAGGCTGAGACCAAAAGTAAGAAACAACACCTCCTTAAGGTCGAAGGAGGACCCCTATGAAACAAGCGAAAAGAGGGAAACACATCGTGCTCAGATAAGGAGATTAAAAGAAAACATTATGAAATGCGTAAAAAACACTTTTCGATATGTGTTGCCCGCCCCAAAACGATAGAATGCCTCCAGTTGACTGATCAAGGAAAGCAACTCTCGTACCCGTGAAAACCAACTTGACAAGCTGAGACATCTCAAGCACTATTAAACCGAAACCATACCATTTTTCTAGAATGAACAAACAAGGTCAAAACACGTCTATAGAACACTCTTATCACTTATCGTCAACTCATCTTTAGAATCAGAACCAAATGGTCAACGTGGGGAAGCCCGAGGGGCTCCCGACCATTAAGAGCCTACTAACACCCAAGACAAGACTGGAAAACCGACACAGTGAGGTTCAAGCGGACTCCCCACCATTAATGAAAATTCCAGCACTTATCCATTCTAGAGACATTCTTGCGAGACCCAATGTGGGTCTCCCCACCATTAAGAACCAACCAATTCCCAAGGAGAGACTAGAAAACCAACATGGGGTGGCCCGAGCGGACTCCCCACCATTAAGGAAAGGCCTACACCGATTTATTCCAAAGACCTGTGTGTGAGATCTAATGTGGGTCTCACCGCCAGTAGAACAAAAAGAGGATACAGATTTTTGAAAAATTCTCGATGGTGACCAAACACCCCACCACATGGGGCGGGGAGGGAGGGGCCCGACTACCGGGGTGTCAAAAGGATGACCCAAGACAAACTAGCATTTCCACATTCCTAGATGAGAATTATTCAAATTTGAGACAGATTTACCCAACAGACTCCCATAAGAACCACTACAGTGATTGCATCCAGTGGGACGCAACACCCAAGACTTTAAGGATTTGAGGAAAACAAGTCTCTGCATAGTCACCAAAACCATACGCAGCCATACTGTTCATTCGAAACGAAAAAACCATAGAAAACAATTTAAGTTGACTTCAATTTAAACACCGATGACAGATATGAATTCGGGGTTTCATACAATCCCGGGGTTCCTGACCACGCACCAGCATCACTCCGAGGCCTATGGCTGGAGCCCTGATGTTTGAAGCATCCCCTTCCTCGCAGTCATGAATTCAAGACTCCCAAACAGAGCTTCTCCTTTTGGTTTCACACGCAACCATACTGAAATAGAGGAAACACCAGCAAACATAATACATTACGACATCCAATTACCCTCACACTGAACATTCACCCGAACGCGAGCTTAGATGGCCCACGCGCATCACCCCTTGTTACACTGAATGAGAACATGAAACCACAAATCATCATCGAGCACGATCATTGTTGTGGAGAGAAACATTAAGCTGAGAAAGACTTTAAAATGAACCTTGAACAACACATGATTCTTGCAAAAGTCCATAGTAGCCTCATACGACTGGGTCTTCCAAACTAGAGGCCTAACGTAGACCCTATCTTAGAAGAAACAAACCAACGACCAGAGGTCATTTAGAACAATAAACCTCAACACCAACTTCGGGTTGCTTCCACCTTAACCCACTGGAGTCCCCATTACCACTTCAAAACAACCATTGACTATCAAAGAGACCACACACTGCAATATGTCTCAAACATGACCCTAGAAGCTGATTAAATTACTACAAATCTCTTCAAGACTCTGGTCAACACTGAAAATTTTAAACCACCTTCACCCTTCCCCTCTAGATTTCCTTTCACCGTTTCCAGGGGTAACCATCAAACACGACAATGTAAAACATCATACCTGACAAGTCAGACACTCAAAAGACCAAAACTCCCTTCAACTCCCATTGCGTCTGTCATTCTGCTACGAGAGGATCTGCTTAGTTGTAAAAAAGAGAGGTGGGTTCAATTATATAAATCAAGAAGAGATTCCTCTGATCAACTGGAGGGTCAGCCAACGGCGATTTTCCTATGGCCTCACTTCAATCCCATGTCAAGACTTTTTGGGGGGGGAATACACTAGTCAAGAAAGAAAACCATGGACTCAACCGAACTGGTCCAATGGTCAAGACATACCACAATCAAACACCAAACGTGCAGGGGGAACCACTGCAAGGGATCCCTGATATACTCTTCAAAAGAATTCACTAGCCACACGATTGCATTCCAATTTACAAAAAGATTTCAAACTTGAGACAGAAATCATTCAGAAAGAATCCTCAGCTCAAAACGCCCCACATCCGACATTTCCAAAACACAAGGACACGCCACACAAACACCATTTACTAAAACATCAATTTTTTTCATTAGAAAAACATTTTGAAAATAAGAAAACCCAGCAGGTTTCACAAACACCCATGGTGTCCCATGATCCTCGCACATGCATGTTCTCCTGCCGCACCGGTATCCACCTCATATCCATCCAGTAACTCACCTGCTCATGCCATTAACCATTTATTTTTCCATATACATTCATGCATGTGGTTTCCCATGAGAACACCAAGAATCAAAACCAAAGCATTCCATTTTTCAAAACCAAAACATCCCACCCACACTTTTCAAACCTCACACGCCATTTCATTTTTATAGCACTTCATTTGAAAAAAATTTCCAAGACCAAAACAATTTTACTTAAAATCCAAATTTCCACGAATCCAAAATTGAGAGACGAGAAACAATGCTGGAGGAAACTAGTGTCAGTGGGTGATTGGAGCATATGGTTGGTGGCCATACGCCAATCATGCCAATGCCACAAAGGGTATTTTAGGACAGTGTCCCCGGCTCCACATGGCTTTATAGACCTTGCGAGCTCACTAGGACCACTGACCATACCCCTTTTTTTCCCTTAGACAAGATTATCTGCATGGACCAAAAACTCACACAAACCTCGACAAACTATGCTAACTTGAGTCCCGCCACGAGGTGTGCTGGCCAGGCACCTTACTCGTTGCTAGGACGTCGAGTCCCGACAACTTTAACTCAAGACTATCATGACTCTACCTCAAAAGAAAACGGCCTAAGAGAGAAAAACTCCTCTGATGCCATTTTTTCACGAACCAGAATGGCGTTCCCGATCCCCACGGGCTGGCACAAGTGCCTGGGTATCATAAGTAACAAGTGGGAACAATTTTACCTGAAATAGTAGAGACAAAACAAATGATATGATAAAGAAATAGAAACTGAATGTAGACAACCAAATAAGGCATTAAATATAAAACAAAAAAATAACAGAGGTTTACAACCTGAACAAACAACCAAGATAAGAAGAAACAAATGAAACTCAACTCAAACCTCCAAGAAAATAGAGAGACGTAGAATCCGCACACCACAACACCAACCTGCATGAGAAGACCACCAACGACCAGAACCACCATCATTGAGTATGATGTCACAACCTGGAAAGCAGATGAAACAAAATCTACATACACCCAAGGGTGTATGTAGGGTGTGAGCTAAAAGCCCAGTAGGATGCCACTGAGAAAAAAGGTTCCACACATAATTATTATAAGAAAAATACATTTTCAATTTAACAGAATAAAAATAAATTAGTGTTTAAAGAATTTTAATGGAAACAGATTTTAAGAGGAAACTTCTCTAAAAAGAAAACAACTTAAATTAACTTACAGGCACGCACGCACACCCACACACGCACGCACACACACAGACGCACGCACACACGTACACATGCACACACACTTTTCTTGGTAACCCCAACATCACACCGTGTGCCGAAGGTGAGCAGAAAGCAGAGGAAGAGCACAATACATGGGAGACCCTAAAGATACTAGCGAGAAGTGGGACCCTAGAACCTCACATCTCGGTGAACTGTATCACACATTCCCGTGCACGAGCCACTGGTAGGTAAACACCTCCTACCATAGTGGTCTCCAGTCATCATTAAGTGTTTAGTTTGTGTTGTAAGCGTCAATCCCTCTATGTGAAACTGGGTCGAGGCCACTCCTGTATCACTAGCGTGCTAGTCTAGTCCGCCCACCTAGTACCCAGGCTTCCCGTTTGTGCTCATGTAAATCAAAGATCATGTCATATGTCACACTAATGCATAAAATCCAAACATGGTATCTACGCACAAAAAAACACAATTACACACTCAACCCCTCTTTTAAAACCTTGTGCACTCCAAATTTTTTCAAAACTCAATCTACATTGTCTATATACTCAGCTAAATCATCCGCATAATTATGAAGAAGATGCTTATCATTAAACGACCGACCAATTACACACATAAACACCATTTAGAAATAAGACACAGACTAAAAGTTTCAAAACTCAATCTGCATTTCTTTCAAAACCAACTAAAACATCATTCCATACTTAATAACTATTTGTTAAAACACTTAAGATTTTAATAAACAAATTTTGAAGAGCGGAACATGAATTTGAACACAAAAACAACCCAAACCCCTTTCATAACCAAACACACAGCATAATTTTATAAAAACATTATTTTCACCACAAAAGTCATTAAATTAAACATTTCACAATTTGTAAAATCAGAGCAATAAAGCACCACATAATTTCACAAGTCAAAAGTAGAAGCATATAAAACAATTTAAAATAATCATTTGGAATTTCCCATTAAACTCAACAAAAACTTCTTTTACGACCCAACGCACCCAACACCATGTCAAAATATAGTTCGCACCTCTTGTAAAAAAATTAATAATCTAACGGGACATGTTAAAAATAACCAACAAGGTTCCCAGCAGAAACACCCACACAAGATAAACAATTTACTAAACAATTTTTATGCAATTCATACTTTAAAATGAAAGGAAATAATATCTTCTCATTACCCGAATTAATTAAACAACATGAAAAACAAATTAATCTTTCTAACTAAATAATCAATTAATAATTATATGTGGAACCACCAACCTCTACGTGGAAGGATTCACAAAAAAGGTGTGCAAGGATCGTCGCATACCAACCGCAACTCAGACAAACTAAAATTGACCCTAAACCAATTAATTATACCAACAACATCAATAATCTACCCAAAAATATGAACTCATACATGCTGGAGCAATTAATAATAAAATAAAACAACACTCAAATATAGAAGGGGAGTACCTGTCCAAAGGGGGAATTAGGTGACGCCGGTCAAGGTGGAAGTGCGTCGCGAGCTGGCTGTCGAGAGGGAGGAAGGAAGCTAGTCAGGATGGATGTAGGAGATGGTGCGTCGCAGGATAGAGATGGGGAGACGGCCTGAGAAGAACCTAAGGGGAGAGAAGACCTTCGATGGGGTGCGACAGGCCTCGCCAGACAATGCATAAGAGGGGAGGTCCGGTGCGATGGGGTTCGCGAAGCCGAGGGTTGGTCGGACTGGCATGGGGGTTAGGGAGTTTGTGGTCACCGGAGGGCTGGCCGAAAGGGGTTTACATGCAGCTCAAGCGGAGGTGCGGGTGAGCGGATGTCCACATGAGGGGGTGGGGGTCAGGCTTCGATCGGGCCGAGAGGGGGAAGCCCCTGGATAGGAGGAGAGGGATGGGGTGCGGTGGTTTGGCCCATCGCCGGAGAGGGAGACGGAGCGGTGACCGGGGCTGTTGGAAGGAGGAGGCCGCAAGGAGAGGAGGGGAGGCTGCACGGAGGAGGAGGAAGCAGCTGGATGTGCCGCATAAGGAGAATAAAGAAAACAAAGAATGAAATGGGGGATGTTTTCCGAAACCCTAACCATGGGGGAGAAATAGAAAAATAAAATGAAAAAAATAAAATAAAATAAAATGAAAACTAAATAAAAACTAAAAACTCAAAACCAATAAAAATAATATTAATAATATTAAACTAAAACTAATAATCAAAATAATAGTTGGAGTAATAATAATAACATAAAAAATTTCATCCTTAGAACTAATAATAATAATAATAATAAAACTAAGGAAATAATAATAATAATAATAATAATAATAATAATAATCTCAATGACATTACTATGATTATTATTATTAAAACAATTGTTAATTCAGTTTATTTCATTAACTAAACATCGATAAGGCATACGGTTAAACGGGCGAGGTCGTGCGACGACCCAAGCGAGGCCTCGCAGCTTCGACCACGTTGTGCTAGACGCAAACAAGGCCCAAACACAACGAACTAGAAACATTAAGTCTTCTTTGGACCCGAACTACCCGACACAATGAAATATAATAAAATAAATAAATTAGAAACGACTGGTGTGACATTAAATCACCCATCATACTCATTTAAAACTCATATTTCATTAGTTCTACAAACGAATTAGTTTAATATTGCTGAGTTGAACCAAATATAATGTCACGAACATAAATTTGAACAATCAAAACATTTTTTTTAACATTCTTAATAAAAAGGTTTGGATATGTATTTACCTTAACATAATTTGTTTGAACAAAAAATCTTAAAAGTCTGTCAAACCAATCTCTAAGGGATTTTTTAAGTCCGTATAAAGTATTGGTATGTTTGAAAACATGTTCATGATGATTTGAATCATTAATTCCAGGAGGTTGTTCTGAAAAAACATCCTCTTAAACATATCCATTAATGAAAGCAGATTTCACATCTATCTGAAAAACATTGTTATTAAAGAAAGCGGCAAAGGAAAGTGTAATATGAATAGATTCATGTCTAGATACTGGATCGTGGGTTTCCTCATAGTTTATTCCCTCGTTTTGATTTTGGGATTTAGCAAAAAATATAGCATTATTTAACAAATGACTCTATTTTCGTCACTCTTATTTTTGAGGACTTATTTTACTACAATAAAAAATGTTTATTTAGTTCTTTCATCCATGGTCCAGACATTATTCCCTTGGAACTCATTTAGCTCATCTTGCATCGATTTTATCAAATCATCATCACCTAAAGCTTCATCAGTGATTTGTGGTTCTAATTGAGAAAAGAATGATGCATGTTCTACTTCATTTCTTATGAAAATTATAGTTCATACAGGTTGATTTACATCACCAATATACTGTCACCGGGAAGATTTTTCAAAAACAGCAGAATTGGGTATTGTAAAACATATTCATCAACATATGGTAGAAAGTATTTTTGGGTAAATTATTTAGGAATAATTTCTTGAAACTTTTCATTATTAGAAGGATTTTATATCAAGGATTGATAATAATTTTTTTTAGAATACATCCAAGGATGTAAGTTGAGGTTTTTTTAAAACAAAGGGATCAGTTTCATCAAATTTTACATGTACTGTTTATTCAAAAGTACAATTGTTGTTATTAAAATCTCTACAAGACTTAGAAGTTGTGGAGTAGCCATATATAATTCATTCAACATATTTGGGAGTGAATTTATGTATATTATATTTAGTATCTAGAATGAATACTTTGTGATGAAATACGTTGAAGTATGAAAGTCCATGTTTTCTTCCATTCCATAACACATAAAGGGTTTTATTAAGAAAAGGTCTAATCAAAACTCGATTTATAGTATAACAAACAGTACATACAACTTCATCCCAAAAGAGTTTAGCAATGGAATATTCACTCCATGTGGTTCTAGATATCCCTTAACGAATCCAATTTCTTCTTTCAACAACACCATTCTGTTGAGGAGTTATTGGTGCTGAGAAGTTATGAGTAATAGATTTTATAGTACAAAAATATTCAAAATCACAATTTTGAAATTCTCCACCATGATCACTATGAATAGTTATCAATGGAAGGTTTTTCTCACTTTTTACATGAGATATAAAACTTTGAAAATAAGAAAAATATTTAGATTTCGTTGATTGAAAAAATACCCACATGAATCTAGTGTAGTCATCAACTAGAACAAAGACATAATACTTTCCACCAATGCTTCTAGATTGTGTTTGACCAAATATATCCTTATGCACCAACTATAATGCATCATTATTTGAGAATTCACCGATTGATTTAAAACTGGATTTATGTTTCTTTCCATATTGATAAGGATCAAAAACATTTGAAGAATCAAATCTATGCTCTCGTAGATCCTTATCAAGTCTTTTCTTTGACACTTTTCATAGGTTCTTAAGATTGTAGTGTCCTAACTTTCTATTAAATAACCAAGATTTATCTTCCATTGCACTAATACAAGGTAGATATTGGCTTCTAAGGTCTTCTATATTTAGTGTGTATATATTATCTTTCCTATGGGTTAAGGGAATAAACTCTTCCTTGGAATTGTGTACAATGCACATATCATTCCTAAAAATCACAATGTATCCTTCATCACATAATTGACTTATGATGATGAGATTTTTCTTAATAACTTTAAAAAATAAAACATTTGAAATCAATGTTTTTACAAGAAGAACAATGTTAGATATACACGCAATTTTACCCTGATCATTAACTCCAAAAGTTACATTTCTTCCTCTCATATTCATAATCATTTCAAAAAAAAATTACCCATCGTTTGTCGAGAACATCCACAATATATGTACCATGCAATGATGTTGGTACTTTCATTATGTTCCTGAAAATAAGAATGTTAGACTTTCAAAATCCAAACATGCATCGATCTATAAATTTCATAAAGCAATATTTTAGGAATCCACATTTTCATAGAATGATATTCTTTATGATATCCTAAAGACTGAGTTTATTTTAATGAACAAATGTATTCCCAATTTCAACCACACTTACATTTAGCGCAAAATGAAGCATTTTGAGGGAAAAATAGTTATTACATAAAACTTGTTCTGATTTGGTATAACCCAAACAAGAACTATTACATAATGGTCAAATTTGGGAATATATTTTATCAATATTTTCTTTATCATAGGAAATTTTCCACAAAACATCCTTTGGGAAAATATTTCTGATTTTAGCTTAATAACCAAGTTTTTATCCTCAAAAACATTATTTTTAGAACTAGATTTTATCTTTGAAATATTTTTATTATAAATTACATTTTCATGATCGTTATAAAATTTATCATTCTAATAATTTACATTCTAAAGATTTTTTTAAATACGTTAAAAATCATATGGTTTCTTATCAATATATTTAGAAAGATGTGATAGTTCATTAGTATGAATATAAAATCTATAATTTTATTTATCATGATTTTTCATGAGTTTGAAATTTTCATTCTCATTGAGTTTAGAAAATCTGAAAACTTATTCATATATAGGTAATAAATTGTATTATGATGAGGAAGATTCATAATAAAAATATTCATAATATCTATCATTAGTATAGTTTGCATTCAAGGAATCATTTGTAATGGGTTAAATATTTTTTACCTTGGCCATTGGACAATTTTTTTAAATCTTTAGCTTTGTTGGGGGACCAATATTCTTCTATCTAGAAGATTCATACTCAATATATTCATCAGAAGAGTCAACACCACTGGAACTGAATATGTTGTTGTCATTCAATATAGTATTAGCATTAGATCTACATAACAACTTTCTTTTCCTCTCTGTATGATTTTCCTTTATATCATTCTTCTTAAGTGTAGGATAGACAGATCTTATATGCCTTGCTCTTTTTCATTCATAAAAAACTTAATTTCGAATCCTTCTTGTATTTTTCATTCTTTCTTCTTGTATCTGGATTTAATTTTCTTCTTCCCAAAAATCTTGTTCATCCTCCGATAAATATTGGATAACTCGTTTTCGGAAACTTTACTTCCACTATATTTAGATTAAATAACATCCTTGATTGATTTGGATCTTTTAACTCTCTCGGGTTTCCTGGAATTCATATTATTTGAAGTATTTGTTAAAGCTAAACTTCCATTTCCATTCCTATTCTTAAATTTTTTTCCTCTCTCTTCTTTATGGTTTCAAGTTGAAGAAGGGCTCCAAACATCTTATCAAGAGAAATCTGAGTAACATTCATATTCTCAACATTATTCATCCTCTTAGATTCCCATTCGTTGGGCATGACGCTTACGTTTTTATCTACAAAAGATTCATCATCAAATCCTTTCTCACACATTGATTATAATATGTTGGGAATGGTCATAAATATTTGTTATAACATACATATGTTTTATACAAAAAGAAATAAGAAACCATGATATTCATCTCTGAGCATGGCTCTTCTAGTTTCAATGACATTTGATGTTCCAAAGTGAGTTACTTCAAGCTTCTTCCATATAGAGTTTTCTGCTTCACAAGATGATATTTGTCTATATATATTCCTAATCTTGGAAAAAAGAAAATTATTATGTAGCATGTAATTCAGTTGATATTAAAGATTCTATTGGTTGGTGAAAGTAATCACTTACTTGTCAAGGATTTTGTATCCTACAGTAAGCATAAAAAAATTTATACACCAATTTTAATGACAAATGTCTTCAAATGATCTCTATAGTATTCATAATCATTACCATCCAAGATCAGTGGTCTAGTAGGATTAAAATGGTCTTTTTAACTGATATTCATTCCTACCATTATAATAATAAAATGCATTTCCACATAATATTTGTTTATAAAAAAATTTGTAAACAATGATAAAACTTCCCATTTAAGGAAAATTAGAACAATGAAATAATTGGTCAAGGATATCTTAAATGTGATTATAAGTATTTCAAAGACCTCATATGATACCAATTATAGGATCAAAATATGACGTACATGCTCAAATAAAAAATAAGGTGAATTATATACTTTAAAAATTCCTTTGGAACCTTTAAAGATGGTATAAATCTATCATTTTAACATTTAGGAAAAACTGTGTTTATCAAAGTTAAACAACGAAAATTCAGAGGACCTTCTTAGTTCTAAAAACATTCTTGTTTCTAATAATATGCTTCCATAAATAAAACATATGGAATGTTCACAAGGAAAATATTAAACCTTAAAACATATAGAATCATACTAATTAGAGTATACAATATAATAATGATGTATAAGAAAGTTATACTTTCCTTATTAATAAAAATGCAGTGGAAAATAAATTTGATACAAACCATGTAACAAGTATGAAATCTTTTATCCTAATAAGAATGGTATCCAACAAACGTGGAAAAATATCCCTTGATTTATACTTTCAAGAAATGTTGTCTTACCCACATTAGGGTAATCCCTCAAAAAGCTTATCAGAATCTCTCTTGATATCCCTTCAAGCCCTCGAACATCAAGGTAGTCAGCACCTCTATCTTCCTATATAGGATGTCCTCAAACGTTAAGGTAGTCAGAACCGATATCTTCATATCCCCAAAATCCCTTGATTGGGAACAACAACAATCAGAGTCACACAAAGCAAGTTGAACAAGATGTTCTGTACGCACTAAGCAAGTGAGTATCTCTCTCTAAAAATCACTTCAATAACATGCAATCTCTAGTGATCAAAAACTGTGGAACTAATTTAGAGCTCGTTCAAATGGACTCTTATTTGTAGGCAAATCTCTAATGGTCGACTCCATCCTCAAACATTCATATATTTCCTTGAATTTTTGAGGGATCTCTATATTTTTCACACATACAACGGTTAGTTAGAAACAGAAAGTACGAGAATGTTTCATATGAATAATAGGAGTATGAAAAAAATGGTTGCTTAACCAAAAATAATTTTTCATATTCTAATGAAAAATGAAGTTTAGAGTCTATTAAAATGAACATTTGATATTTATAATACATGGGTATTCAGATTCTATTTTTCAAAGAATTTAGATTCTAAAATATATTATTTTTAGGGTTATAATTCCAAGGAATTTAGATATTGAATTATGAGGAATTCACACTCTAAATTCTAATGAATTCAGATTTGAAATTCTGAGAATTCAGAGATCGAATTTTTGAGAATTAAGAGTCTGAATATTATAGAATTACATTTATGAATTTAATAAAATTTTGATTCCAAATACTAGAGAATTCGGAGTCTAAATTTCATAGAATTTAGAGTCTGAATTCGAATTCTAAAAATAGAATTCTCCATATCTAATTATTTATAGAATTTTGAGGTTTTAGATGAGAAACTGATTATTTTCATTTAGAAACAAAAAGATTTAGATTTAGGGAAACTAAATAATGGTCAATGAAAAAAATATAAGGAGAAAATTTCCTTCAGGAATGGAAATATTCATTATGATGAAAAATCAGGGTAAGGAGAAAATTTCCTTCAGGAATTAAAATTTTCCTTTTAATGATAAATTCAGATTTTCCATAAGATAGAGTGTTTGTGATTTTTAAAACATAATGAAATGGAAGCGTCATAAGGAAACCTTATTTACTAAACATTTATATTGTAATAATTATTTCATGATAGTTATATATTTTATTGTATGAAAATAAATGTATTATATTATTTACATCAGATAAATGGTTTTGTTTACATAGGGATGATAGGATGAGGAAAACATAGTGGGAACTATTAAGGAATGTCTTCAGATAAATATAAGGATAATGAAAAAGTATAAGAACTTGTATTTGAATCATGGTAAATGATAGAGAGAGTGGTTTACTAGGAATACATTCATGTCTAGATGAAACAAGTCGATATGGATCATGGAAAAATGTACCTTGTAGTAACAACTTTGACAACGTCTTTCAGCCCTTAATCAACATAACATGGTACAAAACAATGGGCTATACTGCACACCAAGTCTGACACTTCTATTATATATTCTTAGGGAATTCATGGACTCTTCATAAACCATATTGATGTACTTGAAAATAATTATGTTTTGAATAAATATGGTTAAACCTAGGGTGTAATAGATTATGTATTGTTTCAAAATTAATACATCATCTATGTCAATTTTAATGATTATATTATTCCTAAATATAATAATTATTTCTTACTCAATATTTTATGGTTTTATTCAATGGTGTGAACTAGAGTCAGTTGGTTTGACAATAAAATTGAGAAAAATAAATAATGAGAAGTTAAATGGGATATTTTTTGCATTGAAAGATGTTTTAATCATTCTTGGCTAGTTTTAATAGTTAATGATCCAAAATTTGTACCTTAACCGACACTTAGACTCACCATGGAATAGAAGTAATGAGGTCATTGAGAAATAAATTAATAGAGACTATGGAGGAAAGAATATCTAGTTCCCTTTTTTTCATTATTATGGAATGAATCAACAATGTGAATGTCTTATAGGAACATAAAGATGGTTTAACCGTGGAAAAGAAGGATACCTATATAGTAACTATAAAGGAAAATTGAAGTGTTTTTTTTAATGAAATGGATGGGAATATTGGCCTCTATAAGATAATATCAATGGTAAATTTGAATATCTGTGAAATTAATGATCATTACGATAATTGATGTCATAAGGTAAAGGACCATGATGAGAGTCTGCAAGGTGGTAAAAGTTATGGTTATACCATTGATGATTATGAAACTATAGATGAATAGTGAAAGGAAATTTGTATTGAGAAATAAGATGTGGTAGCCTTAATATATCTTATGAAAAAAGTGGAATAATTTTTGGTTATACATATTTAGATTCGATAACAATGTTATGTGAAAGGTGAAATATACAATTATTTTCTATTTTATTTTTTTCGATAAGGATTAAAAAATTAAGTTGACTCTTTCTAATAGACTAGAAAAGTTATTTAATGAAAAGGTGATATTTTCAAGATTGGAATAACTCCCTGTATTTTTCCCTTATGTTTTGATAATTTTATTTAGACAAAGATATGTTTAATAGAATTGATGTCGATTGAACTGATAAAGGTTTTGCAGGAAAATTAGTCTATGATATTGTGGATGATTTTAAACCTTCTTGTATTTAACGGATATATCATGTAATCCATAGAATAAGGAAGAATTCATGTTTACTAAAAGTATTTATAGTAATTTCATATATTACTGTGTTTCAAGAGAATACATGATAGATGTATTCACATGTTTGGAATGTAACAACCAATATCTACTTTGTGTTATATGTAAGATCATTATTAATATGATTTCATGACTTTAGTTCAAAATTTTTTGATATTATTTCTTCAAATGTATTATAAGGTAACTGATTTATGAAAATATTAAGTTACACTTATGATTAATTTTGTCTGGGTAAGGTATTATCTCACAATATGAGGATATATGGATATTGGATAACATGTTCTAACTAATTTTTGTTGATGGTAACTAATTATATATGGGATGTCATATAACAGATCATATAATCAATTAGTGATTTAGGAATGAAACCTTCACCTTATTTTTTGAGAAATAGGTGAAGTGGATCAATGAACAAAAAGGGTGATGTTTTCTTAAAATCATTGAATTAGATCATTTCAAATAAATTCCAAAACATTAATAAGAGGATATAAAAATAAAATATTTTCCTAATACCATAATTGTTTTGAACTAGTGGAATATTTAATTATCAAATATTTTTGATTTGGGGACCAAAAATATTCATTGATCATTCACTTCACTATGATTTATGACCTCAATCACTCCTTTTGTATATTTATGCTTTTCCTCAAAGTACATCTTTTCACTTCCCACCAATGTTCTACTACACAGAATCACATCATGGAGGTAATCTAAGTAATCATTATTGTTCTAACATTCAAAATTTTTAAGGATTTTTTAGTGTTAAATTTACAATGTGGGTTTATATTAAAAGAAAAATAATGTATTAAACCATTTAAAACCCAGAAGTCTTTTTTGGGAAAACATTTTATTTTAAAGGGGGTATAATGTAACACCTATCATTTTTTATTATTTTTTG
The DNA here is from genome assembly GCA_963277665.1 of Viscum album. Classification (NCBI taxonomy): domain Eukaryota; kingdom Viridiplantae; phylum Streptophyta; class Magnoliopsida; order Santalales; family Viscaceae; genus Viscum; species Viscum album. The sequence goes on along the minus strand of OY728129.1, from coordinate 790,183,330 downwards.
AATAATTTTAATCATTTTGATTTTTTTATTTCCTGAAACATTGAAGTAAGCATGTATTGTAAGAGAGAACCATGATATTCTTTATTTTTAATATATATCATGCTATTATTTCATTATACAACACTGAAATATAAATTTTGTTTACAAAAAACACCAATTTGGTGTCTGTTACACATAACACCGCCTTATCTTTCTATACACACAACACTGAGTTTCTACAAAACTATATTTTTAATAATAATTAAATAAAAGATATGGATATAAAATCACAAATAACAATAATAATATAAACATTGAATATTTTAAATACCATTTTTAAATATATTATACAAATAAAACATAATTATAATAAAATATATAATATTTCGTAACGTATTTATATATATTTAAATACTATTATATCAGAGGAACTAATTTTTAATTTCATCATTGAATAATAAGAAAATTAATTTTAGAAACTTTTATAAATATAATATAATAAACTAAATATCATTTTTTATTCAAAATGAACAATTTATCATAGGTTTAATTTTTTTAATACGAAATTTCATTTTAAGATAAATAATGAAAAATATTGAAATTTCATTCAAAATAGAATTATCATCTTATTTATTTATATAGTTAAATTATATTTCTTGTTGGTTTTGAAATCATAATAGATAAATTATAAATCTATTAATACAATTTATTTAATTGGATTCCTTTTATAGTATATTTATATATAAATGATTAATAGACATTTGAATATTCTCACTTTAAAATCATGCCTTTTCTGCAGGTATGTTAGATTAGCATTAATCTTAATTTCAACTCTATTATCAATTTAATTTCAAATAATGGAAATAAACTGTATCGATATGTATTATATTTATATTATAATAATATCAATATAATATTTTACCAAAATTGTTATTTAAATAGATTAAGAAAATATATAGTGATTGAGGTAAAATTAACCATAACAAGGGAATATACCATACCATTTGGAGCCCAAATAACCTATAGACTTATAAAAACCCCATTGTTAGAAAATATTTAGCCTATAAACCTTATATTATTGTTTTTTGGTATTGTATTTATTTTTTGGTAAAAACGTTGGAACTACTTACTTGTTTTCAAAAAAATCTATGTGGGAGTCCTCACACTCATATGAAAATCTATCAACTCTCCCAATTCTTCACACATCTCAAGAAACATATGTTCATTAAATATTAGACCAATAAACTTAAAAACATACCTCCCTTTCTCCTTAAAATATATATTTATCATAAATCCAATCAAGTAAACCCTTTGGTGATAATCAAAAGGAGGTACTCTAAGAAGAGATAACGTTATTCCTAAAGATAATTTACATTATCTTCTTTCTCTACCACCAATATTTTTATTATAACATGATCATATAATAACACGAGTATCGTAAATATAGTAATATTTTTTTTATTGCAGGGTTTCTACCTTCACTCACACACAGTCCAATCTAATGGGTTACAAACAATCCATTCTAGTGTACGGAAAACTACTACCTCACAAATGATGTTATTTGATTTAGATTTACCACCACTCATGGTTATGTATAATGATGGATAATATGTTAATATTATATTTATTATTTACTTATAAATACGTATTTGTTATATAAATCATTGCTTCATTATTTCAATTTTTTAAAAATATCAAAATTCTGTTTGCGGAAGTTTGGATTACAGCCCCTCAAATCAAGGTGATTCATTGACACACAACATGGAATTCATTAAGGATTTATTTGGTGAATTTATATGATAAATATGATGAATTAATGATAAATCACTAGTATTATACATATATATATAATTTATTTTATTTATTTCAATATTATAACTAAAAATGGAAACATCATTCACGCGTATGTATAGCCAACCATATCCACGAATGGTGTAGTCCATTTTCATATTTCTATATTATATATATTATTATAAATAGATATATAATAATTATAAATTATATTTATATCATGTTTTAAATTATTTATGTCATGATATATGTATAAGGACAGAAAATATAATAATTTAATACGCATGTAAAAAACTAAGCTGATATTACCTAAAGTGAATCCTTAGTGTGTAATTGTAAAAATGTGTGTAAAATAATGTCATAAATAACCATATATGGTATTATATATATAATAATATGGTTCTTAAATAGATGTATGGTAAACTTATATTTATTATATTGTATTATTTAATTAGTGCAAATAGGGTGAAGACTTAAGGTTACTGGATTTTATCTCACTTATTATTTCTATAAGATAAAAGTATGGTTCATCACATATTTATTATATGTGGTGGGTATAATACCCATAAATGTATTATATGATTAATATATATAAATTTATGGGTATTTAAATATACATTCTATTATATTTCATTTAGTGGTTTTAGGTCTCAAGAGTTTACAAATTTCTAAAGTTATTTTGTCTCAATTTACCTTCTTTGAGACACATTCCATCTTATTCACCTATGTAACTATATGGGGTGTATGTACTTTCATTAAAATGTTAAATTAAAAATATAATTATTTTAATGATATTTTAATATTAATATAATTTCATTTTCTTACATAGGGGGTATAATCTAAATTTATAAAGAGGTAATTTTTTATTGAAAAAATGTAATCGTTTATCGAGATTATTAATAATTATGATTCATCTAATGAAATATTATGATATATATCTCAAAATAACACATTATTTTTATTATCACATATATACTCATTATATATTAATGTATTTATACCATTTATTTATTCATTGGTACATTATATTAGTGAGAATGTCTTTTTAATAATGTTTGACTTTACCTCTATCTTCGGTCAGAAATCATTGTTCATTGAAACCCTATTTATTAAAAAATGGGATTCAAAATGATTCAAATATTTCAGAATAGTTTTTCAAATTATTTAAAATAATTATTTTTTGATATATTTTCATTAATATTTTATATTTTTTTAAATATTTTTTCCAAGAAATTATTATCATAACTTATTAATGATTTCATTACATGTTTTAAATGTTTTTTTAAAAAAAATGTGTATAAAAAAAATTCAGCGATTCATTATATATTTTAAAAGTGTTTTCAAAGAAATGGTTTTTCAAACGTTTTAATATTTCGTTATTTTCATTAATTTTTTAATTAATTAAAATTTTTTAAAAATGTTTTCAATAATCCTTTAAAATTTTTCATGATTATTTTCAAAGAAAATCACTTTCACAAGGTTGTTTTCAAAGAAAATTATTCCAATGATTTTGAAGAATATTTTTTATTTTTTCCAAAAAAATAAAAGGAAAAATTTATCAAAATATTTTCAATATTATTTTATATGTTTTAAAGGTAACAAATATTTCATATTGATATAAATACTTCATTAATTATTTTAATTTATTTACAAAGTATATTTCTTTCAATGTGTTTTATGTTTTATAATGAATTTTACAAATAAGTTAGAGTGTTTTCCTCAAATAAATGTTTTAAAATATATATCAAAAAAATTGTTTCTAATATGATATCTATTGTAGTTTCTCAAGAATTTTTGGGGAAATTATACTATGATTCAATTCATATTCATTCTTTGAATGGAATATTATTTAAGATCATGTTTTTATGAATCCTCTGTGTCTTCCACAGTTTATAGGTTTAAGAAACCATTCAAACATCCATAGGTTTTATGATTATGAAACCCACTTATTTTCATAGGTTATTATTTGATGAAATGATTATGAAATTTTTTTTCCAAAGGTAATTTGAAACAAATTGTTTTATAAAGGTAATGATATGATTACAAATTTATGACACCCTTTTCATATTATGGGTTATGATAAGATTACTTATGATCATGTGGAACATTTGTGTGTGATTTCATTATGATATTTGTGGAAACTAAATCTCCCTCCTTTGCATTCGGTAAATATTTAAATCTCATGATATCGACTAAAAATGAAATCGAGAGTGAACCTTGACCACATTGAGGACCATTGGGGTGAACCATGGATAACAAGATTGTATGGGGAGTGAAATCATACTACTAAGATGACAATTGTCATTAAAGATGACATCTAATATGGTTAGGGAACTGAGCTCATACTAATAATATAGAAATTTTAGTGAATAATGACTACATATATGGCATTATGAGTTAACCCATACTATAATGATAACATTGTTAGTGATTCCATGACAATTATGTATATCATATTATATACTTATGTGTCTTCCACAATTACATGTTTTATTCCTATATTATAATTTCATGTCTTATTATCATTCTCCCGTTATGATTCATGTCTTTTGAAATGATAATATTTATGACATGATTCTTGATTATGATATTTTATTTTCAGGGTATGATCTTATAAGGAACATGATCACATTATCATACCCATATGATCATGATTTTTCTTATATATCTTCCATGTTTACCCCTACTCAACCTCTGATATCACGTCATTTTATTTTTCCTTTCCCATGTTATGAATATATGTATTAATAATGATGTTTATAATAGCGTTATAGTCACAAATAAGAAAGTCGGAGACAATGCATCTCACTTATTTACTAGTGTTTGTGTTTCCATGTTTCCAAAGGGACTAACTTACATAGTCATTGAGTTTCCATTTTTGTAATGTATTATGTATTTCAAAAAATTGTTGTAATGATAATGTATTAAATTTTATGGTCTCTATAATATTAGTTGTATGTATTATTTTATTTCTAGAAATGTTCCTAGCATAAACTGTGTAATAAAGATATGGTCTTGATGCATGAAGTATTTATGATATTTTGTAAAATCCCTTATTTCATGACATGTAATATAAAATTACTTGCTATGTGTGACCCACTTTGTGGTGCTAGTTTCTTCATGTAGATATATGTATCACAATCGATGTGATTCGGTTACATGTTGTGTGACACATACTGGGAAAATCATTGTTTACCATGAAAGGTACACAGACACAGACACCACTATCTATACAGAAACACAACTAGCCATAAAAAGAAATTTTAAATTGTTACCCAGGCATAACATATAGAGATATTACATAATTTTATATGAATATTCAGTACAGTAAAATAATAAATTATTGAGGAATGTAATACTTTTATGCCTTTGGAGACTTGGAAATAAAATCCTTTATTCTAGTGAAAGATCATCAACATATCCCATAAAGATCCCCACCTTTATTACTTTTACCGAAAACCATTCTTCATTACATGGGGAAAGGAAACATAATAAGGGGTTTTCACAGATTCGAAATGATGATAAATAAAGGAAATATGTAAGAATAACACGAATAAATGGTATTTATGTAGAAAATAACATATGGAGATCATACACTATATATCAGAGATCATAAAAAATTCGCCAAATTCATAATACATATATCATACAAGAATTAATATCATAAGTAATGAAAACACAACATTGGAATAAAACATGGAAGGTTTGTAGAAACATAATAATATAATATGATTTCCATAGTATCCATGGTATTACATTCAAGACCATCTTGGTAGTATGGGTTCACTCTCTACACCATCTTGGTAGTCATGGTTTACTCTCATTTTTATATTAGTAGCATGAGTTCACTCCTTGTAACATTTTGGTAGTCAGGGTTTACTCCCATGGTTGTATTAATAGTCAATATTCACTCCCAAGACCATATTATTCTCTATCATCAGATATAAAACATTACCAAATGCATTAGAGGGAGATATATGAACCACCCATATAATAATGAAATCATACATACATTTTACACACGTTCCTATATAATCATATCTTAACCCATGAAATAAAATGGGTATTATAAACATGTAATCATATCACAACATTTGTGAAAATATAGGAATAAAAATAATTTAATAAAAAACATAAACACTGAAAAGAATACATCTTCAAAAGCATATAACCCATGAAAGAGAAACATATTTCACAAAGAGAATGAAATTAAGAAAATCCCATTCATAGAATGAATATAAATGGAACATTTAGATAATTTACTAAAAAGACAAGTGTAACATCTAAAGATATCATAATAGATTGAAAATCATTTTGAAATAACATTCAAAAACTTTTCATGAGAAAAAATATAGTTTATTCATTGAAAAATTCTTTTTAATACAAAAAACCACTAGAAATTAATTTTCATATAAAATATCTTCAAAACTAATAAAGAATACTTGAAATATTATGAAACAAAATTTCGTTGGAAAACTATATTGTAAGAATAAAAAAAATTTAAACCCTTTTTTATTTGAAAACATATAATGAAATATTAAAAACATTTTCAAAACCATTTCATTGAAAATACTTTGAAAACTTATAAATAAAGCCTGAAAATGATTTTTAATTTTTTTTGTAAACATACATTGAAAACATATAAATAAATATTTAATAAAATTTGAAAACAATTTTCATGAAAATACTTATAACAAATATAAATGAAGCATAAAAACATTTTACAATCCATTTTCCTTCAAAATTCCTTGAATCTTATATATAAATCATGAATTTTTTTAAAAAAAATTATTTTTCTTGAAATCATATAAAAAGCATGAAATTTTTTAGAAAACAATTTGTCTTCAAAACATATGAATGTTGCATAACAATATTTTGAATACCATTTATTGAAAATAATTTAAAGAAAAAAATATTAAATATATACACCTTTATCATGCAATGGATGGTTCATAGAAATAAAGTCAGTTAAATCTTTGTATGTCGTATGAGGTAAAATGAATAATCCTTTTCATGTTGAAAAGGATTGAAAATTGACTTGATCTAAATGAGACAAGAAGATTCGGTTGAATGTTGATAAATGAGAAAAAGTTTAACATATATATTAATTATTATAGGATTCTATTATAATATTATTCTAACCCATTTTTCAAAAACATGGTTTTTAAATAACACATATTTCCAACTGATCAGAGGGTAAATTCAGGGTTTTATAAAAACAATTCTTATTAATATTATGTACCAATGAGTATAAAAATGGTATCATAACATGGTCATATTAAGAATATACAAAGGATAGGAAAATTAAAGATTTTTCTTGGGTTATGATTCATAATTGTTCATCAAATAAATCATAAACATAAACAATCCCCAAAACAAATCAGATGGTTTTAATTTACTCTTATAACTTCATAACTTGGTATCAAACTCTTCAATTAAGAAAATGAATTTAATTAATCTTATAATATAATAAAAAGTATTATATTAATGATATAGCATGTAAATTTGGAAGTATACTCACCTCAGAATTAGATTTAGGTGCATAACAAAGCTTCAGTCCCAATAAGGGAAAATCGAGATAAAACTATTTTACCGATTTGGTAACATTTGAAACATAAACCCCATGAAATAAAGATAATATAATGGATTATTAAATAACAACACATTAAATAATATTAATAATATAATAAATACATGGGTAGTTTACACACCACAAAAAATTAATGGGTGGTGAATAATGAATCTATATTACGGAAATAAAAAGTTAAAGGAAATCCCCTTTCCTATTTATTGACTCTCATTATATACATTCAAAAAACATGTATAATAAATATAAATCTATCATAAATTTTCTAAATAACTATATTCTTATATCTAAATCATTATATAGATTTTTTATGGTGTTATATTACACTCTTGATAACAATCCTATGTTGTAGTTTAATTTCGGGTATTATTCTCTTAATTCTTCGCATTATCTTAATTTGTTACATATTGGTAATTTATAATATATATTGATTAAAATATTTTAATTATTGATATAAATATAATATATATATAGTATACGTGTATCATAATAATCTATAGAATATATATTTCTGAAATATAAACCACTATTCATGGGGACAATAGGCCATGCATTCGCCTGAATGTAATTTCCATTTAATCATCGTGTAAAAAGATTAAAAGAAAATCATATATATATATATATAAATTTAAATATAATTATTATATTATATTTACGATATCATTTATATCTTATATATTGGCAGAAACCATCTTTAATACAATCCATGTTTTGTGTGAACAAATCATATCTGTTTTATGGGGCAGTAGTCCGCATGTCCTAAAACAAAATCATCATATTAAAAAAACTGGAAGATAAAAAAGAAAATTTTTTAAAAGTATTTTAGATTATTAAATAGATAAAAATTATATTATTTAACATATATTAATAAATTTCCCATCTTATTGTCTACTACGAGATGTGTAATGGGAAATTGAACAATCATCATTTAGTGAAGCGGTAGTTCATCGTATACATAGATTATACATTCATTATCAACTAGATAGAGTTCTATGTATGTATAGGTTTAAAAAATATCATAAAAACGTCCTATTATTTTTAGGATAATTTTTTTTGTTATAAAATAATTTAATAAATTGATTGTAGTGCTGGATAAAGAAAATAAAAGAATAGAGTTTAGAGAATATGATACCTCTTAATGAGTTTACTCCTTTTGGTTTGTGCCAAATCCCTTCCCTGGATTTAATTATGAAAATATTAAGTCTTGTAAGAAGAATAGATGTATTTTGGGAAGTGTATTGGAAGATATTATAGTAACCCATGTTTCTTTATAGGTGTGAATAAGTTGGAAAGGTGGGGGCCTTTTAAAGTAAAGGAAAATGACTCGCTATGAATTTTTTAAAACAAGTTAGGTGTACACATTTTCTATCCTAAAAAAAGTCATAAAAACAATAAAAATTCAGTAATTTAAGGTTAATTCCCAAATAATACCCGTCTAATGGGTTTTGGATAACTAGATAGGTCATTAAGTCCCCTAATATTATGGTTTAGTCCCAAATTAATCTTAATTTGACCTTAATAGGATTAATTAATTTTAATCCCAAATACTAGTATTTTTGGTAAAAAAAAATAAGTTGGTATTACTAGACTATATAGATTATAATGATTACAATATGTTAGGTTTTTTTTATCAAAATTCAATTCAAATAGTATGAAAATTTAATATTAATGCTAATCTTGTAGAAGGGATGAACTAACTGGTTTTTAAGTAGAAAAATATTCAAATGTTTGTTATGTTTATATATTCAATTTCATAGTAGAATTGTTTATAATAAAATAAATTTTATTAATATATGTTTAATTGATATGATGTGACCTTAAAAAAATTTAATATATAATTTAACAAAAATAATTACTTAAAAAAGTTAGTAATTAACAATAATGCTGTATTTTTCACTATTCGACTAAAAATGGAATTTCTTATAAAAATCACAACAATTCACCCTATGATAATTTCAGTATTATAAATTAAAAAATGATATTTTTTATCAATTTCAATTTACATGTGTATAAAATTAATTCTATTGTTTTTTACAGAAGAAAATGATGTGTAGATCATATTATTCTTTAACAAATAAGAACATTATCAAATATTATATCCTTCATTATCAATATGTTTTATTTCTATAAAACCATTATAAACAATATTTTAAATGTTTTTATTAATATTTATATCACTGTGTTTAAATTATAGGTTATAATTATATCATTTACACAATTATAGCAATAAAATATTGTTTTGTAGAATCATTAGTGTTGTGTGTAACATGAGTAAAGTTATTCTTGAGTCTATCATACCATGATGGTGTTTCATGTAATTTATTCCATGTTTTGGTTCCATGTAACATAATACAAGTTGGTGTTGCATGTAATGTACTCCATGTTCATCTTTCGTGTATCCTTTTCCAAGTCTATGCCATGTGAAAGGACTGTTTGAATTAGTGTTTTAATATATATATATATAAATAAATAACTACTTCAGGTGTCACAAGAAATGAGAAATTACAAAAAGATAAATTAATTCAAAAATAAATTCTTAAAATATCCAGGTGTTACATTCAACCCACATGAAATGAATTTCTCCATAAATATTTGTCTAGGATATCAAAGGTTTAATACATTAATGTTTCATTCATAGAAACCCAGATCGAAAAATAGAATACTCAAGCATAGCTAAGAAATGAATTGTCGGAATATTAAGGGTTACACAAAGTGACTCATAATGTAATTCTCACATAGGATAACATACGTAGAAAGTGAAAAATTGGACATAGAAAATAAATATTACAATCATCTTCTAATGAAGAGTGTTATAGAACTAGGTATGGGGAATTTTAACAACCACAAAGACATAAATTTATGATGACATAAGGGACCTCCTGATTCATCAGAAATGTAGGTATTGGGAAATAGTTTTTGGTTTCAATATCCTTTTATCTAATGTTGATTAAATTTTAATGAAATTATATACTTCCAGAATTTCTAAACAACGTCACCCTTTGTTTTTTGTTGAACCACCTCCCCACTTTCTCCAAAAACAATGGTGACTTTTTCATTACTAAATTACTAAATGATCATGAGACCCATGATATGCCATCTCATTTTTCACCAATTATCATAAACAAAAATAATTTTTAATATGCTATATAATATGAACAAATCCTCATATTAATATATAAAACATTAAACTTAGTTACTTTAATTGAAGTTTCTCTTACACCCTCAATAAATCATTAACCTTTTAATACATCAGAAGGGTGAAAATAAAATGATTCGGAATAATTTCATGAAGTCAACTTAATATTTAACTCTAATATATCACAAAGTGACACTTGGTTGACACATTCTTAAAATGTAAAAACCCCCCATTGTATATTCCCTTGAAACATTGTAACAACATTAATTACCATAAATCATTTTGAAAAACATGCATGCTTCTTTATTTGAATGATTACAGGATATATTCTATAAATATATGATATTTTAAACCTTATTCATGATTATATAGAACACTTTTTCAATAATAAATACTATGGTAGTCTATACCATCCAACATATCTTAATCCAAACATCATTATCTCAATGTGGGGAATTAATTTAGGGTTACCTTCCACTAAAAAATATCAACTTTATCTAAATTCAATTTTGTGTACCTTATTCACCATTCAATGTGTCATTTTCAATCTATAGTTAAATTGTATACTAAAAATAGTTATATATTTCATGATTCATATAACATATTCTCTGAATTCCAAAACATAAAAACTTCAATCATTCATCATTATTTATAAACAAATACTTAGGATTCATCAACATATTACATAAAATCTCTTTCCTATAATATGAAATAAGAATAAGTTCATAATATTAATCAAACTCAATTAAATCATGCGTCTTATATTTAATGTAAATTAAACTTTAAGAACATAAAAAACCATTCATATGTCATTCGTAGTCTCATTATCTTAAAAATATAACCAATACAATGACCACCTTCTAGATAATATTTATGAGATTTCCACCTAGGAAATTGATTCAAAAAATTCCCATAGTTACCAAATATGAAATAATAATGGTCAACCATGTTCCTTCTAGTTATCTCTATTCAATAAAACCATAATTTATAGTTTTAGAAGCATTTATCATGTTGAGATGCCATATAATAATGATAAATTACTTATAGGGTTCCTAAATCATCGATCCTACATATTTTATCTATGAAACCATATGTTTATCCTAGGTTATTTATATTAAAAAAATATTTAAATCCTTCATGATGGTTTTTGAAGAGCTTCGTTAATTCCAAAAGCATATCGCCCAAGAATGAAAAACCTTGTGTGCAACCAGGCCCATTGTCGTGTACCATATTACCAGGACTTTGTCTTGGAACATCTTTTTGGATTTTTTACCCCTAGGTAAATGTATTATAGATAAATATATACATTTATAATCTAGATAGTGATGTATTACCTAGAAACCACCCACACAATAATTTCCAAAATTCTTAGGACATTTTCTAAAATATAGACTCATCCTTATACTTATCCATAGAAGAATCCCAAGACATATCATATGAAATATATCAAAGGATCTGACTAATATTTTCCTATCCTAGTTTATAAATTATGATTAATTACTTCCATTGATACCATCTATAGAGACCCATTTTTAACATACTTGTATATAATATCATTTTAGATAAATACTCAGTGTATTACAGAAATACATGTCCCAGGACCATAATATTTTAGTGTCTTTGGAAATATGGAAACAAGATCACCTATCCAAGTATAATATATTCAATATATCTAATAATGATCTTCATATTTGTTACTTATAGGTACATAATTTCATCATAACATGGGGAACGGTAACATAAGAAGGGGTGAGCTGAGATTCTCATTAAGGGTAAATAAACGAAATGTGTATGCATAACATGAACAAAGGTAATGGAACCTGATCATAAGATTTTATGCTCATTCCATAAATATTATATATCATAATAAATAAATGAAATCATAATACATGGATCACAATATATTTAATTTAATTAGTCTTTAAAGAACACCATATGAATATATCATTGAATTGTGGCAGAAACATTAGCATATAATATGAATTACATAGTATTAATGGAATTAGTGAAAACATCATCTTGTTAGTACTCCTCGTACAAACTTTTTTTTCATGTTTCACTCAAATGGTAATCTTTGTAGCTTAATATTATTCCTCACACCATCTTGGGAGTCATAGTTAACTCCCATAGACATCTTTGTAGTCATGTTTCACTCCCAATACCATTTAAATCTGCCTGATGATATATAAATCATTACACAAAGAATTGGGGAAAGATATAGGTTCCACCAATCTCATAATAAAATCATATATACATTTCCCACAAGACCATAAATAATCATATCACTACCCATTAAATGAAATCGCTATTATAATCATGTAATAATATCATAATTTATTGAAAATGACATGTTTAAAAATCATTTATTCATAAATAAAACCCATGATTAGAAGCTGGTTTCAAAATAATATAACACATTAGAGTGAGATTAATTTCATAAAGGCCATGAAATTTAGTGTAACCTATTAAAATAATGAATATGAATGGAACCTTTATTTCATTTACTAAAACGGAATGAGAAGATCAATGGATATAATCTTATATGGAAAATTATTAAGAAACATGTGTCAAAATATTTTTGATCAAAATAACCTTTGTTATTTGAAAAATTATTTTAAATACATAAAACCATTTGAATATACGCTTCTTAAAAAATACCCTTAAATTTATAAAGAATACTTTAAATCATTTGAAAAACTTTTTCCTTTAAAAATTTCTAAAATATTCTTAAAATTAATTCAAAAACTGTTATCATTGAAAACACTTTGAAAGCTGATAATGAAAGCATTAAAAACAATTTGAAAACCATTTCATTAAAAATTATTTGAATACTTAAAAATAAATCTTTAAAATGTTTTAAAATCTGTTTACTTGAAAATAGTTTGAAATGTTATAGAAAAAGCCTAGAATTTTTTTGAAACCATATCATTTTAAATAAATTTAAATAATATATATAAATATTGAAAAACGATTGAAAATAATTTTCCTTTGAAATACTATTAAACTTTTAAAAAATTATTGAATAGGTTTTGAAAAACATATTTCTAGAAAAAAATTTAAACATGCGTGAAGACATTTTAAAAATGATTTTTCTACAAAACAAATAATAGAATCTTCAAAAAAATCTAAATTCCATTTTATGAATATTAATTAAAAAATTATAAAAAATAAAGCCTTTATGTAAGCGAAATATGCTTCATAGAAATGATTGTGGTTAATTATGTATGTGTCACATGACGTAAAATGAATATTTATTTTTAAATAGCGAAAATATTAGAAAAATGACTTGATGAAAAAATGACAAGATCATTCTTCTAAAAATTGTTAAATGTAAAAAAAAATCAACAATGATAATTAGTATAATATTCTAGGAAACCCATTTTAGGAGTCATGGTTTAGAGAGATCACTTATTTTTAACTAATGAGAGGGTAAATTCAGGCATTCATAAATATAATGTCTTGCCAATATTATAAAACAAATAGTCGAATAATGGTACAAATACATTATCATATTTTTAATATCTCAATGATACAAAAATTCCTGATTTTTCATGACATATGGATCATAATATTTCATCAATGATATCCTAAACATATATAATCTCGAAAATGCGATGTCATTGGTTTAATACTCTTATAACACAGAGACTTGGGATCACACTCTCGATGTAATAAAATAGAATATAATGAATCTTGAAACATCATTGAAATTATGATATTATACATATAACATTTCGAAGGGATGTACATACACATCAAAAAATAATTAAGGTGCATTGAAAATCAAGAGTTTTAATGATAGAAAATTGAGACAGTAACAATTTCTTAATTTGGTTTTTTTAAAACATAAAAGTAAAAAAATAGAGATAATAAAATCTATATGTACTATAGATAAATTTAATTCTATTAATCATTTAATACATACATGTAATGTACACATACCACACAAAAGGAATTGGGGTTCATAAAGTAGGTATCTCAATGAAATAATAATTGATATGAAATCCCCTTACATTATGTATTTATTCTTGATGTACTTGTTCAAACCACATATATAATAAAATAATATTTATTATAAATATTATAAATAACCATATTTTTATATATAATACCAAATATCGTTTGATAAGGACATTATATTACCCACTTTTTTTTCAATCATATGTTTAGATTTCACATTGAGTAATATTCGCTTTATGCTTTGCATCTGTCTTAATTTGTTATATCATTAGTATTTATATTTTATATCATGATTTAAAAAATATAAAAATGATATAAATATCCTGTATATATATGTGTTATAAGAATCTATTGTATATAAATTTACGAACTAGAATACACTATTCACAGAAACAGTAGGTCGTACGTACGAATGCATGCTATTTTTAATTAATTGTCTACATAAATGAAATAAATAAATATATGTATGTATAAATATATATATCAATATTAAATAATTTTCATAATATCATAAATATATATATATATATATTATTCACTAAAACGATCTTTAATACAATCCATGTAGCGTAAGAATGAATCATATCGCTTAGATGGGCGGTATTCCACGCTTCCTGAAATGAAATTATCTTATTTACACCAAATGTAAGGTAAAAATATATGTTTGAAAGAGTAATGAATAATATTATGTAACTAATAATGATTAAATATAATATATATAAATTTAATTCCCATCATAATGTCTTCCATGGGAGGTGGTAAGGAAAATAGAACAATCATCGTTTAGTGAGGCGGTAGATTGCTTTACACATATATAGTAAGTATTTTATCCATTAGATGGAGGTTTGTGTAAGTATTGGTTGAAAACAAATCACAAAAAAATATATTATATAATTATTATAGTATTTTTATATAAATATTTATTAAAGAAATTGGCAGTGGTGGCGAAAGAAAATAAAAGAATAGACTTGAGAGTATATGTTACATCTTAACTCGGTAACTCCATTTGGTTTGTGCCAAAAATGTTCATTTGATTCCATTATACCCATGGAAAGGCTTCAAAAAGGAATAGAGGGATGTTTTTAAGTTTATTTGACAGATATTGGTGTAACCCATGTGTATTTGGAGGTGTGATGAAGTGGGAGAGGTGGTGTCCTTTTAGATGGAAGGAAACCTGCTCACTTTGAATTTTTTGTATAAATTTATTGATACATTTTCTATAAAATAAAAAAATAATACCAAACCAATAAAAATAAATAATTTCAATTTTATGTTTGAATAATGGCTAGTATATGGTATTTTTAAAAGTGAATAGGCCATTTGGGCCCCCAATACTAAGTATTAGTCTGTAATTAACCTTAATTTGACCTTGACCAATTTGATTAAATTTAATCACTTTAACTATTTGTTTGGTAAAAAATATAGTTCATATCATTTGAATTAAAATATTATAATAATTAAAATGGATAATGTCGGTTTTTAGATTTTCAATTAACATAAGCAAAAAAATTAATATTATTGGTAATCTTGTAGAAGGGATAGAATAACAGGTTTTTAAACTACAAAAATGTTTAAATGTTTGTTAAGTTTTTATGTTAACCATTATAATCAAATTATTTACAAAAACATAAATTCTACTATTATATATAAAATTTATGTGTCATTTAAAATTAATAATTATTTACATAAAAAGAATGTTATTTAAAAAATAAAATATATTTCACTATTCACCGAAAATGATGTTTCTGAGAAAAATCCAAAAAATTCACCCAACGATAATTTCAAAATTCTACATTCACAAATAATTTTATTTCTCAAATTCAATTTTAATATATTTATAAAATTAATATTATTCATTTCTTCATAGAAGGACATGTGTTACACATCATTGTATATTTAAATATATAAGAAATTCCCAAAAAATTATATCATTCATTATCAATATGATATATTTATATTAATCCATTATAAAAAAAATATTTCAATATTAGTTATTAATATTTGTATCACTAAGTTTAAAGTATACGTTATATTTATCTCATTTATGTAATTATAATAATAAAATTATGTTTCATAGAAATATCATTGTTTTGGGTAACATTTTTCATGTTCATGTTGCGTGTCAAATACGCCAAGTTGATGTTTCATGAAACACACTCAAGTTCATGTTTCATGTAACATATTCCAAGTTTTTGTTGTTTGTAATGTACGCCATGTTGGGGTTTTTAGAAATGTATACCATGTTTGCTTCATCTTAAAGGAATAATTGAAATAGTGTTTTAGTATATATAT
Source organism: Viscum album (assembly GCA_963277665.1). NCBI lineage: Eukaryota > Viridiplantae > Streptophyta > Magnoliopsida > Santalales > Viscaceae > Viscum > Viscum album. The sequence goes on along the minus strand of OY728129.1, from coordinate 790,166,585 downwards.
ATATGTGTGTGTGTAACTACTTCCACAATCACGTGAACTTAAAAATAAGAAAAGGAAAATTAATCTTGAAATTTTTTATAAAATATCAATGTTTTTCATATTTAGGAGTTTATGGGATCAAACATGTTGTGTAATCGGACATGAACATGGGAATATGTTGTGATTCATTGGTAGAACCTTATTCCAAAGTTACACATTATTTACTTTTAGTACACATAGTGTACTCCTTCAATGAAAAATTGGAGCCTTTTTAATATTTATATTGTACACATTTTTTTATTGTACATTCACATGATCCATTCGTTGTGGGTTTAGAATAGATTAACATCCAACATAATGTGTTAGTGATCCCCTCTGATGAACATCCGTCTTCTATAGTGTTTTTGTAATCCTTCTATGAGGCTTGGGATGAGTTCCTTTATCATCATCATTTTCCTTACATAGGATTGTTGGTGTCATCATGAATACTAGAATAGGGGCCTCAATCCCCTATATAGAAGGTTAATCTAGTCCAGGTTGTTGGTATTCCCCATGGCCTTGGGTGTAATCCCCATATGTTTATCATTCTCTCTAATCATCAATTCAGTACTCCTTATGAAAAGACCCAATCTACATGACATCACCGAGGGACCATGTCGTTGCTATATGAGTCATGGATTTTATTTTTCATATATGAGTATTACATGGAGCCTTTGAGTTGGATCTACTAATATAATTATGAATATGAACAAACATCAGAGTATGTTTATATTATGCATATATTGTGAATGTATTTCATTATATATGTCATTAGCAAATACCTTTGATGAGATGATTACTATTGCTGATTTTATATACATAGTTAATTTGATGTTTCTTCTTAGGTATTGTTTTAAACACCATTGTATGGGATTTTCCATCATGTCTCATGTATTATGAAAATGAATTACATATTTCTGGGGACCTAGTGGGACTAGTTCCATTGAGGGTGTAGGGAGCTAGATTGATCCATGTGTATTCTGGTGGGTATATTTTCATTATTCCTTTCCAAATTTACAACCAGTAGTTGTTTTTGGATTCATTTTGGTGAATTTTTTATGTTGACCCCAGAACTCCATTAATTATTGTTATAAAATAATAGTGGGATTATAGATATATTCATTCATGGTTAATTATGGTGAAATATTTCAACATCGTAGGTTCATAGTGATTTGTGTGTGTATAGGTATGTAATGATATATCCTTCTATGATTGTGATATTCCAACTCAACACTGGTCTCCAACCCCTAGTCTATTAGATATAGGATTAAGGCATTCGTGGCTTGGGCCTCATAGGGCCAGATCATGATAAGAGTTATATACCAAAATATTATTGTGGTATTCATAAACCATGTTAATTTTAAATTTTGTTTTTATTAATTAATTTTAGTTACATCATAATGAAATAATTCTTATAAGGAAACTAACCAGATAGTAAATAAAACTAAAATGTTATTCCTTGGATGCTGATGAGAGATTCGGGATAAAAAAATATAGTGTATCATGGATTTTCCTATAAATTAGTAGTTTTCATAGCCCTTGAACTTTCAATGATTAATAAGTTTATGGGAGGAATTTAGTTGGAAAAGATATGATATAGTTCCATTTTATGTTTTTTCCATATAATATTTACACATATTTAAATAATATTTAATCTCAAAATTATATGATAATTAATGAATATGATAAAGTTTTTATTTGTGGGTTTAATTGGTTGTTTTTTAATCCCTATGAAAATATTGGATATGGTGAGTCCTAATTAATAAATGTTGTAATTTTCAGCTCTAGATTATTTTTTTACATAATTTTGGATGTCAGTATTTTTTTAATATTGAATTTTATGTTCTTTTAATGTTCAATATTTCTGTAGAAAATTGGTTGGATTGTTATTTTTTATTTTTATGGGATCTTATAATAATGTTTTCATAATTATTATAATCATACATATGAAATATAGTTATCTATATTTAATTAATTAATATTATAGTGATCATGTATGATTATTTGAAAACAATTCTTCTCTTCAAAGAATGGCTTCACATACCATGTTTCTCATTGTCTATTAATTAAGCATATAAGACACTCGTGTTTGATTAATTCTTTCAAACAAGACCTCACATTATACTAACACCAAATATCCCAATCATTGAAGTCATGATGAAAAAGTTTTCAATTAACTCCCATGCTTTATTATCTTCATTTATATGTAGTTTGATTTCGGAATAATATGCATCCCTAAAGAGGTGCATCAAAAAAAACCACATGACTACGTGTTTTGAGTGAATAAAACCAATATTGATTTGATCAAGTCAACCTGGTTATTCATTTTTGTTACGGGTGTTATATTAACACCACATGATATAAATACCATGGATGATTAAACATGGATCTTATAGAAAATGTATGGTTATGTAAGGAATTTTATGGGAAATATTTGACTATCTAGATAGTTGTGGAAGAATAAAAAAGTTATTTGAGTAATTATTGATTAACAATATGGTATATAGGATTATAATTTCTATTAAAATGAGTGTATTGGAGATAATTTATGAATACATTTAAATTTAGGAATATAATTACACCCCAACGAATCTTAATCATTTACAATGAGTTATTATGTTGCATAAGACTCATGGAAGAAACTTTTTAGAGTAGTTGTTCCGTTATAACATATTGTAAGACAACAATAAGGTAGAAATAAGAAATATCATATAATTTGAGAAGCTTTGACTGATAAATGGAGATGAGATGGGCTTGGAATCACTAGTGATCATAGAAGTGGGGAATATAATTTATTCTAATAAAGTGGTATAACACATTTCATTGTGGGGGAATTGAATGCACACAGATGATAGTTGGAGGAGTTTTAAAAAGAAGGATGATGAATATGGGATATTATAGCATTATTCCTAGATAAGAAGACGATGACCTACCTTGGCAGAGATTGATATAAATCTTATCTAACATTATAAAATCTCATTTATTAAAATAAATTATTCTTTACACTTCTTAAACTATTCAACCATTTTGACATTATACATTCTTATAAACATATAGAATCATTATTACATTTAGATGTTAGTGAGTGTAATTAATTATTTATTTATAGAATAAAAATATAGTTCTATTTATCTTAATTAGATAGTCGATATTTTTATCTTCCAATTATATTTTAATTAATCATTCTTGATAATGATATTGATCATAATTAATTAATTCTTTAAATTGTATAAATAAAGAATTAAATCTTTAATCACATCTATTAGAAAAATGAAACCTGTGTTAAAATCATTTGTGAGGGATTTAATTAATATTAATAAATAAATGTTTTTATTAATGTCATAAAACCGTGACGAATATATATTACTTAAATGAATCCCATAAAAATGGTACTCTTAATCCCATAGTACAAACATGTGAAGTTATTTACATTAAATCCATTTCGTATTTACTCAAAATATTGATTTCCTAATACCACAAAACCAATATCCCCCTATTATTGAATCCATAAAACCCAATATTGCCAACATATCACCATTTTAAACAAATTTTAAATCAATCATAAATGATAAATAAAAATAAAAATCATTAATGTGATTCAAATTATATATAGAAACAACCATGATAAAAAACATGGGATTTCTGTGTTTCATTATTCAGATAAAAATACTTTAATTTGGATTAAACAGAATTATCTATAATAAAGTTGAATTCATTATTTGGGGGGATACTAATATTTGTTTATTAAAAATATTTAGTCAAAATATTTTGAAAATCTATCTTTGATCAATCAAATTCGGTGAAAAAAAATACAATTTTGGTTTCTAAATTAAGATTCCCAAGAACACACGCACTCATGTAGAGCAGTTTTACCATGATATTTATAAAATTATATAAATTATGTATAGTTAAGATATATGATATATGTATTATAAGTTGGTAGAGGATCATTTTAGTTATAAAAACATTAACTCCTAAAAAATACACGATTTGGTTTGAATAACAAGAAACAAAAAATTTGAGTATCAAAAACCGGAACAAAACATTGTTGAATAAATAAAATTGTAATATTAATCTATAGTAATCATGGATACTCACCAAATATTTTTACGATTCCCTTCTTTAGAGAATTTTTTTTAACTAAAATATCATTTAATTCATTATGAACTATTGTTTCATAGAATATTTGGAGAATACACACAAAAATGTTTAAATAACATCTACATTGTTTTTAGAATAAATAAACAAGAAGGGTCTATAAAGATGGAATGAAAATGATAAATTTACCATTTTCATTATTTTTGGGATGATAAATAGTGGTTTTACTACTATCAGTCAGTTGAGATGTGAAATTGAAATGATTTGAATTGAATTATCCATTGTAAACTTGTATGATCCATTTGGAAAACATAATTAAGAGAAGAAATCAAATTAGTGATAAAACATTTGAGTGAAATTATTTATAATTATAGGGAGATATTTAAAAAAAATTCTATATTTCCCACCATACAAACAGAGACCAATTAAACATTCAAAACATCTATGAAGGGTTTACCATATGGATAAACATATGATTGATTTATTTAATGATGGATCATGGGGGAAACCGCTATTAATTCTATAAATATATGAGAATATACTTCTAGAAATTATTGGTACTTTACTACTAGAGGAATAATTTGTGTTAAATCATCCCCAGATGTTTATGCTTTTAGTTCAAATATAATCAAATTTACCAATCAGTTGAATGACCATATATCCATGGTATGGACATTAATTCTTTCCAATACATCGCACAAGATCATAAAAACACTACATAAACCCCACATACAACATCAATTTCTATATTCCATTTTGTAATTAAAATTTTGATTCTATGTTCAACGCCAACAATTTAAATAATGTTTTAAATGTTGTGGTACATTGTTTCCTATTATACCACATTAGAAAACATCAAACCCAAACCCATAAAAACATTGTATTGTTATATCAGAAATTTTAATGAACTATTATTTGAATGGTATATTAAAATATTAAAATAGTTTTGTATTTTCTAAGGATAAATACACAATCATTGACCCAGAAATTTGTGTGTCAAAGAAAACAACAATATTGATTACAGTTCCTAAAATGTAAAATAATTAGAGAAACAAAAATCATTAAATGAATAATCTATTAAAATAAAATTATAATTTTAAAAAATAAGATTATATGTAGAATAAAAAACAAATAATAATTCAAAATATTTCAACCCAGATAGGAAAACTGGAAACTGAAATTGATTTCCTAAGGAGTCAAGTCAGTTTTGGTTTACATTAAAAAAATCATAAGGCTATGAAAAATGTTCATTCCATCTATATAAATGAAACAATAAATTTTGAACAAAATTACGTTGAATGGAATCATATGGATAACTATTAATCAATGTGCTAAATTTTTTTATAGAAATAAAAAAAAAGAAATTTTTGAACCAAACTATTTTGAAAAATATAACATTATTGTTATAAGTTATATACAAATGTCACATTATAAACACATTCGACACACTTTATGTGAAAACTAATTTCCAAAACATCAATTATTTTATTGAATAATTTGAAATTACTATAATAAAATTTAGTAACCATGATATGTTACAAAAAATTTAGTTGAAAAATATATATTTGTTAAACAACAACTTCTATATCTTGAATGTCATCCAAAAGTTTAATCATAAAATTAAAGTGGATTATATAATAAAAACCTATAAATAACTATAATATTTATGACTAACATACACCTTCTTGATGATGTGGGCCAAATATTAAAATATAAAAATATTCATAAAGAAGTACAAACTCATAAAAGAAAATTTGTAGGTGGATAAAAATTTAATATTTGATGAAATGTACATACCATGATATAGCATGATCTCTACCTTATTTATAAATGAATCATATTATTTTATATTCCATTATTAATAGAATTCTATCAATATAAGGATGAAATATTATACCTCAGTTCTTCCATAAATGTTACTCCACATTTTATATGTTCAACATTTTAATAAGGGTAACTATGGAATTCAGGAATAGTATTTCAATTTTAAAATAAAAGTACTTTATGGCCCAAAAGACTTATATAGGATGTTTTGGTAGGGGTAAAGGATTTCATGATTTAATTTACTTCTATGTATATAAAAAAATAAGAGTATATGTTTAACACCCATTCGTTGTTGATTTTAGGTGGAGAATGATATAATAAGAAAAGTAAAACATTACATTCTTAATACGCACAATATCAATGAAAATTGGTATGAATCTTTCTCATTTTATATAATTTTACACTGAAATGTCTAGTAGAAGGTCATTAAAATTTTCAAGTCAATGTGGTTGAATTATTCTATAATAAAAAGCCTTTAGATTAATCAGTTTGTGAACATTCATCAAGATGATGTGAAAATAATTTACTACATGATTTATAAAACGAATTGTATTGTTAATATATGAAATATTTGGAAGCTAATATGTGTTAAAAACCAAATTACACAATCCCACTATTTGGTATCATGAAAATTTTTAAAAATACAGAAAAATACTCTAGTATTACTTTTAAAAGATAAGAAAATAAATTTTTGAAACATTGTAAGTAGTTTTCAATTGTTTTTAAATAAAATATAAATATAACCAATTATTTGGATGATAAATCATTTCCGGATAATTTTTTTAATCATATGAATATTGTGATTTTTTATAATATTTCAGAAAAAAATTTAAAACACTTATTAAAGTGGTATATTTTTTCAGCACTATTGTGTACATAAAATATTTTATTGAGCAAATTAATCCATTAAATAATTATTATTATTATCTTTGTATTTATTTAGAAAAATAATCTTTAGGGTGATTTTTTTAAACTCCATAATATAAATAAATTTTATTTAGAACATAGAACATTGAACACTTTTTTGGATATAAAATGGTACATGAATATTCATGTGATGATAGATTTATGAAAGAGGTGTTTTATGATGTGGAGTCCATGAAATTATTATATTTCACTATAGAATACCCACAAACATTGAAACACTGTCCATTGTATGAAATAATTAAATATTGATTCTTGTGTGAGAACGATAATGTTAATGTTACCTTTAAAAATTATTTGACCATAGAAGATAAAATTGAACATTCATGAGTATTTAAATTCAATAAATTGTCTAATTGTTGGTCCTTGGCTGATCTTGCATTCAAAAGTCAATAGACATGAATGTGTAAAATCCTTTATATAAAATGATAATCCAATTAGTGAAATACTAATAAGGATCATCATAGATAGGGTTAAAATTTGTAACAACACTTTTACCTTGTGGATCATTTTTATTGTTAGAAATATCAAATTAGTATGGCTAGTTTAAATTGATCACATTGTCTTTACAATAGTAAAAAATCAGTTTTAGAGCTTATTCAGTCTAGAATAATGAATAAAACTATTGAAACCATTGATTTTCGTTTGTGGATATCTATTAGTAGAAAATAGAATTTCCATTACATTTTCATGACCAAATAATAAAGTGTGAATCTAGATAAACTAATCAATATTTTCAACATGATTTTTTGTGTTAACTAAATATACCTGTTACACCTAAGGAAAACCAAATAGAAATTTTATATTCTATTTTGGGAATTTTTTAGTGAAAAATTTAATTGTGGTTTATTTAATAATCTTTTATCCTTCCAAATTTTTTCATGAATATATTTTTCAAGATATTAAAAGAGTGTATTATTGTATTTATATATTATTAAAAAATTTAAGAGAGTTGATTTTATATATTTCTATAATGTTAAGGGTATTTCCCAATGTCTTTTTATACTAAAAGTCGAATTTTAAAATATAACAAGTGAAACTAAATGTTTTATATAATAAATTCTTTAGGATATTTGTTTTTTATGGATGTTATTCAAGATGATAAATCCAAAGATGAATTCATTCTCACAATTACTTAAGCATATTCTTGTGAATGAGTGGAGATACCTCTTGGATCAGCCATGATTATATTGAATTTTTTATATTTTTTTAAAAAAATTATTTCCTTCTCTAAACTACATCAAAAGATATTTCATTTACAACTAATGAAAAAATAAAAAAAAATATTGAAAAAATCACATATATCAACCCATTATTCATCTACAAAAAATGGGAACTTTAATTTCAGTGGATGATAGATGAACAAAACTACACTTTATGGGGGTGGTCTAAGGCTAGATATTTTTAAGGAATTCTTATTTCATTACCAATGTTTATAAAAAATTATATTCACCAAATATAATTATGAAACCACTAAATTGGAGTTACTAATAATTTATTATTATGTTGACAAAGTAAGATACAACTATTTTAGATCCCAAATAATGGTATTTATTGACAGATATACTATTAGATTACTCATGAAAAGAAACAAATTTAATCCATGACTTCTAAGATGGATTTTACATCATAAATATTTCTATTTAGAAATTTATGATGACATAAGTTATTAAAAATTAGTTTCTAATCAGTTGATAACATTATATGTTTAATGAGATATGGATTTAGTAATTCCACCCATTAAAGGGGTGTTTAAATGTGAAGAGTTGTATAATTATTTTTCCATTAAAAACCATGTTTCTCTAAAATCATAATGTAACTAAAAGCCTAAAAAATTACTCTCTTTGTCACGAAATATTTTATTTACATATTGAAAAATAATTCTAAGATTTATATTTGGGAAGAACCCAATCCCTAGAACATTGAATGCCACTCAATCAAAAATCAATGTGTTTTTAATAATGAGTATTTCAATGTTCTAAATTTCAAACATAAATTATGTTTTGGAATCTATTTTAGACCAAAAAGTACAGATAGATTAGAACTATTTTCAAGATTTTTTTGTCCCATACATTTTGGATAGTCAAATTATGTTTTTAAAACATTTAATAATTATTAGTTATACATGATTTTTTTTAAAAATAAATGATATAAAAAATATTCATTCCCCTTTTTTATATATATTATTGTTGGGGGTGGAATCCATGGATTCTTTCCAAAAATATTGATGTATAAAATAACATTCACTTTATAGATATTTAGTATACATGCGGGTATAATACATTGCATATAAGATTCATTATGATTTGGTTTTGTTAAGGTTTTTAGGAAAAATAAATTCAGTTGGATTTGGTTTTATATATTTTTTATAAGAGACTCTGGGACTCATTTTTATATTAAAACACTTATGGTTATTTGATTGATATATGGTAGGAGGTATAAAATATTCACATCTTTTCATACTCAAAAAAATGTAATCAGTTATCTTTCTATAAATCTTACACCTTATAGAGTGTATTTTTCACCATCAACACATAGGATTTCATCATTAAAAATGATGAATTCTAATGGGATTAATATACAACCAATAAAACACTCATAATAATGTATCCTTTTAGTCAGGTTTATAGAAGAGCATGTCATCTCTCTATTGAGGTATAACATATGGAATATTGTATTTTTATGAATTATAATATAAATTAATTTGTATCTACAATTTTATATAAACATTTCTTTCAAGAGTTGGATAAAAATATGATGAATAATAATGAAAATTAAAGACTCTTATATAATAATGTATTTATATGATGGCATGATCTTGAATATATAATTAAAAAAGAATGAAATTTTTTTTAAATTCAATTCCAAATTTATATTACATCTATACATATTTTGATCCACAAAGTATAAATCCTATATAGACCAACGTTTTTTTCTATTTGGAATTTTTAATTTTAAAAATTAATGTAAACATATATCATTAAAATTTAATAATAATTTCATTGACCCTTTAAGAAACAATGTACAGTAGAATTCTATTGATGATATTACATAACGTAATCCTTTTTACCTATTTTGGATATGGTATTTTTCATTATATATTGATGTTTATATCTATCATAGAATATTTTTTAAATTATTTGAGACTCCCATTATTGTTATGTGAAAATATGTTAATAATTTATGTCTGGGAGAGGGGATCAACAACCCATAGTTAATATCAAATTTGTAGATTGATTGTGAATTTTTTATTTGAAATTTTGTCTTCATCCTATTTCCATTTTTCATTTTATAATCAAAATATTCATTTTGGGAATAAAATAATATTTCATGATACTACCAAATCATAAAACACTTCAATCCTCTATGAATAAATTGTTTGTATGGTCCAATAAACATTAATGTTGCACTAAATATAAAATATATCTCTTTTTATGTATTTTTATGATGTGTAACTCGGATATAAACATTCCCCTTGGAATGCGGTGACCTATGAATAGACTATAGAGAATAATATGCTGCCAATCAGGTGGTGTTTATTTTATAATATCAAATTATTCCTATTTCAAATCATACTATATTAATTTGAAATTGTAAGTGAATTTTCTTGATTTTTTAACAAAATCTATTTTTTATTATCCTTTATCTTAAATAGTGTAATCTATTGATATTATAATGGTGAATTATATTAAGTGATACATACTTGAATTCGGATAGTCATTTGAATGAATTTTGACATTTATTATTCGATAAGTGTTTTCATTAATTAATACAGTCTAATATTCATTTTATCCGTCAAATGAACCAAATATTTTAAAAATATCATTTATTTAACAATTGGGTTAAATTTTTAGATATAATGTATTTTGAAAATCATTTCAAATTCCTACATTCTCATAGATGATAACTTTTTCTCATTATATCAGGGAATAACACCAATAATTTCCCCCATTATGATATCACTATTTAATTTTTTATTAATATTTGGTAGTTCATTATAAATTTTTAATATTGAATCAGATTTGTTTTAGGTGAATCAAATTTACAACACTGATCACTTAAATATAATGATAAATGATCATTGAACAATTAATTTTTCTCTTTCTATTAAAATGTTTAAAAAATATGATGAATCAATGATTGATTAAACAATACTGATCATATTGTTTTAATTTATAATTATTATTATGGAGAAGACTGGTATTATTGGATTAATAGGAAAATTTAAATGTAGCTCATAATAATAAAGTTAGTATGTTGATCATTTGAATTATTTATAAATGATTGGATATATTATTTTTTTGTGGAATAAATATTTTCTGTTATATATATTCTCTATTATAAACCTGGTGGAATCTATAAAGAATTAGTAGATCTAGGTGTGATTAATCTCCATTACAGGTAATAGATCAAGCGATACTTAAATGGAATTAATCATTAAAATTGTGGTCACAGTCATTTTTAATCTATATTATATAGTATGTTCGTTCATCATATCAAAAGTGGGATAGTCTGTTAAAGAGTTATTAATAGATTGAGTTCTATATCATGAAGAAAATGTATTTTTCTTTGGAAAAATAGGAAGAAAAATCATACATTTGACTCTCATAACTTATCCAATCACTTATCATAATTATCAAAATTGAAACTATATAATCTTTATCTCGTTAAACAGAGAGAGTTATAAATCAATTGTTCCTTATTTTATTATACTTATATATGATAAATGTTTTTAAACAAATTAAATATAATGAATACCAATTTCTATTTTTTTATTTCATCATATCAGTCATGAAATTTATTTATTTGAGGACAAAAAATTATAATGTGTGAAAGAATTTGAAAACTATCAATTATTTATATCTCTTCACAATTTAATTTTACAAATTTTAATTCTTTTTCTTATAAAATAATTATAATAATTGATTTATAGGATTTGTTATGTTAATTGTTTCTGTATTTTTTAATTCTATATGTTTATAAACATGGAATTCAATATTCCATGTTAAATAATTTTCATAATTTTTAAACATAATTAATTTTGAGAATATAAATTTGATGGGTTGAATTTTAATTTATCTATATTTCATAATTTGTTTTATTTCAGTGTATACTATTTCATTCGACATTTTAGTGGATTTTTATTTATTAATACTAGATTAGAGTAAATAGAAATTTATTTTACAAAATCCATTATAACAATGAAGATGAATCATATAGGTAACATTTAAATTGGTTTCCTTGTTTTTTATGTCTAATTATTTTCAGGTATCATCACATACAAAATATGTGTATTTGTTTCACCCATAAGAATAAATTTCTAGATAGTTTACCTGTCTATGATTAAATATCAAGTCAGAGTACACATGTATAAATAATACCTTGTATCGAAAATGTTGGAATTAGACTAATGATGCATTTTAGTATCACACTTCTGTGATTAAAATCATGATTAAGTAGTTAAAATTAGAAAAATAATAATCTAAAAAGAGATAAACATGGTGAATTAGTGTTACAGATGATTAACATTATAGTTGAGTCAATTTAATCTAATCAACATATTTTTTTAGGTTCCTATTAATATTGAATGGGGATCAATAATGTCCATATAAGATTGATTGGGTGATTTCATATGTTACATTGATCTAGTTGGTTTCCTAGGAAAGGTTAAACTAATCATCGACCTGCATATAAAGGATTAACTATATGGAATGGGTGTATAGAATCTCAACTAAAAAAATAGAAGTGAGCATTTTTTCTCACAACTCATAGATTGATGAATTTATTTTTACATAAATAATGATTGATTCACAATATATTAGTGATTACACGGGGAAGGGACCCTCATTGAACATGGTCATAGGGTTTTCACTTTGTAACATACTAAACTACTGTTATGAGGTGAAAAATAGAATAATTAATGGTTTTGAAAAGGATAAAACAAAACTTATATTAGAGATGAATTGGGAATCACCAAAAACTATGGATGAGAAGAAGCTTCGAGAAGATAATAATAAGGGAGGCCACAAGTTTTTGCGGTATATTCGAACACAATAAAAAGAGTGTTATTGGAATTTTCAATAAAAAGGGTATTACAATTATCTATAACAGCTCTATATAAGACTACGATGCTTATAAAATAAAATGGGAAGATATAAATTGATATTCTATTACCTAATTTTAAAATTTAAAAAAATTTATGTTCCTAATAAAAAAAATTATTCATTTTTAAAAACTTCCACATTGAACAGTTAATGTGTTATTATGATTAAAAACAAATTTTGTTTTATGAATATTTTTTTATCCTCTTTTACATATTTCCTATCGTGATTAACTACACCATTATGTTAAACTTTATTCATGTCATGATTTATGTATAGGACTTTTAGTCATGTTGCTAATAGATTTAATATGGAGTAGTTATTAGGAATTTTTTATGAAAACCTTTATTGGTCATGAACATTACATCATATGGTTAATAAATCAATAACTATTTCAGTGTTTTTGGGATATATATGTTCAGAACAAGATATTATATTTTTCAACATAAAACATGTCACTTAGTAAGTGAACACTATTATTCATTATGGTCAAAATATAATTAATTTGGACACATATAGCTTTAATAAATCAAGAAAATTTATAAATTGTTCATATAATATATATAGGAAAAAGATACACATTTGCGGATCATTTTATTTCAATAATAATCATCTATGAAAAATATTTAGTTCTATATCAATCAAAACATTATTTTGAACGTCATTCGCAAAGATCATCCAATTATCAAAAGTAAAATGGTGTTGCAATGACCACAAGCTACTTTCTATTTACCTCCTTAACTTTTACTAAATTTATCCCTCTATTATTTTAATAAATTATTTTAATCTTCTACATTTTCTCTATGTCTATTTTAATTATTCATTTTCATATAATTCATCTTCATATAGTTCTGTTCTTTATAGAGGCGGTTTAAAGGAAAAATTGATCTTGTCATATTTTCTTCAGGTTCTCACCACTATTTAAGTGAGGTTTATTTGTTTTTATATTCCATTAAAACCAATGGAAATCATTTACTTCTAATATTCCATTAAATCCATGGAATTTATTCCTCTCCATTATTGGTTATTAGATTCCATTAAAACCTAGAGGAAAATATACATTGCCCAAGAATTTTTCATGTGATGAGACATGGGGGATTATTTTTGATCTATTTTATAACTCCTCTATCAAATTTTGTCACCTTAATTTATACATTTTATTTTTACTCATTTTCTTACATTAAATTATTCTACACATTAACTTTACATTGATTCCTATCTATATAAATTTAATTATTTCATGATAAATAAATTTTTTATACACTCATTTTCAAATTGTTTTTATGAAATTTACCCACACTAGCATCATTTTACTCCAACATATAATTTTTTAAAAGGATTAGTTTTTTATCACAAAATATAACTATTTTTAAAATAGCTATTTAATTTTCAAATCATAACCAATTTCAATGTTAGATAATTTTAAATGGAATTTTTTTAAAACATCATTATGTCCCCCAAAAGTATATCTAAGGGACAAGAACCTTATTGATATTTTTCCATTAATTGTTAATGAATGATTAATATTTCATCCATTCATATATTGATTTTTTTATTATATGTAAAATTTTGTAATTATTGGTTATATTTATATTAGTGATAATGAAAAAATGTATACACATGATGATATTACAGAATTTTAAATAGATTGGAAGTATATGAATACATTACATTTTTTTATACAAAAATCAATTTAATCATATCCACTATATTTACTAAACCTGGGTTACTCTATGCTTACATTTCACCTCCATAAGAAACCATGTCACCTATTTCATTTCTCCATTTACTGAATCACCCTCTTTTTACCACTCGCAACCCCGCAATACCCCTCACAAATCGACTCCGAGCCGATTAGTATCGCGACCGAACATCATGTTTAGGGTTACCTTCTTCATTTGTCTTCATCGCACATCACTCTCAATCGACAGACATTTCATACCACTCGTAAGTCGACAGTCTTCTTATTCTCTCCCATATTCAGTCTGTTGGTCCCTTATCCACTACCCTCTCCCACACCTTCGGCATCCCCACCTTCTCCTCCTCCGTCTGCTCGGCATTCGGCTCCCCCATTCCCAACAATTCACGCTCGCGATCTTCGTATCAAACAATTTCATTAAAATCAATCAATTACATTGATACAACATCATGTCGGGAACTGTTTCACTTATATTGGAGGTAACCCTACATTTACTCTAATGTTCTTAAATCTTATCTGTTGATAGATTCATTGTCCATTCATTGAAATTCATTTTGTTATTACCAGAAACTATATTTTCATTTGAATTCGAGCTCGTACTATCTACTACAAATGATTCGCATAAGAAACTTCCCATATCATACAATATAAACAGAATATTGTGAGATAGCATTGGCTGAAGAATTGTGTCAGCAATTTTTGATGGTAACACTTTATTTACCGAACCCAACTTTATTGTTAACTGCTGATTAATTTTGTGTCCATTCATTGATGATTATTTTTTTGTTAACGCTGACTCTATTTTCATTTTACTCTATTTGTGTTTGTTACTCTCCCAATCTTTCCATCACATCCTCTTATCAGTGTCCCATTGCTCTACTATTTTTTCCCCACTCAGTCTCTCCTTCTATCCATGTCTCACCCTCACATTCCCAAGCCTGTGAGGCATTTTCTCACATTCTTGTATTTAAATGTTCAGGTAGATGTTTTGAATGCCTACTGTATCATATTTATTTTATATGTTTCATTTAAATGCTATTATTTCAATTAAATACATTTTCTATAGTGGGTTTGTGCTCCTAGGTGATGGAATTGGTTATAAGGAATTTCGTGATAGCGGCACTGATGCTGCAATGACGGCAGCATGTTTCAAGAATAAATAATTTATTATTCTGATAATAAATATCATTTTCATTCCATGATTTTGGAAACTTATGTAATTCAAACTGATACTCACTATAAAGCATGGTTTTAGGATGCAGATACACTTTTGGTGTCGTTTGTGAAGACCACATCAGCCTCCCTAACTATTCTGTACCCTCACGGAAACCCAACAGATCTGGGTCAAATGTATGAGCTGTTATGCGAACACAACCTTCATATTCAAGTTAATTTGATGGGGTTAGTATTTCAGATCCAACCTTTTTTGGTTTCTACTTTTATCAATCCAGCCTAACTTATCTTGTGGCATCTGGATGTTTGTAGATATAATTATTCTAGGTAAGGACGGTCTTCAAACGAGGTAAATGATATTTTTCAAATGAATAAAATGGATTCAGAATCATTAACATTTGAACATTTTATAATTCATTTTAGGGGATTTTGATACAAAGGGAGAAATATTTACGCATCGAATTTCAATTCCCTCTTCTAAAATAATAATATTCATTGACCAGTTCAAACACACGTGATAAGTGGTTTCACATTTAGGGGATTCAATTATCAAGATTGAAAAATGTTTTGGTAGTCCGCCCAGTAAGGGGTTTGCTGAATCACATGATTGGAATTTGTTTTCCTTGCTGAGTGAACATAAAACTTATGCATAGATTGAGGCTACCTATAGATGCCTCAAATAGACTCATGGGGTTATGCAGGAAGTTATATTTTTGTACGGACATTCTATTGGGTGCAGACATAATATATTTTTAGCATCCAAGTTGTTTGAGGTTACTATATATGGTGTTCCATATCTCAGTATTTTCTAACATTAGAGTTCTCTACCTACTAAAGCAGACATACCGGATTGATATCTATAATGTGCATGTTTTTTTCTTTATAATATTCATTTAGCTATTCGTATTTTCATGGATCAAAATATTTATTCAACATCAATTTTTAAGTATAGGTTTTCCTACATCTTTGTATTATTATCATCATTGTTCATTATATATATTAATAATAACTATAACATCCCTCCTTTTTATCACATAAACATTCATTACATTTTACAAAACTGAGGATCTTTAAGGTTTAGTGTCTTGGAAACCAGGAACTTAAAACATGAAACAAAAAAACATTCTTCTTAAACACTTGAAAGGCTTCTCCACATGTTCACCCTAGGTTCATTACTGCATCTCTTAACCTGGGGACATACATCAAAATAAAGGGTGAGTATAAGGCCTAGTAAGGGAAACATGGGAAACATTTAACATGTGAACTTGGGATACATCAACAATGTCATGAAAAGAACATTAAGGCATGAGAATGAAATCATGAGATATATCATAATAAAAATAACATTTTTTCATAACATGAAGATGTGTCTACAAAATTTAATAATGACAATCATTTCGTTTCACCAAGGTCCATCCCCAAGGTTTCATTAAAAATTACCAAGGTTATTTACTACGGTATCAGTCTAAAAAGTCATCTCTAGAGATTAAGTCTTTACCCAATGCATTGGAGCGCTATCTGGGCACACCCTTGACATGTCTTTATTATCATGTGAGCCACATATATCATCATCAATAATTTCATAAACAACACATATATCATAAAATAAATGGGTTTCATTTCATAATCATAATGTTTTAAAAACTGCTTTAAAGACATGATCTTTATGTCACTTTAAACCCACGGAAAGGAGAAGCGAGTTTAATGTATGTAAATCACAGAATTTAAAATAGAATATTTTGATATATATGTGAATACCACTTTAGTAGAAATATCGTTGAGTATTCACTTCATAAAATAAATTAATTTGAGAATAAGATAGAGACATTTTGAGATGGAAATTATGCAGCATAACGGCTATGTTACAAGGTTTTTAGAAAACATTTAAAGGAGAGGGAACATGGGTCAAACATTCATAAATGACCCGTAAAACAGAAGAGGGACAAAATATATGGGATTTATGAACATGGTAATGAAATTTGAAAATATACCATATGAAATGAAGAACATGAAAGGAAGACAAAAATACGATTTCTCTTATGAAAATTCGGCAGCCTAACAGCGTTAATAAACTTCAACCAAAAAGGAATTGATGAGATCAAATAGGGTCTCTCATCAAATGAACATAAAATATAAGTATGATAGATATAGAGATCATAACCCAACATAATATAAAGTAACTTGCAAGACTTGACATGGAATTAGAATTTTGAAAAGGGTGAAAGGTGAAAGGACCACTTAAAAATTCAGCATCCTAACGACGCCACTTAAACTTCATAATACTGAATTGAAGAGATAAAATAGGGTCTCCCATCATATGGTCATAAAATATCAGTATAATAGATATATAGATCATACCACAACATAAAAAAAGAAACTTGAAAGAATTGACATGAAAGTAGGACTTCAATACGAGAAGGGTGAAGAACCACTTAATAATTCGGGAGCCTAACGGCGCCACATAAAACATCAAAATAATTAATTGAAGAGATCAAATGGGGTCTCTCATTATATGGTCATAAAATATCAGTATTATAGATATAGAGATCATACCCCAACAAAACAAAAAGGAACTTGAAAGAATTGACCTGAAAGTAGAACTTCAAAACGAGAAGGGTGAAGAACCACTTAAAAATTTGGCAGCCTAACGTCGCCACATAAAACTTCATAATATTGAATTGAAGAGATCAAATGGGGTATCTAATAATATGATCATAAAATATCAGTATGATAAATTTAGATATCATACCCCAACATAATAAAAAGGAACTTGAAATACTTTACTTGAAAATAGATCTTGAAAAATGAGAAGGGAGAAAGAATCTGTTACAAAAATTTTGGCAGCCTAACGGCGCCACTTAAAACGTCATAAAACGAAATAATGAGAGTAAGAGGGGATATCTAATTATGTGAACATGAAAAGGGAATTAAGAAGAGTATAAAATAACACCCTTTAACATAAGAACATGGAGCATAAAAGAAAATACATAAAAGTGATTACTTGAAAAGAAAGAGAGAGGTCGGATCCCTTACCTTAAAACGTAACTCATAATACTCAAAGGTTGGGACCTTGAGGGCTTGGGGGCACCATGGGAGGACTCCTTGGGAGGTAATGAGACCATAAATTTGTTGGGGGAGAGTGGGGAGCCGAAATGGATGAGAGGATGGCTTGTTATTTATAGGGAAAGTGAGGGGACAAGGCATTAATGGCCAAGGGACACCTCAAAAGTGGGTTTCTCAAAACCATGTGCTCTCCCAAGATATTTCCCATTAAGTTAGGCCAAATGGGGCCCCCAATACAATAATTCATCGCCTTTGGTCGGCCAACCCATAAAATATCTCATGAAATCATCATGACACAGGTATGATGTCATTAAACATACTGAAACCCTAAAACTGTATTTTTGCTATTCACTGAAAATTCAACTTTCTCAGAAAAATCCCAAAATTTCACCTTAACCAAATATCGATGCTCTGATTACAAAAATGATATCCATTTAAAAAAATAATTTTCTAAATATTTTTAATTTAATTTGTAAATATATAAACTATTCACTGAAAATTCATTTTTTTCCGAAAAATCCCCAAAAATTACCTTAACATAATATCGATGATCTGAGTTCAAAAATAAAATCCATTTTATAAAAATAATTTTCTAAATATTTTTAATTAAATTTTTAATTGAAAAACACTATTCACCTAAAAAACTAATACTTGAATAATAATATATGAAAGCGTTATTTAACCATTTTATTGAATCACGTTACTTAATCAAGGTGCCTAGATTATATTAATACTTTCTTTAAGTGAGATTACTAATCCATTTAGTCACATTACTAATCCTAAGCATAAAATCACTATTCATAATTTACTATTCATCAAAAATTATGTTGATCTTATTAGACTCTAAATTTCATAATGAACATAATTGTAGAAGACCATTTTTTGAAAATCATTACACATTTTTTATTATTTAAGGATTACATAAACATTTTTAAAATATCCTTTTCTAAAATTCATCAAAAATATTCATACTATATTTATTCGGTAATTTGAAAATTCATAAACTTCATCATAAGAAGAAATTGAAATTTTTATTTAAAACAAATGATTACACAAGGCAGTTATAGTCTCCTTACATATCCCCTTATCACACTAGCATAGGATCTAAGTGTAAGGTTTGCTAAGTTGAGAGAATTCGAGAGAGGCTCGGCTAATATCGCACGAGTAGTAATTTCTATCAGTTTGAACTCCTCGCGAAGGCGATTCCATTCTAACATCACACGATGAAGTTCATATTGGGTTTGGTCCAGAGCAAAGCCCAGTGGTGATACCTCCTTCCCAAGTTCTGTTAGATGGGCTTCGATCGGTCCAAGTCTACTGGGTGAGGCCATCGAATCTTCTTTCTCTATTAATTAACCAAGATTACTTGTATTTAGAGTCAAAAATCGAAACGTTTAGTTTCCAGTGGTCATATTGACCAATGGTCATATAACAGTCAAAACCCAACAGTCTCATTTTAATTATAGTCATGTTATCAAATGAAAGAGTTTTGTTGAGTATATAAAAAAATAGAATAACACACAAAATTAGGAAACAAGATTTATTCAAAATTTTGGGTCGTTACAATAACATTTTTATTAGAGTTATAGTTCATTTATCTTTTAAATTAAATTTTTAATATTTCGATTTTCTTAACATTTTTTTGACTTGCATTTGATTTTTCAGTCAAATGACTACATCCTTCCATTATACAATCATCTTCTTCTATTGATTATTAGTTATTTCAATATCAGGTTAATAGGAATATTTTGTTAATTTTTGAAATAATGTTTCAATGATGTTAATTTAGGGGGTAAAAGAGTTCATTCAATTATTTCAAAGCTTAAATGATTTGTGAAAACCAGTTTCTTTGTAGTATTTTTCATTTAATCTTTCATTTTCCATCTATAAACCTCACAGCTCTCAATTTTTTTTCTCTTCCATCAGCTTTTTATAATTGAATATTTACCACATTCCATTATTATATCATCATTATTAACAGATTTATCTCAGTTACTGTTATTTCAGGTGAACTATACTCATTGATATATACAGAAAAGTGCATTGATTCTCATGAAGCATTGTCTTATATTTTATATCATGGATATATAGAAATATTGATTCAATATTTATTTATTTTTTATTTATCTAAATTAATGGATGTCACATATTCTATGTAATAATATTTTTATTGTACATTACATTTTTACATTCCCTCGCATCACTGGATCTAATACATTCAATTTTTATATATGCAACTGTGGATGACAGTCCATTAATGATATGTGTGCCTTCAACCATTGAATATCAACTATATGTTCCTATGTTGTTATACCTCTATTATCACTATTCCAATTTTTTATTTTTGTTTTCATATATCCTTTGAATAATCTATAGTTTTGGTTCAAAGTGAAATTCATACTTGTAAACAGCAAGGATATCAGGATATCAGCCAAATCTAAAGAAGTTTGATCTGTTGCTTCAAGGTTTCTAAAAAATTAATTCATGATTATTACAGGCTTCTAGGTACACTTCACCTTGTATTTCTTCAAATACCCTCTCATTGAAAAATCTTTTGACGCTCTCTAACTCCACCTGGAATGGATGATATATTTATTGGTTTGTTGATTATCAATTTATCGAAGAAATGGTGTTGTGACGATTGGTGATATAGATGGTGATGTTTTTACTAATTTGATTTAGTTGGATCATTGTTTTTATGATGCGGATCTATATTTTGGTTCCATATTACAATATCTCTTTGGTGTTTCCAAATGGTTATTTCTAAGGGTGGATCTAGATTGAGTTTTTCATATTTTAATTTTTAGATGGTCCCTGACTAGAGGGAGTTGTCTTTTCTATTCCTGAATTCATTTGATCGGGTGGGTAGTTATTTAAAGGATATGTGTTTTCAATGTTTTCTCCCTATGATTATCATGACTCCAATGTGGATAGAATAGTGATGTTTGGGAAAGATGTTATGATGGGTTTCCTTTACTAAAAAATTGATAGTTAAATTTTTAAAAAACTATAACTTATAATCATTTGTTCCCTTTATATTTTAAATCTTTATATTTCCATTTGAAACATATATAAATTACTAAATGATTATTTTCCTTTATCCTCAATGTCCATTAATCCGACAGACGATCTGAAACACCAATGATTTGCACTCAAGACGATCTTTTAGCATAGAAGGATTTCCCAAAGGGTATTGAAATTGGTTGAGGGACAAGGTATGTATATTTATATATTTTATGAAATTTTAGAAATATTTTAATTTCATAAAACAATAAATTCTTACATTTTTTATGTTTAATTATACTATGCATTTCAATTTTTTAATTCCTAATATTCTTTAGGGAAACACTTTATTTTCTTTTTTTCATCAAAGATTTAGTTGAACATAAATCCCTGATGGAGTGAGTGCCCAGATTCATTTTCAAGATTACTGTAATTCACCATTTCTATTAGACTTTTAATCGACCACAGTTCCAGGATCTGCTTCAATAGAACTGGGTTAGTTTTACTACATATCCCAAAACCCATGTAGTAATTCTTCTCATATTCGAATCAGGGTAACTTTTATTGTGTTGTTTCACTGTTATCTAACTCATTTACCAGTAGTAGTAAATACAGAAATAGGAATTGGTAATGCATTCATGTATTCTTTCATAAAATCAGGAAGGTAACATCTGTTTTGACCACCATAAGGATTTAGGTTTGTAGAAGGAGAAACTGAAAAAGGACATATGTGCAGACTTCCTATGGATGATTGTAAAACCTCAGGGTGCCTCCATTGATATTTTTTCAGGATTCACTATCCAAGGTAGGATATATCTGTTCTTTGAACTAGGGAATGTGTACTTCAATACCTGGATATATAATGTCATCAAGGGAGATGTTTGTTCAGAAGTTGTGTCCATGGTCGGCTTCTGTTGTCTTCAACACAGGTTTTTAGGTTGTCTGTACTATTTTCCGCATCCCTTCTATATGGAATCATTGAATGACATCATTGCTTGTAAGTCCATCAACCATCAGTTTCCATGATCCAGTAAACCCATAGTTAATGTGTTTCAAGTGAGTATGTTACGTTCACTAATTTTTCATGGATTTCACTGCTATGGAAAATTATATTAATGTTTTTATATAAAAATTCGGACATATTTGAATATATTTAATGAAATGTCACATTAAATAGTTACAATTATTTCATGATTTCATTGGATTATTACATAACCTCCATATTATAGTTTTCAGTTCAATTGCATTCAAATGCAATGCCCAAAAAACCTCCAACATTTTAATTCAATCATTTTCATATCTCTTTTTCTTTATCACTACCCTTTTATTTTCATTGATTTATCTATCAGTTATTTTCAGTTCTTGCATATCTTTTTATTATGGATTTAGATAATTTTAAAAAATTTCAAGTTATGTTTGTTACTTTTTCTTCTACATTCATCTTTACTTATGGTCATCGAGGTGGATTGGTTTCCTCTCATACTGTACACCAATATATGAGACGTCAAATATATTATTAGTTCCAAAATATTTCAATTAGTTTCCCTTTCTAATATTGTTATGCGCCACCAGTTTATTCATGGGGAAAATGATCATGAAATGGTTGAAGATTCAACAGATAATCAAGGTTTCTGGAGTTACTATATATTGATATTTCCTACTAACCATGCATTCAATGTTAATATTTTTGTTTTAGTGCTCCTATAATTATAATTGATTTGGTTAATTTTATTCTTCCTCTTTCTTATATTTTGAGACATCTTCACTGATAAACACCTCCATGGTTGTTGCTTCAATGGTGACGCAGGGTTGATCCGAATGTCAATCGGTGTTTTCCAGAGCTAGGGGAGAGGGGGAGGGAGATAGACTACAGGATGAATACGTTGGGGAGGTAGGTCCCGCAATCTGGTGCGCTGACAGTGTGTCACCAACGGAAGTACTCGGTGGAGCACACAAAATCATCTTCCAATGGCAGATGGATTCAATCGGCGGGCCTCCAGTCTCCCACCACCTCTCTTCCTCCCATCCCAGTTCTGGTCATCGCCTTTTTCAAAATTTAGATTTTCAATGGATATGGTATTCACATATTCATATCTGTAACATCTCCAAATGATAAAGGGTTAAATGACTAAATGATATGACTCATGTCAACAAGGTGCCCCATCCTTTTCGGGAGCCTATCTGATTAGAATTCCACTGTTAAGCATGCTTGGCCTGGAGTATTGATCAATATGGGTGTCCTAATGGGAAGTTTCCCTGGGTGTGTGTGAGTGAGGAAAAAAACACACTGGAAAGGACATGTATTGGCCTGTGGGGAAAATCATTAGTTAGATGACCTATTGGGGCACATGGGTGGACCCTACGGTGGGCCCCACATGTCTGCGAGGCAACTTGTGGTACACGGTGGGCCAGGACCCGACGACCATGTTAAGGCGGGGTGGTTGTGCTGTCACTGGGACCCGGTAATCACATTTGGTATTAGAGGAGGAACCCATCCTTAAGTGCGTGGTGCACTACCTTGGTTGAGATGTAGGGCCCACAACGAGGAAGTTGTGCTCTAAAGGGGGGGGGGGTGATTGTAACATCCCCAAAGGATAAAGGGTTAAATTACTAAATGATATGACTCATGTCAACAAGGTGCACCTTCCTTTTCGTGAGCCTATTTGATTAGAACTCCACAGTTAAGAATGATTGGCCTGGAGTAGTGATTAGGATGGGTGACCTTCTGGGATGTTTCCCAGGATGTGTGTGAGTGAGGAAAAAAACACACTGGAATGGACATGTGTTGGCCTGTGGGGAAAATCATTAGTTATATGACCTATTGGGGAACGTGGGTGGACCCTTGGGTGGGCCCCACGTGTCTGCGGGGCAACTGGTGGTACATTGTGGGCAACGACCCGACGACCATGTTAAGGCAGGGTGGTTGTGCTGTCACTGGGACCCGGTTGTCACAGTATCTTACATATTCGCCTCTACTACTTGTCTGATGTGTTGAATACAGGGGCATGGCCATTATGGTGTTGAATTTCAGGGGTCCAGAATGCAGAGGGATACGTAGGTGAGTTTTAACCGAGGAAATGAGTTCTGACTGGAAGGCCACACAATGTTTGGAAGGGATGTTGTTTCATCAAATAACGTTCACATGAAGATGTAATATAGGTCCTGGTGTTTAGATGGTCATGAGTGGGCAGTCTCAAGCAAAAAAACACCATTAAGTAGTATGGAGGCATACCAAAAACACCATATTCCCCAACAACCAGAGGTTACTGATGCTTTTGGGTTTTAGTCTGAATAAGGTTCATCTCTGTCTCTGATCTGTTTTTAAACTAATTGAATGATGTATTCATATTCTATGTCCTCTTATTCCATTATCATAAAACATTACGTTCCAAATATAATTTATTCAACATATGTTTTCTTCTAAGCATTTCTAAATATAAATCTCATATTAGAAGAAAAAACATTAATTGAATACGTCTTGCAATAGCACGGGTGATTACTAGTAACTACATAAATAAATCATAAAAAATAATGAAAATATTGTTGTTATTCATGGAGGAATTAATAAATTTAATGATAAAATGACTGATTTGAAAATGACATATTTTTAATGATTTTTTATGAATACAAATGATATAATACTAAACAATTTAGGTTATTTAAAATTATATGGAATATAAGAATGTCTATTTGGTAATAATATTTCAATAGATAAAAAGTTAAGAATATCTTTTGGGGTTATGTTATTATTTTGAAAAAAAAATATTTCTATCCTTGAATAAAATTTATTAAATAAGTGGGTAGTCAGTGAGCTAATCAGTTCACTTATGACCTATTATTTCATAAGGAACATATTGGATTATAATTAATCTATATAGTTGAATGAAATATGTTGATCAACAATAATAAAATTAATATTTACTCTTATGATGATGATTAACATGATCTTCTGGCCATGATTATTAATTAATTAACAATAAAAATAAGTTCTACTTATGTAAAAAATATGTGGATGATTAAAGTGAACAATATGTAATGTACATTGATTGGAAAAATAAAGTATATATATGGTTGTAATTACATTTGATCTAAATGGAATACATATATAAGAAAAATTAACCAGTTAATACTTTTTGATTTCATCCTAGGTTTAAGGTGATGATTCCATATCCTTATGATAGTATAGTGGTGAAATTAACAATAGATTCATGAATGAAGTATCTGTTAGTGGTGTTATAATCTCAGAATCATACTCTTCTTTTTATTAATCCAGGCTTAACATACATGGATATTACATTTTTGAATACTCCATATATTAAAAAATACATGCTTGAGGACCATAATAGTTTAGTGCCTTTGTAAACATGAAAAAAAAATTTATCCTATGGAATGATCTTAAACATCTCCCACCATTATATCCACCTTTATTACATCATCCAAAAACCATTCTTCATAATATGGGGAATGAAAACATAAGAAATGGGTGATCTCAAAATCTTAGTAAGGTAAAATAAAGAAAATGTGTCAACATAACATGAAAAAAGTGAATAATACTTTAGAATAACATTTTAATATCATATACAACATATTAGAGATCATAATATAGATTTTTTGTTCATATGACATGAATCCTATGGAAATAAAGCACATAAGACATGGAAAAATAACATGCGAATAAGATACAGACTTGTGGTAGAAACAAAATCATATAATTCGATTTCAATAGTAACCAAGGAAACACTACAATTACTATCACAGTAGTATGGTTTCGCTTTATATACTATCATGGTAGTCATTTTCTCTCCCAAGGTAGTATTAGTAGCATAGATTCACTCTTTATACCATCTTAGTAGCCATGGTTCACTCCATTGGCCATATTAGAATCATGATTTCACTCCTCATACCATCTTGTTAGTCATAGTTCACTCTCGTAGCCATCTTAGTACTTAAGGATTACCCCCAACACAAGATTATTCAATCTGATGAGATATAAATCTTTACTAAATGCATTGGTGGGATACATATGTCCCACTAGTCTCATAATTAAATAAACCACGCATATTCCAAAATATCATAAATAATTATATAATAAAACATGAAATTAAATGGGAATCATAAAAATTTAATAATATCTTAAAATAGAGAAAATATAGGTTTCAAAATCATTTCATCAAATGAACAACCCTTGAAAGACTAATTGATTTCATAAACATGTAACCTGTGAAATAGAAATGCCTTTCACAAATTCCATAACAATAAGTATATACCATCCATGGAAATAATATTTATGGAACCATTATATATTTTCCTAAAAGGGAATGAGTAACATCAAATGAAGTAATCATATATTGAAAATAATTTTGAAATATCTTTCAAGAATTTTTCTTGATGAAAATATCATTTCGTATTTGAAAAACTCTTTTTTAATACATATAACCATTTGAATATAATTTTAATAGAAAATACATTGAAAAATAATAAATAACACTATAAATAATTTACAAAAATGCTTTCCCCAAAAACATATAAAATAAACTGCATAATATGATAAAAATATTTTTCATCGAAATATATTGAAATATTATAAAGAATGCCTGAAAATTATTAAAACCCATCTATTTTAAAATACATTGAAAACATATAAATAATGGTGGAAAATATTTTCAAACCCATTTCCCATGAAAATATATAAAATAATCATGATAATATTTTGAAATCAATTTTCCTAGAACCAATATAATCTAGGCATTTAGATATTTTGAATACCAGTTTCCTTGAATAAATTTAAAATATGCTTCAAAATATTTTGAAACCCATTTTCCATTAAAACTTGTAAAATAATCTTCAACACATTTTGAAAACTATATTCTTTGAAAAGATATAAAATATTGTTGAAATTTTTTGGGAAACCATTTTCTGAGAAAACCTAAAAAGGAGTTTTAAAAAAAATTCAACCATTTTCCGGGAAAATATCTTCTAAAAAATATTTGTTTTTAAATTAATCATTACACATTAGAATAATTCTTAAATTGATTTATGTTGGTTTAATCTGTACATGTCATATGATGTAAAAAGATCATTCATTTTGAATGGTAAAATTGTTAAAAAAATACATCATTTAAAAATCTATAAGATGATTAAATAAATTAATAAAAAAAGGTACAATTAATTAATTATCATATTCGGTTATTATAATATTCATGGAAACCATTTTTATAAAACAAGTATTAAAAGGATCATAGATTTCTGATCGAAGAGGGGGTAATATTGGGATTTCATAAAAAATAAATTCTTAACTATCTTATGTAACAAAGAGTGTAATAAATGGTGAAAATATATTAATAATCAATTTGTAACTAAAGGATATTAAAATTCATGAATTTTTTTGATAGGTGGATCATAACATTTCATCAAATGATGCATATTCAAAAACAATCTAAAAAGCAATGAGATTGATTCCAAACACTCTTATAACTTGGTAACATGGGATCATACTATACATATAAGAAAATTAAATCTCTTGAATCTTAAAAGGACATTAATATAATTATATTCCTGATATAACACATAAAATGGAATTATATAAACCTCGATTGAATATTTAAGTGTTTAAAAAAATACGAGTCTTAATGAAGGAAAATTTTCAAAAAGTTATTTAACCGATTTATTTACATTTGAACCTTTATCCCCATGAAAAAAAGAAAATAAATTTTCTATGTGGATGCCTATTAATTTATGTATAATATATTAATAATAAAATAATTGGATGTTCATACATAAATTAATATTAATGAGTCATGGACATAGCATGTATCTCATAGAAATAAAACTTGAGATGAAATACCCTTACCTTGTGTCTTGAATCTCGCCTTACTCTTTCAAAATAACTATATAATTAATATAAATGTATTATTCATATTTTACAGAACAATATTATTTTTTCTAATACATTATATTGTTTTTTATGACATTCTATTACCCATTTGTTAACAACCCTATGTTATGGTTTAACTTTTGGTATTATTCTCTTTTTTCTTTGCATGTAACTTCATTTGTTGCATCTTTGGTGCTTATAGTTACATCATGACTCTCTAATGTAATGCATGATATAAATATATATTTTTCATAATATATTCTTTCAATAATTATCTATACATTATATAATTATGAAATGGAAGACATTGTTCATGGAGACGTTATGCCATACTTGCGCATGAAGGATATTTACGTTTAATTGTCATCTTGAAAGAATAAATGTAAAAGAAATAAATGTATAAATATGTATAAATATGCCATTATTATATCATATTTATGATATCATGTAATTATTATATATTCACTAAAACCATCCTTAATACAATCCAAGTGGTGTATGACTGAATCAAATCACATTGTTGGGGTGGTAGTCCACACATCCTCAAACAAAATTATCTCATTAACACCAAATGGAATGTAAAAAAGATATGCATTGTAAAAGAAATAAATAATATTTATTTAATAATAAATATAATATTTAAAAAATATAAATATATTTTCCATCATAATTTCCACTATGAGAGGAACTAAGGAAAATTGAATAGTCATCATTTAGTGAGGTAGTAGTTCGTCGTACATATAAACCGTATGTTTGTTATGCATTAGATGAAGGTGTGTGTTAGTGTAGGTTGAAATATTGTCATTAAAAAATCATATTATATTTACAATACTATTATATATATACAGTCATGGAAAAAATAATGGGTAGGGGTGGATAAAGAATATAAATGAATGTTCTTGAGAGAAGATGATATCTCCAAATCGGGTAATTCCTTTTCGTTTGTGTCTAAAAGGCTTACATAGAATTCTTCATGCCTATGGGAAATATTATTTTATGAAGTTAGGATATTTTTTATGTTTATTGGGATGATCATGGATGATATTAAGATGATTTATATGTGTGAGGATGGGAGAGATGTTGTGGGCTTTTATATGGAAAAAAGGCCTCATGTGGAATTTTTGAAAACTGGTTAAGTGTAGACAAGTTTTTGCCTAAATAAATACTAAAAAACATAAATATATAATTGAAGGTTTATGTTCAAATAATTTCTATAAAATTGGTTTTTCACAGGTTTCTATGTGATTTTGGCATAAAATATAAAGGTTTAGTCCCAAATTATGATTAATTTTACCTTAATCATTGTGATTAATTTTAATCACTTTTACTAATTATTTTGGTAAAAAATAAGAATTATATAATTATACTCATAAATTTATAATTATTAAAATGTTTTATTTCATTTTTTTGAATTTCAATTCATAGAATCATAAAAAAGAAGATTAATTCTATTCCCGTAGATGTGGTGAAATTACATATTTTTAAAGTAGAGAGAAGTTTGAATGTTTATTAAGTATTTTTATGCAATTTCCAAGTGAAAGGTATTATAATGACCAAAATAGTAAAAGTATATTTATAACTGATCTAATTTTATGTTAAAAGCAATTTATAATATAATTTAGCAGTAATAATTATTTAAACAAAAAGTTTGTTTATAACTAAAAAACTATATTGTTCATTATTGACTAAAAAATAATTTTTCTTAAAAAATACCAAAATTTCACCATAAACTATTCCAGATATTATAAATTTCTAATGTATGATTATTTAATCAAATTATATTTATAAATGTGTCTAAAAATAAATTTATTTTTAAAAGTGGTTTATTTGAGAAAACAATATTTTAAATCATAAAAGGACTTTAACAAAAATTGCATCATTCATTATCAATATGTTTTATTAATATAAAAAACTAATATAGTAAAATTACATATTAATATTCATATAATTATGTTAAATTATTATGTTATAATTAACATATTTAAATAATAGTAATACTAAAATCATATTTATGTGTAACCTACACCATGTGGATGTTCTATGTATTATACCACATGGTGATGTTCCATGTAACCTATGAAATGTTTGTTTTCTCTTTGAAATATTATAAATCCATTCCTTTTGAAAGAAATGTTTGAATTAGTGATTTAATATATATATATATATATAACTATTTCTCATGATAGGTGACATGAAAAACATCAAAAAGAACAATTAATTTTAAAAATAATAATTCTGAAGATCTCATGTTTTTACATTCTAACACAATTAAAATTAATTTCTCCCTCAAAATACATCTATGTTATCAAAGGATTAATAGTTGAAATTTTCATTCATTGAAACCCACGTCTTAAAAACAAATACTAAAACTTCTGTTAAATTAGTATGTCAGGACCATAATAGTTATCCAATGTGACAAATAAATGGAATTAAAGATTAAATGATATAGGTTGGGAGTGAATATTAGACATAAATGAAAAGAATAAATTCTTATAGGGAGTGATTGAAGTCGTCAAATACTAATACATGAATTTACAATGTAAATTTCAATGCCTCAAAGTCATAAAACTATGATGATTTAAAAGGCCACATGTTTAATAAAATTAATGTATTTGGAAAACAAAGTTTCTTTTCATCATTATCATAATATTGTTTAATTATTTTATTGACATGGAATATGAAGAAATAAACATACATAATATATTTATTTTAATAAATATTTAGTGATTTTTTAGTTCTTATACCAATTTCCAATTCATCTATTACTTCATGTAATGGAATTCCAGAAACAAACATGAATTCCATAAGTGATAAAATACACCTTTAATAGATATTAAGCACCGTAAAAGAATAAAATGTATAACTATTTTCACCTAAATATTATTAAAAATAAATTTGGTTAATGCACTAATATATAATCATAAAATTTATCTCTACTTATTCATTATTAACAATTATACAACCAATTTATTTACACACTTACCTAGAAATAGAATAGGCCTTTAGTAGGTATAAAACTAGTATCATCCTTGGTCATGGGTTCATGAACCGAGTCCTTTACAGACATGATATTTTTTCACTTTTAATACATGTTTTCCTTTTCTAAAACCATAGAAATATAACATACAAAATATTGTGGACTTCCATGAAAAAAAATATTAATCACTAAATATACTTTCAAACAATGTTTTCAATACCAGCTCAATGCATAAATACGTACGCAAATGTTTAACATAAAATTTTAATTAATGGTGATACTTACAACCCTTATAAATGATGAAAATACAAAACATTAAAAGATAGTCTTGAAAAAATGTAACATTGTTCCCCCATATATCAAAATTGTCTCCTGGTAGTCACATTCCAAATATGAGGATAACTTCATGGTAAATTATCATGGAACATGGTAACAACCTGAATTACCCTAAATAATTTTGGAAAAGAGGCATGATTCTATATATCAAATATTACTAGATATATTCCATGAATCCAATATGTTGTAAACATCATTAATGATACTATAAACTACTTTTCAACAATTCCTTAATTAGTTCTTAGTTAATATGTGACTTCTAACTTACTTATTCATATCATAATTATCTTTATCCAAACTACATTATCATAAAATAATGAACATATTAAGTTTTATCTTTCCCTGAATCATGTGTTTTCTAGAGACATCACTTTCCATTATAACACTTTTTTCATTAGAACCATTCAACATGTTATAATATATTTTTAGCAAAAAACATTAACTAATCAGTAGATTTATATTTCACCTTTGATATAAAATACATCATAAATCCAATTATATAAAATCTTTTATTATTTCACTTCATTCATATTCCATTAACATGGATATTGTATCCTGTTACACAATATCAATTTTTTTAACTATTTATCTGTAGTATCTTTATCATAAGAAATGTAACCATTACTCACACCACCTTGATGGTTCTCTCACGACCCATCCATCGGGGTCGTGTCGTGACTACCCCAATCCCACCTTCCATATGTCAGGGGCTGGTGATTATCACTGAAGGTGTATTCCCTAAAACAGGGAAGGCATTGCATTTATAACCTGTAAACTCACACAACCATGAACATAGAAAGATACGAACACATGCAAACAGTATAGAAAAATAGAGCGAGTACAGTAAGTAAAGGGGCCAAAATACAAGCCCAACTAAAAAGTACATGAAACTATAAGGTAGAAGTAAAAAAAATAACTCTTGTGAACACCCACCAAGGATCCTACCTGAAGTAAAGGTAGAACTCTCGAATGGTCATCTCTGTAGTATGCCACATCTAATGTCTACCTCCGAGCTACCTCCAGTCTAGGTACTCTCGTGTGAGTCAGCATTGTCCGTCATCTACACCAAACACAACAAGGTACAGGCATATCCCGTGCATGGGTGAATATAATGATACTCATTAGGGACCCCAAGACCCTCATGGATTCACAAAATCAACCATGGATAAAAAACAATGAAATTAATCTAGTGACATCACTACTTATGTCTATGCCCATACATATATATTCCAAAGTTATCATGTATACCCATCTCAATCATGAGGAAACACAGAGTCCAACTAAAAATCTCAAAGCTCAACTATTCCACTAAGAATGAAATACCATGAAGGTAAGTACCACACTTGTACGCCATAGAGAAGAATTCCTCAAAGGTACTGACTCAGCTCACATCATGTATATCTTTAGTTATTGTAGTAGAGAAGATTATTTTTAACTACTGAATCATCTTACTCTGCTAAGAGGCAGGCCCACGATGTATCCCTAATCATCATCAGACCAACAAAGGATCGTAGAACATCTTCATACACACATCGGATCCTAGTACCTCATCAGTACGTCATCATACCCACACATAATCTTATTACATCGTTAGTACTTCGTCAAACCCACATAGGATCTCCAGATACTGACCCACACAGGATCGCTCGGTGCTGTCCCAAAGAGGATCTCTATGTGCTGACCCACTGAGGGTCACTCGGTGCTGACCCACATAGGATCGCTAGGTGCTGACCCACACCGGATCGCTTGGTGCTGATCCACAGAGGATTGATCAGTGTTGACCCACATATGATCTCTAGGTGATGACCCACACAGGATCTCTAGGTGCTGACCCACATAAGATCATTCGGTGGTGACCCACACATGATCGCGCGGGGATGACCAACACAGGATCGATATTCATTCTTCATATCTCAGATAGCTACTCAGTTCCCGCACTATTCTTGCTCGTCTTCGGGAGGGTCCACTCCTCAAGATCTGGCTGATAATCCAACTATCATGAAGTCCCATGAAGAAGTATCCCAAATTTCTGCCATATAATACGAGTCTCAATTCAAAAGAAGGTGCGCCAATAAGACGCCCGATATGTAAGATAATAACCATTTAGTTCCGATGCCCCGGTTGGATTTGTGTTTGATCCAATCCTATCTTACCCCTTCTTTATACAAAACAAAAGTTTGTTATACCAAAAGGACCATCTCGATCCATGGTTGTTGGTGCTGGATATGGTTTTTCATTTCGACACTGTTTGAGGGAGATATATCGAATACAATATCTCACAATAATAATAATATTATTGGTTGTTTCGTGAACCCGAGCCACGAACCTGAATTTAGTATCCCACATTATACTTTAATCGACCGTATTAATGACAGAATCACATCACCACTTATAAAAAGTCAATTAGACGTCGCATATATGGGTAATGACAGGTATAATATTTAATAATTATATTAAATCTATTATTTTTAGAGTGCTTCGAGTACCGGATCCGAAAACCTAAAAAAATACATCCAATATTGGACTCATTATTTTCGTCTCAAAGTCAGGGTCACACTACCGCTGACGGTTCATGAAACCGAGGTTGCAAGGATACGTTCTGTATGAAATAGTGTTTTGACAATAATAAATAATAATAATACTAGTACATTATTATTATTTCATTTCATTTAATGTTTCTCTCTCCAATATCATCTTAGATTCACACACAAGATGGGTATCCCATTTTGTTGTGCGCGAGTCCAAATAGCACCTCTATCTCTTTTTTCAATATTCATAATTCTTTTAATTTTATTTCATATCTAATTTTTCCTCTCTCCAATCTAATTTTTTCCTTCCTCGAATTTGTACCACTGTACACGAATTGGGAATCTGTTGCACCTCCTCTGTGCACATGGTCGGCCTCCGTTGCACCTCCTACTCACATCGCAACCTAATCTGCTTCATCGTTGCCCGAAGCCACCCAGCCCCACATGCTGTGCACGCTCCGTCTGCACCAGCCATGCGGGAACGCCCTACTCCGCCATGTCTCTCCTTCTGTGGGTTGTTTCATCTTCGTTCTAACCCCCAAAAATAAAATGATCTTTGGTTTGCGATCCTCAGGTCAAGGGCTCTACGTCCATATGTCATGCTCAATAGAATATTGCATTTCCAGTGATAATAAATTTTTGGCCGCCTCCTTCCCTGAGCCATTGCAGATTTATTCCAAGCCCATAAAATTCAATGATCTCATATTTTTGATCCCAGCATCTAGGGCTTCATGTCAATATATCACACTCAAAAAAACTATGTGTTTCCAGTGCCTATAAATATTAGGCATTAAATAATGCATGAATAATTACAAACAATAAAAAAATAATGGGGAGCATGGTTTATGTGCAGGACGATGGCCATGTTCGTTTGGCCATCGTCATCATGAATTTAGGATATAAAGTATCAATAAAACAAATTCAAACATATATAAAAACCCCAACCCCGATTTTCCATTGGAGGTGGCGTGAGGAAGAAGAAGAAGTCGATGAGATGGTGATGTCGGCATTCATTTCTCCCACAAGTTGTTTTTGATCCGGGCTCATGTTTCGTCCTCCTTCTCTGATTCTGGAGGATTCTCTTCATGGTTGTGGATTTTCATCCTTCAATAACCTCCATCCAAGTTCTCCAGAGCTCCCCCTTTTTCCAAAACCCCTCCAACAAAATGGTGAAGTTCCAAATAATTTTATTATATAATTTAACTGAGTTGGGACATCAATGAGAGGAAAATCAAGAGTTATCTCAGGTTAAAGGGGGAGTTCAAGGGTCGGGTGGTCACCGCCTTTGACTTTAAATTGGACGTTTGTAGTTCAGGTGGTCCCCGCCACATTAACAATAAGTGGGAGGTTTTAGTTCATGTGGTCCCCACCTCATTAACAACCACATGGAAGGTTTCAACTAATAAAAATGTCAAACATTTTATTTTTATTTAGTTCTTTCACGAAAAACCAAAAAACCTAACTTTCACCCTCAACCATCTATCATTAAGGTGAATGTCTCATTATGTGTATATCGACGCTGTGAGTTCGACGGTGTCCTCAAATTTTAATTCTGAACCCCTGTTCAAAAGATAAAAAAACCCACTCACACATTTACTAAAAGTACCTGATCAAAAGATTGGAAAATTATTAATAGTCACCCTCCTACGACACTAGTCGATGTTAGGATCTTCCCAAGTGAAAAATCCCCCAAAGAAACCAAATAGAACTCTCAGATTTTTAATCTGAGTTCCAATTTAATTGTTTTGGATTTTACCATAAAATAATTGTCACATAATTATTTTATTTATGACTAAAAACTAACATTCACTGGTGGCCCACACCGACCAAAGTTACTATCTTCTTACGTAAAGCATGCCCTCACGAGATAAGTAGTGGTCTCTTATTATAAATCTGAGATACCTTTTTTGAGTTATAATAATTTGAAAATTAATAATATTTATTTACTTATTTTATTTATCATTATTCCGTTGTTTGGTATTCTCACGGGAGGCCCGCGCCGACCAAAACTATGTCTCTCCTAGGGTAATC
Source organism: Viscum album (assembly GCA_963277665.1). NCBI lineage: Eukaryota > Viridiplantae > Streptophyta > Magnoliopsida > Santalales > Viscaceae > Viscum > Viscum album. The sequence goes on along the minus strand of OY728129.1, from coordinate 790,129,936 downwards.
ATTAAATTCTAAACGCAACTATGACCTCATATTTTGGATCTAAGAAACCGTTAATGAGTAATCCCAATTTTTCAAGAAAACTGCTTATGCACGCTAATTAAAGTGTAACCAAACTTCAACAGATCATTCCAGGAACTCCTGGCCTCAGAATGGCGCACCGTCAGATTTCATGGTCTTGAAATAATTCTATATTTTAAAAAAAATATGGAAATTTTGGGACATTAAATTCTCCCCACCTGAGAGATTAAGGCCCTCGATAGCCCAGACAAAGGCAAAACAACCAAAAGATGGTATTGAGTATGAATCTGAGCCTCTAGCTCCCATGTGCTGTTATGGAGGTTCTCGTGCTGCCAGCATATACACACCGGAGGTATCAACTGCCCAAGAAGAACCTTCTCATCTCGATCCTCAATATCCACTAGAACCCCTGTAAAGGTCACCCCATCATCAAAGTCTAGCTAGACATGTTCGATGATGTGAGATGGGTCATGCACGTATCTCCTCAACAGAGATACATGGAAGATTTCATGCACCCTCTCTAACTGTGGTGGAAGAGACAAGCGGTATGACACCTCTCCAATCCTTTGATTTATCAGAAATGGACTGATAAACCTCCTTGATAACATTCCACCTCGTCTAATTCTTCACAGTTCCTATCAAGGAGAGAGTCACAAGAATATGTCGTTCCCCTCCTAGAACTCCAAGGGTTTCCATATCTTGTCGGCATAAGACTTATGCCACATCTATGCGCTCTTCAATTGATTACAAGTGGGACATCAGGATACAAACACTACCACTTTTTTCGTCATCTCTAGCCACCAGTACTGACGCCGGATGTCCTGGTACATCTTCACTACACCAGAATGTACCGCCTGAGGGGACGGATGGAACACCCTTAATAACTCCTCCCATAGTTCCACTAGAACCATGGTATGTTCTCTGAAGAGGACGATATGCTTCCTACCATTAGAAAATCTATCAGGTTCCTTCCATTAGGATATCTATGCACATTGAGACTCGCAGTCAATTCCCCCAAGTTGCGCCTCCCCAACTTGTAGAAGGAGTGGGGGAGTGATAGTCAGAGTCTGGAGGTATGAAGCTTCATCTCTATCCATGAATGATATCTGTTGTGTGACTAGTTACTCTGATGCCTCACTCCGTAGCTATAGACTAATCCTCCTATTGGTGTGTCTACTACCACCTTCCCCTTCCCAGGAGTATAGAATATCTTAAATTCATAGTCCTGGAGAAACTCTAGCCACTCTTGTTGGGAACTTAAAACACAATAATTCTACTGCCATGAGGGTAAGGCTGGCCAACTCTCGAGTGATTAGCCACACACTCTTATGCAGGATTTTATCCTATGCTTCCTGAGTTTCCTTTTTCACGGACTAAGGAAAACCTCTTCCAAACGTTGTAGATAAACCACAACTTTTTTTCTAATACAGTCAATCTTAGTATGAATGGTAGATGTCCAATAATACCCAAACTATCATCATAAGGCCTCGAGGATGCCACTAAGAGGTTCCAACCGAAACCCTCACCATAAGGGTCGGATCACATAGTTGGCGTATGTCTGATTATCGAGTCTCCTCTCAAAGGTATCTCCAGACGTGAGAGTCAAGTCAGCGGTTTAACCGGAAACTATAGGTCTTGGAAAAGATTCTTGGAAAGGAAGGAATGATGAGAACCTATTTAAAATGATATGGCAGCTATTAATAGTCACATACAGTACATCAAAACATTCCAAGATTCATTGGGTTGCACTCTTTTCCCGCATGTAGCTACTCTCTTCCCCTATCTTTTAACTCTCTAAGCCTGACGGGGACCACAATGGGGGTGGTTGTAACATGTCAAAATATACACCACCTCATGCTCCTCCCCAAGCTTGGAATCCACATATTCAGCCCTGTAGATTCATCTATCCATAAAATTTCTTATTCACAAAACATTTTTACACGCCTAAGTCACTAATACTTGAGCTAGTTTCTTGCTTTCCCACTGCTAACATTAACTGGCTGCATCCAATCAACCAAAGAATATTCAACCAAAAAATTCTATCTATCACCCTGACATAAGTAGAATTGCATAGAGGAATAGTGCTAGCTCGGATGTCCCTAATGAAACCTCGCTAAGTGGTCTGAGATCTGAAGCACTGATCATGACATATTCATCGAGTACCTGGAATGATTGGTATGCCTCGATGAATACTCAGCTACCGAAATGTCATCCTTCTGAAATAATAGCAGCTCTAGAGAACTCTTTTCCTCCTCCTTAATCCAATAATTAGCCTCCTGTGAGTTGGGCTCACCTCATAACATGAGGTGTATCTGATTTTGAATCACATGTACGTCACTAAGCCTATATATTTCCTCTACCGTTACTGCCGGTTATTACTACTGCCCAATGGGCAGTGATATAGCTGACACACTACCCGAAGGTACTATCTCGGGTAATAGTCCACATACTGAATCCTCATCACTATGAATACCATCCTCATGGACACAAATTGAAAAATACTAGTACCTAAGATCACCATATGACCTCATAGTGTCTTAACTAGGTGGAAAACTCTAGCAACAGCCTCCACCCAACCCTCGGCTACATGGGAATCTATCTCACCTCAAAACTGTAGAGTCCTCTACTGCTAGAACTCATGCAACATGCTCAGTCGGCATGCATCGTTTTCCAGTGTGGCTATGGAAACTGATTCCCAACCCATGATGGTGCTACTGGTACACCACCTGAAGGTTCCACCAAAGTAAGAGGGCCCTACACCAGAGCCTCGTCTCTTGGTGGTCTGTCATCATGTAAACTATCATGAATCATTACTTGCTTTCTATGTAGCAGCGTCATGATAAGGAAATGGTGCTCCATGGCCATTATGTTATACCTGGTGAGTTAACTCATAGAAAACACACAAAAACTTTTCAAAACACACACACATCAGTGTTTTCGTGCACTGAGTCAGAAATCAGAAGTCAGGGACTTTGTGTATGGATACGAAGACCACTTCACCAAAACAAGATTCCCTAAACTGATATACACAGTCACTAAACATAGCACTATTGTATTTAAAAAGATTAGAGTCTGATGTTCTACAGTAGAACTGACTCATCTAATACCAATTTTCACGAATTGTCACCCGAGACATGGGTCGTGACTACCTGATTCTCGCATTCCATAGGCCAGGGTCTGGCCACTAGTACCAAAGGAATATAGCCTAAAATTGGGAAAACATTACCATTATAACCTATAAACACACACAACCAAGCACACAGTATGATACGAACACAAGAAAACTGTATAGAAAAATATAGTGATTAAAGTAAGTAAAAGGGTCTATAATACAATCCCAATGGGAATGCACAAGAAACCGAAAGGTACAAGTAAACTAAAACAACTATTGTGAACACCCTAAATGGATCCTACCTGATGGGTAGGTACAACTCTTGAACTTTCATCTTTGCAGTACGTGACATCTAATGTCCACCTCCAAGATTCCTCTAGTCCAGGTACTCTCGCCTCAGTTAGTGTTGTCCGTCGTCTGCACCAAACACAACATGGTGTAGGCATAGCCTATGCTAGGGTGAGTATAAGGATACTCATTAGGGACCCTGATACCCTCATGGTCTCACAAAATTCACCATGGATAATCCACAAATCATGTAAACCAGTGACAACCTCACATAGGTATATGCCAATACATATAACTGTGTTATCAAGTATACCCACCTCCATCATGAAAAAACAAAGAGTCCAACTCAAAAGCATGAAGCTTAACTGTTCCACAAAGGAAGAATAACCACGATTGTAAGTACCACACAAGTACGACACACAGAATAATACCACAATGGTACTTACTTAGCACACACCAGGTATATCTTTAGGTACAGTGATTTAGACGATTACTTCTAACTAATGAATCATCTTACTCTTTTAAGAGGTAGACCCATGAAGGATCCCTAATAATAATAAGACCCATAGAGAAACATAGAACATCGTCAGACCCACATAGGATCCTAGTCCCTCATCAGTACGTCATCATACAAACACATGATCCTAGTACATTGCCAATACGTCGTCAAACCCACATAGGATCTCCAGGTGTAGACCCACAATGGATTGCTCGGTGCTAACCCACACAAGATCGGTTGGTGATGACCCACACAGTATCGATCGGTGCTGACCCAAAAATGATCACTCAGTGAAGACCCACATAGGATATCATGTTGTTTACCCACACATGATCGAAATGAGCTCCACTACATAGGATCGCATGCTAACGAACCACATATTATTTCTTGGTGGTTATCCACATTAGATCGCACGATGCTGACCCACACAGGATCTCAATTCATTCTTCACATCAGAACCATCTAATGGGTTCCCAAAAAAACATTCCACATTTTTTGGGAGGGTTCGCCCCTCAAGAACCGGTCAATACTCCAACTATCACAATGTCCTTTGAAGAAGTATCCCAAAGGTCCTCCACATAATAGGGGTCTCAGCGCAATAGACGGGGTGTCAATCGGACGCTAGGTCTGTATGTTATTATCCTATTAGTTCCAAGGGCTCTATTGGATTCATGTTTGATCCATCCTGACTATAACCCATCTTAACCAAAACCCATGTGGGGTATAATAAAAGGACCATCTCAATTCATGGTTTCTGGTGCCACATATGGTTCGCCATTTTGACTCCATATAAGAGAGATATGTCGATTACAAGATCTCAAAATAATAATAATAATAATATTGGGTGTTTCGTGAACCTGAGCCACAAACAATAATTTAGTATCCAACATTAGACTTAAATCACCTATATTAATGATATAATCACTATTGAACTAATGGCAGATCAATTGGACGTTACACGCATGAGTTATGACGGGCCGAACATTTAATAATGTTATTAAATCAATTATTTTCCAAGCGCTATGGGTACCCGATTTGAAAACAACAAAAAGACATCCAATATGGGACTCATAATTTACGTCTCAACGTCAGGGTCACACTTCCAGTGATGGATCGTGAAACCAAGGTTGCAGGGATAAGGTATCGATAAAATGGGTTTATGAGAACCATAAATAATAATAATATTATATTATTATTATTATTTCTTTTCATTGAAAGTTCCTCCCTCCAATTTCATTTTAGATTCATTCACAAGAGGGGTATCCCATTTTTGTGCGTACGAGTCCAAATAGTTCCTCTATCACTTTTTTATAATAATTTGTCTTTTAATTTTATTTCCTATGTATTCCTTCCTCTCTCCAATTTAATTTTTTTCTTCCACAATTTTTCACCCCTGTACCCAAACTGGGAATCTGTTATGCCTCTGACTCGCACATGGAATGCCTCCACCATGAATCTTAATCATTCCACTACTTAATCTGCCTCGTCGTCGGCCGAATCCACCTGGCCCTACTTGCTGCACATGCACTGCCTTCCCCGGCAGTGCCAGACCGCCCTGCTCCACCACGTCGCTCCATCTGTGGGTTGTCGCATCGTCTTTCTAACCCCAAAAAATAAAATGATCACATATTCTTGATCCAAGGGTCGAGGGATCCATGTCCATATGTCACAGTCAATAGAATATAGCATTTCTAGTGCCAATAAATATTTGGCTGCCTCCTTCCATGAGCCATTACGGCTTCATTCCAAGCCCGAAAAATTAAACGATCGAATATTTGTGATCCTTGCGTCAAGGGCTTTAAGTATATATTTCACAATAAGAAAAATATGTGTTTATAGAACCATTAAATATTAGGAATTGTAGAATGCATGAAGAATGCATGAAGAACACGTGAAGAAGAAAAAAGAAAGAGGATCATGGTTTATGGGAAGGATGATGGCCATGTTCATTTGGCCATCATCATCATGAATTTATGATATGAAAAATTAATAAAACAAATTCAAACATTTATAAAAACCCCTATATCAAGTGTCTATTGGAGGTGGCATGAGTAATAAGATGATGTCAATGAGATGGTGATGTCGACGTTCGTTGATCCCACAAGATGTTTCTGATCCAGGTTCAAGTGTCATCCTCGTTCTCTGATTCCGGAGGATGCTCATCATTGTAGTGGATGTTCTTTGTTGATGAATGACATTCAATGTTCTCCAGATCTCTCCATTTTTCTGAAAATTCTCCAACTAAATGGTGAAGTGCCAAATATTTTTATTAAATAAACGAATTGAGTTGGAAGATCAATGGAAGGAAAACCAAGAGTTATCTCCCATAAAAGGGGAGTTCAACAGTCAAATGGTCCGCACCACTGAATTTAAATTGGGGGTTTTTAGTTCATGTCGTCCCCACCTATTTAACAAAAAGTGGGAGGTCTTATTTCACGTGGTCCCCACCCCTTTAACATTCACATGGGAGGTTTCAAAAAATAAAAATGTTAAAAAAAATATTTTTATTTTCTTCATTCACGGGAAACACAAAACTAACTTTCAACCATGACCAACTATTATCTAGGTGAATGTATCCTTAAGCGAATATTGGTGCTGTGAATTCAACGGTGTCCTAGGATTTCAATTCCGAGCACCAGTTCAAAAGTTACAAAAACCTGCTCACGCGGTTAATGAATGTGCACGAAAAAAAGTTTGGAAAGTTATTAACAGTCAGCCTCAACCCGCACTGGTCATGGATAGACTATTCCCAAGTAAAAACACCAAAAAAACCCAACGATACTTTTAGATTTCCAATCCGAGTTAACATTTAATAGTTATGGATTTTATAATAAAATAATTTTCACTTAATTATTTATTTATGGCTAAAAACTAACTTTCACTGGTCCCCTTCACCGGCCCATGTTAGTATCTTCAAAAATAAAGTATGCCCTCACAAGTTCATTACTGGTATCATATTTTCAAACCGAGCTACCGGTTGTGAGTTATATGTACATGAAAAATTAATTATTTTATTTAATTATTTTATTGATGATTATATATGTGTCATTAATGGTAAAACATAAATAACCCGAAATCGGAAAAGGAAGCATTCGGTTAACTGTAGGAAAGAGAAATATGTTCTTTTTGATTTATCAATTGAATGTTTAAAATGTGGGTAGAATGGTCATAATTCAAATAGGTTTCCTATGAAGATGTTACGTGAATGAGTTCAGCCTGACCATACAAATATATGTTTTTGTATACATAATTCTGTTCTAAATGGGGATGAAGAAACTGAAAATGACATATGAATGGTATTGATTATTTCTTCTCTCATGTTTTGATAATATTGAATGTTAATACATGATTCTGTTTTTTGATTGTTGGAAATAAGTATTACTGAATAAGATGTAAATTCATGGTTTGGGTATCATGAAGAAATTATAATGATTATAAAGTCTATATATAAGGGATTCAAGAGTTATGGTATATTGTAGGATAATAAAATCATTAATGGAATTAATTTTTTTTTAATGATGGGGTGACTTTGGAAGACTTTTTTCAAGTATGTGTAACCTTGTTGTTTGTTATTTGAAAATGTTATTCAAGGTAGAATTTAATTTTCTTTTTTGTGAAAAATAATAAATGTAATGGATAAACATTAGGGTTAATATGATCTTATTTTTGTGCTTATTAAAGGTTATTACATTATGGGATGGAAATTTAAGGGTATGAGATAAACATTGATGTTAAAAAGGTTTTGGTTATTTAGGAAATTATATTATTTTTTATAATTATATAAAAAGATATAGTTTTACAAAAAGTAAAACCCGCTGGATGGGTGACAACCCGTCATGTCTGGTAAGGCCATGGGAATCAAACCCACATCCAAAGAATGACATGGGTGGATCACCTACCGCTACCCTATAATAAGACCCTAATTAATAATACTTTTTATTTTTGGTTATGTGGTTTTATGGATTCACAATAAGATCATTTTGGTGAAAAATATTTTATGGAATAGATAACCATGGGATTGGAAAATTAGTTGGTGAGTAAAAGATTAATGTTATTTTTAAAGGTGTTCACCATTTTGGGAACCCTATATGATCATGTTAAATAAAATACTATTGTATTTTAATGGATTTCGAATAGATGAATTGTATTTTGAAATAATATATGATTTTAGTTATGGACTTATATGAATTACTTTATTTATGGGGTTTATTAACCCATCTTGGGGAAAATGTAATCAAGTTAATTACTTTTTGGTGTGACACATTAAGAGTTGTTGATGTTATTTGGAGATAAATGATAAATTTCTCTTGGAAACTATGTGATAAAATCATTTGGTGTTATGGGTTTTAATACTAGTTGGATTATATCGAATAATTTTAATGAATTTTGTTTTTGGGATGGTCTATTTATAAAATGGGTATTACTATTAAATTTTGGAGACTAAAAGTACTATTTCTCCATATAAATTATTATTCTCTTGGGTGGAATTATCTGATATTATACTAACCATTTTTTTGTGTTAATTTCTAAATACAAGGTAAATGTATTAGTCAACTTTTATGGATTATTTTATTCTCTTGAAATTGATTCTATTGCTTCAAGTGTGATGAAGTAATCTTAAATAATCATTGATTGGAGGAAAATATGAGTTTGTGGTGGAATTAAATTAATCCATGAAACCTTACATGTATAGTAATTATATCTCCTTATTTTCTTATTCTACGTAGTTAAATAATTTCCCAAAATTATGAAGATGATCTAAAAAACGTTTTCCATTAACATTTCCTACAATGGATTTTGTTTTTAACAAAGTGACCCATGGATTGGAATACCAAATCCCTAGACCGAGAAAATTGTAAAAAAAGCACACAAAATGATCCAAAGTCGGGGAATACAAGACATAAAGAGCCCAAATAAACACCGACTTCCTGAAAAATCAGACGAATTCATGATTAGAAGATAAGAAAACAAACCAAACATGGGACAACTAGACCACAACTTTCTACAAGCAAACCATCCTGACTTTAAAGATCATGATATCCAAGAAAAAGCTTTCAAAAATCAAACTTTTCGTCTAACTCTTCCACGAGGACCTCCCCCCCAAACCCCCTCTTGTGTTTCAACGTCGGATCCACACAGGAAATTTGTTTCCTTTTTTAATGGATCATGGGTAGTAAAGGACAAACTGCATACTTCCTGATTAGAATCATAATCATTTTTACAACATCCCATAGGAAAAATAATATGAAATTATCACATTATTTCAGAGATAAAACATGTTAATTGGAAGAATTAAGCTTCTATTGCTTAGAGACATAAGAGTCCACAACGGTTGAAATATAAATTCTTTCAAAAATCCAGCATTAGCACACAAAGATCCTACTACATCCGAGATAATCCGTAGAACCGGAAAAAAAACAAAGCAATTACATCCCCCAGATTAGAAGAAATAACACAAATCCATGGGTACAAGAATCCCTATAAGGAACAAATTCAGGAGTCGCATCAATCTTATAATTATTCAAAATAGGAACCTGTGTACTTTTTTCAACAAGAACTATTGACATCAAATTTAACAAATTTAAAATCAAAAACCAATAGCTTCCATTCTAATAGATGGTCCCTATAAACAAACAGCGGAACAAGTCAAACTAGGCTAAAAGCAAGAAAAAAACATTTATCCATTTGAAAAAAGGGATAACATCTTTTGGTATTCGATCAGACCAAGAAAGGTTTCCCCCATCTCCTCCTTTATTAGCCATTCTATCAGCACGATAATTACCCTCCCTGATAACATGAGTAACAATTACATCAATGGATGAGAGAAACTGCAAACAATTAATCCATCTATTCATAAGCATCCAAAGTATATGAGTAGAAGAGGATCGAATTTCATGAATGACCATTGTGGAGTCACACTCTTTCCAAATACTGTTCAAACACCTATTTTGTCAATATTAAAGGAAAAATTACACCAAAAATCTCAGCCTCAGGAGAAGAGGAAAAACTACAAGAGCTGAATGAGAAACCCAAAACAACACCAAAGTGGTTAATGTAATCTAAACAATAAACCGAAGGATCCATATTTCATATATAAGAGCATTGAATATTAATTTATATCCATCCAAAAAAAGGAGGATGCCAAAAAACATTCATAATACGTAATGGAGGCGGAAAATTACCTTTAACCTTGATACACCTAAGAACTAAAAAATCATGAACCATGTTATGACAATAACCATTACAAGGAAGCATTACATGTTTCATGAATGAAAAAATACCATCAAGTCTGGTTTGAGGATCGAAACCAACTCCATCATGAAGACCTTTGTTTCTATCCATCCATAGGGAATGAACAAGTTCAGCAGCAGCAACTTGAAAAGGATTCAACAACATATGAGATAAAGGAAGGCATAACATTACTTCAAGAATCTCTTGAATAGTACAAAAATTAATCATTTTATCCTCGAAAATATCTTAAATTCCCATCCACTAGAGGTAGTTGTTGAACAACTCAAAAACAGATAACCCATGTCCTGCATATGATGATAACAAAGAATACAAATAGAACCAAGAGAAATACCACAAACCTTTAAATATAATTCAATTTGGACATTTTTGTGTTCTATTATCCAAAAAAAACATGAACCAAGAGGGGGGAATGATTCTCCTATTAAACATACAAATCCATTCTAAACCTAACACAGAAGTATTTTCATGAGAGTAGATGTATTTAGAAGTGAGAATACTAGAGGGATGTGGTTACTAGATCCCAATATCACCAACAGAGGAAAAACTAAAATTTCTAGTAATTTGTTTAACATGATCAAGAATAGCTGAAATATTATTTAATTGCTCCTTAATAGAAAAATCAAGGTGTAGGTTTGAAATTTCATGACTAAGAAATTCAATAAGATAAACACCAGTTCAATTATCTTTCCAAAAAATGAGAGAAAAATCCATAGAGATAGATCATCTAGCATCAACATCAATAAGAGAAAAACCATATTTAAAAGAATACCAAACAGAAGAATCCATATAATTAATGTTTCCACTTTTGAGATTAGTAAGGAATCATGACATAAATAAAGTAGTAGATTCTGAGTTGTGGTTTATTAGATTTAAAACAGAAGAAGCCTTTAGGGATTGATTAAATAGACAAATATTTTTTTTACCAAGGCCCCCTTTCTCAAATGATTTTCAATAAGTGTTCCCAGACACAATTACCAATATTCGTTACAATATACTACCAGTCCATATGATGTTTTGGATGGCCATGTCAATTGATTTATTAAGATAAATATTCCATTTATAAACCATAAATGAATAATCAAATTTAGAAACAATAATAGATTTAACCAGACAAACACGACCGTCCATTGAATGGTACTGGCCATTCCAGGAAGCCAGCTGATTCATGATCTTACAAATAATCCCAGAAAAATAACAATCCTTTGGTCGATCCCAGAACATTGGAACCCCCAGATATGTGAAAGGGTGAAAACCTTCCCTAATCATCAAATCCGTGATGACATCTGATTTTCATAGTATGTGAAATATATCTACCAAACTAGAAAAAGTACTTATTCCAGCAGACATATTTTCTAGAAACATTATCATAATGATGAAGATCTTTCTTGATATTCTTGATATTTATTTTTTCCCTTGATTAAAGAGGATAATATCATCATCCTAAAGGATATGGGTAGATGCAGAGAGACCATGACCAGCACCAATTGCCTTTATCTTACCATTCAAGGCCATGATAGAAAACAATCTACTAAGATAATCTTCTGAAATAGCATAAATAATTGTAGAAATAGGATCACCTTTCCTAACTCATCTAGAACAAAAGAAATATTCCTCTAGGGATCCATTCACAATAACTAAGAAACGTGCAGAAGCAAAAAAAAATCTTAATCCAATTAATGAATGTTTAATCAAAACCAAACTTTGAAATAATTTTAAATATAAAACCCCAATCCATTGTTTCAAAGGCCATGTTAACCTCTAATTTGAGGGAAATGTTCCCACTGTGAACATGTTTTTTAAGAATATTTATACACTAAGAATCTGTGACATGAAAATATTGAATTGACCTACATTTTATGAAACTAAATTGATATGATGGAACAATTTTATTGTAAATCAGAGAAAGTATACTAGTAAGGATCTTAGTGATAACTTTTTATAATGTTTTGATAAGAGCAGCATGCCTTGATAAATGTATCTCGTTAGCATTTTCCATCTTTGGAATAAGGGAAAGAAATTGAGAATTTAAACACTAAGGAAGATTGAACCCTTTGAAAAAATACAAAACAAGGTTGAAAACATCATCACCAATGATCTACCAATATGTCTGAAAAATAAATTGTTAAATCCATCAGGACCCGGGGAGCTGTCTGTCCTATGACTGAAACCCGAAGCCTTGATTTCATGTTCCAAAGGAATAAATACAAGTGTAGAATTATCATCCTGGTTATCCTATTTAGTTATAATACCCTCTGTATGGGATGGTGGTAATGGTAGATGATCCATTAGATAGATCTTCATAATAGGAAATAATTTTCTCTGATAGATCCTTTCTATTATCCAGAATTTGATCTCCTCTTTTAAGTAAAGCAAGAGGACTAGAAATTATCCTAATTCTTTGAAGATTATTAAATAATTTGGTATTTTTATCCCCATCAATGATCCATTTTTCATTCAAATAAGCCTTTTGAATATCATCTTTAATATTGTGAAAATCATTATGTCTAAGATTCCTCTCAGATTCCAAAGAAAATTTACAAGAGAATCAGCATAGGTATATTTCTACTAGAAAGACTGAAGAGAGGCTTTAAGATTGGAAATGTCCAAGTCAAGATGACTGAACCTATCCCTACTCGAGTGATTATAATTTCCCTTAATATTCTTAAATTTAAGAATAAATGAAAATACATTCCTCGTGCTCCCTTCTTAACAACAAACATCCTGAATAAGCTTATAACAAGTAGGGTGAAGAACCAACGATTTATTAAATCTAAAGGGGAAAGGAGATTTAATAACCTTGGAAAAGAGGTCAATCATAATAAGATGATGATCAGAGTTAAACATGAATAAATACATACAAGAAATAGAATCCCAATATCATAAAGATAAGTTATTAAAAAAATACCTATCAATTTTACTCTGCAACATACTATTAAGGTGCCGTCTATACCAAGTAATCTTTTCCCAAAAAATATTTACATCAAACAACTCATTTTGGTCAATACAACCCATAAATTCTCTATAAGAAATAGAATAAGTCATATGACCTATTTATCATCAGAATTAAGAATCAATTTTAAATACCAAATAACGATCCATGGATAATTAATAATACTTTTGATATAACCAAATTCATACCAAAGAGATCTTCGATCCTAATAACTATTACATTAAAAAATGAAAGAAAAAAACATCTTGATTCCTAAATAAGAAAAGGAACAAGTAATATGATTATTGCTTGAACCAACTAGGAGAGGATCAAAGAGAGAATAATGAGCCAATAACGACAAATTATTGCCCTCTAAAAACTGTTATTCAATACTAGTAAATTGAAACCCATATTTTTGAATCTAGCAATAAAATTATAGTATACAGTTTTGCGCTTAGCAATCCCAATTAAAACTCATCTGTGCTGCCTCATTTAAAGCTTAAGAGAACTAATTGTGGCCTTATTGTCCAGGAATTGACAATTCTAAAAAAAATCATCATTTGAAGCATGATTTGGAGTGAAACCCCCTCTTGTGCTCACACCCTCATTATTGTTAGTTAATTTAGGAGGACTCTCTACTTTCTTCATAGGTAACTTAGGAATTTTAATTAGACACGTAATATCTACAATTGATTTGGACTTATTTTCTTGCTCTTGAGCAGAATCCAAATCCACATTGTCAATATTTTTAGAAATAGAAATATATGAATCCTTTATTTTAGGTTTAGATTCCCTAGGATCAGATATTTTCTGAGATTGTGTAGCATGAAAATAAATCTTTTCCATTCTAGATTCATTAAATCCATCCTATAAGTGCTTGGGGTTGCATGACCAATGAAGCAGAATTTCTAGAGGAAATGAAATCATTTTCACTATATAAGTCTAACAGGGCCTTATAAGTTAATTTTGTAGTAACAACATCGGTAATTCTTGGAAAAAATCATGTTTTCTAGGGGTCATTCTACTCTAAAGGTGGTACTACAGAAGACCTATGTATTTGTAGACTCAAAACTAGATCTATAATATCCTTCAAAAATAGGTTAAGATTGATTCCTCCAAGAAATATTTTTATATGCTATAGACCAGTTCAGATATTCCTTGATAACTCTCTAAATAAATTAAACTATCATAATTTTCTCCACCAGATTCCGGTTTAATATTGTGAGGGAATGGATTAGAATGAAAATTATCTTCTTCCTCTACAATATCAGCCAATGATTTATCTTGGGTGACTTTCAAAGAGTATGGAAGATAATGAGAATTTTTCCTCATGGGATCACTATCAATAAACCACTTAGAGGTGGGCCCTTTATTCTTACAGATAATGATATCATCCTTTAAATCATTTTCTTTAGGAGGACCCACAAATTTAGTTGGACTCACCCTACAAGATTCAATATAATGACCTAGAATTTTGCAGAAATCACAGAATGTGGGAATTTTCTCAGACTCAAACATAACTTCAATTAATCGTTAATTTGCAAGCAGGAAAATAGACTTTGTTCATTCCGAAACAAAATTAACTTCCACTAAAATTCTAGCATAAAGGCATAAATCTCCATAAATGGTTCTTTTGATCTATCTTTATAAGAGATCCAAAAAAAGAATAAAGATCATTTAATATTTTAGGATGCCATTACACTTTATTTAAACCAAGAGGACTGATCCAAATTTGGGCATCAGACAACTTTTGATTAAATGAATCAAAATTACAATCCCATTGAGAGATTCGAAATAGTCCTGGTTTAAGATGAATATTACATGTAGATCAGGCCATACACATATTATCTTCATTCTAAAAAAATAAATGAAAATAACTGTAGAGACCCGAAGCTTGACGTACATGGACATTACATTACTTTTGCGGAATACTTAATACATAATAACAACAGACACACAAGGACCGTAATAGACTAGTGTCTTTGGAAACTCGGAATATAATCTTCTAAACGTGGTGAATGATCTTTAACATATCCCATAAAGATCTTCCCCTTTTTTACCTAAAACCTTTCTTTATAACCTGGGGAAAATAAAACATAAAAGGGTGAGCTCAAATTCTCGGTAAGGGTAAACAAAAGAAATATCAATCACATCATATTCATAAGAACATAACATTTTGGAAATCTTAACCTGCAAAAGAGAGCATAATTTCATAACATGGGATAAATCATGGTAGTGAAATGTAATCACAATTATCATAAAATAAAACATGAAACCTTGTGGCATTCACACATAATAATAGAGAATCATTTCTTGTTAGTCAAGACTCATTGCCAAGACTATCTTAGTGGACAAAGTCCCTTTCTAAATCGAGTAACCCTCGTTTCAGTCCTATTTCACTGAACTGGTATAACCTACCATTCCATCCATGTCTATCTAATGAGATATAAAATCTTTACCCAATGCATTGGAGGGAGATATAGGTCCCACCCATCTCATAATGATACCATTATTATGTGTGCCACAAAATCATAAATCATACATCATTGCATAACCCATGTAATACAAATGGGAATCTTAAACATCATGAAATCATAAAACAATTCATATAAGATAAAGGAATTCATAAAAATAATTCCATCACAACATAATCAAATCAATGTAATAATAGGTATAAAAACATAACCCTTTATTATCTTATATGGAAAATAATTTTGATAAAACACTTGAACTCCATTCTTGAGGAAAATATCCTTTCTTCTTCAAAAACATTTTTCCTTTCTTAACATGTCACACAACATTAAACTAAAAGAAGTTGATTAAAAATAAACTTGAAAACATGTAAAGGATACTTCTTAGAAATAATGTTTTAAAAATCTATTCATGCTATATAAGTTAAAAAAACATTCTTCTCCTACTTTTGTCGGAAAAGTCAAAAAAGTACCTCGTACGAAAAACGACAAAAGCTTCCTTTCATATCTTTTACTAAAAACTCACCGAAGGGTAAAATTTGATTTAAAAAATTTTATGTGGATGGAAATAATATTAAAATTTGAGGAAACATGGATTTGGATGATAAAATACACCCCAGTAAATACAAAAGTATAAACAATCTCGGATAAAAATGAGATTGTGATATTTCCCTTACCTTAGGTCCGATTTGCTTCGTAAGTGTCTGAACCTCCTGTATAATGATTTAAATAATGTCATTGAATTATTACAGAATCATATTCATTGTTATTATATCATATATGGTTCACTTATGACTTTATATTACCCGCTCTTTTGTAAATTCATGTTAAAGTAGCATTTTGGGTAAAATCGTCTCATTTGTCGTTCGTGTTTTTTAACTTGTAATTATTAATATGATTACTTGGATCATGATTACTTATATCAAGAATGTAAAACATGATTTATATATAATATATATATTCAGAATATATATATATATATATAATATATCGATAAATGGAATGATATACACCGTTCATGGAGACGGTAGTCCGTACGAACGCATGAACGCTGTTTTCGTTTCCTTATTGAATTGAATGCAATTAAGTAGATGAAATGCATATAAATATACATAAATCCAGTATCATTATTATTTCATATATTTCATTGGTATTTTTTATATATACTTTATAATCGTTCATGAATGGTTAATCATTGAGAATGAATCTCATCGCGTCGTGGAGACGGTAGTCCGTACGTACGCATGAGCGATGATATCGTTCCCATGGTCATGGAATTGTGTTGAAGTGTATGAATACTATTTCAGTATCAATATCACTTTATAATAATCATATATAGTAACTCATTACACCATTATACCCATCCTATTAAGGTGGTGGTGTAAAATAGATTACACTACGGCGTGGAGACGGTATTCCGTACGTACGCACGCGTGGTGATTTCATTTTTCCGTAGGATGGATAGAAGGTGAATTAGGGTTGTTTCATATTTATAATAACATATAAGTATGTAAGTAATACTGATGTTATTACTTTATCATGAAACAACTAAAGAAGAAGAAGTTGAAGAAGAAAGAAATTGAAAAGATTGGTAATGGATATTACCTCTTCTTTGAAACGCCTCTTTGAATCCTCCACTTAGAGAACTAAGATTGGACTTTGAAGAAGACCAGGACCTCTAGGATTATTCTAGGTAAGTGGAGAAGGGAATTTGGCAGGGGTTGGCCGAGCATGAAGGCTCAAATTGGTGTGAGGAGGAGGGGGAGGAGGTGCCCTTTTATAAGGGAGGGGAGGGGCACCTTTGGAATAACTAAAACTATTATTTTATTATAAAGTCAAGTTCGATTTTAAATAGATCCAAATTGATATATTTCGAATCTAAGGTGGGTATGGGTCGAAATCCTATCATCCAATAGAATTTAGACAAGTTTATGTTCCTATTTTAACATTATCATTTAGATTTAACATTAAGTTAAATAATTTTACTTTTACCGTTTCTTCTTGTGTTCTTACACTATAAGGTAAATAAACTTACTATAAGAAGCCAAACGAACCCCAAGTTGTTTATTATTAATATATATAACCTTATATAAGTCATTTGGCCGAACCTTAGATTTTTAGAAATAATATAACAATTAATAATATAATATTTGTTTTAAAAACTATTTTATGTCAATTTTGACACTATTTGGTAATTGATTTTTGTGAAAATCATAACAGAATGATAAGTTCGAAAAAGGTTAATTAAATCAATACTAACATGTCATATTAACCTATAAAATTAGTTTAATTCATAAAAAGTCTCAAATTATATTTATTTGGGTATTTATAACATCAATTATGTCAATATTTCATTAATAAGATAATTACTGCATCATCGTTGTGTCATAAAGAAATTAAATTATTTAATGTCTAAAATTACAAATAAAATACAATTATGTAGGAAATCTTTTTATAATTCTAATGAATATTTATAGTCTAATTTATCTTATGTATAACCCCATATTAAAAATGTTTTAGTAAATAAACTTTGATTTTACCTCTTTTAACCCTTCTTTAAATAAATTAATAATAAATGTCCTAATCTAATCAAAGTGGGCCTAAATGGTCATATTTTATTCCTAAGTTTGTTTTTGGTCGAATTACACTTATCCAATAGAATTAGGACATGTGTTAGGGTAATAATAATATCATCTTTACCCTTAATTAACCTATTTACTTTTAACCGTGGTAAAAAAAAAGTAAAAAGTTACTATTCACCAAAAATTAATTTCATCTCATTGAACCACATTTTAGTCCTTGATATTAACCATGTCTCTCGGATTTTCAAAATTCCCTTTACAGAAGCGGTAAAATTATGATTTATGAAAAAATAATTTTTTTAACTATCACTTAGTAGTTTCACTATTCATCAAAAATTGAAGTTTTTCAGAAAAATGCCAAAATTTCACCCTAAGCTATAATTGATATTGCGAATTCAAAAATGATTTCTATTTTACAAAATTCCCAACATATAAGATGCATTAATTAATTTTATAATTAATTTCCACTGTCACAACAAATATCGTGTTTTTAAGAGATAATAACTATCAAAATATTGACACTTGTTTATAACTGGTTCAAATGTGAAATTACCTCCAATGACCAACATTTTATTAAATTGTTAAAATATATTCTAAATATACTTTAAAACCACTCAAATTAATTATTTATCACTATTAATTATTTCGATTAAAAAAGTTGTTTTTAATTAAAATTTAGTAATTTTCACTATTCATCAGAATATGAAAGTTATCCGAAAAGTACCAAAATTTCACCTTAGGCTAAATTCGATACTCCAAATCCATAAATGAAGTCCATTTTGAGAGTTGAAATTTCTAAAATTTTAAAAGGTGGTTATTACTATTCATAACGGCTAGTTTTAATAATATTTTAATAGCATATCGTTGTTTAGTGAAACTCGGTATTGCGTACTACACACGCTATCGAGGAAGGTCGTGATTGCGTGTAATACAAGGAAAGTCAAGGATGCGTATTGTGAAAGCTCCTTTTGGTGTAGCGTACAACAAAAGACATTAGTGAAATTAAAAAGAATATTTTTCATAAAATTTCGGGGTGTTACATTCTACCCCCCTTAAAATGAATTTCGCCCTCGAAATTCGTTGGGGTTATAAATGGTTTACTATTCGAAAGTTTCTTTAATAGAAACCCACATTGTAAAAAGAATACCAAAACTTGGCTTTAAAAACTAATGTATGAAATGTAACGATTACCCAAATAAACTAATAACTGGGTTTCCACATAGATGAAAATATGGATATGGAAGAGAAATTTGACCATCATGTTCTGATGGAGAGTGGTAGAGAACATGGCTTTGGAAAAGCTAGTAATCACAAATCCATAGATTTGTGATGATATAAGGTACCATCTGATTCATCAGGTATAAGATCACTAGGACAACATTTTTGGTTTTCAAGATCATTTCCCTAAAGTTGAAAATTTGCATTAGAATAAATACTTACTTTATTTTGGTACAATCTCACTGTTGTTCATGCCTTGAACAGTTTCCACTTAATCTCTTAAATAAATGAAGTTGAATTTGTTATTTGTGAAGTGTTATCAGATCATGTGATAGAATGACGGGTCATTCCATCTATCTCAAACAAAATGTTTGAAAAGTTATAAGTTCATCTTATGGTTAGATTAATCGTATATGGTTCCAAAAATGAACGTATACTTCATATATCATACCGCTTAATAAAATAAAACTAGTTTCTACTAAACAGAGACTTCATGTAGGCCAGTGGTAGGTGATAAAGGCCAGTCACATTTCGGTTGTGGGTTCGATTCCCACAGCCTTGTCCGACGCGATGGGCTGTCGCCCGTCCTGCAGGTTGTCCTTTTTCTAAAACTACATTACTATAACATCCCATCAATAATATCGAAAATCTTTTATCCTTAAACAATACTAACTTATGTCCAACATAATCCATTCTAATATTTAGGCTTATCCATAATACTGAAGTTCACTCTCATAATATAGTGAAAACGATTACCAGAGATTTAATACCGTCGTTGATCCCCATATATCATAAGATATGTCTTGTTGGTCACATTCCAAACCTTCAAAGGACTTAATGACGTATTCTCTTGAATACCCATTGAACCTTAGTAAAAACATGAATGAAGTTAAAAGTTAACTCTTCCACATACCAAAATCCAAAATTTCTATATACTCAAACCATGATATAACCTTCTCCTTATATCAGTCATGAGCTCATGAATACAATCAAATACCTCATTATCTTATTATTCCTTCATTATGCACATATCATCTACTTTCCAAAAAATATCTGAATAACATTTCATGGTTACTAGTACCATTAATCATACACTTTAAAAACTCAAGGAAATGCAACAGTGTAACAATCCTTAGATGTCTCTTTATTCCATAGTAACATGTGATTACTTATACAACATTACACATGATAAACATGTAATCATTCCACTACATTCTTAAACCGTTGACCGAGCTTCAACAGTTCTTTCATCTCAAATATCATTTGTAGTCTCTTCATCATCATCAACATAAATACTACCCATACAACCATACTGATTCTCTTCATGAGACTTTACCTTAGGTCATTGGTTTGCATAATGCCCATACATTCCACATTTAAAACATTTAACCATTTTTGATGTTGTAGCAATACCATTATCCTCATCCCTGGTGTTAACTGAACCTTTTAGTTTGCACTTACTGGCTTTGTGTCCTTCTTTTCCACACCCAAAGCATCTTCCAGTTCCTTTGAAACATTCTCCTTGATGCCACTTCCCACATTATTTACAAAGGGGAAATTGAACTTTCTTTCCTCTATGATCATCATGAAACTCTATCTTTCTCTTATTAGCCGAGTCAAGAAACTTACCAAATTTTACTTTATTGATCATATTATGAGATTGCTGATTCAGCATAATAATGATGTTTGGAATTCCAAATCCCATTTCATTATGAAGAATATCATTCTATTGTCCATCATATTCTCCATTATCGTGAATCATCTTATTTCCAGCCATTTTCTAAAACCCAAAAAGAATAGTGTGAGAGGCAAAAATCATGCTAGGGGAAAACAACATAACAAAGGGGGAGTACCTTCAATATCTAACATCTTAGGTTTAATTCAATGATCGTTAGCGTAATTCTAGTACTATAACCTATACGTATACTTAACCTTAGGGACATCCCTTGACATACCTTAGAAATATCTCTAGGGATCTCACTAACGTTTTTGCATCCTAGTTTCCAAAGTTTGACTAAACCTTTCCTCTGATACCAACTGTAGAGACCCAAAGCTTGACGTACATGGACATTACATTACTTTTGCAGAATACTTAATACATAATAAAAATAGACACACAAGGACCGTAATAGTTTAGTGTCTTTGGAAACTCGGAATATAATCTTCTAAACGTGGTGAATGATTTTCAACATCTCCCATAAAGATCTTCCCCTTTTTTACCTAAAACCTTTCTTTATAACCGGGGGAAAAGAAAACATAAAAGGGTGAGCTCAAATGCTCAGTAAGGGTAAACAAAATAAATATCAATCACATCATATTCATAAGAACATAACATTTTGGATATCTTAACCTGCAAAAGAGAGTATAATTTCATAACATTGGATAAATCATGGTAGTGAAATGTAATCACAATAATCATAACTTATAAAATTAAACCTTGTGGCATTCACACATAATCATAGAGAATCATTTCTTGTTAGTCAAGACTCATTGCCAAGACTATCTTAGTGGACAAAGTCCATTTCTGAATCGAGTAGCCCTTGTTTCAGTCCTGTTTCACTGAACCGGTATAACCTACCATTCCAGCCATGTCAATCTCATGAGATATAAAATCTTTACCCAGTGCATTGGATGGAGATATAGGTCCCACCCATCTCATAATGATACGATTCTTATGTGTGCCACAAAATCATTAATCATACATCATTGCATAACCCATGTAATACAAATGGGAATCTTAAACATCATGACATCATAAGACAATTCATATAAGATAAAGGAATTCATAAAAATAATTCCATCACAACATAATCAAATCAATGTAATAATAGGGATAAAAACAGAACCCTTTATTATCTTAGATGGAAAATAATTTTGATAAAACACTTGAACTCCATTCTTGAGGAAAATATCCTTTCTTCTTCAAAAACATTTTTCCTTTCTTAACATGTCATACAACTTTAAACTAAAAGAAGTTGATTAAAAATAAACTTGAAAATTGTAAAGGATACTTCTTAGAAATAATGTTTTAAAAATCCATTCATGTTGTATAAGTTAAAAAAACATTCTTCTCCTACTTTTGTCGGAAAAGTCAAAAAAGTACCTCGTACGAAAAACGACAAATGCTTCCTTTCATATCTTTTACTAAAAACTCACCGAAGGGTAAAATTGGATTTAAAAAATTGTAGGTGGATGGAAATAATATTACATTTTGAGGAAACATGGATGTGGATGATAAAATACACCCCAGTAAATTCAAAAGTATAAACAATCTCGGATAAAAATGAGATTGTGATATTTCCCTTACCTTAGGTCCGATTTGCTTCGTAAGTGTCCGAACCCCCTGTATAATGATTTAAATAATGTCATTGACTTATTACAGAATCATATTCATTGTTATTATATCATATATGGTTCACTTATGACTTTATATTACCCGTTCTTTTGTAAATTCATGTTAAAGTAGCGTTTTGGGTAATATCCTCTCATTTGTCGTTCGTGTTTTTCACTTGTAATTATTAATATGATTACTTGGATCATGATTACTTATATCCAGAATGTAAAACATGATTTATATGTAATATATATATTCAGAATATATATATATATAATATCGATAAATGGAATGAAATACACCGTTCATGGAGACGGTAGTCCGTACGTACGCATGAACGCTGTTTTCGTTTACTTATTTAATTGAATGAAATTAAGTAGATGAAATACATATAAATATACATAAATCCAGTATCATTATTATGTCATATATTTCATTATTACTTATTATATATACTTTATAATCATTCATGAATGGTTAATCATTGAGAATGAATCTCATCGCGTCGTGGAGACGGTAGTCCGTACGTACGCATGAGCGATGATATCGTTCCCATGGTCGTGGAATTGTGTTGAAGTGTATGTAGAGTATTTCAGTATCAATATAAATTTATAATAATCATATATAGTTACTCATTACACCATTATACCCATCCTATTAAGGTGGTGGTGGAAAATAGATTACACCACGGCGTGGAGACGGTATTCCGTACGTACGCACGCGCGGTGATTTCATTTTTCCGTAGGATGGATAGAAGGTGAATTAGGGTTGTTTCATATTTATAATAACATATCAGTATGTAAGTAATACTGATGTTATTACTTTATCATGAAACAACTAAAGAAGAAGAAGTTGAAGAAGAAAGAAATTGAAAAGATCGGTAATGGATATTACCTCTTCTTTGAAACGCCTCTTGGAATCCTCCACTTAGGGAACTAAGATTGGTCTTTGAAGAAGACCAGGACCTCTAGGATTATTCTAGTTAAGTGTATAAGGGAATTTGGCAGGGGTTGGCCGAGCTTGAAGGCTCAAATTTGTGTGAGGAGGAGGGGGAGGAGGTGCCCTTTTATAAGGGAGGGGAGGGGCACCTTTGGAATAACTAAAACTATTATTTTATTATAAAGTCAAGTTCGGTTTTAAATAGCTCCAAATTGATATATTTAGAATCTAAGGTGGGGATGGGTCGAAAGCCTATCATCCAATAGAATTTAGACAAGTTTAGGTTCCTATTTTAACCTTATCATTTAGATTTAACATTAAGTTAAATAATTTTACTTTTACCGTGTCTTCTTGTGTTCTTATACTATAAGGTTAATAAACGTACAATAAGAAGCCAAAAGAACCCCAAGTTGTTTATTATTATTATATATAACCTTATATAAGTCATTTGGCCTAACCTTAGTTTTTTAGGAATAAAATAACAATTAATAATATAATATTTGTTTTAAAAACTATTTTATGTCAATTTTGACACTATTTGGTAATTGATTTTTGTGAAAATCATAACCGAATGATAAGTTAGAAAAAAGTTAATTAAATCAATACTAAAATGTCATATTAACCTATAAAATTAGTTTAATTCATAAAAAGTCTCAAATTATATTTATTTGTGTATTTATAACATCAATTATGTCAATATTTCATTAATAATATAATTACTGCATCATCGTTGTGTCATAAATAAATTAAATTATTTAATGTCTACAAATTACAAATAAAATACCATTATGTAGGAAATCTTTTTATCATTCTAATTAATATTTATAGTCGAATTTATATTATGTATAACCCCATATTAAAAATTTTTTATTAAATAAACTTTGATTTTACCTCTTTTAACCCTTCTTTAAATAAATTAATAATAAATGTCCTAATCTAATCAAAGTGGGCCTAAATGGTCATATTTTATTCCTATGTTTTTCTTTTGGTCGAATTAAAATTATCCAATAGAATTAGGACATGTGTTAGGGTAATAATAATATCATCTTTACCCTTAATTACCCTATTTACTTTTAATCGTGGGTAAAAAAAGTAAAAACGTTACTATTCACCAAAAATTATTTTCATCTCATTGAACCACATTTTAGTCCCTGATATTAATCGTGTCTCTCGGATTTTCGAAATTCCCTTCACAGAAGCGGTAATATTATGATTTATGAAAAAATAATTTTTTTTAACTACCACTTAGTAGTTTCACTATTCATCAAAAATTGAAGTTTTTCAGAAAAATGCCAAAATTTCACCCTAAGCTATATTTGATATTCCGAATTCAAAAATGATTTCTATTTTACAAAATTACCAACATATATGTTGCATTAATTTATTTTATAATTAATTTCCGCTGTCACATCAAATATCATGTTTTTAAGAGATAATAACTATCAAAAGATTGACACTTGTTTATAACTGGTTCAAATGTGAAATTACATCAATTGACCAACATTGTATTAAATTGTAAAAATATATTCTAAATATAATTTAAAACCACTCAAATTAATAATTTATCACTATTAATTATTTTGATTAAAAAGTTTTTTTTAATTAAAATTTAGTAATTTTCACTATTCATCAGAATATGAAAGTTATCTGAAAAGTACAAAAATTTCACCTTAGGCTAAATTCGATACTCCAAATCCATAAATGAAGTCCATTTTGAGAGATGAAATTTCGAAAATTTTAAAAGGTGGTTATTACTATTCATAACGGCTGGTTTTAATAATATTTTAATAGCATATCGTTGTTTAGTGATACTCGGTATTGCGTACTACACACGCTATCAAGGAAGGTCGTGATTGCGTGTAATACAAGGCAAGTCAAGGATGCGTGTTGTGCAAGCTCTTTTTGGTGTAGCGTACAACACAAGACATTAGTGAAATTAAAAAGAATATTTTTCATAAAATTTCTGGGTGTTACATTCTACCCCCCTTAAAATAAATTTCGCCCTCAAAATTCGTCGGGGTTATAAATGGTTTACTATTCGAAAGTTTCTTTAATAGAAACCCACATCGTAAAAAGAATACCAAAACATGGCTTTAAAAACTAAAGTATGAAATGTAACGATTACCCAAATAAACTAATAACTGGGTTTCCACATAGGTGAAAATATGGATATGGAAGAGAAATCTGACCATCATGTTCTGATGGAGAGTGGTAGAGAACATGGCTTTGGAAAAGCTAGTAATCACAAATCCATAGATTTGTGATGATATAAGATACCATCTGATTCATCATGTATAAGATCACTAGGACAACATTTTTGGTTTTCAAGATCATTTCCCTAAAGTTGAAAATTTGCATTAGAATAAATACTTACTTTATTTTGGTACAATCTCACTGTTGTTCATGCCTTGAACAATTTCCACTGCATCTCTTAAATAAATGAAGTTGAATTTGTTATTCGTGAAGTGTTATCAGATCATGTGATAGAATGACGGGTCATTCCATCTGTCTCAAACAAAAGGTTTGAAAAGTTATAAGTTCATCTTAAGGTTAGATTAATCGTTTATGGTTCCAAAAATGAACTTATAATTCATATATCATACCGCTTAATAAAATAAAACTAGTTTCTACTAAACAGGGACTTCCTGTAGGCCAGTGGTAGGCGATAAAGGCCAGTCGCATTTCGTTTGTGGGTTCGATTCCCACAGCCTTTTCCGACGCGATGGGTTGTCGCCCGTCCGGCAGGTTGTCCTTTTTCTAAAACTACATTACTATAACATCCCATCAATAATATCGAAAATCATTTATCCTTAAACAATATTATCTTATGTCCAACATAGTCCATTCTAATATTTAGGCTTATCCATAATACTGCAGTCCACTCTCATAATATAGTGAAAATGATTACCAGAGATTTAATACCGTC
Source organism: Viscum album (assembly GCA_963277665.1). Classification (NCBI taxonomy): domain Eukaryota; kingdom Viridiplantae; phylum Streptophyta; class Magnoliopsida; order Santalales; family Viscaceae; genus Viscum; species Viscum album. The sequence continues at coordinate 790,103,368 of OY728129.1, read as the reverse complement.
GTTGATCCCCATATATCATAAGATATGTTTTGTTGGTCACATTCCAAACATTCAAAGGCCTTAATCACGTATTCTCTTCAATACCCATTGAACCTTTGTGAAAACATGAATGCAGTTAAAAGTTAACTCTTTCCACATACCAAAATCCAAAATTTCTATATACTCAAACCATGATATAACCTTCTCCTTATATCAGTCATGAGCTCATGAATACAATCAAATACCTCATTATCTTATTATTCCTTTATTATGCGCATATCATCTACTTCCCAAAAAATATCTGAATAACATTTCATGGTTACTAGTACCATTAATCATACACTTTAAAAACTCAAGGAAAGGAAACAGTGTAACAATCCTTAGATGTCTCTTTATTCCATAGTAACATGAGATTACTTATACAACATTACACATGATAAACATGTAATCATTCCACTACATTCTTAAACCGTTGACCGAGCTTCAGCAGTTCTTTCATCTCAAATATCATTTGTAGTCTCTTCATCATCATCAACATAAATACTACCCATACGACCATACTGATTCTCTTCATGAGACTTTACCTTAGGGCATTGGTTTGCATAATGCCCATACATTCCACATTTAAAACATTTAACCATTTTTGATGTTGTAGCAATACCATTATCCTCATCCCTGGTGTTAACTGAACCTTTTACTTTGCACTTACTGGCTTTGTGTCCTTCTTTTCCACACCCAAATCATCTTCCAGTTCATTTGAAACATTCTCCTTGATGCCTCTTCCCACATTATTTACAAAGGGGAAATTGAACTTTCTTTCCTCTATGATCATCATGAAACTCTATCTTTCTCTTATTAGCCGAGTCAGGAAACATACCAAATTTTACTTTATTGATCATATTATGAGATTGCTGATTCAGCATAATAATGATGTTTGGACTTCCAAATCCCATTTCATTATGAAGAATATCATTCTATTGTCCATCATATTCTCCATTATCGTGAATCATCTTGTTTCCAGCCATTTTCTAAAACCCTAAAAGAATAATGTGAGAGGCAAAAATCATGCTAGGGGAAAACAACATAATAAAGGGGGAGTACCTTCAATATCTAACATCTTAGGTTTAATTCTATGATCTTTAGCGTAATTCTAGTACTATAACCTATATGTATACTTAACCTTAGGGACATCCCTTGACATACCTTAGAAATATCTCTAGGGATCTCACTAACGTTTTTGCATCCTAGTTTCCAAAGGTTGACTAAACCTTTCCTCTGATACCAACTGTAGAGACCCAAATCTTGACGTACATGGACATTACATTACTTTTGCGGAATACTTAATACATAATAAAAATAGACACACAAGGATCGTAATAGTTTAGTGTCTTTGGAAACTCGGAATATAATCTTCTAAACGTGGTGAAAGATTTTCAACAACTCCCATAAAGATCTTCACCTTTTTTACTTAAAACATTTCTTTATAACCTGGGGAAAAGAAAACATAAAAGGGTGAGCTCAAATGTTGAGTAAGGGTAAACAAAATAAATATCAATCACGTCATATTCATAAGAACATAACATTTTGGAAATCTTAACCTGCAAAATAGAGCATAATTTCATAACATGGGATAAATCATGGCAGTGAAATGTAATCACAATAATCATAACTTAAAACATGAAACCTTGTGTCATTCACACAGAATCATAGAGAATCATTTCTTGTTAGTCAAGACTCATTGCCAAGACTATCTTAGTGGACAAAGTCCCTTTCTGAATCGAGTAACCCTCGTTTCAGTCCTGTTTCACTGAATCGGTATAACCTACCATTCCAGCCATGTCTATCTCATGAGATATAAAATCTTTACCCAATGCATTGGAGGGAGATATAGGTCCCACCCATCTCATAATGATACCATTCTTATGTGTGCCACAAAATCATAAATCATACATCATTGCATAACCCATGTAATACAAATGGGAATCTTAAACATCATGACATCATAAAACAATTCATATAAGATAACGGAATTCATAAAAATAATTCCATCACAACATAATCAAATCAATGTAATAATAGGGATAAAAACAGAACCCTTTATTATCTTTTATGGAAAATAATTTTGATAAAACACTTTAACTCCATTCTTGAGGAAAATATCCTTTCTTCTTCAAAAACATTTTTCCTTTCTTAACATGTCATACAACTTTAAACTAAAAGAAGTTGATTAAAAATATACTTGAAAACTTGTAAAGGATACTTCTTAGAAATAATTTTTTAAAAATCCATTCATGCCGTATAAGTTAAAAAAACATTCTTCTCCTACTTTTGTCGGAAAAGTCAAAAAAGTACCTCGTACGAAAAACGACAAATGCTTCCTTTCATATCTTTTACTAAAAACTCACCGAAGGGTAAAATTGGATTTAAAAAATTGTAGGTGGATGGAAATAATATTACATTTTGAGGAAACATGGATGTGGATGATAAAATACACCCCAGTAAATACAAATGTATAAACAATCTCGGATAAAAATGAGATTGTGATATTTCCCTTACCTTAGGTCTGATTTCCTTCGTAAGTGTCCGAACCTCCAGTATAATAATTTAAATAATGTCATTGACTTATTACAGAATCATATTCATTGTTATTATATCATATACGGTTCACTTATGAATTTATATTACCCGTTCTTTTGTAAATTCATGTTAAAGTAGCGTTTTGGGTAAAATCGTCTCATTTGTCGTTCGTGTTTTTAACTTGTAATTATTAATATGATTACTTGGATCATGATTACTTATATCCAGAATGTAAAACATGATTTATATATAATATATATATTCAGAATATATATATATATATATATAATATATCGATAAATGGAATGAAATACACCGTTCATGAGGACGGTAGTCCGTACGTACGCATGAACGTTGTTTTCGTTTCCTTATTGAATTGATTGAAATTAAGTAGATGAAATACAAATAAATATACATAAATCCAATATCATTATTATGTAATATATTTCATTAGTACTTATTATATATACTTTATAATCATTCATGAATGGTTAATCATTGAGAATGAATCTCATCGCGTCGTGGAGACGGTAGTCCGTACGTACGCACTAGCGATGATATCATTCCCATGGTCGTGGAATTGTGTTGAAGTGTATGTAGACTATTTAAGTTTCAATATCACTTTATAATAATCATATATAGTTACTCATTACACCATTATACCCATCCTATTAATGTGGTGGTGGAAAATATATTACACCACGGCGTGGAGACGGTATTCTGTACGTACGCACGCGCGGTGATTTCATTTTTCCGTAGGATGGATAGAAGGTGATTTAGGGTTGTTTCATATTTATAATAACATATCAGTCTGTAAGTAATACTTATGTTATTACTTTATCATGAAACAACTAAAAAGATGAAGTTTAAGAAGAATGAAATTGAAAAGATCGGTAATGGATATTACCTCTTCTTTGAAACGCCTCTTTGAATCCTCCACATAGGGAACTAAGATTGGTCTTTGAAGAAGACCAGGACCTCTAGGATTATTCTAGGTAAGTGGAGAAGGGAATTTTTCAGGGGTTGGCCGAGCTTGAAGGCTCAAATTGGTGTGAGGAGGAGGGGGAGGAGGTTCCCTTTTATAAGGGAGGGGAGGGGCACCTTTGGAATAACTAAAACTATTATTTTATTATAAAGTCATTTTCGGTTTTAAATAGCTCCAAATTGATATATTTCGAATCTAAGGTGGGGATGGGTCGAAATCATATCATCCAATAGAATTTAGACAAGTTTAGGTTCCTATTTTAACCATATCATTTAGATTTAACATTAAGTTAAATAATTTTACTTTTACCGTGTCTTCTTGTGTTCTTACACTATAAGGTTAATAAACATACTATAAGAAGCCAAACGAACCCCAAGTTTTTTATTATTAATATATATAACCTTATATAAGTCATTTGGCCGAACCATAGATTTTTAGGAATAAAATAACAATTAATAATATAATATTTGTTTTAAAAACTATTTTATGTCAATTTTGACACTATTTGGTAATTGATTTTTGTGAAAATCATAACAGAATGATAATTTAGAATAAAGTTAATTAAATCAATACTAACATGTCATATTAACCTATAAAATTAGTTTAATTCATAAAAAGGCTCAAATTATATTAATTTGGGTATTTATAACATCAATTATGTCAATATTTCATTAATAAGATAATTAATGTATCATCGTTGTGTCATTAATAAATTAAATTATTTAATGTCTAAAAATTACAAATAAAATACCATTATGTAGGAAATCGTTTTTTCTTTCTAATGAATATTTATAGTCGAATTTATCTTATGTATAACCCCATATTAAAAAATATTTAGTAAATAAACTTTGATTTTACCTCTTTTAACCCTTCTTTAAATAAATTAATAATAAATGTCCTAATCTAATCAAAGTGGGACTAAATGGTCATATGTTATTCCTAAGTTTGTTTTTGGTCGAATTACACCTATCCAATAGAATTAGGACATGTGTTAGGGTAATAATAATATCATCTTTACCCTTAATTTCCCTATTTACTTTTAACCGTGGTAAAAAAAAGTAAAAAGTTATTATTCACCAAAAATTATTTTCATCTCATTGAACCACATTTTATTCCTTGATATTAACCGTGTCTCTCGGATTTTCGAAATTCCCTTCACAGAAGCGGTAAAATTATGATTTATGAAAAAATAATTTTTTTAACTACCACTTAGTAGTTTCACTATTCATCAAAAATTGAAGTTTTTCAGAAAAATGCCAAAATTTCACCCTAAGCTATAATTGATATTCCGAATTCAAAAATGATTTCTATTTTACAAAATTACCAACATATAAGTTGCATTAATTTATTTTATAATTAATTTCCTCTTTCACAACAAATATCGTGTGTTTAAGTGATAATAACTATCAAAAGATTGACACTTGTTTATAACTGGTTCAAATGTGAAATTACATCCAATGACCAACATTGTATTAAATTGTAAAAATATATTCTAAATATACTTTAAAACCACTCAAATTAATAATTTATCACTATTAATTATTTCGATTAAAAAAGTTGTTTTTAATTAAAATTTAGTAATTTTCACTATTCATCAGAATATGAAAGTTATCCAAAAAGTACCAAAATTTCACCTTAGGCTAAATTCGATACTCCAAATCCATAAATGAAGTCCATTTTGAGAGATAAAATTTCTAAAATTTTAAAAGGTGGTTATTACAATTCATAACGACTAGTTTTAATAATATTTTAATAGCATATCGTTGTTTAGTGAAACTCGGTATTGCGTACTACACACGCTATCGAGGAAGGTCGCGATTGCGTGTAATACAAGGCAAGTCAAGGATGCGTGTTGTGCAAGCTCCTTTTGGTGTAGTGTACAACACAAGACACTAGTGAAATTAAAAAGAATATTTTTCATAAAATTTCGGGGTGTTACAATAACCCTTTCCAATTGGAATGAGTTTCCATGCACTCGTACCCCAATAGAAGGAAATTTGATGTTTAATGTCATCATACGCATATGGATTATCCCCCTAGAAAGTTTCATTATTCCTTGAATAGATAATTTCATAAGATTGAGTCACAATTGCAATGCCTCCAGATCCTCCATAACCGAGAAAGAACCATATTCATATTTGTTGATAGAAGACATATTTGGATTATTTAAATTCACTGGATCTTGCAAACTTGATAGGGTTTCTACATAGGAAACTCCAACCCTTCGAAGTGAAGGAGAATAGGTAATTCCATTAGTAGAAAAACTCGAATCACCATTGAAGGTGAACTCTCATTCCAGATTAAACTCATTCATACTCAAGAGAAATCGATGATTCAATGAAATAATCGCTTATAATGAAGTTAGTCACCTTTCTTCACTCCTTAACGACACTCCATCTCCCAATTACACCACTTCATTTCCCATTTCCTACAATGGAATTAATAACCTTTTAACCAATCAAAAATTTATGGTTTTGCAATTTTAAATCTATCATGGTCATTTTTCTATCACCCTCCATTAGAATATGATAGTTGGATTTTCTTTCATATCCATGTTTTACTAAATGGAATCATAGTTTTTGTTATCTCAAGTGACCTTCTTACCTTCTTTTCATTCTTTTAAATTTTATGTTTTGTTAATTATTTTTCTAATGTGGGAGCATAATAATGGTATTTTTAGAATTAATACCTTAGTTACCAACCCAAAATTCAAATTGTGAGGTTGGAATTTCCAAAATGGGAGAGAATTTAACATCTCGATGTTTTAAATGAAAACACTGTATTACATAGCCTACATGATACACCACATTTATCTTACATGAACAACATAATATTATTATTCAATATGATAGTTATCACAAAGCCTATAAAATCGAGGTAATGAAAATAATTAACTAAATTATGAACATATGGTTCACATATGTTTATATAATGACACATTTATAACAAAATTAAATTGGAAATATTTTAAAAACTAATTGAATATAAAGGATGTGATTCTCTGAAAAACAATTTACATGGAGACAAAAAGTGAGATTATAAAAAAATAAAATCACTCTAGTTGAATTACATTAATTAATTAAATATTTTATATAATCAATTTAATTTTATAAATTAATTTTATTTGTTTTAAAGACATTATCTTTAAAAAATTTAATTTTACAGCTAAAAGGAGTATTTTTCTAACATTGTAGTATTACCGCCTTTTGATAATGAACACTTTATAAATCATGTTCTTTAAACATTAATATATTCGATTAGATAAAATAAAATTTGAATTTGGATGTGTGGAATAAAAATTTACTTTTTTTAAAGTTTTGGAATTTTCCAAATAAAATTAATTTTTAATGAATAGTGAAAAATTCTGGATTTTAATTCAAAACAACCTTTTTGTACAAATTATTTATAAAGTTAGGATATCCATTTAATTGGTTTTAAACTTTCATTGAATTAAATTTTTTCATTTCATTTATGTTTGGTCATGGTACGTAATTTCACATATAAATTTGATATAAAAGAACGTCAATTTTTGCATGGTTAAACACTAAAAACTTGTTTTCTTATTCCATCGACGGGATAAAATGTTTAACCAATTTCTGCCAATTATGTGTCTTAAAATAGGAAAAATTGATTCATTATTTATAATCAAAAGGCTCGAATTAATTAAATATGACCCTTTTATTTTCAAATATTATGAAAAGTAACATCATTTATTATTTTTATTTACCACGGTTAAAGGGTAAATCAGGTAAATAAGGCTAAAAATATTATTATAATAATATAAAAGTACCCTAACACCTATTTGGATCCTATTTAATGAGATATAGCAAACCATGAAAACCCTTGAAATAAAAATTTGGCCTTTGGAAGCCTCTTGGGTTTAATTATGTCACTTATATCATTTATTTTAATGAAAATGAAAAATAATATATAAACATAAATGTTATTTATAAAAAAAATTAATATGTATTTATATAAGCTATCTATTAAACTATAAATATTCATTATAATTTTAATTATATTTACCATATCATGGTATTTTATTTTAAATTTCTAGACTTTAAATAATTAAATTTAATTGTGACCCAATGATGGTGCATTGATTTATTTATATGTGAAGAAATCAAATAATTCTTTTTATAAATATTAACATAAATATTATATGAAATAATTTATGTCATAAACTATTTTTATAGTTGTATAGTACATTTTATATGACTATTCAATGCTTTGGTACGATGTTATCTCTATATTTGGGGTTTATTTAAATTGAATAAAATGAATAGTGTAAAACATTACAAAATTGATGTTTTATAAAAGTAGTAATCTATTAAATAATTTACAGATACTAAAAGGAATTTAAAATCACTAATTTATAATGATATGGTCTAAAAATTCACTAAGTTTTCAATTCTGGGTTATTGAACCTATATAAGTAAAATTAGTTGCCTCCTAATAATTAAAATGTTATTACCCCAATTAGAATTAAAAGAGAATAATTAAGGGTACATTGAATAGGTAAGGTTTAAAATCAAATCAATACTTGTCTAAAAATTATTGGATGAGAGTATTTATACATATAATTTTCTTATATTTTAAATATCTCATGTAGGATCCCTTTCAATTAAAAAATAAATTATATTACTTTATTAATTTTTTAGTTTCCAATGGTTCCCCTTCACTTTCCTATAAAAAGGTACCATTTCTTATCTAATACTCACACTTCGTGAACCATTTTTTCGGCCACAAACTACCCAAACATCTTCCCAGAATCCCTACCCTCATCCCAGAAGCCTCAACTTGGGAAGAAATTCTCCCCAGGAAGCCATTTTGTATAAACCAAGGGACGTTACCCGATTAAGAGGCAGTGCCTTCTCTCATGATTTTTTAGTTTCATTTCTATTATCCTCTACCTATACCATTTTTATTTCGTTATTACTTAAAAATAAATATCATAAATATACTATTTTATTTTTATGATAAGGTTTTAACCTACACTTACACACACATTCATTTAATGGGTACCGAACATATTTTTTCTATGTACAGTGAAATAATGTCTCATGAAACGATGATTGTTCACATTTTTCATACCAACTCTCTTGGTGGCCATTATAATGTAAACAATTTTACATATAATATTTATTTTTTATTTTTTCTCTATACTTTTTAAATTTTTAATGATAACATACTGTAATTCATTCCATGTTGTGTGAATACAATAATTTCATTAAAGGATGTGTAGACTACCAACCCATCAAAGTGATATGTATCGTTCCTACTATACATGTACTGCTTCATGGATTGTTTAATTAAATGTATAAGAAATTAATTACATTAATATAATAATAGAATTATAATATGACTACCACTATTTTATTATTTATATAATATGAAAATTAAATGGAAGTAGAGTTCATGCTTATTTATGTCTCACCACCTCCATAAACAGTGCATTTAATTTATAATCTCTAAATATTATGGATATTATAAATACATATATTATGGATATATATTATATTTATATAATAAAAAATATTATGCATTGGATATACTTTTGACCACATGGACAATACATGTCCATTTTCGACTCAAGTATCAAATATCGACAAAACATCATATATAAACATAAATAATTATGCAATTTCTATAACATGGTAATAAGTTATATAAAAATAAAATTAATATTGAAAAAATTTCTCATGTATGTATAAATTTTTCTATATTTATTATTTAGGAACATTACTTTCGTACACAATGAGTCAAACTCAAGGTAGGGGGCTTCATCAAAATCTTTTTTTACTCAGGCATATTTTGATAATATACAACACCTTATTTTATAAGTTGTATAATAAACCCATTTGACTTTTACTTACAATGGAATATTTTTTTAATGATTAATTTTACTGAACAAGAAAAACATTTCTTTTAATGTATGTGGTGACATTAACTTCTCCACCATTGAAACCAATATTTAATATTTTGTTTCCTCTATAAGCTCTAATGTTTTTTTAAAAGGAAATGAAATCCCTAATATTCTTTTCAATGCATTGGTATTGAAAATATGTTTTTGAAAGTAGATTTACTATTTCAATATCATTAAATTATTTCCTGTGATTTCAAATGGAATTTTATGAGTGAATTGTTGATAATTGTTATCATTTATGTTTTATTTTTATATAATGGGACTTCTACATTTGAAGGGTGGTTGCATGATAAAAAAAATATTAGTAGTAACATGTTAAACAAAATATGGGAGGTTCCATGGTAAAACAATGATATGTTATTACGATATAACATCCAATCCACTAGGTATGGAAGTATCCCATATGGATTTTCCATTTGTAAGAATGATATATGTGGAAGTTGGTCGTTTGATTCTTCCATTTATGTATGATTATGTCCCATGTTACCATTAATATGTGATGTATTATTTCTATGTATTTTATTCTTATCTTTTGGTTACAAAAGGGTATGCAATGACCTTAAATTTGGTGAAGAATATTTACTTCTTAATGGTGTAAATTACTACATTAGGATAATCTATTCATGGTTTTCATGTTTTTTCAAGGAAAACCGTTTTCCTTTTTGTGCATCCCTTACTTAGATTTTTATTATCATCAAAACATTCTTAAATTTTTTCATAGTGTTGAAGTATACGTAAGAGAAACTACGAAGTCAAGATGATTTCTATTTAAAAAATAAATCATGTATTATTTTTAAAAGGGTTTCCTTTGGTGGAAAAATAGATACTATTTTTTCTAGTATCCTCTTGAATGATAATGGGATGTTTTGTATTAATAATGACCTAATTTTCTAAAAATAAAAACCTGAAAAGTTCCTCAATGTGAATTAAATTCAAATTATTGACTTATCTCAATATTATATAATGTTTTAAGGCTTGGTCCATATAATGAAAAAACCCAAATAAATCAACAATTGAAGGGGTGTGGATGAATAATTTAAAAAAAAATTAGACTGGTTTCTCGGTAATTTAGTCCCCTAATATTATAGTTTAGTTCTTAATTAATATTTATTTGACCTTAATTACTATCATTTATTTTAATAAATATTAATAATCAATTTAGTCAAAAATAAACATTATCTAATTTGACTCCAAATATTATACTGATAATAAATTTTTATGTCTATTTTTTTGAAATTCAATTCAACGAATAAATAAATTATGAGTAATGATAATATAGTAGACTCGATTGATTTATGGGGTTTGAAATAGAAAGAAGTCTAAATGATTATGATGTATTTATATTCAATTTTATGGTGAATTTGGTTTTTATATCCTACATTGAAATAATAAATGATCAATTGATCTACTGTGACATTAAAAAAATTTAAATACAATTTAATATTAATAATTATTTAAAAGAAAATGTATTTTTTAACTAATTTTTTTCCCTATTCATAAAAAATGATGTTTCCCATAAAAATCCCAAAACATCACCATAAGATAATTTAAAAATAATACAATTTGAACCAAATTTTATTTTATCAAATTTTATTTCTAAATGCATCTAAAATTAATTTTTTTTATTAAATATTTTTCATTCAAGAAAACTATATTTGTAAACATAAAACAGTTTTACATAAAATTATGAGTTTCATTATCAATATGTTCTATCTATATAATACAAAAAAATTCAAAAAATTTTATTACTATAAATATATCTTATTTTAACTTATATGTTATAATTATTTCATTTAAATAATTATAATACTAAAATTATGTTTTATAGAAATATAGCTGTTGCGTTTAATGTACACCAAGTTGATGTTCTGTGTAACATACACAAAGTCAATGTTCCATGTAACGTATGCCAAGATAATGTTTCGTGTAATACACTCCAAGTCCATTCTATTTGAAATGAATTTTTGACATAGTGTTTTAATACAGACACACACACACACACACATACATATATAACTACTCTCAGTGTCATGCGAGTAAGAAAATTATCAAAAAGGTAAATTAATTCAAAAAATAATAATATTTCACATAATCTATGAGTGTTACATTATTCCAACTAAAATTACAAATTTTCATCTTATTTTTATAATTACTAATTATAAAAAGATAAAAAACATGCTCTTTATCAACTTGTAGAAGGTTTTTTTGAACTAAAATCATTTTAAAAATAACTTAAAATGTATTATAATTATGCACTAAAATAATAGGGTAATATCTTAATCAAAATAAGGGATTTTAGAAAACAATTTAATGATTAAAAAATATGATTGAGTTACAATAGGCTATAAATGATCTCAAAAAATATATTATGAAATTCACATTATTAAAATAAAATATAAATAATTTATTGGGTTTACAACACCATGAATATTATAAATTTTGTTTTGATTATTAAAAAATGAATGTTTTTCAAAAAAATATATTAAATTATGGAAAATGAGTTTCTCAGAAATAATTTGGTAATCACTATAAATATTATAGGAAATTATTTTATGAAATTAATTTTTGAAAATGATTATTATATAATACTAATGATTACCCAATTTACATTTTGTCTCTCATCTCAAAAAACTGGTACCACAATAGTTAGTATCTAGCATATTTATGTTAACATTATCTGTACCAAAAATCTTAATTTCAAAATTTTTTATGAGATATTTTAAAATATTATGTCCCAACAAAAAAACATTTACATGGATATTTCATTATATCGTCTCATATTCCCTGACATTAAAAATTTTAATCGACTACAAAAAATGGAGCATACGTGAAATTATGTGGATATTGAAGCATTAATGTCAATTGTATACGTATAATTAATTTTATCTACACAATGGTTATAAAATATGTTTGATTCATTATATTTTTATAAAATATTCATTATAAATTATCCAATTGTGATAAAAAAAATATTAAAATCACTTTCAAAATTGATTCTTGTAGTATTTCTATTTCAAAAAAAAAATTGGATTTCCCCTTTTTATTGAAGAATATTTTTATTATATGTTAAAAATCTATTTCTTCAAAAAATGATAAGGTTTATGAATTATAGATGGAGGTTCTTCTCTTTAGAATATAATCATAAGACACCATATCACAACCCCATTCATTAAGCTCAACCTTTATTAAATAGTACAAGATTTCCCAAAATATCATTTCAATGATGATACTGTTTTTTATCCTTACCAGCATGGTAAGAAATAAATAATCACTTTTATTGAGAAAAATTATATTTCCTCCTCTAAATAACTCTACATTTTCAACCATTATCATTATTATACTAACTATAGTTGAATGTAAGATATTAAAATCTTGATCCATTATCATTTTTGGTTTATATAAAATACTCCCAATGGTCTTATTCTGAGCCCCCAAGTAATTAGTCTTGTAAATTATTCATAATAACTCTAATGAATATCAAAAATAAAATCTGTAAAAATCATTTCCATTTCAAGCGATCATGTACGAAATATTGTAAATAAATTATTTGATATTCATTAGTTATTATAATTTTATAATCACAGATTTTCTCCTACAATAAAGACTAAGAAAAATTTGGTTATCAAAAGATGAGATTACCCTCATCATGAATACTCATAATCCCCTTTAACTATTTTAAACAACATTTAATATTTTTTATGGAATTTAATATAACATGTTATATATCAAAAATTCATGTTAGTACATGTTAAAAAATACCCCTAATAAAATTTATAATGATTCAATTCGAAGATCTGGAATTTTAAAGTGTTTGGATGTAAATTTTATATTATTGAAAATAAAAAAAAATAGGAAAACGTGGTCTAAAATATAATCAAGTACAATTTCATGTGTACCTTAACTCATAAAATTCATAGTCTAAATAAAGAAACACAAATTTTGGATAATCCAAATGTATCAAAGTGGATAAAAATATCCATTAACATTCATTCCATTTCAATGATGAAGTTAATTACTATAAAAATATTATTTATCCACATAATCCAAAAGATTCTATAAAATTTGAAACTCTTAATAATCCATTACCTGATTCATTGATAAAAATCAAAATATCAGTACCTAAAAAAATATTATATGTGATTTAAAATTCATAAAATGTATAAGAATTTAGATCTTAAATGAATTTTACCTTCATTATTTAATTTATTTTCATGTAAATAAAAACTTTGATAGTACAATTAGTAATGAAATTTGTGTTTTTTTTATGCATGATATGATAAACTAATTTCAATAGAATAACGTCTAGATAATTTTTGAAATATATAGTGATCATCTTGATATTGGAAAATAATGGGGTTTTATAAATAAATTATATGAGAAAGTAACTATCACATATAATGATTTTATAATCATAGGAAATGAAATTATAAAGAAAAATACAATGATTATAGTGATACCTTCTCACCTGATTCATAGATATAGTCTAATAAAAACTTTTTGGAATTCATCTACCATATAAATTTCAAACCCTTTTATATTTAGAATAAACTTTATTTTTTAATTTTTTTATTTCTGAAATTAATTTTCTAAAATGACCTAATTTTCAAAACAAAAGTCTTCTAAATTTTATTTTAAATTTAACTAATGATTTATATAGAGATCGACAATCCCATCAGGCTTCATATGAATGGTCAATTGTTTTTTAATAATTAAATTAAAAAATGGAAAATGAAATTTGGAATTATTTCTAAAAAGGTATTCAAATGATGTATTAATTATTCTAATATATGTAGACAATTTTATTTTATGATAAGAAAATAAATCTACTAGAAATGATGTTCTAAATCTTATGAGATAATAATTTTAAATTATTTTTATCTGTGAGTTAATATTATTTCTTGGTTTTCATATCTCTCAACATGGAATGGGACGTTATAATCCAAAAAAAATAAACTAATGAACATATAAAACCTTTAGGAATGTATTATGCTATAGAAATTATCACACATATCTATAACTCTTGTTCAAAATCATGGGATTATGTTAGCAAACCAAATAAAAAATATTTATATTTTTAATAATTGGAGTCTTATTTACCTTACTGTGAACCCATTAGATGTTATGTTTAGATTTATTGTATCTAAAATATTTAATCAAATCCTAAATTTTCAAATTTAAAATAACATAAAATAATTTTTCCTTTTTTAAATGAATTAGAAATTCATTTTTTATTTAATATGAAAATATATTATTTTTATTATTCTAGTTTTCATACACTGATTTTAGTGGATTTAAACTATATAGGAAAACATTGTGTGTTAGTTTTGAAATTATTTAATATTACAAAATCTCTTGGAGTTGTAAAAAAATCATGTTTATATTTCCACATATGAAGTTAAATATATAAACACTAGGAGTTGTTGTACCAATATTTAAAGGCTGAAGCATAATCTCTAATATTTTGGCCTATAATTTATTCAGTTAATTATTAAATGTTATTGTTACAATTACATTGGAATATATATAAATCGTGTTCATCATGTATGAAAATATAACGGTTTAATTTGGAATCACTTTTTGAGATACCTCTTTTAAAAAGAATATATTTTGTTAGAATATATTAGAAAAATAATCATATATATGATATCTTCCCAAAAAGACATTACTTAGAACACCTTAACATTTTCAAGGGGTATATAAAAATGGAATTATTTAAATTATTTTTTATAATTTCATCATGTATTTATTTTATCTAATCAATCATTGATATTTGTTTTGAAATTTATTTATAAAACTTTTTAAAAAATATAGTTCAAATTTCTAAAAAAAATTTTGTTATGAAGGTCTTCCATTATATAATGTTTTTTATTATATATTTATAACCATTATTATTTATAATCCATTACTCCAATAAAAATGAGGAGTTTGGTTTCAATGATTTTTACAGGAGAATTATTTCTATAAAATATAAATGTTTGATTTTAATAGTGGAGATGTATTAAATCATAGAAAATAGGATGATCGGTAAGGTATGTATATTTTTTCAAGGCAGAGAACAATTATTTCATAGAAATAGTTTTGATAAATATTTTATCTATTCCATCTTAATATTTACCTTCTACTTAGAACATATCATTTATGTAAATATTAAAAAATAATTGACCACCAAAATGGTGAGATTAGTAAAACACTAATGACATTTTTTTATCATCATCATATAATGTATTTTCTGACACTTGTTTTGAGTTTACATCATTAATTTTATGTTAAAAATAATTTCATGGGGATTTATAATAGTGATATTGGTATGTATCTCTCTTTCATGTTGCAATGATTCTTTAACAGCCTGAATAAATCAAGGTTTTAGATTTTTTAGAATAAAAATATACATATCATCAAATTTATGTTCACACCAGGAATGAGTTCAAGAATGAAGTCAACACCTTCATTTTTTATGGGTAAACTCATTAATATAGATTCATTGGGATTTAATGAATATATAAAAATTCTTAAGGTTTTCTAATATCTTTAGAGGTTATAAATAGATTTTGTGTAAGGCATTGATCTGTCAAAAAAACTATACAAAAACTATATATTTCAAAATTGATCCATAGTTATTATTATCTTGGATTATCCAAGCTTATTCAGTTTCCAAAATAAAAACTGTGATTTTAAAAATTCAATAAAATACATATTTCCTTCATTCTCTTTAATCTAATTTCTTCCATATTAAATTTGCTTAAAAGATAATTATTTTCAACCATTTCTCTCCATCTATGTTAATCATTCATTTTTTTATCGTTTAGAATGAGTTTAGTTATTTAAAAAGGATTTTTAAAAGCAAACAAATATATTATCATCTACTTCATTAGGATCCCACTACTATAAATATTTGGGTTCCTGATTCATGTATTATATTGAAAGCTAGGGTATTATTTTTATTCATTTTTTCTTTCAAAACAAAGGTATCATTTGCTTTAGGTAGTTTTTTTTGTGTAAATTAAAACCATGGGAGAAATATATTCTTATCAAGCCTTCAATAGGGGAATATATATAATGTTTAATTATTTATTGATTTATATTTATTAATATATTAATTTTAAATTTATTTAAATTATTTTCCCTTACACTTAATGATTTAAATTTTACTACACATATGATTTACAATTAATTTTAATATACTTAAATTGAATTCATTCATGAAAAAATACATTTATTTATATATCCATTTTAAATTTGTTTTTAAATTTAAATTCAACCCATCTAATTATACTCTAACCTATATTTCATTCTTG
This sequence comes from Viscum album, assembly GCA_963277665.1. Lineage (NCBI taxonomy): Eukaryota > Viridiplantae > Streptophyta > Magnoliopsida > Santalales > Viscaceae > Viscum > Viscum album. The sequence continues at coordinate 790,086,606 of OY728129.1, read as the reverse complement.
ATAATATAATCAAATACTCATAAAGATTAATACTAATTAGTTTGTTTATATGAAATATTATAACAAGTCACTATATTTCAATTTTTAATAATTAAATCATACTTCTTTTAATGTTTCTATAAAATTTAAACTTCACATTCTATATTTAATTGTTGAGAATGTTGTATAGATGAATTGATTTTCATCATAAAAGTTTCTAATATTTTATCACCAATATTGAAAACAAAAATTACTTATTTTTATAATAGGGAGGGATTTCCTAAATTTTAATGGAATTAGTGATTTGATGGCAATGAAAAAAAATTATTTAATATAAATTCTTGAGAGTAATCTTATATGAAAAAAAGGATAAATCCCATTTCAAAAAATGAAAAAGGGTATCTACATTAAATCATATTCTTAGTTAAAAAATCAGTTTTTTTCTATAGGTATTCCTAGTATTATTTGATATAATCATATAATTTCAATTATATAAACCACTTGTTTTATTCAATTGGAATATGAAATCAATAGAAAATAATTTTATAGGCCTTAATAAATTTCGGTCAAATGAAGAAATGTACTTCTATTTGATTGGAATTTACATATAATCCTTCGTGATAAACAACATTGGATTTTTATATTGCATTTGTAAGGAACAAAGCTATGATCTTCGAATAGTTAAGAAACACTAAAAATACAAGTATTATTGTTTCTACGGAATATTCCAATAATTATATTTATTTTAGATATTTATTAAAAGGTTTTTAGAAATACCGTTTTCATTTTTAAACACTAATGACAAAATAATTAAACTTAAATTTAAAAATATACATTCCAAATCACTCACAATGGGATTTGGAGTAGTTTTACCCTAGTATTTTAAATACATTTAATACTCATTATAAGACACATATTGGTATGAAATATTAAAATAAAATTATATTAAATTCACTACATGGATTGAGAAACTATAGACACAATAACATTAGTTTCCTAACAAAATGAAAAAATTTCTAAAAAAATTACATTTAAAGAGTTAACTGCACCAAACATGGGTAATCAAAGAAATTTCATTTCTTAACAAATATTAAGGGTTAGTATAGAACAAAAATATAGTTTTATGCCTCACATAACTAAATTTCAGGTCTAACATGGTGATCTCCCATATAAACACATTAAATATTTCCACATTTATTTGTTATAATGAAACCATAATTGGTACATGATGATTAGTAATTGAGATCATCAACATATTAATTTTTTAATGCTTATATAAAGTTTTATTAATATTCTAAATATGTTAAAATATTAAATCATAAAATTTTTATCAAAAAATTTATAGAAAATTTCCCAAGGATAAAATAATATGAAAATATAAAAATAAATTCTTTGGGTGGGTAAAATTTTACCTGATTTTTAATTCTGGGTATCAGGAGATATTTAAAATGATATTCTCCAACTTTCCTTAAACTAAATTTACTAACTAAATTATAGATAATTAATTATATGAAGTGTAGTACACTATAGATAGAAGTATTATTGATTCATTTTATGGAGGACATTTATTAGACCAAGAAACAATTATTTATAGAATCATCATAAAAGTTATGGATTAAAAATGCTCAATATTTTGGTAGTAGTGTCAAAATCCATAGAAAAGAATCTCAATAAACACCTATGACAATTTCTTAAAACAACCAATTCACTTGTTGGTTTAGTGGAATTTTAAATATGTAAACGAATTTAATTCTTTTTAATAGGTAACCCATGAACACCAAAACCTAACATAAGCCTCAATGTAAACCTCAATGACACTATAGAATATTTTCTTTATAGGATCACATCTATTACAAATTCTCACATTTATAATAGGAACCTCAATATTAGTGTAAATTGATTCATGTTAGGTAATTTTAGATTGATACAATGCCCAAACACTTCCAAATATGGGATGTTAATAATAAATTACATGTAGAAAAAAACATTGGAAAATGAGTATCAATATATGATCTACAATGTTCAAAAACAACAACCAGAAACCCATGTATTTTCGGCAAAAATAATAAAACAATGATATTAGGTTTTTATGACGATTTTAACAATTGTAAAAATTTAAATGAACCCTTTAATAATTTTTTAAAAAGTAACTTGAAATTTCAAAACATTAAGTTGAAATATAAATGAATCATTAAATAAAAATATAAAACATTTCTAATAAAATATGACAAATGTAAAGTGACATTAGTTTCCTAATAAATAAATAGCATACAGCTTTTACATTAAACAATTATTTGAATCCCAAAGAAATTAATTTTTTTTGAATAATACATTTGTGTTGAACTAACAACATTGAAATAATATCTTTTTAATAAAAGAATATTTGGAAAAACCCCAAACGTGTCATCATTTTGATGGGAAATAAAAATATGAAGATATATAGCTAATATCTATTGAAAAATATACATCTCTTAACATAACATCCAAATATATATATATATATATAGATGAAATAAACATTATATCCACTACTCACAAAAATATTATTTAAAATATAAATTATAATTAAAAAGGATACTAAATTAGTACAAGAAACATTTATATCTTTGTGATGGTAAAAATAGATTTATTTATAGGCAAATAATTCTAAACCCACCACTTCTACGACATAAGAGACATCCTATAGTAAAAATACAAATTTATAGTTAATTAGTAAAATAAAAAATTAATATTTTCAGACAATTTCATATTAAATTCTCAAACCATGTTAACATAAGAAAAAGTGAATTTATCCTACATTAAAGAATGTAAATATAGCTTCTAGTTTCATAATAAGAGGTTTATCACTACAAATATCCTTAGACTAAAATATAGTGGATAATGGTTTATAATATTGGGTGTTTCATCAAATAATTTATTATTATGTGTCTTTATACAAAATTATAAGATGATAGATTATGCCTAATTTATATTGACGCATGATGAAAAACATTATATGACGTGTGATATGGAAGAGGTAGTTGTAATTTTATTACTTATAATTTTTTATTATTTTCAATAAAGTAACACTTGTGATATATATATTAATATATGGATAAAAAATATTAAACTATTATTAAAATGGAATAATTATAACATGTTCCAAAATAGATAGTTATATTTAATAAAATTATATAATCTCTACATACATATTCATCTTAGAATGGTTAAAAGGTTGGATGGCTCTTTTAAGGGATATTATAATGTTAACTTATCAACAATGAGGATTGAATGGGAAATAATATTTATGAATATTAAATATATAAATATTAAATCAGAAAGGAAGGAATTACATACAACAATTGTGAAATTATTTCTCATTCTTATGTCTATGTAAAGATTTGGGAGGCCATGATGGATAATATTGAGCAAAATAAGAAAGTAGAGAATGATTTGTATATTATCCACTATAGATAGAATGTAATAATATCTAAAACATAGATATGTTCCTAATATAGACTAGATTTGAAATTATATTTCTTTATGATTCAAATTTATCAGCCATCTCTATTCTCATATGAAGCACAATTTTCTATAATGATATGCAGAATTGTTTTTTGGTCAATAGGATAAGAGAGAATAAATAGTGTATATTTAAGTCTTTTCTATTACCATAATTAGTGGACTAATGTCTTAAATATGAGGAGATTATGCATTCATTGCCTATAATATAATAGAAATGTTACAATGTCTCTATAGATTATACAATTGGTTTTGTTATGACTTCTATAGAAAATAATTCCATATATGTAGTGGTGGGCCAAATTAAAAATTGCCACATTTCATTCCTATTCAAAAGGAATTCTCGCACTATTTTTAGGATTATATAGATATATATATTGTTGAAAATATTTATAGAGCACCAATTTCAATTATAGTTAATCGAAACTAGAAGGTTCTCATTATTGGTTCAGTAAATTATCTAACATGAATTGGATATAGATATGAGCATTAGCAATGTTTATCATCCTCAAACTAATCTTAAATCTAAATGGTCCAATATCACTTCGGATTATATTCAAATATCTTACCCAGTGGATTTAAAATTATTTTGTGATCAATATCATGCCCTTATTGAGTTATTATATATATAAAAATCACTCTAGAATAATAATGGGACTATAAGAAGTAATATTTTGGATGAGACTTTGAACTATAGAATTATACAATGACGCTATAAAAAAGAATATTTTAGTATGCAATATTCATCTAAAAAAGATATATAATAATAAAATTCTTGTTTTATAATAAGAATGAAGTAAAATTTCTAAATATGGTCAATTTTAAAAATAATTAATGGTATCTAGAGTCTGATATTAGTGTAAATTTATTACATTGGATATCATCTTATAAGAGGATTATGATATTTTAGAAGAAGTGGATCGTGTTCCCTATATACATTAGTCCGTCAAAAATCCAATATAGTTTGTATTTTATAGCTTATCGCTAATCACGTCCACCTGGCCTCTCAATAGTGCATTAGTTTTTCAACATATTGGTATGGAGGAACTATATACTAGATCAATCACAAATACCAAACATATAAGATAAAAAATGGAATAATATATATATTAGGAAGAACAATAAATAGAGATATATGATCATTTAGATAAAGTGATGTGAAACCGAAACACCTACAATGTAAAAGTTCAGGGAAAAATGATATGTTATAGGGAATTATTTTGGAGCCTCATGATGGAATGGGAAAAAAGTACCCTCGTCAGTTTCATTTTTCAAGTTAAAATTATTTAATTGGGGATAACCTATAGAATCAGATTTTTAGTGTCAAATTTATTTTTAATAAACCAACAACTTTGATATATTATTTTATATAAAACACTATAAAAATGATGCATGAATTATTTTATTATGGAAGAGTGTTACATTAAAATATTAATTAAATATCGGGATTACTAATGGAGACAAATATTCGAAAAATTAATAAATTATTGAAACCATAAGTAAATGAAAATAAACCATGTTAAAATTTTCAATAACATCACATGATATAATGATCAAACACCAATTAGAAAAATATAAATAAGATAAAATTATAGAAATTTTATAAGAATCGTTATAGTTGAAATTATATAATGATATGGGTTATTTCAATGATGTGTATGTGGTAATATATATGTTTTTAAAATTCATGTTAAATATATTGTTCATTTAATCATGTGGTTATTGTTTCTATATAGTAGTAGTTATTTTATGCTTTTATATACCATCATTTTAAGTAATTAGAATTAATTAGATAAATGATAATCCTATAATAAATATAATTTGAGTAAAATTTTCACCATTATAACATAGTCATTAAATTAATTGGTATAAATAGAAATAACAATATTCAGAAGTCTATATAAGAATCAAAGGATATCGAATCAATTAGTAAAAGTAATAATTATTAGTCTCATATTACTGTTATGGTAAAGGAGGTGGTATGGCTAAGGATTTCATTATAATAATAACAATATGAACATTGATAAGGACAAATAATGACATTTATATATGATAGAAGTTCCGGCTTATCAAAATCAGTACGAGATAAACTGTACTAAAACCACCAGTTATGACTTCCATTATTTCTTATCACACACATAGATCTTTTTCAATGGAATTCTCTGGTTCTTTCTATAAATATTCTAATAATATAATCATGTATTTAATAATATATTGACCGGGATATAAATTTAATTTATTATTTTCTATTAAAAATTAATTGTTTTTATAAACATTACATCAAAATAATGAATTTAATTAACTGTATATTGTACCATTCAATATATATTTATTGATAAGAATACATTATTATTTTATAAAAAAATTAAGATATTTTAATATAATAATTTTTTATTAAAATAGATTAAATTCAAGAAAATTATTTATTTTATTTTATTAAGTACTAAAAAAATATTAAAGATGATTACTAATATATATATATATATTAATATTAAAACAATTTTAATTTATATAACATGGAATGAAATAATAAGGAATGAGATTTTATGAATAAAAGTGCAATTTTTGAATAATAATTTATATGTTAATCATTCTTATATGAAAATTATTTTTTAGTAGTTTTATATATCTAATCCAGTAAAATAGATTTTATATTTTGAATCATCATGTAAAAATATGGTAATATTATAATTATATTTTTCATTTACAAATTCTTAACCAAAGAAAAAAAAAGTAACCAAGGGAGAGGTAAAATTATATAATAATGGAAACATTATTTGTAACGACATAAAATATCTCTAAAATTAACATTAAATTTTATTCATATCGTCATTAGTGAAATTTATCCACTATATGGGGATTTGTGACCACCATTTATATATAATGAAATTCCTTATGCATTAAGAAATGTGTATTTTCAAAAATGCCACTCATGGCCATGAATAAAAGGACCCTTCATATACCCACTAAAAAGAACACAATTCCATTAGTTTTTATTTAATAACAGCACAAGTGAAATTTTAAATTAATATTTATCATTATTTGTAAACTTTTCTCATAAAAATTAATCTGAAATCCATCGTATACAAGATATTCTTTATTAATATATTCTACTTATCAACATTATAGTAATCATCTCCCTAAAATGTATTATTTATCAATTTCATCCAATTATTATATACTATTATTTATTAATTTAATAACATAAATTTGTTATGATTATTATTACTTATATGGGGTATTATAGAAATAAAATATCATTATCATATTCACTCATTAGTTCAAATTAATTCTTTTTTTTTGTCCCACCACTTGAATGAACTATGTTTTGAAGCTTATATCACAAATTATTTTTAGGACTAAGACACAAATAATATATTAAAACATTAATAAATTTATGTTGCATTCATAATTTATGAATGTTAATGTATATCATTATATGAATAAATAAAATCAATTTTCTTATAGAATCTAAACTAAAAAAACAATTTTTTTAACCATTCTTTATGAATCATCATTATAACATCCATAAAATGACCATTGGAATTCATTTATTTATAATAAAATCTTCTATAATATATTTTTACATTTTAGAGTATATAAAAACATGGTATAGGATCAGGGATTAAAAATATTATATTAAAGATAGCATAAAGAAATCCAAATAATTAACTCATGAATAATAATTTTAGGTGATAAGGATTATTAAAGGGATAATATGAAATAATACATTTATGGTATCAATTAAAATGAATATAAATATAGCATTGAAATATAATAATAATAGAAATTAATTTTATATACATGTATTTAGAGTGTGTCTTGAACATGAAAAAATCCATTGAGTGGATTTTATTTACTCAATTTCCATTTCATTGGGTCATAATATTTCATTGAGGACTGTGATTGTATATTTACATTATAATATTTGAATAGAATATTTTATTTGGATTTTCCATTTTCATTAGTAAAATAATATTACAATTTCACAATATTATACATTCATCAATCTCTTCCTTTATTAAATTATGATTTTTTAACATTAAACTATATACTATATGTTGGGTGCATTTCAAACAAGTCTAAATTTTAACATTAAACAAATGTTTTTATTTTTATTTTGAAATAAAAAATATTTATTCCCCTATATTAACTAATTATTAATCTGTATATATTTTTAATATGAGAATTTATAGTTCATTATATCACTGTAGGTTTTATTTGCGGTTAATGAAACTAATTAAAATAATATCTACTTGCATTTTCATATAATTTATAACATCAAATCCATGTTTTATTTCTTAAAAAATATTTATTCTCAAGGTTAAATAATTAATACATAATTTTAAATGTATTTTAATAAAATTCTTCTCATCCCATCACAGAAATAATTTTGAATGTGACTTTAAACATCATTGTTATGATATCTTTACAAATACATTAAAAATAATTTCTGGAATATCCTTATATTTTCAATTAGAAACCGAAAT